>JAUNZM010000245.1:2400000-4800000 GCA_033459285.1 Clamator glandarius | reverse complement strand
GCCATAAAATTTTGTTATTGAATTCTCTGTAGGCTGAGGGCTGCTGTTTTTGAGGAAGACAGTTATTAAAAGATAAGTATTATTTATAATTGGTGAAAAACTGAGAATAGTTCTGGACAAAGTACTGCCCATTTCTGATGCTATTTAATGTTCTCCTTTTTTCCAAGTTTACATCAGCATAAAAATCCCCTTGTGGTAGTGCTCCTTAACCAAGCAAACTACCCATGGCTTTCCATATGGCTAGGATTGCTGCAGAGGTTAATGCTGAGCTGTTTCCAGCTGTCCTGGTTTAACAGTAAGCAACACTGTAACTGTCTTGACAGAAAAACTGTGATCTTTCTCCCTCTTTTGTCTGACATTTCTCATCCAAAATCAAACAGAAAAAAATGCATCCATTTGCTGTGGAAAACATCCATAGCTAAGTTTTCTCTGACAATACTCATTTGACTTGACATAGCATAGTTTTTTGAACAGCTGCGTGACTGGTTTTTGTCTTTGGAAATGCTGAACTACAAGAAGAGAGGCTTCTCTGAATTTAAAACTGGATCAAAACGAGTAAAGCCAGAAAAAGGCAGGCCATGCCCCTTAAACCCAAAATATACGCCAGCCCTTCTGTGTAACAGGTAGGACATGACAAGTAAAGGCAAAACTTTCACATGTTCATGGTCCCTCTCACAAATGTGTGCATGCTTATTGCACAGCTTGTCACCCTAACATCTGCAGAAAAATAATGCAGTATATAAACTATGCCACTGTGAACTAGAGGTGTTTGTGCTATATCTATAAGGAAGTGAAGAGAAGCCAGAGCTGCAAGATGGGACACAAAGTGCAGGTCTCCAACAGTCAAAACATCAAAGAGACTCTTGCTGTTTCAAGAGGAAATGGCTGACTGCTTCCTACTCAGGTAAAGTCATCTCTCTGTCCCAAACATCCCAAAATACATTTGCTTTAGCTGAAAAACCGAACACTAATCAAGTGGCCCAGAATACATTTCCTAATTGACAGATAAATGGTAGGGAAAATATTTGAGCCTGTTGATATTCTCTGTGCCACAGTGTTTCAAAGAAAGTGAAGCCTTTCTTATCATCTCCCAAAATCCTCCTTTGTAGGGGAATAGCCATAAATGGTTTGGAATGAGCTCTTCCAGCAGACTATCTCTCATGCAGCAATGAACAAATAATTCTACCACAGTACACCTTTGTGTAATACTCTTGTCTTCATTTATGTGCAGGATTTCACCACTATCTTCCTGAGAAGCTACAAAATTCAGTTAGCTGCTGGATAAGATAAAGATTGAAAAGGGCTGCATAACTGTTAGTGTTGTGATATTTATAGTGGGTAATTTCTCAAGTTTTTACTTTGTACTCAGGCCTTTATGAGACAAATTCTTTTTGAAAAATCCCTGAGAAATGGGAGAGCATAAAAAGCTGGGTCCTGCTCTATTCCTGAAGAGATTCGTATTGTGCTTCGTATCTCTTTGCCTGCAAATGGAGAAGAGAAAATTCTTCTTGTGAATTGCAAACACTTTCTGCTCTGGCCAAGTTTCATTCTGAACAAGCAGGATACAACAGTACATGATCTCAGTGGAAGGACTCCCTAAGCTGTCTTCTCCATCCGCTGGCAGCCGGGCAGGATTGCCCAGTTAGGCAACCGCTACTCTGCTTTAGCCAATTTCCTTCTGTACTCTTCCATCACCCTGTCCTGCGTGGCTGCCTTCAGCAAATATGACCATTGCCTAATCGTGTCTTCCCACCCTGAGGCTAAGCATTTTGAGGTCTTTTCTTCGTGTTTGATTTGCCTCTTTTCTTTCTGACAGTGATATGAGGAGTCCCTCCTCTTGGTAGCCATGAAGATAAGGTGGCGGTTGGTTCAGGTTTGGTGAAGTCCAGCTACACACAGAGCAATGCAGTTTGGTAACTGGTTTAAAGTAGGTAGGAAGGGGAATACAGGTCAAGTCAGAGAGGAACAGTAATCTGAAATATTGCTGCAGGGACAGAAAAGGCTAAGCCTATATATTTTTTGTTTTTTTAATTTTTTTTTATTTTTTTTATTTTTTTTTTTTGCGAAGCCACCAAGTATAATTCCTGGTCTGTGCTTCCCTTTCTGTCACTTCTCCATAATTCTTACCATTTCAGTTGGGCTGCTGTCTCTCGGCTGCTTCCTCTTTTCCTGCTTTCCTATATTTCATTATTTGCCTTTCTTCCTCTTCGAGTGCTTTTACAACAGAGTGAGGAGGATGTGGAAACCCAGTTACAATATGACACATGAACTGCAGTGTCACAATTGCAGCTCTTCAGTTTCACCTCCAGGAGCACGCAGAAGCAGGTCAGGGTGGAGAGGCAGGAGTCAGGGACACGGCACAGGGTAGGGGGAAGGTGAGAGGAAGAAGGGAGAGATTTATAAATAAAGAAGAGAGATGACAAAGTCACAAGGTTTCCAGCCTAGGAACTTGGCTTTACACACAGTTTAAGATAATCCCGAACTGAATAATCACCGTGTCCTTGGAATGTAAAGGAGACATGGCAGTCTGTGCCATTCTAAGGTTCTCCCACAACACTGCTTCCACAGAGAAGATATAGCATTGATGCGTTTCTGAACTTGCTGAAACTTGGAAGCTGAGTAGACCTCTAGGCCTCTATTGTGTGTAGCTCATAATATTGTCCTTTCAACAACAGAAAAAAAGAAAAAAAAATAAAACCTAAGGGAAAAATTCTTAGTGCCTACATCTGTGTGTAAAGTAAACCTTTGGAAGATGCTGTAGATGAAAATGAGGAGGTGCTGTAGCTTTCTTGAGATGTTATGCAGGTGGACAAGCTCACTCCCACGAACCTTGCTCCAACTACTTCACAGGGCATGCATTAATTACAGGTTTTCTTCTCTACTCCAAGCCTTTCGACTTGGTTGATTAAAATTTACATTATAGGAACTGGTGTAGGACTTGCTGCAAACATCTAGGCCATGATAGATGCTAAGGAGATAAACAACCATGGGTTGAGAGGAAATGGGTATTATGTCCAGACTGTTCTGTGTGTTTGTGGAAGGAGTTAGAGGAACAGTAGATAGAGGTTTCCTGTTAAGCGGGACAAGGGGGAAGCTGTAAGATTTCTCAGCTATAGCTGTGATCAGACTCAAGTTCAATAGCATTCTTAGTGTGGACTTGCTGGATCTTCACACCCCATGAGAAGCTCAGGTTGTCTTAAAAATCTGAATACCACTACAAGTCAAGGAGGCTTAGTGTCCCAAGGACTGGAGGCTTAGCTCTCCAGTGCCACACAGTTGTTTGCAGTCTGTGGGGTGCTGTGGTGGAACAAGGGCTGCAGACTGGGATGCAATGCCTGAACCAGCTCTGAGCTTTGAAATCAGAATATGCCGATACATGTCCTTTTTAGTAACTACTTCTGCACTGATCAGCTTACAGGGTATGTCAAATAGAGTTTGTGAGCTGCTAACAAATGCCTGCCTGTATATGCATGCTAAACAGAGGGTGGTCCTGATTTTCAGAGGTTAGTGGATGTCCAGAATTCAGATATGGAGATTGAGACGGTGGCCTGATTTCTCAGTGACAAATGTTTTCCAGGATGATCTGTTTTCTGATAGTATAGTTTAATTAGCATCTGAAGTCAGAGAGTCCCAAAATGTTAGTTGCTTATATAAATATCTTTCGTTGTGAACAAACATTAAAATAACTGGTAGGAATATAGAAATGAATGGAAGAGTTTAGAGAATTTCAAGCAGTATTTGAATGGTGGTTAAACCATATTAGACTATTCTGTACTGTAAATCAGCCAGAAATGAAGGCCTTGATGGAAGAATTTCTGTGGTCTAAGTTAAGTTTCTTCTGTTCGTAATAGTCAGTTTTGAGCTACTTATGACAATTTAGCCTGGAGCGATGCTGTTGGAGACGATTGAATTAAACTATTATTTTGAAAGCCTTTGAGGATCTGTCAGCAATGTGCTGGCTTGGATGCTTTGTTGATCTATCCATTTTAAGAAAACGGTTGCATTTTGATGTAAGATAGCATAGTGATTGTGACTTTGAAGACTGTGATGTTGACTGTGTTTCCAGCAAGTTTCAAATGTCAGATTACTCATTTAAGAAAGGAGTAAAATAATCTTAAACCACACTTTTATGTTCACCAGCCTTAAGCTTTAAGATCTGTTCACAGTTTGAGGAAGCTGTGCCTGAGTGAATTGCCATATTGGCCTTTCGTCTCTGGAGGCATGATGATATCTGCACCAGAAACCCATCTAAACCACAGCCTGGAGTTCCCTTCTGTGGCACAGTTCCCTTCTGATTTTGGAGATACCCTTCAGGACAGGAATAGGGACTCCTAAATTCAGCAGTTTCAAATCACAGCTGAAGTGTGCTTGCAGAATAGGGATGGGAAGTTCAGCTAGGATACTGTTCCTAATGTATTATCTTTTACATATAGAAAATTCTTTAGTCTTAACTTCTGTCATATTTTTCCCCACACCTTTCTGAGAAACTGAGTGGAGTTTTTTTAATAATCACCCCCTCTTTTTTGAGCCAGCTGTTGTAGAAAGCTAGTAAATTCTAGTGTTTTCTCATAGCACTGTGTTCAAAGACCCAAGGAAACAGTATACAACTTTGCAATTTGATATTACTTTTCATAGCACTAATATGATTAAGGTTGAGTTTTGTTCAGGGAAGGGAAGAGAGCTTGTGTTTCCTGAGGCTAAAGCAAGGAAACAGCAGGCACGTAAAATGGCCAAGGTAGTGAGGAAAGATAAGAAGTCTTAAAAATGTAGACTGGGCTGAGTCTGCAGACTTTCAGAATGATTCTCATGTCTGAGTATTTGAGAGTCCCCCAGCATCATTTGGGGTTTCTCACCATTTCAGCACAGAGGATTGATTCCCTGAGGGGTCTCCAGGTCCCTATAGCAGAGCATTTGCTGCAATACACAGTAAGAAAGAACTAAGAATTAATTTTATCCTGACATTTTTCTCCTTAGGAGCTATCTGTATGTACACATTCAAAGAATTTCTTTAGGACTGGTATAGAACAAAATACCTCTTCCCCAGAAGATGTAGATCAGGATTTCCTTTCACTGGACTACTGTGCATGCTGCAATCAGGTAAACAGCAGTTTACATTGCAAAACCTGCTGGCAATATTTCTGCAACCTGAAAAGAAAAAACTTCAATAGCCTTAGATGAGTGTTTCTAGAAAAATAACTGAGCAGTCAGGATCAGCAGATCTAAAGCAGACTATCTCAGGGTTACCTTCTTTGCACAGCCCCAAGAGAGATCATCTACCCTATCACTGGTAACACAGTGACTACATTTGATCTCCTTTAGTCTAAAATCAACTTTCATTATCCCTTGGGGTTTTCTCTCCTGCCCAGTGAGGGAGGTACAGAGGACTCTCTTCTGCAATTTATTTTCTGAGTAGGCAAGATAACAAAATTGTCATAAAGCTTTCCCTCTCAAGTGCTGAAATGGCTGTGTTACTCTCTATTTCATCCTCTGACCTGTTCTTGAAAGAGGAGACTGACAGTGCACGGGCCTTGGCACAGCACACTTAGGCACCTCTCCAAACTTAAACACAGCTACTTGTTCTAATTTTAGATCTACTTACCCTTTGACAGGTGAGGAACTATGGACACTTGTGTAAAATATTGCTGAAGGCATCATCATCATGGTAGCTAAAGAGTGCCTGGTAAAAATCCCTGCATCTTTCTCTCTGACAATGAAGGCACAGCATGCTATGTGCCCATGGATGGATCTGTGAGAGCCTGATCCTGAGCCATGGTAGCTCTGTGTATCCACACAGACACACTTGTATAAACCAAGAATGCTTTCAGGTATGGCATTGGTTTCACTCAGAGTTGTGTCTTGTTATTTGAGGTTACTTTGCTTTTTAAAAATGTCTTGCTAAATGCCCTTTTGCTGCTTCCCCATCCTTTAATGCCCACATTAAAAAATCTGATAGAAGCAGAAGAGGCAAAGATGTTGAGGATGGGAAGCTCTATTCTTGCCACCTTTTGTCAGCAAACATTTCCCTCCAGTCTGAATGTCTTCCCAGCTTACTTCTCAAAACAGAAAAGTGTCAATAAAGTTGTTACTGGCAAGCCTGCAGCTGTTCCTGTAGCTTCTCCATCATGCAGCCAGTAAAAGACACAGAACATTTCATACAGAGGAAGCATGGGTTGCACATACACGTGGAACTTGAGAAATAGGTCTAACATGGCATTTCTTGATAATGCTCTTTCTCTCACCTTTAAACTTAGTTTTACTTGCAATTCAATGAACATCAAGCAAACAGGTAGTTAATAGTCCTTTGAAAAAAACATCTTGAATCCAGTACAAAATGTACCAGCAAATAGCACAACAAAGACAATAAATATTAACTAGATCAGCCCCTTGGCTTGGTTACAGATCATTTCCTGCTGAAACACAAATTCAGAAAGATATGTAAAAGACAGCTTCAAGAGTGTAAGTAGATTTCAATGATATTACTCAAATCTGTCTTTAACCTGTCTATCTTTACTAGTTCATTAGAGGATTCCTGTAGGTAACTAATAGGACGTTACTAGGAGTCTGTACCATGGACCAAAAGCCATCTTTTATACCTAGAGAGGACATAGTTTGTTGGTTGTTTTATTCACTTGTTTGCTTTCCCTATGGCTTTACCTCACTGCAGCTTCCAGAAAACCGTGTTTATGTGTATTGCAAAGCAGGGAGCACAGCTCCATGATCCTTGCAGCTGAGGCAGAGCTGTGCACACCCATGAGTGCTGGCACAGGCTCTGGCACATCGGACACCTCCCTGCAGGCATCAGTGGGGAGGAAACGGCAGTCACGGGTGATGACATGGGTGGAGCTCCTCACATGGGTTGTCCTGTGGGAGATAGCTTATCAGGGGACGCCTGTGTTTCTGGAATAATATACATTTGATTGAAAGCCAAAATTAGAGTAGGGAAGAAGAAATTGGCTGCCAAGGGCTGATTGACACTTGGAGTCAAAGGAGGGGTAGCATGCACCCTGCAGGGAGGATCTCCTTATCCATCAGCACCAGTTTGCTCTACCTGCAGGTGTGCCCCAGCAGTTCCTGCTGCTACTCTTCTTTCTGTTATTTTTGTTTCTCTTTAAAAAGTCAGCTGAGAGCCTTTCATTAAGAAGACTTCATTTTTATCCGTTTCCCCCTTTTTGCCATGTTGCAGCCTGTGGTAAAGGCTTCAGCTCTCTCAAGTAAAAAATAATGTGCAAGCACCGTGTTTTGGTGGGCTGCCTCATTGGTCTTGGACATTTGCCTCCTGTTGTGCTACTAGACTCCCTGTCCTGTGACACAGTGAATGCTGGGCTCTTTTTTAATGGAAACCCTACATAACAGCTTTTGTCATACGGGCTGCATACAGCCTCTTTTATTTATTCGTGTGTTTCTTTTCTAGTATAGCAATTAAGTTGCATTGTAAGCTGTAACTTTTTAGGGTGTTCTGAGTTGGTCCCTAACTTTCAGCATTTTGTTTGTGCAGATGTCACAAATGCTTGATTAACCAGGCAATGTAGACTATGGAAAGGAGAGGGAAAACCAGTCATTTTTGGCAGCAATTGAATGCATTTAAATAACTAGTTATTTTGATTCAGTCCCACCTATGCTATGTTTTCTGAATTTTACTGAAGAAGGGCTAAGGCCATTGCATACCTAATTATGGTTGCTCTGCTCAGACCTTTTTTGGCCTTTTTTACACCTACATGCTTCTTGATGTCACTTCAGGAGCTCATAAAGGAAAGATACTATTAATGGAAACATAATTTAAGTTAGAGGATCAGTCTTTGCTGTTGTCAATCCTAACCAGCAAATACTGACTCCTTAAACATGCTGTGGACAAGCAACTTGCATGTATGTCTTACATTTCTGAGAATGGCATCCTCCACCCACAGTGCTCTTCTGTGGTGATAACAGAGATGATGCCACAGTAGATGATCATGATGTAAAGTGAGAAGGGGAAAGGTTTGGCTTTCGTGTCATAGCCAGTTGCTAGAATTTGGTGCACCATAACAAAGACTGATATGGAAATCTCATTAAAAAGCAAACAGACTTAGGAAACTCTGTTGGTAAAATGCCCCAGAAACTGCAGTGTGATTTGTCTCTCTACTATTCTCTAAATTCCTTTGATAGCCAGGTCTTATGCTTTTTTCTCCTTTATAAATTCCATTGTAGAAGAATATGACTTGGGAGCTGAATACCCCATTCCAAATGGGATTTTGGCCCAGATACTTAAACCTGCACTGATGCCATAGTCTCACAAAATTGAAAGGATTTTACATCAGGGAAGGAGTTCCATAGCTATAAGAGAAGGTAAATTGGAAATTGATGGAAAAAAATACTAATGCTTCACAAGCCTTTTCTTCCAACTGCCTATATATCTGTCCTTTAAAAACCACTCTGTGTGTCCTTTTTCCCAGGAGCTCCATTTGGTTTCTCCTTTCTCCCACTACTGACTCTTTCATTCATTGCAAAATGCCTTCCTTCCCTTTCCACATTGCTCAACTCTTTCCAGGGAAGTGTGACACTGTCTCTTCACCCTCCATCCTGTCCTTTCCAACTGTCCCAGTATGAGTTTCATTCGAAACCAGCCACACTGCTCTTTAGTGACAAATCTTATTGTCACCCCTTTCCCCTTTAACATGTCAATTTTTTTTTTCCACAAAGACTTGCATAAACCATCTTTAACCGTAGAATACAGAATAAATTTCAAGAGCTCTTCACAAAATCTTATATGAAGCTCCCAGTAAATACCAGAGAGCTCAAAGGACTCATCCAGTGGTGCACTTTTGGGAGATGTTTCCACACTCTGGGTAGGCAAAAAGGGAGCAAGACAGAGCTGTCAGTTGAGTGACACTTGTGCACTCCACACTCACACTTTTTGTGCACTCAGTGACAGTAGTGCACAAAAAAAAACCCCTTGGATTGTAATGATGCATAAAAAGAGAGTAAAATACAGAGACTTTAAAGGTCATATCAGACTAATTGAAGTAAATTAATTAATTAATGAGTAATGTATTAATGATGTTAGAAGAGCCCATGAGAAATTATTACCATGAAATACTGTAGAGCTTATTAATGTTTGCATCTATGTGTACACAGGCATGGAAGTACACAGAAATTATTTCTAAAAAGTCTGTATAGAGTATCGATACAATATCGAGATCTTTCCATCGTCTTCCAACAGTCCTGGCTGACTGGAGAAGTTCCGCTGGACTGGAGGCTGGCTGGTGTTGTGCCCATCTACAAGAAGGGGCGCAGGGAGGATCCGGGGAACTACAGGCCTGTCAGTCTGACCTCAGTGCCAGGGAAAGTCATGGAACAGGTGATCTTGAGTGCTATCATGAAGCACATGCAAGAGAACCGTGTGATCAGGCCCAGTCAACACGGGTTCACAAAAGGCAGGTCTTGCCAAACTAACTTGAACGCCTTCTATGACAAAGTGACTTGGCTGCTGAATAAGGGAAAGGCTGTGGATGTATCTTCCTGGACCTCAGTAAAGCCTTTGACACAGTTTCTCACAGCATTCTGCTTCAGAAACTGTCACCTCTGGCCTGGACAGGCGCACACTCACCTGGGTGGAAAAATGCTTGGATGGCCGGGCCCAGAGAGTGGTGGGAAATGGAGTTAAATCCAGCTGGAGGCCAGTGACAAGTGGGGTTCCCCAGGGCTCAGTGCTGGGTCCAGCCCTGTTCAATGTCTTTATCAATGACCTGGATGAAGGCATCGAGTGGAGTGCACTCTTAGCAAGTTTGCAGACGACACTGAGCTGGGTGGAAGTGTGGATCTGCTGGAGGGTCGGGAGGCTCTGCAAAGGGATCTGAACAGGCTGGACTGCTGGGCAGAGTCCAATGGCATGAGGTTTAACACGGCCAAATGCCGGGTCCTGCACTTGGGGCACAACAATCCTGAGCAGAGGTACAAACTAGGAGAAGTCTGTCTAGAAAGCTGCCAGGAGGAGAAGGACCTGGGGGTGTTGGTTGACAGCGACTGAACATGAGCCAGCAGTGTGCCCAGGTGGCCAAGAAGGCCAATGGCATCTTGGCTTGTATCCAAAATGGCGTGACCAGCAGGTCCAGGGGAGGTTATTCTCCCTCTGTACTCGGCACTCGTGAGACTGCTCCTCGAATCCTGTGTTCAGTTCTGGGCCTCTCACCACAAGGAGGATGTTGAGGCTCTGGAGCGAGTCCAGAGAAGAGCAATGAAGCTGGTGAAGGGGCTGGAGAACAGGCCTTATGAGGAACGGCTGAGAGAGCTGGGGGTGTTTAGCCTGGAGAAGAGGAGGCTGAGAGGAGATCTCATTGCTCTCTATAACTGCCTGAGGGGAGGTTGTGGAGAGGAGGGTGCTGGCCTCTTCTCCCAAGTGACAGGGGACAGGACAAGAGGGAATGGCCACAGGCTCCACCAGGGGAGATTTATGCTGGACATTAGGAAAAAAATTTTCACGGAAAGGGTCATTGGGCACTGGAACAGGCTGCCCAGGGAGGTGGTTGAGTCACCTTCCCTGGAGGTATTTAAGGCACGGGTGGATGAGGTGCTGAGGGGCATGGTTGAGTGTTTGATAGGAATGGTTGAACTCGAAGATACGATACGGTGAGTGTCTTCCAACCTGGTTATTCTATGATTCTGTGATTCTGAGTAAGTCTTTGAGAAACAAATACTGAAAATGTTCTTGATCAGTGCATCTGAAAAGTCCGATTCTCAGCTGTTAGTCACATCATCAGTGCTCCAAGAGTGATTTTCCCCACTATAGAAAGGGAGAGACAAGAACATCTCTCACAAAGAAAATAAGAAACCCTGTTGATATTTATTTTCAGTCTAAGACTCCAGAAAAAAAAAAAAAGTATAGCCGTTCATTTGCAAAGCGCATTTGCAAAAAGTGCTAAGTTTGACCATGAAAAAATTTTGTTTGTTATTTAGAGCTGTTAAATATCTCTGAGAACCTAGGGCAGGCGGAGCCTCAACATTCATCATCTCTCACTGGAAAAGTGAGCTCTGCACCTGGACTGAGACCTTGCCATAAGTTGGGCTGCTGAATAAATGCATCTGTAAGGGCTTCCTGCATGCTCAGCCTCGTCTACATGGGGCATTCAATGAGCAGGGGCATAGCAGCAGAGAGTTTTAGAGAAGAATGACTAGATCTATATCCCTTTCACTGCTTACGGCAAGAAATGAACTCCATCATTACTTGTATCAGTGTACCCCAGGGCATGTTAATTTGGACTTGACTGTCCATAATATGCAGTGTCCAGTATGTTTGTGCTGCTACTTTTTTGTAGATACATCTTGAGTATAAAGCTTAGAAATCCAAACAAAAAAATAAGCCAATATACACAATAATATATATATATATAATTGAACTCCCTCTCCTTCCATTGCATAAGACCAACAGGTGTGAGCAGAAAACAACGCAATTTCACTTTATATAATTGCAGTGACTAAAACAAGGATGTATAAAGAAGAGAGCTGTCTGGTGTACAAAGAGGGCACACAGGCAAAAGATAAAACTTGAGAAGAAGCTTGCACTGTAGAGCCTGTGGTTTCCCTTGGGTTGGGAAAAGGATGGATGAGGCTCACTGCTCCCATTGACCCTTTCAAGACAATGTAGCAAAAGTTCCTCTTGACTTCAGCAGGAGTTAATGTGCAAGCAAGGGGAATACACAAGAGAGATTATGCATTTAGAAAACATGATAAAACTTGTTGGATGCTTTGGAAGAAAAGGGCATTTTTACAAATGGAAGTTGTTCTGGGGAGGTCAGGATTCCCCTGCCAACTGTCCTGCTGCTGTTTCTGCTTCATCCTAAACTGCTTGTGTTGCTTGTGCTGCGATAGTTCTGTCTTTCTGTTAGGTTATTTCTCTTATAACAATAATGCCATCTTCTTTTACATTTACTGCTAGCAGTTTCACAAACCAGCATCCTGTTTACCTTCTTTATTGCAGCTGCATACGGTACAGAAGGCTTTAGGGACTTTCATGCAATAATTCCCAAATCTTTCTCCCGTAAGTATACTGCAAACTCAGCTCGCTACAGAGCATTTCCATCCAGTTCCTACTTTCATGATTTTTGTTTGTGTCATTTCACTTCTCTGTAACGTACTTTTATCTGCAGATGCTACCAAAGGGCTGAAGTAGTTTGAGCTTTTTGCTTCATTCACATGTATTTTGTTTTAACTTAACATAAAGCCTACTTCAAAAGCCACCTTCTCCAAATCCTTGGCATGCAAAGAGCTTGTAACTATTTTGTATAAATGTAATTATATTCAAATTATTATTCTTATATTTAAGAGAAAAAATGGTGTATGAATTATTGAAAATCCATCATACACTCAAGCCAAATAGTTTTGTTGCTTCCATTTACCACAATGAAAGCAGCAGCGTAGGGCTATAATAGTGTAGATCACTTCTGTTTAGCTAGTCATACCATCTTCGTTAATTGCTGTTTGTTCACTGATTATGGGTTTTTTTTCAAAATAATTGTTACCTGTCGGGTTATAACACAAAGGACTTGTCCAATAAAACCAAAACCATTCTAGCACACACCTTTGCTGATTCAACTGGATTTTTTTAATAGTAATTCATGAACCTAGCGATTCTCTCCTCTTACTCAGTGTTCCTAATCCTGCTGTCCTAAAGCCACAGTTATCCCTGTTATAATTTCCTGTAATGCTGTTCACTGTTTTTAAATTCATCCTTTCATCCTTCCCCACCCTGGTTTCTTTATCAGTGTTTGTACTCTATGCTTTGCCCTTTTCCTTGCTTACCCCATAGAACTGCAAACCAAATCTTTGGATTCAGTACAACCCTCAAAATCTTCCTGCCAAGTGAAGAATGTTGCATTTTCAATACAATTTTCATCCATTGTCTTTGATGAATTACTTTCACAATTGTTTTTGACAAATCCATGTGCAGTGGATTTATTATAAATTTCTTCCTTATCAGCCTGAATCCTTAAAATGAATATTACAAATCCAAAAGTCTCAAAGTGACTAAGGAACAGATTTGTAATGTTTGGGTTCACAGCTCCCTGAAAGCCTTGTATTTGTCTTGCTGATATTCAGTGTTCATTGCTCCATGTGTTACAAGCTCACTGCATTGCCTGTAGACATGTAGTCATGTTCGTAGCTTTTGTTATTTAGACATATTGCACATGCTGTTTAGAAGTTATCTCCTTTGATGTGTTTGTTTCTCTGCCACCATATCTATTCTGTAACAAAACTGAGTGGCATCCTGTATTGTTTTTTGCAGCTGGTAATATTAAAATAGAGACTCAGAGTGATGAAGAGAATGGGCGTGCCTGTGAAATGAATGGGGAAGAATGTGCAGAGGATTTACGAATGCTTGATACCTCGGGAGAGAAAATGAATGGCTCACACAATGGCCCAGGCAGCAAGGCTATGTCAGGAGTTGGAGGCATTCGACTTCCTAACGGAAAGCTAAAATGTGATATCTGTGGGATAATTTGCATCGGTCCCAATGTGCTCATGGTTCACAAACGAAGCCACACTGGTAAGGCCTGCCATAGTTTTTCCTTTAGTTGACAAGAATTGGCCCATTATTAGGAACTAAGACTAATCGTCTGTGACTATCATGTACATGTTGACTCTTGTAAGATAATGCAGCATTGGTGGGCATTTGGAACTTGATTATTGTATTACTCCATTCCAGAAAGCACAAGAATTGGGCTTTCTTCTTGATGTAAGTCCGTTGAGCTAGAAATTGGGAAAAAAGAACAAGATTTGTCAGCATAAAGAAAAACAGGCATAATTTCTTCTTTGTTGTGTCAACGGTTGTTCATTAAGCTGAAAACAAAACTGTCGTCTAAAGGGATGTGCAGGTTGTTTGGTTTGAAGAGATATGAAAACTTCCAACTGCAAAAAAAGAAGAGTAAAGAAATCTTGCTTAATTTCTAAGACATTTCTAAGAATTACTGAAGAAAAACCCAAAACATTTTAAGTGACTAACCTTGAAATTGACCCAGTTCTAATGTTTCCAGCAATGCAAAAGAGGCCATTATGGATCAGTGATTATTAAAGTGATTGGCAAAATGAATAAGGATTTCACAATGTTCAGGGAACTGTACTGGCAGTATTGGTAAAAACAGAGGTTAGTTTTGTGTTAAATGTTTCATGAAGTAAAAGCAAGTATTGTCACTGGTCAAATCTGGACTAAAGGTTTTCCACTAAGACAATAAAAGAGACATGCAAAGATGCTGTACTCCATAGGGATGATTTTTCGTTATATTGTGCTGAGAGTCTTCTTGCCTGGATTCTCTAATTCTAAACACACTCAAAAGAGTGAACATAATTAAGAGGCTGAAACAAATGAAGAACTAAAGACCAAAGTGAGTCTCATCTTGCCTGGTATAAGCTATTTAAAAATTAGGCTTCCAATCTAAAGTCTAGGGTCACCCATAGTCAGAAAAATAACAGAAGTCTATTGCTGTACTACACAAGCTACTTTGAAAATAAATAAATTGTCTTTTTTTCATGAATATTCAGATTGGAGGGAATTTTTAAGTATTTTTAAGCTAAGAAACACCTTAGATTCCACTGAAATAGCTGTGCTAATGAACACGTAGTTTCTTAGTCTGCATCCTCACAATCAGGTTTCGATCATTCCCCAGGCATACTAAGGAGCGAGTTTAACAAAGTGTTTTCAGAGACTAATAGAGAGGATATATTAAAGACCTCAGGTGTTGTCCATGTCCTCTAGTCTCTCATCAACACCGTGGCTGTTCATGCTCAGGAATGGTGCGGTCTGATAGTGTAACATGAGTTGGCTACATTCAGAAGCATCATACTGGTGATGATTAGCAATGCTGTTACATCGCCTACTTCAAATTACTCTTCAGTTAAATACTTCTGCCAGGGAAGAGTAGACACATATCTTTACTGGAAATGCCAGAATTTGTTCATAGAAGACAAGTTGTAGCCTACTTTTTAGACACAGTAAAAGGCTTCTTCTTGGTCTACTTTTTTTTTTTTTTAATGTTAGTGTGATCTTTTAAATGTTGAAAAACGTTAAATGAAAAGAGGTACATTGGATACAAGGCCTATCAAATAGATCCACGGGCTTGAAGAGGATGCTTTAGTATTTGAAATAAAATGTTACAACTTAAAACACATTTAGATTGAAGTAGATGTCTTTGGGCTTGATTAAGGACACTGCTGATTTATTAAAAGTACACTACTGCTGCTTAGGAGGAGCTGTTTCATGTCCCTGAGGGTCAAAGGCAGTGTTTGCACAAGGGCTGAATGGCCTGGGAGGGGATGCATCTGATTTTTGGGAACTTCCTTTGTTTCTACTGCACTGGTTAGTACCCAGAAGGCTGAGTCTCCAGAGGACGAGCTGAGCTGCCTTTTTGTCCCATTCCAACATTCCCAGGCACCACCTCACCAGTTTCCCTGGACCAGACCTCAAGCTGCCCCAGGTTCCTGCATGGCAGAGGGACTAGTATGCATGCCAGAGGTTCTCAGGATGCTACCACACAAGCACTGTCCACCCTCTGCAGAGGCTTCTCCATCCATTGCAGAGCCCTCCCCTTGCCAGTAGAACCCTCTTTTTAATCAGAGTACATAGTCAAAACCTACACTGGAAACACCCCATGAGCCGCACTTTGCTCAGCAGGACCCCCTTCTGTTACACTTAATAAAACTAAAGGGTGTGAAGTTGATTCCTCCAGTCCTTCCATAGAAAGAAAGCCTTTGCTTTCCTTCCCACCTTTCCCGCAGCTCCTTTCCTGAGCTGCCTCTCTGGGTGAGTTTGGGTGCTCTTTCAGAGGCTAGAGAGGCAGTGGAAGCTTGGAGCTAGTAGTTTAAATTAAAGGGATATCATGGGGAAACAGTAGTGACTGATTTTCCTTTCAGCTGTGCTGTAAAAATTAAAAGTAGAAATAGGATATGCTATTACAGACATTTAACTGACTAACCTGGAGATCATTTCAATGCATGTCTGATGAAGGAGTAAGGCTCGCAAATGAATTACTTTGGTGCTAATTCATGTAAAACCTGCATATGCAGTGAGGTTTCCTTTACGTGAACAAAACTCCAGCACACTAAAATGTCAAAATAAAATGACTACCTGACCTGATAAAAGGCATAATTACATTTAATGAATATACCTGCCAAGTGCAGATATGCAGAGCAGCACCTGATATTTCTACCCTCTCCTGTCTGCAAGCAGCTGTATACTGACTGCTTCCTAGTGCTTTACCTGTTGCTCCCATCTGCCTCAGCTACACACCTGTCCCCACTTTCCTTCCACAAGGCTTTTAGTGCATTGGTTTTCACCATCTTGCTGCTGTCTTGCTTGGTGTTTAAAAGAAAAAGGAAATTTAGAAAGGAGAGGAAAATCCCTTCCTTACCCCTGATGCTGAGACCTCAGGTGAGAGTTCAGGTTTTGCTTGCACAGTGTGCACATGTATGTGCGCATGTGTGCGTATGTACATAAGTGCATATACAGGTGTATGTGTATATATTTTTTCGACTTATATCTACACTGCTTTAACTTAACCACTGGTTAGTTCAATTATGTCTTGTTAATTGGGTCTAAAGGTCTCAAATTTATTTAAAAAACTAATGCTGAGTGAAGAATGAGCAATAAAAAAGGAGAGAGAGAAGAAAGAGCCATACACACCACTGAGTATTATGTGATTTTGTCACTTTATTGTTTAAGTAATGAGAAAGATTTCAATTAAGATGATAAAATATTCTTCACTGAATAAGTAGCCCTGGGTCCATAATGCCACTAAAGCTTCCAGGTCACTGTAGTGATAGTTGATTCAACTCAGAACCCCATTGTGCTTTTTGCTTCTGGGCCCATATTCATGCACAGCTACACATTATGTAGTGAAATTCACCCAGGGTAGACATATGCTGTTCAGAATGGGCAAGAAAATAACACATAAAGCTGATTGTTCAAGCGAAAGATGCATTATGTATTTTTTTTCATTCCATCCTGTCCCTTCCTCCTTTTAGGGGAATAGTTCCACACCCAGTAACTTTCCATTGGGGACTGGCTCTATCCTAGAAGGGCTGAGAGCTTTCTGGGCATGTTAGATACCTGAAACAACACAGATGTTCCCCACCCTGGCACTGATACCATGGGTGACCAAGGGCTGGCTGAGCTACACATGGTTTCAGGGTCCTCCAGTGATGGATCTTATTTCCCTTGTACAGGTTGCCTTACATCTGATCACATTGTAAGTTTGTGGAAATATTTGGTATGCAGAAGTCTCATTCACCCTGTAATTGCAAGAGATGTGGGCTAGAGATACATTTCCTTTCTATTTTGCTTTGCATTTCATTCCTGGAGTACTTTTACAATCCATGTTTTCTTCTCTTATCCTCCTCTGAGTAAAAATAACCGAAATGAAAAAGCTGGAAAGGCTTTCAAGTGAGAATTGACATTTCTTCTGAATTTGTCCCCCCTATAACAAACTAACTTCATTACTGTTTCAGTCCATTTCTAAAAAAATATATTCTGTGCTACTTAACCGTCCCGAAGATTAAGAGATAAAGCAGACAGACTCTTAGCCATCTTCTTTTTCCCGTAACAACTACGATGCATGAGTTACGAAGTACAACACAAAATCCCACAAGGCTAATGTTGGCATTTTTCTGGGTCACCCCAGTTGAACCAGTTGCAGTGACTACAATTACTTCATGACGAAACAGTGAGCCCATTTGGCTTGACAGGGACTATGCTGACCCAACTGAAGCTGTTTGACCAATGAATATACCTTGCCATAAAGCAGATTAATTTTGCTGTTTTCTGAATGCTAAAGCTGCCAGCCCTGGTGGCAGAGTTTCCAGATTTTTGTGTTGGGACTGCACTGCTATCTAATTGATTTTCAGCTGTTCTGCTGCGTTACCTAAAAATCAAAAATTATCATGGTGGATATATATGCACATTTATGGACGTATGAGTTGGTCCTAGATGTGCAAAATAATACATGATGGTTAAGTGACTGAAAAGAAAGCAATTGCTTAATTTTTTTTTCCCCCACACTTTAACTTCAGCACTGTTTTCTTTATAAATTGCTGTATAAAGAAAACAAAAACTAAGAACAGGTCATCTCTGGGCTGTTTCAGATATTGTCAGTGTATTATAATTACTATAGCAGAGAAACTGGATTTGGCAAATGAGTTCCAAAGCCTGGTTTGACTCAATTGAGGGCTACAGAGAACTGAGCATGGAAGAGCTGTTCCTGTTGATGGAATGCTCTCATGTATGATTTTTTCCTCTATTCCTATCTGGTACAACTGGAAACATAAGATATTTTATTTCCCAATGACTCAAGAAAAAGCCTCATATGTTTTCAATAAAGAAGGAAAAAAAACACCTGAGCAAATAAATGAGCATATTGATTTTAAACAGCACTAGTAATCAAACAGCCATATAAATTTTTGCAAACTAGTTCATTTGCTTCCGTGATAACAGACACCAGTTTAGACAAATCAGGGCCATGTCTCTTCAAGTTTTATCCCCTGTCTGTCCAAAGGTTGACCAGCAGAGCCAATCTGTGCAGCTCCTCTGTTCATACCTTACCTAGAGAAGGGTAGAGACCTTGGCATGGAAGTACAGGGCTTCCTTTGCACTGTCTTAACTTATGTGATTTTACTCTCTCTCTTTCTGTCTCTTTCTCTCTCTCTTTCCTGATTTGGCTGCTTAGGGACAGACAGGTAATGGAGAAGAAATTGAAAGGGAAAATACAGGGAAAATGTAAATGAAAAGAAGTTATTATAACTGTTATAATGAAGTGCCTTTCATTTAAATATAAGAATGTAACGCTGAAATGAACTTGTGATCCTGAAATGCATTTTTAATGAGTTTCCTTTTTATTTTGCTGCTTCAGTGGCATATTTTAAAGACCCTTTGAAAAAAGCCACATTAAAAACCCCACCAAATGCCACAACATGCAAAATTGGATATTGGTTTATTCCAAAACTGCTGATCAGGAAGAGTGGCTCTTCAACACAAAATGTTGCAGTCACTTTATTTAAATGAGTTTGAATTTGCATTGTGATGTGCCATTCTGATTTAGAAAAAAAAAAATTAGATTTTCAGATCAAATTGACCCAGCCAGTGAAGCATTAAGAAACTGGCAGGTTTAGTCTGAAAGCCTCATGTTATATCAAACCTGCAGCCGGTGGAAGTCACAGAGCAGCAGTGAGAAAACAACTTTCTCACTGAAATCTTTCTCTTGTTACCACATAAGGTTTTTTTGTTCTCACATATTTTCTCCTTTTCCCTGTAGGAGAACGCCCTTTCCAGTGCAATCAATGTGGAGCTTCCTTTACACAGAAGGGCAACCTTCTGCGCCACATAAAGTTGCACTCGGGTGAAAAGCCCTTCAAGTGCCACCTGTGTAACTACGCGTGCCGTCGCAGGGATGCCCTCACGGGACACCTGAGGACTCACTCCGGTAAGTGAAGGTGCGGGATGATCCAGGGATGCACATCACTGCACCCATTGAGGAGACAGGGACATCCATGGCCCCCAAGACGTCTTCTCACCCTGGGAAGGCAAGTTGACCCATATTGGGGTTAACCAAGCTGTGAGCCGGCCACGAAGTTTTAGCGGCAAAGAAATTACTAAACTCGCCTCACGCTTGTGATCCTTCACCAGAAGTACTGGGTTTTCTCACATATTTCTTGCCTGATTAAAAGTTTCTGTATTACAGCTTCATCTTACAAGCCTTATGTGAGTAATCCATTTCATGGAACTACGAACATGAATTAAAAGCCGATGAGTGCTTTAGGGGTTGGATGGCATTTATTCACATATAGAGATAATATAAAGTCTAAATACAGTAGTTTTTAAGTCATGAAGTCTCAAAAAACCTTTAGTCTGGTAGTCATTCTTGACCTAAGGAGTGAACACCACCTACAACATTTTGCAGCAGTTACTTGTCGCACCTTATTATTACAAAAATTTGTAAGAGAAAGAGTGGAGAAGAGGAGAAGGTGGGAGAGAGGAAGATAATAATCTTCCAAAAAGATGACCCTATTGATTTTTTCAGTGTTTTGTCTCAACAGTAATATGGAGATCTGAATAAATATTTTTCAATAATGTGCTTTTCTGTTACCACAAACCTCTTAGTGTTTGATAGAAGCCATAGTCACATACCTTCTGTGAAGCAAAACCAGTTTAGCACCTTTAAAGTCCCTTTAAAAGCAGAATGCCATCTCATTTTATTTTCCAAGCTAATCTGGAAATGTATACTGTTACTTTGACAGGAAATCTCCAAGTCACGTTGCTGGAACTGATACTGGTAACTTTACATGTGAAAGCTGGTTTTGGGACCAAGTTTTGGTAATAGGAAGGGAGTACTCAAAGTAAAATTTTTGCATTTCACAAAACTAAGGAAATTATTCTCTGGTACACACATTAGTTATAAGATCCCTAGCGGTGGTCCCAGATGTCCAAAAAATAAGTTCCCCTTCTTCTGTTCTGGCCAGATTCAGGGAAGCACGTGTTTAAAATATTATTTTGCCTCCTTCTCCCTTACTGTTACTGATTTTCATGACTGCAGAATTTTAAACACAAGTTTTTCACATGTACATGAAATTATACCTGGACACTTTCAGCAAACTCTGAGGATTCCATAGCTAAAGACACAATGCATAAACTGTAGATTGTGATTAATTCCTGCAGTTGGAAAACTGACATCAATACATTATCACACAAGTTTGATGTCTGAGTCTGATTTTCACACAAGAATTTGTAAGCAAAATTTGAAAATTAAGCTGTAAAACCATCTAAAATTGTAAAATCACATATAAGGTGATGGTCTTATCAATCTAAGACAGAAAATTTGGGTCCAGAAGTCCATGATACTTTACTGTGACTGTAAAATTCCTAGAACTACATAGATCTGTATTGTTGTAATTAAAAAAAAAACAAAAAAAAAAAAAAACGAAAAAAAGTCATGCCATCTCTTTCTAATTTGCAGAAGCAGAAAATGTGTGCAATTTAACATTGTCCTAAAAGGGTTGTATTGTTGTACTGATTCTCATTACATCAGGAGTGACATCCAGCCACAGGCAGGTATCTCTACCTACGCCACACATTTTCCTACTGGCAGTCTCTGTGGGAGCTAGAGACCTCATCAGCAACACTCAGAACTTTGAAGGTGTCTCAGTTTTTGACTTGTGTAGATGCTGTTTTTGAAGATTTAATGTTGTTTTCCTTATCTGATATGAATCGTCTGAAATCAGCTTGCAGCACCTACAGAACTGGCCTGTTGATGTAAAGATATACAGCTCATTTTCCATTAGGTTTTATTTCTCTTTTTTTTTCAAATTGACAAAATCTTTCTTCAGTTCACCACAGCATGGGTTGGTTTTCAGAGTGGCCTTTTTTTCCCCCTGTTGTTGTTACCATTGGTAATATGTGTTTGAATACCTCTCCTGATTCTCTCTCAGTTAATTGTGTTTACTCCAGATTCTCTCTCAATTAATTGTGTTTTCTCCAGTTGGCAAACCTCATAAGTGCGGATACTGTGGTCGTAGCTATAAGCAGCGCAGCTCTTTGGAAGAACATAAAGAACGCTGTCATAACTATCTGCAAACAATGAATATCTCAAGCAGCCTTTATTCAGGTAATAAATATGTCCATTTGGGGATTAATGGTCTCCACTTGTGTATTAAAGCTGTCCAGTCACATGCGCAGAAAAAGGAGTGCAAAAGGACCAGTAGTATCATTTGAGGCATCTTTTCCACCTAGAAGGCATGCGCACACCCCATATGCATGATACTGAATCTGGATTCATTCTGTATTTGATAGCTATTTGGCTGTGGTCTCATTTTGTTTAGCTCAAACAGAAAGCCAAAGGAAAAATCAGGCAGGTAGCAAAAAACTTGCAAGACCTGGGAAGTTTCAGTTCACCATCTCAAGACAGTATAACTACATCCTTTCACCACCTTTTCTTTCAGCTTGGAGTCCTATATCACAGTACCCTTGTGGATGTATTCCTAATAAAGACTTAATATCAGCGCTCTAGGTAGGGCTGCAGGATCTTTTGCATTGCAAATCTCCTGCCCCTCCCAGGCACTGCTTGAGGGGCTTACTTGATCACTGAGTCCAACTCATCTAACAAGGATAAAGTATCTGTCTTTGGTCTCACTCTTCCAATCTAGAGGACATGAAGCCAGAGGCATTTAATTTAGCCAGTTTCACTGAGACAGTCCAGAAAGGCTAATAAATTGTTGACAGTCTTCTTCCTACTCTTCTATTTCAAAGAAAACTGGGAGAAGTGAGGAACTTTGGTGCTTTTCTGAGAGACCAGCCTTACAGTGAATGTAAAGTCCATTTCTTGAAGAGTATAAAACCTGAAGCTATGACCAGAAATAGAGTCAGCAGATACTGGGGGTTGAATATTTTTTAAACAAGGATCCTAAAGATCTATATGGGATTGATTGCATTAAATAGCTATAAAAAATTCCCCTGCATGTGCATTTTTTATGTAGAGAATATAAGATTCAACTTCTACACGGTGGTGTTTGAGCCCACCTAATAAGTTACATTTCTTGCTTACCTCTTTGATCCTGTCAGTATATGTTATTTGGTTTATCAAAAACAAAAATGGAAAGTTTTCTCTGACCTATTTGCAATGATGCCTCACTTAATATTTTATATCTGGACAGAATCTGAATATGTTTTTACATGCTATCAAATAATGTAAAATATATGCACATAATGATAGCAGTGAATACAGGGGAGATGCTTCTGGCAGACAGCATGTTAGAGCAGCGCTCCTTCTAATTTTATTGAGGGGCTGGAGAATGTATAAGAGCTCAACATAATATACAGTAGGCAGCAACACTTATTTTTCAAAGAAGTAATAGGATTTAGAAGCAAATGTTCTGTCTCGGGATTTGAATTTCCAGTATCTGGCACATGGATTTGAATGCCTGCATTCAGAAAAAATCTGCATGAATATCATGCATGAAAATCTGCATGAATGAGTAGGTGAACTACTACTAATGTCTTAGTAAGCAAAAATATTTAGGTGAAACTGGTATAAGGAATCATAAACTTTAGTAAGAAATAACAAATTTTTAGAGATGGACCTTGTCTATAACAAATCAAACCAGAAAAGTTTACATTAACTTAAAACTGAATATCTCAGTGGGATGAAAACTTGGGGAATTCATGAGTGCTTGGAAGAATTACTTCTTTCTTGTATATATTGAATGTATCACATAAATCCATGTTTTATATAATGGGAGCACTTTTTCAAATTAGGAATAAAAAAGGAATAACTTCTGGGTTTAGACCTTGTATCCTGCAAAAACATTCACTCTTAAAATAAAAAAAAAAATAGTACTCAGTAAATAAATCAATTCCCTACCTTTATGAAAATAACTTTACTGCATTTTTGCTAGTATTTCACATCCTAAACAATCTATTCTACTTGATTGCAAACATACCATTTTGCCATGTTTACGTTCTTTACTTCCCCTATAAACTCAAAGATGAAAATGTACAATGAAATAGTTGAGGATGAGTAAGTATCCTTCGTGGATTCCTAGTGCATTCTACATTATACATAGAAAAGCAAGTGGTATACTAGCACTGTTCTTATCATACTACATGGTAAGATAAGGAGCCATTGCAGTCACAATTCAGGCCCTGTTTTTTTTTTCCTCAGACTCAAAAAGGTTGGCGAAAAATCCTGCTAGGACATCTAATATGACATTCTACTACAGTGAGATTGGCTTTTTACAGCATTTTTAAGATACTTTCTGCTGTATTTTAGGGAGAATATTAGCTGAAAGGATCTAAAGGGTAAATGCTTTCCATCAGCTTGTAAATCTAACAAATGTAATTGAGAAAGTACTTAAATAAGGGAAAGATTCAGCAAAGAGGATTATGAAGGTAACAAGGGATTTTATTTACATTTAACTTGTGTTTGCTTTCTTTAAGAGAAGGAGACTCAGCATGAAATTAGGAACCTGATGAATTTAATGGAAAAAATCTTATTTTAGAGGACTGGATTCTCACTGTCCACATGAAGTTCTTCTCTTAGAAATATTGCTTGAAGTTTTGTATTTAAGTTGAGTGGAAGTGTGCTGAAGTTTTGACAGGTCTATATAAATTAACAATAGAATTATTTTATGAATTTTCAAAAAGGGTCAATTACAATTTCTTCCATCACTCATGCATTTTTATTTGAAAAGATGATTATTTTTTCCTTTCACAGACACCAAATTACAGAAAAATAGTTATCAGGTTGGTAGCAAATTTCAGGGACTGTCAGTTGCAAAGGCTGGAAAATAGTACAAGTTTCATTTTAGCCAGTTGGAGAGTGAGGACTTAGCAGTTTTAAAAGTTGCAATATTAACAGATTGAAAGTTGGATACATAACTTACCTTCTCTTGAACTGATTAGAAGTGGAATGTTGTTATGTCCTAAACAGATATTTCTTGATCATTTCAGCTTTTAATTAAAAATTAAGTCTTTTGTTTCACTGTTGAATGGGCTACTTTAAAACGTTCTCTGTGAGTTTCTTTGTGAGCTGGTATCTGGAAGCCTTAGCCACCACAAGATGCTTGCTAGACGCTCATTTGATGATGACTAGACACAACCAATGCCCTTCACTATCCTGCACCTTCATGACCAGATTCTGCCCATATCCTGCATTGGTCACAACCTTTTCTATCTTACAGAGATGGGGCAGAATTCCCTGAGACTCCCTGTCACTGTTCCAGTCACTGTCACCACAATATGTGCTGCTGTAGCAGAGACTCATGAACCAGTTCTGTACTCTTCTGCTTGGTATTGTAGGTTGTTGCAGCCTAGGACACATCACCTGCTCTTTCCAGCTGTCCACCAGACCCTTATTTCACACCTTTCAGGAATAATGAAACTTTCACAAGACTGAAAGAGTAGCTGTAGAACGGGGGTGGAATGATTATATTACGTACAGGCAGGCACCTTGCAATTGCAATCTCATTTTTGTATCACAAACGAGGAAACATGAACACGTACATAGATTATTCAGCATGAGGGACTTTTAACAAGAGTCAGAATCGTCCTGTGTCTGAAGAGGTGAGCTCCTCCTTCCAGCTGGTTGGGAGCTAAAAGACATTAGCTGAGCAACAATAATCTGAAGACAATAGTTCCATTAAAATGGAACAAGTGTGCCTAACCCTTCTGATGTCATTTGATTTCAGTCATAAAAGACGAAACTAACCAGAGTGAAATGGCTGAAGACCTGTGCAAGATAGGGTCAGAAAGATCCCTCGTGCTGGATAGACTAGCAAGTAACGTCGCCAAACGTAAGAGCTCTATGCCTCAGAAATTTGTTGGTAAGAGTTAAACGTTTGCTGTCTCCTAAAAAATAAAAAAAAAAAAACGCACCCCCAAAAACTTCTCATAGGAGTTTTACTTTTGCTTTATGATTTTACTTATTACACTAAATTATCAGTATCTATAGAAGCAGAACAGCAAAGTGTTGGGGGGGGAAAAGCAACCAAACTTCTCCAGCATACATTCTGCATGTTTAATGTTCCACATCTGGAGATCAATTTTAAGTTTTCTTCATATCTTTTTCAAATGCTTATGAAAAAGATCATTATGAGATCTGGACAGGCTCTTGAAGTTGCTTTAAGAACATGAAGACATGAATAGAAGTTTCCTATTAAGAAAGCACTCAACCACACTTTCAGGGTTATTTTAGTGATTTCTTGGATGACATCCAGATCTGGGCATATTGGTGTTTCTGGAAGCATTGTGAATAGTGGAGCATAGAGCGGATAATATTCTTCACATTTTCATAAAGTCTGTATACTTTTACAGCCCAATATAGTCATGGAAATAAACAAAATTAGGACTGAGAACAATATATAAATGAAAACATATTTGAGAATATCTAGTAAATTATGAAAAAACTTCATGCCAAGTTTCACTTAATATTTTTTGTTTTAAAAGTGAAGGCTACATCTATATTGTTCTGTTTGGTAAGCCCATACCAAGTAGTGGTTACACTAGTTTTGTATTATTGAGACCCTCAGACAATATTCTGCAGCTATGTAGAGTTAGTCCCAAATTAATAAAAAACATGAGAGATCAGAGGACAGCATATACTCATATTTAGTTAGATCCTGTTTTAATTCTCTACACATTCATTTATAATATTATACTACAGGAGGCAATCAGAGAAAACTGAAGTCCTTGAAAAAAATACACTTTCAGAAGGTTTTCAGTCAAAAAAAGATCAGTTTGTGGGGCAGAAATTCCAAATATGCCCTCTTCAATGAGGACAGAAGGGCGAAAGGAAAGCTAGTATTTCTGAGGCAAGGAATGGGGAATCTCAGCTGTGTCTGGAGATGCAACAGGAGGTTTGAAATGAAAGTCCAAGATCATCTTCAAATCCAAAGGCAACAAGACCAGAAGATAGTTGAGAGTAAGAAATGCTTATGCTTATAAAAGGACAAAAGTTCTAGTAGGTGTAGTTACCAAAAACATATTAACTGTGTGAGGCAAACATGATTAATTTAGATACTCCAATAACTGATTGCTTTAAGCAACATACCAATTCTGTGAAAGCTCCTGGAAGACCAATAGTGTTAAAATTTAAAAGGTACTACCAAGTATCGTATATGAATATATCTATGAGTCTGGACTAGCTTTTTCATTCTCCTTTTCTCTCTTCACCCTAAGAAACATTAAAGACAGCCAGTTTAGCTACAGGTTTTCAGAGGGCAGAGTTTCCTGTCAGTTAGTTTTTCAGGGCGCAGTGTAGGAAGACAACATACTGACAGCAGATGTTTATGGAAATTTGCTAACCTTCAAAAGGATGAACTTTTCTGAAAGAAAGTGCACCCAAATCCTTTCCTTTCCAATCCTCACCTGCTGCTTCATGTAACAGGTATATTCCTGATTAACACAAGGTTGGACTGGCTGGTCAGGAGAACTTTGGGGTAATAAAACATGATTACCGTGTCTTCCCAACCCTCATGATGAACTCCAGGGAGAAGGACCAAATGATGTCCTTCACCTAAGGAAACGACTGCTGCTTCACTCATTTTTCTCAGGGCTAAATTTATTAGCTTTCAAAAGTGAGATTGTTCACCAAATAAAGCCAGTTATCTGTAAAATTCTCTCTGTATTCCAAACTAGAATAGCTCCCAGACTTAAAAGCAGAACCGGGCTATCCAAAGCGGAGAGTAAGACATGCAGGTGAGGTTGACACATATATTATTATATTACAACAATAGGCAGCAAAGAAAAGAGGGGTTTAAACCAAAAACAATTAAAAATAAAGAAAAGAAAGAAGTGCCCACACGCACTGAGTGCATTTTTACTATTTTGGTACCTGCTGCAGAACCCTGAGCAGTACAAAGTGCATCAAATCATTAGCAGTTTCATTTACTTATGCTCTAATAACCACAGAAATGAGCTATTATTTTTAATGAGTGCAAGTATTATCTGCATTGCTCAGATATAGAAAAGATACCTATCTACTTCAAGTTTGTGTCTGTTTCACTGCTGGGAAATGATTTTTTGTAAGGAGCACTTGATCCTTTCAGTCCAACTATTCTGCATAAAGCAAACACTACCCAAGAAACAGCTATTAAAATGCCTTCCAAATGCTCAAAATCTTGTCTATTATGAAGATCAGTCCCACTTTTCAGTCTTGTACAGTGACTGTGGAACAGAAATCATTTTGACCTCACTTTTCCCTCCTTGAATCAAGGGTATTCTTGATTCAAGTATATCAAGGTTCATGTTAGGAGGAGGGGGTTATATGTTTAATTCAAGAGTTTTTCACAACACATGCTTTGAATCTCCAGCCCCAAATTCTGCCTGAGAACTACTGCATTAGAAAGGGTAAATCTGGAAGAAAAAAGAGTGTACTCCAATAGAGGGATTCTCAAATTGGCAGAATAATAGAGAGAGGAGAGGAACAAGAAGGTTATGCAGCACATTTTGAAGGTGTCTGTACCCACAAAGAGCTTAGGCAATGCTCACAGTACTTCTTTCTCTGCTTCCAGAGATGGAAAAACTGGTATGGTACCATATCTTGAAGGCAATGTAGACAGCAGGACATTCTACACTTTAGTTCTGTCATTGCAATAGTGTAATTCTAGAAGTTTTCTAGGCTTTTTGCTGAATTCAAACAGCCAATTTGAGTAGAAACTGAATGAGAAAGTGTTGATAAATCAGTTTTTGGATCTTCTGGTATATTTTCCATACTCCTATTAGCACTTCTTTTAGACAAATTAGGACTTTCCAAAGCCTATGATCAAATGTCATGTTGATTAGGAAATGGTGACAGTAACTCACAGAGATATTTGTGACTTCCAGTGAATTTCCCAAGATCTGCAGAGCTAGAAAATCCACCCAGACTATAAACAATATGTCACTGGTAGTCCCTAGGAATCTGTGATAATTTCCTACCCCTTTGCAAAAGTTTATTAGGGACCTGACAATAACATTGATGGTTTACATTGTTTGAGAAGACTGTTCAGGTACATAAAATCAGCTTCTCTGTTACACAGTTTCTCCCACTATGAGCTTCTACCTTCTCCATTTTGCTCAGTCCTACCTGTCTAGGAATTTTGAGAAATTGTAATGAAACTCAGCATTCGATACTAGGGCACCCAGCTAGAGATACATTAGTGCAGTCTGATTTTAAAAAAATTCTCTCCTCCTTACTGTTGACATCGCAAATCAGAGTCAAAGTTACAAGTAACAAGCAGTCTTCCTCTGTACAAGGCTTTTTACCTTGTAGTAAAAAGTATATTCCTGCTACAAATGCACTTAAATTTTTCCCATGTTTCTTGGCTGCCCCTTGAAATTATAACTATTTGACACAAAATTTCTAGGATTAGTAGCTTCTGGTAATGTGTCTAACTTACTGTTTCTTAAAAAAAACCAAGATGTAGGGGAGATGGCAATATGAAAAGTTATGGTTTTGTTATTTTTTTTCCAAAATTACACATGACCACATTGCCAATGTGGGTTATTTGTAAGAAATAGAAGTTCTGAAAGTAAAACGTACTATTTCCAGTCTGAAACTGTAATATTTCAGGGAAACTATTGATAATGTGCTTCATGCTCTGAAGCACAGAGGTGACACTCCTTGTAACTGTGCCGGTACACTGTCTTCAGTAACCACATAGGTAGGCATCAGCTCACTGTGGGAGGCAAATGAGAGAATACAGTTAGGAAGGAGAAAGAGAGAATGAAGCGCTCGATCTGTAGCTCACAAGTCCCCATATAATTATTTCTAGAATCTATTTTGATCCATTTGTTTTTCCTAAGACCTGAACTTATTTTGCTTGTCAAAAAAAAATGAGAAAAAATGACCAACCATTTTTCTGACCACCTATATTAGAGAACTATGATTACCTCAGGTGAATTTCAGAGGTGGATTTGATCAACTCTTTTTCTTCCATGTTGACGTTTTATTAATCCATAACGCTTGGTTCCTTAATTATGTAAAAATCAACCCTCTAACTTCTGACTGTTTTTCACTGCAGGTGAGAAATGTCTGAGCGATCTTCCATATGATGCCACCACCAACTATGAGAAGGAGAATGAAATAATGCAGACACACGTTATTGATCAAGCCATTAATAACGCCATCAGTTACCTGGGGGCAGAGTCCTTGCGTCCCCTTGTCCAGACACCACCAGGTGGTTCTGAGGTGGTGCCCATCATCAGCCCCATGTATCAGCTCCACAAACCTCTTGGGGACAATCAGGCTCGCTCCAACCATACAGCTCAGGACAGTGCAGTGGAAAACTTGTTGCTGCTTTCCAAAGCTAAATCTGTCTCCTCTGAACGGGATGCCTCCCCCAGCAACAGCTGCCAAGACTCAACAGATACAGAGAGTAATAATGAGGAACGCAGTGGTCTAATTTACCTGACAAACCATATAGGTCCCCATGCAAGAAATGGCATCTCCATAAAAGAAGAAAGCAGGCAATATGATGTCTTGAGGGCAGGCACTGACAATTCCCAGGATGCTTTCAAAGTGATCAGCAGCAGTGGGGAGCAAGTAAAAGTTTACAAGTGTGAACACTGTCGAGTCCTTTTCTTGGATCATGTGATGTATACGATCCATATGGGCTGCCATGGGTTCCGCGACCCTTTTGAATGCAACATGTGTGGCTACCATAGCCAGGACAGGTATGAATTTTCTTCCCACATAACTCGAGGAGAGCACCGTTTCCACATGGGTTAAAACTCCTCCAACACAGATATAGCCTCAACAGCTGCATTACTGGAGCTGCACGAGTCACAACAGCAACAAAGCACAAGTTGACTGGACAGTAACAGTAACAAGAGAATCAAAAGTTCAGATATCTTCTCCCACAAGAAAACATTTTCCTCTTGGTAGCATGTGTTGCAACTCAGTTTTCTAAAATGAGTATTAAAGTTTTTACTGAAAATATTTGATCACCAAAAACCTTTACTAATGTAAGTAGAAGCTTTTGTAGTCACGTAGCTGAAAGGCCTTCCTTTAACTGATGCTTCTTGCAAGCCTTCCTTGCCAAAATTCTCAACCATGTGACGGATGCACCATGCAGATGAGGATGCAACAGGCAGGAGTGGCCAAGATTTCTCTCTTAGCACCATGAGTGTAGGGCTCTTGCACTAGATATATGTTTTTTTTGACTCCCTGGTATTATTTGACTCTGGGGAAAAATAAACTCAACTGAAGCTGGAGGGTCCCATCTCAGATGACTTCAGAGACAGCTGGGGTGAGATGAGACCCCTCAGCCAGAGAGTCATTGCTTTGGTGGTAAAAAGCAGAACGTTTCCATCTGCAAGGGTGCTGCTGGTATTGACATCACGGCGTGCCTTGTTTGTGTCACTAGGCAGGTATGTGAAAGACAAAAGAAACACCCTTGTAATATACAAATGTGAAGTATGAACTGCATTTAATGTATAGAAAAAGGGTATTGTTGGCTCTTCTTTGAATATTTTCTCTCCTATCCAACAAAACCCTGCTTTTCATTAAGCAACCCCTTTTCTCCCTCTGCATATCCAAGTTACAATGTATTTAATTTTTGTTTCGTTTTTTTAAGTTTTAGTTTCTTAGAAAAGTATGATGTACAGTTGAGAAAAGCACTAGCTAGAATATGTGTGGGGAAGTCTCCTTATGCACATTTTTCATCTTTTAAAACTGCCTGGCAAATATCCAGATGTCTCTCTCTTACATATGAAAAAAAACCTATTTTACATGCACAGATGTCCTCTTGTACATTTTGTGGGTCTACTCATAAGTGTTGTAATTCTTAATTATTTTTAAAGCACTGAAATGAATTAAACCAGCCAGTCAAAATCTGTAGTCTTCTCCCTTATTCCTGGCACTTGCTGTTTAATGAGTGGCCAAGCCCCACAAAAGTGCTGAGAACTCTCACTTCCTATTCAACAAATCATTTCACCATGTGCTTTAAGTTACTTTTATTTCAGTAGAACTAATCTGAAGGTTAAAAAAGTGGTATTTTGCTCAATGGGAACCAGAGATTGCAACACTTAGCAAAGTGCAGTAAAATCCACCAAGAGCTTACTCCATGGCAGGTTCTGCTGCAGATACTTGTAATTTCAGTTAGAATAAAAACTTCTACGATGAATAGATTTTAACCCCAAACACAGCTGATATTACAAAAAAAAATTAAAAAAACCCTTTCCCTTTACTTCCTCTTCCAAATAGTTCATTCCTTGCACTGGACACCCTTGTACTCTAAGATGGGCAAAACCCAAATTTTTGCAGCTGCATAAAAATCTGTCATCAGTGCTGCAATACTTCCTGGGCAACACTCGTAAAAATAATCCATCTTATTAACTTAATGTATAAATACTTCCACTCTGCACAGTAAATGGGTATTCTCCAATAAATGTGATTGTATAACCAACAAGTCTAGGAGTCTTGTCATACAGTTATGCTTTCTCCATTCAGAAGTGCATGCAAGCACATATATTTATTGTAGAAGTAATTTGATGGAACCACAAATGCTTGTACCTAGGCCAATTTGGCCTGATATGTGCAGCTATATTTGATATACATTTCCTATATATACATACTATTGCAGGCACACAGAGTTCCTTCTTCTGCTTTCACTTTTGCAGGTGTAAGTCAGGAGCAACAACACTGAAGTTAGAGAAAAGATACTGATGAAATAATGAATTACAAGTGTATGCTTTTACAATCTCATGTCTTTGCTTTTCATGCCCATTATAAGACACTTACCGCACTGGACACGAGTGCACAGTGGAGTTTTCACACTGAAAGTGCATGTGTGCACACTTACTTAGTAGCATTGTCACCAAATGTGAATGCTGTGGGTGAACATCCATAGAGCAATGCACACACCCGCAACAGTGAAAACAAATTATTAGTACGTGTTAAGTACACTAGTACACACAGCACGTACAGTGACCACCCAAAAAACTAGTGTAAACTACAGACCCAAAGGTGATCCGCTATACTCCCACATGTAACTTGGTTACCTTAACAGGCATTATGGCTTGTTACCACCCAGCCCAAGGCACTGTGTAAGGGGGGCAGCACAAGGATCCATCAGCTACTTTCATGCCCCAACTACGATTTTGTCATCAATGGCTGCTACACATTCAGCTTCTAGACAGACTCTACCTGGCAACAAGGTATTAGCACATATTTTGTATAGTAATCACCTGAAGAGGACATTTTAGCGGGGAGCTTGTGATGATGAGTTTACTTTTTTTACTGCAATGAAGTTGAAATGGGTTCATTTTTTTTATACCTGGTAGGGATACATTCATCTGTTCTTATCCCTCTCCATTTTTTATTGATACCACTCAAGCTGAGAAAAGTAATTTCCCAGCCCTGCTGCAATGTCCTGTGTGAAGTCAGATGATGGCTATACAGAGAAATTCTTCTTTGATTGTTCTTTCCTACTGTTCTTTGATTAAGGCCACTGTGTACCCCATGTCATTTCTTTTTTTACCCCTTTGTTTTAAGACAACAAAAGCTATAACGGGGAGCGGGGCAGAAGCTTACTCAGGTGGTTTTGTTTCTTTGCTTTTACTACAATCCAACACAAATAAATCCATGTTCATTAACTGTGTAAACAAGCATAGCTCCAGTGGAGTTTAAGACTGCCTTGAACTTAGCTTTTAGATGTGATTCCTGATTACCGGGTAGGTTCACTCCCTTTGCAACATCTCTGTGCACACATGGCACGTGTATGAGCTTCTGTGTTGCTTTTCTTGTCGACATGCACATGCCCTGCCTGTGGGTTAGTGCATCATTAATGTTTTATATGCAGATGTATGTGTATATATATCTAAAATGGTTCATACGACATGATGACGCGCTGTCAGTCACAGTGGGTTTGTTCCCTGGATCTGGAGTTTTCTTATTTATACTATAAGAGAATATGTTGATGTTGTATATTAAAGAGTAGAGTAGTATAAATGATTATATTAAGACACAGTGTAACAGAGGGCTTAGTTTAAAGGCAGGAGCAAACAGCATTCTCTGTTCACAAAGGGGCTTCTGGGGGTTGCTTTTTTTTTGGTTTTTTTTTTTCCTTTTTTGCACAAAATCATCTTCAATTTGTTTAGAAACAAGGGTTTCAATACTTTTATTTATGAACATATGCAAGGATGGCATGAAAATAAGATATTGTGTGTGTGTGTGTGTACATCAGAACAAACTGTGCCCTCATAAAACTAGTTTAGTGTAATCTCCCTTTTTCTGTTTTTTGCTGTGGTGCAATACCCTGGTATGGTTTAGCTGACCCCTAAAATGAGTAAATTTGGTGAGTGGCTTTAAGTTTATATCTGTTATATAAAGTAAAAAATAACTGCTTCCCTGCCCTTCCTTAAACGCTGTATTTTCTAGTAGAAAAGTTGTATTTACACACTTTCTTTTTGCTGTGTTTTTATATTGTAACTTCATTTTTCTTTGAGAACATTGTATTTAAAAAGAAAGCAAATTTCATAAAAATTGACAATGTTATTAAGTTATGTCTGCAAAGTGAGATGTATCTTTTCAGACAAGAGAATGTGATGAAAAAACAAACCCAAAGCCAAACCCAGAACATTTCTGTCACTCTCGAGTGGGTGAAGAAGAGATTCAGTAAAGCTGAAGGCTTTTGGGGGGTGAAGGGGTGGCGGTGACTGTGTGTGGTGGGGGGGACAGTGTATGGTGAGGCGCAGGTAGACAGCTCTGTGACAGCAAGGGAGTGCTGGCCGTCCTACACGGCCCCAGCCGCTGCTGCCAAACCCATAGCCCATATCATGGGGAGTTCATCCTGGCTGTCCTCACAACCCATCTCCTGCGGCCAAAAGGAGTTACGCTGTGCCACTCACCCTGCACTCACAGCTATGTGAAGCAGGCTTACTAAGCCAGCTCCAGCTAAAAATCAAGTCCTTAACTGGCTGCCTCCTTTCCAGAGCATCTGTGGCCGCAAAGCTCACGCAGCTCCTTTGAGCAGCTGACTTGAGAAGGCTGCTTCCTTTCCAGCCCTCTCCTCTTACCCTTCCCGCCCACCAGCCAGTGAAAGTCATTACAGAACACAATTACTTCTGCATGTAGAGTCATGGTAATTCAAAATAAAAGATGGAGAAATTATCTCTACTATTTCCCATAACAAAGGTGATTTCTCTGCAGGTGTCCCCGTTTCCTTCATATTCCAGCACAGTAAATTTCACATCACATATTAAATGCAAACCACAATCACTGCTTTGCTTAGAAAAAGCACCATTTGTAAAGTTTTAGATCTATTTCCATTTTTAAAACTGTATTATTATGAACAAAAGAAGATTAAAGTTTCCAGACTCTAATTGTATAGTTAGCAATTCTTTTATAGGTTCCATAAATCTATATTTTCCTTAAGTTACCATGATATGGTATCATCATAAACTACAACTACTTTTCTATAAGAAGGAACCTTTAGTGTCCTAATTCTTTTGTTCACCATTATAGCTTGTTCATGGTGAATTGTATGAACTATAAATTTCTGTTTCAGTAGGTGACTGTTCTGCAAGTACAGTTTCAATAATAATGATATAATGACCAAAATAGACCAAATGTAATATTTTCAATCAACATTAATAAATCCTCGAACTAAACTATAGACATACAAAGTTATAAATGCAAGGTTATGTACCTAAAAATCTCTTCTGGACATCTGTCTATTACGTTTCAAAGACTTTCTTCAAGTCATCACATTTATATTTTTTCTACTCCAAAACCTTGATTAAATTACATCAGAAACTGTTGCAGGTGCCAAGACACAAATTGTTAATATGAATACAAACATACAACTACCAAGGGCAAGTATTTTTAGCCTCAAGTTCCCAAACAGGCTTCACAATCTCTATATAAGTATCTAAATGCCAAAATAGTACTGAGATGTGCTCAGCAACAAGCATTTTCTAGTCAGTTTGAAATCAAGAAATACACTAAAATACATGAGATTAATTTAGTAGATAGCAAGATGAGAACTCGGAGCCAGACCTGGAGCAAGCAAATCTGATAATCCAACAATTTCCTATTTTTTCAAGGGGATTGGGGTGGGCCAGATGTGAGGCTGAAATTCAGCATCTGGTTTGGGGAGAAGGGGTTAGAAATGCTCCTGGCTTTGCAAATACACTGAGAATATTGCACTGGTCAAAAGAGAAGTTTTCACTGAAAGCTTCAAGTTTCAGCAGCAACAATCTGAAAGCTGAAAATGTTGCAGCTGGAAAACCAATACGTTTGATTTCTGAAAAAAAAGGTTCCTGTTTGCCTTGTGGGTCAGAGCACCAGGGCATCCTTCCCTGCTATCGGCCAGTAGTTCATGAGAACAAATTCTGGTTTGAATGCATCAGACCTGGCCTGAAGTAAGCAGGTCTTAGCAGAAGTCTTAGCAGAAGGTCCATTGTTCCAGTTTTTCAATTTCAATTTTTGATGCATCCTTTTGGGCTACAAATTTGACTTTGAATTTTCAAGGTTGCTGAATGTGCAATTCTCATCAAAGTCACTGGCAGCTGCAGACATGCAGCATTTCTGAAACCTGCTGTAATTGCCAGAAGATGAGTATTGATGGAAGAAGAGGGCCAAAAGTTTGCAAATTTTCATTGAAAATAGAATAGTGGTGAGTTAGCAACCCAAAGTCGGGCTATAGATGGCAAGAATTCATCACATTTAAATTAAAAAAATGGATGCAGCAAGCATAGCTGAAACCCCCACTCTTGGTAAAAGATTCTTGTTAACTGCAGCAAGACTTTTGCTGCATTTAGTACTGCATCATTTTGCTTACAGATATAGAGAGAGAGTTATATAGGGGCTAGGGAGGGTGTCCCATAAGGTAAGGTCTCACTGTTTTAAAGGACACGGGACAATTCCCAGTTTTATCTGTCCCAACCACACATATGAAACATGTGAGTGATAGAGGGCAGCTGCTGCTGTTGCTGCCACTGGTGGCGGCTGCAAATCACACAAACCAACGCCTTCCTGTCCCTTGGGAGAGAAGTGAAGGTTCTGGTTTATAAGCAGTTAGAGAAAAAAAAAAAAAAAAAAAAGAGAAAAAAAATCTACACCTTGCAGCAGACAGTGAGCCTGGGGCTGGCGGGGTGAGGAAGTTAATCAGCACCGAGCAGGCTGTTCGGGATGAGGCCAAACAGATGGCTCGTCTCTGAAACGGCAAAACGGGAAGCAGATGTGGCCACCGCTTCTCCCCATGCATAACTGGGAACCAGCCGGTTGGTGAGGAGATTTGCATAACAAGGATAATTTGGTATCAAAACTGTCCCTAGAAGTGATCTGAATGGATCTGGGCACAGTTGACAGTTTTCACTTCTTGTTTCCCAGTAAATGATTAAATTTTAATTTTGAACCCTGGGTTTGCCTGCGTTTGCTCTCAACTGTCTCCTAAGGAACACTGTGATGTAAGCAGGGAGGACTTAGTGGGTCTCTACTAAAGCCTTTGTTGCCACAAATGTCACATCTGTTCTGTCAGTTGAAATTTTAGTGACTAATTTCAGCATGCTCTGATTTTCAATTTAAAGTCTGTAAACTTCACATCTTCCTGTGAACAACAAGCAACACAGAAACTAATATCCTCTATTTGCGTGCAACAAAATTGGATGTGGGTACCCCACAGGACTGGGCTAATGACCTTTGCAAGCTCCTCACTACCAAGAGCTGAGCAAAGAGCTCCAGATGAGCCCAGCATCTCTCCCAGCTGCACCAGGAGAGGTGGTGGGGTGGTCCCCTGACTGCGAAGTCTCACCAGCCTTCACACTTGCCAGTGCTGCACAAAAAAAGCTTTACCAAAAAAGCTGGGATAATAACAAGAATATGGGAGGGGCAGTTTAACACATATATACAGTGTACAACAAGTAAATGACTGTTTTCTTTTTTTTTCTCTTGCTCCCTATTTTGTTTTAAAGGACAGAGATCCAAAGAGCTCTTAATACTAAGGGAGGCTCAAATCTGAATTCAAACACTTGGGGTTTGTTTCACCAGTAGCTGTAGAGTACAAAAAATTACCTCATAGTACAAGGGAGATTCCTGTGTGTAGCCATGGGAGACAATATAGGCTCATTCCCCATAGTGTTGGAGAAAAAGGAGTAAATACTTGCTGAAAAAATTTATTTATGGGCACTAACAGAAGAATTAGTATATGAATTTTACTTTTTTTGTCTTTAGAACACCACATATGTGACTTACCTCCCCACCTCAGAAGTCCTACTATGAAACATCCACAAGCTCTTTATTTTTGCATTGCATACAGTCACTCAGTTCTAGACTAATAATGTATGTACAGTATTTTATTTGCATAGTCTAGCAAATGCACATGGGAAATGCACTTCACACACACATGTATGTAGGGGGTTTTTTTGACTCATTACCTATTGGTACAAATTAGAATGATTACTTCTGCTTTGGAAACATCTGTCTTGCTATCCCTTTGCAAATGTAAGCTGGCTGAGACATAAACCAGCTTTATAAGGTCTCACACTGATCTTATGATAGTACCTGACAGGATAATTTCTACTGCAGTAACCAGAGTAAACCTGAATAAGCGAAAATCATCAAGCTGCTGAAGAACACACAGTACTAACAGATGCTGCAGTTCATGCACGTACACCACACTGCTCCTCCCTAGGCCACAGTTACATCCCATTTAACTGACCTATAAGCAAAGATTAGATCCTGGTCAGCAGAAAGAGTAGAAATATACAAGAAAGAAAGTTAGAAAAGTTTGAGGAAGAAAATGAGCTGCACTTATTAACAGACTAAGAGGTCTGAAATTAAACATTTTCAACAAAACTCTAAATTCTAAACCAGGACATAGAAACTATAAGTATCTGCCTGAGCTTCATTAAATAGTTCTTGATAGCTGAATCATAATTTGGTCATTGGAGGTAGGAGCAAATGTACCATAAGTGATAGGAATACCAGAAGGGAAATGGAGGGTGGTAGAAGATTGTGTGGAAAAATTAACACATCGAGATCAGCAGGTAAGAAATTACTCTCCACCATAAGGGTTATTACCACAAAATTAAGAAAAAACAAAACCAGTGCACTTCGGGGAATGAAAACTATAATACCCTTCTTAATAGCTGCATGCCTTTTATACTGTGGAAAGTTTGGCTTCTTCTCTTGATTATCCTTCAATCTAAAATGAATTTGTGAACTAAAACTACTTTTTCTTTGGGTTTTAGCAACTTCCTCCTTCCCAAATGCAGACAGCCAGTGCAGGTGCTCATGCTATACATTCACACTTCCTTTCTTCTTCAGTACCTGACAAAGCAGAGAATCACATAGTGTAAATCCTTTTTTAACAATTCCTTTCATGTTGTCATTAATGTTAAAAAAAACCAGTTCTCCTTTCTTAATATCCCAGTCTCCAGAGACACACAGTTCTGGAGAATATCCATTTTTGTTTCACATACAGGAGGTATGTTACTTTATCGACTCTGTGGGGGACACTTGGTATAAGATTACAATAAGTAGAAATTACTCTGAATCAAAAAGGAATATAATTTAATCCTAATACCTATAAATTTATTCTACAGTTTTCAAAATCCAACATACAGTTTCTGATAAACCGGTAACCAGCAGCTTTACTGTGAAGCTATTCCATCATTCCTCCTGTCCAGAGAGGAAAACAGTAGCACAAAAAAAAACTGCCTAAATTCTTCACACACAATCATGCAATGAGATTTTGGGCAAAGTAAGGATTAGTAGCCAGGTCTTCTAACACTTGCTTATTCTCCAGCCACAGATCAGGCTTCCTCTTCACTTCATAGTAAATTCAGGAATCCCTATGTGCCGATCCTTGCATTAGCTCCTACGAGCTGTGAAAAGGTCACAGGTCTAAGAATTAAGGTTAAAGATTACATCAAACTGTGTGTACTGTATGTGTATACACCGTGTGTCTAATAAAAAACATTCAATGATTTTTATATTTTTATTCAACAGTTGTCAGTTTTCCGTCCACTTCTTTGTTACTGAAAACATCTTATATTACCTAAAGTTTCAAAACATTTTGACCAAATGTATAAAGATACATCATCTTTTCCATGATCAGTTGTTGAAGTGAGACAGTTTTTGCTTGAAAATATCTTGCAATGGTGCACAGATAAAAAGGAAAACAATAATGGGAGAGGAGCCCTCTGATGTACAGCAGTGAGTAGGCCCTCTCTCAGTTTCCCTGTGGACACACAATGAGCTGTTTAAATAATTTTATGGTAACCAACCAATTTAACAATTTGGGGTGTTTTAAGAAGCCTTAAAAACACAATGCAAAATCACTCTGAACTATCTCAGGAAAAATAAAATAAATTAAAAAAAACAAAAAAAAATTAAAAACCCCACAGAAAACCAAACATAAGACTAACAGGGCAATAGCCATGTGAAAATAGTGTGCTCCAAAGAAAAATAAAAGGATAATGGCTTTATTAAGCAGATTAATTGAGATAAAAAAACTGAGGGCTCACTGGATACTTTGCACAAAAAACAACGTGCAAAATAGAAACTTCAGATAAGCTGTGGAAAGAGGGTGGGATTTCTAGAAAATAGGGAAGGACTTGTTACACCCTCCTTGTCAAATTCTGCAGGATCACCACAGCTTCTCTGGAGAAACAGTATGCACAGAGGGAAAAAACTAAGAGGTTTCCTTTTGGTTCTGCTTCTCCTAAATAAACTGCTTGCCTAATTTCCTTTGCAATTAGAGAAATATTCAAATAAAGAACCCATCCTTTCCACATCTTACTGTGCTGTAAGCTGCTAAGCCTCTGGACACTTGCATCATTTTATATTGTGAATATTATAATTAAATCAACACTTTAGTTTACTTTACTCAAACCCTAGGTTGCACTAACATTAATCAAGCAAAAGTCACAGGGGCAGTGAGAAGGGGAAGGCTGATGCCAGTCAGCAGCTCTTAGGTCACCGAACGGTTTGCAGGGACAGAGGGCCAAGTCCTTTCACTGTTTCATGCCACACCAACATGGGAAGTTACACAGCCCGTCTTCCTCAGTGCTTTCTGAGGTCATCCTTGGAGCTTTTCTCCAGAAAAGCAGAATCAATGCTTTGTCATAGGTAGGCTAGCAGGGTCTTGCTTTCTAAGCTCTCCCATCCCAGCTGCCTCCTGACAACACACTAGTCAGAGCCTCACCTCAGCGTATTCACGCTCGGCATCTGCAGCCTGGGACGTGACCTGCTGGAGCCCATGAGCTCCTCGAGTGTCCAAGCTGCAGCAAGGGTACAGGACTATGCAGGAGGAAAGCAGACAGTGCCCCAGCCCAAGCCCTTACCCATCAGATGGTTCTCTCAGAGGTATTCATCTGCCTCCAGTCTTAACCAGGAACCTCCAGACCACCCATTTCCTTACAGAGGATTTATTCAGCCCCACAGCACAACTTGGAGAGTTTGCTGGTGTGCAGTTAGCAGGGAAACACCTAAAAGAAACAAACATAAAGGTTTGGTGGCAGGGGGTGGGGGGAAAGTAAATTTATACAATATAAAAACTATTTGAGGGGCAATAGATTATGAAAAATATGTTCTTAAGAAAATTGCACTTTGCTCATTCTTGACTTCTTTAGACTAAGTTGGCCTCTGCATCAGGAAAACACCAGGAGGAATGAAGGTAGATGTTAGAACACCTGGCTTTTGCAATTAGCTTTCTAAGAAGTTCTATTGCTTCGTAAGAAAACAAGATCAAGAATAGTTCAAATGCCATGTACGATCAGTATACAAAAAGTGGGTTTGGAAACCACTTCCATCAAGATAAATATTTTAGAGAAGGATTTATATTTTTTTAAGGTAACCTCGTATTAGTTGCAGTTTTAACTACGAACCAAAAAAAAAAAATGTGGATTTCTGGATTGACTTATGGAAGTATTGAAAAACTGTTTAACAAATCCCAGAACCCCACAGAGTACTTAGCCTGCTTTAGACACAGAAAATAAGTACAAGATCCAAGAGTGCACCTGTCTCCAATCAGTAGATAGGACAGTTATGTTACATGGCATCATCCCGGGTGCTGACAGATTATTCCAGTGGTCACCACTAGCAAGATTTCAGTTCCATCATGTTCAAACCCATATGGCAGAACAAGAGAGAGATGTCATCACCATTTCCTCTCTCTTCCTTTAGTTGATTGGTTTGTAAAGAGAATGCTGCCTTCAAAAAAGGGGAATTACACCGGCACATGGCTTTCCCCACAACCATTTATGCTACTGCCTTTCCAGGGATTTGCTGAGTGGTGCTACTATATTGAAGGCTGAATCTGTAGTCTGGTAATTTGTTGGTTCAATGAAAGGCATGGTTGAAACAAAGTGCCTGACTCAAAGAGCATACGCTTCCTGTTGTTGTCAGAAAGTGAGACTTCGCGCTGTTCCCCCTTGCTTCCTTTAAAAACAGTGCCAGGAATTGATGTAAATTGGCTGCAAAGCATCTGACCCATAAAGCAGGGAAGTGAGAAACTGTAGGACTCAGGAAGACAGACCTATATCAGCCACCTATATCTAAATATATGTACATTCTTAATGTCATCAGTGATGATGGATGACATCAGTGATTTTCACTTGAAATGTACTCAAGAGGCTGAAGTCTGCAGCAGCTCCAGAGAATTCTTTCTCTGGAAGAAGCAGTCAAGTGGTCTCTTCAGTCACAAAAACTATCTACAACATCAACCACCAACGGGCATGACTTACATTGCCCAGAAAACTAAATCGAACATTAGCAGTGGCATCACACAGAAAATTAACTAATTACCCAGCACATAGGAGTTCTGACTTCTGGAATTTCTGTCAGGTGCCACAGGAGAAGGTCACTGCACTGCTGGGTTAAGAGTGGTGCCAGATGTCCGACACCATTACAACAGCACTAAAGATTTTCACTCGTGAGGCAACATGAAGAAAGCAACAAATGCCATTTACTATCAACCAAAACTCAAATTAATTGAGACTGCTGAATTAATTGAACTCAGGTCCTGTTGTCTGCCTGTTATATATCTACATTTCAGTGCATTTTCAGGATCTCCAGCCCGGGAGACTGCTCATATCTGCTCATTACTCTGCTAGCAAAGTTTCTAAAACAGAGGACCAGTTTCAACACAAAAGCACCTTATAGGTATTTTCACCTCTTTTCCTAGCCCCAGTGTAATATTACAGCCTGAGATACAAGGTAAAAATAATCTTTAAGAACTTACTTTGTTAAAATAGGGGGTTCTAGAGACATCAGGCTGGTTTCCACAGCTCCCTCAAAAAAAACTCCTTAAAATCGAAGTCCATCCAATGAATCAACAATAATCCTTAATGAAATGCCAGTAACAAGTCAGTAATAATGGATGATTTTAACTGTCAAAACAAGAAAACATAACTTTTACGATCCTTGGGCTTTCCTTAAGAAATTGTGTACACTTCTTTGGGAAAAGATCTCCATCTGGTGGTGGAATATAAAAAAAAAATCAGATCAACACTATAGAGGTGTTACTTTCCCTTGAAAAGAACACTGTTACTAGAAATGGAGAGGATTTGTTGTGTACATTATTTTCTCCATTAGTTTTTTTTATACATAGGATAGACTGAGCAAGATGTCTTTTAGTCTTGCTATGTCTGTCCTAAATATACATCTAGCAAAAGCATTTGAGCTCATTTGGCTCACATATCTCAACACACATTTTTTCCTGCTGACAGCACTGTAGTGGTATAAATAAGGTGGTGCTTCTTGCTTGTCCACTGCTGTAAGGGCAATAAGACTCTTAAAAGATGTATTTCTTCTTGGGAATTACATTAAACAGATAAAAGTAAACTTTCCCTAGTATAAATTACCCCTACTCTCAGGTCACTAGGGGAAGGGGTTGTACTGTCATAACTATTTGGGGAGTTGTAGCACCATAACTATTTTTAAAAGCATATGAGAAATAATTTACATGAATGAAACTACAATGGAGCCATCCCCAGCATGCTCAAGTTTGTCTCTTCTGAGACATTTACAGGCAGAAAGTTAGTATGTATTTTTGGCAGATGGCAGCAAAAGTTTCTGAAATTTTGATCACGAGTGCTCTCCTCTTCAGTGCAAAACTTCTGGGTTTGGAATGACTGCTGATATCCCATCGTTTTAATTAACACACCTAATCTTTTTCATACGGCAGTAAGGCACCACATCAAGCAGGGTGGGACCCTTTAAATTTGTCATTGAAATAACTGAAAAAAAACCATGAGGGATGTTCACAAAGTAACAGACTAATCACAGAACCTGGGAACAAATTACCTATCACCTCTTCATTTGTCACTACTAGAGTATTTCCTCCCTCTTCTATATCTCCAGCTGTAGCTATACCAGCCTAGAATTTCTATGACTTTCTTGAAAGTGAAGTTTTTCTTTTTTCTAATTTTATGCCATCACTGCTAAATGTATGCATTTATATAACCTTAAGCCATCAACAGATATGTAAAAAAAAATATCATTGCCAAAATAACTTTAAATTAAATGTGTTTGTTTGCATCTTTATATGTAGTCCATTTCCCCACAACACTTTTCAAACTTCTCCTTTTTTATTAGGGGTAGCTGACAGCAGAGTACCTTGCAGAAATCAGCTTCCAGAGTTCAAGCTCCTTCTGGGAAAAAAAATTCTCCATAATTTAAGAAAAAGCATGAATGGAAGGACCATCCCAGCTGATAGAGACACTCTGTTCTCTTGCTGTAGGAAAAAAAGTTACTGAAATATGTTTTTACTAATATGAGTAAATAGAAAAAAAAATAGGTTAAAATCAATAGAGTAAAAATAACACATTACATCTTTATCTACAGTAGAGAACTCAAAACCTGTAAGAATTGGATAGGAATTTTCACGAGCCACTGCCTGGAATTTTGTGATCTACTTCTAAAAAAAAGAAGCTAGTATTTTTTCCTGACTAAATACACAATCATTCTAGATGGTCTTTCAAAGCAATGCATTAGCAGACCCATCATTTAGTTTCACATGCACAGGTTTTTCCACAGTACAAAACTCAGAGACAAATTCAGACTGAAATACGGCAAAAGCAGGCAAACTAATCTGAAACCGGAATTTTATATTGGTGCAGCGTAAGGAAAGCCTCTACTCCTGGAAGCTTTTCTCACATGGCTTTAGTGAAAGGCCTCAGAACAGCCCAGGTGTTTTTCTGGAAAGGAGGTTTGATTATGCTGCATACATCAGGAGCCAAAGGAAAGTGTGATATGTTCAGGCGTATGACAGAACACAAGGTGCCACCCTACCTATGAAGTCTACAGACTAAGCTCAAATAGAGGGACACTCAAAGGCTTAGGGTAATGCTAGGGAATCTGAGAGACCATCTAAGCCACACACACCACCCTCTGACTCCAAGTCATGATGAACCCCATAGCTGTGATGCTACAATCGGATCTACAACAGCAGCAACCTTGCCTCTGCTTGTGATTGCACAGCAGAAGACTTTCCTTTTCCAGCCCTTTCCTCACAGCCCAGGTAATGACTTCCATCATGCCTGGGTGGAAAAATGACAGATCCCCTTTTCCCCAGTAACCCACAATAAGGAAGCACTGCATCATCTCTCTCCCAACCAAAAAACAGATTTGGTATCTTTTCAGTACCCCTGCAGCTCTAATTCACTCTCCTCAACCCTCAGATTCTGAAAGAGAACAGTATTGCCTTTTGCTTCCTGCTGCATCTTCCTCTGCCACAGAAAACAACCCAATATTCCTCTAGAACAGGTGGTGCGCCTTGACAACATGGGAACATGAACACAGGAAATACTTACTTGTGTAAGTCTTTCACCATTCCTGCATATTCTCTAAAGACCAAAATTATTACATTATTGTAACATCAGTGCACGGTTAATTGTAAAACCAGAATCAAAGTGCAGTTATTAACAAACAGCGAGATCTTATCAAAGATGACTTCATATCGGTCTTTCCTTGCAGCAGTGTCAATGATTTCATTAGTGACTTAAGTGATGGAAGAAAGAGACTCCACTGAATAATTTCGCTGTTCAGACCAAGACAGGAAAGATGAGAAAACACAGCAACTTCAGAACAACTTTGCTGAAAATTACCTATAAACTGAAAAGTAAAAACAAGCATCGTGCTCCAATGAAAAGTTCACCTATTTTTGCTTCTAGCAATGTTTCCTCGTGTCTGTGAGCAACAAGGACAGGATAAGGCACAAAACATTTGCATTATAGCAACAGAGATGAATCATGGGGGAAGAATTTTGCCTATCTTCAGTGTTGCTAAAGAATAATCGAGGTAAGGAAGCCATTTTACTAATGGTTAATATTAGATGTTTATCAGATTGTGTTTGCATAGCAACATATACTGTATACAAGAAGTCCTGAGTTAGATCATATAATCACTGCATGGGTGTGAACATTCAATAGTAAAAATGGTTTAGATCCAAAAAGATTCCAAGGTTTTTTTAAGTACTGAATGTTTTAAAGAATTAGGCAAAAACATACACCATGAATCACAAAAAATATTTTGCCCTACCTGAAGTGAGAATTTTATGATTTCTTAAGTCCTTTCCAGATCCATAGTTTTGTGATAATGCAATCTTGGCTTAAAGTGTATAAACCAAGATTATATGAAATTTCTAGCCTAATGGGACAAAAACTAGTGCTAGAGATCTACGAGATCAACTGCTTACACCTACAGCACTATGCATGACTGCTTTTCTGCAGATAAGATGAAGAATTGAATTAAAAAGTAAGGCTAAGAAATCTAGTCTTTAGGAATTTGATGCCTCTTTCAAAACTCTCCCAAGCCCAACCTTTCATTTAAATTTCAAAGGAATATGTACTCATGAGTTTGAGGACAAGTGCAAGCATTGCCTGTACATCTACAGTCCAAAGCATCGTCTTAGTAAATTTAAATGCTCACAAACACCAATCCCTCACTTCCATCCAAATTATAACTTTAAGAGGAAAAGTGGGGTTTTTTCTTGTTTAGTGGGTTTTTCCCAACAGCACGTTGGCTTGGGAGTAGTTCCATAATTTCTCTTAGAAAAACAGACACTGCCTTATTTCAATAAGACAATCTTAACAATGCACTTAGAGGCCAGTCTGGTTTTCATTCACTTGCCATTAGCAGATGATGAACGTTGATGCTTCATCAGCTTCTATCTACTTGTGTTGGCACAGTTTTCTATAAATGAAAACTCATCTGGGGATTTCATACTGTTCTGAGACAATTTAGCAAACTCAAATACAAGATGCACTGAGAAAATGATGAATTGAATTGCCTTGATTATTAGTAAGAACTCACTTTTCCAGGACTGCAATTGTTTACCCTTATTTAAAAGAAACTAAGAGATTGTGCACCAAATGTTACTGAACCACAAAACAACAGGAGAATCCTGCATTTCTTCTTGCAAAGTTCAGCCAGCCAAAAAGAATAAATAATGAAGTACATAGGTTCCTGCATACACTAAACAGATCCATTAAAGTGGATTTATCTGCACCATTTCCCTTAAATTACCATCATGCCCTACTTCTGTGCAATTTTGACTGCTTTGTGAAATTATGTTACCGATGATCTAATCTCTTGTTTGGTAGCATTTTTACAGCAGGTTATGAAATACATATTGGGCTAATATTGGAAGCCCTGATGACCTGCGAGTCCTGCAGCAAAGCCTGAGTATTGCTAGATGGCTGAAAAGTCACATTACCTGCATCATTACTAACAAGGAAGAAGAATAATCTTTACCTAATGTTTCACAATTTCTGTGTGTTTTCTCAAACAAACGCACATTCATGTCAAGGGAGGTTATTTTCCCCCTTTGCTCTGCTCTCATTAGCCCTCATGTGGAATACTGCATCCAGTTCTGGAATCCTCAACACAAGAAGGATATGAAACTGTTGGATCTGGTCTGGAGGAGGGCCATAAAGATGATCAGAGGACCGGAGCACCTCCCTTATGAGGACAGGCTGAGAGACTTGGGGTTGTTCAGCCTGGAGAAGACTCCAGGGAGACCTTATAACAACCTTCCAGTACCTGAAAGAGGTATATGACAAAGCTGTGGAGGGAATTTTTACAAGGGTGTGTAGTGATACGATGAGGGGCAATGGCTTTAAGTTGGAAGGGGGAAGATTTAGATTAGGCATGAGGAAGAAATTCTTCATGATGAGGGTGGTAAGCCACTGGAACAGGTTGACCAGGGAAGTTGTGGATGCCCCTCTCCTGAAAGTGGTTCAAGGCCAGGTTGGATGAGGTCTTGAGCAGCCTGCTGTAGTGGAAGATGTCCCTGTCCATGGCAGGCGGGTTGGAACTGGATGATCTTTAAGATCCAGTCCAACCTAAGCTATTCTATGATTCTACAATTCATGTAATTCAAGAGTACTGAATAACATAAGAAGTAGGAGGAAGAACAATACTCCTATAGGGTGCTACGGTTCTACTTTTTCTCTTTTCATGAGTTCCACTTTGCAGAAGACAAATACAGCAGCACAGCATTTCTCTCCCGTTCCTTGTCATCTTGAGAGCCATTTCATTGTCACCATGTGCGTTCTTGCTGGTCCTGTCAGTAGAACCATTTCCATCAAAATGTGATTATTCAGATACATAGACAAGTACAGTATGCTCACACAGCATTAACAGAATAATTCCTCGCATAAATAAGGCAATTATTTAATCATACATAAGGGTTTTATTACCCTTGAGCAACCCTCAGGTTTTCCTAAACAGTTTAAATTCTCCAGGGTTTTCATTCACTTGCCTGAGAAATGATTTTAAAGAACATGTTTTCATTAGGGTTAGAAAGATTTTTGGAGAGAACAAAAATCTTACCTAGCACACAATTACAGCTCTCCAATACCAAGCTTGTAAGAGCAGGTTTAATCACAATCGTTACCCAGGTAGCACAAAAATTAATCATTTTGGCCCACATCACACATTTATTCTGATAAAAAAATCTATTTGTTCTATTTCCACTATTTCAGAAATTAAAGTAGATTTGCATACCTGCATGTTTACAATTTCTAATATATACCAGACTTTACTAAACATAAGCTAAGAATAGAACTGACTTATTTTCTGTTTAAATCAGGCTGAGCTCTAAGCAATGCCAAGTCTTCCAAATTATTTTGAATTCAAGGTTCAGTATGGTCTTGCAGCCCCTAGAGTTCTCAAAGGGCTTTTAGAAAATCCTGGCTAAACAGCATTTGTCCATTTTTAGCTTTTAAGCTCTGCGTTTTCCCCAACAGGAGGAAAAGTGCTTTAGAGAAACAGAAAATAAACCATGGACATCACAGCAGGCAGCTCTGCCACACAAACAAAAGAATCCAAAGGAAAACTTTTGATTTATTTCCATTCAGGGGCAGTTCTGTCCAGTTGGTGGGCAAGGATAGGTTACGTGAACAAGAGACTGTGTACTTCTTTCAGACCTTGGGCAAGAACACCAAATACAAGCTAGCTAGGAATTTCATCACTGTTACATGAAGATTTTTTTTAAGGAGCAATGGAAACCAGTTGGTACTTAGACACGGGATGTTTCCTTGGCCACTAAAGCCAAACTGAGTGCACTGTTAGCCTGAAGCTTCTTCTGTCTTAGTTTAATAGATGCAGGTGCTGCTGATTTTGCCTGTGGGTCCAGCCAGGAGCAAGGCTGGAAAAGAGCAGATAAACACACACAGAGACAAGGTCACAGAGCAAGAAGGGCCTTTACAAGGATGCACATACAAAGCAAATGTGCTCATGTAAATCAAGCAACATAGCCCCATCTTGTTTCTCATCTCCAGCCAAACAGTACTGAAGCTCACAAGTGAAATGCACATCCCTGCATTCTCCAGCTTTACAAGAATACCGCACTCATGGAGCCTCCAAACATTATCATGGGATTTAAGTTCATCTAAAATCCATGCCCAGGCCCTAAGCCCTTTCACCCTGTCACAGGCTTACATCTGGGCTTTTTCCAGATGCTGGTTTCCCTCTACACGCCAGCTAGTCCAGCTTGAAGTTTGCTAGCAAGTTTTCTTAGTAAAGTTTGCACACACACTGGGATTTCTACAGTACCTGGTTGTAAACACATCAGCTAGCCCATGGTTGGCCCTCAGATCCCAGAGACCCTGTGACCATTGGCCTCTTCTCCAGATGCAGGTGCCCAGAGCTCCTGATAGCATACATAAACACACATAGATGCAGCAGAGCAAGCAAGGTCAAGCTGAAAATCATCAGAAAATGTATTTAATGGGAAGCTGGAATAGACTGCAGTGATGTGGTACAGAGCTGTCAGACAAGAACACAGTTCAGAAGATCATCCCCTTTTATCCTCCCTTCCGTTTTTCCACGTGTTTCTCCCACACTCGCCTTGACCCTCTGCTCCAGTTTCCCCTTAACTACTTCTCCCCACCGGTCCGTTTTGTTGCATCCCTACCGAAAACTGGTTTTCCCAATAACATTGCCTGGGTCCCCTCAGCCTTGCATGGCATTACTGATACAGCACAGCTGGCCTTGCATGATTCTCCCCAGCTGCCCCTCCAACTATGTGTGAGCTTTGTCCATCTCTTCCTTAAACAGCAGTGAAGTTTGTCAATCTTTCACAACTTTCTGTAACTTTTGCCAGCCTCTCACTCTGTTACTTGTGTTCAGCAGTTTCTCATATCATGACCAGCAGTTTCTCATGGTCTTTTCACAGTTGGCAAAACCTCAAAACTTTAGGTATGTGCCTACATAACATAAAATTAATTTCACAGACAGAAACAAAAAGAAGTGCAGACACTCTAAGGTATCATGGGTACAATACATGGCAGTGCTAAAGAAATTTACAATTTCTGCAGAACAGTTAGGATGCAATCATCTACCACAGCCAAATGTCTGGTTCCAGGTTTCATACAGCTCTAGGTCCTTCGAGGAGACGCTGGGCCGCACGGTTCTGAAGGCATTCTCAAAGTCCAGAAAAGCAATAGGCCGTACTTGGTCTGGCATGATAGTTGCAATGTCCATGGACTGAAGGCTGCGGATGGGGCCCAGAGAAGCTTCTCGACAGAGCTGTGTCATGTCTGCCCCAGAAAATCCCTTAGATTTCTTAACTATGAGTTCAATCTCCTCTTCATTTAGAGAGCAGTGCTCCTTTGACATTAGGCGGGTGACAATCTGCTTCCTAGCTGAAGCTTCTGGAAGAGGAATGTACAGTCGCTTCACTAGTCTCCTTCGGGCAGCTTCATCGATTTCTTGCGGTCGATTTGTTGCTCCAACCACTAGAATACGATCTTCAGAGGAGGTTGCTGCCCCATCTAACTGGACCAGAAATTCAGTTTTTATTCTTCTTGATGACTCATGCTCCCCATCTCCACGCTGAGACAACAGAGAATCAATTTCATCAATGAAAATCACTGCTGGCTGTTGACATCGTGCCACAGCGAATAGCGCACGGACCATCTTCTCCCCTTCGCCCACCCACTTGGAAGTCAGTGAAGAGGCACTGATGCTAAAAAAAGTTGCTCCAGACTGGCACGCAATGCACTTGCCTATAAGCGTCTTGCCAGTCCCAGGGGGACCAAAGAGAAGGATTCCTTTAGGAGGACCACGTAACCCAGTGAAGATGTCTGGTCTCAGCATAGGCCAGACTACTATTTCTTTTATAGTAGCTTTAGCAAATTCAACTCCAGCAATGTCATCCCAGTTGACAGGAGGCCCATGGTCCATGATCTCGTGCATAATAAGTTCAATCATTTTTGGTTCAATGTTTTTCAGTCGTTCATCTACAGGCAAAAACGGATCTGCTGATCCTCTTACATGAGGTTTATACTGTGCCCCTCCGTTTTCATTTCCGTCTTGTTTTGGAACTGGAGGAACAAACTTGCCATATGGACCCCGAGATCTGCCTGCACCCAGTGATTTCTTTACACCTCCATATGATAAGACTGATGCACGTGGAGGTAGGTTTGGAGATTTCTTTTGTTGATCCACCCACAGTTGCTCTTTTGCAGTTTTAAAACCAGGAACATTACTCTCTTGATTTCTGTTTCTACATCCTGAAAAACTACTGGTTTCTGTACTAATGGAAGTCTGGCATGAAGGAGGGCCTGGAATCATTGTGCTGCCTTCATCAGCCAGACCATAAAATGCTTTTCTTTTCCCAGCACTTGCAGACCACACAGCTACAGGTGACTGATTGGAAGGAGCCAAATTTTGTCCATCACAATAGTTACCTGGCATTTTCAGAAAACTACTACTTGCCACTTCTTTAATTCCAAATAGTGAAGTTGCCTGGAAACCTGTATGAACCTGTTCGTTTAAGAAGTCTGAAGAGGCAGGAAGTGCATCTAAAGTTTTGGTCACAGGAGGCACACTGCTTTGAAGACACTTTGAGGATGAGGGATGCTCAAGGAGATCTGGTCCCCGACTTGCACATTTTGCAGAGCCAGCACAGCGCTTAGTCTCCCCGGCACTGCTGGTGATACTGAGTTTAGGAAGACCTTGAGCAGCAGAGGCACTGACCCCTTTATCAGCTGGTACACAGGCATCTGTTGGTGCCATCTGAGAGCTCTGGAAATTTTTGCCAGCCTGCATCCTCTTTTGCACACACTTTAATTCAAATACATTATCTGTTGTCAAGGCAGATTGCCACTTGTCACTGTCATTTTGCTGACACTTTGCCAAAGTCAAAATGTTTTCGGCATAGTTATTCAAGCCAGTCTCTATGTTGTCAGAGTCAATAATCGCAGAGTATTTCTCTGCATACTTCTTAAACAGGTTGGCAGCACAGACCTGAGAGATCTCGGAGTTTGCCCATGCATACTGAATGCGCAGGATTTTGGCACGGTATTCATCTGCCTTCTGCCCGGGTGTGCAGGTGCCAGAGGTAATCGCAAAGTAACTTTTCTGCCAGTCGCTCAGATGTGCGGTGCTGTGGGTGGGGGTTTCCATCACTGACACTGAAACACACATACAATACCTGCTGTTATAAAATGCATTTCACAACTGTTTGCTCTGACTGCCCTCCACCTTTCCTAAATACATATACATGAAAACATACGTTATTTGTAATTGAGAGAAACAGTGCAAGCTACTTAGCCCGTGTGGACACTTTATCATTTCCAAAAAGCAACCAGCTTTGTGGTGTAAAGCCATTTAGACTGAGGTTCTCTGTTCTTCCTTGTTGAAAGAAAGAAAACAAGAAGTAAAAAGAAAAAGAAAAGAAAAAAAAAAGTTTGCTCCTAACCAGAGGTCTCCTAGGGAGGTGAGCCAACTGCAAAGAATAGTAACAGATGGCCAAACAAAAATTGGCCGTGTTAAATTAAGTCACCACCGCTTTCACTCCTATTGGGCAGTACAGTGCAGAGGCAAACAGATTACACCACTGTCAGAATAATGAAAGTTATTACAGTGATGGTAAAGAAAAAAGGAAACAATGAAGTTAAGAAATAAAACTACACACAAAGTCTGCAAAGGTAGATAAAAGTGGAATAAGCCCAATTTAAATAAACTTTTTGGATTAAGAAAATACTTAGATCCACCGCAAATACTCACAACTATTTATTCCACTAAAAGTTCCCCATTTTATATTTTGGAGAAACAAAGTTTTTTTATGTTTAAAGTGGCACTTGCTTCTCAGATTTAGAAAGCAGAATTAAAATTCCTTCAGCAATTTTTTAGTTAAAGAAATAGGAAAGATGGCATTTGGCTAGGAGGGACTATTCTGCCAGACTTGGAAATTTATGATGTATTTCCAGGTGGACTAGATGATCATTGTAGATCCCTACCACCTGTTAATACTCTGTTTTATTCCATTTCCAGCCAGTCTTTCTCTGCAATCTATCATGTACAGAAGTATTTCTGGTAACATCAAGAATTCATGATTACAGAAGAGACAGAGACAAGCAAATTTAAAGGAATCTACCATAGCCTCAACAGAGTTTGTACAGAGCTCCTAAAGCACAGTAATTCCAGCCTTCTCATCTCTCCACAAGGGTCACAAGTCAATCATAGGGCATTATCAAAATACATCAAATTCCACTTTCTCTTTTTTCAACTTCAATATGTAGTAGGGTGCTCCAGCAGGAGAATAATTAAAAAAAACAACTGTTAGTGGATGTCTATATATCCCACACCCCTTGCAACAGAGTACAAGTCAACAAGTCAACAAGTCTGAATCAGCCACAGACTATACATGAGGGCAGACAGGTGTTCCAGTGTAACGTACATATAGGACTGGGGGGACAGAGCTGAAGTAATATGGGGTGTGAGGAGGTCCTCTCTATTTATTTCCAAAAAATCTTACATCAGTGTTAGCAGAGAGGACAATACTAATACAGCAGGAGGGGTTACACACAAAACAAACAATTGGGAGATAAATTATTTTGGCTTGGATTTTTTTGGATTTCAGCTCAGCTTGGTAGAGCTGTTCAGCAAAGTCAAAATATCTTTTACCTGCAAATTCAGTGTCCTTACATGTGAAGCCAATTAAGAAAAAACAACACAAAAATAAGACTTCCTCTGAGAAATTACTGTCAGCTTTTGCACTGTGAGAAGTCTAACTTGCACCTATGGAACAAGGTACAAATTCCCACCGCAATCCACCTACAGTTGAGCAAAACATGAACAGGACACGGAGGGCTACAGCCTCTTATTTTGTTTCTCTAAACAACTAACAAACAAAATACTAAATAACTGTCACTGTGCACATAAAAATTGTAACTGTTGAATCAAAAACATCTTATGAAACATAAAAGCAGAAAAGTTCAGTAGGAGACATTTAGTCCCATTAAATATTTCCACAGATTTTTGTCATTCAGAATATAAAATCTCAAGCTCACCACCACTTCCTGAAGATTTAGTGATTGTCTACACAGCATTGAGGGAAGTTCATAAGAAGTGATCAGTGGCAGATAGTTTAATATTTCAGTTTGATTTTTCCTTTTAAGTGTCTTCTAACATCATATTCTCTCCCTATTCCAATTCCTATTAGGTGCCCTCGCAATCTTATTATTTTTCCCCCAAGAGACAGCCAAATGCATATGCAGTCATCCTCCAACAGCTAAAACTGTTCCCAGATGTTGTGGACGTGATACTTCCATGTAAGTGTCTAAAGCTGTGGGTTTATCAAAGCATCGACAATAATGAATTCCTGGCATGCAACTCCGTGCCTCGGCAAACAGAGGGGTAGCTACCTACCAGACAGGCTACATGCTGGATGTCATTACATTCACATGAACATATGATCATAGAGTCGTTAAGGTTGAAAAAGACCTATAAGATCATCAACCTTGCATCCAACACCATCACACCTACTAAACCATGTCCTGAAGCACCATGTCTACACATTTTTTATTTTTTTTAACAGTTCCGGGGAAGGAGATTCCAACACTTTCCTGAGTAGCTTCTTCCAATGCTTCACCACTCTTTCAGTAAAGAAGATTTTCCCAACATCCAATCTAAACCTCCTCTGGTGCAACTTGAGGCCATTTTCTCTCATCCTATCACTTGTTAATTGGGAGAAGAGACCAGCACCCACCACGCTACAATCTCCTTTCAGAGAGTTGTAGAGAGCAATAAGGTCACACCTCAGTCTCCTCTTGTCCAGGTTTAACAACCCCAGTTCCCTCAGCCACTCCTCGTGAGTTGTTATCCAGCCCCTTCATGGGCCTTGTTGCTCTCTTCTGAATGCACGCCAGCAGCTCACTATCTTTCTTGTAGCGATGTGCCCAAAGCTGAACAGAGTATTTGAGGCACAGCCTCACCAGGGCCGAATACAGGGGAACGGTCATTTCCCTGCTCCTGCTGGCCACTCTGTTTTTGATGTAAGCCAGGATCAAAACTACAATACACTATATTATACACAATATAATAATTATATATCCGTTATTAATGCTATACACTCACTCAAAACACAGAAAAAGCCTGCTTGCCCACAGGCAAGAAATCCAGAAGGGAAGCATGCCAGCTGCCCAGGCAAGGTTCAGCCCTCTCTCCCGCAGTGAGTAGCCTCAGCAACCTCAGGGTGATCCCAGCCAGCCAGCAAGAAGCAAGGGCAAGGCCTCTCAGCCTTCAGGAGCCCAAGCAGTTCCACCTCCACTACATCACCACACCAGATGAGGGGGAAGCCAAGAAAAGGGCTCCCCAGCAGCCTTCGTCCCTCCGCACTAGGATGAAGGGACCCATACATTGCAGAACCACAGAATGGTTTGGTTTGGAAGGGACCTTAAAAGATTATCTAGTTCCAACCCCCACCAGATCAGGCTCCCACCTGATCAGGCTGTCCAAGGCCCCATCCAACCTGGCCTTGAACACCTCCAGGGATGGGGCAGCCACGGCTTCCCTGGGCAACCTGTGCCAGTGCTTCACAACTCTCACAGTGAAGAAATTCTTCCTTATGTCTAGCCTAAATCTGCCCTTCTACAATTCACACTCATTCCCCCTAGTCCTATCACTACAAGCCTTTGTAAAAAGTCCCTCTCCAGCTTTCTTGTAGGCCTCCTTCAGGTACTGGAAGGTCGCTATAAGGTCTCCTTGGAGCCTTCTCCAGGCTGAACAACCCCAACTCCCTTAGCCTGTCCTCGCATGGGAGGTGCTCCAGCCCTCTGACCATCCCCGTAGCCTGCTCTGGACCCGTTCCAACAGTTCTTATCCTTTCTTATGTTGAGGATTCCAGAACCGGACACAGCACTCCAGATGGGGTCTCACAAGAGAGGAGCAGAGGGGGTGAATCCCCTCCCTCGCCCTGCTGGCCACGCTTCTTTTGACGCGGCCTGGCACCCGTTCGCCCTTCTGGGCTGTGAGCGCACACACTGCCGGCTCGTGTCGAGCTTCTCACCGCCCAGCACCCCCAGGTCCTTCTCCGCAGGGCAGCGCTCAACCACCCCCCATGCTATGCTTGAACAGGAACGGGCTGGGCTGGACTGGACTGGCGGCCCGGGCCCTCGCTCGCCTGAAGGAGCGGCCCCAGCGGGTTTCCCGCCCCCTCGCCCCTCCTCCCTCCATCCCGTCCCGCACACCCACCAGCCACGGCCGCCGCCACTGCCGATCGCGCGCGCCGGCCCGGTCGTCGCCTTCCCCTCCGCCCCGGGCCACGCCCACTCCCCCGCCCACCAATCGGATAACGGGGCTCTGGAAGGCGCAGCCAATCAGAGCTCGCAGAGGGGGCGGGTCCCGAGGCTTCCTGAGCCGCGGCCGAGCCCAGGGGGCGGGGCGGGAGGGGCCGGCGCGGCCGGCGCGCGAAGCTTTCTCGCTCCTCTATTGGCGGCGCTTGGAGGGCGCCGGGCCCTCCAATAGGCGCCGGGTCCGTGCCTCGGGCGCCCGCCCCCACCCAGCCCCGGCCCCGAAGTGGTGGGGGGGGGGGCGGTGTAGAATCACCAGGTTGGAAAAGACCCACCGGATCGTCGCGTCCAACCATTCCTATCAAACACTAAACCATGCCCCTCAGCACCTCATCCACCCGTGCCTTAAACACCTCCAGGGAAGGTGAATCAACCACCTCCCTGGGCAGCCTCTGCCAGTGCTCAATGACCCTTTCCGTGATTTTTTTTTTCCCCTAATGTCCAGCCTGAATCTCCCCTGGCAGAGCTTGAGGCCATTCCCTCTCGTCCTGCCCCCTGTCACCTGGGAGAAGAGCCCAGCTCCCTCCCGTCCACAACCTCCCTTCAGGTAGTTATGGAGAGCAATGAGGTCTCCCCTCAGCCTCCTCTTCTCCAGGCTAAACAATCCCAGCATGTTTAGCCTGGCTTTCCTTGTTAAAAGTAACTATTTAGCTTATAGCATGTTTTAGCAATGCTTTGCCAGTTTAAGTTTTAAAGTAGCTATTTTACTTGCACTACAACAATGCTTTGATTATTTCAGGGTAGCTATTTCACTTATGTTAGGGTCACAAATCATCTTACTTGAAGACTTGAGCCCCAGCAAAAGTTAATAATTAGCCAGCTCAAACAATGTGGCATTCTAAGAAACAGGTTGCTCAGAGATTAGGAAGAAGGGAGGAAAGGATGAGGCCTAGAAACTGCTTGATAAAGAACAGGACCGCAACCTTGAAGACTGCTGGACTGAGACAGCTGTGCAAATTTGGCTGATTTATTATCTGGCTTGCAAAAGTCTGTATGGGGGTTGCATGTGTCTGTGTGAGTATAAATATCTCTTATAACCCTGACTAGGGGTCATCCTCCATTGTCTTGGGCGACCCCGGACAGCTGATTATCTGATTCTCCTATGCGCATTTAATAAACATTTATGTTGCTAGCAACTCCGTCTTATCTTTTAGTATCCATGGACCCTAACAGCTTACAGAAGCATATTTTGTTCTGTAGTCTGTGCCCGGCTGATTAAGCCAGATAATAAGGACTAGTGCAATGATCAGAGAAAGAAGAACTTGTTAAGACCAGGATAAGAGAAAGAAGAACCAGCTAGGATCAGCTGTAACCTTGAGGAGATGCCCAAGCTAAGGGCATGTCCAAGAAGGAGAGTTGAGAAGTTCACTGTGAAGAAGACTGTGAGCCTTCCTCCAGAACCCCCCAGCCCAAGAACCCCAGAGGGCACAGAGCATGCACCAAAGGGAGGGAACTTATGTGAATAAATTCCGGGGAAGGATTATAATAGAAAATTTAATGAGTATAGAATCATAGAATAACCAGATTGGAAGAGACCCACTGGATCGTCGAGTCCAACCAATCCCACCAATCTCTAAACCATGCCCCTAGGTACCTCATCCACCCTCACCTTAAACACCTCCAAGGAAGGTAAGTCAACTACCTCCCTGGGCAGACTGTTCCAATGCATAACTACCCTTTCTGTGAAGAATTTTTTCCTTATCTCAAGCCTGAATCTTCCCTGGCTGAGCTTGAGGCCATTCCCTCTTGTCCTGTCCCCTGTCACTTGGGAGAAGAGGCCAGCAGAGGCCAGAAGAGGTAGTTGTAGAGAGTAATAAGGTCTCCCCTCAGCCTCCTCTTCTCCAGGCTGAACAACCCCAGCTCTCTCAGTCGCTCCTCATAAGACTTGTTCTCCAGCCCCTTCACCAGCTTCGTTGCCCTTCTCTGGACTCGCTCCAGAGCCTCAACATCCTTCTTGTGGTGAGGGGCCCAGAACTGAACACAGTGCTCGAGGTGCGGTCTCACCAGTGTCGAGTACAGAGGGAGAAGAACCTCCCTGGACCTGCTGGTCACGCCATTTCTGATACAGGCCAAGATGCCATTGGCCTTCTTGGCCACCTGGGCACACTGCTGGCTCATGTTCAGTCGGTTGTCAACCAGCACCCCCAGGTCCTTCTCCTCCTGGCAGCTTTCTAGACAGGCTTCTCCTAGTCTGTAGCTGCTTAGGGTTGTTGTGCTCCAAGTGCAGGACCCGGCATTTGGCCATGTTAAACCTCATGCCGTTGGTCTCAGCCCAGCGGTCCAGCCTGTTCAGGTCCCTAACAGGGATGTGATGCCTTTTAGAGCAAAAGGTGGATGTATCCTATGAGGCGAATCTGGTCATGGAGTTCCTAGCTGGATCATACAAACCTACGTTCAAATTAGCACACCCACCTAGATGCAAATTAGCATACTACACTGCAGTTATGCCTCTAGCATTAACAGAGTCACTTCTGTGTGGGTGAGCATTTAATTTCCCGTGAGAAACATTTCTTAGAGTTACTGTCTGTTAGGTTTTTGTTATACATCAAGCCTTTTATACCGTCAGTGCAGACAGCAAATTAGACTGTCTGCGCTACTGTGCAAGCTATCATCTGAGACCAAATTGGGCTAACATTTATAGTTTGTAACACTGCTGCCATCAAATTTCCCCCTAGGTGTGCTTGCGTGACTTCCCTGGGGTTGTGCAGGGACAGGGAGTGAAGAAGCTTGCAACTGCAAGCTCCCCTCAGGAACGCAGGCTGCAGCCAGGCAGGGCTGACAAAACAGGCTGCTGCCTTGTCCTACCTGATGGTGCCTCAGCTTCAAACCAAAGCCAGAGCTGGGCAGCTGGCTCCAGTGGCAGATCCAGCTGCAGGACCATGCAGAACTTCCCAGAAGGGTCAGCGTTGACCCCTTTTATGGTCAAGCATTTTTCAGACCCGTGATGCTGAGGAACAAACTCCCAGCAGGAGGTCTCATTTTCAAAGTAATTTGTTACAAGAACTCACTGAGTAAAAAGTCATTGATGGTGAAAAGCAGGGCACTGCTGTGACCTGAGCAGGGAAGCTTGACCTTGTACAGTGCATCTGGCATGAATAAAATGGGAAAAGCTTGGTTAAGAGCAAAGACAGACAATAGTCATAGTTTTGTTTCCTTTTATTAATGCTGCCAATTAAAACCTACATGTCTGCTTAGTAGGCTTTGGATACAGATTTTAAAGGAACTCGACAACTCACAAATTATAATAAAAAAGCACTAAACATCTGATTAATTTTCCGTTTAGGTCATGCAGACTCTACATATGCTTTGTAGATGTTATCCATCGATGGTTATTTAATCTGCCCGCACTACCTCGGTCTTCAGGGTTCTCAACCGTATTTCTCATTTGTTCCTGTATTTGAGCAACTCAAGCTGACGCATCTCAAGGTTTAGACTGCTGTTGTAAGGCAACTGCAATGTGAGTACAATTCATCAAATATGGTATCCTTACAGGAGACAACAACAACAGAAACAGTAACAAAGAGCAGAATCTTATATGTAAAGGCAAGTGAAATTTAGAAATTTAATAATTATAGTGCAGTTCAAAGTAGAATATATTAGCAATACTTTCATAAATACATATATTTTCAATATTTCAGCATTAGTAATAAAATATATTTATAATCTGTCATTACTATTATTAACACAATATTGTACTAGGACTCTACTTGTTTAAAAAAAAACATATATGGTTACTAAAAAGTTACTTTTTCCCCTCCTCTAGTAGCAGCACAGTCTCTCTTGAGATGTGGGTATTCTTCTAGAGTACAGTTCTGAGGTTTTGTAGTTTCTTTTAACACAAGCAGTATGAATCGGCATAGACTATATTAGCTTTTGCACACAAGGCACAATAAATTCAGGCTCACATATTAACTATTCATAAATACAGTATTTCTCACTTACACAGCTGTTGCAAAGCTACAGAACAGACACAGTAGTTATGTTCTTCTTTCAAGATGTTCTTTTCAGCACTTTTGTTCTTGAGTTGATTATATAGCCCAGATTTCATTTTCAGATGACCTAACATTAACTGTCTAGGAAGGAATTATCATGTAAGGAAAAGAGGGTATGAGAAACTGAATACTAAGAAGGCCTTCAGCAATTACATATTCAAATCATTCCATAATTTTAAAAATCAGAATTTCTGTTTTGGGCTGGCCATGGGGAAATGTAATACCATGGGTCCTGTCAATGCTGTTTATTAGAAAATTTACTTACATCACTTCTTTAATAAACAGATATAAATTAACAATTACTTTATTTATAGTATTTTAAATTAACCCTATATTCTTTGCCAGAAGGAGTTCTGGTATCTGGACAACAGCCTCTTCTAAAACTGATACCCATATGCTGAAAAATGTTTAAGTGAGTGTCAGTTTTGGCAGCATTTTCCCGCAAATGTCTAGGGGGACCTATGCCTAATTATGAGCTGTTGGGAACATATCACCTCTGCTGGGTCTGCATGTGCATCCTGTCCATATCCCTTTCTACAGCAGTCTGAGGCTCACACAAGGGTGCATCACCCACCTTTTCTTTGGTTACCATGGGGAGTATTTCTAGCAAAATCCTCTTCAGTTCAGTCCAGTGTTGCCCTTACCGTATGCATTTCTTTTTCAATACCTATTAGTTAGATTTTAATTTCAATTATAGTCACATAAACCCAAAGCAACTCTATTTCAATTCTGTGGAATTATCTTGGATTTACTCTGTGATAGCTTTGATCAGAATCTGATTTCTATTTTTTCTGGACAGACCTGGTTATATATTTCACACACAAAATGCTGGTCTGTCTCATAAAGAAGGTCTTATTCTTCTCTGGTTCCAAGATTCTAGTGTTTTCATAATGTAAAAGTTGTAAAATTCTATGGACCATATGTGTGGACCATATGTGCTATGGATGAACATTGTTTCCCAAGTCATGAGAACTGAATAATGTTATTTTTAAAAAAACTAATAACAGAGAAAGGAAAGAAGTGCCTGCATTTTCTACTCTCTTCAGTCGACCCATCTAGTGCATTGTGCTACTTCAGGAAAGCTTAATTTCATATTGGTTCTGCTAAAGAGACACTCACTATAAGAATTTCTGATACTGTAGCTGAGTAGTGTCTTGTGGAATGGCTCAGTTACCTGCTCAAATATTACTTGTTTTTGCCAGATCAATTTGTCATGCCTTGCTTCATCTGTCACCTGTGAAAGCAATTCCTCAAAGAAACAGTAATCAGCTTTTCCATCTGGGTGGATAACATAGCCTCTGACTAGCCTTACAGAAGGGTAGTATGCCATCACCTCCCCTAGTCACATAGCTTGACCTGCTGGAAATGCAGAGCTTGGTAAGTTTTTCCCAAGTGTCAGGATTCATGCACATCTCTTAAGTGCATTTGCACACACATTAGTACTAATGCTTTCCCAGTTTGCACCACAGAAAGTGAGGAAATTGGGAATCACCAGGGAAGTCCACCTGAGCCATAGTCAGCTTCTTTTATCCCTCCTGGAAACACAATGAGTAAGAGCAGACTGGGTGCTAAATTAATTGTGCCACTGCATATTTCATGTTCTACTTGCAACCTCCCCAATGTAGGAACTATATTTGCAAGGGATAGGGGAAGAAAGCTGGATAATTATGCAAGTTGTTTGAGATGCTGTAGAAGTTAATATGAGCAGAAAAAGGAAATATTAAAACAAATGCAAATTTAGGAGTTAATCCTATAGATTATTTTTCTTGGAGTAGCTATTGATTTTGTTCTTATTTACATAGAAATAACTGTCTTGAAATTATGTTTTCAGAATGCAGAAGTACTTATTAATACTTCAGATGTTGTTTCTGACTTTCATTTTACCTCTTCACTTTACTCACGTTCAACATATCAATGATTGTGTCACGTACACATTGTGTGACTTTCTCTGGAGGTTAATTTTTACCAATGTTTTTGTGTGCCATGCATCACAGTTAATAGAGGAAAACCACTGATGGGGGCACCACAGCATGTTTTGGAAGTTATTGCTTTTCATTTCTGTCTTTATTTTAAGAAATGAAGACTAACATTTTTGCCATCACATTTCTTAGCACATTTTTGTCAGAGATTTATTACACAATGAAGTAAACAGAATGGTAACCATAAAAAGGAATCACAACTCTATCTCACAAAACATAGCTTAGAGATAATTTTCAAGTAATTGCTGTTTATAACAACGTGGTTAAAAATACTGAATACCGGGTAGCACATGGCTTTTGAAGGAAGTCTTAAGAAGGAGCTTTTAAGAGGCATCATCATGAATGTCAGAAGTGAAATCTCATAGCCAGCACAACGTATTTGCTGAGATTATTTGCTGAGATTTGACAAAATACCTGTCTTAAAAGCAAACTCTTTAGAAAAAGTAAAGAACTTGCTCTAAGGACTGTTAGCATTAATTTAGTGCTCTCTCCCCCCCCTGATCTGGCTATGTGATGAAAAGATCTTGGAGGTCCTACCTTCATTTACAAAATTACAGCACACTGTGATGACATGATAGTGCCCGAAATCATGACGGTATTTGCGTGTGCCTATTTAGATAGGACCTGAACAATGTCACAATCAGGTTACTGAGCTTCCCCCAACTTGGATTCTTTCTGAAGTCATAGTAATGTTAAATTAATTGGTTACAACACCTCACAGTTTCATCTGTGAAGAAGAGTGGATATGCTAGAACTTACTGGGGACAACAGAGGGAGCACTAACTCTTCCATTTCCATTGGCTGGTTCAATAAATGGTCTTGATTACAAACTGTTAAGAAAAGACAATTTGAGTTCCCATGGCTATGCATATCCTGGAAACAGGCAAGATGAAACTACAGTACAGAGAAGGTATGGTTAAGGTTACAACACAATTTGCTGGCAAGGATTTTGCTGCTGCAGCTGGGCTATATAACAACAGGTTTTGTGTTTCTTTTCCTTCATAGTTTAACGTTCCTACCTGCCCCTAAAATAAAACTTGGCAACACAGAGAAAACCAGTTAATTACCTCCTCCCCACTGCAATTTCACTACTGTTACTGCTGGTGGTGGTTTTGCTCCCATGTTTTCAGAAGATCAGTTGCCAGCTGTGAGATGTGCTGCCAGGCAAACTTAATATGGGTAGATTCCACTGTGCGGGAACAAATAGCAAAACGAAGCACAAACTTCTCTCGCAGGTGGCATGGGACCAGATGAATCTTCTTGGCCTCATTTATGCTTTTAAGAAGCGCCTCGTTTAGTTCATTCGGGCCCTGAAATAATTGTAATTCAACAGATATGGTGATGGATTTCAGAAGCAAGTTTGGAATATGTAAATCTCTCCAAGTTACCAAGCTCCAGTACAACCAGTAACGTGCAGCCACTTTTCTCATCATTCAGTGCTTTGCCACCAATGGATTACAAAAGGATGATGACACAAGAGATAAGTTTTCAGCCACAAAGAGATTTATAGATAAACTGGGGTTTAGAAGCAGTGTTCATACTGGAGCACTTGTGATAGCTGACTGCTTTTTTGTGACCTAAGGTCATGAGCTATATAGTATTAAATAAAATCATTCATTATTGCATCCATTTCATTACACTTTTCCTAGATCAAATCAAACAAATGTGGGAGGAAGTTTTGCAACCAACTATACTAACATTTGTAAAACAATCCTTCCAGTCTTTATTTATGTATAGCTGCTGTGAGAGTCTTCTGAATATGAAGATGGAAATCTTACCCTTAATTAGGAAATATTGAAGGTAATGTATCCCTGATATAAGTAAATTTCATACTACCAGGAGAAACCCTAAAAAAGTATTTGAGTATTTGCCTTAAGTTCTGTCATAAGTGTTTGCCACAGAATCCCGCAGAGTGGACTTTAGGAGGGAGATTTTTGAAATGGGGTAAACTGACCCTCCTATTGGAAGTAAACAATCTTCTGCATTTCAGATATGCAAGATATAAATATTAAATATCTTGCAGAACATCAGAGGGATTCTACGTTCATGGAGTATTGAATTTTGTCTCTTCCTGGTGTACTTCATTCTCCTTGTCTCAAGTAGTAAACATGAGGATTTCCCTTAGAGCTGCTGTGTGCTCTTTATAGCAAATCTCAAAAGAAATAGGACTGCATGGAGGAGTACTGCTGCTTTCACAGGTTCAGCTAATATTGAAACAATGGTTTTCCAAGTTCATGTCCCTTGGCATTTGTGAATAATACAAAGGATGTCATCAGATTTTAAAAAATACTTTAAATGAAAGCAATGACGGAAGGGATCCCAGCAATCTTGGGATTTTTGTTGAATTTAGCCACACAGGATGAAGTGCTAGCTCCATATCTTTGACAGTCTTTGTTGCCCAAATTAAAAAAAGCCATCTGTCTAACTTTTATATCAGCAGACTGAAAGATGGCTTCAGCTTTGCTGGGCAGTTTGACATAACAGCTTAGGCTACACCATGTTGATCTTGAGTGCTATAACTTTATTCTTTGGTGATATAACTTTATTCTTTGGGGGAGTATCTTAGCCATTGCATAGCCTTTACTCTTTCTATTACACTAGGGGTAACACAGAATTGCAAGAGATGCTAGGATCATCTGCACTTCTACTGCAGTGTTCCCTTACTGAACGCTGAATGTGATAGAAGAGTCAGAAATGGCTATATCCATCTGTTCTGCAGTGGTTTTATTATGGTAGCAGCATAAGTCTTTTTGAAAACATCCATATCAGAAAACACATTCTCTCAAACCTGTGCAATTGTAGCTTTTCTGCTTAGCCTTTTTGTATAAAAACAAAGCATAAGGGAGGGGCAGTTTCCCATTGGCACTGAGGATAAGTGTATTATTCTCATGTTTTTGGATCATATTACAGTTAGAGCTGAACCTAAGTCAAAACCTTGTTCTAATTTAGCACAAGTCATTAGGGAATTTGGATGACAACCTGAAATTCATGGCTTAGCCTTAGTCTTACAGGAGATATTTATGCAAGTCAAAAGCACCTAACTAAGAAAAGAGCCAGCTTTGGTGTTCTGCAAATCCCTACTCATTATGGGTCAGTTACTGGTAACAGTGATATACAGCTTTCATATCAAAGGTTAAAATGATGATCCCTGCTTTTAATATAAAATGCACTGCACTAACTCTTAGGCAATACAAGCAGTTGTATAATGTTAAATTAATGCCCTTGGCAGGGGTTATGGGAGAGAGGAAAATGATTTATACATCTATCTTCTTTTCTATTCTGCACGTAGGGGCTGCTGCAACACTTGAGTGTCAAGTCAGATTGAAGTTAATAGTGTCTAATTCTGACCCAGAGCTTTGAGAAGCCAGCAGCCAGCTCTGATTGAATTTGTCACCTTCAATATGACAGTATTCTCACCCCCTTGGAGAAATAACTAGCTTGACTTGTATAGATCCACAGATGTAACAAGAAGCCCACACATTAACCCTGTGGCATGATACTAGGATTCCTTCTTTGACATTAGATGGCATAATATGAAAGTCAGATTATTAGTCCATCTGTTCAACATTGTGAAAAGCCAAGCAATTAAAAGTCACAGCTAAGCAAAAAATAAAAAAAGGATTTCTCAAGAACAAAGAAAAGTATTTCATTCTTTTACAGCTGCGCAGCCTTACTATTCAAATCACTCTCCCTTAGTCCTTCTGTAACTACATAACAATTGCAAGTATCCTACTTCTGAGATGCATTTTAATATTAATTACAGAAACCACAGGAAGATTTTTAAAAGAATGATTTTACAAGCAAATAAAAATCACAATAAAAAGTCACAAAAATAACTATAAAATACTCATAATTTAAAAGCCTTTCTTTTTTTTGGACAGTGAAGTCAAGTGAGGAAAACATTGCTGTTTCAAGATTGGTTTTCAGCAGAATCACCCCATTATTCAACAACTTGTCCAAAAATTTCCTAGATATGTATCCAATATTGACCTCCTATTGTAAAAATATCTTTCCCTGTTGATCTGATTTCTTCCTTTGGAGCATCAGGGATGGGAGACCAGATGTAGATGAACGACTGCTCTGATCGAGTGAAAATTCCTGTGTTGCTATGGTGTGTATCATAAGGAGTGTTCCGTTAAAGTAAATGCAGAGCACTGACTAACAGCTGTCTCTGGAAAACTAGCGTTTGCTGGTTTCATGTGAGAGAGCAGCCTACAATGAACATCTTGTTATTGAGTGATAAAAGCAACAGAACCTATTCTGAAAATCTTTACAAAGTTCTTCTTAGAAATTATATTCACATTTCCACATAACTGGAAAAACTCCACATTCTGTATTCTATCCCTTAGCAACAGATGATTCTTTTTCTTTTATTTCAAACAACATAAATTCAAACAAAACCATTTTCTTATTCCAGAGGAATTTACCATTAACATATTTTAAAGATTCGCCAGCAGTCAATTGCATCAAACTCAAGTAACTCAGGCAACTGGGTGACTGAGAAAAGAATTTGTGAAAAATAGTACTACCGTGCTACCCAGAAGGAGCCAAGATGTGCTTATGAGCCTTCAGAAAAGCTAAAATCTGGTTTAGGTATCATGTGACCCAGAAAACACCAGTGCTGTTATTATTGTTGCTTGGCATTCAGATTCAATGTCACAATTCAGCCCTTTACAGAGACTTTAGTTGCTAGCTTCTCTATTAAATGAGTTCTTTACTTAAAATGAGTCACCGATCCCCTAGTGATGTCTGATTAAACAACTCAACTCCCCCAGCTACTGTAGTTCTTATGCTCTGAGTGCAAAGTGAGTTTTCTAGCTTCAGTCGGGCAAGGTCTCTACATCAATGAACCTGACAGTTGCAGAGATTTGAGGGAATGAAAGGCCAAGAGGGGCAAAAGGATCACGTTCAGCAAAAAAACAAAACAAAACCAAAAAACTAGACCAGTGCCAAAGACATTTGGGAAGCTGGTCTCCCATGCAACCTATTCTTACATTTAACTTTCTCCAACTTGTCTGGTCTGACTTTTGATTTTTATAAATAAAAATGTATTCTTCAAAGAAAACAAAAAAAAATTGTTTACTACTCTAATCTTCATCTGTGATATTTTATATATATATAAAATTGGACATGAAATATGCACGCACAAAAAATTGACTTGTCAAGAGACATCTCACACAGACACAATCACACATACTGTCACTCATCATATATAAATGTATAGGGAAAATATTAAAAAAATCATCTTCATCAAAGTTTATCAAGCATAGAATATATAGTTTTGTATGACTGGTAGACCATTTGTTTGCCTTGACAGTGTATTCCTATACTTGAATTTCTCAAGCATTTGATTATTTTTTAAAAAATTACCTACATGAACTCCTCTTACTTTTCTTGAAATATATATATATAAACTTAAAAAACTATATTCAATTGCAGGTTATAGTATTGCTATAAAACATGACAGAAGAAATAGGAAGTCTTAGCTGCCTTACCTTCAGCCGAAAACAGACTAGTCCCAAGACAACCTCAGCACAGATCTCAAATCTTTCATCCTGAAGGACTAAATGTTCAAATTCATGCGACAGCCTGACGTGCTAAGGAGAGACATTGTATAAATTTGATTCATCAAGAGAAAAGATGTGCTAAATCGTTTCCATCCCTAATCTCTTTTTGCTGTTCCATCTTCTGATGTGTGATAATATTCACATATCACCATCTGTTTATGTTAACTTGCATCCAATATATGACTCCCAGAGACCATATTGAGCCATTACTATATTAGTAGCTCGGTCTATCTGAGGCAGTACTGTTTCTTAATGAAACATTTTGGCACAGTTTTATCACTGTCATGATGCTGTTTTAACAGTAAATAATGGTAATAATTCTTTAGGTTTTCCACCACTGACAGTTGTCGGTTTTTTTCTGGAAATGTCTAAAGTCCAAAAGATATTGTGGGGAAAAGGGAAGATGCACAGATACATATAGAGAGAAAACAATCACAATTCCAGTGAAAAACAAGACCTTTTGTAATAGTTACTTAATATGAGATTAACTGTGAAGAAAGGGAGAACTTGCTCACTCTTCTGTCCTGGGTGCACAGGTCGAGTTGAAAAGAATGGTGGTAGCAATATAATCAAGAAAATGGATAGGTAAGCTCAGCCAGCCTGTCCAGAATTACTAGGGAAAGAAGAGTGACATAGGACACCAAGCGAGAGCAATTATTTTGAAATATAAGAAACCAGTGCCCTTCCAAAATCAAACAAACAGGAAAAATACCAACAGGCTTACTAGCAGCCACCTGTGAAGTCTTCACATCAGTCTGTGGTGATTGCACCACTGTGCATACCATGTTTTGTTTTCTTCCAAACAGAAAATTATTTCAAAAGCACTTAGAAAAAAAGAACCCAGGTCCTCAACAGGTACCTGCAGTACCTTACTCAGTCCTCCTTTCACTGGCTATCATCAGTTTAGTGCTCATGACCCTACAAAAAATAAAAATGGTAAGATGACAACAGCAACCGGCTGTTAGAATTATAATTTGTCTTATTGTGATAGCCAGTGTACATAAAAAATTATCACCACTATCTAAAATGATCTTTAAAAATTGCCTAGCTTTCATATATTTATGATTGCAAATAATTTTACAAAAATAAATACCTAAACCCATGTCTTTTCCTGCTTTAGCTCTTTGCCTTTTTGCAAGTTCAAGCACAGATAGCAAGCAAAAATGAAACATTTCACTTTTGGCCAGGATTAGATATGGAATGTTTCATCTCACAGGACCTTTTCCAAATGGGCAAGAACTAGGCAAAACTGAAAGGGGAGAGGAGAGGAGGGGAGGGGAGGGGAGGGGAGGGGAGGGGAGGGGAGGGGAGGGGAGGGGAGGGGAGGGGAGGGGAGGGGAGGGGAAGAAACAAAGCAAAACCAAAAACCCAAAACATTTTGCAGTCTAAATCATAGCTTTCTGACGTTTGTTTATTTCTTAAAATAGAAAAACATTATTTATATTGAATCAAGGCATTGCTTCAAAACCTTCATATTGAGCATACTGGTACCGTGTGCAACCAGCCCATCTTACTGTTGTTACCACTTCCACTCTGCTGTTTGTTACATCTATTTATCATCTTGCTCTAAAATTAGACTGAAAGCTCTTTGAGTCAAGAATGAGACCAAGAAAATGTCCAGTCTTTTCCAGGGCATTTGAATGTTCTGCTAACATAAAGAGCATGAGTTTACAGCTGTGAAATTTGACCAGAATTATGTGTATACATACAGATACTTGTATGCATGCCCGGAAAACCTATGTGCAATATGCATATGTGCTGTAATGATTGTTAACTGTCACCTTCTATCCTCATGTTCCATAGCTTTAATCAAATTAATGTACTTTACACAGCTCCACAAAATCTCACACTGCGTATACTATGTCTTGGAAATCAAAGCCATTAAAAGAACTCACATTCAGTCAGATGAGAACTTCACAAATACTCAGCTGTAATAACCAACTAAATTTAATCAAAATTTATTTGGTTAAGATCTGAACAGAACAAAAATTTAAGATTTGGCTTAGTGCAACTAGCCTGTACAAGAAAACTTCAGACTTATGTTGTACATTTTATAGCAGATATTTATGTCCAACTTTTGCATTAAGGGATTCTTCCAGAATTTGAAAGAAGTAAAAGGAAGGAAAAAATAGAGACATTTCAGTAAAACGTAAATCAAAATTCTGGAAGCACTTTTATCCACTGCCTTAACAAGTAGCAATAATTTGTAAAGCCACTGGGGGGCACCAATTGTTTTAGATTATACAGAACTAGAAAGGCGAGAAAGTGCAGATTGAACAGGTTTCACCTGCAATAACTTTGCTTAACACATTTACCCAAGGCCGTGTACGATAAGCTGTTATCCCAAATTGCTCTTACAAAGATCATTGCAACCAAACATGATTAAATGCAATATTGTTAAACATTATTAAGCCTGCAAGTTCAAACTGTAAAATCAAAGGTCTTTTTAGGTGCTGCATCTGCCTCTGTGAGTCCAAGAGCTCTGTGAGACCCACACTCTGGATGTGAGCATGGTAATAACTCTCAGGAGAACACGTGTGGCTTTAGTGCTTCAACTGTGACAATAAAATCCTGTTTGGCATTAAAGCTATGAACAGGAAAGAAGGAGAGGTAAAAACTGACAGGCTGTTCTCAGTTTTCTGCTGAATGTGTACATATCAAGCCTGACCATTTTAAGCCTCAAAATGCTTTTGATTTTCACATTTGTTTCATGCTGTGCCCCTAACACCATTAATTTGAAAATGATGTTCAAATATTAACCTTTAAAAATTATTTTATTTAACACTGTTATATGTTTTAACAAAAAACAAGAGGTTGTACACAAACCAGCTCACATACTGCTTCTAGCACTATTATTTGGACAATCCCTTTATTACATGAGTTCTTAAAGTGGAATTACATGTTAGTACCCTGAAAAGACTTGGTATATAGGTACAGAATACCAGCCCTTCTCTTCGCAGTGAAATTTAGCAGATTGAACAAAAGAAGTTTGTAAGGAACTTCTGTGTATCACTGTCTATCTCAGGTAAATAACTGTTGCTATTCTGCAATAAGAAGAGAAACAGTAAAGGAATCTCATTCCTTTGGTTATTCGGGATTAAAGGAAATGTCCTACACAGTAATGGGAGCAAAGCCTTCAAGAACTAAAATAGTTTTTGACTGAAGGAAACTTCTCTGAAGCATCAGAGTACATTAATGTGTCTATGCAAATAAGCACACCTGCCTAGCCTTGATCACTTCACACTTTTCCTCCTGTAGAGGTAACTCTCTGCCTGCCTTAGCTTGCATCCCACCACACTCTGAAGGAAAATGCTGTCTTCTCAACAGCTAGCTGGACTATGCCCTGTTGAAATGCTATCTCTTGCATTGCTCTTCCATGTACTTCCAGTTTCTTGGTCTTTGTTGTTAATTTTTAATGGAATTAATTATCCTCCACAAAGAAAGATGGTTGTGGTACACAGATTTCTTCTGGTCCTACAGAGGATTCATCCGAGTCTGAATATTTGTGGGGATCACATACAAAACCATTAACAGCTGAATCTCCCAATTTACTTCTGAGCTCTTTGAAAGGACTTGAACCAACAAAGGAATAAGGTATGGTCAAGCAATCTGCAAATGGGACATTTACAAATAGGACATTTGGGTTTCACATCTATACTGACTCTGAGTGCTTGGAATCAGTCCAGAAGACTGTTATTGTTGTTGGGTTTTCCCTCTTTGTACATCTCCTCTGTGGCTTAGGGACTTACCTCCAAAATTTGTAGTTTTCTCTCCCCACATTCCTTCAGACATGACTGTCATGCCCTTTACCACTTCTTTAAAACCCATACTTTGCAATGGATTAACATTACATGATGTGTGGAAAAAGAGTGCATAACCAGAAGGTTTGGAAGACAAAAGTTGCTGTATCTAAATCCAAGTCACACATTCTCATCTCCCAGGAATATTTTAGTTCCTAAATGCCTTCTTCAGTACAAGCAAATGCCAGGTTGCAGTGGTTATATAGCCATTTTGATACCAACTTTAAGGCTGCAGATATAACAAACTTTTTTTCTTAAAATGTACTAATAAAAGGGGAAAAAAAAGAGAAAAAAGACAAACAGGTTTTCATGACAGATTACATTTAAAAAAAAAAGTTTGTGAAGAGATATCCACAGATATCTTTGGTTTTCCAAGAATCTTGCTAAACTCACAGCAAGCAGAGTGGCTGTCAATTTTTTCCTTTGTATTACCTCGGAAGTTCATCACTGCTGAAAATCTGAAATCACTTAGTAACACCCTGCTGCACAAAAGGAGCCTAACAAAAAGTCTATAAGTACTGGATGAATCTTGCTATAGTTTTCTATGACTTAGGAGCTGAAGTGTCTTCTTTTTTTCTTTTTTTTTCCCTGGGTGACCACAGCATCTGTGTTGAGATTAGTGTAAACTGACTCAGAAAGGAATTGAAACCCCAGATCCCAAATCTCCACTGAGGCTCAGGAGTGCATCTGAACAGGTGTGCCTTACCTGCTACTATATAGCATGAATAAGAATGATATGCCTAACACACAGATATGTTGACGTATGAAAACTACATGGTGTATGACTGCATGCTACATCACAAATGTAGGTAGTCCCTTTCCTATGTTCCAGCCCAAGGAGCTGTTTCAAACCACTGTTCTTCTGCCTGACTGTGCCTGGCCCTTTCCTGAGGCAACTCCTTAATACACAGCACAGAGAGACAGCTTCTTCCCTCTGCCAGCTCCAGCCACTCTGCTCTTCACTTGAAGTCTGCAATACCTGCTTCTGCCACTGTACCCAGATCTCTTTTCATTCTACCTGTGCCCATTCTATGACCCACTGTAATGAATGAAGCTTCAGAAATTAGTTGGGCTACTACAGGGCTTCACTTAAAACACAGCTAGAAGTCTCAAGTACACAAGATGCAGAACCCACTATTTCTACCAACTATTCTTTTCAAAGACTGCTTTGTCAGCAATGGGAATATAAAAGCTGTTACTTGCAAGTTGCCAAGACCTGTTGAAAAGAAAGTAACTTTTCAAGCCCAAGCACTAGCACAAGCAATGTTAACAAGTGAAGTTAACTTCCAAATTACTTTTTGTTTGGAAACTGGTCTATAGGTTTGAAAATATAAACCAATGTCAGGCTGGTTTATATACTTCATTACTATACTACCAAAAGAAAAGTAATCACAAAAAAATGTGGAACCGAGGATAATTCCCGAGAAGAGAGTAAAATGGACAAGCTTTGAAACATATTCTAAAGTTATTTTGTGGCTACTGATATAACTTTAAGGACACGTCTGCAAACTCACAAGAAATACCTTAAACGCTGCTGAAGAAGGGAAAAAATGATATGCAATTATTTCTTGAAATGTAAGCTCAACAGAGAACTGCTGGAGATAGAAATGTCTTTTTTTAAAAGCCTATTTGGAATCCACTGAATTTAATTATCACTCATTTGGGACTTGAGGAGAAACTAACTTAATGGGTCCAGTTTGACAGCTGTATGCAGTGACCAAAGTTCTGCACTTAACTACCCCTCTTTCCCTTTTGAAGTTCCATACATAAGGTCATAGCTTGTTTTTTTCTGTATACCAGGGAACACTTTAGTCCTCAGTGAAACATTGAACATACATGCTCAATTCAACAAGCCCATGGAAACCTAGCTGTCTGAATTACCTTTACAAATAAGGGAACATATTAGAGTTTTACTTTGGAGTCAGTATCATTAAAAAACATTGATTTGCTTAGCTTTCTTGATCTGTTTTATTACAGGAAGAGTAAAAAAAAAAATGGTCTTCAGCCATGATTATAGGAAGACAAGCACTTTTTGGCTGAGCAGTCAGGGAAATGTTAGGGAGACAGGGAAAGAGGGAACTTGCTGCATGTAAATAGTGACCTGCAGAAACCAGCCTAATAAAAGGCCATGTAATTAATATGGGGTTCCTAAACCTGTATTTTCCCAGTAAGAGATTTAGCCCTACTTAAAAACTCGGCATCATATTAAAATAATGACAGTCTCCAGAAATACTACCTGAGAGAGAAACCCCACTCAGAACTGTAATGGTAGCCTAGTAAAGTGATAATAAACCTCATATCAATTTTTCATCACATTGCCACAAGGATGAGAGATCAGGATTGCCACTGTTGTCGAGATTTATTTCTGAAAGCATCATTAATGATAAAAATCCAATGCAGATACCTATATAGTTGGTTGAAAATTATAACATGATGAAAATTAGAAGCAAAGAGGGTACCCCTCATCCCAGAATGTTTTCAAATCAAAAAGGACTTTGTCATGCTGCTACGGTACAACAGTGGAAAAAACCCTTCTTAGAAATTAGTTTGTTCAGTACCACAAGGAAAGGAATGCGTGTCTGTAGAGAGTTTGGTATACTAGACCAAACTATTAGCTAATGGATATTTTTGTAAATATTTACAGCCAAGTCATGGATCTCCTCTCACTACACTTTCCCTAAGCTTCATAAAGATGAAAGGTATGCTTGAATTTAACTTTACTGCTACAGAGGAAGGACATATAATTTAGACTGGTACCAGGTGTGTTTTTTAGTGTTAAAAAAACCTCTTCTTTCTGCATACCTCTACTTATGCATAACAATGTTAACAAACTGTAAATTGTACACATTTTTTTTTAAAAAAAGATGGATTTGAAACATGAAATCAAAACAACAGAGATTCCTAGTCACTTACTGTATCATAAATGCAGCCCAACAACCTTAATCATAATCTAAACATGCATGCACATTAGTAGAATAAGTCATGAATAAATGTGTTTTCCCCAAATAAAACCATTAAAATGCCATAGCTTAATTTTAGAGGAAATTAGGGTCCCACATTGCAGAAATTCCAAATTCCTAGACCTGTCTTCTCTACAGATTAACACAAAACAGATGATAGTTTTGATCCTGCTATGGTATGAAACTGTGATACTTCGTGGGGCAAACTAGCAGTACCCCTATTGAACCCCGCTGCCAAACCTCTTATCTGTGCTTTCTGTTATGTACAGAAATCACGGAGAGTAGACAGGTAGAGAGCTCATTTTTCTTTGCCATCCCACCACATGTTACACAAGAAAGAAAAATCCAGTCACCTTGCGGATGTGCTCCTGCAGTCCTGTGACCCCATACATCCGCAGAACGAACCAAAGTTTCAAGGAGCGGAACCTCCTTCCCAGGGGGATTTGCCAGTGCTGCAAGCCAGGCAAAAGAGAGGGCACTCACATTAGAAGTCACCATTGCAGTGATACTGCAGAAATTGTACATTCTGTAATGATTTTGAAGCATACCACATTGTCATATCCTACAGGCAGTTGTTAGTGATGGGTCAAATGATAACAGAAATGTCTATTTCTAGTTAATGCCCTGGTGTGACTGTTTAATACTCAAAAGTTTCAAATGAAAATTGGAAAAGGAGATTGATGTCAGAATGGAAGGATCATAAGGCAAATCAAGCTTTCTTTGTGCATCCTGAATTCCTTTTGAAGGCTCTGGAAAAATAAGTGTCTCAGAAGCTCAAGTGCAGTTCCTTACATTTGTGGAAGCAGATGATCTTTAAGGTCCCTTCCAACACAAACTATTCTATGATTCTATGATTAAGGAAAAAAATTGTTTAGGACATTTCTTGCTATTGCCTAAACCTTAAGATATTACACATGCAGGATGATTTCTGCTTTTAAACAATTTTTTTCAGAAAAAAATAGATCATTGAGGAATGTTACAAATTTAGCATGCTGCATCTTTTCTGGAAAGAAGCATAAGGTTTTAAAGTTTATGGTAGTAATTGAAAATAAAAGCTCTGTAAATATTAATGTATACAAATAATAGTATTAATTATTACATTGATGCTGTACTTACCCGATAATCTGTTACAAGGCCTGGAAGTTAAAGAAAAAATGTTCACATTACTTCATCACAACAGCCAAACAGTCATTCTAACTCTATTGAAAAAAAGCTGTACCTTAACTATCCTCTATGTTTTCTACAAATTTCAGCATCATCAGTGTCAGCAGGACCACTAAATACCTAGTAGGACACTTAAAAGGATTCTGAATGAAGATGCTTGTAGTAAGCTTAATTTCTTAGCTGGTCAGAATATACTACTAACAAATTAAAAAGTTTTCAGGAGAAGAAACATAATTCTCCTTTCTCTTATAAATACTGTGTTTGTTTTCCTCTTGTAAAGAGAAGAAGGAGTAGATTAAAAGGCAATTATTAATTCTGTTTGAAACAGTTTGCAGAGTCCCAAAACTCACTTATTCACTCATTCTTTGTTTCTAACTACCTTTTATACTAATTCATCTATTTGTTGCCAATTCTGCAATTCTACAGTTCTTTCTGTAGACGAGGTGCTAAGGGGCATGGTTTAGTATTTGATAGGAATGATTGGACTCGATGATCCGGTGGGTCTTTTCCAACCTGGTGATTCTATGATTCTATGTTTAATAAATGACTTGAAAATTTGACTCAGAATTGACCTCTTCATGTTTGGAGAATAGTGTTCTGCATATTTTATGGCTTTTCATTTGATGTAGTGAAAGCCCCATACAAGCACAGATTGACCAAGTCACAAAGCAGTCAGGGAGGTAAATAGAGGCCATTATTAATTAGCTTTTATAGGAGCATGCAGAGTCAAGATGCCTCTACCTTTTATTTGAATCAGGTAATTACACTGATTTCACAGTAAATGATCTTATAACACAAAGGTAGATGATATTAGAAAAAAATTCAGTGAAAGGGATGTCAAGTATTGGAACAGGCTGCCCAGGGAAGCAGTGGAGTCACCATCTCTGGATGTATTTAAAAGACCTGTGGATGTGATGCTTAGGGACATGGTTTAGTGGTGGACTTATCAATGTTAGGTTTGCAGGTGGACTTGATGATTTTAGAGTTCTTTTCTAACCTGAATTATTATGTGATTACTTGCACTAAGCCAATGACAGAGCACTTTTTTTTTTTTTTAGGAGAATGAGGAGCATCTGTTTAGTTTTCTTATTGTGCTTTATTATTCTGCAGTGGAGGATAAGCTTCATAGGAAAGTATGTATGTAAATACCAAGTGAAAGCACTGTCTAGGTGCTTCTGGAATTATGCACCACAAGTGCTATATAGAACAGCAGCTTCTGTATTTTATCAGTTTATGTCATTTATGTAATTCTAAGCCTTGGCATTTTCTGGCAGTAAAAAGACTGTATTTATTATGTCACAAGCTTTCTTGCCAATTTTCTCTCATCTACACAGCAAAAACATAAGAAAAACCACGCTTCTTCCTCCCTCCAACATAAAGTGCTTTGGTTTTTAACTTGTTACTAGGCTATTTTCCAGTCGAATTAAAAAAACCAAACACTTAACAACCAACAATCATTAAATTGTTCCTTCACTTCAGGAAATGAACATGGTTGCCTCAGCTCGATAAGGAGGTAATTTGATAACATTAATTTTCTTCTGCGTTGTAGCATCCATGTTTGTTTGATAGCTGTAAGACTGGTAGCAAAGAAAGTATAGAAGCTGGTGACAGATAAATAATCCTACACTCCTGTAAGGGACTATGTCTGATGATCCACAACAAAGCTTTTCACAAGCTGTGAAGCAGAATGCAATCAATGATTAGACCTTGATTACAAGCCTTAGTCTTACATCTATATTTACCCAGGAGGAACTGCATTGTAGGAGCATATGTGGCATTCACAATAGAGTATAAAGCTGCATTCTTCTAACACTGCCATTAGGATTTGACCTGTATCCTGGGTTGCCAGGCAAGCTAGTATAATCTTCCTGGTGTGATGGTGCAAAACATATAAAATTATAATTAATAACAAAATAAAGACTTTCCCCTTAGGGGCACACATAATTGCCATATGGTTATTAAGACTAATTGCTCACAGAAAGATGTATTTTTCTGCTCATTTAAATTCTTGAGTGAAAGAAGAGTGAATTAAAAAATGCTACTTCAATTGCCTTTTAAACTGTGATGGGAATTCTCAGACCTGAGACATATTCAGAAAAATAAGACCCTCCATGAGACATGTCCTATTTCCAGGAGTTCTAACATCCCATAAATCACACAGGGATCAATAAGCACTGTAGCAGCTCAGTAAATATTACTATTTTTATAGAAGGAATAAGTGTGGATTGGATTTAACAGTTTAACTAGAGGCATTTACATTTGAAAAATGTTGTCCACATCTTTGGAAAATTCACATCAAATGGGAATACAGCACAGACAAATTTAGGATCACTGGACTGTTAGTAATTAGCTGATCTATTTGGAATCATTATGTTGAGATCACACAACATAACATCAGAGCTTCTGAAGGCAAGACGAAGGCTGAACAAGTTATTGTGCAGCTGGGGAGATAAAGTGTTCAGGTCAACTAGGTGGCCTCACTGTAAGAACCTAGATTTAGACAAGATTGTTTTTCTTCTGGTGTTATTTAAACTGGGGAAAACCTAAGGTTCTTTATCAGCACTCTCAGTTGTTGCAATGACATGTTTTCACTTTAGTTAAGGTTGTATTATTTCTCCTCAAGACAAGTATTTTTCTTGCATGTATAAGTAAAAAATACTGATGTATGTGTATTTGCCATAAATTGTATTTTTCATTAAAAAAATCCAAAAATTATGTATATTTTTTCTTAAAAATTCAAGCCTTGAGGGTGAACGTCAGCTCCTGAATTACTCTGTTCTCCTGTTTATTGCTCTGTTCTATATTTGCATTGCTTGGAAATGTAGAAAAGGAATGAGATGCAAAATTCCTGCCAGTTCAGGATTAAGGCACAGGAATCTGTTTCTCCTAGGGTGAAATTCTGGATGGTATTAATTTAAATGTCAAAGAGTTCATAGCCATAACACAGAGAACAGAAAAGTACTCAGAATACAGTTCTGAACAGAGATCAGCAGCAGCAATTCCAGGAAAAACTTAAGTTAGACTAAATGGCAAATACATCCACATATGATTTTTTCTGGGGGATCTTGCACTACATGTTGACACTGTGACCTTCTTTGCAATTAATCAGCTAATAACCAAATACGTAAAAAAGTGCTTCAGGATGGCAAATGCCACTCTGCAATTGCTAAGTATGTGTGAGGAGCAGCACTAATTCATTAAGGAGCTTTGTACTGGGACTAAGATTTGTAAGTTCTTCGTAAGCATTTTGTGAAGAGCTTTCATGAGCATTTTGTACCAGCCAGATTGCTTGCACTTACCACCTTCTCTACAACCAATGTAAGAACATGAAAGCAACAGGATAATGTCCCAGATAGGTATTACTCAAAATAGAGCAGAGATATGAAATGCAGGTTACCTCCTCTTTGCGGTTTCAGGGACTGTTTGCTCCTGACATGATTTTTTGAAAATTTGAATCAGAAATTGCACAAGCAGCTAAGAAAAAAAAGGTCACAGATTTCAGAAACTCTAAAACCAAATCATTTATTGAAACCATTCTGAAGAAAGACGTGTTGAGGAAGGCAGGTTAAGAGACTCGATAGACGATATTCAATAATATATTTATCTGGCTGCCTAAAGATCATGAAGAATATTCTCAACATTTCTACATTACCTACATTCCAGGTGACTTTGGAGTTGGGGAAATCCCAATGCAAGAGTATTAATATAATGCCTTATAAAATGGCTTTCCCTCAATTGTTTTTTATACTAACTAAAATCTCACTAGGCATGTTTGCACTTTAATCAGCTTAACTCCCTAGGGCACTCTGAAAATGGAAATAGACTCATAAACAACTTAGGTAGTTTTAAGAACTTCAGTTTTTATCTGAAGTCCTTTTTTTTCCACTGAATATCAGTATGCAAACAAAATAATAATGATCTCATTTAATTATAGAATTACCAGACTCCTGATGGTGATGCTGCAGGTAAAGAGGTTCTAATTTAAAGGCACCTGTTAAATCTGATCTTTTTTTCACCCTGTATAAAAAAGAAAGAAATTAAATTGAGAGATTTAAGAATTGAAATTTAAGTGATTAAACTTTGTTGAGAATTGAAGGCAAATAGAATGCGTTTAAACTGTGTGTGTTTCCTGAGCACAGCCTGTGCCATTTTCAGTGCTTTTTCACAGCCATATCAGTACTGTACTTACAAGTAGCTAAGTGTAAGGCTCAGCAGGAACGGGCAGAATGACTGCACGATTGCATATTTAAAAACAGACAAGAAACAGACAGAAAGGATCTTTTTTTGGTGATAGACACTCACACCAGAATGTGAGACTAGATGAAGCAATGTTAATGTTTGCAGTCAACAAAAGTTGCTTGAAATTACTGCAATACAAGGCTGCGTAGAAAGAGCTGTGGGTTCTTAGACATCATGCACAGTCACGTTGAGACTTTATGGGTGCAGGCCACTGCCTCTCCACGCTGCAGTGGTGGCAGCAGCAGCCACCAGTAGGGATGAGCTACCTGGTCCAGACTCAGGCTTCCCTCTTGTACCACCCTGCCCTTAGCTAGATCCAGTACACAATGGCTGATAGACATACTGCAGCAGAATATAAAACTGAGAAGCATACCTTATTATTGCCAGCTAGTGGATGGCGTTAACTGGTCTGAGTTTCAAAAGCCAATGTGTCCCATTTAAAAAGAATAAGCTACATTTTGCCAGTGGGTAATAACAAGATTTTGCTGGTTTCTGCTTCACTCCGTGTAAGACTCAACTTTATAAATGATGGGGTTTATAGAGGCAGAAAAAGCAGAAACTAGACATCAACAAGGAAGAGATAGCTATATAATTATATTAGGGCTATAAATATTTCACAAAGTGAGCAATAATTATGTCAATATGGGGACACTCTAAATGATAAAAGTCCAAACCTTTTATGATTTTCTGCACATCCATTTTTTAATGTTTTTTTAATGTCAAAAAAAAATTTTTAAACTGATTTCCAGCATTTTAGTGTGTATCTATGATTGCACAGGCCAGTACATACTCCCAATCTCATTCACATCTAAATTATGCTCAGAAAACGTCTCATTCAAACAAACAAAGAGCCCTTCTCTCATTTTAATGGTCAGGAGAGCACCGAGGTTAACTAAGTACTTGCCTTCAGATATGGAATGTACATTGCTGAATACAAGTAAGCTTATGCCCATGAAAAATAGTAAAAGACATTCAGAATGCTCTCAATAAAAATAATTAATAATCTCTTTGTGTGTGAAAAATATCCTGTGGACAGAAGGAAGAAACTGTTATCTGAAAGCATGAACAAACCCTAAGTTGTTTTACTGTAGTTTATTTGATATATGCTATTACTTTGATATATTTGTGGTTCAGGTGTTCATTTTATACACAATTAACCCAAGTTATAAGCAATATTGTTAGTTGTCTTGTGAGTCCTTCACTCCTTCTCATGTAATGTGCTGTGCTAAAAAATGGAACACGTAACTATTCTGCAGTAACATCTGGTCACTAAGTCACTATCAAAATGCTGTCATCTTGCACTTCCTCAGTGATGTTTCTGCTTTTCTAAAAGATGGTGTCTGTTCCGTCTAAGGACTTCACAGATCTTAATCTGGCAACCATGAAATACTATCTAAAAGGATTACTAAAATAAATCCAAAGCCTGGACATCAATGTATATGAACCAGTTGAGTTGCTCCTCTTTACCACATGTCTAGATTTCACCCTATGTATCTAAATTTCTTTGCAGGATGCACTTGTGTGGTCTGGTAATGGATAGAAGTGATGTCACTGCTAAACTAGATATTTTATGTTATGCTTCTAGACCTACTGAGATCTAGCTTGGGAGGCACAGATTTACATTCAAAGTGAATAAAGAAGTGAAGATTTGTGAAAAATTACTTATTTGGATTGCATATCTGCAGCTTTTAACAGCCTCACTCTATTCTGTCTATTCTAGTTTAACTGATAGATACAACAACCAAAAAATTGACCTCATATTATAAATCAGCAGGAATATTTCACTTCCTTCTGCAGATAAACATTTCCTATAAACACCTTCCTTTCAAATACTGAAACAACCTTCCCAACCAAAAGTTAACAGTTAAACCCTGAGAAGAGAAGTTGAAAAAACCCAAAAGTTCTAAGATTTTGCAAGATTATTATTTTTACTTTCTCTGAAAGAAGATACTCCTTCCTCTTCTATTCCAGAACATGAGTTAAACAAAGGAGGCAAAATTGACTGGCAGTTTCAAGACAGTCTCTAAAGGACCTCAGTATTTAAATATGGAATACATACCCATCTAGGAATGGCTGTATTAAACTCCTCTTTATAGGAAATTGTTTGCTCTTTTGTGTATTATCGAGAAGTCTGAGAATATTTTACAAAAGTTTTATAATGAAATTGTCTCCAAATCCCAAATTACATCAGTGCTACATATTGCATTGAGTATTTAAATAATTGCATTACAGATCTAATGGCTAGATCATCTTAATCAACCTGCAGGGAAAAGAAATGGGAGTGTTTGTTGGAGAAAGTGCTAAGGAGCCTGGGTGATATAGAAGTCTGTCCTTCAATGGGACTTATTTTCATTTGGTTCTGAAATGGTTCACTTTTTATGGAACACCTTCTGTATTATCTCAATATCCTAGTCAATATCTTATATGGATCCTAAGGACTATGAATTCTTCACCATTATTTTTTCCCACCAGCTTTCGTCATCCTTTATTATTACATTTCAAGTGAGGATTTGCCTTTTCTGGCATGGTTACTGTTGAAGAGAGAAGTGAATTTTGGACAGTCATAGAAGTAGTTGGATGATGGATTTGACTTCAAGTCAAAGAGCTTAACTTTAAATAAATTCTTCACTCTTTATTAAGTGAATAGCACCCATACATGAATGCCTTGTTGAACTGAGGCCTGAATGGCTATAGTTGTGAAGATTTTGCTTTGAGTAAGGAGACATGTTACAAAGTCTCGTGAGATTCCTTGTAATGGAAGCTTCCTACGTGTGAAAAGATGCATTATATGAAATAGCTTATCTTAAAAAATAAGCATTTGAAGAAAGAACCAAAATGGGAAAACCCCCTCTTTCCTCTGTCTTAAGTCTGATATCTGCTAGGAAGAAGCTAACATCTCCTGAGACAGGAATACAAACTAACAGACAACGTGCTTCTGCGTACTTATTTTCCTGAAGATCCAGGTAAAACCCTCCTAAAGTAGTTCCACCGTGTTTTTGGAGAAAGCAGAATTAATGAGAAATTAAACTGTTAGGCACTAGCTTCTGGCCTCTAACTGTCCTACAAACATGACAGATGGTTCATTTTCTCATTTCTGAATGGCTACTTTGTTAGCAGTGCCTGAGAGTGATGAGAAAAAGATGAGAGAAACTAGCACAGCAGTTCCATCATCTTCTCATTTCCATATACAGAGAGAGACAGCTAGTTCTGAGGTACTTATAAACTGGAGCCTTGGGTTAATCTCTGCCACTACTGATGGATCAGAATCAAAATGTAAGCCATTTACTCTAAGGAAAACTAGAAAAGCCATAATGGCTTGGAATATTTAAAGTGCCTACATCAGGAGAACTATTAAATAAAAATATAATGTGTTATCTGAATAATATATATACCTGTGCAAAAGTAAACTCTGCTGAGGTTTTCAAAAGAGCCAAAGGTTAACCAAAGACAATTGAATGATCACTGTCTCACATTTATTCTACTTTTAAATATGGTGATATTTTTTCTGGATGATGTTTTAAAGTCTTATTTTTAACATTCAGGTTTTCCTTCTTTCTCCATTTTTGCAAGTTTTGTTCTGTTATAACTTAATGTCTTAATTTATTTTGGTACATGGTCTTCATTCACTGAATAGGTGGTTTGCTAACAGTTATTGTTAGTCATGATGCTGGTAAACACTAGGTTCTGGATTCCCGTTTGGGACACAAGAGTACGATCGATTATGGGACGTTATTATTATCACTATTATTATTGCTATGACGCTTTGCTTCATTTCCAAGTATGTCTACTGGTTTCTACTTTGTCATCATTTTACATCAAACTGCCATCTCTGTTGCCACCTAGGGGAACTGAAAATCAGTGAAAAATCAATTAAATAGTCTTCTTGGGAAACAATTGCTTTTCATCAGCCAAATCTGAAGAATGATTTGAACTGCTTTTGGAAGAATCAAGGCTCAAACACAAAGAAATATTATGGGAAAAAAAGGGAAAGCTCTGTTCAACACACTGTACATTGCATAAACTTCCTTAAATGAAGTTTTTTCATTCATGTTTTTAAGAGTCCCAAAAGGGAGCAATTATGAATCTATGGGCTTCTCAGGGCTTCTGTCTCTCTGGAAAATAATGCTCAGGCTTATTTCCAAATTTTACTTCTTTGAAACTTGATTAAATGAAAACATGAATTTTGTAAATAATTTACAAGAGTTAAAGCTAACCAGAACTCCTTATTTCAACACTATTTTTGTCTCTTGCAATGTTTTCTTTTGCTGTAATACTTACCACATGGCAGAGCAGTCAAAATTCACCAAGAGCCATTTGTGAGGATTAAAGTTGAATGAATCTGCAAACTGAGAATGGATAAATAAAAAAGAAATGGATCCATGTGCTAATGATGCAATATTGTCAAATTTTCTGAGAACACCTTAAGTACAAATGAATTCCTGAACTGAGGCTTTATAGATAATGTTCATGCTCATGTCACCTTGCTTAATAACTATGGTAGCGAAATCTTCATTTTATTTAGGGTCTGGAATTCAGGTTAGACATGCAGCTAGGCTATTGGTATTATCAACGCCTATTTGTTAACAGTTATACTTTTTAGATATATATGAAAAAGTACAAATCTCAAGGTATACTAAAGAAAAATGTGTGTACACAGGAACATCCATTGCAGTTCATATCCCAATTTCCAATAACAATTAGGTAAGCTTTCTGTTTCAAAGAACAGTAAATATATATAAACAAAATTCATACATGGAGACAAATTACATATTTAGTTCTGAATATGTGTATCACATTCACTTGTAAAATTACAGCTGACCAGGAAATTATTGGAAATTATTATTTTTTTTTGCTGCCAGCTTGTTTCCTTTTAGCAGAAGCCATTTTTTTCATCAAAGTCAAAAGAAAAACCAATACAGAACAAGCATTGGCAGTGCACAGGTATCAATCATGTAACAGGCCTATTTTACTTAACATAGAGAAAATTCAGGTAGGTAAGATGAACATCTTATGGGAAAGGCATCATCCATGTTTTGTGCTAACAAAGACAGAAGCTGATAGCCCTCAAAGAAAGTGTGGTGGGTCTGGCAGCACCAGGTCTTACTACCCCATGTAGTACTTTTCTGTTCTAATTTGCTTCTCCTAAACTTTCCTTTCGCTTGTAAAAAATAACAGATTCTCTCCTAAGAGATTACTTATCTGTCTGTCTATCTATCTAGCCATCCATCTATCTCCCTGTATTATATAAGGTAGGAAACCTATTCATGGTTGTTAAATATTTACTCTGATGACAAATGCCAGCCCAGACAAGGGATGCTGTTTCATTTCCTTCAGGAACCAATAACAATAATTTTAAAAATGTTTCCACACAGGAAATTACAAGCAGCTTCATTTGCTGATAAAAAAGAGACAGAAAGATGTATTTTATTTGGGGGGTGGAGGGGTGGGGTTGTCCCTCCTCTTCTTCATTAGTCACTACCTATCAGTGCTGTGTTTAAACTTCTGGCTTTACCAAACAGTAATATTTTCTCCACTGATGCGGAAGACAAGGACTTATCTAACTGTCTGAGGGGAGCAGCAGGAAATTGAAGTATTCTTATCTAAGCAACTGAATGCCAAGTAGCTCAGCGAGGAGTGGGGGGAAAGAACAGGAGTGCTGTTGGGGGAGTATTTCATTTACCTCTCTTGGTTATTAAACCCTGTTTGTTTGATATACAGCTGCCAGCTCTATCCTATGTTACTTCTGGGATGTAACCAGAAAACCAGATATAATGTGCTCATTAATTTGTTGGATTTATTTTCTTTTTGTGTGTGTGCAATGTAGAATTAGGGTGTTATAAAACTGACTTTTTGGATATTTTGGTAAAAGACCCTTTTTTCTCTTTTGTAAGACACTTTGTTGAATCACAACCACTTGCTATTCCAAATGACAAGTTTTTACATACTGTGGTAACTTAAGTACTCCCAGAATAAACCAGTAAAAATTATATAAACATAAATAATGTAATAGAATATACACAGATTTATAGTGCAGACTGAAATACAGTGTACTCAGAGTTTCTAGAAAAGCCTTCAATGTTAAATGCATAATGAAAACACAAATTTTATGGAAGATTAAGGTTTTAACAGGCTGCTAGAAAAGAAACACTTCATTCACCTCCACTCCATTTAAAAGATGCCTGAATTCAGGGCAGATGAATGCACTCCCAGCATAGGCTGCATCAACATGCATCCAGATATTTTCCTTATTACCTAAAAACCAAAAAGAGTAATTGAAAGGAAAATAAATTAAACAGCAGATTAAAAAACCCTATTAATTTGCATGAAAATGAGTGCCTGGGAGATTTTTCTTTGATGTTATTAATTTCCCAATTTAAAATTAAATTAAGAGATTAAATGCCTCTACCATCTGGGTTTGTGTTAATACATAAGGATACATACATAACATATTCTTTCTCCCTACTTCTACTAGAACAGAGTCCTTGCATGTCTGGGTTTATCTTATTAATATTAAGCAATAAAGAAGTGTTAAATTATTTTGATTTAAGAACCATCACAAAATAAATTTTAAAAATATGTATCTAGAGATGTAGTTATCATTTATATGGTAATAAAACTTCCTACTTTAGCAGCAAGAGCTAGAGTTTTAGCTGTGCTCTCCACTTCTAACTCATGAGTCACAAACTTACATTTCTAAGCAGTATTTTCAACATATTGATATATGTGCATACACATGCTTTTGAACTATGTGTAACAAACTTTATTTCAAGGACTGAGAAATTTATGCAACCTCAAGCATTAAAAGGCTAAGAAGTGATAGTTTCAGTTAGTCACTGAGTGGTTTCTGCAGAAATATTTTAGCATGTGAGCCTCTTATTCTCTGTGACTTTGTATTCACACTCCGCTATAGATCACCTGTATAGATGCACACAGTGACAATTCTGGTCTATGAGTTGATGACTGAAGCCCACATAAAATCTTTACACTGGTCACCAAATAATTATGATGGATATTTCCACATACAGATGCATATCCATTCAGCTCTGCAACTGGGCGCTAAGTTCATACTGGAATTTGCATTCTTGTGAACTACATTTTCTTTTTGCATAAATGTCTAGAAAAAGCTAATAAAATATTATTCATAACATCCATGACTTAAGTGTGTTTGAAAACATGTTCAGAGTTTAACTGATTATTTATTTTTAAATAGACTTGTTTGAAACATTGCCTGTATTTCATTGGACTGTGTATACATGATCATGCTCGTGAGTATTAAGAAGAAAATTCAGCTGCGTGCAGAAAAGCTAGCATGAGACTTATGATTTGAGGCGGTACGTAATCCTGCTGGTCTTTGCTGCACAAGCAAAATATCATTGAGAATATAATGAAACACACATGATTAGTTGCAATACCTTAACTATTTTATTACATTAGTTTCATAAGAATAACCTAAGGAGCAAAATAATCTGTCGCTGCTAAAGCAGACTACTAGAAACTTTTTTTAGAAGGGAGGATTGGGAGAAACTGAGTCTGTGTGGCTTGTGCTGAAGGGCAGGAAGCATCACAGAGCAAGTCAGCACCGCACAAACCCCAAATGTTTTAGGTCCCACCTGAATAAATTAACAGACATCAAATCTAGCCGTGTTTCTATGAGGTTGCTTCCAATTTCTCATAGCTACACATTTCCTGTTCTATAGTGCCCTTGTGTTGCTTTTTCATCAGCCAGCAAGTCTGTGCTTTTGACCAAGTCTTGCGGCAGATCGAAGACCAGCAGACCATGACACAGAAACACTTATGAAAAGTCCATCACTTGGTCACTGTACTAAAAATCTTGGTACTTCTCCTATTTTCTTGCAAGAGGAAGGAAATCAGGGAAGGGAGAGGAAGGATTAAGGAGAATAAATGTGGATTTTTGGTGCATATTTCCCTGCTTGTTATAGTCATCAGACCCAGTCAGAATCAAGACACATAGTGCAGAGGAAAATTAGAGTTCGGCTGTTCCTTTATCTTCACCACTGCTCTAGGTGCCCTTGCAAGTAGAACGGCCTAAATAAAAATGTTATAAACTGAACTACTTACAGTATTTCTTAACTGAAATTGTTCCAAAATATACACCCTTGAGGCAATGTCCTCTGTACTCTTTTAATGGCCTGAGAATGTAAGCTGGCTGCTTGGACAGCTTTTCTTTCTAGTATTAGAAAGAAAACTGTAATGGAAAGTCTCATCTCTAACTAGCCTTATTGAATTTGGACACTGACACTGCACAACAACTGGAAAATGACTCAGTGTGGCTTCAACATGTTTCTGCAATTTCAGAAAGTAGCAGGAAAGACTTACAAATAGGACCCAGTTCTAACAGTTTGTCAAAGGAGCAGCAAGGAGTGGTTCCAAGTGTTGCACAGAACTGCAGAGCCAAAAACATAAAGGAAAAAAAGGATTGTGTTACAGCAAAGAAAATTATCAAATGATAAAATCTGTCTGCAATGGAATCAATAAACAGAGAGAGCAGAAGCCATAGGGCAAAATAAATTGATTTTAGTTAATACCTATCCTGCAGTGGAACTTCTGAGAATTTCATTTTCTTTCAAGCCTCCCATAAATGCCCATTGAGACAGATGCATAAAATCAAATACTAATTGAAAATTGATGGATTATTAATCTAATACAGTCACAGTATTATATTATTGCTATATTTTATACTTTTTCTGTGTTCCACATGCTTATCGTGGTGGCCCAATACTAACCTCACATACACAGTTATCATCAAAATTATTTGCAGTTTATGATATAAAAGCAAGCTCTGAACTTGAGCAACTTAAAGATGCTGGAATTCCTGTTTGTAAAATGGATCATAAAATGTAAAGTCACAGCTCTGTAACAGAGATTTGTAACTGATTTGTGCTCAGTGGATCTGCACAGAGTAGGACTTGTTCGCTAGTAGCTGATGTTCACTGTTAGATTTGGAAGATTTTTTTCACACAGAAACTTTTTCTCCTGAATTCATCTTAAAATATGGGAATCATTCTTGCTTTTTTTCTGTTAATGTCTGATTTAATGTATTCTGCTGCATGACCGGTCACCCAAAGGCAGAGGCAATATATCTGTTGAAGTTTCACAGTAGAAAGAGAATATAACTAGGTGAAAATTAACTATTGTGATTTACAGGGAATGGGCAGGTGGAATTGTGACTCCATAAAAACAACAACCAAGCACATATGAACTGACATTATTTTAATTTTTATTGCTACTCTTATGCTTTAAACACTTTGTCTCATTTTTATAACTACTAATAAAGGCTGGGTCTGCTTCTTGCCTTGTACTGGATTTTTATATAATAAAAGAAACTTTGTAGTTTAAATAAGCAAATAAATCACACTGGTTTTTAGTTAGAGTATTGATTTACAAAGGCATTGGGTAATTTATCCAAGATCCCACACAAATTATAGTACATCCTGTAGATTACTATAAATGTGTCAAATCCAGAATTTTGGGGGTTTATTTTTGTACTTCTGGTTACTTTTTCTGCCAAGTATGCTGTCAATGCAGTATCTTTTGCTTTCACTGTTTTTCCCTTTATATCTGCAACTAGCCACATTTATCTGAGGAGTGGCTGTGTGCACGTCCCTCATGACAAGACCTATTAGAAGTCAAAGGAGCACCTAGATGATACTTGTCCACTCACTAGACCTTTCATGAAACAAACATACAGTCATAGAAAAATATAGATACAATTAGACATTAAAACTCCATACAGAGGATTTTTATCTCATAGCTCCATAACAAGTAAGTATGTGGGACATTCAGGTTCACTGCTTTCTCTTGTAGCAGGAGTGCTACCATCAGGAAATATTTCCAGGTGTTCCTTCCCTGTATTGGACTTAACGCAGCTCATTCAAGTAGTATCTTCTATTTCTTAAGCTTCTGCTTAGTTTGTCCAGCACAGTGGATCTTCCTGCTACACTAGAGAATGTCCTTATTGGAGATCAGCATGCATTGTTGTCATTGCTGCCTTGCTTGTGGAGTTGCTGCAGGATGGGAACTTGTTTCAGATGCCTAGCCAAGAGGAGCAGCTGGTGGTTTTTGTGTAGAGGATGGTGAATTTTTGACCTGTTCTGTTACAGTCATCATGATGGGACTAAACACCTCTGTAGCATAGGATTTTTGTCATGTTTAGATTAATTATGTGGCCTTATTTGCTTTCAGCTTTTAGTTTCTCTCTCTCTCTAGCACAAGCCTTCTACTTCTGATAAAAATAATTTCATGTTATTATGCCAGTAGCGGATTGTTTGCCAAAATGCTATAATCCATTTTCACCTAATATCAACTTCCATTTGCCAAGTGTATGCTATTCTTCTAGCTTGGACATTCACATGCTGTCTCCCCTGCATTTCACTGATATCTCATTAATTCTAGGAGTTCCCATTGCTCAGAAGTTGCCAGCTTTTTCAGGAGGATTTTTTTTCCTGCTTTTTGTTTTTAATAGTGACAAACATTTGTATTATTTGTGCTATTTCTGCTCTAATTAAACAGACTGCTTGATAGCTGACAGTATTTCACCCTTTTATTTTTTCTATTGAACACTCATCCTCTTTCATAAGTTGTCACTCACTTTAAAGCTAGAGATTCATTTCTACCAGCTGCTGGATTTGGAGACTTTTACAAGTAATCTAAAGTCACATCTTGAAGTGGGTTCTCTACACATCTCAGTACTAGAAGTCAGTTTTCCCTCCAGGGCTTCTCTGACTAGTTCTTCCCATAACTTGGCTTAACAAGTTTTTTAAGTTTTACTTTTTGACATTTCCAATCAAGGTTTTTTTCCTTTTCATTCTGTGAAATAAAGTGGCAACAGCACACTAAGAAGTCCTGACATCTTGGAAAAAATAATTTGAGTATGACACAATGAGTTGAATAAATGTGATGGGATTTTAATTTGCAAATTCCAGGGTTTTAGAGAATTCATACAAAGTGAGAGATGGTTGTTTTACTACTTATTAAACTAGATCTTTCAAAATTTCTAGGAAATCTCACACTAACATAAACAAGCAATGAAAAGGCCAGGTGGACGTGTATTCAAAAGCCAGAAATTTAAAATAATACAACCCAAGAATATTGCACTAATTCAATGATCTGTCACTAGAGAGGTAAAAATCTCTCTTTTAAGTATGGTTTTTAACATTTCTGAATTTATATTATGCCATATATCTCAGAGATATTTTAAACAGCTGTAGGTTTGCTGATTTTTTCTGTTTAATTGAAAGTATACATGTAGTACTCAATTCATAAAAATTTATGTACACACTTAGAGAAAATCCTATCCTGCCTTTGTATAGGGCAGACCTGATTAAATGTAATCATGTAAAACCCTGAAAACATTTTATCCCTGACAGAACACGTGTTCCCCCAACTTCACCATTACAGCAATATTAATAACTGCAACCATGTTTCATTACACCAATATATAATATTGGTATAGGTAAAGTTATTAAAATAAGAAAGGGGCAGTTCAGGTTTTTTTCCATATCAAGCTACTATGAACCTGAGTTTGAAATTAATACAGTTCTGAACATGAGAAGCACATTGAATATATAGCTAATAAAATTTTGCTGCTAACACTTTTTTTCCTCAAAATAATCTAACCTTTATCTATACTGATCCATCCCATATTCCTCAGACACATGAGAAGAAGAGAATAATTACAGTGCATTGAGATACATTTATGACTTCTCTGGAAGTTTAATCGTTCTTTGAGGCAGGTTGCTTTGAAGAGATTGTGGGATTTTTTTTTAATAAGGAATAAGTTTGGTCCCTGTTTGTTTTGTAAGAAGGCATGCGTGTATGGAGTAATAATATATTTGCTACATTATTGTTTACCTGAGATGTTCCCACAATCAGAATAAATCTGTATTTCATCTTTGGGTGAACTACAGATCTACAGATTTGGTCACAAGAAAGGGAGGATACCATGATGAAGATTCTAATTTTTCTATATGCATAAAGAATAGGGGTTAACCCATTGGATTGGAAAATACTATACACTTGCTTAGCTCTGCTTTTATGCATATATTTTATGATAATATGGTGTGAGCTTTCTGGCAAGATTAGAGTGAATTTGCTAGACTAGCAATTAAAATAATAACAGATATTTCACAACAGAAAGTTATATGTTATTGTTATTAGTGTTGTACTGCAGTTAAAGTATTATTCTGATTAGTTAAGAAGTGTGTTGTTTCAATGAGAGATTATATTAGTTCAAATAAATGCTTAATTGTTTAAGCAATGGCTTATTCTGTAAAGTTTCTAAAATAATATTGTTTTCTTCTCTGAATGCGTCTAAGCCTCAAAGCTACTTGTTTTAATTCCCAGAAACCACTTAACATGACAGCAACTGCTCTTGTCCGGACTCTCATTACCCCACCTCAGCAGAACACAATGAATCTAACTTAATTTGTAACCTGTATAACACTGGCAAAATCACATTTGTGTAAAGGGCGGGAGACAGGCTGCATCCCAGAAATGGGACTGATGGCTCAGTATAGCCTGCAGCCCTTATCCTTTTCAGGTTGTGCACTTCAAATTTGACTCAGCCCTGGTTACAAATACAAAGCAGATAAAATGCTTGCATCAGTCATCTCATGTATTACTTTCCTGAAATCAAGAGCTGTGACAGGGAACATGAATGAATCTTTATGATGCCCAAAAGCAATGACTGTCAGTCTTTTCAGCTGGAAGATCTCCTACAGTTTTGTAAAAACATGTAGACAGTTTTTGCACAGTTGTACCACAAAGCTTTTAATTTGAAATTAACTGAAATATAGCAGAAAGTTCAATGTTCTCTCATTATTCTTATTTTTCCCGATTCAGATTTTTGCCCATTTCTACTCATGAGCATACAAGGCTCGAGGAAAGATGCTACAGTTTACTAAACTCCTATTCAGTATTTTATGAAACAGCAATAAATCACAAACTACAGGTTAAGAAAAGCCACCCTAGGAGCCTGTACACGTCTCTAGAATGCTTCTTCCAAGTGGGAATGTATGATCAGGACCTAAGTGTTAATTTCTACTGAGAAGATCTCATCAGTCTAATTCTGATGTATTGTTTCCCAAGCATCTAAATATCCTGCTGATGATCACTCAGAATAATCATTTCAGCTAGAACCAGAGAGATTTCATGCTGAGGCTTTGTTCAGCAGCAAGGCCATCATGTCATAGCAGCTTTATACTGGATGAGGTTGTTGAAGTATATTGTAGTACATTCATACATACAAGCCAGATGCAACATATCAGTGTTGATTTATGAGAGAAAAAACAAAGCTCACAGCACACCCATACACGTTCAAGTGAACTAGGCTTGAATGCAGGGGACCCTACCACTGAATTTAGCAGTGCTTAACTTAGTGGTCCCCACATTTGACCATCCTGGTCGACATTCACCCAGTGGAGACTTTTCTCGACTTAGAGGCGTAGGGCCCTGCTGAGAAAGGCACTCATGGGGGTACTTAACTGCTAGTTAATGTTTATAATTAATGAAATGGGCATGACTTCAGCACACACTTTAAAGCTCCCCCGTAACTGGTGATCAGATGAAGGGCTGCATATCAGTCACACTTGCAAATTGCTCCTCTGGAAATTGTGGCAACTGTAGTGCTTCAACACCTGACATTGTTAAGTGCTTCGTTTGCACAATCTGCTTGCTTTACTATATGGAAATAGCTCTGTTCCAATTCCTGCAAAATTATTTCGAAAGAGGCAAATTAACAAAGTCTGAACTTAGAAATGGTAAAAGGTAACAAGTATAGGGGTCTGGGTACAGTAATTAGCTACAGCCTTCACTGCACAAAATGAAATACATATTACTAGTGATAAAATCTACTGACAGTGGATAGGAATTCAAAGACTCATTTCAAAGACAGTGCCCCTCCCCCCAAAAAGGCTGACTGATGAATCATAGGTATGTGAAAAGCAAACCTATAATTACCAGACTGCAGTAATAAGAGAACCTTTTTCACATCAAGCAAAAGCTCCCTGGATTCTCCACTCACCTCTACAAGCAAAGTACTTCTATCAAGTTCAGTAGGATGATTCCTTGTGTTTTCATTAAATATCAAAAGCGAATTATGCCTTTAAGGCATTGCAATTTGCTTGTATTTTCTTTTTAATCTGCTACAAAACTTTTTTTTTGGCTGATAAAGGAAACTGCATCAGCTTGGATGCAACCAAGGCCTCTTCAATAAGAATGATCTCTCTTCTGTCTCTTCAGGCAGAATTCCTTCTGTTAAACTTTTTGCTTTGAATGTGAATCACTGCCCTTAGTGAATGATCAGTGAATGCAGGGAGACAAGGAATAATGTGGTGTAAGGTGTTTCCTTGGCAATGTGCATATCTTTGTTGCCAGAACAAAATAAAATAGCGCCAAATTACTCAAGAACAAAAGAAATGGAAAGGCTTTTGAAATCTGCAAGCCAGAAAAGGGAGCATTAATACAGTGCATGTAATGCTGCTCAGCATGACAGAGAATTAACACACCTTTTGAGTTAAGAGGCCAACCATAAGGATAATGAGATCTAGTTTAATCTAAGCTGACATGTTTTATGTATACAAATAAATGGAAGACCTGGCACAAGCCATATTAACTGAGACTGAGCCTCTGCCATCTTTGAAAGCCTGTTTTGCACAGCTAAGCAAACAGAGGAAGAAAAACAACAGTTAAGTGAGCCTTTGTAAAGGTGTCACTGAATGCACAAAACAATGGTTTATTTCTTCTTGCTACACATAAAAAAATTAATAAGGAATTAATATTTATGAGGGGCAAGTTGTATTTTTTTTTTAACGGACAAAAGATGAGGAACAAACTCATTAATTGTGTGATTAGCACATAAAGGTGTAATACAGTGCTGTACTTGCAATCATTTAAAATTAACACTAAAAATATAATCTCATATAAGATATTATGAGCTGGTACCATATAATAGAGAACTGAAATATGCCTTATGGCACATCTCCACTTCAATAGGTGCAGCCCACAGGAGAAATTTCATTTAGGCAGCCTTACAGATGTTTCATTTCTCAGTCATGGTCTTATTATATTGGAAAGCAATTGATGGGGTAATGCTTGGTTATTCCAAGGAGCTGTTCATTTTAAGCAGGCTAGAAATTAGCAGCATTTTGCACATACAAAAAATGCATTTCACCCTACCCTTCCTCATAAAAACAGACACTGAAGGTTAATAACAAGAAAAGTAAAAAGGTTACATTTGCAAAAGAGCTTGGTGAAATTTAAGCTTCTTTTTCCTCTTTGGCACTTATCCATGACTACAAGCAAGTTTAATCTGCTAATTCTTCTGAAAACAATTAACAGAAATTTAAGGCATATTAGCCTATTTCAAAATGTTACCACATGAAAGAAAAGAAAAAATAATCATCAAATATTACTTTTCTGAAAAAATCATGACGTATTTTTAACTCTCTTAAAAAACTCTTTCTTGGTTTCTTTTTTTCCCCTCCAGTTTTTCTTCAGTGGAGGACTGTAAAAACATATTACAGATAGCATATTTTATTTCTTCTTAAATCTATACATATCATGGTATATATCACGGTTTGGAGAGGCATAATGTTTGGAAATGAAAAAAAAATTTATTAATGATGTACAAAAAAACAACAGAGGTTTCTTACTTCATAAAAAAAAAACTCAGGTAAAATCTTGCTTTAACTTGAATATTAAGATAGTGTTCTGAACTGATAGGAGTAGATCTGCTGAATAAACAAATATTCTTTTCAATCATGTACTTACCCTAGTAGAACGAAATTTTAGAATTGTGACCAATTTAATGCTGTTCTGTGTTAAAAATTGGGGAATTATGAGCTTTACCTATTGAGATATAAACATTTGCTTTTGCTGGACTGCTGTGGAAAGGAAAGCAGGCAGATAACCAGAAATTATGACATCTTAAAACTTATACAACCAGATTCCCTATATCTTATGTGTTAGGGGTAAGTAATGTCACAAATATTTATCAGACAAAGCCTGATCTTGCTGATTTTTGAAGTACATTATGGAGGCTAATTTCTTTGCTGAAGTACTGAGAAGTGGTCTTGAAAATACTTAAGTTTGAGATACCATCATTTGTTTCATTGCCTTTAAACTTGTTTTATGTGTAAGTTAGAACATGAAAAAGAAAAGTATACCATTGTAAAAGCAGGTAGTTCAGAACTGAAGTAATCGGAGATTATAACATGAAAGGATTACATACAACTACAAAATTCACCTGCATTTATTCAGCTGCTTAATATAGATCCAGTTCCTTTATAAAATACCATTTTTGCTGAGAAATGCAACCATCTGCTCACATGAGTTGCTTTTATAATGCATAGAAAGGTGTGTGAAAAACACTTACAAAACCTGTCCTAGTATTCTAGCCAGGCTGCCTATCAATCCCTCTGTTACGGATGAGATCATCTACTCATGTCAAAATTAGCTTAGCGGAACAATAAATCTAGTGATCAATTACAATCCAATACTCACAAAGAATGGGATAAGACCAGAAGCTGTATCTTCATCCAAAACTTTCTTCAAGGCTGAACCGCAAACACTAAAGGTATCATCTGACGGAACATTTTTAATCTTCACACCACCAATTAATGCAGCCCTTTCCACCGATGAATGAGCCTACAAAGGAAATTGACAGGTTTTAAGACAGATGTCTGTTATTGGAATGTAAGAAGTTAATTTTAATTTGAAAACAAAGAATCATTTCTTTCAAGTAAAGCAATACTTGAGATCCTGGCACTCTTGCAGCTACGTATCAGATACATACCTCCCTCTTTCATGTAGATAGACACACAGAAACACATACGAACATATGAACACGCACACAAATAGGCTAATAGAAACCCTGAAGTATTCTTGAAACCATTACCATGGTATCATCCAGAAAAGTGTTCAATTAACCTTACTGATAGCTTTAATTAAAATGTTCACAAGTAGGTAGGGTTGATTAAGAGCTTCAGGATTTGGCTCCAAATCAGCCAAAAGACATACAGATAATAAGCTTGCATGGTAATAATTCAGTTGCTCACTAGCTTATTTTTATGGCATACAGCTTTGCTGCACCCTAAAAAAGTATACATCATGGTATAGTAGAGACTGAGATGTTTTCTTACATTACCTTTTTTTTTACCTAGTGAGTAAATTGTGGTTCAAACATTCATTCATTTTGGTAGGCAATTAAGGATCATTCCTGATATTTTATTTATAACCCATTTTATCTTTCATTACCCTTAAATGATATTTTTATAACATAAAGTACATCTTAGTAAATACAAACAGAGATATCACTAAGACATGTTCATAGACTTTTGAAGTACAATGCTACAAAAACTCTATTAATAGTTAAAGGCACATTTGGCCACAAAACACTCTTCTATTCTATTTTCCACCTTCTACAATTTCATTGTCATTAAGTTGAAAAAGAGAGATTCTGACCCTTGTCGGTTCTCGCTAGTGTCTACAAGAGCACTTACCAATTCTGTTCTAATTTTGCACATAATCATGGAAAAGAAAAAGACAAAACATAGGCTGAATCAGTCCAGATGAAGATTAAGTTTCTGCCTCTCGCCTTCCCATATCACTGGAATAACCTGCCTTTAAAGGCAGATTGACAACTGACTTGTTTTACAGTAGAGCCTCTTATTAAAGTACTTTGACAAACTAATTAGGCACCAGCTTAAGAAAATATAGAAGTCTAGACTTGAAGTGTAACTGACTACTTTTGAAGTGAAAAACAATGTATGTACCATAGCAATGCCATGTTTCATTCAAGCGTACAATGGGAACAGGTATTTTGTAACTGATTTATAAAAGAATTGCAAATAAGTAAACTATATTAATACACTGAAGTTCTTAGCAATTCAGAACTTCAGAATTTCTTCCTCAAGTCCCCAGAACTATGGTAAGACTTTCTGATAATGACAGCCACTTACAATCTTAAGGTTAAAACACCCAAGATGCTTTTCATTATAACAAATCTTCAGTGATCTGCTTCTCCACGGAATTCCTAGTCCTCAGTAAAGCACTCTGGAATCTCCCGCCACTCTTAAGGAGAGCAAGGAACCAAACAGAAATCAGTGAAATGAGTGGGCAGCAGCTTAAGATTGACAAAGAAACATGGCAAAAATACGTTGAGGGAGGGAATATCCTGAGAAAATTTGAGAATATCAAAAAACTACCCTGACTTCTGTCCTGGTCCCAAACTGTCAAGTGTCTACTCTCAGGGGTAGCTGGATGTTCCTCTCATTCAGTGTTTCTTGCAAGAGGAGGCTCACACAGGAGAGCTCAGGCATTAACACTGATAAGGATCCTCTTCTCTTGTCTCCAAACCCCCAGGGAGTTGTTGGGGAAAGCTTTGTTGCCAAACCTGCTGTGTACTCATTAACACAAAGCAAAATTATTTCAATGAGATAAAGATTTCCTCCAGATGCCAAGAAGCTAAAAGAGTCTCCCAAGATATATGAGATCCAAATTCAGCTCTGCGCTCTTGTTTCCTTATGGCCAACATTTTACCTCCCTCTTAATGTATTCTTAGTGAGGTGCTCTGTCAGTGCATGATTTTCTCTCTTGCAAAATGGCTTAGGCTTACCGTCTTTTGTGGATTATTGCCTGAGTCACACAGGGCAGTTCTTAATGCAGAAGGACTGGTGAGCTCTGCAACAATCTGCTTTGAAAGGTCAGCAATATCTTAAGGCAAATCCTTCTGTAAATGTAAGTTTCTCTGACCTTCAGCAGGCAGAAAGGCCTGTCAGTCCTTATTTCAGGTCAGCCACTTACATGAGACAAAAAAATGAAAACAAGTTAAATGCTTTGTGCATCACTGGGTCAGAGTTTGAGCTCTGGGACAGGCAGTCTACGCAACACAGACCTCAGGGTCCCAGATAAAAACAGGGACAAATATCCTATGTACCTTGTGAAAAACAGTTATCTTTCCTCTTATTTTCTTGTCCTGACTTTTCTCATCCTACAAGTGTAGTTTCCTTTCCCACCAGCAAAGAACAAGTGTACTTTTTTTCTCCAGTGTTTTTTAACGTACATTTAGCAATAAATCGTTAAGCCTAAAACCTGGCTATTTTGTTCTCCATAATCAAATATTACTTTAAACTAAACATCAAGTACTAAGAAAGTTTCTTCTACCTCATTGACATTTAGATAAGAAAATGTCACAGCTATTGAGAAAAAAACATTGCTTGGCCCTTCAGTAGGATTAGTGTGTCAGGAGGCAGCAGCAGTACTTACAAGAATAAAATTTGCTTTCATTAACAGTAAAAACCCCTCAAGGTTCTGGCCTGCTGAGAATTTAGCCTAACTCAGTCTGCTTAATAGCACTCACAAACGAAAATCAAGGATTATGTTTTCTGTTTTCTTAGGAGATTTCTTAGCTGGATTGATACATGGAGATCTTACGAGTGTTTTTTTCATTAAAAAAATGTTTTGGTCTTCTTGAAAAGCTATGACCAATTTGCTTTATATTCATACACTAAGTTCATCTGTGTGCATGCATCTGCACCCATTCGTGCATACAAGGGGAGGATGTATGTGCACGTTTGCACATGTGTATGAAGGAGGGAAATAGTGAGTATGCACACAGACACACAAGCCTAGGTGTAACAAAAGCTTATCTAGACTTACTCAGTTCAACTGAAATTAACACCTTTCTCAAGTATTTTTATTTACTTTGAATAAACTCTTGTAAAGAAGTAATACTTATGTAACACTAACCTCCAGGTAGTTATTATTTGTATTATTGCACCATGCATGAGATTCCAGCCCACTTATGACATACAATAAGACACAAGCAAGCAAAACCAAACTGTCACAAATCCAAGGAGTTTACACTTAATTCACCTGCCTATTGAGATGGCTGAAATTGTTAAGCATAGACCCCACATTTCGATGTTTTTGAGCAGTACTCACCTGATCAGAGGCATAGGCCACCAGCCTGCCCATGATGTCTGCTTCTGCTAGGCTGGGATTTTCTAACTGCACCCGTCTGATGGTTTTTGTTCTTGCAGCAAGCAGTGAAATCAGGGTGGCCTCACTTGCACTTCCCTGTGGGGCAAATTGAAGGAAGGGTCAATAGGATGACACTCCACAAGAAGAAAAGCAACATTTTCTTCTGCATTGTATTGGGTTTGTATGGAAAGGTTGGGGGGGGCGGGGGGAGCAGGCTACAGGGATGCCTTCTGTGAGAAGCTGCTAGAAGCTTCCCCTGTGTCAGACAGAGACAATGACAGCCAGCTCCAAGATGGACTGTTTGCTTGCCGAGGCTGAGCCCATCAGCAACATTGGTAGCACCGCTGTGATAACATATTTAAGGAGTAGATGAGAAATTGCTGAACAACAGCAACTAGAGAGAGGAGTAAGAATTGGAGAGAGAGAAACAGCAACATCAGTGAGGAAGGACAGGCCTGAGGTGCTCCAGGCACTAGAGATTCCCCTGCAGCTCATACGAAGACTATCATGAGGCAGGCTGTCCCCTGCAGCCCATGGAGCTTAACAGTGGACAGATATCCACCTGTAGCCTGTGGAGGACCCCATGTCCAGGCAGATGGATGCCTATACGTGTCTGTGACCATGGGGCAGCCCATGCTGGAGCAGGATCCTGGCACCTGCCTGATAGACCCATGGAGAGAGGGGCCCACAACAGAGCAGGTTTTCTGGTAGGACATGTGAGCCCGTGGGGGACCCAGACTGGAGCAGTCTGTTCCTGAAGGACTGCACTCCACGGGAGGGAACCACACCAGAGCACTTGTGAAGAACTGCAGCTCATGAGAGGGATTCATATTGGAGAATTCCATGTAGAACTGTCTTCCAGGGCAGAGATCCTATGCTGGAGCAGGGGGAGAATGTGAGGAGTCCTCCCCTTGAGGAACAAGGAGAAGCAGACACAGTACAGGATGAACTGACCATAAACCCCATCCTCATCTCCCAGCACTGCTGGGCTAGAAGGCAGTAAGGAAATCAGGAGGGAAGTTAAGTTTGGGGGGAAAAAAGAGGGGGGGAGGGGGAGGGAGGTGTTTCTTTTAAGATTTGGTTTTATTGCTCATTATCCTACTCTGATTTGATTGGCAATAAATTAGTTCAATTTCTCCAAGCTGAGACTGTTTTGCCTGTGATAGAAATTGCTGAGTGATCTCTCCCTGTCCTCACTTTGATCCACAAGCCTTTCATTATATTTCCTCTCCCCTGCTCAGCTGAGGAGGGGGACTGATAGAATCCTTTACTGGGCACCTGGTGTCCAGCCAGGGCCAACCCACCACATGTATGAATCTGCAGAGTTGTTCAAAGAAACTGCGTATGAGAAACTGTGTGATTTCATGTTTTTTTTAGGAATGTCTGTGACAGCAAATAAGGAATATCTGTTTGATCTGTGTGTCTTCCATCCTGATGCCTCCATCTGCTCTCTTTAATATCTGTGCTTCTCAGTTTAGACATCAGCCTTGCAAACAAAGCTAGGAAGATAGACTCACAAACTTAAACACGTGTGAAAAGGCTCTCAAACCAGGCACCATTCATTCGTTAACCAGTAACAATGGCAGAGTAGCTGTTGATTTCTGTTACTCTGGATTTACCCACATTAGAATTCCATCAGAATCTGACTGTCAACCCTCATTTCTATCAAGCAACAGAGGTAATAGTGATAATGCTTAATTAATATTTAGAGTTACAAGTCAAATCAGTTATTGTGGCTAAAAGAGAAAAAACACTGAAAAAGCAAATAATCTATGATTCAATATAGCTATAACAACTGCATTTTGAAACATTAGTTATGTACATATTCTTCATCAAAAACACACAGATTAAAGGAACAGTCACACACTATTTCTAAATTGCACTTTGTCTCACAAAACACAAGTTTAAATTGCATCTGGGATACTCTGTGACAACAGAGTGGAATTTTTTGTGTCAATTGACCTGTACATTTCACAAGAGAATACAAGTTACCACAAATTCTTTTTATGGTTTTCCTTTAGAACAAGCAGATGCAACATGATCTAAACTGCTCTTTTAAACTTTAAGCAACAGTTTTAAAAAACAGGTTCATAAATTTCAGTGGGTTTGGGTGTCCATATGCAAGATCGAGTCTTCAGATATTTTCAAAGTGGAATAATTCCATGTGCATCTTCTCTGCCAAGCATATAACAGTGCAATGAATACAGTTTCTCATGTTAACAAGTATGCCTCAGTAATATCCCCAGTGTCAACAAACTGATTTTGGAGTAGCAGTTTCTTATCCTGTACCAAAATTCTATCCTTCTCCTGTTAGAGACCTGCATATACTTACTAATTACAAAAAATGTTTAAATAATTGGGAAATCTTATTTCTTCTCTGGAGGTGGGCCTAATCCCACAGATTTCATCCCTGAGAATGATCTCAGTGAACTCAGACTTTCTCCTAGTACAGAAGTTAGCTGAGCTATGAGATAAAGCTGCTTTCTACACATGCCAACATCTCGATGGTGAGTAAGCTGAAATTCAACAGCCTCATGAGTGGAGTAAACAGGGACAAGGAAAGTCCCTAAACTTTTACTAAGTGTGTAATAAACTAAACATATTAAACCATGGCAAAAGTATTTTATCTACCGTTCTGGTGATGTGAGATTTTAGGAATGTAGACCCCAAGGTCTGCATCCAAGAACAAAGATGAGCTGGACACAATTTTGTGCATTTCTGCACAAAAATGCTGCTGCAGACAGCATTATGGCAGCTGAGGGAAATACTACAGATACAGCATGGTACAAGGGGGAAAAAAACATGCTTCTTGGTTCAAATAAGGTAGAATTTCCATGTGGAGACAAGGAGTGAAGGCAATGCCATGAAAAAACTGTGGGAAAAAAAAAATCTGTGCTTCCTGACAATCCTATAAGCTAGAATATGATGACTCAGGTCCTAGTTGTCCAGCAGATGTGAGGAACATTTTACTATCAAGAACATTACCTATTTTCTGAGATTTTTTTTTCCAGTTTTTTTTTTATGTGCAGTATAGCATCTTCTGAAAAACCTTCCATAATCAGAAGGCCTGCATAGTGGGCATTTTCTATCAATGTTGCCTGAAATACCCGTTCCAGCAATTCAGCAGCTGAGGATACTTTTCGTTTGTACAAACCATTGCAACTTACTGTGATGTTCATACAGATTTTTAGGTAAGTTGTATGTCCTCATAATGAAGTTGAGTATCTTAAAGAAAGTGTACAAGACATAATTCCATCTCACATTGGGCAAGTCACTGAAAACAACCTTTCTAAACCTGGATTCTTCACAGTAACACTAGCTCTAGCACCCATGCATTTAATATGTGCGAAATACTACTAATTATTACTTGTATTAAAATATATATTTAAGGGGATATGTGAAAATTATTCAAATATATGTGGAAAAAACAGCCTTTTTCTTGTTCTTTTTACAATGTTTCTCAAACATGTAAGGAACATACATATCACAGAAATGCACACATAGATAAAAGAACACAGCTGTAGGAAATTCCAAAGTTTAAGGCATTAATTTAAGGTCAGGACATTTAAAGCCACACTATTCTGGAGACTGCCTGGCTGGGCAGGCAAATGACTTAGGCTCAAGAATAGTCACAGCCTTCTGAGGAGTCTGACAAGATGTCCTGGTGTCCTGGCTGTTCATCCGGGTTGGTATGTAGTCAGCATATACAATAGAATGAATGTCCTTACACAGAAATAAGGATGTAAAGGAAGAGGACTCTTGTCTGGCTGAATCTTACCTCCCAATATAGAGCTGGGACATAGCCTAAAGGCACCTTAATCCAGCAATTTGGAAATGTTTTTGGAAGTCTCACGATAGGCATAGACTTTTTCAACTTGCCTCAGTTTCCATAAGTTATCTTTTTTATACTGAAGCTTACAGTATTGGCAGAACCTGGTTTATAAGGCTCTTCTATGCATTTGGCACTGAAGTCTTTTCTAAACTATATTTGAGGGGAAAAAATAAAACCTTGGTTCTTGAACTACTTGGCTAACTGACAAGAAAGATAAATCAGCAGTGTTCCTTGCCAGACCAAAGATAGGCTGAGTCTCATTTTACCCTTAAAATACTTTTCCTTTGCAGAGTAAGAAAACCCTTTAAAAATGAAAGTATGGATGCTTTTCCGGCAGTTTATCTAGAATGAACAGCAGGATACAAGCTTCAGGAAGAACGTTCTCACTTATTTTTAAAGGCTGGGGTTTTTTTCCTCCTCCTGAATGCTGTATTCTGCATTAAGTGAAGGATGATGATACCTTTCCTTTTAGCGCAAGCAAACAAAGGTTGCCATGGCAAGCGGGCTCAAGAGGCAGAAGAAATATCAGCAAGTGCTGATGTTCATGTCCACCAGAGCACTGAACTGAAATTTTCTTTCATCTTTTGCCATTTTCAAGTGTCATCCTACACACAAAAACAAAGTACTTCATATTGACATAGACTTTCAAATGTAATTAAGAGCCAGTTTTCACAGGCTCAGTTTTACCCAATACCACAATAATTACTTGGTATTTACCAAGAGAATGACTGTCACTTTCACACGCTCGTGTCGTCTCTGCCTCATGCTCTCTTATTTGTATCATTATTATTTCAAGAGCAAGACAAGAAGATCTGCAGCAGAAATGACTTCATTGTAAGCAGGAACACAGAGCCTACTTTCAGTTCTTGAAACTGACTGGCTTCTGATGAAAATTGTGGGCAATCCAGCATTGTTGGCCTGGAAGGGCAATATTTCCTGCTGATAACTATCAGGCATAATTGTTTGCATTCACTAGTACAAAATAAATACTGCTGAGGCACACAATGAAAACTTGATTTCTTGAATGTAACTCCCTCCCTAGTAATTGCAATGATAAACATCAGAGGTAAGAGAGGTGTGGGTGCAGCTTCACCTAGGAGTGTCAGGGCAGTCAGGTTAAATGCCTGCTTTTCTGGGAAGGTGCTGGGAAGAAATTGGAATAAGGTGCATGCATTTGCAGCTGAGATCAAAGAAAGAAGTCCCACTTCTAGCATGTAATTCAGATATATTTTAGAAGCTTATCTTAGGATAAAACAGATCTCACCTTGGCCTCAAACAACCAGACTCCAGAGATTATCAAAGAAGCACAGAACAATTATTTAAAAATCAGTCTTTTTCATAGTAAAGATCTTTTTCTATTGAGATTAATATGTGTGACCAGTGTCTGCATTTTCAGAAAGACCATGGGCTAGTGGAGCCATGGCCAATAAACGATACAGCTTTATTATGCATGTGAGTTTGCACATCTATGATATCTGTATTCATTACCATGCAGATAATCTGTTCAGACATTCTAAGCTTTCACTAAGCAGCCAACGTCAAATTTTTGGGTTTTGTTCTATTTTATATACTGTAGTGTAGTCTGAAAATCTACTTATAGAACTGTTTACGTTCAAATTTTAAGCAGCTCTTCATTTTATGATAATATTCAAATATTTCATTTTTTTATATAAGGAAAAATTCTTAAAACAATTTCAATTTCTTTGATAAGTATAGATAGACTTTCTACTTCATTCTGTTATGTCTTCACTTTTCATGATGCTCCACTTCAAATCCTCAGATATACTTCTGTTTGAGAAGGTTTTTTTCCGTTCTCAGTCACGCAACACTGCTGTATGTTTTTGGTAAATATGAGCTCATTTCACTTGATCAACAAATTAAAGTTTCCATCCTACATGATTTTTGAACATTGTGATTTCAATTTTAAACCCAAATTTTGCTGTGAAGTTGAATCACTAGCAATTCTTTACAGAGAAGAGGGTTTCAGAATTCAGCTGCTCTGAAATGAAAGCCATTACATTCATGAATGATCCTACCCACCTATGGACATTTTCACAGAATATCAGTCTTTCTGAAAATCTGAAAGGTACCGATGTGGCAGGAAAAAAAAATATTTTGTCTTTATCACTGTTTTGGTGTGAAGATTGTCCCTCTGTTCCTTTCTTGTGAGACCTCATCTAGATTACTGTGTCCAGTTCTGGAATCCTCGGCACAAGAAGGATATGGAGCTGGTGGAATGGGTCCAGAGGAGGACTACAGGGATGATCTGAGGGTTGGAGCAGATCCCACATCAAGACAGGCTGAGAGAGTTGGGCTTGTTCAGCCTGGAGAAGAGAAGACTCCGAGGAGATATTATAGTGACCTTCCAGTACCTGAAAGGAGCCTACAAGAAAGCTGGAGAAGGAACTATTCATAAAGGCTTGTGGTGATAGGATGAGTTGAAATGGGTATAAACTGGAAAAGGGCAGATTTAGAATAGATATTAGGAAGAATCTCTTCACTGTGAGAGTGGTGAGACGCTGGAGGAGGTTTCCCAGGGAAGTTGTGGATACCCCATCCCTAGAGGTGTTTAAGGCCAGGTAGGATAGGGCCTTGGGTAACCGGATCTAGTAGGGGATAGGAACTAGATGATCTTTAAGGTCCCTTCCAACCCTAACTATTCTATGATTCTATGATTTTACAAAATCATAACATCCACAAACCCATCACATATTCTTTTTCCATGTTCCCTCTTACCTGAATGACTCCTCCACCGTGACCATCCTTCCCAGCTAAAAACTCTTCAGGCAAATTAATCATCTTCCCTAGCCAATCCAGCATGACAGTCTCCAGCTCTGTGCAAGCTGGACTTGCAGCCTGTGTTGAAAAATAGAACAGAGGGAATAACTTCATTAGACCATGAAGAGAAATAGGATCTACCAGAGCAAAAATAACTCTCTCTCTTTCTTTCTGTATTTTGACTACAGTAGAAGAGACTAGCTGACTCACTTCATCAGCTAAATTAGAGACCTGAAGACCACTTTGTGCGGGTTGTTTCTAATACTTAATAAAATAAATGTCAGATCATGCCTTTGTGACTACCAAATGTCAAAGCTAGGGTTTGATTCTGGCAATTTTTTTTTCATCAACTACTAAACTCTTTTGAGAAGATTACATCTCATATTAATGTGGTGGGGGTTAAGACAATTTTCTGATCATCCAGATGGTAAGAGAAGTAACAACACTGGGTGACAGGCAACTGTCACAGTATTTAACGAATTACTAGTAAGTTTGCACTGCTACCACTGGTTCTAAATGCTAGTGTTTTTTAAGAACTAAACTTCTAAGAGGAAATAGCCTGTTATTTCTGAGTCTCTGTGTGAAAACACTTTACTGGTCAAGGAAATTTGCCTATAAAAATAGTCCTGTGACTTCACTGCTATTAATCAATAATTTCATTGAAGGATGGTACTGAAATACTTAAAATCTTTGCAAGGTGAAGCACTATTAGCACATAGCAGTGTATACCCCAGTTAACTTACCCAAGAGAAGCCCACGCATCCTATTCCACCACACAACATATCTGCAAGAAGAGCTGGGAAGGAAGAGGCTGCAGGGAAGTAGGCAAAAAAGTATGGACTGTGCCAGTGAGTCACCTATATTAAGGGGAAAAAATAGTCATTTTTAACTAATGCAGGAAGCAGAAATAACTTGTCAAAAAAAAATCAGAAAAGATTAGAGCTTGAGACTAGTCAATAGTTCTCAACTACCTAGTTTTAACATAGCATCTCATTTTTTAGAGAAGCTTACCTTGTTTTTCCTCAATTTTTAAACTATCTTTTACTCAAATTAGAAATAAATTAGTTTTTGCCCCCATCTCCCAACAGTTCCAAAATCAGAGTTCTTCATTCTTGCCTAGAAGACAAGTATTGCATGGGCAGTAGTGGCATGAGTTTCTGTGCAGGGCACTGTTCTTGAGCCTCTGCCTTCAGGAACTCTCTGCTGTTTTGTTCTTTCATCTGTCATGCGACTGACTTGGTAAGCATGTCCAGAGAACTCTATTGACTACACATTGGAGTTATTTGCTAAAATTCTAGTGCTGAATCTGGCCAAACAGCTCCTCATAAAATGAAACAATCCATTACAGTATCTAATACCTTCTGCAGAAAATTAAACAACCATCTCCCTATTACAAATTGTGATTTATGAACAATTCCACATCATTTGTACTAATATGACAGACAAACACAATAACTGCACAAATTGCAGTCAATTGTCTTGCACAGCAATATTTAGAATTATCTTATGCAGCATCTAAGCAATTTTAAGCATCTGTGAGATACTTGATCATGCTCCACAACTCTAATAAAACAATTCTTATCAAACAAATCTAATAAGATTTGAAAACAGGAAATGTACTGCCCTACTGCAATGTTCAGTGTAAAAAAATATTATATAAGTTTGGCAAAACCAGCTTTCACATTCAAGATAAAAGGCAAATATTTGGGAAAAAAAAAAGTACTTCTAGAGGATTAGATAGACTGTAAGCAAGAATTCAGCAGAATGTGTGTAAGAGCATTCTTTGTCTGGAAATCCAGAAGCTGCTGAGTTATTGAATCCTAGCCTTTTCTTATGCTGTTTTGTTTGGGTTTGGTTGGTTTTTTTAATACTGGAGCTCTTCTGTTACAGCTGGAGGATGGTGAGAATGTACATTCTCTCTTGCCTGAACTCAGTGTTTTCTTACTCTTTTGTTCCACATTCCTGTCTCTGATTAATTTCACCTTTCACACTCCTCTCTCTCACAGACTGTGATAAAGTTTCTGGTTCTGCAGCTAACTCAGGGATCATTGTACCTCACTGATTTGCATGAAGCAAATATCCCTTTATTTCCTTTGATAACCTTATTCATGCCAACAACCAGCTCTTCTTCACGTTACATGCTCCATGCTGAGGGGAAACTCTCTTAACTCTTGTATGCACAATGAATAAGATATAATTTTCTCCACTGTGTTATAACATATATAATATCTCAGATGCCTATCTCTTGCATATGAAAACAGCTTCTATTCACTGCATTTTCCCATTCTCTAAATTAGCCCTGTACCTGGTATGTTGAAGATTTTACTTTTACTGGTCAATAGGTCCAAACATGCTCAAATCAGGTGTCCAAAGACAAGCCATTGTGAACAGCTTTAGCTCTCTCTCTTATATCTGATCATGATCTTTTTCTTTGTTGTAACAAAGGTTTAGAGCACCTTCCTTCACAAATCAGGGACTTGGTTCTTCAAAGGAAAAAAAAAAATTTTAAAATATATTCAATAAACAGCAGTCCCTGATAGGACTTACATATGCAGACTTTTACTGACATCCATAATGAGCCAGGACTGCCACTGTCCATCTCCCTAGCTGTAATCCTCTGTGATCTGTAATACTTGTGACATTCATCTTGGGTTAATCAAGTTAAACTGCCTGCTTTCTGGGAGCCATTTGTTTGATGAAACATAGCAGATTCCAGCTGCACCACTCACAAAAAGCAGAAAAGCCAAAACCCCTAAGGCAAGTGCAGATGCGGTTCTTCCTCCTGCCTCCCCTTCCCCTTCTCTTGAAGAGCTGTAAAGTTCATTTTTTTCCCTTTTTAGAACAGATGCACTTACTCAAATACTGCAAAGAGCATAACATAATTGATGCTTGTTTTTTCAGATTCTGCTGATAAACAGTGATATACAAGTCTCTTGGGTTCAGTAATTAGCACACTAATACTTCTCAGAGACATTTTATATCCCATATTTCTTCTAAGGAAATCTTTCTTTCTGTGGCTGAAAGTTCATAACTTAATGGATCTAATGTGAGGCAAATTAGCATCTCCAGTACTACTGTTTGCAGCTACAACTAAACTTAATCATTTGGGGCTCTTAAGAAGGAGGAGGTATGTTACAAGAGAACAAAAGAAGTCTAAGAGAGAAAGGTGACTCCCACTGACATTTTTATATGCAGGTCCTTTTCTACCTCGGCTTTTGGCTGTGGAAATGAGAATTCAGCAGTTGTTCCCTCAGTCTCTGTTAACGTTATGAACTTAGAACCGTTACAGCCATTGTCATTTAGTGGGCTGCCCTTTGAAAGTCTACATTCAATTTCACAAGAAGACTCCATAGAAAAGTTTTACCACTCATGCATGCTTGTTCTTCTATAGAGTAAAGACAGCAATGGGTACTCCATTATTGCTTTACACAATTAATTGATCCTTGCTCCTCTGAAGGACCATCATTGTCCATCATCCAGTAAGCAGCAAGTATCTGAACACAACTAATATATTAAAGATGTCAACATGGAAGAAACAAGGATCACTTGTAGGCCACTGATAGCTTGTGGGATAAACAAAGTTTTATGACCTCTGTCACATTGTTTATTCTCTCTGAAGAAGCCCAGTTCCTCATTTATGAAATGGAGATAAGACATTCTCCACTGAAACACTGGAAAAGCACTATAGCTAAAAAACACTAGAGGTACTTATAAATGTTAGTCCTGTCAGGAAAAAGATGGGAAGAAGATTAAGGGAAAATATAATTGGAGTAGATTGTCCCTACAGCCAATTTCAAAAGTCCCTAAAACCAATTACAAACAATTTTAAAGTTCTCTAAACCAAATGTAAACAAGTCTTGCTATGTTAAGTTCTTCTTATATTCCCTGCACCATCATTTTCACACTTTCTGTGAGCACTGTTAACAGAGGCAGCCAACAGATGCAGCATTTTGTGCAGCACTATACACAGAAGAGACCCAGAAACCTTGCTAAAGTTAGTGTAGGTGGGCTCTGCAGTGGCGGTGGTGCTTCAGAGGGCACAGTCCCCAGCAGCAACTGGAACAACTACCTCTGGCTCATCACAGATCTCAACCCAGACTAAGGTCCCAAGGGAGTATGCAGCTCTGCAGGCCTGGGATTACAGGGACGGGGAAGCCTCTTGCCAAGGCAGGGGCAGTGGGAGATGGTCTTCTAGCCTGCAGGAGGTGTTCACTGTTGGAGGGTCTGTGTTTTACACAGCATGAGGAGGTCAGCAGATTGTGCAGTATCAGGGACTACAAAAAGGAGATTTGAGTGGGTCTTCCCTGGAACATAACACCAACCTCAGATAAAAGAGCCTGAACTCCAAAGCATACCAAAGGATGAGTTATCAGAGTCTCTGCTTATTGGGTGGGGAAATTAAGTCCTGTGATAGTGAATGGTAGAAGCTTGCAAATACTGGCACAGGGAGGAAGGCTTCTTCTCTACCTGCAGATCTGCAATGACAGAAAAGGTTCATCGCCCTGCAGATGGGCTGAGAGCCCTGGTCCCAGGGAAAACAACACATGGGGTAACCCTTGAGCAAGGAAGACTTCACCTGGAGGAAGATCAGGATAGGAAATATTTAAAGAAACTGGACATACATGAATCCATGGAGCCTAACAGGATGCACTCACAAGTGCTGCAGTAAGTAGACAATGTCATTGAGACCACTCTCCATATCTTCAAAAGGTCAACTGAGGACTGGGAAAAAAAAAACCAAATATCACTTCTAACTTCAAGAAGGGCTAGAAAGAGGTTCTTGGAAACTACAGACCCTGCCTCGCCTAAATGCCAGAGAAGATGATAGAACCTTGAAACTATTTGCGAACATATTAAGGGCAAGGAGGTGTCTGGGGCCACACAGTAAAAAATTATGAAAGGGAAATTATGCCTAAGCAATCTGACAGCCTTCTACAAGATAAATGGCTTAGTGGACAAGGGGAGAGCCTAGGATATTTTACGACTTTCAGTACTATCTCCCATAACATCTTTACTGACACACTGATGAAATGTGGACTGGATAAGAGGATGGTGAAAGGGAAGTGAAAATGGGCTAAGCTGCCAGACTTATAGGGTTGTGATCAGTGGCATGAAATCTAGCTGGAGGCTAGAGGTGTACCCCAGGATTCAATGCTGTGGCCAGTACTGTTTAGCATCTTCAGTAATGACCTGGATGGTGGGACAGAGTGTACCCTCAACAGTTTTGCAGATGATACAAAACTGGAAGTAGCATTTGATGCCCTGTACTGTGCTAATGCAGTTCAAAGGGACGTCAAAAAGCTACAGGAATGAACCAACAGGAATCTCATGAATTTCAACAGAAAAATGCAAAATCCTTTACTGGGGGAGGAGTAATTCCATGCATCAGTATAGGCTGGAAAGCAGCTCTGCAGAAATGGACCTGGAGGTCCTGGTGGGTAAGCTGAATGGAAACCAGCAGTGTGCCTTTGCAGCAAACAAGGCCAACAGCATTCTAGGACACATTAGGAAAACTGATCCCAGCAAGTCAAAAAAAGGTGATCCCTCTCTTTCAGCGCTGGAAAGGCCACACCTGGAATGCTGTGTCCAGTTCTGGATTCTCCAGTACAAGACAGGATGGACATATTGGAGTGATTCCAGTGAAGAGGCATGGAGAAGATTAATTGTAGCATCTGCCATATAATGAGAGGCTGAGAGAACTGGGATTGTTCATCCCATAGAACATCCAGGGAGACATCCTGTTAATGTGTATCAACACCTCATGAGTGTAGAGCAGATGAAGCCAGATTCTTCTCAGTGGTATCCAGTGACAAGACAAGAATAAATGTCTACAAATATACAGAAAATTCTGCTTAAACATAAGAAAAAGCTTTTTTATTGTGAGGGTGGTTGAACTTAGGAACAGAACAACAGAGAGATTGTGAAGACTTCAATCTTGGAGATATTCAACACCCAACTGGACATGGCCCTGAACAATCTGCTCTAAATGACTTTGCTTTGAGCATCAGGAGTGAACTAAATGATCTCTAAAGATGCCATCCAGCATCTACTATACTATGACACTGTGCATCTGTGCTCATGTACCTAGCACAAACTACATAGGCAGAGTTACTATTAGAACTGTGATTTATATACTTGTATTCTTTGTATCACAAACACTAAAATTTCACATCAGAGAAAAGTTTTGGATAGAACATTTCTTCTTCAGAATGTATCGCTTAGATAAAGTAAATTTATTTGCAGGGCATGTAAACATCAAGAAAAAATCAATTTAGTTAAGAGGGAATATGACATGTTGATAACATAATTGGAATTCAACGTCTTATTTTCTATTTTCAAATGATTCATCTCTTGTTTTTTTTTAATTAGGTGTTATTTTATTAAATGTTCTCAAGTGTTCAAATCAAAGTGTTTTCTGTTCTACATCATAGGCCAAAAAAATGGTTAGTAGTTTCCTCCAACAAAAAAGAAAAGGCAACACTATCTGTGAGCCTCAATGAAAGCATTTACATGTGTTGACCATAATTCTCTTATCTAATCTGTACTGATTTAATTCTGTTGGATTTAAGCGTTCATCCACAAATCTTTGAGAAGAATGGAGAGATTTCCATTGACATCAGTATAGCTTTTGCCTGTGAAAGGACAGCAGGGTTGGTTCCAAGGGAAACAAGATGAAATATTGAATATGAAATATTTATACTGGTCGATGAAAATGAATTGGTATTATAGTACACTGACTAAATATATTTGCAGAGTCATGGTTCCATATCCATTCACACAGCAATCACATCACCTACCTACATCCAGAGAAGCCACTCAAAGTGGTTATTGCAAAGATCCAAAGGAGAGATTCCTCATAACAATTTACTAATAATCCAGTCCTTTTTGGGCTACTTAGAGGCTTTAAGGGACAAGCACGTATTTAAAATAAAAATGTATATGTTGAGAGGAAAAAACAAGAAAAATGCAGAACTGGGCAAATGCTGGATGCTTTGTTTTGAATTGCCTGTCCAATACTGATTTATCCAAGGACTAATATTTAGGTAGTGGCCATCTGCCTTAAAAGCTACTAGAAGAAGCTGACATTTAGAAGAGTAAGTCAACAGAGCATGTATTGGGGAGAATCCTTTCTAGTCAACTCTTTAATAAAAAGAAGCCTCCTAAGAGGATTGTAATATTTAAAGATCAGCTTGAAGGAACACTTAAGGCACAGCAGGCTAATAAAAATCCCATTTCATAAAATATTTACTGTGCTTAGCAAGTAGCAAAAATATCACATGAAATTGAAGTCATGAAGCTTTACCTTAACAAATTCAGTGGAGGAAAGGGGATTATTTCCAAAAGCAAGCATCACACGAAGCAAAATAATTATTTGTTTATTTCTAGCAAGAACAGAAAGCATTACTTGTGTAAAGAGTTAGATCATATTTAACTATGGCTATAAGCCCGACTCCAACCTTCTAAAAGCTAAGCAGTGAGGCTACTTATGTTTGTAAGGTCTGCTGCACAGCCTCCAATCTACAATTTTCTTAGAGTCTTCCATAACCCGAGTGCAGTATTGAGCATTACATCACAGACTCATTGTTCTTACCCCTGGCATAATGATCTCCTCAATGTCTTTAAAGACATCTTCAAAGCTCTCAGGATCCTGGGGTGCACAGTCTGGAATGAGGGGCCTCAGATATCCTGGTTCGACATCTGGGAAGACCTGTCTTTTATCTATCTTCTCCAGGTAATCGGCGACATAGTCCACCATCTCCTTCCCTCTTTTGCGGAACTCTGCAGCATCCATGGGTATCAGAGCTTAAGACTTATTATTAGAAAAACCTTTAAAAAAATAAAAAAAACCCAATAGGTTTAAAACTATTTTTCAGATGATGCATAAGATGACTCAAACGGCCCTTTTGAAAAGGCCATATGTTCTTATTTCTGCGTATTAGGTCAATGCCCATAGAGTGTTGCATTCTGTTCCACTTCTTTATTAGCTGGACATTGTATAGAAGTAAATCTTTAATGCCTAGGTCATGATGTAGATTAGCATAGTACAGATAGAGTGTACCTTTGGCACAGAAGAGCAGTGAGGCCACCTTGATGAAGACTCAAAGGTCACAGATTTAATCCCTGCTGCCATTGGCTCACACAAAAATATGGCACTGTTATGTGGCACAAAATCAGCTCTCTCCTGCTTTATAAAGAAGAGGACTAAGAAAATAGCATGCTGTTTGTCTCTATTATAATCTATAATAACAAACTATAACAATCACAGTTATCACAGTGATCTACTGTGCTGCCCTGTCATATTATCTACATCTTAACTTCTGTCTTGCCTAAAGATTTAGCTTCTTTATTCTTTCACTGTAATTCCACATACTGTGCCATTTACAAAACCTTATATCTTACCAAGGTTTTAGAGTTAAGCTGTACTGTATTTCACAGGAGGATGTGAGAAAGTTCTTTCTGGGACTCTCCCTGTCTCCAGGGTGCTGGGTTGGAGCTATAGGTGTGCTTTGAGCTAGGCTGTGACTCTGTGAGAACAGCCAAGGAAATACACGGCTCAGCTGACATGAGCTGAAATTTGCCTACAAAGTTCTGTGCAAACGTAAATTCGTATTGTTTGTGTGCCTGCTCCTGCTATCCTGGCCCACCCAACTTATTACTGCACATGCTCATACATTTTGAGTTCTCAGTGAGTACAAGGTTGAGACCATAGTGCCTAAAAAACATCCAGGAGTCTTTATACACTCAGATTGAGAAGGTGATACTGTTCCTTGGGACCTAGTAAGAAAATTGGCAAGTGAAAAACGCACACTCACTGCCGGCGTAAGGAATTGCTATCATTAGTTCACATACCTTCATATTTTCACTTTGTAAGGAAATAATCATATTAATCACAATGTGAATATTATATAATTAAGAGACAATTTCTTAGATATCAGTTATCTTTACTAAGGCTTTATAACTAAGGACATCATTCTGACAAAAGAGAGACCCTTCTGGGCTTTACTGTATTTGAATTAGTACTGTCACACTACGAGAGAAAGACATGACTGATTAACACCATCTTAGAGACACCTCTACTGCCACAAATAGAGGGTCTGGGATTTGTATGAAGCAGCAGCTGCTGCTGCCATTTAAAAGGCAGGATGCTGCTGTAGGTCACAAACCACTTGGGAAAGCACAGATCTGCACAGTAAGGACTCCCTGCCCTGAGAATTGTTCTTCTTCCTGTTTTGTTAGAGTTATATTACTCTCTTTAACCACAGTGTAAGTGTTTTTTTGGCTCTCTCAATGCCTTTCTGAAAGGGGAATTAGGACCTTTCTCAGCTCTTGCTGCTATGTTGCCAGAAATGCATTATCAGAAGTCATTACAGTTCTCAGAGCATTCTGGTGGCCAGCTTTCTGTGTCATCTCCCCTCTGAAAGACTGTTTAAGCAAACAATTTTGTTTCAACTCTCTTACAATAAAATGATTCCTTTTCCTCAATACTCTCAAATCTTAGGTGTGATTTCATTGAATACGTCTTTGATCACAGTTCAAAATTTTCATAAACTTTCATCAGATAAGTCAGCATGAACTGTAGCAATCAATAAGCATCTCTGCTACAGCAATCTAATTACACCCCAAGACTCAGTTCTTTGGTTTAGATGTTTTTGCCAGAAGAAATCTAAATATTGAGCTGTTTCACTTCTTTTTCAAAGTATCTCTAACTTAGCCCTTAACTTATGGTATTATTTCTTTTATGCTACTTCATTCACCATTTCATCGGTATAGCATGCTCTAAAAACTTACACACGGCAATCTGTTATTTTTAATCTGGTTTCCAAGATATAAACTGTCAAGATAAGAATTAAACCCATGACTTCAAAATTAGTAGGCATTGTCTGAGACTGAGCTGCCTCAGAACTTGAGGATTTGGTGTTTCTAACACTACTGCTGCTCTCCACTCAGTTACCAGTTAAATTCTCTGGGCTTTTATATATTGATAAGTTCAGCTGAACATCTCATTCAGTATCTGTGGGTCCAATGAACTACTGTCTGTACAATGTCAGAACACGTAAGAGTATCAGTCAGGTATCATTAAACATAGAAGATTCTGTGAATCGCTTCATCTTCTCCCAAAATGTTGCTCAAGTGGTATAAACTAATGGCATCACGTGTAAGCTCAAACCAGCTCACAAACACAGACAAAAATAAATTTACTTCATTGTATTACCACAACATATATACTATGTTACATAGCTTGTAATAATTTTCTTATCATCTAGATATTTTTGATCTGAAATTTCTTTCTATTCCAAATAATGTTTGCAACTCCTTCCTTCTATATACTATGCTGATATAATTTACTGCCATTTTTATTATTAGCAGTTTGGAAACAGTTATTTTGGACATCAAGACAAGCACATAAAACTTCAGCCTATAACGGTGGAACTGAAATTGGTCAACTGAGTTTGACAGAACACACATTTGAGATAAGCACTGAGATCTTATTTGTTATTCACTAACTACAGTTCTTCCCAAGAAGCGGACGTATTCTGCCTCATCCTGACATTGTTTTGGCTGTAGTACTTCTATCATAAATCCCTGTTGCAACAGCTTTCTCAAAATTAAGGATAAAGAATTAAATTACAGGGGAAACCCATTGTTTTGCATGAGAGAATTAACTGAACCAGGAAGCTTAAGCATAAAGAATGGAAGGATGAGCCGTCCATCCCATATCTGCTGTAGTTGCTACTGTGTAATAAATTGATACAAACTAGTGCTATCTAGTTCAATGCTAAAGGACTCAATTTAATAAAGTGAAATGCATCAATTGCTTCAATCTGAAGCAAAATATTTCTTTCTTCTTCCCTCCAAAGACAATACTGAGAAATTAAAGTCTATCTAAACTTCTATCTATTTTTATGTTTCCATGCATCTTCTTTACTAGAAGCCCTTGCCTGAAAATTCCTTACCTACCATAATACATATATCTCATCAGAACTGTGAAGGCATACTCCCTGCAAGAACATAGTGGTCATTAAAATTTTCCTTTTCTACTCCTATTTTATATCTGTTTTTCTGTGCATGACAAGACTGGCATTTTCATGCCTATTTTTATTCCCTTCCTCAACTGTTCATTATAGATCTCACCTCATCTTCTTGGAAGAACAATTTGCTATGGAAGCCACGATCAGTAGACTGAAGAACTGACAATTGTAATGCTTACCAGTTAGCACTATAAAATGTAAATTACTTCACCTCTCTACCAGTACAGAATATTTCTCTCTTCTACCCCTCAAATGCATATGCAACACAGGTACAATGTAACAATACAACACATAGAGACTTTTCCTCTATGCCTATATATTTCAAAAATATTGAATGTGATTTTCTAAGAAGCAAAATACTTCAGACAACTGAGCCCTTAGGGTCTGAAATGAAAACACTCTTTGAGAAAATCCATATTTTCTGAAGGCCCAGGTGTTACAATTTGTATGTAATGGAGACATACACTTAAGTCAAAGGAACTTAAACTGCAAAATAATGCAGGCTGAGTATCTGAAACTAAATGGAAATTTCAGAGAAACAATTCTCTCTCTAGTGTATTTAATAGTGGGCTGTTTTCTTGAAGGCCTATAAAGAGCAATAAAGGCTGCATGCTCTCAGGGAACCTGCACCTCCCAGGATGAATTTCAGCATCTACCAGCTGAACCCCAAGTGAGGAGAGCTCAGCTTCCCAGGAAGCACCTTCTAGCGCTTTGTGTACACAGGCTGTACTCAAACTCATTGACAGCCTCACTCTGATTAATTAAGTACAATTTTACTGAATGTATTTTGTCTGAGCACTTTTATTCCCAACAATAATCAATGGATATTGTCACCATTGCATGTTTAGAAAGATCAAGTCCTACTTTACTAGAATAGATTGAGCTTTGCTCTTAATTCCAGTGAAAAAAAGAACAATCATGCTAAGCCTTAGATTCTATCACTGAATTATTTATTATTATTATTATTATTATTACTACTATTACTATTCCCTTTGGTCTTTAATTTTGCTGGAATTTGTCACAGGGCAAGTACATTACGTAATCTAAAGGTAACGTATCCTTTGCTACTTTATTTAAACTACTCCTTCTGCCTCAGTGCCCTGAAATTAAAACATGGCAATACCTTTTTTTTTAGTGAAGCTACCAAAAACGGTTGATAGTCTTTAGGTTGTATATAACCAATATAATGTTTATTTGCAAACCATTTTGCCTTTGATTGAAATTGCAACATATAAATGAGCAGTTCACACACAATTAACTATTAAATATATTTAAAGGTGTAATATTATGTACATTCTGCTTATTCATAATTTCTGTTTAAAAGTATTGTCTATAATTTTAGAATCTATTTTTGTACTAAATAAATATAAATGTAAAACATGTATAAATAGTTCCAGGAAATTTAATATGAGGAAGTAAAATATAAGAAAAGGGGTTGGGGAAGCGGGAAAAGGGGGGAAAAGAACAAATGAGGAGAGAGGTATATTCAATGTATTATTATCACTCCTTAAGAAGAGTGCCTCTTCTCCTGTTCATGAAAGTAAAATAAACAAACAGCTAATATAATAAAATCATTTAGCAGGTATGTAGAATGCAGTAATAACTGCACGTCCTTTCAATAAATGAAAAAAGTGCACTTTCTATTCTGCTAGTTGATTATTGCAGAATACAGTGTAATTTAAAGGCTTGTTGTACTACGGTGACACCACTGAAGCCATGAGGACTTTCTGCTGTTGAAACCAGCAAGCTGAAGGTTGCTACTGTTAAACTAAACTTCTACTTCTGGCAATAGGAGTTTTGCCTGAATAAGGATGGCAACATGAATTTTATTTCAACATGAGTAAAATGGAACTGGATCTACTTCATATTTCAATGTTCGCACAAGCAAAGTGTTAGGTATATATGTTATAGGTCTTACGTTTCATTTAAAAATTGCATTTTCCAGTTAGAAGTCGCTGGTTTTACTCATTGCTGTCACTGGCACAGGGTCCACAACTTAGTAGTTTTCCCTTCTGAGGTCTTGTTATATTGATGAGAAAGGGTTATCTCTGAGGAAAACCTCACCCGAAAAAGTCATTCATTGAACCTATTTGAAAATTTTATTATGCAAAATATCTGGTGGAGAATTTCTCGAAGTCTGCTTGGATGTTCAGGACTGTTGCACTTGGAAAGACAAGATATAAACTTTTAGATACACTGGATTCTGCATAAGTGTACATACACAGATATAGTTGACATACATCATATGTAAAAACAATCAAACACAAAATGACAGGTGCACACTACATTGTGCAAACTTAGGTTTAAAAGAAATGCTTTTTGAGTGTCCCAGCTTATCCTTAGAAATAACACAGGCTGGCTGTTTATTAGCCAAGCTCCCACTTTAAGTAACCAATTGTTGCATTGATCCAAATGTACCTACTAGAATTCAATAATCACAAAACTTTCAGGACAAATAATGTTACTTACAGTGAGTTGGTAAGGTTTTCCCTTCTCCTCTGTCTTTCTCACTGTCTGTCTTTGCTCCTCTGTGACAGCTACAAAGCACAGAGGATGCAGTTGCCAGCAGATAGAGGCAGAGTATCCACATCCCTTCAGCCTATCACAGCCAAGTGCTTTGCATTGAACACGCAGCAGCAGCAGCAGCATCTCCCCCTCCTCCCACACCTCCTCCAAAACATAATTAGAAAAAAACCCTACCCTAAAGGCAGGCAGATCTGACTGAGAAACACCATAGCTTGCATTAACTGTGAAGCGGTGTATCTTTCCTTCCATAAACTGTATTAACAAGTCTGATAGCAAGAGTCTGATCACATGCTCCTGGTTTGTGTTACACAGACCGGGACATTTCTGTTGTGGCTATTGCTGTAAAAGCAAGTGTTTTGAGCTACTTCAGTGAAAAGTTATTTTCAAGAAAGAAACACTCAAGTGACTGCGAACTCTGAAGAGCTCTACATGTGGGATTAACAGCCTCAGATACACCGTGTCTAACTTTTTCCAGTTTCTCTATTTCATCATACACAGGCTTAAAAGCATCAAGACCTCTTTCCCTATTCTAGAAGAGTTTTACGTGAAGTTCTCTTTCCTAGATGAATCCAGGTAACTGCCTGCCATTTTTATTTAGTTCAAGATTTTAAAAAAAAGTACTATCAGCTTTGCGTGGTTCTGAACTTTATAGATAGGTGGCATGGCAGGAGATCCAGGATGACCACTGCTCCCAGACTGATCTCTAGTGCACTTCAGTATTGCAGCCAACCTTTTTGTGAAGGAGGAAAAATTCTGGCTGTCATGTATTTTAAAATTGCCATGGCTGCTTTTGATGTCATAATTATATAAGGTCAGTTATAATTTTGCTGCAATTCTGAAAGAGCCTATTCAAAATAAAAACAGGACCTAAAATCCACAGATAGGCTTGAGGGTTTCATTGTACTCATGCTAGATGTTGTGATCTCACTTGCATTTTTGATTCTTGTGTCTGCTGTAGTGATTGATCAGTCTATAACCTTAAAAGCATCAAGAAATCCCAAGATCTGCTGCAGCTGCATCTCTGTATAAAAGATGCAGAAACCGAAGATTTCTCTAGTAAACATAAAGATAACTCAAACCTAACTGCAATATTTGATCCAAATGGTTTGCAAAAGGTAAATAATTTTCAAAGGAAATTTCAAAATTTAAAAAAAAAAAATCAAAACTGAAATGAAGACCAGAGTATTAAAATACTGGTTTTATGAAGCAGAGTGTTGAAATACCACCTTGAAATAAATCTGATGTGGTTATACTTTTCTGCTGCACCTGTAGCTTACCTTAAAAAATGTTGTCACTGGGCAATAATGGTATTTTCTGTTTAAATAATGTGGGTTTTTTTAATTTCTCATGAAGAAAAAGGAAATAAAAAGTGAGAGGTATGATAGGCAAGGTGCAAAAAGGGAATCAAATGTCCTTCTAAAAGCATATCACATGTCTCTCTACAATTCTAGTTATTCCTCTGGCTCATACTACTTTGCATAATTCTCCTCAACAGCTCTTGGGAATACCTGAATTTTTGCCTATCAGAATCTTTCCATAGTGGACGAAAGCAGGATCATTAAATTTTCTTAATGATCAGAACAGCTGCTGGCTAAGCCAGACCTGCATTTCCAGACCCTAGAGTGTGGTGGTTCTTTGTTGGAGAAGAACCTCTCTTACTGCTAAAACACAACGAATAGAGATTCCCCTTTACTCCCAAACTGTTGCAAAGTTCATAATGACACTGTGAGAAATTACAGATGATCCTAAAAAGTTTAAAGGCCAATGGCTGCATTGTTAACAGCTAGCATGAAACTGGCTTCAAAGTGATTTTGCACATGGAGGTATGTCAACCTGATGATGATATATAACAATGCTATTCCCATGCAGCAATTTATTGCCATTGATGAATTATTTGATTTACAAACAAGGTGGGAGAGATAACATGTTTGAACAGGAGGCTCCAGTACAGCACCAGAGATCAATGCAGACAATGTGTTATCAGTCACTTTACAGTCCTATTGACAGTCCGTATGCACAAACATGGATCAAAGAAGAGGCAGTTTAACTGTTTGATATAATGCAGATCAGAAACTAAAAGGCATTTTTTCCCAAAACTTCTGTTTATTATAAGATCTCTTTACTCCAAACTTTATTTTCCCTCACCTGAACAGCATGGGACTCATCTCATGCTGGCGCTCCCAGGGTGCTTCTAGTTACTAAATTTGGTCAAAATGTGTTTGTGCAGTAGATCACCAGACCTAACAAGCCTGTTCTGAGATGTAATGTATAGGGCTTTAAACTGACTAGGATATCATCGTTGTCTTAGATATCGAGAAAATAGCTTGAAACAATTAAATAGGAATCTGTGTTTGTACCTGTTTTTAACGTTTGATGTCAAAGGAACAGTCATTGTTGCCTAAGCATAAGAAAAAAAAACACTGTTTTTTTGCTCAGCATGTGGTTTGCTCCTTATCCATAGTTTGAGGATGCTATTTGGAGGATGTAGGCCCTTTTTCCTGCTTCACTTGCTCTTGATCCTTCAGAAAGAAACAGAAATAGAAGTCTGTCTTTGACTGCCTGTTTTTCTCCCATGTATTATAATACCAGTAATGGAAATGAAAACTATCTAGGACAAGGAAAGAAAAAACTCTAAAAATCACTCAGATGGTCTGGAATGAAAAGTCCTTATATGTTTCATAAATAAGGTCCAAATCTGCATGAGCCATAAAGATGAGACAAGACATAAATGAATATTTTAGCAGAAAAGCACAACTAACAATTTTCTGGATAAAACAGAGGCTGTATTTCCCTTCAGAAGAGACTATGAATTAAATAAAACCTTCAGACACAAACAGATGGATTACTTGCATTGTATGAGGATAAAAATTAAGTCTCCTGCAGAACATTAGTAGACTTCGCAATAAATTAGCCAGGTGATGAATCTCAGACAGACCTGACAAACTGGGAAAGTGTCTCATCTTTCATGAATATGTTACATGTGACTTGTTTTCCCTGTTCAGTTTCATATTGCAGTCTGTGTGAAAATGTGAAGGTAAATCAAAGAAAGATGAAAAGGAACTGCTAGTGAAGTGAATATGGACACAGACTCAAACACACAGCTTCAGAAGAGTTAACATAGCACTTGCTGCTTGGACCAAGCACTTTACTTGTATGGAAGCAAGCCTACAGAAAAGAGAGGTTGTGATGAACAGAAGAAGTGTCAATAGAAAAACTGACAGGCTGTGAAGAGTCACAGAGACAGTGACAGCAGGTTGCAATCACAGTAGGCAAGCTCTTCCAATACCGAGATAGGAATAGCTTCTGCTCTGAGCTGAGAGGATGTGCTTACCTAGCGATACTGGCACTGCTGGGGCGCTCATCCAACCATGTACTGCTTACAGAAAGAATTTTCTCAGTCATTGACCGCTATGAGCCTCACAGAAACTGTGGCTCATGGATGAATCGCTATCAGGAATTATACATGCTATTAAGACCTCATGTCAGAAAAGTAAATTATAGCAGTTTATGAATTGAATAGTCCACTGTATGGGTGAAAAGGCAGACTCGGTCTGGCATGAGGAACAAGATGGCTTGAAATACAGAAGGAACATAATGCGGTGCTTGTTCTTACAGAAGTGATTTGTTTTGATCACTGTTTACAAAGATCGCATAATGATTAGTCCAAAATATATTTTGTCACTGACTGCGATTAACGCATTGTTATGAGGACCATGTACTACCACATACTGCTTGCAATAAACTTGGAAGAGCATTTGCTGCCAATATAAGCCTTGAGTCATTCTTTATGGGATGAGAACAACATTTAATCCTCCTTCTAGAGAGCATGTTGGTGCTCAGTTGTCTGAGATTACAGCGAGTAGTATGGCAAGGAATCACACTGCTGTTTCTTGCCCTTCCCCCTTGACAGCTTTGTTGCAAAGATGTCTTTGAGTCTCCTTAAGTCCTGTGCTAGTACGAGCACCTTTCTAGAAAAGACTGATACAAATTTTTGGGAGCAACTATAACTAATTCAACATGAAATTTTCCAAGTACATGGATTTTCTCCGAGAAAGAAAAATTACTGTACACATATCACGGGTCCAGGGTTCTGGAGAACAGAATGGGAACTGAATCTTCCATATCCACAGGTCTCTCTGGTCATAAACACACATTCACAGCTGAAGCAATGAGTAAAGTAATGTTTGCTACCTTCTACTCTGCATTATTTTCTTTGTCTCAGAGATGGCAGTGATTTATGTACACACCTCAACAGCTTAAGTGCAATGTGTGATTTTTGCTCAGGAAGATGTATTTATATTAAGATGAGAGGCTTTCCATTTGAGTCATGTGACTGGCATGACCTGCTCCTGACTCCTGATAATATGATTAGCATATCCGACTTCACTTCCTAGGGCAAACGGCTTTCGTATGCAAGTATGCTGATCATGTACCACCTCCTTCTCTCTTCTTCTTTTCAACAATGTGGTTGTGACTAAGATGTGATGAGCCCCGTTTTAGAACAGCCAGACCCCCTGTCAGCATTGTGAAGAGATGATTTGCCCACCAAGTGTTGCTGCCAGGATGTGGTGACACCCATTACGGAACAGGGAAGTGTAACAACATGTGAGATACTGCCTATAAAAACAAGCAGCTGCAAGTCTTGCAGCTGAACAGCAAAAGTAGTGATGCCCCTTCGTCTTCTTGTCCAAAGAGTGAGTGAGTGGCTCATGTTCTTTTGAGTAAAGTCTGAGTCCAGATTACAATCATTGTATCATGAAATTATTCTTAAGATTTTGACCCAATCTTCAGAGGGTCCAGGTGACTAAAAGTCTAGGTAACTAAAGGCTCTGGATAGTCAGACAGCTACACTGATTAGTAGAAATTTTGCTTAACTGAAAGTATGATAATCTATAAAAACTTTGTGCAACAGCAAGCTACACTAAATGCTAGAAACTACAGATTATAAACTATGTTAATAATTAACTATTTCATATAATAATTAAGATCTAATTGCAACTATCACACTGTGGCCAGTCTTCCTTCAACCAAGGAACCCTAAAAGAACCTGCCTGTCCCTGTAGCATTGGGTGACAGAGCCACCAAGAGTTTGTATCCTGCCAGCTTTGTTTGAAGGGTAATCACCTCCAACTAGGAGGCAAAAGAGCCAACCAGGAAAGATAACTCCTACCTGCTGCTGAACATAGCTTCACCACAGCACAGCCAGCCGTATCCCCACTCAGAACTGCCTGCCATCTGTTCTCCTTATGATACTGTTCACTTCCACACCTCAGATGGATAATCACAGCTTCCACATTATCATTAGGAGAGACAGGCTCTCATTTAGACGGGATTTGCATGTGACTGTAGGAGACAGGCTGTTAAACAAGGGTAGTCTGATGCATTCATCACCTGTGGTCAGAGTCCTTAGTTCAGGTTCTTGTTTACAAGTTCAGATGTAAGTCTTTCCTGTATGCTGTGCAGTTCTGGGTAAGATCTCAGGGGCAGCTTCCGTAAAATATTTTGCTAGGGAGAGTTGTTCTCTTCCAAAATATTTTTCTGCATTACAGCATTTGGCTCCAGCTCCATTTGAAATCCAAATGGCCTAAATCCAGACCAGGTTTAAGTCACAGCACCTTCCCAACCACACGCTGGCAGAGGTTGTCTCTAGTCAGAGGCACAGATTTTGAATCTTTGTCTGCTGAGGTCAGATGCTGTCAGTCCAGAAGCAACCTGTCTTTACAACAGTCCTATAGTCTGCATAGTATTCTGAAAGACAGTCTAGGAAACTTTAGGTATTTTTGAGATTTCTGGCTTTTAGTTCCTGGTAACTCTTCAAAAAGCCTCTTTCTTTTATGGAGGAGTGGTCTTGATTTGTGTGGTCTCAAGAGACACCTCTTCCTTCTTCACAACCAGGCTAACTTCTTCCAGCAAATGTGTCATTTTTCATTCTTCTTCAGTGCTTAGAGTATTCAGAATGGAGAGAGTGTATGCCGAGGGAAGGTGAATCACTACCACATTTTATGTTACATACTTTGCAACATATAATGGAGTAAAATACATGACCTGCCTATAGCTTCTGCTGAATTCTAGGGGATATTTTCAGTTTCCCTCTTTCAACAAGACACTAGTCTAAACTTATTCCTATTACCCACTGAAGCAAAAATTAGGAAAACTGTTCTGCATCTACATTCTCTGACTTGTGAATGATTTACAAGCCATTAATATTTTATACTTATTGCTAATTCCATTTCTTAATACATCTGTTCAGCATGTATAATCACACTAAACTTTCATCAAAAATATGATTTATTTACCATATCTTACACTATAGAAAACTCATACAACCCAGGTCAGTATTGTACATGTTGCATAACAGTAGTCTTCAAGAAAAATAGTTGGAGTAAATAATTTACTATATAAAACTATAAGCCTTAACTCTAAATTCTTTGACTGCAAGTACAATGTATTTCAAGCATATTCCAAGCCCGCAGCATTTCTAACAAATTAAATGAAATGAAATAAAGCAATGCAATGTTAAACAAGGGATAAATTTTACAACCTGCTTAAAAAGGAAGACACTTTCTATTCACTGAAAAAAACCCACAAGAAGTAGTGTTATAAATGCAGTGGATACTTACAAAAAAACAGTTGGTTTCTACCAATCCTAGGGTAACAAGCTGTCACAAAAAGCCTGTCAGTATTTCTGGATCCTCAAGACAATACTCTTGTCTTCAGTTTTGCAGCTTAGAGCTCTGCTAGTTGCTTCTGCTGCTACCCAGGAAGACAAGCTGTAAAACTGTGATGGCAAAGTGACCAGAAGCATCTTCAACTAGCATGTGGAAAAAGCCTAAGACTGGGGAATGAGGGACCCAGAACATGTGTTAAGACTCAAAACATTTGCTACGGCTCTGAGTGTTGAATTTGGAATAGAGAGAGGTGGAGCTGTGGGTTTTCTCACAATGAAGCTGTATTCATATCTTCATCAGGCATCAAAGTTTATTTTTTTTTCTTGGAAAAATGGACTGAAGGTTGGGACTGGGATTGGACTGGGGTTGTAGAAATACTTCGCAGTGAAGCAGAGAATAAAGTACAAATTACAGCAGAGAATACAATCCCTGCACTCACAGCTCAGGTACACTCCACTAGTTAGTGCTACCAGTTTCATATTTCTCTCTCTCTGTGTCCCATTAAATATCTATTGAATTAACCATTTATACTCATACTGTTTCCTATTTGGCTGAAAAGATGAACTTCCTTATTAATTTCAAAAAATGGCTGGTGCTTCTAGTTCTACATGTGTTCTCTTTTCCTTCCAGTTTACTTTTACAGATACTTTTCTTAAAAGAAAGGATGTCTTATGCTGCTTTAGATACATAGAATCATAGAATCATAGAATAACCAGGTTGGAAGAGACCCACTGGATCATAGTGTCCAACCACCCCTATCAAACACTAAACCATGTCCCTTAACACCTCGCCCACCTGTGCCTTAACCCCCTCCCTGGGCAGCCTGTTCCAGTGTCCAATGACAGTTTCCATGAAAATTTTTTTCCTGATGTCCTGCCTAAACGTCCCCTGGTGGAGCTTGAGGCCATTCCCTCTCGTCCTGTCACTTGGAAGAAGAGCCCAGCTCCCTCCTCTCTACAACCTCCTTTCAGGTAGTTGTAGAGAGCAATGAGGTCTCCCCTCAGCCTCCTCTTCTCCAGGCTAAACAACCCCAACTCTCTCAGCTGCTTTTCTTGTTCTCCATCCCCTTCCCCAGCTTCGTTGCTCTTCTCTGGAAGATACGATAAATTTTGATGCATCATCTTAGTAATTTAAAAGCAGCTTTACTATTTATCAAGGGTTTCTGGTTTTGAAGGAAGTACCAGTATTCTTTAAAAACTATTTTTTCAAAAGATTGATTCTCTTCTGAAAACAAGTACTGGTTTCACATCTAAAACATAATATTGCTGAACAGTAGAAACTACCAAAGGATGTCAAAGCAGAAACTGATGGCAAGGTCAGCTATATTAGCTGTGATACTCTTTGTAATGTCATAATGTTGCAATAACATTCAGATCTTCAGAACAGAGATCACCTTGCTTCACACAAAATTTTGCATGTCAGATACAAAATGTATGTACACTAAAAATGAATACTTGAAAGCCATGTGCAGCAAACAGCCTCCATCACAAGTTCTTTTTAAGAATGAGGTTACGGAGGTTACACTTTGTTCTAGGAACAAGCAAGATAAATCAAAGGTGTGTGAATATATATGCCTTTCCTAGTAAAACAGTACAAACGAGCCAATACATCTACTACAGAACTCAGGGAACACCGAGATAATTTTAAGCCTCAAAACTAAGGAAACATCAGAGTCAGGGATGATTTTAAAAATAAAAAAGGTAACTAAAAACTGTTTTTAACAGCCCTTTTCAACAGCAGAATACATAAGAAGAGGTGATAAAGGAGGCACTAACAGAGAGTACATACTGATCTATCATAACTTTTTTATATTGAAAAAACATTGGCTTCCCTGTTTATTCCTTATTCCATCTTCAATATTTAACTCATTATGTTAGCTATGAAGTTTTGCCCAGATCTGTATGCCTTTAAAATGACTACTCATACAGATGCATTGCATCAAAAATTATAGTTCCAAAAGGGTGCAATGCATTTTTAAGAAATGTATTTTAAAATGGATTACAAAGCTGCTCTTGAAAATCTAAAAAGATGTTGCCTAATGGAATCTCCAAAATAAAGAAGAAGTGTTAGAAGCAAAGACTGTGAATTTCTCTTTTTTATTTTTTCATTTTTTTTACCTTGAAGGAAATGTGTGAGGAAGCCAACGTTGTAGCAAATCAACCAATCAGAAAGTCATTTAAGGACTATTACACACTCAAGTAATTATCAGGCTGAGCAGAACAAAATTCAGCATGTTAACAAATTACTGTAATTGTAAAAAAGTTTTTTTTTAAAAAAAAAAGAAGATGAAATGGGAAAAAAATACATTTGTATCTCACACTTTTGGATAGTGCTAGAAAGGAAATTATCCAAAGGCAGGAGCATGCTCATTAGGTTGTACAAAAGGAATATGCATCAATAACCTTTAAAAGGAGGAGGCAGATGTAAGCATAAGAACAATGCAGGATTCACACAAAAATTGTGTGTTGTGGGCAGCTACAAAGAATACCTACACTTGCATATAATCATAATAATGTATTCTGCTTTTTTTCTGTTTTATCTTTCTTTATCACAAAACACACTTGTACAGCTCTGGGGTTTATTTTTTAAATTTAAACTTTAAATCATAATAAACATTATTTTCAGTAGCCTAGCACAATAAGGCACCTATCCTGGCTGATGTGGCAAACCCCAGAACTGTGGGACTGTAATACTTAGGAATCAACATCTATGTTCCTGGTCTCCAAGTATCTGAAGATAAGGGCACAATAAGGGCCAATTTAAAAGCTGGCAAGGCAGGAGCACGAGGGGACGAGTTGTCATCCCAGACAGCAGTGCCCAGAAAAAGAATTTCTGGCATGCGTAAGGCAGCAGAAAACAGGAGAGAGAGCATGGGGTACCTGTCATGTTAGCAACCAGCAAATAAAGAATTTCTGAGAACCTGCTATGGTCTAGTAGCAGGAGCTTAACGTATAGAAGCATGTGTTTATATTCCCATCCGAGTAAAATCTTTACAGTATGCTATTGTTAACCTCAACAAAACCAACAAGGAACATATCACTAAATAATTAAATAAAGTATAGGACATGATAAAAAGAAGGATTCTAGGGATGCATGCCAACCTTAAATGTAAATTTCCTTGGAGGAAAAGGAATACTGAAGAAGCAGAAGATAATGCCAGAGGAAAAACTATCAACATGCTAAAAAACAGAAAGAAAGGAAAAACATGTAAATATATATAATATCCAGTTAGAGCTGGCTGGTTTTTTGCTGGCTCAGGCCACATGGCCAGTGGGCAAACCACTTGGGACTGTGGCAAAGCCCCGCTGCTTGCTGCTGACTGCCTAGGGATGCCTGTAATTGCACTCCAGTCGGAGTGTGAAATGTTTTGTGTTTAAGCGTGCATATTCCTTAAAGCTATGCTTATGTTCTTATTGTTGACAAAGCTTTCCAAATGTTTTCTATTCCTTAAGTGGTTACTTTGAATTAATTAGTTGAATTGGTTAATTAAGGTGAATGAATTAATTAATAAATAAATATCAAAAACTCTGTTTGATTTCAGAACTTACATTTTTGTGCAATGGTAATTCTGTATCTACATTTGTTATGAATTTTGACTCCAGTTTGTCATTGGGCCTTAATACTAAGTAGCATTAAGCTCTTTCACTGCGATCAAGATTTTCCTCCGCAAATACATCGTAATATTAAATTTTATTTACACTTTATTTTGGAAACTTACTGATGTGAAGGGGGTTGCCCCACAGGTTTAGATCATCAATAGGAGCCTTCTAATTATTAACCCTTTAATATTTAGTATAAATACATTGTTAATATTTTCCTCCTTTTTACCTTTCGTGACAGATGTCTTAAAAAGATAACTGTAGCTATAATTTCTTTCTTTCCAAAGATCCACTCTTTTTTTTCCCTGATTGTTTCTAATTCCTATTCAAATTCTGTAAAATTAGCTGGTCTTTTTTTGCTGGGCAGAAAATATTATCATCTTATGGAACATCTTGAGTAGGTGTCAATAGCCATGGGCAAAGGATACACAAAATATTCCTCTTTCTCTCCTACAAGTCATAGAAGATGTTAGGGTATCTTTTTTTACTGTACAAGCTTACTCATCATCTCCTGTCTCAGATCTGTCACTAGCCATCTCTACAGTGAGTATTCCTCCTGGTCCATTCTTTCCGTGTCCCATCTCAACCACAATTCCCGCTAAGGAGATCTGGTAGGCTCCTTTACCTCAGCTGCCTAAAATACATGAATGCCACATTTCCTGGGGGCTTTTGCATTTGTTAGCAAGCATATAAAAGCTTGCAGTGAAAGGACATCATCCCATGATCCCATTCCACAATCTCCTCCCCCTTTTTTTCTGTGGAAGATGCAACCATAGGAACTGGGGAGGAGAGCTAGGAATGTCACATATTGAATAGTCAGTATGGAGTCTCAGGAAGCTCGGTAACGTAGATTCTGAAGTAACGTAACCTACAGAGTGGGGGTGGAATTAAGCTTCTGAAAATCTTAGGGATCAGACTAATGGACTTAGTTTAAGAAGCCTTGGCAGCACTGTTGAATGAAAATCTGTTTAGTAAGTATGATCAAGAACAGTAAGAAGTTTGTATCCAACAAGAACGAGTTAGTAAATTATAAGAAAAATATTCTAGTGACTTTTGATCAGTTGTTGGAACAGTTCAGAATATTCAATATTCTCTTAGATTTTCATTTTCAAAAACGCTTCACTGCCCTCCTGGAGTTTAGAGAAGATTTCTGTTCAAAGGCACTTTCCTTCTCCTCTAGGGAAGATTCAAATGAGAGGGCCTGGTTAGCTTTGAAAACAGAACAACATGAAGGAAGCCAAGGAAAGGATCAGGGAAAGAAACAGTAAAGGGAGAAGATAAAGAACTTCTTTCTGTTTTTCAAATTTCAAAAGCCCAAGGGGGACTACTCAGTGAAATTAAAAGACAGCAGATTAGAAACAAGCAGAAGGAAACACTTTTCCACACGATGTGTGGTTAAAACTGAAGAAAATTACCACAGGAAACACTGCAGTCAAGAACTCAGCAAGATTTTGACAGGCTTGCAGATGTATAAGGATATCAAACACATCAAGAAAATATTAAAACGGCTGGAAGTCACATGTATTTCTTCAGGGAAAACTGTCCAAGCATTTTAAAACTGAACAAAGAAATGTGCTAATCAGAGTGAGATATAAAGAAAATGTCTCTACAAGATAATGCACCCATGGGATACCATTAAAGAGATGTCACCTCCTCCTAAATCCATTGCATTCTTTCTCTCTCCCTTCCTCTAAAGGAACAGCACAGAAAGTGACAAAATGAGACCCAGTGAAAGATCAGTTCTTTGTGGTTCTGCCTGAGATTAAAAAGGTGCGTGCCAGCCATCTCCCCAGCATGCTGGTATTTCAGCAGCCTTCAGCCTGTCCCATGTATCTGGAAATATATATTCACCTTGAAATTCATATGCCTGGTTCTATGAGTAGCTGGATTGTTTTTAATTTTTTGAAGGCAGATTGTTTTTTAAATCAGAAAGCAACATATGTAGTATTTCTGTTATTTCTTACTTCTTTACGTGACTAAGTAGTCATAGTAGTGATGCTTGCTTCCTGCTTTATCATGTCGATTCTACCTGCACTGTCATGAGTCAGAGGAAAGCAAATCTAAAAACTGTGAGGTTTTTTCTTTAAATGGAGCAATTTGTCAATAGCACAAATGAGTGGGAATGAGGGCATAACACAGGGAGGTATTATAAGCAACTAAACAGTAGCACTATGCTGACACTGAATTTATAACCTTCCTAAACAATATGCTCCGGTGCATTTATTTGCTAGGATCCTTTTTTCCATAAATTTTTACCTGTTACTTTATATCCTGTCCACCAAACAGGAAGAGATCATTCCCTTCCTTTTTTTTCTTTCTATGTATTCTATGATACTGTTTTTCTTGAACTCCAAATTACATGACAGTATTGCTAACATCGGTGTTTGACATTACCCTAGCAATCAGTAGGTGGTACTTGGTATATAAAAAAAATATTTTCTGAAGCACGATGAATGTCACAGACCCAAGTTTGGCAAGACTGGTTTGAAACCCTGAAATGCTAATAAGGACTCTCATTTAGGGTTATATGTATTCCATTTTCTGCTGGAATGCAGTTACTGGTACTACGGCTTCAGTTGTCTTCAGTGTGAAGATCAGAAGAGCCTCCATGTCCTCTCTTCTGCCCTTTGAAACCCTTCCTACTTGTCTTTGCTCAAACCACTTAAAAAACCTCCTAACCCAGTCTTGTGAAGGCAGGTTGTACATAACATACTGGGAGATGCATCCTCTATCGAGACTGTTTGATAGGTTACACAGTACTGGAGTCACATCTTTGCCTTCAGGTCCTACATCCAGACTTACAGCACAACATTTAATATCATGTGTTGCCATTAATGCTCATGTAAGTTGTCATCATTCTAGATGCAGAACCTCCCTAATTGTCTGGCTTTGAAACTGCAAAGAATAAAATAGAATATAATGGAAGAATATAATGGAAGGTACAGAGTAGGAAATACATAGTAAAGAGAGAATATGGGAAAGAATGAAGCAACAGAGAAACTTCCCAGGGATGCGTATCAACTGACCATCCAAAGAAACTCTTTGACAACTTTAAAAAACCCTTTAGCAGTTTTCTCTCCATCACAGTGTAACAGCTCACTATCTCAAATGCCATCATCCATCCCCTCATCTATTTGTCTTGGCTCTGCATACATCCCATGAAACAGAAATTCAGTGGAAGCCAGCTGACTAGCAAAAGGGGAAGGCAAAATACATCTTGAATTTTCTGCTCTTTCACAAGACTAAAGTTCCAGCCTACAGCCATTTTTGAAAACTTTCCTATTCCATCTCCTTATTCTCAAATATGAGGTTTCAGTAACCTCTTTGTTAACAGAGATTTTTTGTTATATTCTAAACAGGTAAACAGATGAAACTTACACCTATTCCAGTCCTGCTATTTCACTCTACTGACTTCACAGTATGGGACAGATAGGAGAGATGGCAGTTTTACCAGTGAAGCAACAGTTTTACTCCATTATGTGTGTAGAAAGGACACAGCTGCATAATTACGATCCACAGTCCACCCTCTTGGTCTCAGTAAATGCCCTGTTCTTGCAACAGATATTCCAGTTTCCTCACTTTGCTTTTAGTCGGTGTTAGTGATGAGGACGCACACCTTGAATGTCAGACTTCTGGGATCATCTTCCCTTGAGTGTCACTCTGCTGAGGAAACCTTTCAGCACACATCACAGTCATATTGGAAAATTGTTCATCACAGTTCCATTGTAGTGCCTATTCTTCCCTCCTCCCACCCTTTTTATTTAGCAATGACATAAACAGCACTTTTATGTAATGTAAATGGTAAAAATTGTCATTTTATTCCCCTTTCTTTTTCTGACTATATCTCTATGAACACTAGTTCCAATTTCATCATCTTCTTGCTCTCTGAACCCTACCAGTGTTGAAATAACTTTGCTATTCTACATTAGGCAAAACATAAAATCATAATGTCAATGTACAGGGATCACTCCAGTTCCCGTTCCATAAACAGGACCTCTACAAAAAGACAAGTCCAATGTGACAAATTTACTATGAAACCAAGCTGCAGGAACAGGAGAACTGAATTTTCAAATAAATAAGAACTTTTTTTAGGATTAAATTTGAAAAGGTTAAGAAATTCCCTTTGTCAGCTGGGATTCAGGTGCTGGATTGTCCATTATGCTGTCTTTTAAAGGCAAGACATCCCTCCAGACTGCCTCACTTCACCAGCTGTGCCCTCAAGTCAATTTTTAGAAGCAATTAAGAGATTCTCTTAAAAATGTTGTAAATGGCAAAGTTTTGATTTTAAAACACTTCATGAACCCTTGACTATTTCAACAAAATAGGTTTAAGCATGTGGATATTATGCTGTGTTTCTAAATGCACACTAGCTTAATACTTAACAAAGCATGCAGGCTTGCCAGAGGAGATTATTTGGTAAACGTACAAAGGTAACTTCAATTTCAGACATCAGTGAGTTTGCCCTTACCTGTTTGGAGACTTCAGTCCTTTCCTAGGTGCTTTGGAAACAGGTATTTTCTGTAGTTCCTCTGTAGTCCCTTTCCTTTGAGGAAGAGGTCACCAGTAGCAGACAAGGAATTTTACCTTAAGAAATTTTTAGGGTTTTTCCAGTAACTATCTGGTCTTCATTGCTACTGTGCTTGTTCTGCACGTATTCATTAATCATTAACCATGTGTAGCACTATGTTCACTAGCTTTATCAGTCATTCTTTCTCAACAAGGGGAAAAAAGAAAGCTTGTGAATTCATTCAACAGCAATTCACAGGTATCAGGATGGGAAAGGTATGAGGCTTTTCACTTACTTGCAGAGCCTCAAATGAAAATATACCAGATGTCAAACAAGAGATGGAACAGAGAGAGCCAGCAGCTCCAGCAGATCCTGCCTCTGCCAGTTTGAAATCAGGGAATCATCCTGATGAAAATGTCTACACTACTGAGCTGTCTGGCAGTTCACAATAGAAATCAAGTGGAACAATTAAGGACACACCAAAACAAGGCTTCTGGGGCAGTGGCAGCCCTTGCTACACCCTGGCTGGTGGCAGTTCCCACATCCCAGTGCCTCCAGGGAAGAGTGAAACTCCCTGGATGCTCTGGCCACCTTGGCACTACCAGGAGCTGAAACTCTCACAAACTGGAGGCACAGTCCCCTTGGAGAAGGTCAGGAGGGAGTGTGAGGGGATGGGCACCCTGCTGACTTTGGGGTGAGTCTTGCCCCAAGTGGCACCACATATCCCGCAGGAGGCTGTTGAACACCCCATCTTCACTTAGAGCTGTTTCATTGCCTTTTCACAGGAGTTGAGGCTCAGAGTGCTGCCTGGGTCAGTAGTTAAAGCAAACCAAAGAAAGAAAGAAAATAAAAAAAACCCTCGCATGCTTAAGGCGGGACAATGAGACCCCACCAAAGTGGCTCCATTGTGGGACTCATCTGCAGCCACTCACTACCAGCCTGGTCCAGCCTTTCATAGTGTCTTGAGGGAGGGGAAGAGGCAGGTTAGGGGGTGGGACAGGGGGGTCACCCCAGCCTGCTGCTCCCTGGCTTGTAAAACCCATCTTTCTTCACCTCTACAGTGCAGCAAAGTCCAGGCTGTATTTCAACTGGCCTGCACTGATATGATAGACATGCTTACCCTGTCCCTGCCCATCGCAGGGGTGTTGAAAATAGATGATCTTTAAGGTCTTCCAACCCGAGGTATTCAATGATTCTATTTATTTGTTTACTTATTAGCTGAATGAGGCAGCCCCCACACCCCTAGCAAACTCTTCAGGCAGAAGGTTGAGGGAGACAGCTATAGCAGGCCCGGGAGGCATCACCTTCTGGGTTGGCAGGGAGCAAATTTGATGCTCTCATGACCATTTCTCTAAGGGCAGCCTTAATTCGGTTGAAAAGAACCTGTCGTTTGTTGTAGTGCAGGCTTTTAAGGGCTTTCCTCAGCTCTTAGTGCCACCTTCAGTTGTTTCAGTACGCGCTGGCCCTCATGTGGATACATGTACTGTATCATAACAATAATCTTTCTAGCCCAATAACTTCTCTAATGCTTAGTAGTGGACATGCAGGGTATAAAGAGTACAAAAATGGACTGTCAAGTAATGATTCTTCCCCTAAAGACTACTGCTGGCCCTTGGTGACATGTGGCCCATGGACTTTGACAGTGAAAGAGGGTATTTTTGTATAATAGTTAACATCCAAAGGCTGAGTTTTCTCTACCATGACATTTAAGTCCTTTGTGAATGCATGTGAACATTCAGCACATGCTACGTTTTGTGGGGGAGAATGCTAGATGATCAGTCTGTGAAGAAATATTTCTGGGTTTTTTTCTGAGCTGGGCTTCTGCACACTTCAGTGACACTCTGTGACTTCTGTATTGAGATAGTAATTAAATGTTTTGCATTCTGCCTATGTTTTTCTGTAAGTCTATCATACTACCTTCAGTCTCTGCTTTCCAGTCAGCTAGACTGTCTTATTATATTTAATTTTTCTTCTGAGCATCCTGTTTGGTCTTCCTTGTATCTCTTCCATTTTTACGGCATTATTCTTTCAAGGGCAGCAGCTTCTAGGATCTTGTTTGTGAATGTCCACATTCAAGCAAGAGGATGCAATGCCTTCTCAGGCACATTCTGTTTTCTAAAGAACTGTTTTTTATAACAGGTCAAATACTTGTTCCAGTAACTGTAAATATTTTAAGGCAAACTCTTTTAAGCCTTCAGCTATTTACATCCTTGTTTTAGCCAGCTGTTTTCACAAACCACAGTCTTTAGCAAAAAGCCAAATCAATTCTTCTACCCATCAATTCTATAATTATCAGTGTTTTCTTCCATGACCAGCTGTGTTGTAGAGTAATTTCTCAAGAAGCTCTAATCCTCACAGTTTACCTAGATTCTGTACTTGGTTTTGTGTTTGGACTTGATTCTGAGAGCACTACAGTAATCTGAAAACAAAGAGCTGGTAAGAGTCACACAGACCACTTATATGCTGCAGAAATTCAGCATGAAATAGAAGTACTATGGAGGAAATCAAATAATGAAAAAGTATAGCTAAATTAAAGCATTTCAAAAGAGGATGCACCTAGCATCTGCCGAGTACAGAGGGAGAAGAACCTCCCTGGACCTGCTGGTCACACCGTTTCCGATACAAGCCAAGATGCCATTGTCCTTCTTGGCCACCTGGGCACACTGCTGGCTCATGTTCAGTCGCTGTCAATCAACACCTCCAGGTCCTTCTCCTCCAGGCAGCTTTCCAGCCAGGCTTCTCCTAGTCTGTAGCTGCTCAGGATTGTTGTGCCCCAAGTGCAGGACCCGGCATTTAGCTGTGTTAAACCTCATGCCGTTGGTCTCAGCCCAGCAGTCCAGCCTGTTCAGATCCCTTTGCAGAGCCTCCCGACCCTCCAGCAGATCCACACTTCCACCCAGCTTAGTGTCATCTGCAAACTTGCTAAGGGAGCACTCGATGCCTTCATCCAGGTCATTGATAAAGACATTGAACAGGGCTGGACCCAGGACTGAGCCCTGGGGAACCCCACTTGTCACTGGCCTCCAGCTGGATTTAACTCCATTTCCCACCACTCTCTGGGCCCCTATCCAACCAGTTTTCCACCCAGCAGAGTGTGCGCCCGTCCAGGCCAGAGGCTGACAGTTTCCGAAGCAGAATGCTGGGAGAAACTGTGTCAAAGGCTTTACTGAAGTCCAGGAAGATACATCCACAGCCTTTCCCTTGTCCAGCAGCCGAGTCACTTTGTCATAGAAGGTGATCAGGTTAGTTTGGCAAGACCTGCCTTTTGTCAACCCATGTTGACTGGGCCTGATCCCCTGGTTCTCTTGCACGTGCTTCATGATAGCACTCCAGATCATCTGTTCCATGACTTTCCCTGGCACTGAGGTCAGACTGACAGGCCTGTAGTTCCCTGGATCCTCCCTGTGACCCTTCTTGTAGATGGGCACAACATCAGCCAGCCTCCAGTCCAGCGGAACTGCCCCAGTCAGCCAGGACTGTTGGAAGATGATGGAAAGGGGTTTCACAAGCACATGCCATCTTCTTGTCTCTTTCAAACTAATATATACAATAAAGGTAGGGGTTTGGAGTTGGTTTCTCCTGTTTTAAATGTTTGTCTACAATCACAGTTTTTGACTTTTAATGACTACAGAGAGGTGCAGCTTCAGTGTCAGCACAGCTTCCTTTAGCTAAATGAGAAATAGGCATCTTCAAACCTTCCTGTAAGCCCCCCCTCACACCTTTGTTCAGCTCAGTGAAAAAAGTTAGTGGCATGCAGGATAGTAAACTCTGAGCACTTGAAGTTTAACACACACCTCCAGATAGAAAAAAATTGGGGAATAAGAAAACCCAAAATAATTACTCTGCCTTTATGAACTGATGAATGAATTTCCTAACTTAAGCCCTGGTGCTATACAAACTCACATAAAAACATACATGCAGAAGCCAGAGGGTGATCGAGGCTTGATGTGGAATGCATTTGATGGCTTCTGTGGATTAGCAACACAGAAACAGGGAAGGATTGTGTCCCATTTTTTATTAGTGTCTACCACCAATTCTGTGAACCACCAATCCTCCCCCCATAATGAAATCGCTTTTTTAAGCAAAAACATATTTTGTGCAGATGTGCATTTCCACCCAATGCTGACAGACCACCCAAATACAAGGATTATATAGAGAAATAATTGCTTTCTGAAAGTACTATTGAAAAGTTTTCTGATGCAACAGCTATCAGGCCAATAAAGTTCTTCATGTAGAGTGTATATTTTCAGTGAGTTATAACTTTAACACCCAAAACATGCTGATGGTATATTTCCTGATTTGACTCTAGCAACCTTCCCCCGTGAAAAGTGTAAATATTGTAGCAGAATATCCCTAAGAATTTTCCTCAAACAAAAGGGGTGAGCAAGCTCTATTTTAAATAAAGGCATCTGTCCTAATAGGAATTACAAGACAGAACCACAAAATAAAGATATATTTGGGCTTCTGTTTTCCTCTTAATTCTCTCTTAAAGACTATTTAATTTAACCAATCCCAAATAACACAGATTTAATTAAGGCAAGAGATACATAGTGCACAGATACATCCAAAAGAAGACATTAATTCCAATATAAAATGAATAGCATTGTATTAACGTTTATTTCTAATTACAAGAAACAGAATATCAGTCCCTTATTTGTACAAAAATACCTGAAAGATTACAATTAGGTTCACAAGCCAAAAAGCTATTTACAGTATGAAGCAAAGCATATTGAATAAAGGTTTTGTCTCTTAAGTTAATACCTTTTGCATTCCCTGAAACTTTAAACTTTATTCCATTTTACAGTCACTAAATCTTGCATTGTGACAATATAATTTATGATAAGCAAGTCTTGCCACTGGAAAGGTGCATTGATTGGTCAAACTGTCAGGTATTTAGTGCAGAAAAGATAAGACAAAACATCTAAACTGAGGCACGTGTTTCTTCAAGATTAATTAACAAATAAAAAGTTTTTTTGTACTTTAACACCTATCGTAACATAACTTAACTAGTAACCTCATTACCAAAATGGTTTGGCATTTTCCTTCTCAACATATTCAAGATTGCTACATGAAGTATTTATTTAGAAAATAAAATCACAGGCAAAAAGATAAAAATTCAACAGGCTCCAAAACAACCCTGAGCATCCCCTTTACATTCATGTCATTTAAATACAAAAATAAGAGTCAAATGTCCTTCAGTCCTTGGTATTCTGAGCTGGCAGCCAGCTGAATCTGTTGGAAAACTAAGGTGGTATTGACTGTTTTCCAGCAGAAAGACGACAAAGCAGTGATCTGCTTAAGTAAGATTGTTGCCACTTTGAAGGTGGTCACTTTCTCAAAACAGCTCACTTTAGCTGGGAAAAGTACAAAACACTAAGTCAACCATCTACATACAAAAATCATGATTCATAGTCAAACTTTTATTCTCAATTTAAATAAGATGCAAGGTTTGTTTTTTTTTATAAATATGAAACACTGCAAATACTATCCGTCTACTGGGAAAAATGCTTGGTTGTCACTAAGCTATGTAAACAGAAAAACTTAAAACTACAGCATAAATGGTCTTGTTAAACTGGTAATGTAGTCAATACACGTATCTTTTTTTCTCCTAATAGGGGCCAAATAGAAGCATGCAAAGTGAAGTCAGACTTAAGTTAGCTTAATTTTAAGGTTTTAAAATACATTGTCTAGAAAGCAGGAACACTCATTTCACTATGTACAAAAAAAACCAAAATAAAACAGAACAAAAAAAGGCTTCTACTAAAAACATAATCAAGTTTCTTCATTTTTAATATCTGACATTAAATGGAAAAAAAAAATACTAAATGTGTTCTGTAAACTAAAATACAGTGTTTCTATACCATTGACATAGTTATTAGCTGATATGGACGACTCAGGCAGGTTATGGTTTGTCTTAAGCTATTCTCAACACTACATGAAGACCTGAAGGTATGGGATTGGTTTTCCTTCTTTATCCTTTCAGATGGCTAGGATTTCCAACCCAGTGGCAAATATTAGTAAGGACGAACTAGCCTGCATAAATCATTTACCATCTTAAGAATGCTCCATTCTGTGCTATGCTCTACTCAAGTTCCCAGGGTGGAATACTTCTTATGGTGGCTAACTGCATGAAGTGCTGGGAAGCTATTCAGTAACAGTTCCTGCACCAACAGCGTTGCTGCAAGAATGATATTGGCAACTGGAGAATCAAGGTGGGACTTGTCTAACTTTAATACTGATTTATCATCAGAAAAAGTTATTGTGTAAACATTAAATAATTGATTTAAACATTAACAATAAAGTTGTTCTGATGACAAACCAGCACCAGGGCAGGATACATGCGCCTCTGCCATAGGTACTGGTGTGCTTTAGCACGTATGAAACGGAGATCACCAGTTACCTCGATGCATGATATTACCAGCAGCTAGCTCACAATCAAATTTGTTTCCATTCCCAGTATGTTCTTTCTCACCATGTATATTTTCATGGTCTTACAGAAAGCAGAAGGGGTACAGTTCTTTTGTGCCCTATTCCCCAAAGAGCTTTGTGTCACTGTAGCTTTACTATATGGAAAGAGCTCTCTGAAACAATCCGAAAATTCAAGGAGCTTGAATTTTTTGCTTTTTTATTTTGTCATACTAAGACTACCCGCAGAAGAATCTTCTCACAAAAAATGGTGGTTTCAAAAACAAGTGTAGTCATTCAGTCCTGTTCTATTTAGTAACAGTAAGTTTCCTCAGGAAAACAGTCAAAAGGCTGTAAAAAACAAACCACCGCTGCAATAATAAAAATTTGTGCATAGAATCTAATACAGTCTTTGCATGACTGGATGCCACTAATATGCCATCAACACACTACAGCCATAAATGCTACAAGTCAACAGTTTTAAGAGTATGTATATGGTGGTATGTTCTTTTAGAATTGTATCCTCATTGCTTCTTCAAAGACATGTGCAGATCATCAAACCTCAGGTCTCCAGAGAAGTTTTGAGACACATGCACGACACGCACACACACACTTCTTGGTTTTCTTCTAGATCCTTTTAGGCTGAAGCATTCCATACATTTTAGGGTGCAGATTAATACCCAACTCCTGCATGAATTTTAAAAGCCACATCAGCTCCTAATATAGGCTGCATACAATATCCAAAACAAAGTAGGAGTGCAAAAAAAGTGATCAATACAAAAAGTAAACACACTAGTCTTAATTGTCAAGATTATTCCAGGGCAAGAGTTCTTTTCAAAGATTTCTCTTCACACTTGTTCCTGTTAAGTGGCCCAGCCAAGACAGTTTCCAGTTTTGCTTCAAATTTACTCATGGTTTTACATACCCTCCCCCCATTTTTGGGATGCTGGGACACTCAGCAGCAATCACTCTTAGGTGTTAGACAAACCAGCAATCTTGGTCTGTTGGCACCGGTCGAATCCATCCCTTCCAGAGTCCCAAGGTGCATAATATTTTTATTTATTTTTAACCAACTTACAAATCTGCCAATTCCCCAGTGTCAACGTTCTCTTACAATTACTCTTCTAGCAAATCCAGTCTTCAGTCAGAAGTCATATTTGAGGTCATAAGGCCACTCGGATGCAGTGGTGTTTGAGTTTGCAGGGCAAGACGCCTTTGTTTAGTTGATAGAATTCAACAAGTTGGATTAGGTCACTGAATTTGGTGTTCCCATCATCCAGGCTGAAAAATATCTGCCCATCATCTTCACACTGGGGAAATAAACATCCTTTTCAATTTAGACTGCACATGAAGAGATGCAAGCAAAACAAAACAAAGTGTGTGATGCAAGATAAATGATGGGCACTGCCCGAACAACCTAGTGCCCATAGATATTGGTGAAGACACACACACCACTAGAAACAAATATACGTTAATCCAACTTGAAATGTTTTTTCATGGAAGTGAAAGCTCGTGGGTAGAGTAAATGAAAGTTGTAGAGACATCACTCATCTCATCTGCTCCTCTAAGATCATAAAACAAAAATACTACAAATGTCAGCTGTTTGTAAAATTGGCAGGTGAAGCAAGGGAAAAGGGTTTGAGACAATGAAGAGCTCTACGTGATCTAAAACTTCTGACGTTCTTTTTGATCACGATAAAAATCAAACAGGTTCTCGACATCTCAATGTAATGTTATTGGATAAGCTCCATAATACATTTTTTTAAAGTTTCCATAAGTTAGCCTACATTTGCCTAAGTGATTGGGAGAAAACTGCCCCTGTGTTGCTGTCAAGTCATATATAGAACACGTTCCATTCACTACTTCTATACGTAAGTGACCTACACTACTTTTCCAGGCAACATTAACAAAGAATTTGAATCAGACATTTGACAGTTCTAAAGAATACTTGCTAATATACTCATTAATGCATAAATCCATGTTTATTACATCAGTAATTAATAAGAGGTCTCTTCAGGTGTTCTCAAAGCTTTGTGATTTAAAATTTCCTCTTCTGTGATCAGTATAAAAATAATTTACTTACCGGTAAAATTTGAAAATGCTTTATTTTTTGATGATGGCACAGTGTAAGTACGAATGCCTTTGGATTGCTTTGGCTGTCCCGGAGAAGAAATAGTCTAGAAGAGAAAATTTTTAAGTACATACTGAATACCACAATCCATTTCTTCATAAATAATCATTTTGTGCTATTGCCTAACTCTTCTTTAGCAGCTTTAATCGGCAATTCTATAAGCAGCAACCAGCTTTCAATTTTTGTACTACAGCTATGCAACACTAATAGATGAAGAAACAAGAAATTAAAGATACAGGATACCAGTTCTTCCCCTATTTATGTGTAAGGTTTTTTTAAGGGTCTCTTTAATTCAGCTTTGCATTACTAATGTGTACTCTCATGAAGAAAATGTTCTCGTTTAACTCCAAAGCAAATCTGGATTTCTGTAGAAGGGAAAAAAATACATGAGAATCTGTTCCCACTCTCCAGTATCTTGCATCAGTGTACAGAAATCCAGCATTAACAAAATTACATTTAAGATAAACTGCTGCAATTGCACAGAAACAGCTCAATACTTTCTTAACACCACTTAAGCAGTTAAGTAGCATCCACATTATCAAGATGGGGAAAACACACACCAGTTCTTCCTCTGAAACCATCACAGTATTTTTCCATCAGCACCAGTGGAAAAGAATACGCTTTAGGAGTATTGCTAGAACACCATACACTATGTAATACTCACTTTTAAGCTGACCCACAAAACTGAAGTTCTAACTCAAATGAAGAAGAAAATCTAGCCAAAAAGCGTTTCCTCCCCTTGAATTTATGAACTACGGAAGGAGAACCTCTCCATGCCACAAGAAACAAGAATATACCTCTGGCATAAGTCTCACAGCAATAATCACTAGTGGATTTGTAAGACGGCCAAGCCCAGTACTGGTGCAGGTCCCAAGCCCTCTTAATTGCTAACCACTAAGCCAGGAACACACTTTTCCAAGGCTGAGTTGCAAGAACTGCTTGTAGTTTTATGAACCCGAAAGAACTTACTCCAGCTCCTCAGAACTGATTGAGAAATGTCAATACCACAAAAATGCACCATCATAACCAGGGACAGTCCAACATTCAGAGACAAGCATGTCTTGCCACCACCGGAAACCATGCATGGTATTTGAACATTCCTTTTTAGTCCTAGCAAGACCAGATGAGTGGAAAAGGGACCAAAGATTAGATATTAGGATCCGTCTCTGGGAGAAAGATCTTACTTGCCCTGTGGTTACTGCAGTTCATGCAGGTATCTAAATTATCTTTCACCTAACCATTACAGATAATGCATGGCATCATAAACTAGTAGCACAAAGCAAAGCTCAGTATAGCTGATCCTTCAAGTGTTTACTTAACCTCTGGCAAGCAACAGGCTGCCCACACAGTGACTATAAAGACAGATGAGAACCAGAAATCCAACAAATCAGCAGTGCTCCTTTGCTTTTTCAGCCTCCCTTCTCTGTTTGACCTGCTAAGCTAAAACCCAATAGCCTTAGCCCAGCAAAACTCCAAAACAATTAAAAAAAACACTGCTTGATGAATATGTACATGCACAAGCAATTTCTATTTCTCTAATGAATTTCTTTCTTCACAAAAATCAGTGGTGCTCCTGAGTTAGAGAACACTGAAGAAGGGTTTGAACTTGACTGTCTCCTGAGAAGCCAACATGGAAATTTCTGCCTTAACCCTAATTGCAACAAGATTAGTGAATTGAAAGCAACTATGCTCTTCACATCCTACAAATAAAGAACTGCTGAACGCAGTTTAAGCAACTTCCTTTCGATAACTGTAATTACATATAAGTAAGGGAAACAGAGGTGGTCAGAAGATACTTAAATCTCAGCTACCAAGATTTTAGAGACCGCTGGAACAGGTGCTTTTTCATTTCTTTGCTCTAGAACAGGAATAAATAGTGAGAGACCAACATTAGCTACTCTGATTCAAACAAGAGAGCACAAATGGCTGATGTTAAACTTGTGAGTAAATGGCTGAAAAATATGTAGGCTTTGCCTGAAAAATGTCCTCAATGCAGATTACAGGAATTTCTTGTTTTCAAATTATAACATTCTCTAAAACTTGATGGCCCCTGTTGGGGAAAAAATAAAGTGTATTCTTAATATACTTATACATTATTTTTCAAATTAAGAGTTAGAAAGTACTCCTCCAAACACTTGCTCTAACTTTTTGAAATCCAAGCAGGTTATAAAGGGACTACTCAAGAATCGGATTACTCAGAAGTGCTCACAAACCTGTTAAACCTTTACAGCAGAAGTTCAGCTCTTGTCTATAATGCTTACCACCAGATCATAAATACTAAGCAACAGGAATACCTACCCATCTACAAGCCCTTGTTGCTTAATAATCCTGTGAGATTCTTCTCTGGAGATTCTGCCATGAAACCAGTGCTGCGTCCTATGAATAACTGGAGATGAGAAGAAAAAAAAGGCAAAAGGAAGCATGGTTAAAAAAAGTTAACATGCAACATTTTTTTCCACACACTAATTATTGAAACATTTTAAAAGTGGGTATAGTTCTGTTACAGAATATAAAATATCTTTCATCAATCTATATGCTGTTGCATCTACTTAATACACCAAGTAGACAGGCATTATCTCTATGTATTTTCTGATTCGCAAGTGCATGATTAGTTAACAAGATAAATGTCTTATAATATAGTCTTTCCACAGCTCCTTGAAAATGCTGGGACTAGACAATTCTTAGAATAATCTAATGAGTTAGAATCAAGCCCCTTTAACTCTCAAATAATGAAAAGCACTTTAGCTTTCAAGTGTGGAGTTACTGCCAAATATTTTTATGTTTATTGGTTTTATGTTTTTAAAATGATGATTTTAAATTCTGTTCAACAGGACAGAAACAGATAATAGTTATGTTTCCCCTAAGAAGTCCATTATATCAATACACAATATCCTATTATTTTAATAAACTTACAGTCTCAAAGAGATCTTCAGGATTCACATTATAGGCATCCATATTTTACTTTTTTCAGTTATTATGGAATGAACGCTATTTTGAAGACTTTCATTTTTACTCTTTAAAGGTAACAGATCACTCATTGACGTTCCTTGTCTGAAACGAAGAACTGACTTCTGGATTCTTTTAAATAAAAACATTTATGGAGTCTCTATTTTCATAAAATCTGAGTTTCAAAAGATTAATGTTGAAGAAAAGCTTGAGTGCATCTTCAATGGAAAACAAGTTCCTTCTACTATGTCTGTATGGGTAAGCGTGTTAATAACACAGGAGGCACTGACAAACATAAATGCTGTATTTGACACTGAGGCATTAATAATACACAACTGCACTCTAATTCTGTCTCTGTATGAAATCTAACTTTTATTTACCCACACAGGCCTCTGATATTAGGCTTATAAACCAACAGAATTTACCTGTACTCAGTGTGGAAGGATGGAGTGGACTTTGGCTACCCAAGATGTTCATTCTTGTGCTACGTTTCTATAGAGAAAATGAATTACCGTTAAATCCACACTAAAGCCTTAACAGAATAGAATTAGTGCACATGCAATACAGATTTAATTTACAGGAAACTGGGGGCTGGGCAAGTTTAATGCAAGGATGAGAAAAAGAAATGCAGCTTTGAAGGGGGCTAATCTACAAGCAGCAGCTCATTTCAGTTGGCTTAAAACACAAGCCAGATGTTAATGATGAAAGCTCAGTATCTAAAAAAAAAAAAAAAGAAAAAAAAAGAATAATTAAAAAAACCGACAGAAAAAAAAAGTCTGATATGTTTCTGCTCAGGCAAAACACCAGGCACTCAGTAAATCAAGCAGTATTTCCCTCCCGTATATAAAGCACCAGCTAGTGCTTCATTAATGACTCCTGTTCCCTAAGAGACGAGCATGTGGGAAAACTTGTACTGCAGCTGTCTGTCCACAAGACACTATAAACAAGTTACATCAGTTTTCATTGCAAGAGGTCCTGCCTCTTGTATATTCTGCAATTAAACTTACTGGGAGCAAGCCATTAGTCAGAGCCCCAGCCTCTTCCATGTGGGGAAGCATTTAATTTGACATATTCCTCCTCAGAGACTGGTTTTGCAAACTGGCAGTAAAGTTCTGGTGGGTCTGCTTTCCCCCTCAACCTTCCTCTGGACACTAGGGGGACAGAGAAGCAGTGGTAGAAGGTTGTTGTGAATGTGACAGTTTTGCTAAAGATGGATATTGACTTTCAGATCTGCATGCTTGCAGTGTGATTGCTTCAGGTCGGAGCTAAGCTATACTGTGACCAGCACTGCACTAACATCACAGCACACTCTGTGTTTTGGCTCTCAACTGACACTAATTACAAAAAAATAGAAAAGAAGAGAAGATAGCTACCCTCCAAGCATGTCCTTCTTCCAAGGCAGCACTCTGTGCTTCAGCAGGATTTTCAATAACTCTTCCTATTTGCCCCGAAAAATCCATTGCTACTAGTGAGTTTTCAGATACACTTCTCTGAAAAGGAATTTTCACTTGTTTCAAAAAACAGGGAAAGAAAAAACCAGCTTGAGAGTTTCATTTCAAAATGTTTTGGTTTCAGAAGACTGTCCAAAGTTATCCTTCAACAGCACAGAAAATACATCTCATTTTTTCTCTCCTTCCAAAAGATTTGCAGACACAAAAATAGACGGCTTTTCTTTTTAGGCCGGAGGGAAAGGAGAGGATTCAAGGGATGAGAATAAAATCTGTATTGCTTAAGTTGCTCACTTGCCCTATTACTATACTCCAGTCATTTTCAGGGCCAGTTGGGATCCAAATATAGGATCTTCACTTTTAGATAGCTGACAGTCAGCTCTTGGCCCAACATATTTTAGGAAATTTACGTGTTAGTTTTGCCAGACCTAAGCTGGCTTCTACAGAGACAACCAGATGTCTCTGTACTGTACATCTCAAAGTGCCTGACGTATCCAAGATTTTTCAATCATGTGGATCATGTGAGCCTAAGATAATGGAGAGCCAAACGCTTAAACTGTACTCATGTGAAACATGAACTTTACATGGATTTGCTACACAACACTGAATTTACATTTCTTGGCATAAAGTTTTCCACTTTTAAAATGTAAAAGCAAATGTATCTTTTCCAACATCACATATTAATGAGGTAAAGTTCATTACTTACTACTGGAGTGGAAAAGTGTGGAAGCATGGCTTTTCTCTGCTGAGGAATTCTGTAATTCTGATACAGTAGCATTCCATACTGCCAAAAGAAATGCAAGAACGTTATTATTATCCAAATACATAACCTAGGAAAAAAATGTAGTGATGTCATAATGCCACTTACTTACACTGGAACAAGGTGCCACCAGTTTATTATTTTCATGGTCAGAAGCTGTCCCCAGGCAATTTGCATTGGGTAATAGTGATTGGCAGGTGGCAATCAAGCAGTAGATAGGCATGACGAGTTTTATTTCAAAGACAGTGCTTTTACAGGCCTGAGTGAATTACACAACTAATTCCTGCTCCTCTAAGATCAGCTATCACCATGTTTTCCTTGTAGAAAATAGAAGCTTCCACTTCAGATCAGGGGACACATACTAAGTCCCCCTCTTTTTACCCGCTTGTAATGTGAACTAAAAAAACCTTCTGCACAAAGCATTCAAACTTTGTTTTCATAAAGATAAAAAATAAGAACCTTTCTAATTCACTAGCTCTTTCAATAAATTTCAGCAGGACGTAACACCTTTTGCACTTTTCTCATCCTTATTAAATAAGGTGATCGAATTCCAGTCATGTTCCTCCTTGAACACAATAAATTTTAGCTACACTAGTAGAAAAGATGGTAAGAAAACACCTACTCAGTGCTTTCCCTAGAGGCACAGTGTTAGAGTATAACAACACTGTTTACTGAACGTTCTCACTGAAATGGCATATATAATTTTGTAAACAGGGTAATATATGACTATAGAAAACTAAATCAGTACATAAATAAAACAGAGGATCACGGCCACAGCCTTGGGGAACAGCCTTAATTTTCCTCAACTACACCTTTCTTTAATCATCTTTCAGCATTCGTTAAAAACAACCCCCTTTCTCCTCCCATCACTAACTGCTTAAGGGTGAACATTGTTCGCCAGTACACCAAAATCACTGCCATATGGTACCGTTGCTGCCACACGTCACACTGCAAAGAAAGATTCCTCTGAATGGTCACAGCAAACTTCATGTCTACACATTTGGTAAGCACAGCCTATACTGAACACTGTGAAGGTTTTTCTTTGGCATTCAAGAACATTAGTGCTTCAACCAACGTAACTAATTTCTTCAGAAAAAGTGGTATCTTCAAAGAAAAATTCACCACAATTATCTGATCCTCTCAACACCTCCCTCATCATGCAAGATTCTGTAAACAGAGAAAGCAATAGGAACTAAAACTCTTAACCATAATTGGTTTTGTATTAAAGAAGTCGGGTTAAGTAACTGGAGAGTGGGTTATGACAGACAACAGGGGTATCAGCTACACAGAATCAAATACACATCTTCTAAATGCGACAGCTTCTTGCTTTCTGGCCCATACTATGGTTAGTGCATCTCCTCTTTAACAACTTAAACCAGGAATTTCTGTATTGCACTACAGAATCTCTTACAATTAAGGAATGAGATAATATTGGGAGAGCATCCAAAGAGATGTACTCCGGTTTGGGAGGTGATTACTTAGTGTAGATGGAGAACAGGCATTGTGTTTTCATACCCACAGGCCTAGGAGTTCAATTTGCTTTCCCTATGCTTACATGATTTTGCATAATGGATAGTCTGCACGGGAAGAGGAATACATAATTATAGCAAACGTTTGTTTTATCTTGAGGATAAACAAGAGAGATAAACATTTTGAAAGGGAGGGGAGGAATAAACAATGCTCATGCAGCAATGGGAATCTCTGTGGCTTCTCCCAGTCCACACATGAACCTCATATTCTTTCTGATGCACTCACTCCCTTTCAGCTCCTTGGACACATGCTGCAGGAATGCATCTTCTTCAGCAGGCGAGTGTAAAATGCTGGTGGGGAAAGGGCATTTTGGCAGAGGGTTGTGAAGGTTTTGCTGATGTGGGCTGCTATTCGAGTAGGAACAGCAACTCTGCTCATTCAGGACAGAGACATCAAGTGCTTGTAGCTCCTCTGGATTACAGGCCCCATTTTGGGCACAGGATGGCAAGTGGCAGCCACTAGCAGGACGCTGGAGCAATGACCTCAGTGGCTGGAGGGAACAACCAAGACCTCATTTCCAAATCTGAAATCATCTGTTTGCTACAGAGAGTGCCAAGGTTGACTAAGCTCAAGGTTCTCCATCCTACTTCAGTGGATATATATCTAGTATCAGGTACTGCATGCCTCTATTTCTTATCAGATTTTGTGTTACACTTGGACACAGAATACTAAAGAGTAGTATAACTGTATTGAAGAGAGAGAGGATTTTCATGGGTAACACATTACCTGGCCATATTTATCATATCTTTTTCATACGTGTGTATATTCCCTTTAACATGAGGGAGGATGTAGTAAGGTAAAGAGCAGAACATAATAGTTTACAAGGCAGCATAGAACCATAGAATGCTTTGGGTTGCAGAGGGCCTTTGCAGGTCATCTAGACCAATTCTGGTGCAGGAGCAGGGACATCTTTAAGTAAATCAGTCTGCTTAGAGCCCCATCCAAGCTGACCTTGAATGTTTACAGGGAAGGGGCCCCACCACTACCATCCTGGGCAACGTGTTCCACTGTTTCACCACTCTCATTGTAAAAATTTCTTCCTTATATCCAGTCTAAATATACCCTCCCTTAGTTTAAAACCATTACTCTTTGTCCTGTTACAACAAGCCTTGCTAAAAAGCCTGTCCCCGTCTTTCCTACAGGCCCCCTTTAAGTACTGGAAGGCTGCTAGAAGGTCTCTCCGCAGTCTTCTCTTCTCAAGGCTGAACAACCCCTACTCTCTTGGCCTGTCATCTTCAGGGGAAAGATATCAACATCTTCAGGGAAAGATTTAAAACCAAACCAAAGCTTCTGCACATTTCCCTAGGAAAATTAGGAAGATTTCTGTTTCAAAGAGCCCACAATAGTCAACTTTCTCCTCAGTTCCCTCCATGCTGATTTTGCTTCAAAACACAGTACAGCCTCCTACCATATTACCAAGAAATCTCGTCGTTTGCTTTCAGTTGTGAATAACTTTTACCCAGAGACTGGGTTGCCTATTTTTGTTACTTTTTTTAACAGAACCTCCAGAAATTGAAAAAATTGCAAAGCAAGATAGCACTCTGTTCTAGTCAAGATGATCGCTTATCATTATAAAAAAAATTTGTTTAGCTTTATGATAACTTGCAAATACCCTGTTAGGCAGTTTTTTTTAATTCACTAACAATAAATCCGGCTCTAAAACTAAAAGTACACTTAATTCGTATGTGGAACGAATTCAGCTCAGTACTGCGCTTAGAAGCTTATGAAGGAAAGGTCTACCTGGCATTTTGCTCAGCTTTATTATTTCAGAGGAAGATGATGTTTAAGAACATAAAGGTATTTTTTCATGAGCAAAATAATGAATGCAACTTAACAATAAATGTAGCTCTATTCACATAGAAGAGATTAGGTACCTTGAGAAGTCGAAAAGCAGTCATCCAGCATGTCCTGCTTTGCTCATCTTCAGCACACAACAACCTCAGCTCCTTAGTTTCATTTCTCACTCTGTTGGGCTACAAAGCATTAGAGGGAAGTCAGCTAAATTCAGCAGAAAACTATATTTCTACAAAGTGTAGTATTTATTTATACTTATATATTTACTACAAAGTGAAGGCAGGTACAGTGTCAGTCTAAAAATTGGCCAGAAAAAGCTCACACTGCCCTGAATTAAAGCTCAGAAGAGGCTGAGCATGCTTTGAAAGAAATCATTTTCTCAGCTGGGTCCAGTAAGATAAAAATCAGTGCCTGCTTTAAAACACTCTGCAGTTTTGGCAGATAATAGGAACAAGGTACTGAAGACACACTAGAACTAGAATCAATGCATCTGGGTGTTTTTTAATGAACCACGATTTTGAGATGAAGAACTAAAGCTGAAAGTCTGATTCCATCAGTCTGGGATCTATACTGCAGCTAGTCTCTACTCTGTGAGGCAAACCCATGTTGTCTACCCCTGGAACAGCTGCTAGGAAGAATATTACTTCAGTGCTGTCAATAAAATCAGCTCCTAGCCTTGTTTTCTTCTCTGAAAATTACACAGAGCTTTGAAACAGTTTCCAAATCTATCCGTCAGCACAACAGTTTTTAAAATCCTCAAAGGCAATTGTTTGTTTTATTTCCAAGACAATCATCATGTTTAAATAAATGTAAACTTCTGGCCCACAATAATGGTAGAACCACATCTGCTTGGAGCTTGATCCTTTGTTGTTATATAGTTTAGGTGTTCACGGTCCAAAGAAACTTTCCTATTCATTTGAAGTACTCGAGGGAAAAAGTTTCATCTGTGAGGTGAACCAAGGCCACCTCACAGGCACACCACGCTTCAGCACTGAGCTGATCTTGCACAGAAATTTCCCAAGCCAAAGGAGCACCAGATAAAGTGCTAAAAGTGTCACAAGAAACGACGGCAAGATTCACAGGACTAGTCTGCCAAACGAAAGATGTAAAGATCAAGTCCTCTCGACAGAAATGCTTGCAGATTTTTTCATACAAATTCCATTTAGCTGGGGCTGGGGTACTCTGAGCTACCAACACTATCTCGGAACTTCAGAAGAACTTAATGAGATGAATTACCTTTATACAAAATCCATACTCTGCAGGTGCATTGTACAACTTCTTGCCTGCTATCAATGAGAAGATATTGCTGTCTTCTAGATCAGCCAACAATTGCAAATGTCTTGGCTCCTGTGGAAATAACATGTTTTATCATAGGTAAGTGTCAGATTTTGGAAGATATTTCTGCAAACTCTGTAGTCTGCAAGACCAACCTCCAACAGAGGGCAGTGTTCGAACACTGTGCTCCTTTCGCAGACAGCCTGAAGTGGTCAGAGCATGTCACCTCTCAAATACTAGACTACTAGCAGAAAGTGTTTCGTACAAGAAGCTGAAATAATACTTTTTCAAGCACATCACATTAAAAATAGCATAGCCTACTGCATTGTTCCTGAGAAATCTGAAAGTTAGATAATATAAAATACCGTTTGTGGTATCATTCAAGCAAAATCAGCGAAACATGCAAGGAGAGCATGATTTCTCTTGCTAACCCTGTTAGCACAACTTCAGTAGCCACAATTATGTTGTCCAGCTAGTTTGGTTTTATGACATAACAATGCTAGATAGCTATTCTCATACACTGAGAGCCCAGGGCTTGGCTGTCATTTGATCATGGCTTGCTTATCCTTTTCTGTGTGATAAAAAAAGGGAACATTGTGCAGATATTTAAAAAAAAAGCAAAAAATACCCACTGTAAAAGCAGAAAGTGCTTTCACATGCTAGTACTGTGCAACTTCTTTTTCTAATCTTACCTTTGAAGTTCCTTTTGTAGAACAATAAAGTCCTGATCTCCTCAAACACACATACAATTTCTTCCATGATTTCCTACCCAGCTCTTTCACATGCAAGAAACCCTGAATTTCAGGGCAGCTGCTGGAGTTTAAAAAGTTCTGTTGGAAAGGAAAATGTAAATGAGGATTGCGTCCTACAGATGCATCATAAAATTGTCACTGTATTTGCAGAACAGAGAAGCAAATGGGAAATCCCTTTGCCAACTTTGGGCGCGGTTCCACATTATGCTTAAACTGACCAAGATGTTTAAATTGATTTATGACCAAAATGGATATTCCTGCTCCTCCTGTTCTCTGTATCAATAACTAACTCTCCAAAAGGCTAAACATTCTTTTGTAACCCCATTCTTCTTGCATGTGGTCTGAAGGAACACAGAGTAAGCATACTAATTCAAACAATACCTTGTCACAACAATTTTGGCAACTATTCTAATCTAGAAATGTCCAAAATCTGCAACTATATCCCCAAGTTTTAGAATGGGAACAGTCTTTTTTCAGAGTTTCACACATTAAAGTCTTACATAGCTGTGTACCTGTCCCAAGAAAGAGGCATGACAGACAACAGAATATTTAACTCAAAATGAAACATAGAGCAGTCAAATAAGTGCCAGCAATTATACTAGACTTCAGGGTCCAGAAGTATTTAAGTTCTTGACATAATTAGGGGGTTCACATATAGAATAATTTAATTTGCACTACATCAAAGGAAGGAAGTATTAGCTATGGTCAGCAAATTAATGGACTGCCCTCTTATTACAATAGACCGGATTTATAAATAACACAGGTCTTGCTCAGTATGTTAGAAGTCAAACTAATAAATTCAACAGTAGGAAGAAAAATGCATAAACATGGTTGAAAGCTATGGTTTGGTATTATTTCTTGGGCAATGCCAACAGGAAACAAAAGCAAAAGTCAGTGCTCTGTGTCAGAATTCTTATTTGCATTAAAACCTAATTTTTTTTCCCAGTCTTCCTCCCTAACTCATCTAACAGAATGGAAAAGAACAGTCTATTTTTCTGCTATCTTTACTATGAACCCACTTCACAACTATGAAAGTGAGAGACCAAAAGGACCACTGTTTTGAATGCAACTCCTAAGGCCAAAAAAATACTAGTTCTTAATGCAGTACATGATATTGCGAGATGATATTTAATATTCTTCCCTATTTTTTGTGTGCAATTAAAAATGGTGCACTTGATTAATGTTTGCGGTGGCAATAGATGCAACACAATTTCTACTAGGCTGCAGGAAGTTTGCCTTCAACAAGTTACAACTGTCATTGAAATTATGAAAAATGGCTGTGTGTTTTTTAAAAGGAAAATAGCATTTAATATAAATGATTTAAAGACAATTTTTTTTGATGGTTAAACAACCAACCAAAGAGAACGTACCCATCTTCCTTCCCCTGTCCTCTTGCACTGCTAACTCCCATGACTTATGCTTCATCAGGACTGTGACTGCACCTAACTGAGCCTTCCCAGAACCAAACTCTCATATTCCCCAAGGCTGTAACGTTTTCCTTTACCTACTGCTTTAGTTACTCTAGGTTTCAAAGTTTTTCATCCTCAAGAACATCTTGTTCTTTCAGGGAGTCCTGCTGCTTGTGTTAATAGCAAACTCAATTCTGCACTTACTCTGCAGGAAAAAGGCTCCAAGGTGTGAACACCTCTGTTACTACCAGTCTGTGGCAATGCCCATTCACTCCAGTTCTCATTCCCAATTGCAACCTCACTGCACCCGATTTTCATTTTTAATTCCAGAAACTGGTTTGACTTTTGTTTTTGTTCCTAGCTGACAGTGGACACTATTGTTTTAAATTATTCCTAGTGAACATGGAGCCAATATGTAATGGATTTTGAAGTGGTAATGGGACAAAATGAGTGTACCGGTTCAAGAGTCAGTATAAACTTGTATTTAAAAAAAGAGTCAGTGCATATTTGGAAAGATCAAAATGACAGAAATCAAGACAAAATCGGTTACTCGTAGGCATACTTTCTTAATATATTTGTCCCTTCTGCTTTATCATTTCCCTGTTATTCATGGTACTGTCTTCCAGCCATCATAGTACTCTCTAATAATGTTTTACATTGGCCTCATGAGTTAAATGTCCCCCATTTGAGAAAACAACTGAAGTGAAAAAGATTTAGACTATAAGGTTTAGAACAGAAGAGGTTTAAACAAATGAATTATTGGTCAGAGAGATAGCCCACCCTTTAGCATCATCCTTGGAGGGCAACCAACTATGCCACCACTACAGTTCCTTCATGAGCAAGCAAAAATACACTGTACAGCAACATAAAAAATTCAGGATAAACTCAATACAAATTGCACTGTCACACAGACTGCACAACTTTACCGACAGATATCCAAAAGGTACACACACTTGTAGTTTAACTTGGGAGCTATAAATAGGATTACTTTGTAAATACTACATATAATTTTCTGTAACTATCTTTCTTCTGCTGTTACTTTTTTATGAATTATTTTTTCAATATAAAAGGGCAGCTAGCTGGCTGAACCATGGGGAATTGGACCCTATTGTTAATTCTCAACAGGACATAAAAGCAAAATCTCTCACCATCTCAAACCAATCTTCTAACACATACACACATTTTTACGCTTTCTTCTATGCTATGATATGGAGCACAGAAGAGTATTTCTGCCTTGCTTTTTAAAAGGCATATTTGTTTGTCTAGAAATATAACTGCTGAGACTGTTTCGGGAACAACACTAGGTGGCCAAACCAAGTACCAAGTTGAATATTAATGGAATAAGTATGTATGAGTACAGGTAAGTATATTGTGTGTTTATAACTTACAACTGAATGCCACTGGGCAAGGTCTTTGTCAGTTATTTTCAACACCATATGTACCACATGCTAACTACACTGGTCTTTCTCAGAGAAGGAATTTCCAGACCTTTGAATTCTACCCTCCTTCCTCTCAACCTCTCCCCATCAGCTACAAAACTTTCTTTGTCCATATGGATAACTTACAGTACCTGCAAAAGTTGTGACTGTGGGATACTGCCATTTGTTTGCTGGCACCATGCAACCATTTGCTCTGGAAAGAAATTCTAAACACAAGAAGAGAAGACAATTGGAAGTCACATTATATTTCAACAATTCTACATAGAACAAGTAGAATTTTCTTCTAATAAATAATTTTTGAAACTATCTCTTTTAAACCAAATTGGAGATCCCTTGACACAGAAAGTCATACCAGGGCTTTCAAGTGCAACTCTTCCCTTCCTTTTGCTCACTGAATGTCCATGCAGACATTTCTTAAAATATATGTTATACAGTATTTCCTAACTGCATTTTTCCACTGTGTCCTCTTCTACTGAGGGCCTTCAGGGACCTCTAACAGCTTCTACCCAGCCCTCACTTTCTAGGAAAGGGGAGGATGAATGGACCTGCAGGTTGGGTAGTCAGTGACTCCTTGTTTATTGCATATTCTGCCATCAAACTTCTGGGCTTCCCTCCCCATCCAAAAAGGCTGTTCAGTGAACAAACTCTCTGTAACTCCACTTGCTATGGGGAAGATGCAGAGCAGGAGGAATAACAACTTTTCTCTACCCTTACAGGGGTAAGGTAGATGCAAATGCACTAAAAGAATCCTCAGGTGGGGATGCTGCAGGACGTCCAGTATGTACACCTTTACCTTTGATAGCACTCTCTTTCTATCCAAGATACAGTTCTTCAGTGCTGTATTTGCTTGACCCTAGATCCTGCTCAGTCCCTCAGAAGGGTCCACATGAATTGCCATTTGCAGACCTTAATTATGAGGAAGAGCTCATGTGTGATTGTTGATGCTTTAATTTGGTTGTTCGACAGCCAGGTTATGCTCAGGGCTTCAAAACCTTTAATCTGTCAAGAGAAAAGCCCTTTGCAAAATCTACCCCTATATGTTTATATTTCAGGGCAATATAATACAACAGACCCCAGTGTTTCTTCATAGAATCATAGAATAACCACATTGGAAGAGACCAACCATTCCTATCAAACACTAAACCATGCCCCTTACCACCCCATCCACCCGTGCCTTAAACACCTCCAGGGAAGGTGACTCAACCACTTCCCTGGGCAGCCTGTTCCAGTGCCCAATGACCCTTTCTGTGAAAAATTTTTTCCTAATGTCCAGCCTAAATCTCCCCTGGCAGAGCTTGTGGCCATTCCCTCTCATCCTGTCCCCTGTCACTTGGCAGAAGAGGCCAGCTCCCTCCTCTCCACAACCTCCTTTCAGGTAGTTATAGAGAGCAATGAGGTCTCCCCTCAGCCTCCTCTTCTCCAGGCTAAACAACCCCAGCTCTCTCAGTTGCTCCTCATAAGGCCTGTTCTCCAGCCCCTTCACCAGCTTTGTTGCTCTTCTCTGGACTCGCTCCAGAGCCTCAACATCCTTCTTGTGGTGAGGGGCCCAGAACTGAACACAGGATTCGAGGTGCGGTCTCACCAGTGCCGAGTACAGAGGGAGAATAACCTCCCTGGACCTGCTGGTCACACCGTTTCCGATACAAGCCAAGATGCCATTGGCCTTCTTGGCCACCTGGGCACACTGCTGGCTCATGTTCAGTCGGCTGTCAACCAACACCCCCAGGTCCCTCTCCTCCAGGCAGCTTTCTAGACAGACTTCTCCTAGCCTGTAGCTGCACAGGGTTGTTGTGCCCCAAGTGCAGGACTCGGCATTTGGCCTTGTTAAACCTCCTGCCGTTGGTCTCAGCCCAGCAGTCCAGCCTGTTCAGGTCCCTTTGCAGAGCCTCCCTACCCTCCAGCAGATCCACACTTCCACCCAGCTTAGTGTCGTCTGCAAACTTGCTAAGGGAGCACTCGATGCCTTCATCCAGGTCATTGATAAAGACAATGAAAAGGGCTGGACCCAGCACTGAGCCCTGGGGAACTCCCCTTGTCACTGGCCTCCAACTGGATTTAACACCATTTCCCATCACTCTCTGGGCCCGGCCATTCAACCAGTTTTCCACCCACGAGTGTATTTGCCTGTCCAGGCCACAGGCTGACAGTTTCCGTAGCAGAATGCTGTGAGAAACTGTGTCAAAGGCTTTACTGAAGTCCAAGAAGATACATCCACAGCCCTTCTCTTGTTCAGTAGGTGGGTCACTTTGTCATAGAAAGTGATCAGGTTAGTTTGGCGAGACCTGCCTTTTGTAAACCCATGTTGACTGGGCCTGATCACCTGGTTCTCTTGCATGGGCTTCATGATAGCACTCAAGATCACCTGTTCCATGACTTTTTATGTAAGGATAGGTCAGTATACTCCCCACAAAATCATAGAATCATAGAATAACCAGGTTGGAAGAGACCCGCCAGATCATTAAGTCCAACCATTCCTATCAATCCCTAGACCATGCCGCTTAGGACCTCGTCCACCCATGCCTTAAACACCTCCAGGGAAGGTGAATCAACCACCTCCCTGGGCAGCCTGTTCCAGTGCCCAATGACCCTTTCTGTGAAAAATTTTTTCCTAATGTCCCTGGCGGACCTTGAGGCCATTTCCTCTTGTCCTGTTCCCTGTCACTTAGAAGAAGAGGCCAGCACTGTCCTCTCTACAACCTCCTTTCAGGTAGTTATAGAGAGCAATGAGGTCTCCAAATGAAATAATAAAAACTAAATAAAGACACACATAATCACTAGGCTCTGTATGGCATGCCCTGCTTCATGGGCAAAGTTTGAATAATCTCAAAGCAGATATCTACCTCCTTTCCCTCATCCCCCAACCACAGAAGCAAATATTGTTAGACACACAAACAGGTGCTTCTACAGAGCTTTTTGATTTCAGGCATCCAGTATAGCATCTCATTCATGCTCAATCTTTGCACGACAAAGGTCAGTCTGTTTTCCAACTGCTAAATTGATGACTTAACTTCCTTTTTTTTTTCCTTCAGTTCTCCCTTTCATTTGCCATATTGAAAAATGCCTATGTAATTCAGTACACTGAATTTACTATACACAGCAATTAACATCAAGTCATTCTTCAAGTTTTTAAACATTTTTTGAAGCATGAAGACATGCGGAAATGCCTGAAATAAAACAATGACTGATTATAACAAGATGAATCACAACAAAAACATTTCCAGTTTAGAACATTCATCACTCATTAGGCAACATAAATTTCAGTCTTTAAGACACAAAGAGAAGGGCTGAAAAGGAATCGCCCTTCTGCCAGGTAAGTTGCACAATGTGTTATGAAAACCAATATTTACGAGCCTCTCTTGAGTAGAAACAGTCCCATATGGCAGCAGCTAATGTAACGGATAGGGAGCCTTCACATTCTTACACCAATCAAATGTTTTATTCACTGCAGGAGAGCCTGGGACTGAATGCCAAGCATTCTGGGTTGGACTTCCACACTCTGTTATTAATTACAGTATACTACATGAAACCAATGTGCTAGTTCCTATGATATCAAAATTTCTGTAAAACATTCAAATGTTCATAAAATATCATATGGGAAGATCAACAGAAGTGAAAAATTACAAACACTTGATGTACAGAAACGGTTCACCCAGTAAGTCAAGGTACAACCTCCGAAAAAAGCAATAGCAGATGACAAATGTACATGCATGCGTATGTGCGATGATGCAGCAACTGTGTGTTAGTGTCTATGAGGGATGGAATTAATTTCTCATCTGTAGTAACTACAGCAATTACTTTTCTTGTGACCTCACACATCTTTTTTAATTCTGGCGCTGTAAGTGCCCAGCTGACTCAAAATCTGTCCTCACTTAAACCACTTCTGGATTATCCTTTACTCAGCTACCTAGATGGGTTGCACCAGCTGACATTGGTTCATGTCAATAGTCTGTTCTAATGTAATTGTTTAGAATAAAATTATGATTCCCAAATAAGTAGTTACACTGCAAGCAGTTATAAAATTACACCATTCAAAGCATCTTAGAAATCCAGGAGTTAAGTACAGCTATGATATATAATACTTTTCAAGCACTGCTATATATGAGGACATTGACAGGATGAGTTAGTATGATCGGTACAGAAGACAGCAAACTAGTAAAGTACACCCCTAAGTGAGACACATATATAATGATAAACCAGAAATCCTTTGTACGTAGTAGTAAGTACTTAAAGGGTTATCAAGAGGGCTTTTTTTAATTACTGCTGTCAGAAATTTAGATACTGGTTTGGATACTGCACACTATGTGATCCATTTGCTTTAAATCAAGCAACTCTGAAGATAAGTAAATTACACTTCTGGTCATTTTTTATAAACCAACAAAGATGTCCCTGTCTTGATCACTCTCCAACACAACAACAGGCGTTTTGAAACAAGTATATTTGGTAACTCAAAAATACTTGAGGGTTTTAGTTTTGGAGAAGAGTCCAAGGAATTTAAACATCGGTTAAAATTTCTTTGGAAAGAATTTTGTTTGCTGATTGCTTTTTTTCAGTAGACGTTTGAGACAGAACAGTGCCCAGCAATGTTATTGAAATCCATCCCTCTCTCTGTGGTGTAAACAACTAAGTACTGAGACTCACCATGGGATTTTTGAAAAATTCATATTTTGCGTAATTCTTCCTGAATAAAAATTTACTTTCACTTCCCATTGTGGACTCAACTTGAACTATGAGCTCATGATCTTCCAAGCACCTCTCTGTGGAAAAAGAACATGGTATTACCACATGGCCAACCAGCAGAAGCGGCAAGATCAACTTCCAAGCAGCAGAAGTGAAATAACTCAGTATAATTCTGTTACATTTTCATGAAGCTAACAAAACATTCTATAGGTCCCAAAACAAACCATGCTGTCAAAAGGTACCTAGAGGAATTAGGGCATAAGAATTACAAGTTTAACATTATATGACAATGTGATTTTGTACATCAGGGCTTCATAAGCACAAACTTTCAAGAAAGAAAAGAACATAAGATTTTTTTTTTTTGTCTGCAGTAGCTTAAAAAATACACATGAACCTCATCTTTTTGTGCTTGCCATATGCTCTGGAATTGCCAAGGTGGATAGATTTAAGTGGAAAGAAGTTGTGGAAAGGTCACTGTTAGGTCTGAACTATCAAAGAAATACAGTGTCCTATTTGATCACACTCTATAAAGCCAGTTCATTTCAAGGTGAAATTCAGGCCTTTATTGTAGATGGCAGACAATGGGGTTTATTATGAAAGAGGTCACAGGATCTACTTTACAGAAATACTGACAGAGACAAATGTTTTGTACACATGACAGGGCAATTTTCTGCTCTAGATTTGGTTACAAGGTAACTCCCCATAACCACCACTTCTCTGGTCAAAAGAATGGCACATCAAAGCACGAACAGATAGCTCAACAAATTCAGTTCACTGAAAGCAGTAACTCAAAAGAAGGCAACTAGGCTAAGTGTGCACTGTGCACTACTTAGTGAACTCATTATCTTGGCAAATCTTCAGAATTGTCTGAGAAAATATGTAGGCATTTTTCAGAAGTCTTAACAGTCAGCACCTTTATAACATACAAAACGAGATTAAAAAATGGGACAAACAAAAAGTAAGCTTTGCAAAGCTTTATCCAAAAGACGTGTGGTCTGTTGGCTAAAGAAGTTCTGACAGTACCTTTGCCACTTCATATTCCTGCATCCTCACATCCCCATGATTAGAAATGCCAGGCTGCCACCCAGCTTTTCTTGGGGCGTTTTCAGGATAGAAAGCAAGCAGTCATTGGTATCTCAAAAAGTAGCAAGCTCTTGAACTTCACTTGAATTATTCAACTTAGCAGATTAATGCAAGTTCTTTGAAAATTTAACCTATCCATGAATTACACCATTATCTTTTTCACCTGCATTTAGATTGCCAGTCATCACCAGCTCATTGATGACTTCAACATTTACTATGCATTTGCAATGTCCAACCTTGCTACAGGTTTTCTTTCAAGGGGTTAACACTGAAGATTTTCCATACTGGGCTGCTCCCTAATAAAGAGCTGCTGCTTTGTGCATTAGCCACACCACCACTTTGAAAGGGTAGTTCTTCAACTAATGTACATGGTAGAACAGTTCTCGGTAGCAGTTCATTAAGGATATTTTGCAACACCTGAGCATTCATCATCTAAACCTCCATATTATCTGGAGGCTTCACAGGCAAAGTTACAGGTATTGCTGCTGATCTATTGCTACTGTGATGGTTTTACGCTAGTGGTCAAAGTCAAACCTCCTCTACACTGTGATGAGGATGGTAGGCCTATGGCAGCAGAAGGCCTTTCAGTGTCTTAAATTATGCTTCCTCCAAAAAACATTTAATTATGTCAATGTGAAACTTCATCACAGTATTGACCCTGAAATACCACCTGTGCTGGTATTGCCTGCTTCTGTCACTGCACAAAGTTATGGTCTTCACTTTCCTAACACACTGAAGATTGCTCACCTAAGGGCAGGGACAAGCCACATCCTGTTCATTCTGTATTGAGGAAATGCCATATAGATGAACATCTGTCAATTTATTTTGTATTTTGATAGCTAGTTTGTGTAAATATACCCAGTGAGTCGTTCTTAAATACTTTAAGCAACTGACATCGATGTATTTCTCTACCAAATCAAGTTCCTTTTGAGATCCTGAGGTGATACACCTGCTGATTTAATGTTCGCATTTCATTTTGATGATAAAAACTATCGTGAAGAAAAGGGGCTGCATTTCATAGCACACGCATGTGAAAAAGGAAGCTAGTCTTGGTTAGTTTGCTACTACTTCATAGAAGTTGTACACTTGAAAAGTCCTTGGTAATTTGCACTCTATTAGTACAAATGGGATGAACTGGCACTTGATACACCAGCAACTCAACTTCAGCCCTGCTTTGAGCTCCCTGCTACAAAAACAGAAACACAGATGTCAGTTTATTAAATTAAATGGGTCAGTCTGTCTTCAAGTGGTATAGCTGCTGCAGTGACACGAAATGTCTCCTTTTAGTTTATATGACAGGCTCAACCAAGTCTCCTCTACATAGTTCCTACAAGAACAGGGCGGGCTTTTTTTTCCCAAAAAAGTTGCCCTGTATTTCTACCTAAACTTATACAGAACTAAGGAACTGATACAAGATGGGAATAGGAACTTCATTCCACCGTGAACAATTCACAGGCAAAGCCCAAAATTCCCAATTAGAGAACCACTACAAAAGACAAGTAGACCAAAGTGTGAAATATTCCATCCTGCTTTCATATTTTAGTAAGTCCTGTGTCTAATTGTTCCACGTTTAATTCATTCAGATTAAGGCTAATCAAATTCAATACACATGTAAACAAGAAAAATCCTCATACAGAACCATGCAGCAATTCTTTCTTCTAATCCGACTTATATTTTAGACCCCTACCACTTTTCTTTCCTGTTTTAACTATATTAAGGAAGATGAACAGTCAGTTCTGGAGCTGGAAAAATGAAGTCAGTAGGCAGGGATTAATTCAGTGTCTAGATACGCACTATCATACCAGTCTGTCATCTTCAATATTACTACTGTTAATGTCCAATGCAGTTCCTGTCCTAAACTGATGGTAGTTACTCATGGAGTAATACATTGGGAGAATACCACAATTTTTGAACAGGTTAGGTGCATTCTAGTTCTAAATGAAATAACAGGAAAAATTGAAGTTTCACAGACTGCTTAAATGTTGACCACAAAGTGTTCTAGAGGTTAGTGACAGGAATCATTTCCACATGTCAAATCTAAGCAAGACTGCTGGTAAATTGTTACACCATTGCCTCCAGTGAGAACACAAATACTCTGTGCAGTCCAACAGCTGTTTGCAGTTATACACAAACATGCATGTTATTTGGAATATATTTGACTATGCGTGCAACGTAAGCACTCAGGTAAGGCTTCCTTAAAAACTGGGACCTGGAAGTTCATCACAGTGATAAAAATGCAGCCAGGCTTCAAACATTAATTAATGGTTGGACTCGAGGATCCGGTGGGTCTCTTCCAACCTGGTTATTCTGTGATTCTGTGATTTGCTCTTGTCCTCAGTCTGCACACGATTAAAAACATTAACTGGTTCTGCAAACTGAACTGTTTTGAGAAGTAACATTAAGCAAGACCAGGATGAGAAAAAAAGTGAACTTAATGAAGGCCTTTGCCTCTTTCGGTGGGCCTCAAGATTACCACCTACAGCATTGTCAGCAAAGATGGCTTGAGTAGCAAATAATGTCTTCTGGAAACATAGAATTCTCACTGCTATTAAGCGATATTTCTTTCCACACTGCTAAGTAACTATTCACTATTGTTTCATACTTCATTAGATGTACTGTAAGTAATCTTTTCCTAGAGGGAAAAGTATGGAACATCACATACCTGATAATAACTTCACCTAAGCTGCGGACAGATTACTGTTTTGAACTGACAGTTCCTGAAATACAGGGAAGTATTTAACCTACTGACAAGCTAGAAATAAGCAGCTGTATTAAAAAAAAAAAAAAAATATTGAACTTTAACCAAAACAGGCTGGATGCATGAAAACAGGTATTTACATTTTATTGAATATGTTACGGTGTATTCTTTGATCCTCAAATACAAGAAATTGGATGTTTTTGTCTCCTGTTAAATGAACTCTTTTATTCCATTTTCTGTCTACTTCATTTCGAGTGTGTGAAACCTGTATCATTACCACTTTTTTTTTTTTTTATGTTTAAATACTTTTTTATTTTGTCTGTCCGCTTTACACCCTCAAAGGCTGCATTACTTTTCAGACAGATCTACGGCATGGCCCACAGAGAACAGCCCTGGAGCAGAAAAAAGTTGGGTGGCTGCTGAAGTCCCAACCTGCACACCCCATTTCTCTGGGACAGCCAGGGCCCTGCTTTGTGCTTCAGTGTGAAACAGAGGTCCAAGACAGGCAGGTCCCCATGTATATAAATGCAGCTCGATAAGTATCTTGCTCTTTTCCCATCATTGTTAATTACCAAGTTATTTGTGTGTAAACAGAAGCTTTTGATTTCCTAATCAGCCTCCTGCCCGATTCATTCAGAGATGTCACACACCAGAGTTTGACAGCACAATTAGTCACCATGGAAGCTATTGTGATGTCACAAACACTGAATTGTGGCATCATTGAATGAATCTGGCAGGAGAAGGATGTTGGTTACAAAGGAGAAGGCTTCTGTTTACACAATACCTTGGTAATCAGCAATGATGGGAAAGAGAATACAGAAAAAGAGAGCCTGGTAGTTTAATGAGCATTGATAAAACTGAAAATTTGTAAAGGTTGCTAGAAGTGCACATGTGGCTATTAAGCTGCAGAGATAAAGATTCTGCAATTTATAGCTTAATCCTTCACCTCTTCCTATGTCCTCAGAAATGAAAGTATATCACAGACATATACAAACAAGTGTTCAATGTTATTTTTTCACATATTTCTGTATTAGGAGAGATATCCAATAAAACCAGTAACTAATCAAGGTATCCTGTGATTTTTATTTTTTTTTGACTGCTATTCTGTAGAGCAGTGAATGTATCTGCATTTAACAGTATCAGTTTAGGGCATTAGATCTGCAGCAAATTGTTTCCTTTTTTATTTGTAAGGGTTCTGAATTATATTTTTTGACATAAAAACCCTCTGTTCGCTACAGATAGCATTCACAATTCCAGTGCTAGTGATTGCAGCTTATTATTTGCCTTCCTCTATTTTCTAGAAAAATTCCCCATTAAGTGTATCAACCAGTACTCCAAATGTTACACTTTTTAAAGCGTTATTGTATGCTATGTAGAATTACAGATAGTGTATCTGAGCGATATGCAGTTGCAAGCTGCACAGCAGAACCCTGCAACTAATCAGTTCCACAAAAACACAAGAAAAGCAAGCCTGAATAACATGAGATCCTTTCAGGTACTGTAATTAAACCAATTCATGGTGTTATTTAATTCCCCACAGTTCTTCCTCTTGCTGCCTTCTTGAAACTGTAACCATGACACCTTAATTTCAATCAGATGGAGGAGCTGCTGCCTGGAGAGCAGATGCCACTGCTGGTCCAGAAATTGTCCACGGATTTGTGGGTGGTGCCACCATTTCTTTCCCTGCCTGAAGTCAAGTTTAGCCAACCCCCTCCCCCACCTCAGCATGCCTAGTTTTCATAAGCATTACTGTAGGTATGGAAAGCCGAGTCTGTTCACCCAGGTCTCCCAGCTGGTGATGAGCTGAGCAGTTTCACAGGACCGGTACTCTAAGGATCAAGCTTAATTTGCCTAAGCTGTTTATTTGCAATAGCTTCAGACACAGCAAGGCAGCAACAGAGCGCTAGCATGAAGATTAGACAATTGTTTTTGGTTTTAGTAATAAAAAAACAGAGGGTGGGAAATAAGAAAAGGACTTAAAATGCCTTAAACACTTAACACATCGAATTGTAATACACAAGAAGCAGGTAAGTGACTTCATCTAACCATACAGATAAAAGCAGTGCAAAGAAAATGTCTCATCTGGAAGCACATTAATAAGAATTACAAATATTTTATGTTCCCATGTAACCATGCCACCCCTTTGATCATTCCCTACCTAATCCTAGGTGAGGGTGATGCTCCACTAGAGTCCAGCTGTTATCATCCACACAATGACTTTTGTAAACGAGCAGCTGACAGAGGTCCCTGGCTGTCATGTCTGCTAGAATCTCGACCACTTTGCTTGTTCCATCTTCACTAAAGACTTTTACATCCTGCAACATAAAGGGTACACTTACAGATCAACAGCTCTGAACACAAGCAAACCACACAGCTACCGTAGAAAAGCATCCTCTTGGCGTGACGGTTCCAAGCGCCCTGGCAGCCAGGACAAATGACATGGATGATTCACTTTATAACACTTTCTCTTGATGCCCCCTGCCCTAATTCCCCGCCTCCCTCCCCAACACCCCCCTGCACTAAACAAAGATTCAACAGGGTTAATATGACCACATACACAGAAAAAGTGAGAGTGCAGGTCCTGTATAAAGTTGTGTAAGGTAAGCAAACGTGAAACAATACTGAGAAAGTACTTTGGCAACAGTGGGCAAGAGAAATTACATCCAGTCAAATACACACAATTTTCTTTGCAATCCCATCGGAGGTCTCCGAACATTTACAGAAGAGAAGGCCAAGACTCTGAAGATTAAAAATGGCTTTCTTGTTACCCACTAACTTTTGATTATTTCGCTCAGGGAAGTCCCACTTGAAGTTCACTAGCGGATCAATTAGCTATCACAGTCCACACATTTCTCTCCCTGCCCCGACTTCTTTTTTGATCCTAGCTTGAAAGTAGTTCAAAACCAAGCACGCATATGCTGCACATCCTAAATATTAATGGAGATGAGAGAACAAGTAAGGAACCTTCTCCCCACCTCCTGAATTATACAGATGCTTTCCTCTTTGCATTGTTCTGCTCAAGCAAGAGACACTTGCAGCAAAATTATTTCTTCAGGCAAATGCACAGGTCCGAGGTTTAAATCAACTCTACATTTAAAACACTAAACATCCTATCAAGAGAAGGCAAATCTAACAAGAACCTAGAGGGTAATTTGATATGGAAAATCTTACCTCAACAGCACGTAAAAGGCAGCAGTCGGAAGAACAAGATGGCATTTTAAATAGAGATTGCCTCTTGGAAGAGTTTGTTCTCTGCCTCCGCCGACCCTTTGTAGGCTACGGGTGGGCACCCGGGGAGCCGGCGGACGGCAGAACTGTACCTGTCACGTAGCCCCTGCTATGGGGACTGTTTCTGGGGAGGGAAACAACTCTGCCAGAGCTCCACTCAAAGGGTTACACGCAATCTTTGCGGTAGTGAATCAAACCACACCGTGTAGACCAATCCTAGCCCTCCCTCCGACTGATGTAATCATTTCCCACACACTATCAGACTTCCAAATTATTCCCGCCCCCCTCCATCCTCCCCCCCCCTCAAAAAAAGAAAAAAAAAAAGAAAAAGAAATTACAAAGGAAATTTGCTTTTATGACCACCCATGGGGATTGGAGACCCCGAAGTTCAAAGGCGGGGTGGGGGTAGCCGAATCCCCGGCGGCGACACGCGTGCTTCCCGCAGCCCAGCACAGGCTGATGTCATCTGCCTGCAACTTAAGCACTTGAACTTCTTCCTCCCTCCACTCCCCACCAGGATGGGATGGGATGGGATGGGATGGATCCAGCTCTGGGTGATGCTGCAGCAGGACTGCACGCCCAGCGCCTGCTGGCTCTTCCACCCCCCCAGCGATGTACAAATTTGAGTCCAGTGAAGGAGGAGTTAAAAAGCCTGGTCTAGTCCAAGTGACTCAAAGCTTCAGGAAACGGCTTCATCTGACAGCAGGGATGAGGGAGCTCTTTCAGAAGTAAGGTCTGGAGGAGAGAGGAATCCCCGTTGCTGTAGCCCTGAGGAAGCACTGAGCACACGCTGTGTGCAATGTTCCAACTGCTTTCCCACTCCTGCCAACGCTGAACCCAGCCAGTGGCATCCTCACATACACAGAAATTGGGGGCTTTGGCGGGAGCAGGAGGGATTTGTCCTGTGGGCAAGTCTATTTTCTGTAATTAGAACACATTTTTAGAGTAAAGCAGCACATTATGCCCATGGCAGGAGGGTTGGGACTAGATGATCTTTAAGGTCCCTTCCAACCCAAACTGTTCTATGATTATATCCATGCAGGGAGCAAGCTAAGCACAGTTCCAGAGGGACAGGAGAGAGGGAGAGCCTGAGCCACCCAGCAGACACTGCATCAGTTCTCTGGGCGGGCAAGCACACTGAAAAGCCAGTATTTAACTAGACAGAAAGTTGCTATTTTTTTTAGTCCCTCCCCGCTCCCACTGAAAACAAATCCCCACTTGATTTTCTTTCTCAATAAGATTGGAAAGGAGTGACACAACCAAAAAGGTGGTGGTGAAAGAATTCTTTTCTACTTTCAGCTTACTCTGTGCGCATGACTCCACTTTCTGTATTGAAACTAAACCATTTTGGATGGATTTCCTGCCTCAGGAACCAACCTGATGACATCATTCATTCATTCATTAGTGACTGAGAAGCAACAGCCTTGTGCTCGCTGCCTCCGCCTTCACAGGGGAACCTGCACATTCATATTCTGGAGGAATTTCCACTTTTGCAGCACCTGAAGCACTACCCACCCCACCCCCCTCCTTTCCTTCCCTGCTGGGAACAAGGCAGCAATATAGGGCAGGCTGCACCTGATCCTTGTCACTGCCAAGTCCTAGAAAAGAGAGAAAGCTGCTCTGCTGAGGGTGCCTCTCAAGTCATTGCAGATGGAAAAAAAAGGGAGCTGTAAGACAACCACCACACTTTTCCTTGCTCCCAAACACAGAAAGACTTAATGGAGCATGGCCACTGGAAGAATGCTGCAGCTGTTCTTTATGCTCATTACTGCCACGCTCCCTCTTTAATATAGGGGTACAAAGGGGTCATGGGTACATGTCCCACCCTCCCTCTCTTCATCCAGAGTCTGAGTAGATGCCAGCTATCCCGGTATAGAAAAGCATCTCAAAACAGGTAGAGGATGCACAACATTGGGCTGATCTTCAGTGTGCAACTCTGCAGTAACACCATGTTTCCTCCTCCTGTGAGTCAGGCCCAGCGGGCAGCACCATGATATTCCCATTCCACAGCGACTACTGGACCTACGCTAAAAATGCCAGTCTGCCCATTCACCAGGGCTGGTCAGCAGTGAGGCTTTTTAAAGATGCCTTTAAAGCTAAGGGACTGGAGTGCAGTGGGTGGATGGCGTGAAGGCAGAAATGAGCAAGTTAACTTCACTGACTATTAATAGTGCTGTGTTTGCTATCAAGGACAGCACAAGGCCATGTATCACCACTGACATCACCGATATAAAAGACTGCATCGGGAAGGGATGTGATGGCCTGGGCTGAACTCTACCCTAGAGGACAGGGGAGAGACAGAAGTGAGACAAAACCCTGTTTTTCTGCAGAGTCAGGAGTGCAACAGTCCCCAAGAGGCTTATGCGAAAGGTAAGGGAATTTTATCCCCACACACAATGCCGCAGAACCTGACATGTAACTACAAATACGAAACCAGCTTGATAAAGCTTCAGCTCAAACTTTCTAGCAGTTTCCGTGACTAAAAAGGCAGATAACAATATTTCTGTATCACAGAGTGGACTTAATTTAAAGTCAGTTGGTCAAATCCAATGCCCTTACACTTCCCATCTTTTATTTTTTTCTTTTGTTTTTTCAAGGAAGCATCTCCTACTTAGATGTTAAGAGCTTCTTATTCAAACGACTTCCATCAGAAACACAGTTTCACTTGTAAAAATGATTTGGGGCTTATTATCTACAAAGGAAAATGATGCAGAATTAATTCTGAATAAAAAAACTCTAATAACGAAAACACAGCCTGAAGAGGTGTTCAGAAAGTTATTCTGACACTTTTGCCCTGCATCCCTCCAAGAAATGCAGTGAAATGCAACAGCAGACTGCCTGCAACAGTGATTTACAAAAGGCCCTAATTACGTCAGCAGTACAAGGCACCTTCTATTCAAAATTAAGGTTAAGAATGCTAAGCCAACCAGAGCACTATATTGGCTGAACATTCAGTGCTTTACAGTGCAAAGGAGCAGATAACAGACCGCACCATTGTTCTCAGAAGAATTCTTCACCCAAGCTTTTTTTTTTTCCCCTTTTTTGAAAGACAGAAGGACTTAAAAATTAAAAATTTAAAAGAACATTAATATTCATCACTTCACTGGTTTCATATAATGGGTCGCATATCTTGAGTACCCTCATGGCTGTTTCATCTTCCAGCCTCAGTTCCTCAACCTCACTGCAGTATTTTGCGTGCATCAAGTACTGCAAGCATTATTAGGAATGAGGACAAAAAAAACCCTAATTATGTCACAGTCACATTACTACTTCTCCACTTTTCCATTCAGGCTATTTGTTTTTCCCTTTTCTGCAAGAGAAAACCTATGACTATACACAATTATCATAAATATTCATGCTTTTAAATGATGTTCTGCTGATAATCTTCAGCATCAAATGGATGCAAATTTTGCATTCTACAATCTGAAATTAATCACAGTATAATTTATATCAGTGCAAACCACCTTTGCTATCCTGGATTATGACACCAAACTAAGTATAAGGAGAAAGCACCAGTTAACAGAAGGCCCTCTAACTGAAATCTAATAGATAAAAGGTTTCAGCACAGTACTTCTTCAAGAGGTTTCCTTTATGAGAGATGAAGATCAGAGACATCACAGAAAGCTGTTAAATACACTTGAGAATCATTACTAAGAGCTGCACAAATGGAAAATCAGTCCAGCAAGTTTTGACTTATATCCCTGCATTTCTTTCATCAAGACTGTACAGACATGAGGATCATACCACCAGTGAGGTAAACAGAAGGAAAATTGAATTGGAATGTGTGTACCTTGTGCAAGCAGAAGGAGTGATTTATTGCAGAAGGCACCTATGTACCAGGTAGGTACTTGCCATTTTCACTCAAACTCTGTTTTGATGAGATCCTTTTCCCCAAAACCTTTCTATACTCAAAGCTCATGGGCTCATGACAGTAGAGTCAGAGTCACTGCAGGAATAGAGGAGTTTTCAATTAGGATCAGTTGACTCAAAGCTGCTGAGTACTCAAGCTCCACATCCAGGTTAGCCTTGAACTGCCATTTGCCTAGCTGAAGAGGAAACAAAGAAGAGAAGTTTTGCTTCCTAAAATTGCAAAGCTTTGATAAAGAGAAAAGCCTTTAAGCATGCTCTGTGCACACCTGACAGGCAAGCAACACAGTCAACCACATCTACACATTGGAGCACTAGCCAGTCCCCCCTTACTTGCCCAGTAGTATTAATGCAGCTTTATAAGATACAGGAATTTCAAGTGCAACAACGAAATAAATATATAGGTCACCCCTATGGCCCTTGTGGCTTCCTCTGTTGCACAGCTCATGCAGGAAAAAAGCCTTTTAGACAAGCAGCAGCAGCAGTAATGGCAACACATTGCAAGTAGGATCACTTATATAAAAGTCATCAGAATACTTGTAAAAGAAAAACAGCTGTGAGTTATGTGATCATTGCTCTTCTCCCCCCTCCCCACATATAAGCATAAAACCATAGGAAATGCTGAGGTTAAGGTTCTCATAGCAACATTAACTCTCTCCTCTGGCACATACTATATTTAGGTATACATTTTGAAGCCTATGAACAACAAAGGGGAACAACTGCTATAAGATCAAGATCTTAGTCTTTGACTTTCACATTCAGAAGAGCAATCAAAAAAAAAAAAAAAGACTTCAGTTGGCTATGTTACAAAACCCCGATTCTGCCCCTCTCAGCTGGACTATTGAATTTTAAACCCATTTCTCAGAGTCAAAGGAATAACTTGACTTAAAGAAGAATCACAATAGCATCATGTGTTCAGTGGTCATCAAAGACCAATACCAAAGTAGAATAATCTGTGAGGGTCGTACCAGTGAGAAAGGTTTTGGCAATCACAGCATCGTGGGCAGAGAGGGGCATGGCAGGATTAGCACTAGGTTCACGTCAGCATCTATATTTGGAGGGTTAGGCGCTTACGAACTGGTCATGTACAAATGCCCAGGCCCACGTTCACCCCAGGTAATTTTAGAGAGTTAAATTCCTTCTGAAGCTAAGGGAGAGAGATGGGGTAACTTAAGATCTAAAGCACATGACAAAGGCATTTGTGTCTCTCTGTTGGCTGCAGAGGGACACTAGGCTCTTGACTCCTGACTTCAGCTGGATGCCGTAAGCTATACTGGCTGATTGGCTGCGTTCAGGCCACAGTGACTAATCAAGCAAACATGCCTCTCTGCACTATTGGCATAATTACATACTGTAATTTTTGACATTTGAGGTTAAAAAAGTAAGCTAAGTGTGTGATGTTGCACATACACAAAGCACATTTAAAGGAACACATACAATGAGCACATTTGGGGGACCATTAAAGTTTAAAACCCAAATATTGTAAAAACAAGCCAAAGCTTTTCCGGTTCCCATTCAAAACTACATGTGAATATGGCTATTAGTTACCGAGATACTGGATGAAGTCGACATTCATTTGTTTCTATCTTTTCAAAAGTCAAAGTACTAATGCCCTCTGTAGAGTCTTAGACTTATATAGCAACTGCACCAAACTCCTTCAAAAAGCTCAGGTGTTCACATTCAAAGGTGTGAACTGCACAATGCACTTTTAAGAAAAGACTATACAGAACATGTTTTTAAGACGCAGCCAATGCCTGCATAAACAAAAGGTTTATTCCAACGTGTGTTCACATACTTCAGAGGCCAAAGGTTTGTAAACTGTAAGTTGCTGCCCTATAATTTCCATATTTTACAAACAAATAGCAGAATGTAGTTTTAAGTGATACATGCATACATACAGACAATACATTGATTTTTGTGACAGAATCCCCAAAAGCTTTTCCAATCTTTCACACACTTTGGTTTAACGCACACATGTTCAGATAAATCATTTGACCCATTTGACATTCTCATGTCTTCCCACTCAATTCCTTGCTTGCCTCTCATTGTTAGGTAAAAGATAGAGAAAGACCAATTTTCAATACTTTTAAGAGTAACAATAGGTCTCTATGAATTTTGCTGAAGCTTCTGGGTATTTAGAGGATGCTGGAAGAGAAAAGAAGCAGTTTGGATAGTCTCTGACACAGTACCAGTCCACACCAGTGGGAAGGCAGCCCAGCAACAGCCAGCTCACCTACTCCCGAATCTGGGGGGTCCAAACTCTTCTGTGGTCACAGTACTGACAGCTTACATTTTCTTCTTTGCCTGTACCCTCCCCCTATCCAGTATTTCTCATTCGTTTTGATTATAAGTCTGCAAATGAGCTTCCTTCTAGCATCTCCTCCAAACAGCAACTGCTTTTTCAGGCAGAAATCCTTTCTAGCTTTGAGTTACTTTATGTACAGGAAAAAAAAAAGATAGTTACAGGCACTGTTACTCCTTTGATTATGTAATGAAAGACATTAAATTAAGTGATGTTGCTGGCATTAACCTTTATCTTTCATATATTTTATTGTGCAATTTATCCCTAGATAGTTAGCAATCTTCCTCAGCTGTGCTTACAGAATGCATTACTTATAGTCTGAATTTGCTCCAAGAGAAAGGTTTAGTAGAAAAGTTCTTGCAAACATAATTTAAGTCACTAACAACCCTAGACAGGGTAATACAAAGGAAAACCATAATAATTTCTTGATTAAAATTCTTAAGTAACCAAGCTAGTTACAGACTATTTTAAATTGTTTTGCCATTATAAATTACTCTGTAGAAAAGGAATTATTACCACATCTTCCTTGCTGCACAGGCTTTCAACCACAAGAACCACATTAATTTGAAGCTTGACAGACAGCGGAATAAGGCTCCAGGGAACAGCTTCCCATAGGATTTAGAAAAATTATGCAGGTCCCAAAGACTTGGATGGCTCCTTCTTTCCCAGTAGGGCACTGTTACAACTACAGCTGAGGCACTTGCCATCCGAGTGCCCAGGCCTTCCTATGAGCCAGAAAGCCATTTCAGCATAGGGTCCAGCAACTTACAATTGGCTTCTCACTTTGATTTACTGTTGTCCCAGTAAAACTTCTACATGGGTACTCCAAAAAATTCCCCTTTCCTTGCACGTTTTTCGGAGGGAAAAGGAGCAGGGAGGTTGCAGAGCAGAAAACAAAAGCAGGATTAGGTTGTATATACAGCTAGACTCAGATCCAGTCCTTCATTTGCATACAACAGTCCAGTCAAGCATTATTAAGAAAAGGATCAGAGACCACTTTCAAAGACATCTTTGGAAACTGAGGATTACTATTAACAAATGTGTACATTTTTAATACATGGGAAAACCCTTGGGGCAATGACTGTCTCCCAACTGATACAATGAAACCTTGGGATATTAACTATGCTTGACAGAATAACAGGAATAAAATAAAACAGCAACAGCCCAACGATCAGGGACAAAGCCAAATCAGTTATATTTGGCATGTCCAGACATGGCTAAATAAACACATTATTTTAAGAACTGGTAGTTATGAAATCTGTCTTGATCAACTGCAATCCAATTTACCTAGTTTGGTAGCAAAGGAATCTGGGCAAGCAGAAGATGCACATCTGGACAGAAATAATAAACACAGAGGAAGACAAAGATAGACCCTCTTCCCACTCCTGTTTTTTCCTTCCCAAAAAAGTAATCACAAGGAGTGAAAAAGACAGAAATGTAAGGATTCGTGAGTGTATTCCCTGGTGCTTTGAAGTGCAGAATTCCTAAGGTTTTCTCTGCAACCCTGAAGGACAGAAGAAGTTTAAAAAAATTAATGAAAACAAGTTCTTAGCTGAAGCTCCAGCATCCAGATCTGACAAGTCTGGTCAGAATTGAAAACAGCAGGATAAAAAGAGTTTTCACAACACACACAGAGTTGCACGAGCTTTAAACCCCCCCCAAACATCATCCACTATTTGTCGCTTCAAGAATCTCTTTATTCCCCTTCACATCCCAATGAACCAACACTGACATCCTAGACTAGGCAGTTACACCAAAGCTGCTGGGAGGGAGACGAAGTCAGAAACTGAAACAAAAAATGGAACTTTCTAAGAAAAACTCTATGAACTTAATATGCATACCTCAACTGGAGAAGAATCAAGTACGATGTATCACATGGAAACACATTACAGGGCTACAACCAACTACAGTGAAAATATGAAGATGAGAGCAACTTCAGACAATGAAGAAGCTAATGGAAGCAAATGGAAAAAAAGGCAAAACACGGCAGAAAGACTTCTAATGAAGACTGGCTATAAACTCCAGGCAGTCAAGGAATGATGACCATTTAACAACAGAACCTTGAAGTATAAATACTCTATGAAACTCACAGCTTAACAGTTTCCATGTGCTGAAACTCCCAAAAGCTCAAGCACACCTTGGAATGAGAAACTTCCAGCACTCTAACAGCATCAGTCACAACCCACAATAGGTTTTCCCAATAGTGCCGAGTTCATACTGCTCTGACACACAGGAGTGTTTTAGAATCAGTAGGTGACAGGCTTAACTACAGCAGCATGGCAAAGCATCCCTAATGCCCAGCCATCAGCTGCCTCCTTGCCGTACAGTATTCAGCAATATTGCTTAACTTCCCGTCTCCCAAGCTACCGGCTCTGGAAGCTGGCGATTTCAAGCAGCGAGTATCGGCTAATTGTTGCTGCCTGCAACGTTCAGGATGTTTTATGGGTCAGTTTGTCACATGCACACAATAAATGCTTTTAACAGAGCTGCACACACTGGGAGAGTATTCCTGCACAACTGTGTAAGCATCGATTGTGCGGCTAGAATTAACCCCCTGCAGATCTTAGCTCAGGAAGTTAGATCAGTGGGAGAAGAGGGCTTACATTATCCTCTCCTCAATGCACGTATCATTCTCATTTTCAGCAATTGTTTTAATGGGAAACTGCTCCATAAAACTGCTCTGCTGTTTAGTTTTTTAGTAAATTTAGACATCTGAGGAAAACAATAGTTTTCTTGCAATTCAAGATCAATATAATAAAAGTTTCTGGGGCTGGGGGAAAAAACAGGACTATGTCAGCACAATTAAACTATATATTCTGTCTTGAATGCAGCTAGCCCCATACAAATCTCACTCTCTTCCAACCTGCTAAGACTTAGTCATTTTCAAATGAGTGAAAAGAAGTGAGAAAAACATTGGAGACACCCCAAACACCCATCCAAGAGATTTATTAGCACACAGTGTCTCACCAACCTGCCCCAAAACACCTAGCGTAGAGATTCAAGCTATCAAGAAATAATTCACATCTCTACCTACTTTGCACTTCACTACCGCACCTAACCATCAGTGTATGCTACAGCGAGACCAACACACGTGTTTTAACTCCACAGCAAGTGCCTCTGACTTCTCTGCTCTGAGTTGCCTCTCCAGGGCTTGCTCCAGACCGTTTTGCATACCCCTAGTAGGAGCACCACAAACAAAAAAAAAAAACAAACACAAAAAAACCCACACAACCCAACCCTTTGCTTAGCTTACAGGGACAAATTCCCTGCTGCCATGGTTACCACTCCAACTTCTCTTGCAGAACTAGAAATAAAAAAAAAAAACTTCCCTGAGAACAGACGGCTATATAATGTTAGCTCTCCTTCCCTCCCCTCACTCATAATTGTTAGCCACTAAATCAGCTACATCTGGCATATTTAATTTGGACTAAATAAAATGTCAGTAATTAAAAGATGCCGAACAAGCAACACGTGACATTATAGAAACAGAGTTTAGTATCTGAACACAGACTACAAGGAACTCAAACGGATTCAGCTAGTTCTTACCAAAAGCTAAGAAACAAAGGCAACTAAACGGTCCTCTATACGATCTTACTCAAAACAATGTCCTCTAGAAGCTCTCCTCTATCATCTAGGTGTACTGAGGTTTTCAAGCACTAGTTCATGGAGCAGCAGTTACTCAAATGCAAAGTAGTTAGTTCATTATAGACTGTATTACAAGGCTGGAAGTCAGCACCCTTCATCCAAACTTTTTAAAAGAAGGCTACTTTTGCTGAAGCTGTTCAGCCCACATACATGCAATTTGCTTTAAAGGAGCTATGGCCGTGTCACTGCCCCTGAACAATAACAGCCTCCCTTCCCTCTCTCCTTCTCCACACTGTTTTAAAAAGCCTGATTTGAAGTATCACATACTGCTCCATCCTTCTCTTGCATCTCTCTCTCCTTAGCCCATTCCTTACGACTAAAATGTCACCTCTGCATGTCCCATCACAGGTCACCCTAAGGAGACATGCCCACTGCTTTTCATTGCTGACCAACACAGCTACTTGTTCAAAAGCATCTCCCCTTACCTTGACATCAATACACCCTCTCCCCACAGTGGTTCACATAATACTGTCAGATCAGGCTTTCACCTTTGTGGGTTCATTGCTATCAGTATTCACTGACACCAAGCAGATTTCAGACCAAAGCCTCACTGAATCATATAAACTTCCTTTCAGAGCCCTTAAATGTCTTCCATCACCTTTTCTGCCAACCAGTAATCTTTTATTCTAAAGCTGTACTATCCCTTATGATTAGTTGAATAAGCATTTGAGTGATTTCATTTTAAGTGCCTCCAAGGCTGAGGATTTCCCATGAGAACAGATCTTCTTCTGAGTGCTCTGGTTCGTGTTCTCAACATTTATAAACCAGACGACTGGCTCTTCTCTTTTTTTTCCTCATAAATGAAGTAGAATAGATATTTAGCTATACTTCGATTGTCATTGCTTTATTTCAGTATTATTGATGGTCAAATAAGATTCAAGCATTTAACACAGAAATCCTCCCATAAAGCAAATTTCAACAGAATTCTTAGAAGATGCTCAAGTGGATTGGATTGCATGATAATGCTGGCAGACACTAGCCAAGTAAAAAGATTACTCTCCTTAGAAACTCAGTACTTACAAATTAATTAACAATGAGCTTCATCCTCATAATTCCAGACATAATATTGAAGGCATAACACTGAGATGATATATTTCACAATTGTCATGCCTTTAATTGTTCCCTCCCCCCCCCCAAACTTTAAGAATAATCACATGATCACAGAAGAACTGAGTGGAATAGACCTCTGGAGGTCATCTGGTCCATCTCTGTTGCTCAAAACCAGGGCCACCTAGAGCATGTTGCCTGGGACAGCATCCAAAGATGGAGATTTCACAGCCTATTTGGGCAACCTGTGCCACTGCTTGGTCACTCTCACAGTTAAAAGGAGTGCTGCCTGATGCTTGGAGGGAACCTCCTGTGCTTCAGTTTGTGACATTGCCTCTTATCCTATCGCTGTCAGGCACCACCGAAAAGAGCCTGGCTCCCTCTTCTTCCTACCCTCTTTTCAGGTACTTAAATGCCTTCAATAAGATGCCCTCCAGCTTTCTCTTCTCTAGGCTGAACAGTCACAGCTCTCTGAGCCTTTCCTCATAAGAGAAATATCCCAGTCTTTAAATCACTTCTGCAGCCCTTTGTTGGGCACTCTCCACTATGTCCATGTCTCTCTTGTACTGGGGAGCCATGAACTGGACCCAGCACTCCAGGCATGACCTCACCACTGCTGAAGAAAGGGGAAGGATCACCTCCTTCTACCTGCTGGCAATGCTTTGCCTATGGTAGCGCAGGAGATCATCATACTTCTTTGCAGCAAGGGCACACTGCTGGTTCATGTTCAACTTGGTGTAAACTAGTACCCCTCCAGGTCTTTTTCTGCCAAGCTGCTTTCCAGATTGGTGGCCCCCAGCATGTACTGGTACATGGGGTTGTTCCTCTCCAGGTGCAGGTCTTTATCCTTGTTAAATTTCATGAGGTTTCTGGCAGCCCATTTCTCTAGTCTGTAATCTCTTACATAAATAGTGCAGTTACACAAATGCCACAACATTAAATAAAAGCATAAAAAAATCTAGTGAAGTTTGATCATGGCTTAGGACCCCAAATGTGTCTTTTCCTAGGATCTTTCATCAGTATTTTCCCAAGCCATGCCCAGTGGTTCAAAGTTCTCCTTATGCTGAATGTTTCAAAGTTCATTTGTCAAAGGCTGATGAACTTAATTGTGTAAGTGAAAATATGACGTAGTATGCTGAAACCAATGCCACAATAAAAAATATGCTTCCTGATATAGAACTAGATAACATAATGCTAGAGATGTGATGCCAAAGCTTGCATGAAAGAAAATGTTATTTCTTCATTCAGCATCTGTTTCAGATTATTTTACATGGAAGTCACTGCTGCTCCAAAGCTGTCAAGGCACAGTCAGCTTCCAATTAAGCTATCTTATCTTTGAAGTTGATTGGAAGCAAAGCTTTCTCCTCCCTATAGGCATCCCCCTAAAAGCAGGTAATCTGAGATAATTTCCAAATGTATTCATTCTGTGTTGTCCATTCAATTAAAAAAATTGTGCAAATGCAGTCAACAAGCCTTGTCTCTAATTAAAAAGTTTATGCAACAATTTTCAAGAGGCTCCCATTAAACATTTAAAATAATTAGCTGTATTAGAAAGACATTTATATTCAAATAGCTCACATGCCTAGTTTCTTTGTTTAGTTTAGGCAAACAAATATTACAAAGATCCCTAGAATAAAAGACCAAATATTAGGGTAATCTTTTCTTTAAGATAACAGACACTCTTTAAAAGCCAATTCTGCATGGTGATACATGGGGAAATCTCTTGACAGTGGCCTTACTACTGTAGCTGATCATGGAGAAATCAAACATTTCTAAGACTTAAGAGGCAACAACAAGGGACTAGATTCCGTATTTTTTTTTTTTTGTATTATAGGTAACACATAACAATCACTACCTTCAAGTGTGCTCCCTTCTTCCCCTTCCCCCTCTTCCCAGATTATTGGCAGTAAGTTAAAGAAATCCACCAAGCAAAGATACCAGTAACTTTATTTCCATCCTGGCATGAATGATAATTCTTTTAAAGGATTTTGATGGCTCTGTGTTTACATCATGGATCAGAGAAAATAAAAGAGAATGTAGAGGCACTGATGTCAGATTTATTCTGCCTTTTCACAAGCTCATTTTTTTTCCCCAGATTGACTGGCAGAAGGTAAATCAACCTTTGGACATCTTATTCTAAAGTTTCTATTTGAGTAAGTTAATTCCACTCCATTCCAAATAAAACATTTTTTAAAATCTTGTACACTTGGCAAACAGTGCTAGCTATGTAAGAACAGCTTTAAGAAGGCTAAACTTAAAGGGCAAAAGTACAACTTAGATCAACACATAACAGAAGATATGTAAACATCTCAGTTTAGTATTCTGGGCAACATAACAATTTAATAGTCCCTTCTAGGCAAAACTCTACTCTATAAATAAATATATATGAATGTAAATAGTGTTTTTCCTTACCACTTCCAAACACTAGCTTGGTTTTGGTATGAATCTGAATCCTAAAATCTGCTTCCTTTAGATTATATGCTTATAGCAGTCTTGCATTTATGTAAACTCATAACATACACTCAAATTTCATTCTATAGATTTCAAGTTACAAAACCTACTTAATTCTTACATTGAATACACAATTGTACACATCAAAACTAACTTTTTAAGTGAAAAATATCCATTAAAGAGAAATTGCATTGATAATTATGACTGGCAATAATCAATAGCTATCAATAATTGCTACTGCATTTCTAACTCTGTGTCCAACATAAATCTGCTGATCAGCAAATGACACACTGTATCACCCTTTATTCACTCAAGTAGAGACAATTCTACACATGTGAAAAAACTTTATTGCCTTTTCCAGCTTCAGAGGGCTGTGTATTTGGATGGTGGTTTCCATAATCATCACAAGGCTTCTTACTGGGGGGGAGGGGGGTGAAATCTATTTTGCCTGTTTTGTACAATGTAGAAAAGAGTCACATTTGCCTCTTCCACTACTCTCCCCATCTTACCGCACGAGATTACACATGGCAAAAGTAAAATAACATCGGTGAGCTGCAGGGTATTAAGAAAAACATACTCTGTACTGAAACTATTTTTAGTTCAAGTGTTCTCACACACCCTTCAACACAAAAGATACTGATCAGACTTGAATTGTAACTCCTAAGAAATAAGTGGTTTCGTGGATTTGTTTCCAGAGTTCTGCAGCTTCTTCTTTCAGTATACCCAGCTGTATAGAAAACAACCCAAGTTTGCTTGGCTGACATCAAGTGAAGCTTTGCCAACCTATAGATTCTATGAATTTCTCTTTTTAAAGAGTAACAAAATAGTTAGTGCATGAACTTATTCAACCTATACCAGGAGTTTAAAGAACAAGTGAAAGGTACATCCTGATCTAGTTGTCATATAACACATTTCCGGTGCCACTTAACCTTCTCTGTAAAGACCATTATTTTTCATATGTACAGACTGGATTACTAGGTAGCTTCACTCTGGGATTCAACATGGAAACCATCTTGAGATGATAAATTCAGCTTTTTTAATTAAAACATCAGAGAGACATCCTAATGACTTTGATCATCCATAGGGAAGTTAATTAATTTGGAGAAATTAACCCTCCTTCCTTCCTTCCTTCTTCACAAACCAATTGATGTTTGTTGCATTTGGTTTTCTACTCAAAAACAAGAACTGAGGGTAGCTCGCCCTAGTAAAAAATCTGCAGGCTAATCAGAGGTCATCTACTTTCTGAAATGGTGGTACAATTCCACAACACTGTGTTTTGGAAACTCCTGCTATTACCCCCCTCTCTGGGTTTACTGGCTGTCGAAGAAGAGATATTACACATACACAGACAGATTCCCATTTGTCCCTCAAAAAAAAAAAACACCAAAACTGGCACAACTACTGTGTTTTAAGTATTGATGGCTAGAAGTATCTGTTCATGAAAGTCTGTATTCCCTCCTCAAATCTCATATATGTTCATCTATTGAAAATGACTGCCTCAGATGTCTGAACACTGCACAGTGAAGTTAAAACACTAAGCTGATGTGTGGAAGAGCACCGACTTTAATTTGCACAACAAAGTGCTTAGAAACTAACTGATCATTTTTCACAGGCCCTTAACAGATGATGGAAAAAAAATCAGCCATGCAGCTGCCAGCATCTCTCCAGATAAACAAATTCTGCTGTTTCTGCCAGGAGGAGTAACTGATGAGGAGGCTGTCCATTCAAGCAAATGGATAACAAAAATTTCCTACTTGGAAACAAAGCCAGATTTGGTCCTTAGCTTGCTAACTCGGGGGAGGAAAGGACCTTTTCCATCACAGACCACCACCTAGTTTAAGGTTCAGTTTGCATTCTACCCGAACTACACAGAGCTGGTAGTCCTTTCTGCTATCACTATCTACCTCAGTCAAAGTCATCTTCTATACTTTTGCAACCTGAAGAGGGCATGAATGTATTTGAAAGGTACTCCTCACCAGTGAGTGGAGATTCCCAGACACCAACCCAAATGCGAGTTTTAATTTTTATGTAACTGTGGCTCACAGAAACAATTCCCACTCAAACGCTGTTGAAAGGTGATCGTTTTTCTCGATACTGTGAAAAACTACAGTAAGTGGTTGCCTAATATTACACATAATGACAAAGAAACCGTGGAATATTAAGAAGTATTGCCTGAGATTTGCTCAGTAACAGCAATTATTAGGAACTTCTATATCAATTTTACTACAGGATAGATCTAAAGGCAAACAGATACAATTCTGTAAAGAAATCTTTGTCTCTGCATGGAGCAACATAACAGTGGGTGGGGAGGAGCAGAGCACATGCAAAGGTCTGTTGGTAAATGAGACTAATCAAGCAAAATGTGGAATATAACATCTTCTCAAAATAGCACCTGCTGTTATTAAGTTGTTTTTAACACGAAGCGAGAAGCTACCTGAAGAGGTCTGTGAGCAGAAGGACAGTAAAATATTTGGATTATCATGTCATCACAAATGAATCCAACAACAGGGGCCTGATAACATAAGGATGATTAAATCCAACTCGGTATCAGAGTTCATGTGCAACTTCCACACTGAGTTCGAGCCAACTGCTGAAACCAACATTCACAATACAAAGTCAGACACAAAAAGGTGAATATCATCTTAGGCAATAAATCCCATTACCCTCATATAGAGATCTTCATCCTCACTTCTTGAAGGCTAAGATTTGAGAAAGGGCTCCCTATAGCTGAGAAAAATAACTATGCTGGATATATTCATTAGTCTACATGCCACTTTCCCGCTGCAAAAGAAATGCCACTGCTTAGCAAATAATATGAAAAGCATGGCCATTCCCCACTGCTTGTCTGTTGTACGTAAATACTTCCAAGTTTGTCTTGCATTAATGCACACATTTTATAACTCAATATGCAAACAATACAGGTACTTAATTCCAGATATTGGTAGTTCAGCTGCAGCATGCTAACTTAACTTGCATAACCATGTTATGCAAAGTGAAGTATGTCCTTCCCAAAATACTTTCTTATGGTTGAAGTGAAAAAGGAGAATCCTTCAGCATAAAATAGAAATAACTCTTCAACAATCTTTAAAAAAAATCTCCTGAGTCACTGCAGGAAAACTGACCTTGTGAAAGTTTTGCACCAACAGAAGTGGTTTCGTACACAAATAATAGAAATAGTCCTTTCATTTCAGGGTCAGAGTTCTGCACTGACACGTAACACTAAGCCAAGCAATCTGAGCTACTACCAACTTAGACTTTAAATACCTTCCTTTCAAATTCTTCTAATGCATTTCATGAACTCAGACACCTTACTGTTTTGAAATTCTATATAAATATTTGGTCAATTTAAGAGAAAAAAAAATTAGTTTCTACTTCCCCACATGTAAAGATTTCAAAATAGAGTAGTGAAGTAGTCCATCAAGAAAAGCAACCAATTCCTCTGCACTCCATCAGGTCTCGCATTCAGATATTGCCTCTCAGTTGTACCTCCAAATACTTTGCAGTTACATATTCAGAAAAGATGTAATTGTAGGAGAGATTGACACAACTGTGTAGAAAGCAGAGGTTGTTGCAAACTCATAATAATAAATAAACTAATGCAGTCCCTGTGAGTCATATCTGGCACTGTAAATATTTTTTTTATATTATTTTTGCTGAAATTTTATTACCGTCTCCTCTTCCTTAATGGCTGCTATTTGAATGCAGGCGATTAGCACTTCCAAGGCTCTGCCTTAGAGGAAAAACAAATCCTCTGCATGCACATCATCCACAACCATTTTGCTAGACAACAATCAGTTAGCAACCGTAGCTTTTACAGCTGCCTGTTAGAGAAGGCTTGAGTAAGAGGCAAAAAGGAGAAACTGATGTGAGCATGTTTACAGCGCTGTAAAGCTTATTTCACCATCTCCAGAACCACTGGGTTCTTTATTTATTTAAGGGATAAATGTAACATATAGAAAGCTTTCTATTAACTCCATTCAGCTCCTCTTTAATTTTAATGGTTATACATCAACATAGCAGTCTTTCAACTTAAGACACGTTTGGACGTCTGCGCGATGGATGAACTGATAGAGACACTCAAAGCCAGCATCTGCTGCACAAGCAATTTCCCCGCCCATTGAAAGACTCCATCACGCCCTCACTCTGTCTCACTTCTTGTAGAATTTTCTGCTGTAGTTTAAATGCTAAATGTTTCTCCTAGACAAAAGTGGCTTCTGAAGATTGCCCAAGTGCTATTCCATGCACATAAGAGAGGCCAAGCAGTAACAAAACCTTACAAACACAGCAGCTAGCACAACCTTGGGCAGAACATGAAGTTAATTTGTTAGCCAGATTGGCTTGAAGTTCCTCTGTATTGCTTGAAGTGTTGCAATTAAGTACAGCTCTAAGCTATGCTTAATTAGCCTGTAAGCAAATGCTCATTTGTAACTTGCATGCAGTGTAACACAGAACTAAGTGTTCACTGAGACCAAAGGGAAATAACACTTAAGGTACATTCACACAAATATAGCTAGCTTCCTGATTTTTCCCTTCCTATTAATATTGTAGAAAATATTAAGAAATGTGTCACACTATACAAATGGTTAGAAAGATACATTCACTATCCCCTGAGCCGAATGTGGTGCTTTCTTCCCTCCCCAGCTGAGGATCACTCTGCTCTCCTTGAAATGGAAGTCTCTTTCTGCAGATGACGGTTGTGATTTGGATTATTTATTTCATTTGCCGAGTCAAAAGAAAAAAAAAAGAAAAAGAAAACCCAAAAACCCTGCTGCAAAAAATCCCAAGCAAAGCCCACAACAGACTGGGATCTTGAGGAATAAGTATGCTCAAAAATAAACAAATAGCATGAAAAAAACTTGCACCAAATAGCATTTAAAACACTGGCTGGATCCAAATTCAGGTAAAAAATTCAGTCTTGGTAGGAAACAGAAAGAAAGAAATTAATAGTAAGTTCTAAAATATATTTAGGACCTTTTAAATGCTACAAGTGAAATGACATCAAGCACAGGAAGGATGTTTTTCAGCTGGACATTATTTGAGTCTGCCTATCAGAGAACACTCATTTGACAAGGCTGTAACACATGAGGCAAGGCTGGATAAGCTTTACAAAGCTTTGCAAAGTCAGTCTGTTGAAGAAAAAAAAGTCCAGAGATCAGCCACAGGGAAAAAAAAATCCATAGAACAAAACAGGATATAATGCAGAAAAATACTTTGAGAACATCAAATACAAGGTTTTGTTTGCATGACTAGGTGTTGTCATTTCTGTAACATTAGCTTTCAGTTCCCTGCCTAATGAGGAGGAGGGTGATCTTTATGTTCTTAATGTCTATTTCTTTTCAAGCTGCTCCATAAATCCATTACAAGGTGTGTGACAGCATTGCAAGCAATCTTTTAATCTTCTCCTATATATATTCTCATACAGATAAATAGATATAGATACAGATACAGATATACACACACACATACTAACCCCTAACTTAAAACACGTAACACCACTCTGGAGCTTGGGACAACTCAGTAAAGATCATTCATAAACTGAAGCACAACAGTTATGTTTCATTGCTAAAACTTGTGTACCATATATCTGACACTGAAAAATACTGTCTATAGCTTGTTCTACATAACTGAGTAGTTGGGGAATGGGAATTGCTGGAAACCTCTGTAAAGCTATTTATAAGGTCTGGAAATAGCGTAGCTGGCTTGCTTTCAGTGGATTTTAGTAAGCAATAGGGAAAATAAGTGTGACCAGCAACAGTGTGACAAGCAAGTTATTTCAGAGTAATTACCTGCTCTTAACAGTCTGCAGGCAAAGACAATCCCAAAAATTACTCACAAAAGCCAGAGGGCAAATTTGTCTATAAAATTAAATCCTGGTGTTTTACTATCAGGATGCTGTTACTTTAACTTAAACAATGCTTTCCCATAATGTTTTTCACCTCATTTGGGTTTTTTTAAGCAAGTTTTTTTCCTTAGATCTGGCTTGTTCCTATTCTTGTTACCTATTTTGACTAGGATAGTAAGGAAATGTGATTTTTAAAGGTGAAAGGTGTGAGGAGGAACGTGGCCAAGGTTATCATAGGGTGAGGCAGTCAACTTTCCCCTTTGTCTGCGGGGCACAGACATTACCTCCTGGCACTCCAAGTCACCTCCTCTTGCTTGGGCACTCTGTGGCTGCTGAGCACACTTCAGCAAGTGTGATGCCTTCTTCAACAGCCTGGACCATTTGACAAGCATGAGGTGTGGGTGGAGATAATGTTCCTCGATGTCTGGATGAGCAGTGCACACTGCTGACATCACGTGTATGCACGGTAAAGTGGTGCCCTCATTATCCACATTTAAATATCCCCAAAAAGCAGAGCAGTTCCTCACTTTAGCCTGACAAGATTCAGGCAGATAAAAGGGGTGGCGGAAAGATCTGAGTGCTTTAAAGTGGCACCTACTTGGTGAGAAACAAAAGCAGCTTTTAAAGTTCCCTCCCACTGTTGCCCCCTTCCCCTCATAAAAACCTGCAGAACAGTTTTTGCTTTGCTGTTCATGAAATTTCACTCCCAGTAAGTCGGGCTTATTCATGTTCCTCTGAAACCTCCCATGCTTGACATGGGATTTCACATCCAAACTCCTAGCTGATTTGCTTCTGATGGCTATTCATTCCCCCCTCAGCAACAGGAGAAAAACCAAACATTTATGGCATGAAGCATAATGAAGGTATTTCCAACTCTGTCGCTTCCTGAAATGCAGCAGGAGAAACCAGTTCCAGTAACCCTGGCAGCAGCAGGGCGTACCACTGGAGAGAACAAGCAATCCTAATGCCAACAGAGAAACATGACATGTAGCTTGTATGAAACAGTGATGGCTTGCCTTTTAACAAGTCCAGATTAAACTTGTTTTTATGTAAGTTTTATAAATGATGTTCAGATTACAGCCAGGCTGAAGCAAAGATTGAAGGCACTAACATTAATTAAACAAAATCACTTTTTAGCACGGTAATCCTGCACTCCTATGGCATTCCTATTAGGAAAAAGAATAATACAGTAAGAATTTTACAGCAATAAGGAGACACTAAATCAAGAGCATAGACAACTGAAACTCGTTCTGCAATGATTTAATTGTAAAAATGTTATTAAATTCCAACTAACATCCCATCTGTTTAAGAAATGGAACAAAACTGTATCTGCAAGCTCTGGAGCAATTCATAAACACTCCATTACCACGCCAAGGAACTTGCAAGTTCATTCCTCCCCTGTGTATCCACATACAAACACTACCTATGTGAAGACAGACATTTCAGACAGATCTCCACTTTAAACATGGTCACAGTTCACTATCCAGGTAATTACAGCAAGTCCAAAAATGACTTTTTCCTGCTGTGAACAAACAGCATTGCTCCTAATACTTATGCAACCACTGTGCCGATGGTTTGGAACTAAACACTGGCTTATCCTACCATCTCTAAAGTAAATGCCAGCCAGCAAGCAAAAAACTGGGTGTCTTCCCAGTCCAGCACTACATATGCCCACAGGACTCACTAGGGGATCATCCACAGCTCAGCCGCAGGTGCCAGGGCAGCTCTGTAGGGGCTGCCTCAGTTCACTTCAGAAAAGACCTTGTGGTCAACTCGGCTGCCAACTGCTGGGAACAGTGCAAGCTTATGGAGGATACAGAGGCTCTAAACCTATGAGTTGGTCCTTTCTTGCACTTGTCCTGTTGGGTAGCAGAGGTCCAAAATGTTTTCTATCTAAAATGCCTAAAGTTGACCTGAACTCACACCTCAAGTCCAAACAGCCCAGACAGCAAGGAGAGCTGAGACTCAGCAAAGCTATTCCCACTATGTTCAGCAACGCCTTAAAGGCTATCAGTGTGATGTTGTGACATTTCTGATTCACCTCAACTATTCACTTACAGTGTAATTACCGTCACTCAGCATAGTATTTTTCCCCCCCCAATTCCCCACTGCACTGATGTTTATATCCAAACCCACTCCTCACTGTCTCACTAGGCACAGAGAGAATTAAAATTTCTTGCATGTTACATTTTCCTATCTTTCCCCATACTTTGTCTGGTAGCTTCTCAGTGCTGTCAATTCCTGATCAAAGCATAGGACAGCCAAGTTATATTCTCACTTTGCCATTAATAAAATGTAGTGAGAGTAATGTAGCACAACAAAAAATTTGTAAGGGTACATATAACTAAAAGGCACACACAAAAACCTAGTGTAATTTAGTGTGAATACACTGATGCAAAACTGCTGCAGGTTATACTACACACGGTTCAGTATTTACACAAGGCAGGCCTAAAGGTTAACTGTGATGGTCTTGCTACTGTAAAACAGCTTTTTAAAACAACTGCAAGCATACTGTATGGCTGAACTCCCATGGGGTTGCTAGCACATGTGTATCAGGGCAGGTTTGGGTCAGGCCAGCCCTGTCCCACAGAGCATCCTAGATCATCCTTGGCTGGACAATGTGTCCCCCAGAGTGCTGTCGCTGGTCCCAACCACACCACCCTCCTCCCAGCACGCTCCTCTTGCTGCTGAAGCGCCACTTAAAGGTAAAGAACCAAAATGCTCCTGGGAGCAGGGCCAGGTTTGTATCATTAAAAACAAAAAATCCCAGCATATAATATACTTTAAGGGCTTGAGCATGAGATGCTTTTAATGTTTCCAGTATTTCATGTTGGGACTGTGACTACTGCTTTGACAGTTTCCAGAAGTAAGAGCAGAGATTCATTTCTTTCTACCACAAAGCCTCTTGCTGTAATGGGCATGAAGAAGGAGAAATGGTAGCTTTGGCTCCATGCTGATCCCAGATCTCAGTAGACTACAGGGCTCCAGCTAAAAAGTCTGCAGATCCACCAACCATCCAGCACTTACAGCACTGAGGACTGCTTGTCTTCAGCTTAGTCCAGCAGACTAATTAGTCTTCAGTTATTCATTACCCTCCTCTTCAATATGAGCAAATGAGACTTTCAAAGCCATGTGAGCGCATCTCCCCAGGTTCTTCAGAAGTAATGGGACAACATGTTTGAGTGATAGAAGGAATAAGATAGCAAATAACGCAACTTCTTTACTAGAGTGTCAATCAAATTTAGTCCATCATTTAGTTCAGGAAAGTGTTATTCTCCAAATAAGAGAAGGGCACCCCGGGAAGTGCAAGGGCTCTTTTCATACAGTTAGATCACAGCCCCGCAGTGCAGGCCTGATCATCCCCAACTTTTTCCCAATCATAACCACAACTTTCTTTTAAAAATGCATCCAAGTTAAACATGCTACAGAATAATCTATGTATGATTTATTTATGTAGCTTAAGAGCCTTGGTTCAAAGAAAGATGCAAGAAAAACAATATGGTATATCATGGCAAACACCCATGAAACCCCATATTTTATAGTTGGGCCTGGACTGGGATCTAAGGAACTGTCCAGATTAAACTAGCTACAGGATTTGTCCTATCTAGAGAAAGTAAAATCCTGTTGACTCAACTCAATGTCAGTTTTTATTTTCAAAATGTCTTGTTGCTAGACGTTACTGAACTGCAGGATTAAGTACAAAGATTATTAATTCTAAGTTAGTACACAATGTTTTCATTATACAGAAATTTGTATTTTTATACAGCTTCTCTTTTTGAAATCAACATCCTTGTCTTACAAAGAGCGAATATAAAAGTTTTATGGGAAGAAAAATGAAAAAATGTGCATCATAATATGTAATTGAAACAATTAAAACTAAGAAGTCTGTTTACAGGAGTTTGCTTGAAGGCTAACTACATCTGAAAAAAAGAATGGCATTAATTCATACCCATTTGTGGATTTAATTTGCTAGAAAACAGTAAATAATTTTGGTACATCAAACTGCTATTTGGAAGTTTGCCTGGGCTGTATACAGGGGGGATGTGAGAAATTTGCCCTATTTTTACAGTTGAAAGCTTCATTGACTCACACAAGATACTTTAGCCTAATATCCTGTGGCACTGCAGTGACCTACATGTAATTATTGCATGCTTTTTCCAAAATATTTGTACACAAACAGAATTATACACTAAGTTACCAATCGTTTATACCAGCAACACAAAGATGGACTTCAGTTAGCAGTAACCTAGCTGCCTGATGTTTTTAGCAATCTTTTAGACAAATGTTTGGTCTTGGTTTGGTGCAATTTTCTGGTTTCCATTTTTCTTGACAAACATATTTATCCTGTTAAGTAAATGATATTTTAAAAACTTTCAGCTGTCTCTTCTCAAACCACAATCACTGTCCCTGTCAGACACAGGGTGATCTTGTGTTTGGAGGCGTGCATGCGTTTTAAGAACAAAGATGTAGGGGAAACGGAAAGGGAAAAACACAACCATCAAATGGTCTTTCAATGGCCCATTGTGTCACCCAGAAAATGTCCTTCCTGCTCCCACCATTACCTGCCCTTCCCAGCATGGAAAGCAGGAGTGTTTCCATGCTCACAGATGTCTGCTGAGGTTTATCCCAGCTTGTGGTTGGGCTCTGTGGTGAGAAGCAGACAGGTGGTACTTAGAGGACAGTGAGAGGCACATGATGAAGGAGGAAACACATGCACAGATCAAGTACCTCCTCTCCCATCAGCCTCCTCTTGCCCAAGCTCATGGACAAAGCAGCTCTTGACTCAAGAACTTAAGACATTTTTGGCAGCTACTGTCTGAAGGGTCATATTTTCTCCAAACACAAGACATCTGCAGTGTCTCACTCACCACACCAGTAGCTGAAGTACCTACTGACCCAAGTAGTACTGCTAGCTGGTACTTTTCGCCCAGGTACTCATCAGGTGGTTGACTCTGTTATCAAAACTTCAGTGGTGCCAATTTTTACAGAACCACATTCCATTCACTATCAACAGATTGATATCTAATGTTTCTCACTGTAGAAATTCACTGGGCTGTTTCCACCAGTGGAACTGTAATAAAGGATCATAGCACTGAATGCCCAAGGTGCATATTATCTATTTAATTGCAAGTCATTTCTTAACTTCTACCACCAGACGTGTTTGTTCACACAACCATATTAGCACCAACCTCATCACTGTGGAGGTTGCTGAGTGCAGGATAGAGTTTAAATGTAACCTAAAGGTTCACAGTTATTTCTCCTCTAAAGTCTTTTCCTACTAAATTACCTATAAGTTACTCAACCTGCCTATGTGCCTACAAAAAAAAAAAAAAAAAAAAAAGTATCTATAAATCTTTTAACTTAGGCTTTTTTTCTAAACCGGAGATTATTCAGAGTCAAATAAAAACCCCAATGATTTCATTCAGCCTAACTTTGCAGTTTTACCTCCCAGATCGATACACTGATGCTACCATTAAACGACTATCTCATTTGCTTACATGTGGTTTTAGTTTTGTGCTGGTACAGAAGACCTGTTATTCCTCACTGTTCTCTGTCTTCTGGGGAGCAGCTGTGGTACGCTTCTGCAGCCATCAGCTTCAAAAGCAGTATTCAGTGCCTGATTGGCAACAGAGCTAGAGGTGGCATTCTGCTTCCTGCTGCGGTGAAATCAGTACCATTACCCAACAGATCTCAGAAAATATAGGAAAAGAAAAAAAGTTACTCCTGATATGTACAGATTTTTTGAGTAAGATAAAGAAAATGCTTCATCATCAAGAGAAAACAAAAAATAATACCACAGAACAGTCAGAAAGGCTTATTACAACTATTTTTTCATTGCTTCATTGCAATTTTTTTCTTTGCCAAGAAAGAGCATGAAACAAATGCAGAGCAGCACATAAGCAATGTTGCAAACTGCTTGTTAAAAAAGCAGTGAGAACAGGATGAAGAAAAATAAGGAAAAGGATTAGAAGCATCTTAACAAGAAATGTACATCTCAAGCTCCAGCTACGTGAATAAAATTTTGCATATGAGAAAAGATGACATCCATTTTTTCAGCTGCAAATACAATTCAAGCTTTATAACCAGAAAGCTCCTTTAACTGCTCTTTCGTTAACTTGTGCATCCTTTTTCTACAAGGAACAACGTACTAGCAAAAAGTTTGAATTTAGTAAGACTTCAACAGAGATGGCATTTCTTTACGTCCACAGCTCAGCAGTGTGACATGAGACTCTTCTGTGCTTAACACAACCAGATCTTTAAATTCCTCTTGCATAACCACTACTAGGTTTTATCATTGCAGAGTGGTATTTTAATATTATTATAAAGTAAGACTGAGTTGTTCCATGAGGAACAATACTAATGACTCTTCATTTCTTATGAAGCTGCCTCAGACAAACTGCTCATCAGTGATGCACAAAATTAAGCAAACAAAATACTCTGTTCTCTCCCAAATGCCCTGAAGACTACATTAACCTGGGTCCCTCTCAAGTCCCCTGGGTACAAGCTCACCAAAGGCATCATTTCCTCCAGGTCATGCATGTGCCCTGATGCCCCGTGTGATCAGAGCTGCAGCACCACTGCTAGAATTGCCATTTGCCTATTTACTTGCAAATGCTCCAAAGGCATGAAGGGAATTACTTTTCTCTAACACATCATACATCCCAGGTAACCAGAATGGCTCATTCCAATCTCTAATTTTAATCCTTGTTTATCATCTGCAAGCAGAGAACTTTACATTAAGGATCATTATGTTAACCTTGGTTGGCATTTAATGTTGTATTTATATATTTCTTAAAACACAGCTCATTTCCACTAACTGCCAGTCATTAACACCTGCTGTTGCACTTTTTTAACTAAACTCATCGCTTATTTTGTTGACAATCAGTTTATATTGTATGTACAGACGTTTACCTAAGCAAAAGCATGTTCTAAAATAATTTACTAACGTTCCCAAATTTCATATTTTTAATGAGATCAAGTTACAATGATGTATAACATTTCTTAATTTATTCATTTTTCACTCATGATGTTAGCAGACTCCACTGAAGAGAACTAGAATTGGATTAAACATAACCAACAAACCCATGAGGAGGCTAGACAGAACAATTATTCTGTTATCCAACAACACTCCATGTTTAAAATCAAGGTATTAATAAGATTTCTTTCTTCATGAAGAAAGTGAATCTACTCTTCTTCCTTACTTTTGTCCATTAATACTGTAAAACTAGAGTTTTTTACAACTCTGTACTTCTGTTTCTTCATTAGAGGAAAGTAACTCATTAGCAAGCAAAAGAATGCTTTCCTATCCTTTCCTGGCCTAAAACAGTCAATAAACTGAAAGGAACAGTATATCTGCATCATCAGTACAAGGTGCTATTGTCCAACATGCTTTAACTCCTGATCTCTTCCCCAGGAGGTTTTACAACTATAATGGATAGTCTTTGATTAAGAACTTCAGCAGCAAGCATATCTACACAACACTTACTTCATTTAGGCTTTCACAAGGCTTGACATACTTCTCCCCTTTAAAATTAGGTAGATTCATTTTTTAAAATAAAAAAATATAAAAGTAAAATTATAATATAAAAATAAAAAGTAAAATTTAGGAAAAAAGTCTACTTTTATTCTGCCTTTATAACCATCTTCTTAGAAATGATTGCCCTGAAACTGGGGCATATTTGGAAAGGTAAAAGCAGGTTCATCATCATCTTCAGTTCACCTCAAAGGCAGCTATGTTCAGCTGACAAGTACCAGGAGGCAGAAGAGAATTCCCCCTTGTTTTCTCTCCCTGGAGTCAGATTAGCACTGCCTTGGCAAATCGGCCCCTCTGCTCAGCCCATAACCCAGGCCTCTGATGAGGTCCTGCTAAATTCCCAACTGACTGACTCACTTTTTTCACGGGGCATTATTTGATTCTCTGTCTTGCACGTATAAGAAATACAGTAAAATCAATGAAGATGCATTGTGTCTTTCAAGGAAGCAGGCAGCCGTTTACAGTCAGGTAAAGCAATACAGAAGATATAAGGGTGTACATTAAGGTCCGCTGCTTGTAGCTGAACTGTCCACCCAATCCCATTTATCAGTCAGTGCAGATGTAGCAGCTACTAACAAACTACTCATGCAGTGATACAGAACATATCTCCATATACTCAGGCACACAACTGTTTTAAACCAACTGTAAGAGCAATCCATCTTCTCATCCCCATGCAAATGAGCACAGCTGAGCCCAACTTTAGCCCCTAAACATTTTCAAGTACTAATACAAAACAAGATGGTTGCTTCTCAGAGAGTGGAGTGGAACAGAGAAGAAACACTACTTGCAGCGTCACTAAGGTTATTGCTTTGGACCGCATGAACGCTTGGTCTGTGCTACCTGCATTGCCAAGACCCCAGAGAGAGGCTCAATCAGCTTTTCATGTGACAGTTCTCCCCTTAAGTCCCATTACAAGGGACTGTGCCTACTTACATGCTATAAGAACATTATTTTGCTTTTTGAGCACCTTCATGAAAAACAGCAAAATGAAGCAGCACCCCTTTCTTAAAAAAAAAAACATACAACTATTCAGTGTGGCACCTAGCATATGCAGTGTAACATGCACAGATCCATCTCTAAGCTAGTTCCCTTTACTTCTGAATTAGTAAGTCATTACTTTGGATAACAAAATCTGAAACATACTAGACACTACTGCTTCATTCGCAACATGCTTGTATCTGAAAGAGACTTGCTTCACTTTTACACTTCATTTTACAAACCTCTTAAAAAACCCCTGAAGCCTGTTTGAAGACACTCTCTGCCAGTGCTGCCCTACTCAGAGCTAAAGCCTTTAAGTGTTTCTACTTATCCTGAAACTCTCTGCCTTCAAAATGAAATAGTCCACTGCTGGTTTGAATGCAAATAGCTGAGACACAGCTTCATCCCATACTCACATGCTTACTAGCAGGTTGACTCTGAGGTAAAGATCCAGGGGCCAGCACTGGAGAGCTTGCAGGGCTACAAAGTTCTGGGAATGGATTTGGGATGGCTGGCAAAGACGATGTTCTGAATTGCTGTTCTTCTTCTTGAAGACGCCTATAAATACAGAAGCACTATGAATTAAGAGGAGCAAGCTAGCATCACTAAGACCTGGATCTCCTGCCCCACCAATCACAATAATGACGCTAAAGAAGAGGAATTGAAACCACTTTCTAAGGAAGCTCTATACAGTTATAGCAACTGCAAGCACAAAGTAGGCAATCACATGTGAAAATGACCAGTCACACATCTATGCTTGTTTTGTAACTTATAGCTTGATTACTTTGGTGAGTAACTGAGGTAAGTGCATGAATAAAATAACCAGAAATACTCATCTGTACTTGCTGTTGCTAAGTGCTAGCTAACAAGCTTAAGCTCTGTGTGTCAGTAAGTCAGTTCAGCTCTTCCAAGCCAATGTGAAAGAAGAGGAGAACACAACTGTAGTCAGCTGGAGTCAAATTCCATGTGGATCTGCAAACAAAGGTGTACTGCAGTAAAGCTGAAACTGCAACCAATACTGTCACTCCACTACAATACCAGATTACATCTCCAAGCAACTTGGCATTTCCTGGAGATGGAAATGCAAAGACTCAGCTTGAGCAATGAACTGCAATCACATCCTCCCACCTTATCCTAGTTGTAAGGTTACAATTCAGACAATTTTTTTCATGCATCTCCTGACATATAACTCACAAGCCTTAAGGACCAACAGAGCTTGAAGTCCCGGTGCGTATACACCTGCACTGCCTACACCAACAGAAGGAAAACTAAAGCCACAATTACCACAAATAAGACTGAAACGATGTAAGATCTATTAATGACTACACGAAGTGTTTTAAGTTTCCCTACTGCTAGGGCATCGTCATTAAAGATGTACTAAGTGACTCCGCAGCTGGCTGGGCTGTAACTCCTTTGCAGAAGGCACCACCTAGTGGCAATCGCGGAACTTTTCAAATCCAGGAGTTGATTGCCTTTGGAACGTGAATCATTGAAACCTCAGTTTGCTTTCATTTTTTTCCCATGCATTTCTTTCATTTTTCCTTCAGCAAGTAGAGATTTCTTAACTCAGCTGCTTGAGAGAGAACTACTGTGTTTGCCTCTGGCAGCATGTCTCACTCTGGGCGTGCTTTACGTCTCTGCTTGTACCAGAACCCAGTGTTGACAAAATAACTACTGTGAAATCTGTTCTGCCAGTAACCTGTCCTGCAATTTAGTTCCCTTAGTGTTTCATGAATGAAGCCTACAGATCTGGGCATTTGCCATAAATAGTAGCAGCTTCCAACCGTAACTACAAGCTATGCAAAAGACTACTTTACCCACTTGATTTTTATTATTTTTTTTGTGTGTTACCTGTGTGCATTTCCCTACAACACAGAGTATGGTGTAAGATTCCTTCAGCCCACTAGACCTGTACTGGCAGCTGTGCAAAAGTGCTCTGTATTGCTAGTTTTTTGATTGACTTCCATTATAAGAAGTGGAATGACAGAGTGGACTGTATTAGAAAGGCATGGTTTTCTTAAAATGAGAATTCACTACACCGTGCTCCGCTCTTCCTGTAATTACTGCTGTACATCATTTACTTTGTGACATAAAGCTGTGCTCTTAAGAGAATTAAGATACTCAACCATTCTCTTCTGGCTGAGGAAGATGCAGCCATTCCTCTCTACAGGAAAGAGGTCTAGATATCCCTGAATAGAAGTTTTACCATTATTTTCCATGACAAATACAAAATGTTGTTGTGCATACAGACAGCATTCAGAAAGGCAAAGTGTTTTCAGAAAATATTTGCCAAGTTTTGAAATGCCACAAATAGCCTAAATGTTCAACATATTTACAAAGCATTGACAGTTAGAGCACTCTAGAGAGTGCATTTTCAAGTACAGCCTTATTCAAGGTTAAAAAAAATCACTTGTAAAAACGATTACATCATTAGGTGACTTGGTTGTATTACAGTTGCTACATACTACTCGTTTACATAGAAAAGCTGCCTGTCTTAAGAATACCATTCCTATAGGAAATATATCAGTGCAAACAATTAGGAGCAACTTCTTCCACATCTGGGATTTTTCTTTTTATTACTACTATTATTATTATTATTATAATTCACTTACTTTAAAGAAGACATTGTTAACTACAAAGAAAGTAAATCTTCATATGCCTCTGCTTCAGGCAATTTACCTACTCATGCTGACAGAAGCTCCTTTCCTCCTGCTGCCTAAAAAGAAGATTTTAAGAACCTCAGCATCACCTATAGACTACCACCACCACCAAGCGTATTCCATTTGAAGCCTGAATTCAAGCCCCCATCCTGACAACTTAAACACTTCTTTTTGTTATGACTCACATAACGCATTCAGGTGTGAGAGCTGTAGGTGCTCATTGAAGAACAACTAACTAACTATGACATACTCCCTTTTTATTTGTCTTGGACTGTCCATGAAACTTCTACAAACAGTGATATTTTTTGTATAACAAAACTAGCTGAATGTGCCCTCATTCATCTACATGACCTTCTACGTTTTATAAAACCAAGAAGCTGTAAGCAAGCACCATACCTAAGGGAACAGTTTTAACAGTTCTGAAATAAATTTAAATATGCACATCATTTGTGCAAATTGGTACCAACAATACACTTCTACACATATGCTACTACAGGTATACTGAACATTGATTTTAAAGAAGGGTAAAAATGTGGCATTTTTGCATTTGACAAAATACAGGGAAAATTTGTGTCCTTCACTTACCCGGTACATCTTTTTTTCTACACAAAAATCCAGTTTCACATGACTAGGCTCTTAGTAAAGTTGATCTTCTATTTTAAAATTAGTTCTCTAGAAGCTACTTCAAGACACCATTTTAGAAAAAAGAGGCGAGCCCCTTGTTCCTACCTGACTGCCATAATGCGCACTGGCTGAGATCGCTGCACCTTCTGCCTTGGAGACACGGGCTGCAGTGCACCGGATCCTGAGGACGGCAACTGGCTGCGGTTGAGCTGACCATTTTGAAGGAGCGGAGTGGTTTCCGACTGCATATTGCATGTAGAGTATAAACTCTCAAATGAGGAATTCATGTCATTTACCAAAGCTTCTAGGTCCACATCGTCATCTGAAAGAAAAAATAAAGGCAGTATAATACATCTAGAAGTCTAAAAGACTAAAGGCTAAGTTTCAGTAGTTACCACATGATTTTATAGCTATATTTTTACAGTGCAAATTTTTACTGCAGAAAATACTTATTTTGGAGCAGAAAAATGCAGCTAATAATGGCCAGCAATGGGTATTTATTTTGCCTTCCTCAGTGAAAGCCTGCTGACACAGAATGAAATATTCTTACTATAGTATTTACCTACACATATAACCAAAATTTGGCAGGATTTTTAATAACACCAACGCTAATGTGAAGTGTCATTTCACTTATTGGTAAACTGACATGCATTCCGAAACTATATCGCTTACAGATATCTTAGTTCAGCTGGTCATTGTATCAAATAGTACAATAAACACTTTTCAAGACACAAGAATTTCGAAGGAAAAACCCTAGACAGTGTTACAGAAATAAACAGGTTGAAGATACACATTTCTGCTGCATACATTGGAAGCCATCATTATAGTTTGTTAAAAATCCTATCTGTATTTCTGTGGGGTTTTTTGTGATACGGTGTTTTGAAGGGCAATGCAAGCTTTTGACTATCAATCCAAGGACTTTTCATAAAAAAAAGATCAGTATCTTTGCTCTTGCAATGTGATAAAGAGACCCCTGCTTTAAACAGCTCAATTTAAATCAACCAGGGATACAGTGTAGGTGGCTGGAGGAACATCAGTCCCTAAAATGTGCACCAACCTTTCTATACATGTCACCTCACCTCACAGTAAATAAGTAACTTGTGCTCATTTGTTCCTCCTTAACGATCATATTGCTCTGCAAGACAACTAAACTCTTCAAGTCCTTTGCACTAACCACTCTCTGCACTCATATTTCAGAGTATTGTAATTACTCCCTAGCCACAAGTTACATCAGTCCCTATCAGGAGTTCAGTGGACTTGATGAACACACACATCGATATCTGCTTCTGGTTACCGCACAACCACTGCCTGAACAGCTACTTCAGACCAAACGCAACTTTATGCATCCAAAACTGTGCCTTTACTTTCTTGCTGTATCAACTGGTCTGGTAAAATATAGCATGTCTGCCTGTAAACTTTGTACCTCGCAAAACTCTTCATGACACGGATGGGAAGCAGAGCCAAGCAATGGAGCAAGCAGATATCTATATAGCACTATGCAGCTAAGATATGCTTTTGACTCCAAATATTTCCTTGCACCATGTTTCTAGGTAGATGAACCATCAGGAGCAGCTATTGAGCTTACATCAAATTACAATACTTTCTTTGATTTTGTAGCAATATCACTTTTCTTGAGGATGTTAATCCAAAACAGCACAACTCACTTTCTGTCCACAAACAACATGGGTCAACAATCATAATGAGAACTGAACATGGCATTTACACAGCAATTGTTTCGGATGCTGACAAATCCAGCTCTCAGTTCTGGAGGAACCAAAGCCCTGCTCAGAATTAAACAAGTGCTGGTCGCATACCTACATCTGAGGTCTATTTAATGACTTGAAACACTATGTTCCTCATTGAAAGTTGGCAGGCCCATTGAAAGCCACTTAGCCTTCACTGCAAATGTCTTCACAAGATTTCTAGGTTTGAACATGCATTCAAAAAAATAAAACCCCAAAACACCATCAATCCACAAGCAGGTTTCTTCCTTTCATTTCTCTGTGGCTATTTCCCTCAGTCTCTGTGCTTAACAGCTACTATCCTGCCACTAAGACTCACCTTCACTAGACCACACCATCTTCTCTATCTGTCAGCCAGTTCATGCATTTTCAATAATCTAGATTTTGCTTTGCTTGGAAGAAGGCTACAATAATTTTCCTGCTATTTTTAGGGACCTCAAGACAGAGTTGCAATTTAGATTTCATTCCATCCTCCAGATTCTTATCCTATTTGGAGAGGACACATTGAAAACACTTCTTGAGCAATCACAACCACAAGAGTAGGAGCATAAAGACGGAGAGGCTGAATTACAAGGCCTTTGAATTCTATTATTCATCTAGAGTACCAGAAGACTGAACTGTGGGGTGTCAGATAGCCATCAAGTAAAACCTTAGGGGTTGGATAAAGGAAGCAAAAGACAGACCCTGACCACAGAGTTGGGAAGTAAATTGCAGGAACTAACAGCAATTGCTTAGCAGAGTGAAAAGCAGAAAGGGAAGAAAAGTCAAGGTATACACTCCAATGGTCCCAATTTATTAGCAACTCAGACAATGCTATTAACACACAAGATCATTTTGTTTTCAGATTATTGTAACAGTGGAGGAATGATAAAGAGTCAGCTCAAGTTATCCCTGAATAATCAAATAGGCACAAAGGTGTAATATGAAGTCTAATATGCATAAAATGAGGCACTTTATGCAAAGTATCAAGCAAACCAAGTACACCATTTAAAAGCACTGAATTGCCATTAGCAGGCTTTTAAGCATATCAATTACACATTTAAATTCAATTTCCAACAGGACAGGCAATGATGAGGTGCATATAGAGTTTTCCTAATAATACGTTGCACTCAAGTCCAGAATCTGGTTTCACTTCTCTGTCAGCTCCTTTTCTCCGCAGGTGCAGCACTGCTAATAATAGCCCTCAGTCTTGGTATAAAACTTCTGCAGAAACACAGATCCTCAAGCTTTTCGTAGACAAAGCCTGCAATCTTGAATTTCATACAGTTTCATCTCTATACAAAAGCATTTACTATTAAGTACCATTACGTTTTGGAGAGATTTCAGCATGTTGCAATAGGAAAAGTCACTGATGTAGCCTTCCTCACAAGTGCCAGCAGATGTCTCAGCCTGCCAAGTAATCCAGCATGTTACTTGTGATGGCTCTCTACAGAGTTTAAATAAATAAAAATCAAACAAACCATCCATGGGATTTCTAAGCCACTTTAATCACTTGCAGGTACACTATTCAGAATGAAATTTCACATACAGTGAAACCCTTCAAAGTGTCTTTCTCTACCAACCAGTGAGATTCAGCCTCTATGGAGATCATTCTACAAAGAAAATACAGTGACAAAACTGAGTCTGAAGCTTGCTAGTTACAGCAAAACTTGCATATCGTTGGCCATTGAGCCACTCTGGCATCATGTTCATCCTCTAAGTAGGCACACGCTAAATGTGACTGACCTGGAAGAATCTTCTTTGTGGGTTGCCACAGACAGAGTTGAAGGTAGCTGAGGAGCCTCGAGCTCTCCAGCTATCTTACAGACACATTTCCAGGGATACTAAAGGCTCTCTTCCCTAATCAGCACTGAATTCTGCTGTAAGATCAAGAAGCGTGAAAGTGGATATTTGAGGTCTGTTTTCCTTCTCTCTCCATATAGAGGCTAGTTTATCATTTCCATGCAGGAACATGCAAGTAGGTTTTTTTGCTTTTAAAAGTCATTTTTAAGAGGAAAATAATGGCAAAATATAGCTCTGACATATTTCTGGTGCGGTACTGGCAGTTTTGTAAACTTCTTATTCAATAAGAATATACTTGGTATTATCACGAGCAATGTTCTTTTGCAAACTAGAACCAAAGCGCACACACTTAATTTTGCTTCTTTGCCCACAATTTGTTCAACTTTGGCTTTGTTCACAAACCAGCTCTACTGGATGTTGCAAGTAATATTTTCGGGTAAAGTAAATCACGATTGCAATTACAAGAACAAAATTAAAAGTTCAATTCAAGGAAAGAAGAAAACTTTGTACAAACCCTCTATTGAGTTAGTAAGCTAAGCTATCAAGTTCCACCAAAACAAAAGGAGGTCAAATACCATTTGAATGTTTCTCAGCATACCATAGGAAGGATGATAACCCCTCAATTAGGCTCAAGAAAATTTTAATCTATGCTTAACTGTGTCACACTTGTCTTTCTGCTTCTAGCCCTTCTCTATGCCCTAGATCCCAATCTATTTATTTATTCTGGTTGTTGTTGGCCTTGACATGTCAACCTTAGCTAAAAGGACTGAGCAGGATCTCACTTACTCTGAAGCAGCAAAAAGCTGAAATGAGCCCCACTCAGCTTTATCCATGCAAGCCTCTCAAAGAAAAGAGGTATTTCCACAGCTGTTAGGGGGATATTGCACAGCAGAAATTCTGTTTACTGACAAAAAACCCAAAACTGAACATGGAAAGAATTACAGCTTTGAACTACAGACCAAGTTGCATTTCATGAACAGCAGGCCAGCAAACTCCCTTCTTTTTTACATATGGTCTGCAGCTCATAGGGAATACCATGAAAAACACCACAGGCCTTAAGTGAGCTGTGATTTAAGAGGTTTTAAAAACTGTATACATACATAGATAATTTCCTTCTTGTTTGCTCATTTCAGAATTTATTTCTCTCAGTTCACAAAGACTGATATGAGCACTACTAGGAATTCAGCAGAAGATTTATTAAAAGCCTATACCACTTTTCTGTTGCCATGGAAGTAAGTCTGATTCTATATGAAGCCTAACAGCACGTATATAAACACGTGTTTGATATTACAGTAAGGCAGTCATCGATTTATCACCTATTCCTATTTTACAACCTAATTCTGTGAATCAGTTCCCCAAAATGAGTTTGAATGCTGCATGTTTAAGATCCTGCTTGACAAAGCAAAGAACTAAGATATAACTAATGTAAGATTTCACTCAAGTTTAGCACAGTAAAGGATGATATTGGAAGTGGCTAGCAGGCCCTCCTGCACACATTAATTAACCCTCAAGGAGACAGATGGGAACAGTGAAAGAAAAGAAAAAAAGAACTGCTTGCACCCTAGCATCCCACACTGATAATTCAGTGAAACACTGTGTAAACTATAAGTAATACAGGGAAAATACATTACAATAGACAGAAGGACTTAACCACAATTTAAAAGAGGAAAAAGTACATTTAAAATACTACCATATCCACATCAACACCCCGTTTCTAATCTCCTAAACCCACATATAAGTTATTCTGTTTCATAGTGATGATACAAATATGTTTTGCAAGGTTTTTGATGTTGTGGAAATCCCATGTTCTATGATCAGAAATAGGCACCCAGGCAAGGATTACCGCAGTTACTTGCACATACAAACTCCTTGTACAAAGGATTCCCTTAAAAACCTCGAAAATTCAGGATGTCCCTCAAGTGCCATGTCCAAGTGCTGTTCTGATGAGATTTTTCAGAAATTCCAACCACTAAAACTTTTTTAAAATATACAATTGCTGACAACACACAGTTTATAGAATCATAGAATAACCAGGTGGGAAGAGAATGGTTGGATCACTGAGTCCAACCATTCCCACCAATCTCTAAATCATGCCCCTAAGTACCTCATCCACCCTCACCTTAAACACCTCCAGGGAAGGTGATTCAACCACCTCCCCAGACAGACTGTTTCAATGCCTAACGACCCTTTCAGTGAAGAATTTTTTCCTTATCTCAAGCCTGAATCTCCCCTGGTGGAGCTTGAGGCCATTCCCTCTTGTCCTGTCCCCTGTCACTTGGGAGAAGAGGCCAGCTCCCTCCTCTCCACAACCTCCTTTCAGGTAGTTGTAGAGAGTAATAAGGTCTCCCCTCAGCCTCCTCTTCTCCAGGCTTAAACAACCCCAGCTCTCTCAGTCATTCCTCATAAGGCCTGTTCTCCAGCCCCTTCACCAGCTTTGTTGCTCTTCTCTGGACTCGCTCCAGAGCCTCAACATCCTTCTTGTGGTGAGGGGCCCAGAACTGAACACAGGACTCGAGGTGCGGTCTCACCAGCGCCGAGTACAGAGGGAGAATAACCTCCTTGGACCTGCTGGTAATGCCGTTTCTGATACAGGCCAAGATGTAACAATGCACAAAGAAGTCCAATCTAGATAACTCATATTCCTCCATTCCCTTCTCTGTCTGATCCTGTAACTACATCTGCCACGTTTACACAAATGTCTCATCTTTCTCCATAATCTCTTTCAGCTTCCACTAGTGCCTAATGCCACAGGCACCAGTTGCCTATTTGAACTTGCTTTTCTTGTACGCTGAAAGTTACCTACAGACCCTCTGTGGCTGCACGCATTTAGGACTTGGCAACTACTACATACCTGAAACACACATGCAACAGAACATGGATGATACCAAGCACATTTCTTACTGTGTCCTTTAACACACACACACACACCCCCAAGTGACCTCTACAGCAATGCCGCAGCTGAATGACCCTCCAGTTCCCAAGACCTGCAATTCTATGAAGTCTCTCCTTTCCTACTTTACCAATAAACTACAAACAGAAGGCAGTTTTGCACAAGAAATGAAAAGATTATATGAAAAACATTTGCAATCCCTATGCATTCATATTTTCCAGGTCTGCTGCTGGACCCAACTATAAAAAATATCAAGATTGCCTTGGCTGAATACGAAAAGGTTGGAAGTTTTTTGTTGCTTACAGTGAAGGCAGAAGACAAACATAACTTTGTGTCCTGCAGACATCACCAAGACCAAAACGTTTACAGTCTGAATTACAATCGCCAAGCCTGAATCCTAAATCTCCTGAACTTCATGCACCCTATGAGTCCCCATCAGGGGACTCTGCACTTAAGAGTCCTTTACTTTACTTTGTAGCGTTCATTAGCTTAAATGAAATCCTCTACTTGGTACTGTAACTATGACTGTTGGTCTACAAAATGTCAAATCAGTGCATCTGAAACTTAGAATGCTAAATGGACTATACTGTGGAAAGAAAGGCAAGAAGAAGAGAAGCTGGTTGGTAAAAGAGCCTGAAATTGAGATAGGCATTTACACCCTTTGAGTGATATGCCACACAGAGAAGTCAACAGGGAACTTGTAACTGCTCTAGTATTCTCCAGGTAATTTTTAAATCCAACATGCATCTATTTCTGCCAACAAGACTGGGAAAGCTAACACCAAATGTATGTACGTTAACTGCAGGTGCTAGAGAAAATTCACAACACTCCCTTACAGTTCACAGTCGGAGTCCAGCAACATTCTTAAAACACACCTTATAAACTTCTTCAAATAGAAGACACAAAGTAAACGGAAAAAAATTGATGTTGCTAGGTAACAGCTATAGGAATAAGCTGCACATGAAAGTTGTTAGTCAGAAAATAAAAGCGTTAACAAGTAACAGGAGCACTACAGCAGAAGGAAGGAAGGGTACCCTTGGATTAGTCTTTATCAACTAAAATAAGTTTCAAGAATCCTGATGGACAAAAAAGTGGAGGGTTACAAAATGAAAAATGCAACTTTTGCCTGGTTCACAGAGCTAACAACTGGACAGCATAAAAATGATGAAAGACAGGTATTTGGGGGTGTGGGTGGATAAGGAGGGGCTGGTTTGTTTAATTACAGAGACAAACTACAGTAAACCACATCTCTAATGAAGACTTCAACTATTTTGCCCTTTGATGAGGCTGCAGTTATTCACAGACAACATTAAGAAGTGCCTCCCAATATGCACCTTTCCATTTCTAACACAAGAATGTAAAGTGGCCTGTAGGCCTTTTTGTGGAGTGGATGGACGCTGATGGTCTCAAGAGATGATTGATGGCCAGGGTATTAACAGCCACCACTGCTAAGTCCTTGTTTGATTCTAAAGCACAGATGTTGAATCATTAATAGCATTGCTAAGAGAGAGAGCTTGAAATGTAAAGAAAACATCTAAACCATCTAGCATGTTGATTATGCATATACATTCCAGCTTTATTGCAGTTACAAGAGTTAAGACAAAATACACGAGTGGTGGCCAGTCCCCTTTCCAGACCTCACACTCCAGTTAGAGAACACAAAGTTGAGAGTCAGTCCTCCTAATGTCCATTTTCTAGCAAGCAATTTGTAGCACAAAACCCCAGCAAAAAAGCATATATTCCTAAAAGAAGCATCAGGTCAAAATTTGAACCCCAAGTCAAACAGGACACCAGCTGATCCCATGTGAGTGTGCAGACAGTGAGACTGACTGGCTCCTGTTGAGTGAGCACACCGCACACCCTTGTCCAGCCATCGCTGATGACAATTACTAGGAATTGCCAGCCTTTCAGATTCCTCTTTGCAGGCTAATGCTTGCAGAACCGCTGCTGTACAGTAAATACCGAGTAAACAGATCACTTAAAGCAGAACCCAAGGTTAAGTAGACCGCTGGGAAATTGTCATTCCTGGGATGATTACAAAATCCAGTCAGAAGATTCAATTTCAAGAAACTGGTAACATCTGCAGCTTTTTTCTATGAACATTAGGTTCAGTGGTTTCCCTATGCCATTTTCTCATGTCACCTAGAAAAAGCCTGAGAAAGACCTAAAAAGGAAAGCATTTGCTTGGTTGGGTTTATCAAGACAGAAGAAAACCCAAAACATATTCAGTTACATAGAGGATATAAAAATAACACTAGTTTAGGAGAGAAGGAGCACCAAATCAAGCAGCAAGGAGTATTCTTTCCAAGGCCAAGCCTGGGGTCAGAGAAGACTAATCCTCAAAAAATCCTTTAGAAGGATAGAGTGGTTCCATCACAGGATAAAGAGGCCAGACTAATTTTCCTGACCCAAACAGAGATACAGAGGAAAACCTTAAGCTTAAGTCATAATTGTGCAAGTAATAGTCACGCACCTATAGCCTTATTGCGGCCATTTCTTTACTCAGGGAAAAAAAAAAGGAAAAAAAAAGAAAAAAAAAAGCAAAAAAAAAGAAAAAAAAGAAAAAAAAGAAAAAAAAAAGAAAAAAAGAAAAAACAGATAAAAAGAAAAAAAGAAAAAAAAAAAAGAAAAAAAGAAAAAAAGAAAAGAAAAAAAGAAAAAAAGAAAAAAAGAAAAAAAGAAAAAAAGAAAAAAAGAAAAAAAGAAAAAAAGAAAAAAAGAAAAAAAGAAAAAAGAAAAAAGAAAAAAGAAAAAAGAAAAAAGAAAAAAAGAAAAAAAGAAAAAAGAAAAAAGAAAAAAGAAAAAAGAAAAAAGAAAAAAGAAAAAAGAAAAAAGAAAAAAGAAAAAAGAAAAAAGAAAAAAGAAAAAAGAAAAAAGAAAAAAGAAAAAAGAAAAAAGAAAAAAGAAAAAAGAAAAAAGAAAAAAGAAAAAAGAAAAAAGAAAAAAGAAAAAAGAAAAAAGAAAAAAGAAAAAAGAAAAAAGAAAAAAGAAAAAAGAAAAAAGAAAAAAGAAAAAAGAAAAAAGAAAAAAGAAAAAAGAAAAAAGAAAAAAGAAAAAAGAAAAAAGAAAAAAGAAAAAAGAAAAAAGAAAAAAGAAAAAAGAAAAAAGAAAAAAAAAAAGAAAAAAGAAAAAAGAAAAAAGAAAAAAGAAAAAAGAAAAAAGAAAAGAAAAAAAAAAGAAAAAAAAAGAAAAAAAGAGGAAAAAAAAGAGTAAGCATGAGAGAACACAAGACACAAAGAGACTGACCAACTCAGGGATTCTCTGTTTACACCTTCTCTTTCTGCTAAGGTTAATTGGATGCCTCAATCTTGATGCATCACCTCTATAACAAAACTGGGAAGGAAAGCTCTGGCAATATAACCCAAAAAGACTACAGAAAGACTCACCCTTCAAGAGAACATGGTTGGAATTACACCTGGGCAGCAGAATGGTTCCTAGTCTGTGCAGCCCCCAGAAAACCAAACAGAAAACCACTTAAGCCTTCCAGACAATGGAGGAAACCATGTTAACCTACTGAGCCATTAAGAAATGTCCAAGTCAGAACTAAAGAAGCACAACATTGGATAGAAATGTATAGATGAATTGAAATACTGTTGGCTGGCCACATGGTAAATACTTGGCAGACTACATCTTATATTAGACAGTCATATTTATGGTGAATGGCTTTAAGAGGCTATCCTTAAATAGCAAGCGCTGCAGTTAGACATAGCAAAGGACACATTTAGCTGCATATTTACTAAGATTATGTATTTTTACATTGAGGAAGCTGGGAAAAAAACTTTAAAATACTGTGTGTTTTCCTCATACTTACATGAATAAAAACAATTATTTTTCAAAATTTGTTCTACCATTTCCTATATGCACATTTCTACCCATAATGCTTCTCTAAAATTTTACTTACATGTATTTTTCTTATTGCCCTGGCCAAAGGAAAAAACAAGTGCAAATCAAGTATACACATATTCATAGCACTAACAGATAAGCCAGAGTTCAAAAAAAGAGTTAAAATTTCAGAGAGACAAGAAGAGCTACTATATGTCTTACAACTCTAAAGCTATTGAAGGCAAAGTTAAAAATCAGTCAAAGCATCTATTACTTTTCTTTTGGGAATCTGTGTTCTCCCTCCCTGATTAAACACTGTAATACCCAGCCAAATAATCCCAGTTGAAAGTTGAACAATCCTTACACAGCGATATAAGCACCACTGCATGGCTTAGTCCTTCCCATCCTGCCAAGAAATCCCAAGCTTTATCCCCACTTCAGAAAATGTCATGGGTAACCATACTGCTGTGCAGCTTCAGATAAAGGCTGATATGCCCTGCCTGCTCCAGCATCGGTGCCATTGGCTGCTCGCTTGCTCCAGGACACCTCCGCCTGGCAGACAGCAAGCCCTCAGCCTCTTGCATCAGGGGTTTCATTTCAAAGCCGCTCTGTGACAATTTAAACAAAGCTTTCAAACGAAAAGTGGTTAGATCAACCCAAAAAGTCCGTTAACATTTCTCTTCAGGAAGTGATGGGTCCTCAGAGCTGATGCTAAAGCATCATTACTATTAAATTAGGCATGTTATCTCATCACTTGATACCCAGGCTAACCTTTAATCCTACTAACTTTAAACCATGTGTTTAAAATTTGCTTTGATCAGGTTTATTGCTGGCTTAGAAAGCATATTTAAGAGGATGCAATACAAGTTCCCAAAGTTGCACATGGCAATTAATGAATCAGCTATTCCTCTAGGTTAATTAAAGACTGCATTTTCAGCACATAATAGTTACCTAGCTGTGACCCATGTACTTACAAAGCAGACAACAGGAATACTTCATATTTAAGGTACTTCTAGTTAGACTTTAGGTAACAGAACCAAAAGACATATGAAAAAGTAAAATGCTTTAGTTCAAGGGTAATTTTGGCTTCTTTTAACCAGCTGCTTTAACAGTTTAGTATCAACTCCAATTTTCATTTCAGTAAGCTATCTACAAAAGACTAGACTGGTGGACACCTGTTTGGAATTGCAACACTGCATCCAAAAAGTTCCCCGAGAGCCCCCGACTTGGGGCTTTCAAACGCAGCACCTGACAAGTAACAACAGACAAGCTTGTCTACCTCAGCTTCGCTTCACAGAGGAAGGTGGCTGCCATCAGATGTCCTTTAACTGCCTTGGCAGTATGTAGATACAAGCCTTCCCTGCATTTGTTTGCCCTGCTAAGGGAACATCATTTTGGGGCATGCATTTAATTTTCATCTGCACATAGATAATTTGACCTTGAGTTGACTATTACAGGCTCTCCTTTCACACAAGCCTGGCTGTTCTGTCAGAAAATCAAGCAGTCCCCTTGGGTGCGGAACCAGGCACTCTCCCCTGGCCTTGCTAGGAAAGGGTGGATAATTTGTGAGGAATTACTGCTGTAGCAAAGCACAAACCTCCGCTGTGTGAGAAGGGAACACCACAGTCCTGCCGCACAGATCCCCAGATGGCAGAGCATATTGCTCCAGTCGCATCCCAAATGGCAGTGTGGAGCCTCTGCTGAAGGCATCCATACCCCACACTGCCAATGCGAAACCAGTCATTTATAACAGCTTCCCTCCACTGTCAACTATGCTGACCCCAAGAGCTCCTGTGAGCCAAGCTTTTTTCTTTTTTAAAAAAACCACAAACCAACAACCAAATAAGAACAGCAAAAAAACCCAAAAAACTGAAAAGCCAAATCCTGAAAAAAATAAAGCCAAAACACTGAAGTCAATTACCCAAGATAAGCAACAATACAAAATCTGAATTTGTCATTCAAATCCTCAATGAAGAGCAATGATGTCAACCTAAATTTATCTAGGCCTAAGAAAAAGGGAAATGTAGTTAAGTTTCTTCTAGACTGAGCAAATCGGGTTTTCTTTTTCAAATGAGCTACTTGAAACACAGTCCTCTGCCATTTAAGATCCTGAAGGCAAGCTGTGCCAGTTAAAATAAGTAGAATAGAGTTCACTCAAAAGCAAAAGCCACTTGTGTGCTACACAGAAGATTATTCATGGCTTGATATGAGTGAAAACCAACTGGCCAATTTTATCTGCTTTTCTTACAAGTCCCACGCACCTGATTTTACAAGGTGTGCACATTCCTGGTTCGTGTACTTGGCGTACGCTGCGCTTTTGGGAAACCAGCCTGTTGCTCTCCTCCACCTGGTCAGTTTTCACCAGGCTGTGGGCAAGGACCCCAAGCTCCTGCCTAGACTCACCTCCTTGCATGCCCACAAAACTATGCTGGAAGCAGGACACAGGCCATTTTCCCCTGGGGTACTCTGTTAACAGTCCATTGCTTCTTTCAAGGGAGTCTCCATTTCCTTCACCCTGTGCGACAAGGATCTTGTCGGCATGCTCCAGCAAGCTTGCAGGGTCCTGGTGTCGTGTGCTGCACCTCCTGAAGTCACTCTCGCCACTCCACTTAGGAAAGATGCCCCAAAAACCTGCAGGTGCAGGTTCAGTGTTTGCAAGAGGTTGAGGCAACTCACTCACCTTGCTCCATTTCCCATCTGAAATATAGCCCAGAAAGCAGAGAAGACTGGTTCCTCGGCCAAAAGCACACCCACACATTTATAGACCTAGAAAGCCTTAGACCTACAAAGAGGCAATGCGTAAACACCACAGAGCTTAAGGTAGGCCAAAAGTGTCACCGTAAAGCCTTAAGGCTCCCATGGACTCTCTCAAAGGCTTTTTAACAGCGTCAGCAACTGCAGGTTAGCTGCTGTGGTAGCAATACCCACTGGTGCCCCATAGCAAGCTCACACTGCTTCATTTACGTGACTGAATTATTCTTCAGGGGTGCTACCCAAGCCTCAGAGGTGACCTGTATTTGGATTTCAGTATATTCCAGATTCACTCTCTGATGCAAATTTTTTCTACCCAGTCTCTAAAACTCATTATCAAGTTCTGAAGAATATTTATGGTTATTCTGGAGGACAGAAGCTACCTTGCTGGGCTTGCTGGGCACATTATCCACTTGTCTTTGAGTTGCAGAACTCGTAGCTTAGAAATTCATCATCTGCAGCACTTTAGATTTCAGAGAGACTTGAAGAATTCTACTATGCCTGAGTTCTTCAGGGTTTTTCAGCTGCTTAAGGACAGACCACAAAACACACAAAAAGAGTAATTCTGTTTTGCTGTTGAACAGCAACAAGCTTATAACTGAATTGCAAAGATAAACAAAAAAATTGCAGCCCATACAAAGCCTTCTTTAATATATGAACTTACAAACATGCAAGATTATAAAAATTGCCAAGTGCACATATATGTAAACTTGCAAGCAACGTATACTAGTTGGGAACGTTAAACAGCCAGTTTAAGACATGTTCTTGCGCAGTTACAAATCCACTCAGATAGTGGTGCTGTAACATACCGTAACATAGCACTGCTTCTAACCTCACATTGTACATGTCACAAATTGTGCACAGTCTTGATTTGGACAGAAAGACTTAAATATTGTTAATGCAATCCTAATACCATTAATGAAATTACTCTCTAATTGCTTCGGTCACTAGCACCTTATATACTTTAATTACTTAAGTAGCTGCTTGCTGTTAAGATCTCCAAATTTAGCTACAACTTATGCTATATTTTGATTTTCCTATATTTAGCTGGTTTGCCCTATTTAAGTCTTTTTTTTCAGCTGAAACTATAACTAGTTTGACAGACCTTTGTCCTTTTTAATAGGCAGAGAGAGACTTAAATAAATCAACAAATTCAGATTGATCTTCCCCTTGAAGCTTCTTGGCTTGAAGAAATGTGCTGCAACCTTCTTCATCCTCTTTGCAAGAATGTCACATGATTTGAAATAATGCATTTCTCAAGTATCCTCATACGACACAGCTTGCCATACTAAAGTGCTGTCACAACCACTTGCAGCACAGTGTTTACATAATGGCAGAAATAAATACTCTAGAGCTTATCACAGTCAGATAAGTTCAAAGACAGCGATGACTGAGTTTCATTGTTACAATGCTGCACTGTGCTGAAAAAATTTACTGCAGAACTGACACCAAATCACAAGAGCTGTTTTTCAATAGATTTTGCTTATTTCATTAAGCTATGAAATTCCACGTGTTCCCCTCCCTCCTCTTAAGTGAGGTTAATACAAGCCTCAACCTAGAGTATCTGCTCTATAGACAATATAAAAAATTTGAGTTACAGAAGTGTCCCGTTCCAGTTCATTTTGGGACAGTCTTAACACCACGAGATTTTTTCCAAAGCTACAGACACCATAAATTATACAACAGTACAATATTATCTCTTGCTTTTTTATGTCTCTTTACAAAATTAAAAATAATTCTTTTTGGAACAACAACATAGTTTCATTTATATTCATGAATCTTCTCTAAGATGAACCTAAGGACCACCTGATTAGAAAAAGAAAGCACACAGTTTGTTTTCTTATTTTACAAATGTACAATTTAAAGCACAAGCCACAGCAGGTGCACCGTAATATCAACATATGTAACAACACCCCAACAAATGTTGACCAACCTGCACTAAGAGCTTCTGCACCACATAAAGCATTAGAACCAGATTCAAAGTTTTCTCTGTTCTAAACAGTCTTCCAGAGTAGGCATCCCACATGGGCTTCCTTTCAACTTCCAGTGAACTAATTTTGAGAGTTATGTTGCATCAGGAGAAGAGTAACACTTTCTTAGTTGATTCAGATAAATTTCAGATCCTTACCATCATCTTTCACCACAGTGGATACTATTTGATTGAGAGCCACTTGCTGCTCTTTTCTACCTTATTAACCTCTCTAGCGTCCACTCTGACAACACCACCCTTCAATTTTGTCCTCATTAGCTATTCCCTCTGTTGGCACTTCCAATACTACAGATGCATTAGAACACTCTTTGTTACCACATGATCTCAATAAAATGCATCTTGAAGTAATCTCGATGCCTGCCTGAGACATGTCAAGTATTTTGACCTCTATTTTTTCAGGCAAGTATTCATTAATATGTGAAAAGCACTCAAACTGCTTGCATCAGGTTAGTGAATAAAGCAAGGTATGCTAAACAGTAGCATTTTTCCTGGACAACTGAATCTACAGACAAGGATCTATTATACCTATACTGATATTACTATATACATAAAGGTTTGGGGGATAGAGTATCACTTAAGTTTCTTCCTAAGCCTGTTTAAAAGTTGTTTAACCCACAGCACTAATAATCTCCCTTCCACTCCACAGATTTGAAATCACCAAGTAGATAACTTAAGAGTACAAAAGTTTCTTCTCTATCAGATTTGTTGTCAGAGGGTTGAGCCCTCCTCTGTGTTTATATGGCACAAAGATCAAAAGGACTAATTTCAGGCTGGAGCTAAGACACACAGCATTCAGCATTAAACTTCTTGAGTTCTCTGCCTTCACTCTCCATAGGTCTGCATGTTTGAAATATACAGAAAGGTTGCTTACAACCAGTTCCTTCAGAGAAATTGGGTTTTTTTGCTATTACAAGTACATTAGGAAGTGCACCAGCACAGCTGTACCACCAAATCCCTGGGAGACACCAGGCCCTGGGGAACGTAAATGGTCTGAGAACAGCCTACTTGGAGGGATGGGCAAAGTCATCAGTGCTGCGATCATTGAGTCCTCCTGCTCAAACAACCTTGCTATAAGAAAGGAGGCATTCACTCAAGCCATGCCTTCAACAATTTTCTCCCCAATAATCTCAATTTGCCTTGGAACCAAGAATCTGCCAGATTCATCTCGAAGCTTGCTCTTCAAAAAGAGATCACTCTTGTTTGTATTTCACCAGCGTAACACAGCAGGAGACATGTATCCCAGCCCAAACAGCTCAGCACTGTTGCCACATGAAGGGAAGGTTGAGAGGTTTTCTTGTTTTGCTTTGTCTGGTCATTCTTTTAAACAGAAGGTTTATAGAGATAGACAATGGTGGAATGATACTACCACAAACATAAATACTGTATTAGTAGACTTCTTGGCTCCTACAGTAATGAAAATTAACTACATCTCTTTCAATAGTTTCATTTCAGCTACATACTAAGAACATCTTAAAGAGAGCCCCTGGGTTTTCACCATGCTTTATGCCTCAAGCGGTTTTCCCTTATCTCATTATTATAAAATGTGCATTTAATGCCTTTTTTTTTTTTAAATTAAGTTCCAAGGTCAACCTACAAGGCTGGTCACCGTTCCCAACTTTGATTTCACCCCATCGAATACACAGAGAAAGCTTCGACTACCCTTCAGCTCAATTCACTGGCCCCCTCCCTACTGTGAGTCGAGAATTATGCACCTTCAAGTAAAGCACATTTATAGTACTTAGAAGCTGCATTACCCTTCACCACTTCCAAGTCTCATACTGACAATAAACAATTAGATCTACAGAAAGGCTACCCACTATGTCGAAGTAATAGTCTGTGGTTTATCTTATATATTAGGACACATTCTCCCATATGTTCATATCATTTTTGTCTCAGAACACCTTTACTTGTCATCCAAAAACCAAGATACTAACCAGGAATTAGACAGGGTGTCTACTTCCCTATCAGTCAGAAAAGCCCAATCCACTACTGGATATACACCAGTCAGGGTAAGAAAAGACTGGCTCTGTATTCCCCACAGACTTTTATATGACACTTCATATAATACCAGAGCCTCAAAACAAAGTCATTCACCTTTGAAACAGCCTTTGAGGTCACAAGGGTTTCCACAGAAAGGCATATGTAACTCAGCAAAAATTAAGGCAGAAACATTTCAGTGTTGATTTCATCTTTCCAGAACTTAATGCCATGAACAAAACAGGACTTCATCTTCAAAAACAACATGCACACCACAAAGCAGATCTCAACCACATACTTAACAGAAGTTTTGCAATAGCAATATCCTCATTTTTGCTCATAGGGACAATGTAGGTAGACAACTACAGTGGTTTATTTCATCCCATGTAACAGCTAATTTGTTGAACGAGAGCTTCTAACTCTATGCTTCACTCTGCACAGGCACAGTGGCCAACCCCAGCAAGCATTTCCCAGCTCCTGCTGGGGGGAGGTTAGAGGTGCAGAGAGCCCATCACTCCTTCTGCACGCTCATGTGAAGAAATTTACACTTAGCGTCCTGCAAAGATTTCTGCAGTCCAGTTTCATCAAAACTTTGGCTGAATCCAATTAAGCTGAGCAGCCAGCTCAAGGTCACTCACTGCCTTCAAATCACTGTCTGTCAGAGAAGACTGTGCGTACAAGCAGCACACTCCTCATAGATGCAAGGCTTACAGAAAGAACCAAGATGTTTCTGTCATCAAACCCCCTACCGTTCGCACTACTTTTCCTATCCGAAGTCTGACTTCAGCTATGAACCTTTAATCATTTTTTAAACATAGAAAATCGTCTTGATATTTGAATAAGCACAACTTGTCACTAAGAAAGCCTACTTTCACATTCACCCAACACCACAAATTTATTGGCCAGGTACTTTTCAGTGACATTCATGTTTTTCAAATATACCATAGCATATATTCTTCTTAACATAACTAAGTTAAGCTGTACTTGCAGATACAGGCCATGAGCAAATTCCAGTGCAACTCGTTTGTCTTGTCTAAAGGAAATATGTTCCTATGCTGGAAAATATCTTGAAATCCACAGTCCTCAACTTCCCAGTCATCTGGCAGAACCAATCTCTTATAAACAGATTAGAAAAGGCACTTCTAAGAACGATGATGTTTAATCTATATACTGAATTGAGCATTTTCCTTCCAGTTCAAGATGTGTCACTTCTTTATGTGATAATCCAGTTCTCTAGCATGTGAGCTCCAGAAAATGTTTCTAATAGGCAGAAAAGGATACTAAAACCTTAAACTAATTCTATGCTTGTCCAGACTGCTTAACCTAAATTTGCTGTAATAGTGTCACCAACTTTTAAAATCCATCCAATTTTTAAGCAGAAAGACAACTTTTGTTTACGCTTATAATTTTTTCCTCTAATTAAGACCAGCTAACAACTGAAAAGGGAGGACACCAAGTTGTTGAATTGTAAGAACCCTATAGCAACAGAAGCCTTTGCAGGAGAACTGCTTTATCACAAATATGCCCCACTTCACCCTTACAAATGAGTCTTATCTCCCCATTGTTCTGTTTCTTACCCATGGAAATGTTACAGATTTATACATTGCTTTATTATTGTTTTAATTTAAGTATTTTTATTTTTTAAAAGAGGAGCAAAGTTAATTTCTGTAATTATTCTGCATGACAAAAGTTCTGCTTAGAGCATGGAGCTCATAAAAATGAAAATTAACTTATATTTTTCTTCATCTGAAGCACTGGAAAGAAGAGACAGAAACTAAAGGTTAGGACACTTATCGTTAGGACAAACAATGGGAGGAAACTAATAGCTGCACTGCCTGTTCTCCACCCTCTCACTACTTTGATAGAGACCAAAAATATAACCTTGAAGGTCAAGAGAAAACAAAAACCTAAAAATTGAAACACATGACTCAATTGTTTGCAGGCAAGAGGGCTGCATTGTGTCAGCTATTAGAAATTATCTGCCATCACAAGAGAGATCAAAAGTGTATGGATGATCAGAGACAGGACACAAATCAGTTCAGTATGTTTTAAATGAGGGTGGGAGTAATTCAGGGCTTTATCTGAAGAAGTTAAATGGATTTCATTTGGGGGGAGTGGAGGGGTATCGAATACATCTAGTCCCAAAATTGGTAAATGTACTGGTGAACTAAGGCTGTTAAAAAGTTCCTTGCAAAGCCGAAGTCCAGTCAATCTCAAGAATTCAGGGAGCAGTTTCTGGCATTATAACTGTCTCCATTTTGCCATACCACTGGTACCACACTCTTGGAAATAAGTTTTATAGGAAAGGAAATCTGGTTTCCTCTGTCACCTTCAGAAAGCACAGATGTACAGCAACACTGCGCTCTTGGTATAGATTTTTTCCAAAGCAGACAGATTTAAAAAAGAAAATAGCCCCCCCTCCCTCCATCAGTCACAGTAACTTCAAACATTACACGCATTGCAGATAAGTGCCAATCAATTACTGATCTGTTTATAGGTGGCACTCTTAAATAAGCAAGGTACCTATATTTCAGACTTAAAACACAGAGTCACGAAACCATATTAGTGCCCTACAGCTTTCCATGTAACCAGACACTGAAAGGCAGTTCTCTCTCCATTAAGGCTGGCCTTGCATAGAGACACTGTACTTTTATCTCAAAAATCAGAGATACTTGTACTTTTGAAAATATTCTTTTAAGCAGTATTTCCTAACAGGCAGTATAGCTGCTGTGACTACGGATTGTTTCCATCTCTCTGTATACCCTTCTCCTTTATATGTGAAACTGCCTTTGAAATTCAGAACCTGATTTTGGTTAGGGTGTCAGAATCTGAAGTTAATTTTCTGGTACTACAGAGGCACTGTTTTTATTGAACAAATGCCATTGTTACAGCATGATTAAAAACTACTGGAAGGTTGAAAAGCTTCTTACATAAAGCTAAATATATTCAGAACTTGCCCCCTAACAGAGAAGACTATGCAGAAACCAAGGCCATGCAGGAAAACAGTGGAGTGGCAAGAATTCAACTCAGTCTCGATAAGAATGTCATCAAGAAACTATCAAAAGAGCGTTTGCCAATAGTATCAATTTTCAGTCTTCCAATCTCCCAATATCTTAGCATTACAGATTTAGTCAGATTACAAAAGAAAACATAGAGGTAATAAAGTTATGCCAGAAAACATATGAGCTCATCCCAATTTCTTACATTTGATTTGTACTAATTAAATTAGAAGAGGGTATTTCAGATCACTAAGCTCAATTATGGACCATTAGCTCAATTATGAATCTAAGAGGTGAGGACAAGCTGAGATCACAAGTCTCCCTGTGTCTGTTAGAAAGTAAATAAATAAGTATATGTATTTTTTTTAAAAAGTGAAATCTATCACATTTGGCTGCTTTAGTGATCTGCTTACAGAAACGATGTGCATGATGCAAGCTGCTAACTAAATAAGTTTACAAAGAGGAATGCAGGCTGCCCATAGGATTTTGGACTTTTCTACTCACAAAAGACATGAGAAATGCACAAGAAATGAGCTCAGATCAAGTATCTGGGAGAAGCACCTCAGTATGAGGAGATATTGAAACACTAGTTTCCCTCTAGTATCTGAATGTCCCCAAGCACACCAACAGACGAGCTGGACTGATGAGCTCAAGCCCCAGAAATGAAAAGCCAGGACACCACCATCTCCATGAAGGGTTTTTGCAGATTGCTTTCCTCCAGGAGGCATCTCAAAGCCCATGTAAGATGCTGTTCCTCCTAAGCAGTCACTGTTGAGGCTGTTGCATCAGGCTGTTTGCAGACGGGTAAGTGGCCAGCCACACCAACACAACTGGAGCAGCCACACCAGCACAAAAAAAAATATTTGTGCCGACACTGACATCATCTCACTGAGCTGACACACCTCTCTGTGTGCCGACAGTAAACAAATACATGATATGAGCCTTTGCCTCCTGCTAACAAAGCAGACACTTGGAAACAGGTTTATGCACCTAGGGGGCACTGCCACCCCTCCCCAACATCCCCCAAAGCACATGATTTCACTCAGTCAGTTCTTTTACAATAGCTATATCATAGAAAGTCTTCCACAAGAGGCCCAAGGATGCATGCCCCACAGACAAAGAGAGGAGATCCTTACACTCTCTCTTGCATTACCTAGCCAAAAGCTGCAAAATGACAAATGCTCCAAAAGTTAGCCTCAGCTCTGCTTCCACGGCAGCAGGCGATGCACATTCCTTAATATTAAGGACAAAAGTGGATCTAAAAGGACATTATATTTTACAATTTATTTCACAGTATCTTCCTCTTTGATTCATGGTGAGTTTCTTTAAAAGTCACCACTTCAGGCTTATACTTGTGCTAAGGTAATTGATTCTCCCAATAGGTAACACAGAAGGGGTAAAGAAGGTAAATGCCGTCTTGCTCTGAGAAGGGTCTGAATGAAGTAACTGAATCATCCCTTCCAGGTGGTCAATTTACATCTTTCCCTCCCCCGCCCCCAAAGCCTTAGACAAAAAAAATCAACAAAATAACAACAAGAAATTAGCTTCTAGTCACCCTACATTCACATCTTGTGAATCTACTCTGACACCCTGGCCTCACTGCCATGCTGAAGATGCAAATCATGAAAGATAAGGTGGAGGAACACCTTCCCTCTGTCTTTAGTATGAAAAAAAAAAAAAGCCCACACTTTTCCAGACATCACACACCTACACAGCTTTGGTCTCCAAGGGACAGGTATGGCACATCATGGATTACCCTCATGTGCTGAACTTAACTCCCCAGCCCAGCTCCACCTACTCTCGTAGTCCAACCACTCTGCCCTAGCAAACATCTCCCCTCCAACATGACAAGAAGTTCATTTGAAACCTGGTAATAACTTTACCATTTTTCCACAGACCATGGAAGAAAATGGGCTTAAAATTTACTTTGACAATCATGTAAATAGGGAAGATTAAGTTTTAAATTTTGACTAGTTCCTGCTTTAGTCTTACTTTAAAAATCTCTATGTTTTCTACATCTTCACTTGTAAAACTTCCAATGAATAAAGTTCCCAAGGCAAACCATGTTACACCCTGTACATACAAGACGGCAGGTTCCTTCACTGCACTGAATCCTACCTTTGTCAGAGAAGTTTACCCAGAGGACACACTGAATCATGAGGGACTACAAATACGCTTAAATTCAATCCTTGCCAACTATGGGACATTTGAGCTTTTTTTATTCATATCAGGTGGCTTCAGAGAAATGCATTTAACTTGACATATGTCTAAAATTGAAGATTCACAAAGCTGATACTAAAAATTTGATATAAGAGAATGAAAAAACACAATGAAAATAAAATAAGATCCATTAGTCATCTGCAAACACCTTTCTCTGAAGATGCAACATTTTACACCATTTTCTTCTCATTTCGCTGATTTCACTCAATCTTCATTAGCAGCCTTACTATACACAGAGTCCTCCTGCTTAACTCCTTTGGTCTGTTTTGTCTTCCTGAAGGCTTGCTGCAAACCTCTGAAACTTTCTGTACTAAACACTAACCTACTTAGTCTCCTCATCTTTCCTCCTTTTTTTTTTTTTTTCCCCCAAAGTCCTGTCAGTCCAAGGGATTGGGAACTAATATAATAAGGGAAGTAAAACTTCTACACAGCTATTATGGGTGCCTTCCTAGTAACTGTGCTAACTAGATTCATCACCAAGTACAATGGAAGCCTTCTCCAAAACAAGACAAAGGTACTGTAACGAGCTAAGCAGGATGTGGGGGCTCAGCTCTCTGCCTAGGGGTAGTCAGTGTAAATCTTTCTGGCACTAATGGTGTGGTTTTTTTCTAAGGCTGGACAATGACAACAACATTTATACAAAGCATGAGAATTCATGAATGTCTGGCAGCTTTTGGTACTGTGTCTGCAATGCAAACAAGACTATCTGTTTTTTTCCCCTCTACATTTTCAATTCATTACCAGCTGTATTCTGAAAAAAATATGGGTTAGTTCTGATTACCAAACAGCTGACTCATTCTAGTGGGATCCCACAAGCACATCAAAATTAATATTGGCCATTACTAAACATGCTCCTCCTCAGCTGCAGAAAGAATAACAAAATCGCCTCGACTTTATGTGCCTATTCTAAGGCAGATACAAAAGCAAAGAGTAAAAGCAAAATATAATAGCAGTGCTATACACGATCCTGGGCATCATAATGCTTCATCTAAGCACACAGTCATTCAAAAGTCTGTCTGTATTTACATGGGCATGTATTTTTCAGACCCAGACTGTGTGCTACAATGGTTGTTTCCACCACCCCTAACATTCACCATCTCTATAAAAGTTAATGTATTACTTACTAGCCGGTGAGATATCAGAGAGCACCTGCCTCAAAGAGCAGCCTGCAGTGCAATGCAATTGGCAGCTGCTCTGGATTCCTCCAGTTTCAGTGGGAGCAAGTCATCTTTTCACATGGGCAGGAGACCTAATGCTGCCTGATCCGTAACCACAGCATCTTCACCATGTCACTACAGGCAAGATTTTCTACTATAACCAACCAAGAAAGACCAAAGGATGAGCTGGCTGTTGACAAAGGACAGCTGATGGCTAAAACAACTCACATCACTGTTTTCTTTCTGTTGTCAAAGCCACCTGGTTATGGAGCCACGGGGATGACAGTTTTCAGCTCAGCTCTGTCTGTGAACTGCTGTGATAAAAAGCATCAAGTCCAACAAGAGCCAAGAGTACATCAGGAGAGGAAGGTTATGTGAACACACTGATAAAAGGAAGATACATCTTTCATCACAGACCCATGGCAAAGCACGTTTGTACAGACACTGACCATCATCCCACAAGTACGCACATACAGAAAGTGCCAGAATTGGATGACTAATCCTTCCATTAAAAGTCAAGGTGACAGAACGCATCTTATTTATGCCCGGCTGCAAATTCCTGAATAAGGAATAGCTACACAACCTCAAAAATACACATCAAGTACAAATAAAAGGTACTGCTCATAAACTTCAAAGCCAGTACTAGAATTGGCACTATTTGTTAAGTGCTAGAAAAAACAAATAGAAAAATGAGATCCCAAACACACCTCAACAAAGAGAAAAACGTTAGTATACAGCAAGTTGAGTAACAGCAGCAGCTTGGCTGGCAGGTCAGACCCCTCTGAAGTCCAAGGGTAAACAAATCTAGTTAGGTTTATGGTTGTCTGTAGCATCATGTATTTTGATATCATATTTCATACAGTAAGGCTGTTCCTGGGCAGCACAGGATAGGCTTGTCTTGTTACTGAGACACATTCAAGGTTAACTTTGGTCAAGAGAACAGAGGCCGAACTGCTAGGGTGTTTGGGAAGAGAGAACCAGCAGCATTCCTTGGCATGACACAGGGTGAATGACTGCTGCAGCCCGTCACCTCTGTGAAAGACCTCAAAGCATCATCTCTACATGAATGCACGTATTTGGACTAAAACCACCACTACGCTCCCCCAGCTCTGTCCTTCACCTACTGGACAGCATACAAACACTGTAGGCTACACATTGCAGAGAACCTGTAATTGCAAAATAGTAAATATTTGTGAGTGCTCAACGTCTCTGCAAAGTGGGACGTGGCTGAGGTGGATAAAGTTTCCTTAATCTCCACACTCTACTCATGAAGGGAAAAGGCGGCTGAAAAATAACACCACCTGTCCCATTCTAGGCATGCTCTCACTTCCTTTTTCTCTGTGTTTTTAAAGATGGTAAATAATTATTTTGACTGTTTCTTCACCTTCCTAACTCTTCAGGAAAAGCCATATAATTTAGACATATTCTTCTCCAATCCTAGGGACTTTACTACAGCTTCTAAAAGGACTGATCAAGAACTATTTGATTTGCTGTTTATTAATGTAAAATCCTACCTGTCTGTTATTAACTTGCTATAATTTTCAACAGGTATCTGAAGCCTACCTGTTCCTTTGTATCAGTGGATACTAGTACTGTTCAGCTGGATGAAGCTTGCTCTTTGCAACTGCATTCACATTATGAAATAGCATTTGGGAAACAGGAAAGAAATCCTATTCTTGCTCTCTGTGTTTAGTACCTTTATGAAATTTGCCCAACTAGCTGAATCATTGAAAAGTGGGTACTAACGAATGGCTTAGACACAAAAATACTTATTGTTAAAGTAAACAAGTTTATCAGCATATCTATACATAAGCAGTTATTAAACTATTTCTAGGAAAAAATACTATTCCATCTGCATGTACTCAATTTTCTCATCTGTTGTAACTGAAACCTGCATATTTTAAAGACTCCGCACTTTACAATAAGTATTCTCTGATCCCCAATCTTTACAAGATATTCTTTTAAAATAAAAAGCTGAACAGTTATAAAGCATCTGCTTGTATAAAAAGAGTGATTCAGCAGGAAACATGTACTTGAAATACCCTTCACAAGAAAGAGCTTATTCATGCAGGGACAGTTGGCAAGGATATCTCAGTCTCCACTTGAATGCTCTTTTTCCAGCTTGTGTTGAAGGGATTCAGATGCCTGGAAGGAAGCTAATCACCATTTTTATAGGCCATGGAAAGTAGAGTCTGGTTAAAAATTGCAAGTGTTTGTACCAAAGCGCTCTTAGTGAAAAGCAGAAGGCTATAAGTTAATGTTCAACAGAAACTGGCAGATCTGCTGTGCGCGCTGAGCAATGCAGTCAGGTATGAAATGTAAGTGTATACACAAAATAATGTAATAGGTACAGTTGCTCAAAGTTCAGCTGCAGCATTTAAGGCACAGCACACTAAAGGGAAAATGGAGGGACCACCTAACACATTAAATATTTTAGCCAATTCTAATCCTGCCACAATTTCTGCTTGCCTTAAGTAAGTATTAAACCAGCATCACCGCAAGCCTATCTGTTTTCCTTAGAAGCCTTGCAAAACACAGGAACAAAAGCTTTAGATCTGCTAGTCAGTGTAAGTGGAAGTCAGCAAGTAATGTTGTATGTAACTGGAAAGAAAAATTGGCAGTCTGTTGTAAACCTCTTTATCACCAGTGTAATCAAGACATACCACCAGATCCATTTATCACATGCAACCAATGATCCTCCAAGTTCCTTCTGGACACAGGTTTACTTTTAAGTTTTTCATCAAATTTAGTGCCAGCAAAGCTTTACAGAAACTAACAGATAACACAGTTTAGTGTAAGAGTGAAAAAAACAAAGCAAACATTTGCTACAGAATCTAAAAACCCACTTTATGTTAATAATCTAGTCTTTCTAATTATTGTGTGACTAATGTGACTGCATGGGAGCTAGTTCAGACTACGTCACAACTCCTTCTGAAACTATTCATGTTATATCTTCCTATGTACTATTCATTAATCAATTACTGCAATACATTTCAGCTCATAAAACCCTTGCAGTTTCAAGTTCTTGGACAAGAATGAGTATTTCATAAGTTATGAAAGAGTGTAGGCACTGACAGAACAAACACACAAGACATCAAGCCTATGGACACTTCTATTTTTGAAAAGATACCAAAGCAGCAAGTATCATGCCTGTAAGGCTTGTTGCTTTCCTCCAACACTACAAGACCGCTGAAGTGCTACCACCCAGTCCATCATTAAAGGCCACGTCTGAGCAACCAAGTTTCAGTTCTTAATCTTTGCCACTTATTGAAGAGTGTTTTATGGTCAGAGGTAGGCAAGATGAATAAAGTGTTAAACACCTACTTCAGCATAATCAGAAAGATTTTAGAAACGCTGGATTTGATTGCTGTCAGTTAGCTGGTGTAGGGAAAAAAAATCCCAAACAATTTGTGGGTGCAAGAATGATCTTTATTTCAGCATCTATCAGGAAAAACATTAAAAGGGTCTTTCTTTACAAACAGGCTTTAAACAGCCTGCAAATCTATGAAGAGCATTCTCTTTACAGATGGCTGTTTCCAAATTAATTTGGGCCAGTTGACATACAGATATTTCTGCTGACGCAGAGCCACACATCAAGTGACACTGTATGGATCCTTCTGCATTACTACAACACTGATGGTGGAAAAGTCTTTGGAAAGGAAGTATTACTTTATAAGCAAAATGCCAGGTAACAAAGCTAGCATTTTGTCATCAAAATGCAATACGAGTTATTTCTTCCATAAATGTACAGAGCTCTTATGCAGCAGCCACACATATTCCCACTCTAATGCACAAGCTTAGATTACAGAGGATGTGTTCCCTCAAAAAACCCTTAATTAACAAGGCGTATTTATTAATAGCTTCAGAAGAAGTTCAGGAGAAATACCTTGCTCCAGAATTTGTCCATCCCATAGCAGGAGAAATTAATGTAACAGTACCATCCCAACATGAATGGAAAGCAGAATTCATAAATTATGTTTTGTAAGCATGCAAATGTTCCACAACACGCTACTGGTGCTACTAGAAGTTTTAGACTGGATAACATGACAACCCATTATCTTCTATTTTCAATTGAGAGCAAAGCTTTAAAAAAATGGAAGACTGGGGTGTGGAAGTAAATTAAAATACAATCCTCATTACATACTGGGACTTGTTTGTGAACTTAACTAGTCTTGAGGATCTAGAAGAGAAAATTCAAGTCTTGCTGTCCTTGACAAACAAAAGCAGCTGGATTTTTAAAGGAAAAGTTATGCATGTCATATTTGGTAAATATGTTAATATGTTTGTGATCTTTGTTTCAATAGCCTTGTGCTGGCTGCAGTACTACTAGATGTTGCACTGAAGAAACAACAATTGAAGATGAACTTCAAGGACTTGCTTCCAAATTAAGCTATCACAAACTCTGAGAGTCAGGGGGTTCATTGGTTAAGACAATTGTCTCTATTATTAATTATTTCAAAGCAAAATAAATCAAGTTGAGCTAAAAAGTCCCTGCTGTACTAGTAACTGTCATTTTTTCAGGTATCTAAACAGACAGAAATTCGCAAAGAAAAGCTTTTAAAATTTATTCTACAACAGCTAGTTCAGGACTTCCTTTCCCTGTCATGCAAAGCAAGCAAACATACTTTTCTCTTCTTTCCTTCTACAGTAAAATTTAAGCCAAAGCCCTTAACCTTCCTTATAGCAATGAAAGATTATTCAAAATGCAATTTTAACATTACAAATATTGAATTCTATCTCAGTATTTCCCTCCTGCCCCTCCTAAAACCAGAATATACCTGACACCCAGGCTAACAATCCTAATTTGGGCTACACGGCTTGAGATGCACCAGATGCTCTTTGTCATCTTCATCCCATATAGCTCAAAGGACTGTTGTGAGAAAAAAATATTTTTCAGCTTTCCTTTTCCAGTCATCCAAAACTTTTTTGTTTCTCTGTTTTTAAATGAGAAAGGCAACATGGAGGTAAAACCATGCAGTGCCTTGGCTTTCAAGGGCCAATCCAAGGCCCCGTGAGGGGTCTGGATTCTCACCCACCATTCCTTACCTTGGTGATTCAAGGAGATGCGGTTAGATGGTTCTTGGAAACCTGATTCCACCAGATCCCGCCGACCATGAGTTGAAGTCTGATCTACATTGTCCTAAATAAAAAGAAAAGCAAAAAATCTTATCAAAAACAGGCATTCTGTACTCCCTGCAAGTTAACACTACACAGAGACAAGCCACTAATATAAAAAATAATCCCTGCCATACTCTGAAAGGAAAAAACAGTGTCAGAGAAGAGAGGAGACTAGACTATCACAATAATACAGGTGGCATGAATCTGCAATCAATAACGATGCTGTTGGCTCAAATGTATATTAGTTTTGCATTTCAAACTGGGAAACAGTGATGTAAATGCATTTCCTAGTTTCACTAAAGTTTCTTCTTTTATCAAATCATGTGGATGCTTGGGGCTTTGTTTTCATTAGTTCCAAGACTGTGGCTTAGGGGTTAGTAACTAATTAACTGGACTGAAACAGATTCAGTAGTGAACTACCAAACCTCAAGAGGAATCAAAAGTTCAGTCTAGAGAAACATTCATGGCTCTGGATGCCAACTTTTTTGGGGGAAGGAGGGAGTGTTTTTTGTTTTTTCCATGCTAGAACTCTCACAAGATCAGGTTTCAAGAAGTTTTAACACAGACTGAATTTGGCTAAGTCTAAAATACCACAGTTTCTCACAGAACTTGCCAAAAATAGAAGGCTAAGTGAAATAAGTATATGAAAATATAAACAAAAAAAAAATAAGAAAAGCAAGATAAGTCACACTGAGTTTTAGAACTATAAGAAGGAAGTTTAGAGCAGGTATAGTTTTATAAAGTTGGCATACCTCTCCATGTAACAGGTAAGGGCGAGTAAGGAAAAACAGAAGCAAGTGCATAAAGCCTACAGCATTGCTGTATCACTGACCATAAACTGCTGCAGTGATATACGTGACTCTATACATGTTCCTGCTGTGCCCAAAGTGTGGGATAAACACACAGTAGCATGACTTGCATTTATGTCAAAACATAGGAACCACCTTCACAGCGAATGACATCGTAATTATGGCAGAGTAAATAACACACACAGAGTAAGCGGCAATTCAACTATGTGCAACCATGAGCTCTCAGCCATGTATTTCTAATAAGCTACTGCTCAAAAACTTAATGGATGTAGTGTTTGGGGATAAGAACTATATAGAGTTATACAGGATATGAAATAAATTATATTATCTCATCTTCAGGGAGACCATCTCAAACAGCAAATACTTGAGCTTTGATTCAAGTATTCCACCACCACTGTTAAGTGCTTTCACCATGAGGGATCAATTCAGGAGTCCACAGAGATTTATAAGACAAAAACTGCTGAAAGTGATATGACTAAGGGAGGGGTTTTATAAGTAGATAATATATGATGAGACACATATGGCATCTATCTATCTATCCCACATACAACTGGGACCACTCAGACTTCTGCTTCTGTATTGGCTACCTCCCCTTATAGCTCTTTACATACTGGCCACCGATTTTCACAGCACTGGCACTTGTTTCATGAGCCACATCTAGCTAATCTCACAAGATTTTGTAGTTGCTTCTTAGGAATTAAAAAAAAACAAACCCAAAAAAACCAGACCTCCTGTCAGCATGACTGGATTTATTCTTACTTTTTTGAAACACACAAATATTTCTTTGCTCTTTCACTGAATATGCATTAACAAGTAACTCATGAGCTACTATCTCCGTCGAACCCCTTGCAACCACAGGATATTGCAAACTAATATTATTATCACTTTTGCAGCACTAGTCATTTTTATTGGATTTATCTCATTTCCTCTGGGACACCACACATGCAGCACTGACCTGGCTCACATCATCTCAGTTTTAAATTTCAGGCAGGAAAACCGAGATTTGCAGCACAAGAAAGCAACTGCAGAAAAAAACTTAGAAGTTGAAGCTGATTGCTCTTACTACAAAGCTAGAGAGGCGAGCATCGCAGGCACGTAAAACACAGCAGAACGCCCTTCCATCTAGCACAGAACTTTTATTTTTCCATTTCCCTCCATGCAATTCAACATCATGTATTTTTATCAGGTAGCTAAAACCCTGTAGATGCAGTTTAGCAGCATTAATTCCACTTCCTGGGAAAAAGTCCAGATGCCCAACACGCAGGGGCAGTTGCTTGTCGCCTCTTGGCTGGGAAGAGCAACAGGGCATCCCAACAGAAATGAAAACTGGAAGAAGAAAAATAAGCTATTTTTTTTACAAACCTATATGTGTTTTTAATTGTCCCAATACGGAAGTGTCCCTACTGGAAGGCAAGATTCATGCAGCATTATGTAGCAGCAAAGGTGAGACAGGCCAAGATGTATCTTTTTACCTTTGTGTTTCCCACAGCAGTAACACACTTAACTGAGATGACATTATTTGAGGCTTACAGTTGGCTGTAAGCCCATAACTCTTCAATTAAAACAGATTTTTTTTTTTTTTTTAACTGGCAATTGCCAGTAACTTACAGGAATAGGATACTCCCTCCCTGGAATCACCTGACTGCTGTACAAGAAGGTGCTGGGAACCACAGACCTTATTCACAAAGCTTAAGCCAAAGTCATGGTAAGATATATGAAAGTTCTCAGAAGCAGAGGTTTCAATGACTAATGACTGCCTGTGCCGTCTTTACAAAGCTGATGCCCCTGCCTGTTTTATTAGGTGCAAACCCTTGCCCAGAAGGTCCAGAGAGTTCTCCTGCGGTTTGAGCGAAGCAGGGAGCCAAAGGTTTCCTCCAGGCAGTGCTTTACTCTGCAGGTACTAAAGTAAAGCGACAGACGTGCATAAACAAAGCCACACCTGTTAAAGCAATGCAGGTAGCAGAGGAGAAAAGGTAAGGGCGGTGCAATTTAAAGAGCTCAGGGTAGTTTCACATGACCCTCCAGAATCTGTTTGTGTCCGTTGTGCACAAACAGTGGCACTTGGCCAGCTGCAGCAGAGATCAGACAGACACTGGAACAAGGTTAAAAGAAGAAAGGAAAAAAAAAATTATATAATTGCTCTGTGCCAGTGAACTCATTTTTGTGCTCCTGCTTGGGGTTATGGCCAAGGCCCTCAGCAAGGTGGGCACCTGTTTTGGTCCATCATCATCCCACACCCCCCACCCACTGCCGCTGAAACAAGGCCCCCAGTAAGACAAGTGTTTGCTCCATGTTTTAATCCTCAGCTCTCCCCCCTCTTCTAATAATTGATCTCAATATGAAATTAAAGCATATTACTTAACTTACTGTACCATCCAGCTACTGTAGTATTTTTAGAAGCCAGCTGAATGTTAGACCTTGCTGACTTGTTTGCATGTACTATTTTCTCTGTCAGCGCCTGCGACCAAGGACGATTTAATCGACTGACTAGCAAGAGCACTAGAAGGATCTGAGCAGGATGCATTTTTTTAATTTTTATTTTACAGAGTCCTTTAAAACATTAGTTTTTCATATAGCCAAATGTATCATCATTACAGGTTAGATTTCAGTGTCTCTTTGCAAACCTACACTGCACAACACAAAATGTGACATGCTTGCATCGCTTTAACACTGCCTGTGAGCGGACTTTGGCTCTTATCTCTACATATCAGTAACCAGGACAATCTGGATTTATTTTTCAATGTATAACTAAGCCTTTCAAGTTGCACTCCTTCAGCTACGACATACAATGTTTACTGCTGTTTGTGCTAGCATGATAAGCATTTCAGTTATCAAAGAAAACATTAAATCAGGTGTTTTAATCAGAGAAACAGACAGCCATATACTACAGAAGCTCTGCTGTCTGCACAGGTGCTCTTTAATCACTTCATTGGCTCCCAGTGCTACTGTTCCCACCTGCAGTTCTGCTCAGAAGAGTTATTTATCAGTAGAGACAATGTTATTAGGCTGACCACTGAGCTTCTACTCTACTGCTGTTACTCTCATCCTGGTTCCTTCAGCAAAGGTTATCCAGTCAGTCAATTCAGGATAATCTTAAGGTAAACAGAGTTTAGAAGGGAGGAAGCAGATCCAAAAGTGCAGATAATGAAGTATCGTGTCTATTTCCCTTCTCCTGCTTTCTTTGCCAAGAAAAGGACCCAACTTCAGCTGAGACCAAGTAGGTTTCTCTTGAGGTCTGGAAATCCCCTTTTACTGCAGGCTTCAACTCTTTCTAACTTCAGCAGTCACTGGAATTTTATGAGATTACGGAAGGCTACAAAGTGGCAACACAGCTTCTCAGAAGCTCTCTGGAGCATGTCCAGACCACCAAGACGACAGTCCCTGGGTTTGGATTTACCATAGTTATCTAGAAACCCACACAGCCATGCCCCTGAACTAAAGGTTCAATTGAGCAAGAGTCACACATACTTGTGCCAGCAACCCCACAGCAACAAATTAAGATCATGGCATACCTCCAATGTTTGTACACTGTCCAGCACAACAGCCAAATCAGACATGCTGATGGCTCCCACTGTGGTCTAGGGGACTATCAAGGCAGATACACCTCAGTTTCCACAGAGGCACTCCTGCTTTGCCAGGAGCTCACTGCCTAACTGGTGGTGATACTTTATCACATCATGGCAGGGGCCTTGAAACTAGTTGAATAAAAAGAGAAAATTAGCCAGGTCATTTCTTGACCCACCTTACCTTTATTTTGTTGAGGGAACTTGTGCAAAGCAAAATGAAGTGCCTTCTGCCAGCACAGACTAGGAAACTATTGCAGAAGTGTTCAAGTACAAATGGTTTTCAAAAACGCAATTATTAAAATTCCCTGAAGAGGTGATCACCAAAGGCTGTGAAAAGAGCGGATGCAGCTCCAGACTCAGAAGGAAGAAGGAGATACTTTTAGAAATTATACTCTCGTTTTATATCTGCAACTTGCTACTCTAGACAAACATTTCTTTATCTGACCCACTACTGCCATTCTTAACATGCTTCTGGAGTTTCCTTAGGCAATAAACAGATCAGGCAGCATTTCCTCTGAGGACCACTTCATATGATTCTGCACTTCCCAAACGAAAGACTATTTATGTAAAGAACTGTCTGCACTATTTTCTAAGATATGTATCTTCTGTACATCATGATTTTGCAGCTTTGGTTTACTGAAAGCATTGATATGTAAAAGGGGGAGAACAGAATCAATTAATTATGGTGAGTGTAGAGAAGCCAGCTATTCATCTAAGTGATCTTCCCTACAGCTTACTAGTATCTGCAGCCATCCTTAGTGTTTCTGTCCTGTCACTCAATTCTACTCGCAGCCCTGTGAAGGCAAACACGTAGGCTATTACAGGAAGAAATCCAGCTGACAGATCCAGACCAATGTTCAAGCTCTAATCCCAACTCCACAGCCTAGATCAATTAGTAATACATGACACTCCTTTCTTAAAAGATTTAAGTCACTGGGCTTCTTAGTGGCTAAATACAGCAGCCCAGTCCTCTACCTGATAGCTCTTTGGTACAACATATTTTCAGCCTGCTGACAACCCAGAACTTGAGTAAATGTGTCAAGTGTAATCATGAGGGAAGAGCAAGGCTCTTGGGTTTGCTCAGAGTCACTGAGTAAACTTGAAATCACTTGCAATGAAAACAGTTCATATTTTTTACTGTCTTCTGCCAGAGCTCCAATCACATCTTCCCTGGGTAGTGCTTAAAATGCCATAGAAATGAAGAAAAAAAAAAGGCTTTGCACACTAGGCAAAAACCTTTAAAATGCATTTTCAGGCAACCTACATATTACATAATTAAAGACCTGTAACTAGGTTTCCTGCCTCTTAACTATAGTCATTTGACTAGGTAAGAGCCAAGCAAAAGGCTCAGTAAGCCAACAGAGTAACTGTGAACCTAGAATTTTTGCATTCCCATTGCTAAGTGAGCTTGTACAAACAAGGGCTTAAAATAAAGCCACTTAGCTTTGTAAAAAGTCAGGCTCTCTCTCCTGAAGCAGCAAAGCCACTGACTGGAGGAATCCTTCTAATTTTACAGTACTGGCTGTAAAGACAGAGCAATAACCCTAGAGACCAGGCACAAACAAGCCCAGCTGGGGATTATAGAAGTAGCAAAGGCAGCAGCACATTATTCTCGACGCACCACAGCACCTCTGATCCTCGGTGCCATGAATGACCAAAAACATGCAATAACCTGGCAGGGCACACAGACCTATTCAGACATTCTTACAACCCTCATCAGACTTACCGGTCCATTATACAACAGCTACGAGAAACACAAAATACCAGGAATTAGTACAGGAAGAAGTAAAACTGAGAGAGTAGACAGACCTGTGTCTATGGTCTAGGTCTCTGCAGCAGTAGGGAATTTGTTAAATGAATCACAGGAATTATATTACATCCCATGATAGAGGGGAAGGCAGAAAGACTTGTCAGTCTGACCTTGGAGGAACTTCCGACCCCCGTCTGGATTTTCAATAGCCCACTAACCAGACTGTCCTTCAATTAAGAAAAAAAAGTTAGGGGTTTGGACCCTGTTGCCAACACTGCAAACTCATAGGGCACAAGGCCCAAATAAGTAAAGTGTTTCTTCTCCTACATCCAAGGAAAAAATAGCTTCTTAAATACATGGACTGGCAGAGTTATACAACACACTGCTATTGCTGAGCCAGAAAGTTATTTTTCTGCAGGTGCTCGAGATTTATTTTAAGGAGTATTACCAGTTACGTGGCTTGTCACTATCTGCATTGCAACTGCTATCAGGGCAGTATTGATTCACACCAAGAACTAATGTTACCTACTAGCCACTTTCTTCATTTTTTGGTTTGTTTGTTTGGTTTTTTTTAAAGTGGCTCTTTACTGCTTCCAAAACAAATAAATACACAAATAAACAAACAAACCTGATCTGCCAAGAGCTGGGCCATGATTAGCAACCTCCAACTGCAGTATCAGCAGTTTATTCATAAAAAGTTTTCCTCCATTAAGGCAGGAGCAAGCTTACCATGTTATCCGACAGCTTCAGCAATGCACTTCTGCAGCACACACACACACTAGCATTACAGATTCAGCTTCTCTAAGCTGGTCTCTGCAAAACTGGCATTAACAGGGTTTTCAACACTACTGCACCCAGAATTTGGCAGGAACTATGTGCAATTAAATTTCTCTCACTAGATGCAATGTTCTCTTAGAATAAACTAACCCCTTTTTCAAGAATTTAGCTCTGTCCTGCTACTCTGCACAGTGAAAATGCATAGTATATCCCACAGTGTGCACTTCTTGGACCAGACTGCTATTTATTATGGTAGAAGAAAATTCAGTGCATCATGGTTGCTGTCTTTTAATCAACTAGCAAGGAGGGAATCCAAGTGACAGGCTTAGAAATGCTAAAAGCTTTGTTCTATTTTTAATGAGACTAAAACCACTGCGGCTGTTAAGAGACAGTTTACATAGTTTACAGCTAAAATTAAGTCTTGAAATGCAGAAAAGAAATAAATGTACAAGGTTCTCTGTGAAAGCTATCACTTCTTAGAGGTGTCTCCAGCTAGAAAGCACTTACAAAAATGAAGCTACTTTCTGATAAAACGTCTTTTTGCTTCTTGTTTAAAAACAAACGAGGGTCCTTTTTATTTCTAACAAAACACCGCTGAATGATTGAAGTTTATATTGAGAAATACTTCACATTAAAAACTGCAAGTTTATTTGGAAATTCTGTTTCACCTGCTGGTACCCATAGACCCTGGCAATGTATCTTCAGCTTGTATTTAACTGTAAGTTTGCCTTTCCTAAAAGAAGTCACTCTCACTGGTGAGGGACTGTCACTGACAAAGCTACCAAGACCCTAATTTACTGCATGTTCCAAGCTCTTTGGTTTTGGTCAATATTGACTCAACCAATAAAGTCCCTGAAAAGTAACTTTTTGGGGGGAGAGAATTGTATTTACCAGTTAGAAATTAAATGGAAAAAAATGAGCTTGTTACCCTGAGAAAGCACAAAGTAAACTGAAATAATATGTCATATTCCTCTTTTTTTTGAAGCCTTTTCAGCGAGTTTTCACATAACTCTCTTAAAGAATTGTCACTTAATAGACTACACCACTTAAGTTAAAAGCACAGCAAGGCTCTAACAAACCTAGTTATCCCTATTTGTTACCTGACAGTACTCACACAATCTAAGAGATTAATGTAACACAATGATGCGCTGTTGCTCATAAAAACTTCAGCCTATTCAAGAATCCTTAGCAGAGTCACTTCTATGTCTTGTCCACGTTTCTGAAGTGCACGGTCAGACTATATTCCTTCATCATCAGAAAGATAAGAAAAAACATAATGGGAATATTTGTACCCAAGTGCTACAGAAAATTTCAGCATGCTCTGCACCTGCTAACACATCTGTCCATTCTAAAAAAATGCTTTCAAAATTCGGTTTACTGTAGCGTGCATTTAAAAAAAAAAATTAAAAAAAAAAAACTTCAAATGTTCTTTCAGGAAAGTTGTAACACACAGAAAGAAGGCACAGGGTATCTGATCCTTTCCCACTCACTGCCCTCTCCATACTCATCAGTCTTGTGAAATACAAGGTAGCTCGTCTGTTCTACTTGGCATCAAAAACTCTGGTTATTATAGCAGCGCTGCTGGCCAGCTGCTTCCAAGAAGACTGGCTTTGGAGGTCAGGTTTTGACAGCACACTTGCACCAAGCGGAAGAGAGACGTTCTGTGAACTGCCTTGGACAGTTTGTTCCAGTGCAGGCTAACGGTGCCCTGCATTAACCTTGGAAGGCTCAACGCTTGAAAGAATGATCAGGTGGACTCTGAGATGCGGCACTGCAGCAACACATTAATGTGTCTCGGGCCACAGGAGAGCACAGAGAATGAAGATGATACCTAGGTTGCAGGAGCCACAACATCCGTGTAAATGCATTCTCTTTATGTACAGATATTGAAATCTTCATGCTTTGGGAAGCAGCAACCCCTGCCAGATAACCTGAATTACATTAAGGTGCATGCACCCTTATAGCTAGGCATCCCTGCTGAAACTCTAACAAAGGAATGAGACCGTGTAATACACAGCAAAGGAACTTATGCCATATGAATGTGGGTCTGCTTTCTTAAAGGCAGAAGCACTTTTGTCTTCTCAGTGGTTCAGGTTCCAACAGGTTGATAGTGAAGATGACTTTTCACAGCCCTCAGAGCTAATAAATGACAAACCTCTAGCAGTGCAAGAGCCTCTATGCTCACATAGACGATTAAAATTCACCAGACATCAGTGAGCAAAGTAACTCTCAGATTGCTAATGAAATTGTTCTAAAGATCTTCAAACTGAAAACCTGACAAATTTCAAGTGTCAAGTTGAAATTCATATCCAAGTATATTTTGCTCTGCTTAGCTGCTTCAACTATCAGCGATACTGACCTTATCTCTCTACTTCCTAGCCAATTTGCTAAATTGCTGCAATTTAGGGTGTGCTTGATATCCCTCCCCTTCTTCCCTGAAGAGTGATCCTTGGCGCTTGATAAGTAATTAACTAGGTCTAGAAATGGCTTTCCCATCTGATCAAACCCATGATCCCAGTTACACAGACCACACACCTTTCTGATTAGATAAAGAACCCTTCAGCTGTTATATGGGGCACTGCCCCAGAACTAATTGCCCACCTCAGACAAGGAGGACTGTAGTTCAGGTGAGCTACCTTCAGTTAGATACAGAACTAATGCCTCACACATCTCCAGAACAGAAAGTTTAAGAATCTCAGATATGCAGTAAAGGTTTATACACCTCAGTTGAAAGCTCCATAATCTATTAAAAAAAAAAAAGAAGCCAAACAAACCCTTAGAAATCACACACATCTTGATTAACAATTCAGCAGCAGATCTTGTACTGGAACAGTGGAAGAGACCATCGTGCTCTCCTCTAACCCAACGGCAGGGTTCCACCCTGTCAGAGAAGTCAGTAATTTAATTTATGCAAATAAAATGATAGCATCTAAGAAACAGTCTACAATAGATGGCTACTTAAAAAAAAGGTTCTTGTGTACTCCTTACATTACAGTAATAATTTACTTTTCAATCCCTCAGAAACAAAAAACCCCACACTCCAGCTACTACCAACCAAACATTATTTCTGTATTTCTGCATTTCTTTCTTTAACCATGTTTGAATCTCATTTGACCTCCACAGTTTTAAGAAAGTCACATTATCACACCTTTCACACTGATGTTCAACAGTTTTCCTAAAAAAAAAGCCAACCAAACAACAGCGATGCTCTATTAAGACTTCATAAAGTCACTGCCCCCAAGTGTTAGCAACAGCTGGACGAGGTTTTGAATACAAACTATGCCACAACGTTGCTTATGTACAAATTGTCCATTCACAACAGCTGGAACGAAAACAAAACAAACATTAAGCTAAGGCTAACAGCAAGGATCATCCTCGATATTTCAGTGTGTCAGTTTCTTATCCTTATTTCTCAAAATCAAAGAAACCGACAGTATTTTCTGCATCTTAAGAGAACTTATCAGAATATAAAAAAGTAGTAAATAGTTCAACTACAGTAAAATCCAAGCAGCTCAATAGTAGTTTTTAGCCTCAAAACTTCTCTCAGTGCTCTGGATACTTTACCCGTCTCTGTCTGACTTTCAAAAATCTAGGTACTATATGAAATATGCTTAATTGTTACACTTGTCTCAGTATTTAAAAATACATGCTTATACATCTATATATGCAAACACAGTGACTCCCCTGTTTCCTTCTCCTTGAGGAAATTGAACTAACTGCAGGTCGCTTTACCAGTTATCCTACATCAAGAAGATGAGTTTATCAGAAAATTTTTATTGACTTAACATTCTCCAAAGGGGAAAATTTGCAAAAGCTCATCAATTTGCATTTAAACAGTAATAGATTATACGCAAAGTTGCAAGCTGTTCCAGGAAAACCCAATACTAAGGATAAATCTTTAATTTTTACACAAACTGGTATCTGGAAAAAACCTTGCTGGCTAAAAATAAGTATCTCAATCACTTCTTCATGCTTGGAAGGTTTTGGTTTGGTTTTATAACTAATTACCAGAGCATAAGTGTGTCAAGTGACCGCTAGCTTTGCACAGCTTGTCCTCACTTTTTGCAAACACCTACTGGACACATCCAACAAAGTCACCCATGGCACACCAGAACATATAGTGCAATGATTCAACATGGTTAAAGCAGAAACTGCTTTAATTCTGCATAAATCCTCTGAATATTAGGCTATTTTAAGGCCACAAAAGACCAAAGTGTTTTCTTAACTACCAGTGTGCTACCGGAGGAAGGTCTGATGTGCCAGAAATTACCAAGATGGCACATGAAACGAGACAAGCAAACCACCCCAAGCAAGACCTGCCCAGATACAGGGTCTCCAAACAGGGAAACATTTTAGACACTGCAAAGCTGGTCAAACCGAAGAAAAGTTCAAGAAATCCCACAGTTATAATACTGCCATAGGTGCAGCATTTGATCACAGAATCACCAGGTTGGAAGAGACCCTGAAACCACTGCTGAAGATGGGGGATGGAAGAGGAAGAAATATGTGACTTGTTTACTTAGCAGCTGAAGGGGCTAGGAGGTTGCACATGAGCAGCTACCATGCTCCAACTGAGATGAGGATTAACGCTGGGGTGCAGGATGGTAACTTTTACAGCACAATCATTATATTGTTATACTGTTTCCTCTAGTTTTGAGCTATTCTTTCTAACCCAAAAATGCAGATCTATGGAATAAAAGTAGTTGAACAGACTCCTGCTGAGATTAAAGTCAAACCGGAGATCAAAAAAAGGAATCAGAGGATGAGGAAGAAAAGACAAAAACTTTCAACTAGGCTTCAGAAGCAAGCTGTGGGTGAGAGGAACAAGCCACCGTCTGAATACAGTTGAACTGAATAACTTTATACATCTAGCTAAAACAGGAAAGTTAACTGTGGCAAATTACCTGAGAGTTCATTAGCACACCACCACAATACTGACAGCACATGTGCAATCTTATATTCTAATAATGCATGGTAGCGTATCAATATTCCTGTTCCAGAAGATGCTAGCGGGACAGTCAATGAGAAGGTTTTGGTCTTGTGGATTTGAGTTTATTTTAATCTACAGGGCAAATTATGCTCTACGAGATATGCTGTCAGAAAACTATTTTTCCAACCTGCTCTCATACAGCATAGCAGTTACAGTTTGCAACTAAATCATCAAGCCAATTCATACTCAACAGCCAGCAGTTTGTCAGAATTCTGAGGACATAAAGGACTCCAGAAAAAAAAAAAAAAAAAACCAAGACTGCAAAGAGCTGTGTTTTTCAGGACACCTTTAGCACACTTGGTTAATAATTTGTTCATGTGAGAAAAAATATTTCATGCGGAAGTTTCATCAACATGCATGTAGGAAGGCATTCTTCCCATCAAACTTACAATACACTGCCCTCTAATTCTTTATTGACAGAAGTAATGAAATGGGCATTCAGAAGTCTTAACTTGTATTCACCATAGAGAACGGGCTCTAGAAGTGCCTCCAACCTTAAGAGGCTTAAGGTGACTACCTCAAGTTTTGATGTTAATATATGGTTTTAAAAATTCTGAGTCTGCCATGAATTTCAAAAGAAAAAAAAATCACATAAATTGAATGTGCTCGTGTGGGTGGGTAAATATGTTCTAAGTTGCTTTAAAAAATTAGTACCTGTTACATTCAAGAGATCTAACACATCAAGTAAATGAAGTGACCTAAACAAGTACAAATGCATGTGAAACACTGAAGAATGAGTATGTAACATAACTCTAGAGTTATCTTCTGCAGAAATCTTTTCAACAAGTCATGGCAAGCGGACATGGCAGTGCAACCATAGCAATTACTCTTGGCTTGCGAAGAGGTTCCTGCTTCCCTCCTTAGTCAAGGAAAGATAAGGCCAAGAATAAGGCTCTGGAAGAAGGAGCCCATGCAGAGAGGGAACAGGACAAAAACACACAGAAGGACTGTGGAAAAAGAGCTCACAGAGGTAGACAGTTACAGACACTGGCTAAGATGGCATCAGGAGACAAGATGTCCTCCAGAAAGAGGTAGAAGATCTCCTTCCAGGAGGGTCAAGATGTCTTCTCCCAATCTCCCTCAGGCACTGCTCTCCATAAGTCTACATTTGAACACTCAAGGAAATCCAGGGCAGCTTAAGACCCCATCAGAGGGGTGAAAAGGTCAGAAAACGCACAGGCAGAAAAGAGAGATATTAGCCTTGCCAGACTAGGCATAGTTCCCCTACAATCAATAAAACAGTTCACGCATGTCAAGGCTCATGTCAGCACTTACTTCCTAACCTGCACTACCTCTTCACACTCCAGGCACGGGAGCAGCACCTCTTCTGTGACAGGCCCTCAGTGAAGAAGAAAGAGGAATGTCTGGCCAGGACTTCTGTAGCCCTTCTTGTCCATCCCTGCCAAATGACTTGGAGCCAGAGGCACTCATAATCAAGGGATGGCAGCACCTGTCGGACCTGAAGGCAGAAGCTCACTAGTCACTTAGCAAGGAGGAGCTTCCCCACTCTGCCCCTGGGATGGTTCTGGGGTGACATGTCTGGCTGTGGGTCCTCAGAAAAGGCAGCATGGGCAACAGTCCACTTAGATGGAAACCCTGCAAGAGAGAGTTAGCATTCATGGACGGTGGGAACGTGCCATGACAGGAGACTAAGTACCAATAGCTTGGCTGGAAAGCTACAAAGGATGGAGGAAGGCCAGGAAACACCAGGACCTTTGGCTAGCACACCTAGGTTCTCCTTTGCTTCTGTCACACTATCAAGTCCTTTGTTTTCCACTTCAATATCTGTTTCCAGAAGAGGCATCCATCATCTTAGAGAAGATGAAAGCTTATCTTGTGCCCTGCCTGCCAAACAAGTCCATTTTTGCAGCCACATGCATGGAACAGGGAAAAACTGGAGAAAATTGACCTATATCACATTTTTTACCCACACACGAGCAAACAGTGCAGTTCCGTCTTTAGCCAGCACTGAATGCTACAAAGATTTCCAGAGTGGTTTGAAAGTAACCTCACATCGCAAGTGATCAGTGACACAACTAGGGGAGCAGCCTGCTTAACCAGCAAGCTAGCAAAGCCAACTGATGGACTGGGGATGTAGAGGCTGATGACAGCCTGATGTCTTGCTGGGATGAAGAGAACAAGGGCTAGCACAGGGAGTAAGACTACTAGTTGAATTACAGTTCTAGACTGCAGGAAAACAGATTTTTGGCTTGCCTAAGAATCTGCTTGCCAGGTTCCCATAGGAGACTGCTCTGAAGGACCAAGTGGCTCAGGATAAACTGATCTCCCAGGACAGTCTCCTCAAAGCTCAAGAACAGTGCATTCTGGCATGTACAAAGTCAAAGAGGAATGCTAGAAAGACAGAGTGAATGGAGAAGCAACTCATGCCCTCGGCTCAAATAGAGAAATGCAAAGCAGTCTGAAGCAAGAAGGGGTTACACAGAAACAACACGGAGCTACTGCCCAAGTAGAAGATTTGGAGCAAACAAAGCATTCTAAGAACAAGGAATGCTTCTGTAGATAATCAGTGGTAAAAAGATTGTTAATATTGGTCTTGTTAATGCTCAGTTGTGCACAGGAACCAACAGCAAAGGACACAAAAGCTTCTTGGCCTCTGTTTTTCCTAGCAAAGTTCATCCTCACATCTCCCAGTTCTTTGAGTGTAGTATCAGCTATCTAGGGGACTGAACCATTACTCACAGCAAAGGAAGGCTACAGATCACAAAAGCTAACTGGACCAGCTCCCGGGGACCAGATGGGATGTGTTAGAAGGTGCTAAGGAAGCTGGCCAATACTGTTGCGAGGCTGCTCCTCCTTATCTCCAAAAAATGTCACTGATCAGAGGAGGATTCTGATGACTGCAGAGGCAAAAATCACACTGATTCTCAAAACAGGCAAGGATGAGGATATGAGGAAACAGAAGCTGATTAGTTTTGCCCAGTTTCTTGGAAAACTATGGAACATGTCCTCCTGGAAGTCATTACCAGTCACAGAAAGGACCAAAAAAAAAAAATCTATGCTAGCTGTTCCAAAGAACGAGTCATACCTGACATTACCACTTCTGTGTCTCAAGAAACCAAAACACACAGCTCATGGATCATTACAGCACCTTTTGACTTCCTCATACTGTTGCACATGCTAGGTTCTTCAATTATATAGTTAAAATTTTACAATATAGGACAATCTTCTGGAATTTTAGGATATCTAATGATTTTCATTAGAGAAGTAGGCACCTAACTTGAACTCCCTGCAGCCCAAAGCAATCTCCTTCAGATACAGCTGAAGACCGTAGAAAAGGTAACTCCAAACTTGAGAAGGACCTACTGCAACAGCCCCAAATTAATCAAAAATACTTCTTTGCCTCCACTAAAGTATCAGTTTTACAAAAACCCACATGACCTGAAATAATAGTCTGTCACTCTCCTGTACTAATAGATTCAAGAACTTCTTCAAGAAAGGTGCCAACACCACTTTGTCAGAAACCCCCATCCTGAACTGTGCTGAAGTATTCAGTATTCTGGGGAACTTGCCAACATGACAGTATTTACTGTATGAGTAATATGCATTAATGAAGCACAAATGGACAACTATTTACTTGTGCTAATAACTAAAGCGCTTTATTAGAGCTTCGGCCTCTAGCATGAAGGACTGCCAGGTTCCCCTTCTTGCCAAAATTATGTCAAAAAATGGAGCCAGTGTGTAAGACATCAAGAGCCACAGCCAGTGTGTTGTAGAGTCTTAAGTCATTGTATAATGTTCAGCTTGCAAGGGACAAGCATGCTCCAAAACCACTGGCTCTTTCTGAGGGCTTGTCTTTTCATTGTAGAGGCTAGAATTTCAAATATGCACACTGGTCTTACTAGTACACAAGCCAAAGCTGTCTTAAAACAGCAGTAAAGCCTGAGAGCTTTGCTAGGCATTTGTGTTCTACCTTTGATAGCTTCTTATTCTTTCAAAACCAGAAAGAAAAACACCCTATCTTAATGCCTAGATTAAAATATCAATACTATCTAGCATAAAAGGGCATTAATACCAATAATCTGGCTCTTGCTACATTAAGGATTCCTGAAAGCTGATCAATTTGGTAAAATTCCACCCTGAAAGAGCAAAGCCAATCCTAAAAGAAATAAAAAAATCTTTGTTCTCTGCTGTACTCTCCAACCCCACATCTCCATGCAGCAAATGTACCTGTGACTCTAGGAATGAAAGGTACACCTGAAAAGTAGAAGAGTTTTGTGGGAACCTCGGGAGATTTTTTTTTTTTTAGATTACTTCAGATTGCATTATATTAGAAACCAAACAAAAAATTCTTACAGGATGTAAAAGAAGCAGGTAAAGACTCCTTTCAGCCATAGCTAGTGAAGGTGTACTTGATATTTTGCATAAATAGAGATAAATATAAGTGGCACATCCACCACCCAGCTGGTGGTGAGTTTAGGCTACCCATCCTCATTTGCACCACCAACTTCAGTTCAGATGGTCTGTGAGTGCAGAAAGTAAATTACTTCTGCCATGAGACACTATGTTATATGAAAGAAACTATATCCACAGTTTCTTTTTAGAAACAGAAGAACTCTCAGAGTTGACGACGCTTAAACAACTTCATGCAGAATCATAGCGTTCTGGTTGTAGCATTGTTTGGGGTTTCCCCAACTCCTTTTTAAGCTTATAAAAAAGAGGAAATCCTAAGTGCTTATGAAATGCTGTCCTTGCTTTGATCAGTCTCCCTTTACACTGTGTAAAGCAAGAAAGTCTACTGGGCATAAATTTTAGCCAGCTTAGCCAGATCTGTATCTAGATACATTTCTTGGAAATACTCAAGCAGAAGACAACATTGTATCTCTGGTCTCTTCCAAGGATAGAAAAGGCCTGGCTGAGCCAACTGGCATGGACATCAACACTAAGAATTATCTGAGCCACAGCACTTTCTTGAAAAGTGACAGTTCCAAATACACAGCAATTTTATCATCCTCTTAGGAAAAAAAAAATCTTCTCCAGTGGTTATTATTTACTCATATGTAGAGCACAGAACATCTGCAGGAGAAAGATCCATTAAAAACACTCCCCCAAACTATCACGAACGTAATTCCAGTTGATTGTAACAAAGCCAATTCAAGAAAAAACAAACCCACTTCCATTCCCCTAAATATCAAGCTACTATTCTCTTATATTTACACAGACATCTGAAGTATGAAGCTGTTGTAAGACTAGTACATCAGCTTCTTTCAAGTGAGAGCTGTTACTAACATGAAAGCATTCAGACTAGTAGTTGTCCAAAACAAACAGCTGGTAAACAGCTTGTTAAATATCTACTGTGGAAAGTATCTTATTTATAAGAAAACAAAATGCAGGATTTAGATTGGTGCTACATTCTGCTAAATTGATAGTTACCGTTACTTCAGGATAGCCTCTTGAAGTTTTGTGAGAAAACACCAGAAAACGGCTTGTTTTTATCAACATGGGCGCTTTTACTATCTGCAAGTGGCATCTTAAAAGTCACATACAAGTCAGAACCTAGAGAGATCCATTGCTTTGGTATTCTCGAGATTACTGAGTGATTGAGGTTGGAAGGGACCTCTTGGCATTAGCTGTTCCACTTGTCTACTCAAACAGGGCCACCTACAGCCAGCTGCCTGGGACTGTGTCCAGACACCTTTGGAGTATCTCCAAGGATGGAGATTCCCACCACCCCTCTGGGCAACCCATGTGAGAGCTCAGTCACCCTCACAGTGAAATAACATTGCCCAATGTTCAAGGGAACCTCCTGTGTTTCAGTTTGTGCCTGTTGCCTCTTGTCCTGTCACTGGGCACCCCTGAAAAGAGCCTGGCTCTGTCCTCTTTGCATCCCCTTTTCAGGTATTTATATACATTCATAAGGTCCCCCTTCACTTTTATCTTAAATAAAATGTAGTAAACTGTAGATTTAAACACGTATAAAAACTAGAGCTGAATCAAGGGAGACAAGCTTGTATTTAATGACATGGCAAGATTAAAAAAGAGGTTCAATCTACTGTCCAAGCACGAGCATGAAACAATTAACAGAAAGATGCAGAATTAAGCTTTTTTACTTGTTATTTCCTCATTTGATTTGCAACATCTACATTGTTTCCTCACCACTATTAGTAGCAATGTAAGTAGTAAATGGTATGACTGACCATTAGAGTGCTTAGTTGTTTTTTTTTTCTTTTGGTGGGTTGAAAAATCCTGCATCATTTTGTACCTAGCCATTTGAAATTTCTTGCTTATTTTCACCTCCAAAAATGACCTCATGCTTTGCCAACCAGTTTCTGTGTAAATTAGAATACAAAAGTAGCAGCGCAAACAGTTAAGTACAGGCTTTCAAATGGAATTGTAGAGAGGTAAACCAGTACAGCAGAAAGAGTAAACGATAGGCATTTCTTGTAAGAAGTGAAACTGTAACCTATAGCATAATAGCTTGGTGTGAGATTCAAATTTATTTGATATTATTTTGCTTCATATACAGTATTCTGATGGATGCACTAGTAGGGACACATACACGTCCAATGGCCTCTTTTTAAGAGGCAAGCCACACTTCTATTTCAATATGAGTAAAAACAACTGCTTTTGTGACAATTTTTTAAACAGATTTCTTTCCAAGAAAAATAGAAATCCATCTCCAGTCACTCTTCAACAAAAACTACCAAACAGCATCAGCTCTATCTGTAAAAAGCATTTGCAGTTTGCACTCATGGAGACAGATTTTGTAATTTCATATTGGAGGCAACGCATCTCGTAAAAGCATTCGCTAGTGTTCTCACTGCTTTGTACTTTGTGTCTGCTGCAGTCCATCAACCCTCTACACGATATACATGTAAACTGTTAAAGCAAGAGCATCTTCAGCAAAATATCTGTTGACTAACACCATATTTCACAAATCTGATGACTTTCTGCATTGGCAGTAGCAACATTTCAGCTTCATTTCTTCATACAATATGTAGAAGGATGACACAATGCAATAATGCCTTTGGTGTTTCTTCACTCCGCTATACCCAAGGATTTTGAAAGCCTGTTTGTACGCTCTGGTCCATCCATATTGCCCAGCCGGCATGAAAAACAGGAACGCTGAGATGATCAATTCAAGTAGCACTCTTGTACATTTAAGTCTCATGAGGCTAAGTTAAGCAACTGTTTACCTTGAAACTTAAAAAAATCTTAAGAAAGATTAGATCTCCATAGTCTCGATAAACAGTTGTCAGTAGCTAAATAAAGGGAGATTTTTCAAACAGTGTCAGGAAGACCAAGTGCCAAAACATAGCTCTTCACAGCCCTTTCCACACAGGTTTTCAGTTTACTTGGACCAAAATTCTGCAACCGATTCTTTTTCATGCTGCATTTTTTAGGACTGAAGATGTTATTCACACAATCACAGACAACAGCATGTGTACCTATATTAAAACTGACTATCAGACAGTTCAATTCTAAACTGGCAGACAAAAGACTAAGTCATATAGAATCTTAGAATGATTCGGGTTGTAAGAGACCTTAAAGATCACCCAGCTCCAACCCCCTGGCCATAGGCAGGGACACCTCCCACCAGATCAGGCTGCTCGAGGCCCCATCTAACCTGGCCTTGAACACTTCCAGGCACAGGGCAGCCACAACTTCCCTGGGCAACCTGTTCCATTGCCTCACCACACTGATTGCAAAGGATTCCTTCCTAACGTCTAGTCTAAATCTTCCCCGCTCCAATTTATAGTCATTCCCCCTCATCCTATCACTCCAAGCCTTTGTAAAAAGTCCTTCCACAGCTTTCTCATACACACCCTTCAGGTACTGCAAGATCATGATAATGTCTCCTCAGAGCCTTCTCTTCTCCAGGCTGAACAACCCAGATGTAGGACCTTGAACTTAGCCTTGTTGAACCTCATGAGATTCACACAGGGCCTCTTCTCCAGCTTGCTTGTCCAGGTCCCTCTGGATGACATCCTGTCCTTCTGGTATGACAAACTGCACCACTCTGCTTGGTGTCACCTGCAAACCTGCTGAGGGTGCACTCGATCTCATTGCCTATATCACTGACAAAGTTACTAAACAGCACTGGTCCCAGTACGGACCCCTGAGGGACACCACTTGCCACAGATCTCCATCTGGACATCTAGCCACTGACCACTACTCTGAATGCGACCATCCAATGAATTTCTTATCCACCAATCAGTCCGTCCATCAAATCCACATCTCTCAAATTTAGAGAGAGGGATGTTGTGGGGGACCATGTCCAAGGCTTTACAGAAGTCCAGATAAAATACATCCAATTGTTTTCCCGTGTCCACTGCTGTGGTTACCCCATCATAGAAAGCTACTAGGTTGGTCAGGCAAGACTTGCCCTTGGTGAAGCTGTGCCGGTTCCCTCTAATCACCTCCCCATCCTCTGTGTGCTTTAGCATAGCTTCTAGGAGGATCAGTTCCATGATCTTCCCAGGCACAGAGGTAAGGCTGATAGGCCGTTAGTTCCCAGGGTCATCTTCTCTGCCCTTTTTAAAAATGGGCACAATGTTATCCTTCTTCCAGTCACCAGAGACTTCTCCTGACTGCCATGACTTTTCAGATATTACACATAGTGGCTTTGCAACCACGTCAGCCAATTCCCTCAGGATTCTGTGATGCATCTCATCAGGTCCATAGACTTATATATGTTCAGGTTCTGACCCCATCCCTACACCATCAGGCAGCGACCCTATACTATTCCAAGGTTCCCTATCCCTGCTTGCACTGCCTGTGCGGTTCCCCCTTGGTCTTCAGTTTGACCAGCAGGTCTCGACTCAGCCAAGCTGGTCTCTTCCCTATCCTGCCTGCTTTCCCACATCTGTGGACTGAGCGCTCCTGCGCTTTATGGAAATCATCCTTAAATATTTGCCATCTTTGTCTGCTCCCTTGTCCCTGAAGACTGCATCCCAAGGGGTCCTACTGACTAACTCCTTGAAGAGCTGGAAGTTTGCTTTCCTGCAACCTAGGGTCCTGACGATATTCCTTGTCCCATATCCCTCAGGATCGTGAACAACTCCTGAGAAAAACCCAGGTAACCTCCAAAGGTGTCTTCTAATTTATTGTAACATTTTATGGAAAATGGGGATCAAAGCTGCTATACTAAAACCTGAAGAACTTGTACCTATTTGTCCCTCCAGCTGAAGGCAAAGAAATGTGACTGTTCTAGTATAAGCAGTACATCTTCACATCCACAAATCTGACATCATTATAAAAAGAGGCTTTTATTCAATAGCTAGCCTCTGATTAATTCTATTAGGTATTTATTTCTCTGCTCTTGAAGCACACAAAGCTTCGCAAGGATGATGCACAACACTCTGCTCACTTATCTGTTGAAGAGTACCATTAGCAATCCTGAAAAACACAGCTCTGTGTGTGTAGGAGAAGACAATTTCCATTTTCTCCCTAGTTTGTGACCAACTGCTTCTAGTGCATTCTATGTCAAGTTGGACTAGGCGTATGACATGAACAAGTCCCTTCTCTAATAAGAATTCATCTCTCTGAAAACAAACTCTATTAATAATTAATAAAGTCATGCCTGCATCTTGGTTATGAGAAAATAAACAAAGGCAGAAAACAGAAGATGAACAGAGTATTTCTGCATGCCCAGGTTTTATCTGAGGAAAAAATAATCTTTTTGTTCTTTATACCACTGAGACTTGCACAATTCATGCATCGAAGGGTTAAAGAACTAAATCTTCCCCAACAGTTCAAGTCACTGTGCATAAATACTGTTGTGACTACAGATTGCAAAAGAACGGAAACACAGTAAATCATCCCATTTTTTCTGAGAAATTCTGGGACTATGTTCTGAATTTCCAGGAACAGAAGACAAACACTGCCAATTCTCACTGCCGGATTTTTATTGAAGAGTTCGAGAATTTGGAAAGGACTCCTGAAAGCCACTAAAAGGTAGTATTGATTTTTTCCACAAAGCCAGAGACTGTTTATAGAACGCACTCAGTGTGACTGGTTTATATGGTAATTCCTGAGAAAGTTGGTTTTTTTTTGGTTTTTTATAAAAGGTTCTTAAACAAGATGCAAAAGTTTCTAAAAGCAGCAAGCATTGCAAACAAAGTGCTCAGTAAGAAAATCAAAGATGTGTACCTTGCCCATCTACCCCAAAACAGAAAAAGGAAGGGTAGAAGGAAGGGTGGCCACAAGGTATCCTAAAAGATATTCCGTAGTACATATTCACCTATCCAGGTTCTCATTTCTCTTGCTTTCTGCTTTGAACATAATCCAAATTCCAATGCATCATTTTATTCTAAACATTGAAGATATGGCATTACAGACTTAACCTTGGGAACTCTGGAGGAATGTTCTCTATACCCCTCCATTCATATTAAGTCAGAAAATGTACTGAAAAAAATAGAATACTTCTTCACACTATTCTATAGCATATTTAGTTTAGCCTTCTTTCAGCCCTTTACCAACACAATACTGGCACTGTAGCCAAATTTGAAAGACAAGCTGATGAAAGCTTCTAAGTCAGATTTAGTAGGGGTGGAAAAACAGATGTTCAGGAGTTTTATAATGTGAACTTCACTTCTGACAGAAGGCACAGTAGTTGTGAATGGGCTTCCAAAGCTAGTCTTTAACCAGTTACAAGCATTTAGGGTAGTTAACACAGTAAACTATGATCAAAAATAATTTTAACAAGGAGTCACTTTCCCACTGTCTTAAGTCACCCATGTTGCTTTGACACTTCTAGTCTGTTGACTGCCCTAGGCTAAAGCGTATCTTCTACAGGGTTTGTAAGAGCAAGGGGAAGTACCAAGGTGGATTCACATTCTTACTGCTCATGAGCCACTAAAGATACTATTTCCATGAGAAAGTCTGACATACAGTAAAGTATTTGCAGCTCAAAAATAACTGCCTACAATGTCAAGTTTCTCTTATGTAGCTCTACACTCCCTCAGCTTCACATCATTAATCAGATGATGTTCTAAATGAACTGGAAACACAATTTCACAGCACATCAAAATTATGAAGTCCAGGCACATCTATTTACACAGTCTTTTAAAATCAGAGATCCAAGTATCATAACAGATTTTCAAGACACCAGATTTCTCAAAGTCCATTCTATTTTTATATCTGCAAGAGCACTTAAAGGAACGGTTAGGTTTTCTTGTTATCAGGAAAAACATTCAGGTGCATTCAACTCACAATTCAGCATATACTAACATTAGTCTTTAAATTGTTTTGAAGTTTCCTGTTGGGGAAAATATCAGAACTTGACATATTATGAAACAGATGTATAAATCCTAAAAGAGGTTTGTTGAGGATTTTTGTTGTTGTTGATTAGGATTTGGTTTGGGTTTTGCTGGATTTGGTATGTTTTTTGTTGGGGTTTTTGGGTTTTTTTTTTTTTGCTTTTCAAATAAGTAGCAAGACTGCAGTAATCACTACCAGTAGTGTTTCCCTTGGGAGAAAGGGAAAAAGAAAAGGTTTCAATATGGTATGATACTCTCTTTAATTACTTGTGTATCTGTAGAGCTCAAAATAATAACCTGGATCCTTAGGATTTTAAGCACACTATGAAAAAGGGCAAAAAACAGGTCATGCCCAAAATAACAACAAAAAAAAAAAAACCCAGAGAGTATGCATTATACCAACACAAGTGCCTGGAGTTAAAAAACAAAAAAAAAGAAAACTTCTTGTGCATTTTGGCCTAACACCACTGAATTGACTTAAAGGGTTTTTTTTTTTAAATGTATTCTTCATAATATGCCATACTGGCTGCTTAGATACAGCATAAGGACTCAACAAACACAGAATCTAACCAAGTGTAAAAACTCTGCCTTTGTTCCTAGAAATACAGCATTCAGCAAACATTGATACTTTTTGGTGTGAGGCATTTCACTGGTATTGCAGCTTGCCGATTTTATTTTATTTTATTTTTAAAGTGCCTTCTCTCAAATATGAACTGGCTATTTTGAGTACAGGTATGAAATCTTAACCATTATGTATTAGTTAGCCTATTTTTTCTGCAGCAGGTCTTGAACACAGGATGGTAACAGAGGCTCTGTTCCCAAATATTAGCAAAACCCAGAGAATTGCCAGACAGCTATTAGCAGTTTGATGAAAAGCTTGAACGCACAATCAATCACTGGCACACAGCAATATGATGCTACAAGTTGACAGGAACATGCAGTTTTATAACTTACTATCCGATAAGGAAGATGTAAAAAGGAGTCTGGGCAGCCAGCTAAAGCCATTTGTTCCTTCAAATTTTCTTCAAATTACATCTACTGCTTCACAGGACCTGCAGAATACAAACAAACTGTCAGAAACCATACTGAAGACATTTCATCAACTTATTATTGAAAACAGTTGGAGAGCGAAGACCAAGATGAACAAGATGAGGTGATGAGGATTTCAATCAACTTCAAGTAGCAAACATGAACATTTGCTGTCTGTAGCCTAGAAAACATTTTCAGCCTGATACTTCATTCAAAAGCCCAACACAACTATTCTCAGGCTGGATGGCTCCCCCTTTATTTTGATGGTTCAAGAAAAAAGAAAGCCCCTCTTCACACCTAGACCCTAACCATTTGAAGATTGGCTCTCACCAACTGAGGCTATGTTTTCAATTGTGGAAAGAAAACATTGAAATCCGGGAGTTAATTAAAATGACAGCCACTTATCATAGAATCATTTAGGTTGGAAAAGTTCCATAAGATCAAGATCATTATGCAGCATTTGCCTTCAACACCTAGTTACACAACTCTTCTTTATCCCTTTCTGCCTGCTTTTTCTCTCATGCCTTTAGTGTCATGCAGTATAAACAAGAGTGTCCCATATAAATCTGTATTTCTTGCATTTCTTCTTCTGCATGATTATTAAAAGCAATTTTGCAAGATTAATAGTGTTCCTTGTAAGCATCAGCTCCATGATCAGATCAAGCCTGAAAAGAAATCTACTGCAAACATATTTAGAGGTGCATACGACCAAAGAACTAAATATGCAAAAGAGAAAGCAAGTATTAAGTAAAAGTATTAAGCCAATGTCAATAAAGTGATTTTAAATGCTGCTTTATAATGAAGGAAACAAACCTAAACAAAAGCATATAAATTTATAGAGCACTATTTGCTGGTCCCAGCATTTCTCCTGGAGACAACCTTAAAGCACAAGACAAGTGATGCCACCTACAAGCAGATGAAAAGAGGGTGAGTGGGGGAGAAAGAGTAGACTGCAAAGCACAGCCAGAACTTTTACACCTACTACAAGCAAGCTCCTGTCTTGTTCACTTTCAATTATCAATTACGTATCCAAAACAAAAAGTCTGCGTTTTAAACAGGCTACCCACCGCTTTCTAGTAGACATGAACTGTCACTAAACTAAAGCTCCCAGCAAGATTTATGGGAAAGTCAAGTCATGGGCAAGGCTAAAAGACATCTTGGGAAAACTGATTGCAGAGGACTTGCAGCCTACAGTCCACATAAACCACACACTTGTTGAGGAAGCTTTATTTTACCTAGTTCCAGGATAAATTTGGCTGAGATATGGTAGCCTCCTTCCCTCTATCAGAAAGGCAGGCAGCTCCCTGGGAGATTCTTTCTGGGAAAGAATCTGGGCTTACACATATTTTCAAACGTAACTGTCTGTGGTCAATGCATAGAGCCAGTTATATGGGGAGGAAAATTGGTTTGCAAAAGCAAGTCTGAAAACCTATTTAACCTAATATGTGTTAAATCCAGTTGTTTATTCAAGATATTTTTCCACAGAATTTACTTATTTAAAACTCAAATCTTACAGATTCACACTGGGAGCTAGAGGGGACAAGAACATTCAAACACCTAACTCCGTAGGCATGATATCCACAACTTGTACTGTTGCTAATCTTCAAACATATCAACAGTGGTCTACAGCCACCAAACTCCCACTGCACACCTAAAAGTTTGCAGTCACTTGTTAAGGGAATCAGAAGATTTAATTTTCAAGCAAGATTTGCCTCTGTCACTCAGTCTCAGTCTGTTCTGGGAGAATTAAGCACAGATTTAAAGAAATCCCTTTTATCCTGGCTGATGTTTTTAAAAAAAAAAAAAAAATAGGGGGGAAGCTTTTGGGGAGTACAGTTTTCTGTAAGTACATCTAAAGAGAAATTTGGCAAGCCATTGGAGTAGATGTTCTGAAGTTAATATAACACACCAAGAACTAAGAGCAGTGTATTATTAACAAGTAAATCCACAAATTAAAGAAGAATTCAGCCCTGCCTTGCAACACTTATATTTATTATCACTTCAGTATTTGGACAGGAGCAAAAGACATGACTGCTAATTTAACTTTAGGTTATTTAGGACTAAATAATGAAATACCGGTCCTTCTCCCAATGCTTCAGTAAAAGACACTTTCGCTTATAGTAAGATAGATTAAATATGTTCATAAACAATACCAGACCAATTTGTCTATTCTAGGGCGTGCTGCAGTTTATGCCACAGCCCCATTACACCAACGGAAGATCATCAATTACCTCAAACAATAGCTGGAGTCAAGACTGCATAATTTATCAAGATCCATTTGCTCCATTGCTACATTCCTGCGTGTTCATTTGTTAACACCACAGAAACAGAGGAAAGCAATAATCTCTAGATGATATCATTCCTAGTCAGTCATACATGAACACTGATTTAAGACTGCATCTTTTTTGTCTGTCTAAAAGCAGTTTATCGAAGTAGTCCTACCCTAGGAATACATAAAACCCTTTCCTCACCTTTAAGGTCTAAGGCCCTGTTGTATCAGGGACACATCTCTATAACAATTCATGTCTTCAGCAAATAAAAACAGGATTTCAAAAGAAAAATAAATCAACTTCTTTGCTATCGTTTTTAAACAAGATTTTTAGCATGTCAAGTCTCTGCACAGACTGTAACTGCATACAGACTTACATGTTCTTTCCATGCAAGTTGAACAGCACAAATGGCAGAGACATTTAAGTGTCAAGGTTACTGTCCTTCCCCTAAAATGCCTTAGATGACAGAGGGAAACTCTAAATTGTAAATATAAAATAATCTATGTAGTCAATCACTATTACAAAAATTCAAGACATTCAATGATGAGAACAACTGTCATGTAGCATCAGGCCAGACATCCTGTGCACATTCAAACCAAGGTGACTTCATTTGCTTCGAAAGGAATAAGAGGTCTTGCTCGGGCAAAGCCCTTGAAATGACTGTCACAATAAACCAGATTTCTGAAGTCCTATCATTCAGTTTTGGTATGATATTCTCTAGCCTAGCCTACTGTGAGGTGTAGTTTTGATATCTCAACCTCTCAGAAGTGTCAAACCAACTCACACCATTTAAACAAAGATTGATATCACAGAATCACAGAATAACCAGGTTGGAAGAGACCCACCAGATCATCAAGTCCAACCATTCCTATCAAACACTAAACCGTGTCCCTCAGCACCTCATCCACCCGTGCCTTGAACACCTCCAGGGAAAGTGAATCAACCACCTCCCTGGGCAGCCTCTGCCAGTGCCCAATGACCCTTTCTGTGATTTTTTTTTCCTAATGTCCAGCCTAAATCTCCCCTGGTGGAGCTTGAGGCCATTCCCTCTTGTCCCATTCCCTGTCACTTGGGAGAAGAGGCCAGGACTCTCCACAACCTCCCCTCAGGTAGTTATAGAGAGCAACAAGGTCTCCTCTCAGCCTCCTTTTCTCCAGGCTAAACAATCCCAGCTCTCTCAGCCGTTCCTCATAAGGCCTGTTCTCCATCCATCCTGCATGGAAAACATTGCAGGTATATACCCTGGATACTACTGCTGTTGTCAAAGAGTTGTTTCTAGTCACGACCAAATTATCCACCTAACCAGTAGATTAAGTTATCTATTAACAGCAAATTCAGCCTGTCACCAGGTATGCTTTTTGGTTTATCACTTGCTCTCTGCATATTCCCAGCAGAGGAAACTGTATCTCACCCAGCACTCTGGAAGCACAGACAGCCTACGCACCTACAGATACTGCAGTAGGAAGATAGCAGGGGTATGGTCATTCTGCCAATTCAGGAAGTTTTCCAGGTTCTACATGTGCCATCTGTCAAAGTCTTTAAATTCAAGAGAAAAATATTTTTTAAAACGCAATCACTTGCAGATTACCTAAGAACAGGAGGAAGAAAAAATATATATATACACACACACATATATATTTAACCTGTCAAGAGTTGCAAGACAAGCTCCAGAGCTCTTGCATACTGGACTTATGTTCTCTTATGAAAGGTAACATAAAAATATGTTGAATACTATTCCCTTTAAAGTCCTAGGCATTTCATTATTTTTCTTCTCTAACTTTCTGCTTTCTGTAACTGAGCTACTACAGAAGAGGGAGGGGGCAAAAGGCTTAAATGTAGTGTTAAATTTTGACCTACTTGAAGAACTTTCTCCAAGATATCAGGTTTAACATACAGGTTAAAAATATTTCCCTCTCTTTTATATATCTTTCACTCCCTCGGACATCCAGTATCATCGCTTCATTTCTCCCCACACATAGCATTAGGCTTAGCAGGAGAAATCTGAATTTTTTTTAAGAAATTAGAACAAAGTCTTAAAAAAAATAATAAGACTTGTTCAGATAGTTTCCAGATAATGTAGTTAAGTGGCTGCACCTACCAAACCTCTATACACCAACACAGGGCATAAGGACATACACACTTATACTTTCTTAGTAGTCTACTCTTATTGCCATAGTTACAATGGAAATAAGGTTTGAATATGAACAGCATGAGACACACCAGTAAGTTTTCCCTATTTGAAAGACCAGACAGCTAATGGAGTCCACACTTGCATTTAAAATGTGAGACTCAAATATGCTTTTCCATGCAAGGAAAAGATCTACACAGCTTCTCACAAGAAGAAAGCCTGACCTCATCAGCCAGAAAGAAAGTGCTGCCAGATCCTGCAGCTGGCTAGACCAAGGAGACTGGATACTAAAGCACCCTTGGCAGCATGTGTTTGCCATCAGATTCCATTATAGCTTTTGCAATCAGTATGCGTAAAGATTTCTAAATCAATTTCATCTATTTTGGTGCTGGTTTAAGGTGCAGACTGTGTCACTTCATAAGGGGGATGCCCTCCACCCCCAACATGACGTTTGGTCAGCAGGAGTCAAAGGTTCAGGAGTGTATGCTGGAAAATACAACCAAAAGACTCCTACTTCAAACTACTGCTCACAGCTTCCTACATAACGCACAATACAGAGGACTGGATTCATCCTTCATCTTCCACTTCTCCATTTTGCTCCCTCCAAACATGTGCTTACTTCTGTCCCCGGCTATTCCTTCCCCACGCCCAAAGTCTACAGTTCTCTTACAACAAAAAACAATACTTGGGCAACTCCCCTCCAAACAAGTTATTTTGCCTGATACCCCAAAACATCTCCCCAAAGACTCCAACCGCAAAGGATTCAATAATGTTATCACTGACATCCTGATGGCCCACCAAGATTAATAACAGAGAGTATTTAAGAGTCCTTGCAGATTTCCCTAATTTCTTTCCACTTTCCTTGCACGAGTTGAGACGCGTGCACACATATTGTTACACAGAGGTACCCAAAAGGCATTTGCAAGTCTAAAACATAGAGCAACTACCTAACTGCAGTAATACTTTGAATAGATCTTTGAAAACAAAGCATTGGTCTAGTTAAAATTTCAAGTGAGTGTTGCACACTGAAATGAAAAGCACTGTTCAAAATATAAATCATCAATCAAAAGCACTTCAGTTACATCCAAACACTCCCACGATTCCATACTAAAAAATCTGGTCTTATAAAAAAAGAGAATATAATTCTCTTTGCCATTCTTAATTGCAAAGCTGTTAGTCTAAATATTACACCTTGTAAAGGAAGCCATTTGCCATTGTAATTTTGCCAGAAAGTGAAGAATCTTGGCAACGGCAATTCAGGCTTTTGAAAGCCAAAACAGATACATACTTCAGAAGCAGCACAGAAGAGTTGATGCCATCCCACTTTAAGTCTTGCCAAATAAAATTAAATAATTTTTTTATTCAGCATTTTTTTGTTTCCTGAAGCTGCCTAAAATTCTGAAAAGGCTCCCTAGGACTCATAGCCTGTGAATTCATGTTCACCTGCTGAGATCCCAGCTTCGCTGACAGCACAGATAAAAATGCCTCGGAGAAACACAGTTACTTTGCACCTAGTCCATTTAAGTAAGTATTTTCTCCCTTATCCCTGAAGGAAGCATTCCAGTTTAAAAAACAAAACCTACAACGAAGCTTGCAAATATTTACTGAACTCTGCAGTTTCACTATCTCCCTTGATCACTTGAAATCCTCTTCTGCCTCTTAATATCTAAATCCATAGCTTTGAAGCAGGAACTCTGACAACTAAACAGACCTTACCTCAGTCTAAACAAAATGTTAATCAGAAACCGAAATAAAGAACTATGTAGCAAATAGTACACAATCCCATCAGTAAGCCATATGCAGAATTAGGGCAGGTCCATAGATGCATAATTGGGACAAGGGATGCATAGTGAGACATCCCGAGGACAATTTCAGCTGAAAACGCCACAACTCATGTCTCTACTTTTATATATACACTTCCCCACAACATTCTTCATTTCCAGGGAACTGAAAAATACTGCCTGTCATCCTCTGTGTCGTTATCTTCTTTTGCGTGTGTACCCCCCCCATCCCTCCAATCTAGTCACATTTCTCATAACACAGAATTCAAAATTCTGTAATTTTGGGAAGCTGTCTAAATAATTATTTCCTTCTGTTATTTTAGGCTTTTATTATCCAACCTGAAGACTTACAGTGAAGTTATACAACAGTTAAGATGATTTAATAGCTTGCTACTGCCAAGAACAGGACAGATATCCCACTCTCTTCGTCAGCCCTTGCTCTGGTTTCTTCCTCCACTTCCTTCCAGCAATTTCACGGCACTCCCTTCTCCCCCTTTTGTACTGTGTATGGTACTTAATGAGTTCAGTTAAAAAAAAAAAGTAGTAATTTTCTGTTGTTAATTAACTCATTTGTTTTGCTGGGTTAAATTTCTGCTAAGGAAGCAAGTGCAGTAAACCTAGAGCTGACAAGCAGCTCGGCTGGCACAATGTGAAAGGCAGGACAGCATGAGCAAGAGGGAAAGGGAATAGGATCATCCCTTTCCAGTGGCAGCAAACTATTACATTGGCAGAGGCAACCTGCGAACTTTTATTTTCTTTGTTTACTGCCACTAGGAGCTGGCAAATCTTCCCTACTCCGTGTCCATGAGAACTACTGCTTTCCAGGCATCTTACAGAAGATAAACGTTTGGCTAATTCTCCAAACAAAGTTGCATTTTTCTAGAAGGCGTTTACTTTCTTCCTTTGGTACAAGATCAGCTAAAGTCTGCTTTTGTTCCATACTTACCAAAAGCATTGCTTTTTGCATCCAACACACTAATAAGCCTCTCCATTTTCAACCTGCCACTGGTGTGAATGGTCTTTGTCCTTGCATAGAGATGAGACTTGAAAGCCAGACCCCCACAAGCCAAGATGTTTTTCTTCCTAACTGCTATACCTACAGAGCAAGTTCATCAGCCTCTGTACAACACATTTCTGTTGAGAAAGTCAGATCCCTGTAGCTAAAGTGACAAGATAGTACGATGCTCCCCACAGCTGTAACCTTTACAGCCTCCTGACAACAGTTAGGAAAGCAAATAGTTGAAACATATATATGTAGGCCTGACAGAGGAACTCTCAAATCATAAAGTAACAATCTACAGAACCTATATATTTTGTTCCCGGTTTCTGTCCCCTCATTTCTCTAAAACATTCCTTCATTTTTCACTAGAATCTTCTAGAGCATGCAGAAGCCTTTCCTCCTCTTCTGACTGAGGCAGAAGCCAAAGATATATAAAAAAGAAACAAAGAACAAAAGGTAATCTTTTATCACATGACCCACTGATCAGTCTGTTGAGCATCTGTTTCATCCAAATGATCCATTCATCAATCATTACAGTTATTCACAATCTATTTTTCTTTGCTTGAATGCTTTTTACAAGCAATTTTCCTTGTCAGTAAGAGTTATGCAAGGGACTCAGTAAAGCATCTCACCAATCCTGCTACTTTTTCCAACACACTACTGGCTACAGAGCACTGGCCATAAGACTGACCTTAAAACTAAGACCCATACTCATGCACAGAAAGCTACAGGCAGAAGATATCCGTCAATACCACCCACATTACTCCTTAGGTCTCTCCTGACCTCCAAAGTTTTCAGGTGAGTTAAAATAATTTTCCTGGATTTAAAAAAAACATCATTGTAGAACAAGGATATTACACAGGTTATTCATTTTGATGATTTACAGAGCTTAATACCAATAGTTAACACAGTAAGTATACATGTGTTACTTGCCGTCCTCTTCATACAAGATTTTTTTGAAGAGTTATTAACTAGGATTATCAAAAGCTTTTATTTAGACAGCAAGGTTCATGTTTTTAAAGCAAATCAATTGACAGCAGCTTTTACAGCTATCTATAATTTATGTTAGTGAATAAGCACTGGTTTATTTACATTGTCTAATACCATATAAACAGTTGAAGCTGGAGGGCAGGTTAAAACATTTCAATTCAAACAGCACACTACTCACTAAGATGAGATACCAGAAGAGGTACACTTAAGTGCACAAGTTATTCTCAATATGCTTCTTGTTTGCATATTGAGAATGTTCTTGCATGGCAACACTCAAAAGAAAGTCTTTTTGCTTAGCCTCTGAAAAACGTTATATGCTGTGAGCAGAGATGTATTGCCTAGTATCAACAGTACCGTAATCCACTCTTCAAAGAATTTTGGAGTGACATATTCCAAAATATGGTATATTCTAAAGAATTAAACTGTTCAAACAATTAAGATAAAGACATCACAAATCAGCTGAAATGCAGCACAGGAGTAAGTAACAGTAGTAAAATAGTAAAAATAAACAAGCAAACACGTTTTACTTCTCATGCACAGCAGGGTAGGAGTTATCATAGTATATCTAGTAAGAAATAACCCATTAAAGTCATGAGTAATTCAACCATGGAAGCAAGCCCTGGACTACATCAGCCCCAAGCAGATGACAGCCAACTCTGCATCTAGTTGCAGAGAGTGCAAGGAGGCAAATCTACCAAACACCAGGCTGCTCTCGAGACAAACAGAACTCATCTTATTCAAGAAAGCTATATTGAAGAGTAATGCAAGTAATGCAAAGGATAACCCAAAAAAACCCACAAAAAACTAAAGCAAAACACAAATGTGTGACTGACTAGAACAAAAATTGTGCGAGTCCAGCCTGGAGTACACAATTCAGAGACTGCCCTCATTCACTCCTATGCAATGAAGCACCAGCAGTGCCAGCGAATACGCAACTGTGAAAAACTACTTGAGCTTTTAAGATACTGATGTCATAGATACCTCGTGTATTTTAATACTGCCTCACTAACAAATCACAACAATCTCTTCTTAGAGCAAAGAGACCATTTTGTAATCTCAGATGCATTTGCTGGTATTATGCAACACGCAAGCTCCAAATCCACGGGTGGCTTACAGTTAGCAGCAGGCAATCAGTGATGCAGCAGCGCCTAGCTGACTTTCAGGACACAAGTAAAATGTTACTAGTGCTCTATTCTTAAATACAGGCTGGAAGTTTTTAATAAATAAATTAATTAAAAGGCGATAGGAATTGCAAAAGTCTTTCATACTCCCTTTTGGTTTTTTCAGCCCTTGAACAGTTTCAAGCTGACATCTCAAAATCAAGTATGTTGACCTACTTGCAAATATACCACCCTGGGACAAACAGAGCATAGCTTTTCCAACTAAGTGTAAACAAAACAGAAAATAAACTTACAGAACAGGTTAATATTTTGTAGAAAGGTTAATGTGTTCATGTTCAACAGAAAGCTGAAGTCTGGCCAACTGATCACATGTTCCAAGTGCATTAGTGTACATTTATTTATTGCTATTAACTTGCACCTGCAGAGCAAGGAAGAAAGAGAATATTCCTTCTTTTGATCCTGAAGGTCACAAGGTGACCAAAATCCCAGCTTAATGAAAACTCTGGTGAGGTTGCAAGTGTCACAGCTTCATCAACCCTTTCAAAACTCAGCGTTGGAAAGCACAGCAAAGAGAAGTGAAGTAATACCACCCAGGCTTCATAGACTCTGTCAACTTAATTAGAATGGTATTTTGGCAGCACCTAAAGATTACATATCGAAGGCTGGGTAGCAGGCCAAATACTTGACTTGACTAGAAAATTTTGCCAAGCCACCTACATTAAGACCTACTTCCCTGTTCCTTCAGGATGCCATGAAGAAAATCTGTTGTTTCAGGAGTTATAGGACTATTTAACAGAAGCATGAAACAGTGAACGTCACCAGCACTGAAGGTTAACTAGATATGTGTTAAATGAGAAACAATCCTAGTTAACCTTCAGACTACAGAGCCACTGAAGAGGAACATTTGTTCTCAAGGGGTGCAGGCTCCAGATGTAGCCAAAGTGCCTTCCCTACCTAACACCATATTTTAACCCACAAAACACCTGTAGTGCAAACTTAGAACCCACCCACGGGTTCCGTCTACGTTATCCCACCCCCAAGGTTGTCCGACTGGTACTGGCAGCAGTAGAAAGGAGGGAGAAGACACATACGCATACTCATACACAACCTCATTTTATAGCCCTGCAGTACATTGTCCACAGAAACAAATCAACATCCAGGCTATGTCCAGAGCTGACCACAATTTATTACAGGACAGGAAAAAAAATGGTATAGGGGAAAGGTATGCCCCCGCACTGTCCCACCAGTCAGTTAGAAGAAATAGGCATCCCTTCCATGCAGTTCCTCTCATTCCAAGGCAGCTATCTAGAAGAGGTCAGAGAAAGCCGAGGTTCAGACCAGATGATCTCAAGAGGCCTCTGACAACTTACACAATTCAGTGAAGCACATCACTACAGTGCCCAGCTGCTTCCACTGACTATGCCAGCCATTTGGAAGACTGGCTCAGATGTAGACATCCATGATCTGGACACCCAAAAACAACTAGAGGAATCCTTCTCCAATATACAGCACTGTAACTTCAAACTCTCAGCACCTTTGGACAAGACTGACAATCACACCAGAAAAGTCCCACAGCATTCCCAGACTTAGGCTCCGGACTGCAGAAGTTGATCCTGACAAAGCTTCAGCTTCTCCTAGTTTCTAGGGTTTGATCTCACTCTGTGTGCATGTGTACATATACATATACTACACATACTTATATATATGTATCTGAACTCAATAAACAGATGAAAACCTTCTTCAGCAGCAGCACAAAATGCGAAAGATAATCCCTTCAGTCAACATAGCAGATTTCAGTGTTGTGAATGCCCCATCGCACAATAAATAAATAAATAAATATCTAGTTCATTTCTTTCCCAATTTTCCTTTGTTGTTTGAGGAAGAGATTCTGTTTATGCTTTGCTCTTCAAAAAATTTCTCCCCTCTCCTCAAACATACTGCAGTGTAATAAAAAAAAAAAAAATCTATAAAACAAGCAACAGAACAGCTCTGAATATCATAAGTTTGAAATTCCCAGTTGTGATTCTTATCTGATGAAATAACAACCCAGAAGTTTGTTCCCTTGTATTTTGACCTATTAAAACTCACTCGTCATTAATACAATCAGTTTGACAGATGCATCAGAAAAGTCTCAATTTTCACCTCAGCCCCACTAATTTGCAGCACTACTTTATTAAAACTCAGTTCTGCATAAAGAGGTGGCTTCACACAACTGCCCGATTTAACTTTTGACAAATACCACATGCTTTCATACTACTTCCAGTTATTGGAAAAGGACAAATATTTCTTTCACCTAAGGCTCCAATGTTTAATGATCTCAGAGACTATAACCTCCTCCTCCTTCAGTTGGGCAGCTGTATCATAGAATATGTCACCAATGTTCACCTTCCTCTCAGGTAAATTACACTATGGCTTGGAAATAATCATGGTTTTCTGCAACATCTTTACCTATGCATCTTTTCTAGTTCAATAACTCACATAAATCAGTAGCCTAAAATAAGCACCAGAATTTCCATAAGGACTGTCACATTTAACTAATTAGAACAACAAGACATAAGCCAAAGCTGGATGGCTCCCAAAGAGTCAGGTTTGAAAAGACTACTTCACAGGAATGAAGCGTTCTTCTCCATGGCATGGGAAGATAGCTGGGGTTCCCACAGAAGCTCCCAGTCGTAAACCTTCTCAGCATTGTCTTCTAAACTGCGGGTATGCCCTCATACCCTGTTCCGGCTGAAGCACAGCAGCACACTGGCTAATAACAGCACTTTGATCAGTCTCAGTGAGACTACTTGGAACGACGAAGTAAACAGCAAGAATAATACGGGTATAATTTTTTCCTACAACTGTAAGTAGGAGCACTGGCCCGAAAAGATCTTGCAGGTGGAGTAAGGAAAAATCGCTATGAACATATGGGGAACTTTGAGTAAACCAAGGAACACCATACCTGAATTTTCCCTATGGTCTGAGGAATAGGCAGACATTGCTGTTTTCTACCAGGCTTTGATGATAGATACCTAACAGTCTTTTGATACACCTCTCTAGCAGATTAAGTCTTTTAAGGTTTAATGTCTCACAAGATGAGGTTTTAAACACAAAACAAAAAAGTCTCAGAAACATCAGAGTCCCTTCACTTTTGCACCAAGTCAGAACACAACCTGTTCCTCTGCAGAGACCACATGTGCCAAGAAGGACTAGGCCTGAGCTCCTAGCAACTGAGCAGCACGCAAGTTTTCATTTTCTGGAAGGAAGGTGCAACACATCTGCAGAACAAACCATCGGCAAAGTTAAGAAATCATCCTGTATAGTCAGACAAAATTAAGTAAATATGTGATTCCTACTTACTGTAAACCTTCTCCCAAGTGTTCAGTGACAGGATGTGTGGGAATGGTTCAAAGATGCATCATGAGAGGTTCAGACTAGATATTGGGAAACTTTTCTTCTACTGATAGTTGGTCAAATACTGGAACAAACTTCCTAGAGAGATGGTCAATGCCCCAGGCCTGTCAGGGCTTCAGAGGCATTTGGATAATGCCTGTACTGATACGCTTTAATCTTTAGTCAGCCCTGAGTGATCAGACAATTGGCCTAGATGTCACTTCCAGCTCAAAACATTTTGTTTCACTCATAGGAGAAATCCTTTTACACCAAAGTGGCCTTATCTGAATGAATGCTCCTAGAGTGAAGTGCAGGACATTCTCTTTACCTTGTAATTTTTTCCTGGTACATTAGGAAAATGTCCACATGCATTATGAGTCAGTTTTTCTAGAAGAGTCTTATCTCTGAACACACTCAGGTGCTTTCTAGCCATCAGATTTAAGCAGCTTGGGGGGCAGGACGAAGAGCCAGTTGAGAAACAGTGAATTATCTCTCAATGATTCCATTCTGTCTCAAAGCAAGAGCAAAACCAGTCAGAGTCAACTGCAGTTTAGGAAATCCAGTTTTATCTAGCATTGAAACAAACTGGGAAGTTCAGGAGGCCAACTGCCATGCCTGAGTTGAAAGGCTGACTACATCCTACGTCCATCTTGGGAGGCATCTGACCACCTCTATCCCATCTACAAGAAGGGGTGCAGGGAGGACTCAGGAAACTACAGGCCCGTCAGTCTGACCTCAGTGCCAAGGAGTCATGGAACAGGTGATCTTGAGTGCTATCATGAAGCACATGCATGAGAACCGGGTGATCAGGCCCAGTCAACATGGGTTCACAAAAGGCAGGTCTTGCCAAACTAACCTGATCGCCTTCTATGACAAAGTGACCCACCTACTGGACAAGAGAAGGGCTGTGGATGTATCTTCTTGGACTTCAGTAAAGCCTTTGACACAGTTTCTCACAGCATTCTGCTTCGGAAACTGTCAGCCTCTGGCCTGGACGGGCAAATACACTCGTGGGTTGAACACTGGCTGGATGGCCGGGGCCAGAGAGCAGTGGGAAATGGAGTTAACTCCAGCTGGAGGCCAGTGACAAGTGGGATCCTCCAGGGCTTGGTGCTGGGTCCAACCCTGTCCAATGTCTTTATCAAGGACCTGGATGAAGGCATCAAGTGCTCCCTTAGCAAGTTTGCAGACGACACTAAGCTGGGTGCAAGTGTGGATCTGCTGGAGGGTCAGGAGGCTCTGCAAAGGGATCTGAACAGGCTGGACCGCTGGCCAGAGTCCAACGGCATGAGGTTTAACAAGGCCAAATGCCGGGTCCTACACTTGGGGCACAACAACCCTGTGCAGCTACAGACTAGGAGAAGTCTGTCTAGAAAGCTGCCTGGAGGAGAAGGACCTGGGGGTGTTGGTTGACAGCAACTGAACATGAGCCAGCAGTGTGCCCAGGTGGCCAAAAAGGCCAATGGCATCCTGGCTTGTATCAGAAACAGTGTGACCAGCAGCTCCAGGGAGGTTATTCTCCCTCTGTACTCAGCACTAGTGACACCACACCTCGAGTACTGTGTTCAGTTCTAGGCCCCTCACCACAAGAAGGATGTTGAGGCTCTGGAGCGAGTCCAGAGAAGAGCAACGAAGCTGGTGAAGGGGCTGGAGAACAAGTCTTACAAGGAACAGCTGAGGGACCTGGGGTTGTTTAGCCTTGAGAAGAGTAAGCTATGGGGAGACCTTATTGCTCTCTACAACTACCTGAAAGGAAGTTGTAGAGAGGGAGCGAGCTGGCCTCAGGGGACAGGACAGGGACAAGGGGAAATGCTCAAGCTCCCCCAGGGGAGGTTAAGAATGGACATCAGGAAAAAATTTTCCACAGAAAGGGTCACTGGACACTGGAACAGGCTGCACAGGGAGGGGGTTGATTCACCATCCCTGGAGGTGTTTAGAAGACAGGTGGATGAGGTGCTGAGGAGTATGGTTTAGTGTTTGATAGGAATGGTTGGATTCAATGACCCTGGGAGACTTTTCCAATCTAGTGATTCTGTGATTCTGTTCCAACCACCTCTGCCACAGCAAGGTTCACAAGTGCCCCAAATTTTATACAGGACTCCCACTCCTCGTCCTGCAACATCAGTTTCTCAGCATGTAGCTCCTGGCCAAACCCCTACTTGCACTGACCCCTGGTCATTCACATTGGTCGGGAAGGGACCAGTTAACAGAATGAATTTCACAAGCCCACAATTACAAAACAGATATGAGCAAGCATTTGTCAGCAATTAGACCTCCAGCTTTATTTTATTTATTCTAGTATAAGTAGATGTTGCAGTTATTCAAAGGTTTTCACAACCTTAATTGTATTGACCTTAATTGTTGTTAATCTTTCCCATGAAGTGGAGACAGACAGACGCCACCCATATTTTGTGAAGAAGATAGTGTCCTACGGGTTATGAGTAACAAAAGACAGTATTGTCTGCCTTCTCCCTCCTGTGTGAAATAGAAGGGTATTAGGATTGGCCAGCAGCATGGAAGAAAAAGAACGAACAAATGACTCAGCTGTTTTATTTATTTTTTGGAGGATACATCTGCAGCAGGATTGCGCCATGACACCGGTATTTCTTTCCCCTCCCTGGAAGCAAGTGAAGCTTCCAAGTGCCAGCTAAGGAAGAGCTGTATTTAGACTTCATGACGCCTGAAACAGCTGATACACAAAGCACCCTGTCCACTTCATTAAGCATCATTCAGGCTGTAGTATTAAGAAGCAAAAGTGTTGAGTTTCACGGTGCACTATTAGGTTTCATAAACAACTTGTCAGACTAGACAAGAAAGCAGCATTTCACGATGTGCTATGAGCACTGCAAAAGATACACGAGAGCTTACCAGGTCTTTTCCTTTGCTAGTGGTAGGCTTGTTTAAGACTTCTTGCTCAGGCACGGAAATTTTGTGCTACAGAACTTTGAGACCTACGTTTTCTAAACCAGAAGTACATTCCTCTGACTTTGTTCTGCCAAATGTACTAGAAGATGTTAACTTGGTGTCCCGGTAACTTGAGAACAGGCAACGCTGAGGAGGGACACTGAAGTTCAGAAACAGAACACAGGATGTACTGATGCTGCAATAGGCACTCCCTATAACCTAAGGCAAAAGCCCTAGAAGTCAGGACAGTGAAGATTGGTTTCACCTTTACATTTACCTTCAAACAAATGCCAAGAGTGAACTTGGACGTAAGGCTGAACACAGAGACCATACTAGAAAGCCATCCACTATCATTTCTAATACTAAATGCAGTACATCAAGTCTTCCCTCCCTCTTAATACAGAACTCATCTTAGCTACAAACACCTTCAAAGTCTGACCGGAAAAAAACGTAAGTATCATTTTTGGTTTTGTTCCTTAAGTGATGTTAAGTTTGGTTATCATGCAAACGGAAAAAAACCCAACCACCTGCAAAAGTTCACCAAGCACCATATTTTTTTATATGTGTGTATATATATAAGAATACATATATATACACACACACACACATATATACACACACTAAGCAACTGCTGATAGATGACATTTTAAGAGCAACATAAAAAGACTGCAATAAGTTGTTAGAATAAAACAATTCTTTAGAAATCTTGGCTGAAAAACATCAAACTGTCAAGCTGTTCAGTGCCATATATACCTATTGCACCTAAATTAATTTGGACACAGCATGAAAGATGGTAAGTAAGGTCAATTTTCAGAAATGAGTGCGAGGTAAAGTCATGGAACCAAAAAAAAGAGGCAGTGACTTCTTCAAAAGAACTAGTTAAAACTAAATAACACAGACATGGATAATAAAGAAGAGGGCATCAGGAAGAGTCAGTATAGCTTTTGCAGAAGTTATGACTCAAACCTGTGCAAGGTTTGAGACTCAAACCTGTGCAAGGTTTGAGATACCATAGAAACAAAAACACATTTGGACATTATCCCCAACTAAGGGCTCTTAAAAGAACCTGAGCTGCTGTAGTTTGTAGGAGTGGTTCCCCCACTTAACACCAGCTGAAGGATAAGAACTAAAAGTGGGAAAACACAGAACCATACAAGAAGTCTCAGGAATGACTGTAGCAGCCTTCCTTTTCAATGTATCCATAGCTCTCTGAAACCTGACAAATGAGGTGAAACGAATATTACTTGAAGCATGACCTGTTCAGGCATTGGAGCTGGAGCTTCACGCAAAGCACAGTGGAATGATCTCATGATCACAGGCAAATGGGCAAACAAAAGGGCAATATTGCTTAATTTCCACAAACTCAAGTCAGCATGCAAAAAAAGAAAAAAAAAAAATAACCCTGTCTGTGTGTACCACTTAAGTATGTGTCAGGAGTCTAAAGTCTTGTTTGAAAGTATCATCTTAGGAGAAGGGAAGGAAAAAAAAGGCAGACAAGACCTCACAAGGAAATACAGCACTAAGAATCAAGGAATTGCCAGAAGCAAAGCAGAATCATGACAAGTCATTAAATGAAGGGCACACCCACTTTTTGAAAACTGTGGGCTGTTATGACACTAATAGGGTGGAATAGAATCAGAAAGAGTAGAGAGAACAGGAATTCCTACAGGAGAAACTAACAGACCTGGATCACAAAGCACAAAGAAGAGACAGCTGAGGGAGAAGAGGACTGCCATGTAGCTGGTTATGGAGAACACACACTAAGTACCTGGAGAATGACCATCCCTTCTCAAAATAAAGGGGTAGAGAGGAGACCTGAAGTGGATAGGAAACATGAAAATAACTTCCATGTGGTGACTGGACCTATCAACGTGTTAAAATAATAATTTACACTAAGTACTGGAGAAAGCTTACCAAGGGATAGTGACTATAGTAATGGAGATGCACAGTCTAGAAGTGCAGCACAGCTCACCATGAAGCAGAAGGAACACTTCATGAGCTCTCCATTCAAGACATTTCTATTCCCACCTGCTAGCTGCCAGTTCCTCTGCTCCAGGTCACATCCCCCTCCAGAGAGGACAGGACAGAGGGCTGCTTGCCCCACAGCTAGGCTCAATAACATAGCACTTTCACATGAACCAAGATCCCAACTCAAATTGACATAATTAATTATATTTTTAAAAAATTAATATTCTTAGCTGTGAATTGTAACCCTAGACATTAAGCTAACAGGGATGGTGAAGGCGAGCTGGAGGGATAGCCACATCAGAGGTTCAGAAGCACTATCTCTGCACCACCACACTGCATCCTGCAGAAAACACTGCATCAAATTAGCAGATCTGCACCTTTAACAATTTGGCACAGAACTTAAATCTACAGTTGCTAGGCATCCTCCATGTAACATTTACTTTTAACAGCAAGTACCACAGGCTGCTGCACTATGCAGAAGGTACAATACATGTAGTTTGCAAGATGACAAGCACATGCCTTAACACTGGCTCTCTACAACACAAAGCATGGAACCACTCTACCAGAGTGCCTCTCCCACTTTTTTCCACAGGAATTAATGACATCCAGGATGCAGTAAATTCCACAAGAGGTGTTGTTTTCATAATGGGCATCTAGGAACTCTCTTCCTTGCATTTCAGACCAGGACAAGAGCAAATCAAAAGATAAGATTTTGACAAACATTAAACTTCCTGCACAAATGTAATGAAGTCCTACTGAAATCACAACATAAGCCCAACAGCCTACTGAAAGCTGTTAAGAGACCACAGCTGAACAAGGCCCTGAACACCTCTTATCAGCGTCTTATTCTGGATAAAATGAAAAGCTGCTTTCAAAATAGCATGAGAGTCGCAACACCAAAAAGATTCTGGCTTCTTCATGTTCTCAAAATAGAATGCTAGAAAGACGTCTCCAAAACCAGAAGTCCTAGGTGCATTTAGCTTTCATCTCAAGCATCAGCACAAGCCTATCCATTGCAGCATTTGCTTAAGACTCCATAAACTGCTCTCTCATTTACAACCCCACCTCAATGAACAGCAGACAACTGGGACCAAACACAGCTGATCACCTGAAAGCCCTCCAAGGCCAGAGGATTTGGATGCTGGAGATTTCCTAGTCCTTCCCCACATGCCCTGGACACAGAGAAATTCAGATTCCTCTAACTCACTCCACTGAAATCTAAGCGATATAATAGAAGGTGGCAGCAAGCAGCATCACCAAAAATAAAACCATCAGAGAGAAACTACTGAAGTGTAAAGTAATGCTTTGTCTCAGGTGCTTAAATGTGCAATTTATTTCCACAGTACTTCTTGATACAGGGAAAGCAAACAGCAGAAGCACATTTTGGGAACCATACTACCTTTCCCTGTCTAATTAGCAGGCAAACCAGAGGAAAAGTGACCATCTTCAAACCAGCCCCCTCTGTTCCTTGGCTATCCAAATTCACCCTCACTGCCCTTCTGCAAGGCAGGGTGAAGCTTGCTTGCTATGACAGGGAGGGCACCATGCAGCTCCTCACCTCCCACTCCCTGCCTTCTAGGAATTTCCCAAGCCACCACCAGAGGATTAGGAGCTGTAATGCTACTGAAAACTGCAATATTAAAATTTGAATTAAAGCACACAGTCTGACTTAAGAGGGTGATTTGGGGTTTTTTTAACATCTGGAAAAGTGTCTGAGGATCATAGCGAGAAAGCAGCATCAGAACTGGCAACTCCGCAAGTAAAACAGCAGTTTAGTTGCACATTGTGGACTGCCTGCTACTTCAGATTACTGACTGCAGAGCAACAAGTTATTCTCTCCCTAACTGGGTCCCAGTCTAAAACAGTCCCGTTATTTTTAGTATAGTACTTAAGTATCTGAACTGTGCCCTGAACTGCCAAAGCTGGCATGCATCCCTGGCCATACCAGGAATTCCGATATTAAACAAGAACACACACGCCACATAGCCAGGCTGACTTTTGCTCTTCTGCATTGTCTTTAGTGGGTTACTTTAAAGACTTTAAACACTAACAGCCAGCCAAAAATGGCAACGGTTTATATGCTAATTCTGCATTTAAAGCCTCTCTATCAGCTACTGTGTGACAGGAGAAGCAACCCAGCAAGGAAGAAGCAAGAACTATGATACCACTGATGAGGTAAAGAAAGACATAGTCTGCTTTTAGCAGGGATAGGCTAAGATGAAAGATAAAAACGGGATTATTTCACCTCCGTTTTGCTTATTATGTGTCCTTACAAGTTCTGATGCACTGGAGGAGAGGAAAAATCCAAAATGCACTCTGCAACTCATGCCTCTTCCTTCCCCTTCCACACTGCACATAAGCCATGGATAAATTTAAACTAGTCAAGAAACAAAATGCCTGTGTTAAATATGTTTACACAAACACAGAGAAGGGGGATTATGTAAGCTCTGTCTCACAAACAATATGCTGCTTCTACAGAAGAAATGAGAAGATCAAAGCAAGACTTGTGCAAGTTTCCAAGTCAGTCTTCCCACCTTCCATCAAAGGGGTGACAACCGTCCTGAAGCATGCTAATTCAGAAGCATAGAGCACAGAACAAAATCTGAAATAGCCAAAGGCTGCTCCAACAAAGCCTATCATGCCTTACAGTTGCTTACCTTGGGCTTTCATTATAATCTCATTTTTCTTAGACCAGGAAGAATTAGTTCCACGAGAAATTTACTCTGCCCTTTTACTAAGTACTTTGCAGAATGGAAGTCAACTGAAAGAGCTTTCAGGACAAGATCCTAACCTGAAAGATGGTTGCCAGCCAACAAAAATTTGTTAGTCTCTATTACCACTAAACCATCTGTTCTTGAAACTGTACGTTCCTTTCCAGAAAGGTTCTTATTTTGCGAACAATATTAGCATTCTTCACTGCCTCCGCTCTGTAAACATCCCTTTATCCAACATGCTTCTAAATCCAATGGTGACATAGGACCAAGCCTCTAGTTTTCCAAATAATTATTTAGCCATTCAGAGTTCATCAGTATATTTCAGTAATTCCCATTTTAAACTACTCTAGTCTCAGACAGCAGTAGAAGCATCATATATAAAACCTTATATGGCTTCCAAATTATGATTAAGCTGATCAGGGGCACCAAGTAAATGATGCTCTCAAATCCAAACCTGACAAAACCAGCTGAGATTTATACCTTTTGGCACTTGTTTATTACCCATTTTAATGGGTTGATTCCAGATGAAAGAGCTTGCTTTTGTACAGAAGAGAGCTTCCTGCCACTGACTTTTCTCTCTCATCTCCAGTTTTTAGCTTTCAATGAATCCTCAGACCCAAGATGTTTAAGTTTTGCTTTTGCACATACACGACCAAAAGCTAGCAAGTTAGCTCTTCTCCCTTGCTAAAGGGGTCAGGCAAAGTCCATTCATCTGCACTCCACTAAAAGAGCAATAGCCTGAAGACAATTACTGCAATACCAAAATAAGCGAAGGTGAAGTAACAGACATCAAAAACTCATTCTGTAATTCCACAGCAATAAAATAATCATTAAGAGAAAGGTCAGTCCACTCCCTTTTTCAAGAAAAACTAAAGGTAACAAGGCCAAAACAAAAAAAAAAAAAACCCCAAAACCAATACCAGTGATGATAGCACAGATAAGAGAAAAAAAAAAAATCAATTGAATCAGTAATGATTAGAGGAATCAACTTTCAAATCAGCTGGTTTTCACAAAATTCAATCATGAACATATTGAACAGCTTGGGGGTTTCCTAAAGCTTCAAACCATAAGCAGTTATTTTTGAGAGTTCATACTGGATTGATAGAAGATGGCAAACAGTGATATTCTAAAGAAGTGGGAAGAGAAAAGAGTGGAAAGAACCTGAAGAATTATAGTTGGTGTTTATTTGGACATATATTGCCATTAAACCCATCCACTAGCACCAAGAATAAAAGACTGAACTCAGCAAAAACTGATGGCATATGGACAAGCCAGGTCAAACCAACCCAAATTCATACTATAGCAGAACAACATAGTTTAGGAACTCAGAAGCAGCTGACACCAAACCTTGACATTAGCAAAACCATGGCAAAATATTCCAACCACATTCTTATGAAAAGTTCAGAAAACTTTGTCACAGAGTTATCAATGCAAATAGTCATCTTGTGGCATATTTAAAAGTGACTGGATAACTACACTAATTTATCATTTGCTTGGAATAAAAAAACATGGAAGTACTCACAAAATAGAATGACATACTTGAATAACCTTCGCAGCAATCTGCACTGGTCCCATATTATTCTAATACTAATCATGTAGATAATAAAGGAGAAAATGACACTCATTAAACTTGAGGAAGCTGCCAATTTAAAGCTGCTAGTTTGCTGGAAGACTGAATTCAAAGCAAGTTTTAGAAACTGGAAAATTCTTTGTTGAGAATGATGCAAATACCACATAGGAATGTATAGAGGAACATATGTGAGAATCGTGATGCAACAGTTCTGTTCTACTCGTGGCTGATAAAGCTTCCAGCATGATGCTGTATCCAGTCTTCAGCAAACTTCAGAAAAGATCAGCTGGAAAGAATCCAAGCAAAAGCAATAGGAACATCACAGAATTAGAAAAACATGACATCTGGGAGGAAAAAAGAAAAAAACAGAATGAACAGGAGCTCAGCCAAAAGAAGAAAAAGTAAGGGTCATGATGATATCTTTTGAATATATGAAAGCCTACTGAGAGAGGGGAAAAAAAAAAGGAGCCTATTTTCCCTGCCCACAACTTTAAGAAACAGAAAGGTTTAAAAAGCAACAAAAGATTGAGGAAAACATTACTGGGTGGAGTGGCAGGGAGGGTGTGGTATGAGGGCACTGGGAAAAAAGGAAAGAAAAACACCAAGTCAAAACTGCTAAAAGAAACAAAAACAAAAACACACAAACAAGTCAACAGACAGACTGACTGGGAAGTACATGGAAGTCTTCCCATCATTGTCACCAAACTGCCACAAAAAACACTACATTGCAATTTTTTATTGACTAGTTGATCTTTCTCTAGTCTCCTCTCCAGATCTAGGACCGTGCTACAAGAAAAATAAGCTTAGCATAGATGAGCCGTCTCCTCCTCTTTTTATAAGGACATTACCCAAAGTGAGACCACCTGCATGCAAATGTAACCTTCAGAGCCAACATCCACCTGGAGTATTGTGTCCAGTTCTGGATTTCTCAGTATATGAAGGATATGGTACTGTTGAAATGGATCCAGAGGAGGGTCACAAAGATGGAGCACCTCTGCTATAAGGACAGCCTGAGAGAGTTGGGAATTTTGAGCCTGGAGAAGAGAAGGCTCCAGGGAGACCTTATAGCAGCCTCCTAGTACCTGAAGGGGCTAAAATAAAGCTGTGGAGGGACTTTTTACAAGGGCATTAGTAATTGGACTAGGGGTAATGGGTATAAACAGGAGAGGGGCAGATTTAAACTAGACATTAGGAAAAAATTCTTCACAATGAGAGTGGTGAGACACTACAACAGGTTGCCCAAGGAATTGTGGATGCCCCATGCCTGTAGATGTTCAAGGCCAGGTTGGCTTGGGCAGCCTGAGCTAGAGGAAGGGGTTGGAACTATATAATCTTTAAGGTCCCTTCCAACTCAAACCATTCTATGATTCTATTAAATGCTTTAGGGAAAAAAAACCCAAACAAATAAACAAACAAAAACAAAAAAAACAACAACAAAAAACTCCACTGCAAATCGTAAGTGTTAAAATATCTTTAATAGTCTAACCCATGTACTTGCTTCTGTTGATACAAGGATCTATGTCCTAACATTACAAACATACCAGAACCTGACAACAGAGGTGCACGTGGCCAACACCCGATTGAAAGCAGGGCTGCTCTCCAGGTCTCACTCTGGAAAGCAAACAGCAGAAAGACCACTTTGACTACATTCTTTTTTATGCTCAGCCACAATCTATGAGCTGTAGATCAAAATCTTAGTGTTTCAATGGCTACCAGGTTTTTGAAGGTACAAGGAGTGGAGAAATTTCTTCTTCCTGGACAGCATGGAAGAGAATCATCTATACACGATTACCACAGCACAATTAACTTAAGTCAGTACCATAAGGTGCAACACTAACATTCTGCAGCTTGGCATTAATGCTTACTCAGTAGCAAGCATCCGAGGGGTTGGGGAAAAAAAACTAAAATTCAAAAATCCCAATCCTTTTAGGGTTTGGTTTTAGCTCATGTACCTGCCAGTGTATTCCAAACTGTGGTTTGCATTTGTTCTCACTGTATAAAACCTCTGGGAGTATTTACAGGAAATGAACTCTGATTAGACATAACTGCAAACATTATCTTATTCAGCCAAATTTCTCTCTCAAATTCCCCTCCCCACACCAGTTTCACCTCTACCGTTTGCATCAACGTAAGCAGCTGGGGACACACATTCCACAAGTCTCACAAATCCACTACTTCTGGGTACAAGATTTAATTTAGCCTCTAACCATGCAACTGGAAGACATTTAAGCATGCCACAGAGGCTTAAGGGAGGCTTTGGAATTGCCTTTGCTTTATATCATAGTGTCCAAAAGACATTCATTTGCCATCTTTTCTTCAGTAGCCAAGAGTAAGATGCTGACACATGGATAAATATTTATAAGGCTAGATCATACAGTTTTCCTTATATCTGACTAGATCTAACCCCTACTCGTTGAAGTAGAAATTACATGTACATATCACAGCAACAGCAAGGAGGATCCAAGAGTGAAGATCAGGTTTCTACACATGGGAGGGGCCACTGTGGATTTACGGGATTAGCACCAGTGCCCTTCCCACCCTATCAGGAATTACTGACTGCTCCCTACTCTGCATCTTTACAACTGCAGATACTGAGATCTAGGGAACACAAGGCTGACAGTCCAAAAAGGCAAAGCACTAGTCACTCGTAAGGAGTGACAGGGCTGCAAAATTAACAGAAAGGGCAAATAAATTTTTTTTTAAAAGTCTACACCTATTGATTTTGTAAGTCAAGACAGTTGAGCAGGCATTGCCATTTCAGAGTTCAGACATGCCACTGTTTGCATTCAGAGCAGAAGCATTTTTGCACAGGCGCCTCACCATGTGGTAAACCCTGGAATCCCCAGCTGTCCAAATGGCCACCAGACCACAGGACATGGCAAATAAACATCTGCTCAAAAGTGACACTTGTGGTTTAGACCAGGACTGAAGTCAGGCCAAGTTTTAGATGTGAATTAGCTACCTGTATCACAAGGATGTTTACTATGCATTGTGGTATAAATACTCCTTCTCCCCCAATTTTTTCTTCTTCCTAACATTTCCTCTGGCTTTGAAGAGGCAATCATCATCTCCAAGAATTTAATTTCCACAAGCAGGGACATGGAATTAGATGCAGAACAATATAGCCATCGCACAGGCAAAACACAGCCCCCAGAAACAGCAGCCTTTCCCCATACAGACACCAGAAACAGCAGGCTTTCCCCATACAGACACCCAACAACAGCTCTAAGAAAAGTGTTAGCATTACTCTGAAAAGATAATTGTTATCAGTAATCATTTTCAGAGCTATAATCTAGCCATGCTGTGACTTAAGACACTCCCCCATCCCTCACATCATCTTCAATTGCGGGGTAGAGGGGAACAGCCCTGCTTTGTCTTTTCACTCCATCACACTACAAACACTTACATGACTATGGAAATCCATTTGATACCTTCTCCTCTCATATTGCTGAGGAGTGGGTGAGTTGTGAAGGGGGAAAACACAAAATCAAGTTGACTAAAAATATGACAGTTGTGTCATTACTGCTCTTCTTTGTGCCTTCGCCTCTAGGCTATCACCACATCTCTCAAACTCTTTCCTTTAAAGTAGCTTTCCCTCTCCTCTCCCCTTCCACTGGTACAAAACACACAAATGAATGGAGAGGTCAGTTTGAAAATGTCAGCCAAATCCTCAACAACAGACTGGAATAGTTTCTAATCTTTTATTATTATTTACAGAAAGTATCACAATAAAGAAAAAAAGCCAACTATATTTTGTTGGTGTTTATTTACATCCAAAATCCAGGATAAGTTTATATTCTTAATTAGATTTTAGGTCTTTGGTCTGTGTCCAGTTTTTCCTCCCTAACCATGGGATGGCCCAATCCTTTCTTACAGGATGCAAAACGGCAGGGAGACTTTGAAGTCCTCCCTGGTGGAAGATGACATCACAATTCAAAGGTTTAGGTTAGGTTAGTTTTAAGATACAGCTACTCCGGGCTGCTCTGCCTTGGTTTATACAAATCCTGTTATTTCTTCATTGACCAGACAAATCTTTGGGGAGATTACAGCCATGCTGCAAAACTATCCTCATTGATTAAAAACAAACATTTGTAATCCAGGCTGCATTAAGGCAACAAGGTTGTAAACAGAGTTCTTATAAAAGTGGCAGAAAGTCATTAAGATTCATTTAAGCTACCTAGAGTATTTGGCTAATTTTAAACTCCTGATGGACTTCAGAGGCAGCATTTCAGATGAAAGTCACTTTTAATACAATACTTACAATCCACTGGTTTTCTAGGGACCTCATTCAACATGGCTAGGGTATCAAGCAGAGTGAGCTACCCCATTACAGCAGTAGTTTTTAAAGGATTCCTGAAGACCACAGGAAGACATAACCTGAAGCTTTCTCCTCTAAGCCCCTTAGCTTCAAACACAGTCACAGCCCTGCAACGCTTCCACACTACTATCATTCCCAACAGCCCCCCAGCCTAACTTGGAACTACAGCTCCCATTCCACACTCCAAAACAAACCAGCCCTGCATACATCCTGCTGCTGAAAGGCTTTGTCGTAAAGGTCCCAGGGGTACCAACAAAGCATCAAATGCATGCAGGATTGGCCACACATTGATCTGCAGAGGAGATACACCCCTCTCACACACTATAAAGGGGCTCTATTATGTAGTAAATGTAGTCAGAGTACATGAAACTAATAAATTTCAATTGTAACCATGCTGACGCTGCTTTAATCCTGACCCGCAGAAGGGCATTTGTCACCCTGACCAAGAGAAGCAGTACATTCTTCCTTTCACCTTTTCCCTCATCTTCCCACACCACATGAATAGTCAAGCTTTATCTACGGATCAATTTTAAGACCTATACCAAACTCCAGCACACCACTAAGATATGTCAATGTTCAAAGATCCTTCATGAGCAGATCTTCAATATCCCCAAGATATTACAGAAACTCTGTTCCACAGATGCAGTCTCTACCATGAAAACCTGCTTTCACTCATGGCGTAGGGACAGAACATTAAGACAGTGTAAAGCACAAGCAGCAAACTGGCCTTGCTGCAACATCGTCTCCCTCTCGGCACACCATTTCAAAGCAAAGCTGCTGCTTCTACTTTACAATACTGGTGTTCACCACCAACTCCAGCTTCCTGTACTTAGTCACCCTGCTGGGGGCTTCTAGCAGTTGTGACACCATTGAGATGCACGCATCCCACCCACTCCCAAGATAAATGGGGTATCTGGGTAACCAGGAGCGAAGACAGTGTGGTCACTGGGCTGCTTGGAAGCAGAAGGTGATATTACAGACAAGCGAGCTGCAGGGAGGCAGCTCATGCTGCAATACAGGAGGAGGAGCAGAGAAAGCTGTTTTGGGAGCCTCTGTTCTTCCTGCAAGCTGGGATTTAGAAGAGTTCACAAGCTCCTCACACAAAGCACACACTTCCTTGCATGGCTTCACAGAGCTACAATTGCAGGAATTAGAGGATATTGGCAGGAAGAGGTGAACTAGGACCAGCTAATGGATGAAAGCACAGTTGCCCACACAGTGCAATCATTTATGGCTCAACTGAAGGTTTAGGCAAAAATTCTCTGTGACCACACAACTTGAATGTAGAACCATACTCAAACATTGACTTTAGACAAGCTGCAGTTGTGCACAGGAAGAAAGCTTTAGTCCACACACACTTTAAAAAATAAATTAAAAAATTTTTTAAAAGTAGTCATCCCATGGATACATGTCTGACTGGATGAATGTTCTCTGAATCACCAACAAAGTACAGATATGACACAGATGAAGTCAAGCATACAAGATACGAGGTGCTAAGGGGTATAGTTTAGTGACTGATGGGAATGGTTGGACTCGATGACCCAGTGGATCCTTTCCAACCTAGTGATTCTATGATATCCTGAGAAGAAACTTAGCATTTGTATGCAACCATGTCCACGTGGCTATAAAATTACTTCTTTCTCATTCATTACTTCCTTCATTTCTATAGCCCAAAAACCTAATACACCATTCATTATAAAACCTGGACTTCATTCAAAAGCTGGTATAGTGTTCAAAGTAAAAAACAGGATACGGGGAGAACATTTAAGATGCATTTTGTCACTCCCCAAATAAGTCTGCCAAAGACTGTTTTTAGATAGAGGCAGACCTCTACTCATAAAAAAATCTCCTTCTCAGTCCATCCAAGAGTTCACACAAAGAGTTTGTATCCAGTCATCAAGACTGAGCTAGTCAGTTAGCTTAACCTTTTCTGTGTTAAAATTATGGGAAAAGCCTACCAGAAGTGTCTCTGAAGAGAATTACTAGCCATTACTGTGCAATCCAGAATCCAAGAAACCAAATTCCAGGTCTTCTCAAGCTGTTTGCTAAAACGAAGGAAAGCCATTACGTGTCATCCCACCCCAAAAGATGATTCCACATTTACCAAGAATAAAAGAAACTGAAATTACTGAAGAACTTTAGTTTTCCACATACAGGGTAGGTTGGTTAGTTTTTCTTTTGTTTGGTTGGGGTTTTTTGTTTGGTTGGTTTTTTTCTTTTTTTTTTTTTCCAGGCTAAGGCATATGAGCTTTAGTAAGGCTGAGAAGTTTCCAGCTTTATCCAAGGCAGCCTTCAGGAGTCTCAGTGAGTTTATGGGCAAGATCTCTCCAACAGCCACCAAGACAATTTCCTAGCAGACAGGAGAGCAATCACCCCTAATGCCTTTATTTGACTTTGGCTATAGAAAACTTTCTTGATCAGAGTGGAACGGCTGAACCAGCTCGCAGGCAGCTCGGGAACAGCGAGACTGGGAACAGCCAAGACATTCCAGGAAAAAAGGCATTTCAGCCAGTAACTGGCCTGAAACAAGTATGTTTTACCACAACATTTCAGAACCAGTCAACCAAATCTCCCGCGTTCCTCATAGCACTGTCATAAGTATGAACAGCTATTATGCTCAATATTTCTCATAATATGAGTAATGACGGATTTATTACCAGTTACTTCCTCAGTTGCTCTGGTTTAGGACAACCTTACAATACAATACAGCTACAGATAAGTCACAAAATCTTCTGAAACTGTGAAGGTGCTATTTTTAATGTACAAGAGCAACAGAAACATTTTTGTTACAGCCTAGTTGCTCAACAAAAATCCCCACCTAGCAATGACAGTTCATATTCATTTGAAGAAAACAACCCAAAACCACGTGTTGGGTCTTCAGAAAAATCAGTAGGCCTTCCTGGTCAGACAGTTTGCTACCATGGAAAGAGGAGGGGACTCATTCTTCTCTTTCCCACTTCTTTCTCTTCCTTCCCCTTTCCCTGTAAGGGTGCATCACTCGGCTGCCCCATCACACGCTTCCAAGAGCTGATCCCATGCTCTAAATCCAGAAGAAATCCAGTCCCAGAAACAACAAGTACATGTGAGAACTTTCTACCCAGTTAGTGTGTGTGAACAACCAAGTTCACCTGAGGAAAACACCCAAATGCTCTGTCAAAGGCAACATCATCTTCAAGAAGCAGTAAGCTCTAAGCAGGGCCCGTGTCTTTTAAGAACTAAGACTTGCCTTTCTTCTAGGGAAACAGCTTCTTCACATTGTCGATTTTCCACAACAGAAATTTGTATTTCAGCACTCTAAAAAAGGAAAAAGTGATTTGTATCATCACTGATGGCTGAACACTAGCTGTCTCTCCAAAGCTCTACAGAGCACTGCCAAACTGACCCAATAAGCTACTTCACACCACCTATAGAAATGCCACCTTAGCTCATCTGAATTTTAAATGAGAGACCTGAGTAACAGACCTTATAAGGAAGAGTTGGACTACTGGACATGGAGGGCCCAAGAAGTTCTTGGAGATAAAACTCAAATCACTTCATTCAATATGAATCACAGAATCACAGAATAACCAGGTTGGAAGAGACCCACTGGATCGTCGAGTCCAACCATTCCCACCAATCCCTAAATCATGCTCCTAAGCACCTCATCTACCCTAACCTTAAACACCTCCAGGGACGGTGATTCAACCACCTCCCTTGGCAGACCGTTCCAATGCATAACCAGCCTCTCCGTGAAGAATTTTTTCCTAATGTCCAGCCTAAATCTCCCCTGGCGGAGCTTGAGGCCATTCCCTCTTGTCCTGTCCCCTGTCACTTGGGAGAAGAGGCCAGCTCCCTCCTCTCCACAACCTCCCTTCAGGTACTTGTAGAGAGTAATAAGGTCTCCCCTCAGCCTCCTCTTCTCCAGGCTGAACAACCCCAGCTCTCTCAGCCGCTCCTCATAAGATTTGTTCTCCAGCCCCTTCACCAGCTTTGTTGCCCTTCTCTGGACTCGCTCCAGAGCCACAACATCCTTCTTGTGGTGAGGGGCCCAGAACTGAACACAGTACTCGAGGTGCGGTCTCACCAGTGCCGAGTACAGGGGGAGAATAACCTCCCTGGACCTGCTGGTCACGCCATTCCTGATACAAGCCAGGATGCCATTGGCCTTTTTGGCCACCTGGGCACACTGCTGGCTCATGTTCAGTTGGTTGTCAACCAGCACCCCCAGGTCCTTCTCCTCCTGGCAGCTTTCCAGCCAGGTCTGTCCTAGTTTGTACCTCTGCTTAGGGTTGTTGTGCCCCAAGTGCAGGACCCGGCATTTGGCCTTGTTAAACCTCCTGCCGTTGGTCTCAGCCCAGCAGTCCAGCCTGTTCAGATCCTTTTGCAGAGCCTCCCGACCCTCCAGCAGATCCACACTTCCACCCAGCTTGGTGTCATCTGCAAACTTGCTAAGGGAGGACTCAATGCCTTCATCCAGGTCATTGATAAAGACATTGAACAGGACTGGACCCAGGACTGAGCCCTGGGGAACCCCACTTGTCACTGGCCTCCAGCTGGATTTAACTCCATTTCCCACCACTCTCTGGGCCCGGTCATTCAACCAGTTTTTCACCCAGGAGAGTGTGCGCCTGTCCAGGCCAGAGGCCGACAGTTTCCGAAGCAGAATGCTGTGAGAAACTGTATCAAAGGCTTTACTGAAGTCCAGGAAGATACATCCACAGCCTTTCCCTCGTCCAAGAGTTTAGTTACTCGGTCATAGAAGGTGATCAGATTACTCTGATAAGACCTGCCTTTCATGAACCCGTGTTGACTGGGCCTGATCACCCGGTTCTCTTGCAAGTGCTTCATGATCGCCCTCAAGATCACCCGCTCCATGACTTTCCCCGGTACCGAGGTCAGGCTGACAGGCCTGTAGTTCCCCAGATCCTCCCTGCGCCCCTTCTTATAGATGGGCACGACATCAGCCTCCAGTCCAGCGGAACCTCCCCAGTCATCCAGGACTGCTGGAAGATGATGGAAAGGGGTTTGGCCAGCACGTCCACCAGTTCCCTCAAAACTCTTGGGTGGACTCCATCCGGCCCCATAGACTTGTGGGCATCTAGCTGGGCAAGCAAGTCTCTAACCACCTCCTCTTGGACCTTGGGAATCTCATACTTCTCATCCAACCCTTGGGGTTGTGCACAGAGGGAACAATTTTCCTTACTGTTAAAGACTGAGGCAAAGTAGGCATTGAGCACTTCAGCCTTGTCTTCGTAAGTGGATACGCATTCAATTATAGATGTTTTCTTACCCTAAGTCAGAAAAGGTTAGCATGCACCAGCCCGAAATGCTTTGTCTGTGAAGTAGTTTTTAGCTAATAACAATGTCACTGTGCTTGAGCCCCTACCCTATTTGCCAAACCTGGCTCCATCTTCGCAAAGATCAGGCAGGTGCTCATAGAAACCCTTCTTTTGTTGGTAGAAAATGCGAAAGCAAAAACAAAGGAGATCCTCAATAGCCTTTCAGAAAATGATCTGCAGAATTGTCTTGAACATTGGCAGCATCACATGTAGCTGTGTGTCAACTCAGTACAGAACTATTTTGAAGGTGATTATAGTTGATTTTCTTAATTTGTCAAATGAAAAGAATTATGGGCATGATCTCAGGTTTTTCTGTGTTGAACTTTGAACATTTACCAAAAGCAGCCAAGGCTGTGACTAGCAAAATATCTCGTGATGCCATTCTCCTACCCAAGGCTGTACGAGCAGTGCTATTTTGCAGAGGACACTGGGGAGGGAAGTTACCCCACAACTCCTCACCCATGTGTTGCATGCATCATCACACACCTAAACTCATCCTGTCATGCACAGCATCAACTGCAGTTCTTTGCAAACACATTGAAAGTCAGAGAAGGATTGCAATGTAATCCACCTAGCCTACTGGTAAAGAATATTAACAGCTATCAGTTCATTAAAATAACGTGCAATCTGTGGCATTTTATTTTGATCATTTCTAGCATAATAATGACTGGTTTGATTGATTTCCCCTTATAGGGCCTTCATTAAGTACCATCATTTAAAAAAAAAAAAAAGTCAAAGCTAGGTGCCCACCAGCCAGAACAGAAAGAACAAAAAAAACCAAACAAACAAAAACAAACAACACAAACAAAAAAAAAAAACCAAAAACCAAAAGCCCTAGCAACACACACACCATACTTATGGCTTCAACTTTTTGGACTTCAGGATTCCTAGAATGACTTATTTCATCACAACACAAAATAAAACAAAAGAAGACTTAACATTAAAGTTTGTGAGCTTTTTTCATGAAGCTTTAAAAATGCATGCATTCTGTGCCTAGATTATAGAAGCTTATGGCAAATTTGCCCCTAGCATAACACTTCGCAGCAAGTACTACTTTGTCCTCACAATTGTACCGCATGAATATCCTTTTCTTGGAAATTGTTTACTGCATGCCTTGCTGTGACCATGTACAGTAACTGGAACATCACAGTTAAGGCTGAACAGGAAAAACAAAAGCAACCTGACCCAGCAAGAAAGCATCTGCCAGCACTTGAGCCATTGTTCTGCAAAATATCAAGGCTTAAATTCTGACATAATCCCCTGACATCTTGGATGATGTCAGTATAAGCAGCTATTAGAATGAAGAATGATCACCCACAAGACACTAATTCAGGAAGAATCAATGGTCTTGCAATACATATTTCTCCCTTAACATTCTCCTAAGTGGACTTTAATGTATTTGAACCATAAGGGAAAGCAGGTCATTTAAGAAAGGCTTTGGCACAAGACAAAAATATCACAAGCTTCTGAATTTTTAGCTTTTCCAGATCCTTGAAGTTAAACTCCACACTTGTGCTTTGATATAATGAAAGTTCCTCATTCCTTTCCAAGGATGCTCAGAGCTTTAACAATATGCTAAACAAAACCCACCTACAGATTTTACCTTCCCCCAGCCCTTTTCACCCCTCTCTGCCAATTCCCATTTAAGGAGAGAGAACAGTCTCCTACCTGAATTTGTACCTAGCAGTTTGGCAGGGATAAGCATTATGGAAAGAAAAGAAGGGAAGAAAAGGATGGGGGAAGGAGGGGAAAGAAAAAAAAAAAATCACTTCTCTGTTTCAGCCCTTGAAAGCTTCTGCTCTAATCCTTTCTAATATGTAACTATTGTGTCCTACCATCCCCTACTAAAATCAATATCTCAGAAATTTTTCTAACAGTTATTACTCTAGAAAAGAATCCAAAACCTTGCCACCGGTTAGTTTTGAAATCTGAAGCACTCTACAGAATGAGGCATGCACAGACAGAGTTCGGTTGCAACTCCCTAACCAAGAAAACATTTAAGAATTAAGCCATTTTAACAGCAGCATCTGCAATGACAGAGATGAGTGACATTTAAGGATTCCTGTCCCCATGGTTTCAAAACAGAAATTAGCCCCTGAAGATTACTTAGAAATAAAGCTAATAGAAAGCAAAATGAGTTTCTGAAAACTTACTCTGTGCTACAAACCAATAACAGGAGGTACAACAGAGCTGCAGCCACTTGATCAAGTCATCAGAAAGGCAGAATTTAGATCCCAGACATTGAAAGAAGTTTCCAAGTGTTCAGTCAAGTGCTAATCTCCACCATGAAAAGAGTCTATGGGCTTTGAGATTCTCCCTGCTTATTGATTTTCTCACCAGGCATGCATAATGGAAGAATGATAGTGGTGTCATGGAGTATTATCTCCCCTTACTCATCTGCAGCTTTTAGCAACCACAGGCTCAGCTTCACAGCGGCTGCTCTGTTTCTCCAATTTCTCTGCTTACACAAATTCTGCAGCAGCGAGTGTGAAGGAAGCACAAGGACAGTACTCTGAAGTTTACTTTGTGAACAAATGTAGAAATCCCCATCACTGTCCAGCAGCAGAATTCCTTCCCACTGGGCTATAGGTTCACTCTGACAAGATGGCACGGTATTTCCTCTACAGTTTGTTTGCCAGGAAAGCCATTTCCTATTTTTGTCCTGAGAATGAGCAGAAGTTGGCATTGATGGAGGCTGGGAAGAATCAGAGGCTGGTTTGCTGGTGGTTTAACCAAATGTGTTTACAATTACCCCACTCATCATGACCTGACTGTGTAAAATTGCCTTTTTGGAATCTGCCCGTGTTCCTTGGGGTTTGGCCTCCAAAAAAGCTGAAACAGGCTCACTAAGAAATACATTGTTTGAATAGTACTGCTGGAGCAACAGAACTGTCTGGCAGTTAATACTGTAATCATCAATGCAACCGTTGGCTATTAAGATCAACATAGCTGCTCAACTTGTTGCTGTTGGTCTATGGATGACAGCTGAGCAACAGAAGGGTAAGATAACTGGAAAACCTCTTGCTGTATTCCTCTAGAGTCCAGCAAAAGAATATAACAGAACCAGGACACCACATTTCTTTCACAGATATTCTACGGTATCTGCCCACAAGAAGAAAAAGCAGAAATGGTTGCAGTATTGCCAGACTCATCTACGACACTCATCACCTCTGCCCCCAGAGTCACTACAGTCCCAAGGCTTTTTTTCAGAAATACATTGTGCAGTATAATTAAAACTTGCAGGTCCCCTCACCCTCTCCCCAGTTCTCACTTCATGAAAGAATAAGCAAAGTCTGTCGTACCTTCACGTGGTAAAGAGGAAATTTCTCATTGCTGATCCTTTCACCAAGAAGAGGTCACACTAATCCAGCAAACAAGCCTATTGCATCATACCTGAACCAGCACAATCTCAAAGCCAGCAGCCTTGAAGGCTTCAAACAGCTTCAAAATTGACACATTTCACCCCTCTCAATACCAATGAGGTAGGCTTTCATTCCCTATGTCTAGATTATGGCAGATCTAGTCTAGCAATCTAGAAGCTTGATAGAATCTTCAATTTTACTTCATACCATACATCACAAAACTAATAGTTCCCCTCTACCATTTTTCTCTCTCCAATGCTAACATTTGATACTCAAAGACATGACTTACCAAAAATGACTTAGCAAAGGTTTCTGAAAGTCTCTGGGAAGGAAAAACTCCCTCACACTAACTTACAGTATCAGTCACATGCTGTAATGCCCATGCTGCTGGAGAAGGTCTACTCTGCTAAAAAAATCATCCAGTTAGAACAATCAGTCCTTATGGTGGCCAGCTTTTGCTGTAGCCATTCAGGAGTAGCATCTCCCCATGGTTTAGCTAACTGGAATACAATTGGTAAATTTCATCAAAAGCTCTCTTGGCTTGTAAATGAGCATTAATGTTGGGTTTTGATGAACGCACATGACTCATCCCATCTATACATTTGTTCAATCCACACACCTGAGTCCTTCCCACTATTGGCCATTTGCCTGTAAAATCCCAAGCAGCCACATTGCTGCCACTGCCTTCTAACAGAAAATTACTCACTCGGTGCTCAAAACCTCATGCTTTCGTGAGTGTCTTCCAAAAAGTTTTCAAATCCATTGCCAGCAGCAGCAGCTCCTCACCATTAAACAGAAATTGCTGGTCTTTCCTGTCAGAGGCTAGGAAAGAGGGAACTGTTCACAAGGGCACTACTCTAAAGCAGGACTTGAACTTGCATTGCCTTCAGGAGCAATAGCCACATCCATTTGCTCTGCATGAACCGATCCATCTGTGATTTATAAAAGATCCTAAGAAAGCAAAGAGAGATGAGTTTTCAGTCAGTGGACGCACACTGATATGAACATAAAGATCTCTTAGAGGTTCTGAATAACTTGGCGCTGGTGGCGACCCACTTCATGCATCCTTTAATTTTCAGTGCTCTTACACACACTGAAAGTTCAAAAGCTGCTAGAAACCACAACCACTACCACTTTCAGATGAATGTACCCATATGAAAAATGTAGTGCCTGTCTGTCTCTTACACTGGGTATCTGCTGAAGAGACAGTACCCGGGGGAATAAAGCATGCCAGCAAAGGGACTGCAGAATATAACCAATCAGATCTCAAAGTCAGGCTATTCTGGTTGTTTCATCACTGAAGAGATTAACAGTCTGTTTGTAGACAGGATGCTTCACACTAATCAACTATTTTCTTTTATGCTGTACTCACAGTGGAATCTGGTTTCCTTGGATAGCCCTCTCCACATCCACAGCACAACAGAGGAGCCATATTGAGCTAATGGGAGAAGTGCTGTCCAAGAAGATCATCCAATTCAACAGATGGCATGAGAATAGGAAAGACTTGGCACAGAACTGGTTCAGAAGTGCACAGCTCAAAAAGTATAAAGAAGGAAAAGTTAATGAGGTGACATCTGTTTACTTGATAACGTTATGCTTCATAACAACCGCTGGTTTGGAGACAAACTGATGGGAAACAAGACTACTTTGCCACATCCAAGTTTAGGCTGTACAGCCTAAACCGATCAGCAGGCAGTACAAGGATAGCAAACCTGTAAATAAAGTCCAATGCTTATAAAATGATTCATTGGCAAACTCATTCCTCATAATTCCTAAAAAGACTGTGGAGTTTCACCTTTAGTAAAAAGATCTCCACTCCTAGATTTCCCTAGGTGAAGAGTTGCAACTGGTATATTTTGGACATGCCCAGAAGCAGGTCCCATTTCCAAGAACAATAATCCTAACTCCTTAGCCTGCTTTCCTACAGAAGGAGGCTTATGCAATCACATCGCAGCCAAGCCAGTTGGCAAGTTTCACACAAGCCTGACAGAGGCAGAGGTCTCAAGAGTTATCTATCTCCCTTGTTTGTGAAAACACTGAGCCAGGTGGGCAAGCTTAAGAAATGCTGCACTGAGAGCTGGCATCAGTACCCTCATAGTTGAGACCAATCCAAAGAAAAGCAGGCTTCCTTAGCCTTAGTTTGGACAGAAATGCTGGCTTAAAATGAAGAAAAGCTTTTCTCTCAACTCCTCTAATAAAGTTCACATAGAGGTTTAGAGTGAAAAGGCCAGTAAAAACTGGTAAGGTTTTTGCACCACAGTGTTCACCATGATCAGAGAAATTTCTACCAGAGGAAACACTTAACTGCATGTTAAAAACACTGTTACTCACAAAGCATCCCCTTCACTTCTCCCCCTGCAAGCTTTTACGTGTCTGAAGAAGCACCCAAGTGCATTTCCCAACACGCACATGCTTCCCAAGACAGAGCTCAGCTGGTCTAAGCAAAAGTTTTGCCTAGAAATCTGGCTTCATTTCGCCCTGTCACTATAAGCCTCCGCAAGCACACATACAGGTGCATAGCAGAAGGGAGGACAGGAGACACGGCACAGTCCCACCCGGTGTGATACTACCTGGGAGCTCCCACTGCTACGCACACCCAGGGAAGCTGAGGTGCCTCACAGTCTATAGGGACATCTGCTAGTTTGGTGGTGTCAGGAAACAGACTCTGAGCACAGTACTCTCACACTGCTGGCAGAAGCAGTGCATGACCCAACTATGCCTTTCCCCTGCCAGCTGGGAACTCCTCACCTTGGAAGGATCCCTTTGCCAAAGGGATCCAAATACTTTTCGCCCTTTTATACCCTAAGCATGACTGAGACCACAACTAAATATTTCTAAAAAAAAAAATCTTTGTGACAATTTTTGCTGGAGTCATTTCAGTGCTCACAAGATAGAGGCCTGCAAATATTTGTTTTATTCACAGAGTACATAGTATATGCTTAAGGAGAACTGAAATGTGGAGATCCGTCTTGCATTTAGGCAGCGCTTCTGGACTACTTAACAAAAAACACAGGAATACACTATTGAAATCCAGGTGTGGCTGTATCTGAGGATGAAAGCCAACTCACACAATGGTAAGGGAGGGGATATTTTGATTAACAAAACCAAGGAAAACCATGTAAGTACCACAAGATCTTTAAGATCCAGCCAGGGTAAACAAGACCTACTTTAAGAACAAATAAAGTCCAAATGAAGAAAATAAATCAGAGTTATAACGTGGTAAAATGACCACTGGAGGCAAGCATCAGAGTCTGATGCTCCAACAGTTTACTATTTGCAATAAGGTTACCAAACATCGCTCTTTAGCATTTGCTGTCTGCTCTACGTTGTGCTGAATATTAAAGATTTCAGCTTTGGAGAAAGAAAACCCAAAAAGCCTTGATACAAGCATATAACTGTACAAAGACAGCCACAGGAATATGGCTCTGGAACAGCTCTCCCTCTTCCACTCCACTGTGAGGTAAGCCCTCCAGAAAGACAAGCACTGCACAGGAAGAGCATCCCGCTGAGCCCCTGCACCGTTCCCCAACCCCAAAACTGTTGTGAAGCACAACCAGAGCTGCCATTTAAAAGTTTCAAGCAAATTTCCTTTTTCCATGCAGGTTTCCTAATCTCCACACGTTTGCAGTGGGTTTTTTTAACCTGTCCTCATAATTCACTTCTTCTAATCCTAGGATTAGCCTCGCTGCCCTTCTCCATACCTTTTCTAGAGCTTTAAGTACAACTTGTCTCTAGATGCAGGAACAGATCGGGTTGGAGTGTTAACAAATCACTGCTACGTGTTCTACAGAACCTCTGTTATAATAAGTATTGTTCAGCAGCTCTATAAGGCAACACAATTTCAACTGTCCCTTAGAAGTATAATTTAAGGTGGTAGCTACCCATATCCCTCCTTATCCCCCTCAAACCCCAAATTCATTTTTCCTTAGCAAAGAGAAAAGCAAACCGCATCCTTAGGTACCGCTCTAGAAAAACCCGTGCAATGTTGTTTTGACATCACAGCAACACATGTTCCCATTTCGACTAAACGGGAACATTTTCAGGCAGACCACCACTTTTCACAGGCTGCTGAATCAGCATTTTCCATCCTGCCGGCAATACAGAGTTATGCGACGCTTCGAAAGAAGAGCGAGGGGAGAAAAAAGAGGGGGGAAAAAAGAGGGTTGGAGGGGGGGGAACACACCCCGCTAGCACTTAAGGAACAGAAGAGGGCGAGAGGATTCCGCATGCGTTCATCTGCCAAAGCCATGGACCGCAAACCGTTCCAATAAAGATGCCACAGCTCCCTGCTCGCGGTGCCACAGTTATACAATGAGAGGAGAGAGCCATGCGTGCGCGGGGAGAAGAGGCAGCGCTCCCTGCCCCCGGTTTCGGGAGGAGGAGGAGGAGGAGGGATGCTCTCCCGCATCAGAGACGGGAAAGCGAGGAGGCGGCAGCGCCCGGTGTGGCATTTCCCTGCCCTCCCGCAAAAACGGGGCACGGGGATACACGGAGGAGCGGGGGCGGCACCAGCTCTTCAGTCGCTCCCAGCGCGGAGAGACGAGGGTAGGGGGGGAAAGCTCCCAGGGAAGAGAAGAGCCGCCCCCTCCAGCCCCGCGGCCACCGGCCGGGCAGCGGGAGGTGCGCGACGGGCGCTGCCCGCAGCCACCGCGCCGGCTCCAGGAAAAGGAAGTTTGCTCTCCTCCTCCTCTTTCTCTTTCCCACCGCCCGGGAGCGAGCCCACCGCCCTCCTCAGGGTGGGAAACACCGCCGGCATCCCGTCTCCAAGCCCCCAGCACCGGTGCCGGTCCGGTTCTCCACACCCCCCATATACACACGCACACACTTACCTGCGGGGCGGCAGCGCCGCGCACTCAAGTTTGGGGGTCGTGCGGGACGAGGAGGGAGGGGGACGACCGAAAAAAAAAAAAAAAAAGGCAAACAAACAAAAACCGGACAAAATAAAAAAGAAAACAAAAAAATAAAAAAAAATAAAAGTATTAAAACCGCAATGAAACAAATAAAAGGAGAGGAGGGGAAAAAAAAAAAAAAAATATGAGGCGAGGCAGCCCCAGCGCGCACAGGGACGCTGGCGCCTCCGCAAAGCGACTCCCCCCGGGACTGCGGGCGAGCCCGACGCGCACAGAAACTTGTGCTCGGGGCGCCGCTCCCGCCCCGCGCCCAGCTGACTCCGGCCCCGCCCCCCCGCCCCGCGCAGCCGCGGCCCCGCCCCCCGCACACCCCCAGCCGCGGGAGGCGCCCCGGGGGCGGTGGGAGAGGGGGGGGGGAGGGATGGGCGCACAGGTAGCTGCGAGCCGGCGAGTTAAGGCGGTAAAGGAAGAGCCGCGGTGGGAGGACGAGCAAGAGAGAGCGGGGAAGGTGTCGCGTGAGATGGCAGAATACACCCAGGGCGGGCGCTGGTGCCTCGCGAGTAACTTGGAGTGAGGAGAAGCTCTCGTAGGAGAAGTGGGAAGCTGCGCTCCGCCCGTAGAGCGGCTGGAAAGCGCGCACGCCTGGGCTTCGGGAGATGCAAAAACACCCCTCGTGAAGGAGAGGAGACGTCCGAGGAGAGGCGAGAGAAATCTCTGGGCTGCTCCTCTTGAGAGAGACGCACGGACTGTAGTGGGAGCGTTGCGGCTAAGCGCCCGACCCGGGTGTATTTTGACATGTAACACGATACCTTCCTCGCTCTTGTTCTCTCTCTCTCCGTGGCTCTTCTTTACTGTATTTAAAAGCATGGGTTTGTTACCGGCCCGCCTTCTCGTCCCGGCGTTTCCAGCCGCGCTCTGATCTCGCTCCGTTGTCAACACTCGCTCTCCCTGTTCGACTTCTCAAATAACCTCTTCGGTTCCTTCACCTCAGCCTTTCAGAGGCACGTGCTGCTCTGCCCCCCACTCGCTGCTGGCCCTCTGGCGTCTCCCCTACAGCCACCTTCGCCTGACGTGGTGCCGAGCATTGCCTTTCAGTCTGTCAGCACCTCTAGCGCCCACCCCATGCTGTCCTGCTTCAACCCCGTCCTGCCTTTTGGGAGCCCACTCCATGCACGGCCGCTCTCGGACTCCCAGTTTATAGAATCATAGAATCACTAGGTTGGAAAGGACCCACAGGATCATACAGTCCAACCATCCCTATCAATCACTAAACCCTGCCCCTCAGCACCTCATCCACCTGTCTTTTAAATACCTCCGAGGAGAGTGACATAACTACCTCCCTGGGTAGCCTGTTCCAGTGCCCAATGACTCTTTCCATGAAAAAAATTTTCATGATGTCAAGCCTGAACCTCCCCTGGTGGAGCCTGAGACCATTCCCTCTTGTCCTGTCCCCTGACCCTTGGGAGAAGAGGCCAGCTCCTTCCTCTCCACAACCTCCTCTCAGGGAGTTGTAGAGAGTAATATAGTCTCCCCGCAGCCTCCTCCAGGCTAAACACCCCCAGCTCTCTCAGCTGCTCCTCATAAGATTTGTTCTCCAGCCCCTTCACCAGCTTCCTTGCTCTTCTCTGGACTCGCTCCAGAGCCTCAACATCCCTCTTGTGGTGAGGGGCCCAGAACTGAACACAGGATTCGAGGAGCGGTCTCACCAGTGCCGAGTACAGAGGGAGGATAACCTCCCTGGACCTGCTGGTCACGCCATTTCTGATACAAGCCAAGATGCCTTCTTGGCCACCTGGGCACACTGCTGGCTCATGTTCAGTCGGCTGTCAACCAACACCCCCAGGTCCTTCTCCTCTGGGCAGCTTTCTAGACAGACTTCTCCTAGTCTGTAGCTGCACAGGGTTGTTGTGCCCCAAGTGCAGGACCCGGCATTTAGCTGTGTTAAACCTCATGCCATTGGACTCTGCCCAGCAGTCCAGCCTGTTCAGATCCCTTTGCAGAGCCTCCCTACCCTCCAGCAGATCCACACTTCCACCCAGCTTAGTGTCGTCTGCAAACTTGCTAAGGGAGCACTCGATGCCTTCATCCAGGTCGTTGATAAAGACACTGAACAGGGCTGGACCCAGCACTGAGCCCTGGAGACGCCACTTGTAACTGGCCTCCAGCTGGTTTGATTAGGGTTTGTGCCGTAGGTGTCCAGTTCTTGCTGCGTTCGCAGAGCCCGCTGCTGCAGGCACAGACAAGAGATTCAACACACGCCTCTTTTACATACTGTTTGATGCTATTTGCCCCAGCACATTCTTCAGCTGCACAATGAAACAGTTATACTTTGTCATCCATAGTATTTCCACCCTAGAGTATCAATTTACAGCCTGGCGTTACAGGGTGTCCTCAAAAAGCAAGAAGTGAAAAGAGAGAAGTTATATAACAGGGCCAGCATTGCAGAGCCAGCCAGCCACCGGCAGGATTGCATTGCAGGGATTCCCGTCTTCCAAAATATCCCTCTTCTCCTCCAAAAGTCTTGATACCTTAACCTCAAATACACCTCACACATTTAGACTTACAACCAGAGACTGCCCTTACAACCGCAATGCACTGCATCCAATCCTGAAGGGAAACCAGAGGGATAAAGCCCAGGTATTTTTGAACCACCACGCAGGCAGCTACCTGGCTTTCTTCCAACATGCTCTTTCTTTAAGTGTGTGCACTGTTTCTCTATATAAGACTGCTGATCCATCAGTTAATCATATTGAGTAAGTACCTAAAATTAACTTTTAAATTATTAATGCATGAGAACATATCCATTTGCCACGTGCATTATTTTAAAGGATTACAGTGTGTACAGTGAGTACCATTAAAGTTATGTTTTGAAGACAGTAAATTGACTTGTGTGGAAATCAGAAGAGTTGATGGATTCCTCTACAAATGCCTTTGACAATGATAAAATGTTCAGCTGGATTATTATCATTAAGTGTGCTTCTGTACTTAAATTTCTTTCTAATACATAAAAAAATAAGAGATTGCTCAAGTCTTAGTAGTAAAATATTTTTCTTTTTGTGGTGGGTTAAAAAAGTAGATACCCATGAGCACTGAGAATATTCTTCTGACAAATAAAAACACTAGGAAAGATATGTTTAGTTTCCTAGACTACAGCTGCGTCGTTCAAGACAAAACTGTACTGTCATAGAATTGTTTATCCAAAATAACAATATTAAAGCTATTAAAACACAGGAATGCATCCTTTCAATGGCGGTGAAGGACTTACTTATGATAATCATCTTCTTCCCTCTTAACTAAAGAATTTCTGAAAAAAACTTCAATAAGCCATATCATGAAAGTAACAGCCAAAAATGCCAATATTTTCTCTAAGAAAAACAATAGTTACCATTTTCTGCAAGAAAAAACACATAAGAAGTAATGAGGGTAATAACATTCTGCAGTTGTGCAAACATTATTCCTGTTCAAGGACAGTCCAAAAAGTAAAGGCAAACATCGGTGCAGAAACTTCAGTGCTTTCAGGACTTCTGAGCCAGGGAATTATGCTCAGGAGAAGTTTGCCCCAACTCATGTTTTCTTCCTCTTTGCAGTGGTTAAAGTTCAAGTTAGAGAAGGCCAATTCCACTGACCTCTGATGGAAGAATTAATTGACCATGCACAGTCTAAACTTCTCCTCTTTCAGTTTAAAACCATTATCTCTTGTCCTATTGCTACCAGCCTTACTAAAAAGTGTGTCCCCATCTTTCTTCTAAGCCTCCTTTAAGTATTGAAAGGCTGCAATAAGGTCTCCTCAGGCTCTTCCCACCCTATGGATACTAGTTTGGAGCCTGTGGTACAACTGGGCTTAGACCATCAATTTATTCTCCAGTTTACTACTCTCAAAATATCAGGAAATCCTGGAAATACCCTCTTTTTTTAGTGCTCAGAAATCGTACATTAGCATAAGTTTCTCATGTGTCAAGGTTTCAGAAACGCATCTGAAATATAAGCAGAATATAGACATTCTCTGTCTATTTAGTGCTACATTTAAAAGACAAGACCTAATAACAAATGGCTGTTGGAGTTCAAGTGCAGTGGACTTGGTTTGCTTTCCACAGAGACTTGACCTCTGCAGGGTGACTTTCCTTTTTGGAACTTACCCAGAGGACGCTTAGCTCTACAATTCAGTTAGCTCCAAGAGAGAGAAAGGTCATTTCAAATTTTTATTAAATCGACTAATGAAAACTGTCTGGTAGATATGATGTTTTCTTTAGAAACATTCTTAGATTTCACATATATTCTGAGAATGGGCATAATTTTCTCTTCTATTACGTTGATTTAGGAAATGAAAATCCAATAGCAGAAGATCTGAAGCAGAGAGATCAGAATCAGGCCACTGCTTTCATTCTCAAAGGCGCTTTCATGAAAGCATTATATGAAAGTCAGCATTGAGCATCATCTTTAACTAGTATGAATGCACTGATAAAATGCACTTCAGCCATCAAAAAAGGGTCAACATGATCATTATTACCTAGTAGGTATATGGGCACAAACGCTGGCCAACCTTTGAAATGATAATAAAGTTCTTTTGTCATGGACAAGGCTTTTCACCTCAAATAGACAGAAAGTCTTCTAACACATTAGAACTCTAATAAGGCTTAATCTGGAACAAAACAAATTCAAAATTACTATTTTTGTTGCTTTTACTGAAGTTGAAGCAAATGCTTCAAATATTTTTAAAAGTTATCTGGAAAAAAATAAAAGAAGCCTTTTTAATGCTTAGATGGAGGAAAATATTCTCTCTCCTTTCTGCCTACATCGTTCTTTTCCTTTATTCTTATTTTATCACTGTATGGTGGAGATTAAAAGCTGAATGCAGAAAGGAAAGCAATAAGAAAGAAACTAAACATGTTTGTAAGAACATTCACTAAATATAGCTGCATGAGCTGAAAGATACAGATTGTATTTCAATATTCACCAAAAGACCGACATTTTCAAAATTTTACATTTTTTTCCTAAATGTTCACTGGTTTCTGTTTTTTACCTGGCCAAACAGAAACTCCATCAAGCACGTTATTTTAGAAGTTTGGATAGTTATCTCCTGCACAGTTTTTATTAATAGTATTTCTTAACATTAAGTCAGTATAGAAAAGACTTTGTCAATAGCAAGTCTCCAAAAGACTGGCAACAGAAAAAGGAGATCTATGGCACAACCATAACTGAATAAACTCAATGTGTACATAGACTGCATTGTTGGAGATCTACATTTTGTTGCTAGGTAAGTTATATCTCTATTTACAGCTTTTTTCAAAAGGTTGAATAGTCAGGGACATTTTGTAATTTGAGATGGAGTCCTAAGCTCCAGTGAGAGGGATGTGCTCTTTCTGGGCTATACAAAATAGAGCAATTACACAAGGTGGTAGAAAGAAGAAGGACATTTTAAGAGATACTGATCATTGAAACAGAAAAACAGCCTACCCTTCTACAAAATCACATCTGTTCCCAGTGCTATCCCCACAATTAACACGTTGACTGATTCAATATTAATAACTGTAAATTACTACATTCTCTCACTTCCGATAAAGTGATAGAGAAAGCGAGTACTTTTGGACATCAGAGATGTTAAGTGAAATATGTTAAAAGTATTTTGCTCTTTCCAAATCAAAGTCAGCTGCTTTCTAGTTGCATAATAAGTTTTCAACGAGTATACCAGATAACCCTGGATGGGAAGAAAAATTCAAAATGATACTGCAGTACGGGGAGATTCAGTTCAAGCTATACTGTATGTTCTCCCTTTCAACATAAAAATTCGGGATTTATTCAAAACATGTAGTGCTCATTCACAGCTTTGCCACAGAGGAGGAGAGAAACCAATGAGAACTGTGACTCAGAATGAAATCCAGCCACACTGCAGTCAGTGGCAAAGCTCTTAGGGAGCTTAGCACGACCATGATTTCATCTCAAGTCTTTTCTTGCTTCCTGGGTTGGGGAAAGAATTCAAATATGAATAAAAATAAAATAAAAATCTAAAATGCCATTAATTGCCCTGCATACCAAAGCTTTTAGGAGCAGATTTTCACCACTGCCGTAGCAGGATCATCAAGCTAGTACCATCTGAAAACCAGGAACGTTTCAGTGAAGTAAACAAGAAGGGATTACATAGAAATAGAATTTACTAAGCTGAGAGAAGAGAGATAGCAATCCAGCTGTGCTGGACCCAAACCAGATCTTCCCTTGGTTTGTGCACTGAGCTGTGTGCAGATCCCAGCATTCTCTGAATTAAAATGCTTCTTTTTACAATACAGCCTTAGAAGGTGTCAGCATGCCTTTTGTTGGCTTGTGGAGTAAGGATGCAGAGCTGAGGTATGCACTAGGCAGGTTTTCCCCGTGTCATGTAGAAACCACCACTCTCCACATCAGCCAGTTCACTCTCACACCACTCTCCAGAGCAGGCTAATGTGAAGTTTTGAGAACATTCTCATTGCATGGCTTCCAATGACCAAAACGTGGATGTCTAACAGTCAACTAAGTCTGGACTTATTATATTTAGTCTGCAGTTTCCAAAAGAAGTCACATTTTGCTTTCCTGGTGCAGGAATTACCACAAAATTCCTCAAACCAAAACAAATATACAGTTCGGTATCATTTAAATTAATTCTTTGTCATTAACTTTTAATCCTTTACACATTCTCCTTAGAAAATTAAGCCAAAACTTTCTCACAGGAGGAGATTCCCCTGCTGCATCCATAGCAAAGAGCAGGTAGGTTACTTACACAGAGGATTGAGAACTTATATTAAAATATATGTGTCTGTTGGTTTTAAATGATATTTTCTACACATCTTGTCTGTTGATTTGACTATATGAGAGAAAGTAGAAATCATTCTTCTGTTTAAATTATACCATTTTGTGTGGAAAAATATTTAAACAGCCAAGGTGAGACCATGAGAACAACCCTGAGGCTCACCAGTTTGCATGCCTTTTGGGGCAAGAGAGACCTGAGTTTCAATCTCCAGTTAAGAAAGGTTTACTATGCATTGTTTTAACTTTTGTGTACTCATTTAACTATTTCTGCTCTTCTCTCTTAGTGATCTAACACAAAACTATTTTTAAAAGACATACTGAAAGAATTTCATGACACAATGTCACCTGGCCTGGTCAGAGGGTCAATTTCTCTGGAAGGGTATCGCACTTCAAGAAAAGAAGGGATTTTAAACGGCTTTCTTCACTTGGTATGGGTCATCTAGTCTAAACATAAGAAGAAAATGGCCAGATTGGTCATCTTTTCTCAGTATCTGTATTAGGCTCATGCTGGTAGGTATACTCATTTCAGGTTATCTAGCCAGAAATAGGCAATGGCTGTATCTTTATTACAGACAAAAACTTGGAGAACATGTTGTTCCTTGTGATATACATCCTTTCTTAAAGAGCGATCTTTCAAAACAGAAAGGAACTGTAGTTGCTATCCTGACAAAATGCAGATCTCCCCTCCACTCAAACTATGGAGGCTGTTCTTTGTCAAAGGACACCCTTTCCTCAATTGTTAGATGTATGCAAATAACCTATATGTACTCTTAGTGTGATTTGTAATACCCTTGAGAAGTAGATTTTGGGGGATTGTTCATTTGCCTCTCAAAGAATGTAATTAAAATTGTTAAGTGGAAGTTGCCCCTAACTGGTTCCTTCTGATGCTTTACCAGATGTGATATAGAAAAATGAAGACAGGGCACAAACTAGTAGCCCAGATGTTCATCTTCAGCAGCATTGTAGGACCAAGAAAGAAGACACAGAATCACTAGGTTGGAAAAGACCTCCAGGATCATCGAGTCCAACCATTTGTATGTGCCACTAAACTGTGTCCCTCAGCACCTCATCCACCCATCCTTCTAATAACTCCAGGGATGGTGACTCAACCACCTCCCTGGGCAGCCTGTTCCAGTGCCCAATGACCCTTTCTGTGATTTTTTTTTTTCTAATGTCTGTTCTGAACCTCCCCTGGTGGAGCTTGAGGCCATTCCCCCTTGTCCTGTCCCCTGACACTTGGGAGAAAATGATAGTTCTCTTCTCTCCACAACCTCCTTTCAGGTAGTTGTAGAGAGCAATAAGGTCTCCCCTCAGCCTCCTCTTCTCCAGGCTAAACAACCCTAGTTCCCTCAGCTGCTCCCCGTAAGACTTGTTCTCCAGCCCCTTCACCAGCTTCCTTGCTCTTCTCTGGACTCGCTCCAGAGCCTCAACATCCTTCTTGTGGTGAGGGGCCCAGAACTGAACACAGGACTCGAGGTGCTGTCTCACCAGTGCCGAGTGCGGAGGAAGAATAACCTCCCTGGACCTGCTGGTCACGCCATTTCTGATACATGCCAGGATGCCATTGGCTTTCTTGGCCAAATGGGCCACTGCTGGCTCACATTCAGTTGCTGTCAACCAACACCTCCAGGTCCTTATCCTCCTGGCAGCTTGCCAGACAGACTTCTCCTAGCCTGTAGCTGCACAAGGTTGTTGTGCCCCAAGTGCAGGACCCGGCATTTGGCCTTGTTATGCCTCATGCCATTGGACTCTGCCCAGCAGTCCAGCTTGTTCAGATCCCTTTGCAGAGCCTCCCGACCCTCCAGCAGATCCACACTTCCACCCAGCTTAGTGTCATCTGCAAACATGCTAAGGGTGCATTCAATCCCCTCATCCAGGTTTTTGATAAGGACATTGAACAGGGCTGGACCCAGCACTGAGCCCTGGAGACACCACTTGTCACTGGCCTCCAACTGGAGTTAACTCTATTTCCCACCACTCTCTGGGCCCGGCCATCCAACCAGTTTTCCACCCAGGAGAGTGTGCGCCTGTCCAGGCCAGAGGCTGACAGTTTTCAAAGCAGAATGCTGTGAGAAACTGTGTCAAAGGCTTTACTGAAGTCCAAGAAGATACATCCACAGCCTTTCCCTTGTCCAGTAGGTGGGTCACTGTTATTTATAGAAGGTGGTCAGGTGATGGATTGAGGGAGCTTTGCAGGAGCCGCTATAGTGGCTGAGAGTACTACTGATGCTCCTCAGGCAGTTCTCACCATCTATAGCTCAAAGTTTGAGGTAGGCAAATACCAATACCCCAAGATTTAGCTATGATTCTATTTTTCTGAACTTAGTTGTCTAAAGATGCACTTCTACCAAATAACATAAGCCAGCTGGACTTCAAAAAAAGCCTAGTGAAAGTGAAGAGAAGGTATCGTTGCAGAGAAGACTTCCAATACATTTACATCTACCAGGCAAGATCAGTTATTTTTCCTTGATCAAGCACCTTTTGAACATATAGTACCCTGCGAAGATACAGACATGCTGCAGGATAGCTAAAAGGCCTCAGGAGGACTCAGACTCCATTGAGGAGGCTCTCTTGAAGCAGGAATGTGGCTCATCTGTGAACCTTTGCCCACCTCAAGGTCATGGGTTCTGTTCCGTGCAGTTGTTGTTTTAAGATGATAGATGACATTGCTGGTCGCACATTGATCGCTTTGTAGGTTCTCCTTCCTCCATCCAAAGATTTGGTGATCCTCTTATACCAATTATTGCCTGGGAAGCATTTAAATTGAACTTTATTTCACCCATGCTTCAGGGATAAGATAATTTAGAAAATACCATATAAAAACAAACAAAAAAAATTAAAGGCTTCATTCTGTGAACCACAATGGGGTGACAAAACAGCAAGGATATTTACAGCAAATCAATTAATCTGCCTAATCACCATCCTCTAATTGAGAGGATTTTCTTCTACAGTGGGAGGCAGACTTCTGGTAGATTGTTCCTCCCTCTTTAAGACCAAGAGCTACATATGTCATATTGAGAAAATGTGACACAAAATTGATTCTAAAAAATTGCTTTCAGATTACTCACCAGGAAGCAGTTGGAGTCAGGCCAGGAGCAGATGGCAACTCAAAAGGCAATCCTTTTCCACCTCGAGAAGTACTATTACTTTGTGCTTCAGTAGCAGTATTGATCTAAGAAACCTGCTACCTTTTACAAAGAGTAACAACTGTAATTCTATAGTGCCCTGGTAGCAGTGAGTAGGATTTCTCTGCCTTAGCATGTGGTAAAACTGATGCATGTGGAAGCTAAGTTTATACCTTTCCAAATGCCCACAGTTTTACTAGAGATCCCATTCTCCATCTGAAGAAAAATCAGCATCTCTAAAATCCCAGCATTCTGGCACCAGCTTGGCATCCAAACATCAAGTACATGAAATTAATGGATGCTAATTAAGAGGCAAAGCTGTTGGCAAAAAGAGACTTTCTCAAGTCACTGAAGAAAGTGCATACTAGGACCAGGACCTATAGCAGCTCAGTCCTGGGTTGTATTGTATAGGTTCACCCTCTGAGCCCACGGGGAGTACCTGGCTGCTCCTAAAACTATTTGCCAACACAAAGCACCTCTTAGACAAGTTAAGCACTTGTTTAAAGTGGAACTGAAATTCTGAAAGCGAATACCAGCTAGGCGTTATACCCTGCAGCACAGCTGAATACAGGGAACCTGCTGAGATGGTGAAACTCTCCACAAACAGGCATTCAGTATGCTTCCCTAGCTAGGGCCAAGCAAACTCTTCAGTAATGAAAGAGACATTTTTACAACAGAAAAAGCAGGAAGATTTTCTTACTTCTTACCCTGATACAGTAACCAATACAGCCACAATATTGAACCTTGAAGAATTTCAGCCCAAATGTTGGGGGATGGTAAAAATAAGTTAAATTGAGAGTAGGAGAGAGCTTCATGCTTCTCAGACTATATTCTGTATGTAAGGAGGTCAAAAGCAAAACACCCTCAAGCGTGAACAAAGATGGGCATACAGCTGTACATTGCAGTGCATATATGCAACAGCAGATCTTAAGTGGATATAAGCTCTACAGAAGTGGAGCTAGAAAAATATGTATCAGTCAAACATTATCTCCAAGTGTATGTTGTGTAAACTATGCGGCATCGTTTGCAAAGCTCACACCACCACTTAGGTAAATTTCAGAACTTTGGCATGATTTGAAGTGAGGATTCAGCTCACAAAGATTATATTTCATGCTTTTGGAAGGGTGAATTCTTAGGGATTTTTGAAAGTTGACTATTTCAGAATGGAAATCCTTCTAGAATGATCTCCACCATGTAGGTTGCACAGGAGAAAATGAAAGCTGAACCAATGGCAAACAACATAGGAGACAAAAAATACAAGTTTCTGGAGAGGCAAATCCCTTTTTTCAACTTAGCAGTTCAGCAAGTTAGTATGCAAAGAACAAATGTACTTTACTTTAAAAAAAAAAAAAGCTTTAGCTTTTATGTGTTATAGAATTTAATTAACATATTAGTCTGAATGTATTTCAATGCTGACACTCATACTCTGACAGGCTGCTTATCTAGAAAGCAGGTTCTGTGTGAGGAGCAAAACTTTGGATTCTTTGATCATGGACTGGCCCACGTACCTCCAGGCTTTTCTACTAGGGATGGGGCACACTTGTCTCCTAGGGGCACTAAAATCCTCACTAAAAATTTAGCAGGGCTCATAAACAGAGCTTTAGACTAGATGTGAAGGGGGAGGGGGATGAAGCTAGGCTAGTCAGGAGTGAGCCTGGAAATGGAACTCCAGTGCCTGAGAGATGGTGTGCTGGCAAGGACCATTAGTATGTCACCACAGAGCAAGTGGGGGTGAGTACATCTGGTGATGGAAAGGGTGAAACTGGGACTGATGGGTTAGATAATCAACTGGGAATGAACACTATTCCCTTTATGAGAGCTGAGGGTTCACAAGGCCAGCCAAAATGCATTTACACCAATGCACACAGCATGGACAATAAGCAGGAGAAATTGGAAGTTATTGTAGGGCAAAGAGACAACGACATAGTTGCTTTCACAGAAACGTGGTGGGACGACTTATATAACTGTGGTCGGATATAAACTCTAGGCGGGACAGGAAGGGTAGGAGAGGTGGTGGGGTAGCCCTCTATGTTAGAGAGAGAGCTTTGATACCCTCGAGCTTGATTATGGTGATGACAGGATTGAGGGCCTGCGGGTAAAAATCGGAGGAGCCCACAAGAAGGCAGATATTGTGATGGGAGTCTGTTATAGACCACCCAGCCAAGAAGAAGAAGCTGACGAGCTCTTCTATAAACAATTGGGAGTAGTCTCAAGATCACGAGCTTTTGTCTTTGTGGAAGACTTCAGTCTTCCAGATGTCTGCTGGAAGTACAGTACAGCAGAAAGGAAGCAGTCTAGAAGGTTCCTGGAATGCGTGGAAGACAACCCCCTCACACAGCTGGTGAGTGAGCTGACAAGGGAAGGCGCCCTCCTGGACCTGCTGTTTGTGAACAGAGAAGGCCTTATGGGGGATGTGAAGGCTGGAGGACGCCTGAGGCAAAGTGATCATGAGATGGTAGAATTTTCATTTCTAGGTGAAGTAAGGAGGGGGATTAGCAGAACTGTCACATTAAACTTCCAGAAGGCAGACTATGGACTGCTCAGAAGGCTGGTTGATAAAGTCCCATAGGAGACAGTCCTTATGGGCAAGGAAGCCCACAAGGCCTGGGTACTTTTCAAGAAGGAAATCCTAGCTGCTCAGGAGCGAGCCACCCCCATGTTCCAGAAAAGGAGCCGGTGGGGAAAAAAACAGCTTGGTTGAGCAGGGAGATCTGGAGGGACATCAAGAAGAAGAGGAATGTCTATGAACTTTGGAAGAAGACCCAGGCGTCTTGGGTGGACTACAGGGAGGAAGTGAGATTGTGCAGAGAAAAAATCAGATTGGCAAAGTCTGTGAAATATAACAAAAAAACTTCCTATAAATACATTAACAATAAAAGGAGGACCAGGGAGAATATTCAGTATTGGATGCAACTAGAACAACTGTGACAACAGATGAGGAGAAGGCCTGAAGTACTTAATGCCTCCTTTGCCTCAGTCTTTAATAGAAAGTTGTTCCCTGTGTGTACATACCCAGGAGTTAGAGGAGAAGAACAAAGCTCCCGTGATCCAAGAGGAGGTGGTTAAAGACTTGCTTGCCCAGCTAGACACCCACAAGTCCATAAGGCCAGATGGGATCCACCCAAAAGTATTGAAGGAGCTGGCGGATGTGCTGGCCAAACCCCTTTCCATCATCTACCATCAGTCCTGGCTGACTGGGGAAGTTCCACTGGACTGGAGGCTGATGTTGTGCCCATACATAAGAAGGATCACAGGGAGAAGCCAGGGAACTACAGGCCTGTCAATCTGACCTCAGTGCCAGGGAAGGTCATGGAACAGGTGATCTTGAGTGCTATCATGAAGCACATGCAAGAGAACATGGGTGATCAGGCCCATTCCTTGACTATTGTGTTCAGTTGTGGGCCCCTCACCGCAAGAAGGATTTTGAGCTCTGAAGTGTGTCCAGAGAAGGACGACAAAGCTGGTGAAGGGGCTGGAGAACAAATCTTATGAGGAGCAGCTGAGGGAACTGGGGTTGTTTAGCCTGGAGAAGAGAAGGCTGTGGGGAGACCTTTTTGCTCTCTATAACCATCTGAAAGGAGGTTGTAGAGAGGAGGGAACTTTCCTTTTCTCCCAAGTGTCAGGGGGACAGGACAAGGGGGAATGGTCTCAAGCTCCCCCAGGGGAGGTTCAGAATGGACATCAGAAAAAAATTTTTCATGGAAGGGGTCTTAGGGCACTGGAACAGGCTACCCAGGGAGGTAGTCAAGTCACTATCCTTGGAGGTATTTAAAAGACAGGATGAGGTGCTGAGGGGCAGGGTTTACTCAGAGGAATGGAGCACCTCTGCTATGAGGACAGGCTGAGAGAGTTGGGATTTTTGAGCCTGGAGAAGTCTTCAAGGAGACCTTATAGTGGCCTTCCAGTACTTGAACAGTGGTTGAGTCACATTCCCTGGAGGTGTTTAAAAGACAGGTGGATGAGGTGCTGAGGGGCATTGTTTAGTGGCAGGTAGGAATGGTTGGACTCGATGATCCAGTGGGTCTTTTCCAACCTAGTGATTCTGTGATTCTGTGCTGGGGGTTTACATGAAAGCTATGGAGGGACTTTTTACAAGGGCATGTAGTGATGGGATGAGGGGGAATGGATTTAAATTGGAGGGGGGAAGTTTTAGATTAGACGTTAGGAAGAAATTCTTCGCAATGAAGCTGGTGAGTGACTGGAACAGGTTGCCCAGGAAAGTTGTGGAAGCCCTGTCCCTGGAAGTGTTCAAGGCCAGGTTGGATGGGACCTTGAGCACCTTGATCCTGTGGAAGATGTCCCTGCCCATGGCAAGGGGGTTAGAACTGGATGATCTTTAAGGTTGCTTCCAATCCAAACCATTCTATGATTCTATGATCCTAAAGCACTAGCACGGAGACTTGTGGTCAAATAGCCCTGATATTTGCAGTCGAAGAATCATTTAATTCAAATGCATAGAACACTGACAGGGTAACATGGCCTTCATCATAAGAAAATGCAGACACCCAGTATCACATGATAATCACATAGTTGTATAATTTCAACGTCATATCATATGCATTCCTGCGGTATAACCAAGTGTGAATATCTCTGGGAAACACCAATACCTGTATCATAAGATAGGACAGAGACTAAAGGGCATGCAGGAAAGGGAACAAGAGGGAGAAGACTTTGCCATAGATATACTGGTAAAGACACTTGACATGGCCAGTATGGTATGGTATGTGCATCCATGTTCTAGGGACTGATTAAAAGCACAACATGTTTGCTGTGACATGTTACACATGTCACAGCAAAACAAGGATCACATTTAAAGAAAAGGCTGCCAGTGCAGAACAGAGCTGATGTGTAATGGGAAGGCACATTGTAACCCATGCATTGACAGATATGGGACTTTTCATTTAACAGATAGCATTCACATACTCAGTCACCCTTCCAGCCTGTATTATATGCTATATCAGCAATATTCAGTGCTACTTACGCAAAGGAAGTAAATAAATTGTCTTCCATGACCAGCAAAAATCCCAGTCTCCCTTTCTTCTTGAAAAATACAGAAGCCAGTAAAGAGTAGCCCAAGTCTTAAGTTCTGTACTTTCTGTTGCAACAATTCCTGAGAACTCTGATTGCATGACAGAAAGTCATTGTGTTGGTCAAACAATGGAAAACATTTCATTAGCTGATAGGGCTATTAGCCAGTCTTCATCTTATTAGGTGAACTCTATCACTGAATACACCATAACTGAACTTGACCTTGAATGCAATCATAAGAAGTCAAGTTGTTCTCACTTTCTTTTACAAGAGGATTTTGCAACATAGCCACACTGCTGCAAACTCACAATGCAAGCACTAGGTTGTGCACTAAACAGAGCCTTTAATGTATGACGACACTGGGCAGTTGTATCTTTGCAATCTGCCACATCTGTGTATGAGTCCTAAAGACCACTGATAGCAACAGAACTGGCTGTGACAACTTGGGTAATCAGACCACTAACCCTCTAATTGCAGGTAGTCATGGCAGGCAGAAACTCTGAATATTTGAGTACTCCTCTCACCTAATTCATTCTTAAGAAATTCTCCTTCTTAATGTACAGTCCTTTTCATTAGCTTATCAAGCTAAATGGCAAAGCAATTTAAGTCACCCTTCTCCCCTGTTTCCTCCCAAATAGAAAACTGTATCAGAATCACTCTCCTCAGGTACTCTGCAGCCATATTCTAATTTACAGCCTAAATATATTCACAGCCAATCTTATTTCCTCCCTGCCACCATTTGTCTGTCTGGTCTATTTGTGACTCAGTCCTTATTTATGACTCACCAGTGTGAAAGATAAGATTTGTGGCTTAGCGAGTGGCCTAATTGCCCAAGCGATGATTATATTAGAAACACTCAAAAGGAAACATGTGAGTGCCCTTCTTAAAGTCCAATTAAGGAAATATGTTTACATCTAAACAACTTTAAAAATTTTAAAATCCATTTGACCTGAAGTTTCCTCAATAAATATTTATGCTATGTTTGCTAATTACTGCAGTAATTTTCTTCCTGATCCTCTTGTTCAACATGTGTATGAGGAACAAGGCAACGCTGTGTCACTTACATGATTATGCTACCTTTCTCTCTTCCATTAGGCTCCAGTTGTGGGAGTGAGCAGCTATCATGATGTCCGTGCCAGACTGTGGTCTGGATGAACTTGGTGGAGCTGAGGGTATGTGGGCGACTTGGCAGAACAACAGGAACAAATGGCAAAAGTTATCTTTGCTTGTCTGTCCGAGGGAGTATGTTCTGGCTTTGATTTGTCAGCTCTGCCTCATAAAGGTCCGGCTGGAATTTCAGCTGCTTCTGGATGTTGGGATAACAGCAGCGGACAACAGCATTTTCTCAAAATGTGCTTAGATTTCAGTCCTGCAACACACTAATCATGCTAGGATTGAAGGTTCTGCAAGAGTAAAATTAAAATATCATAGCTAGTCTAGGGAAAGACAGTTTGGTAGCAGTTACCCGTTTCATTATTCTTGCAGGACAAGCTAGAGGCTTTAGCAACAGATGAGACCTCTATTGTCCCCTGCACCACAAAAAGCCGGAACAAATGGCCAGTTCTTGCCCCAAGAGACTTACATGTGGTGGAGAAATACAAAACATTTTCATGGAAGATGCTGTCTTGTTTCATGGCAGTATATGAAATCCTAGTTTCAGTTTTGCTATCCATCATCTATTTCATGAATATTATTTGGGGCTTGATCCTCAGCTGGCACAAATCAAATATCATACCACGTAGGTCAGCTGTGCTGGGCTGATTTATGCTTGCTGCATCTCTTTGGCATAGACAATGAATTTATGTCAATTGACATCGGCACAGGATCGGGCCCTCAGATGCTGTCATTGCCATTTAGTGCCACTCTTCTGTTTCCGCTTCTTCCTTAGCACAGAGAGATTATTCTGGCTGACTGCAGCCGGGAGCCAAGCATGACTCGGCTCCCCTTCCTGCACCCAACCTCCTCCCCAGCTCATTAACTCCTGGAAGAATGAGGGTGTGGGAGGGAAGAAGATCCGGCTCTTTAGAGGTAGTTCCACTTATAAATATTGACTTTAATGTTAATTTCATGTAGTTCCTTGTAAAAGTCTTTTAGTCTGAAGCAGAAGGCACACTGCAGATGGCAAGGATATTTTTCACAGTTTTTATGGTGGATAACAATATACTTGACATTTTGCTCATTAAATGTGAGCCCTGGTATGTGAGTAAACATGCTAGGCATCTGCGCTCTAAAATTACCAGTGTGAAAAGCAACAACTCAAATGTTTCAGTCAATAAATGTACAGCACAGAAGCAACATTCAGCAACTTTCTGAATGCTGTGTGCAAGGTGTGGACTGAGTCTGCAGTATTGCATGGAACACTCTAGAACCTACAAGGAAGAAATAACATATTGCTTTACAGTCCATACTTCACAGGAAGAGAATTACATCAAAAAATCTCTAAAATCAGTGTAAACGCATGGTAGACCATACCCATTAATTTGTGTTTCTGGAAGCAATAATATGTACGTAGTCAAGCTGCAAAATTTCATTGGAAAAAAAAGAAGGTAACCAGAATGACATGAAAAGGTGGAAGACATGGTCTATGGAGAGAAAGGCAGTTTACCAATGGGAAGAACAGTAGATGAGGACAAGAAGGGGCAGAAGGACAGATACATTGTGCAGTGTGAGTGGTTGTGATGAGCGAGCAACCAGCAAGAGATTAGAGAATGAGTGGCACAGAATTGGTTCTTCTCTTTTCTACCACAAGAAATCTTCTGCTCTCAGTCTTTGAGTTTTGACAAGTTCTCAATGAAATGAAGAAGAAAAGGATGAAAATGCTGATGGTAAGAAAAGCTGAAAGGGTAAGGTAGCTATAGGATCTGAAACTGTTACATGCTTTTTACTTCTCTTTTAAACACTCTCATAATATTATCATGAGATGGATGAAATTCTGAACAGTAGTGAAATAAAAACTAGAAATAAAGTTAACTTAGGCCATCTTGTGATGTTCACAATCAAAGCTTTTCCAGAAAAAAATATCATGCAGGCAAAGACAAGAAGGTCAAATATAAAAAATAAAGGATTTCTATATTGAACTAAGAGGAAGGCTTATGTCTCATAGTTTTATTCTTGGATTTAGTGTGTGTTTGGAACGTTTCTTCTGTTTTGAGAAGCCAGTCAGTTTGTTTCTTAATTCTGTATGATGGAAATGGATGCAAAGCAAGTGAGACTTACTATATGAAAAAGTGATTTAGTTATAAAAGACTGAGGTAATACTAACTTCTTCATTATCTTCTATCTCTCACAGCAGTATTGGCCTATATAACTTTTTTTTATTTATTTCCCAATACACAGATGTCTTCTCCCTTTTCTCACTCCTACATCTTCCCTCATGTCTCCCAATTAAGTCTACCTTCATCCCAGTGTAAAATATCCATTTTCTTTGACAGTTACTGTTCAAGTCATGTATCTTTTCTCCTTCTCCCCTCAAATAAAATTCCTCAAAATATTTTACTGCCTGCAGAGCATCAGCTCTTTGGAATACCATGTCACAATTTGAAAGACACAAAATGATAAGACTTGAAAATCAAGCTGAAATGTGAACTCTGCTATAAACTGATTATATTAATGTTGACCATAGTAGATGGTTCTGCCATCTGAAGCAGCAGATAAACTCCTGTTAATATAGGTTGAAATGAGATCAGATCCATTATTGACCAAACTAAAAGAGATTGAATGTATTTTACTCAAGTAAATAATCAAAATCTTCACACCTTTAGAGGCATCTAGTCGTACAGTCTCAGAATCCTGATGCTCAAACCACATTAATGCATTTTTTTCTGTATCTAGAGAGTGATGAGAACTTGAATGAAAACAAAACCAACCAACCAAGCTCTAGAATTTACAGAATAATTTAAGTAAGAGGCAGTCTCACACATCGTAGTCAGCAAGATCTAAAGAATTACTGAAAATCCAGAACAAGGTAAGTTAATTTGCACAGTAAACTGCACATCAGGATATCTTCCTGATCTTTGAGAATTTACCCCTAAAACATCTTTGTCACTCTCCTCTTAATTACTTCTCTCTCAGATGTAGGCACAGACTCTTTTATGTACAATATCAAAGCTATAATATCAAATCTGATGGAGCAATTGTCACCATACCAGGTTAGCTAGCTGTACAGATGTCTATGCTGAGATGTGCAAAGTCCTGGAATCTGACATCACCTCCTTAAAAAGAGTGTATGACAAACAGCAATAAACAGAAAAAAAAGATGAAGGAAGCAAACATGTGGTTAAACTAAGAAGATCCCAACACCAAACTGAAAACCACTAAATAAATACATCCAGTCATACATTTTTCCTATGGATCTGATGTTTCTTTGCACAGTAGCGTGAATTTGGCTTCATAGTCTCTGAGGATCCCATTGGAATCAATCGGATAAAATTCATTGAAAGAAAACACTTCTCCTTCCTTGTCCCCATTATCTTCAAGAACCATCAGACAGGTTCCCCCAAGACTCAAAGCAGCATCTCATAGTTCAGGTATCACACAACCATTGCCAATTCAAACATGCTGGGTTGGGATTAATAGGGCTTCTTTTTTTGTTTTACGTGTCCAGAAATGGGGAGCTGAAGCAAAAGAATCTGGGAAATGGAAGAAACACATTGTTGGTCCCCTATTTGTAAATGTGCTACTGCTACTCTACTGAGTAAACCCTGCACCTGGAGTAGCCCTGGAAGTCAGGAGGTGTTACAGCCACTCACCAAGGGAGTGTTTGATGTGAGGAAGGGTGACAGGATCTAGGGTTTGTGTATGCTGTCCCATTTTCCTACAAATGCTCATCATCAGTTTTGTTGTGATGAACGATCTGTTCCACTGTTAACTGCTATCAGGCTGTAAATCCTCATTCAGCAGGGAATTTATGAGTTCCCATGTTCAATATTAATTTATTCTTTAGCTGATACCAGGACATTCAGAGCATGAGACATTTATTCTAGACAGATAGCGGTGAGATATTTCCAATTACTTCTAACAAGCAGACTTGACATTATGACACAGATTCTATAATTTAAAAGAAAAACGTGAGTACTAAGCTGTGGCATCTGCTCTGCTTTAGTTAATAAGAAATCCTAGATACTTGTAAGGCAGACCTGCAGAGGTTTTGTGAACTATCAAAAAACCAGACGTGCTACTAGTATGGCTTTTAAATGGTGAGTACTACTCACATCCCTAAAATCCTGAGAAACCTGAACATCACCATTTCATTATCGTGGTGTCGTGTGACGTAAGAGCAAACACTTGTTTGGTGATAAAGCCCTGAGAGAGATATCCGAGAGCCCCGAATCTTGCTCAAATTGCCACATTTAACATTTTGTCAAATATCATTTGATAAGGGATTACTGTCTACCAGCCTGCAACAAAGCCAAGGTACTGCAGCCGCTTGAAATGCCTCCACAAGATGATGGCCACATATTACAGGTTGGCTTTTCTGGGGTCTGTCGTAATGATATTGGAGGGGAGACAACCTGCCATCAGAAGTAAACAGTGTGGCTATTCAAGTGTCAGCACCTACTCCTGAACACAGCAAGCATGTGTGCTTTGTCCATACCAAAACTGCCCTTCTCAATTGCTAATGGGAAAAAGTTGTCTTTGGAGTTTTGCCACACAAACCTCATTCTGTTCTGGTTTTCAAAATGCTTTCTTTTTCTCATCTGCGATGCTTTTCCATGGCTGCAGTCAAGTGAGGAATATCAGCACACTTTGAGCCTAGAAGAAGTGAACAAGGAATGACTGATGTATCACTCCAGAACTAGTGACATATCCATCTTACCATTGAATCGAGTATGTATGAAGATTTTTTTTTGTACTAAATATACTTCAACAAGATGCATTTTTATAGGTAAATACACTCAGTATTTGTAATGGGCATTCATTTTCCTCTACTTGGAAGGAAAATTCTTTCAGAGTTTCTGGACAGAGTATTTGGAATTGACAATTCCTTGGCAGCATTTGGTCTTGTTAGAAAATTATTCTAGCCTGCTATTTTCAAGGTCCCTGAAGAGAACAGTGCTGCAGGTCTGATGGCACGTAGCATGTGATTGACAATGTCTATAGTGGCAGTACTGGATCAGACCAAGACCCACCAGCCCTATGTCCTACCTGTGAAGACAGGCAGTACATAGATGCTTATGGGATAGTGTAGCAGCAGGGCAAACACAAGGTGGTGTTTCCTTCAGCAGTTGCCATTTCTTCAGGGTTTGTACTTCAGGTATTCTGCACGTCAGTGTTATTTTCTCTTAATTTAACGTGTTTTCTAATCATTTTTTGAATCCATGCATTTTTTTGGTCTTCATGAAATTCTTGATAGAAGTGAGAATTAATCAAGAATTATTATGAGTTGCATAACTCATAACTTTGTCCACTTTAAATCTGTTTCCTGCTATGCTTTTTTTATATCCTCTAGTTATTATACGAGAAAAGTATACCAGGCACCATTTCTTGTTCACCTGTCCTCTGCCCTGTTAGTCATGTCTTTGAAAGAAGATGGCCTTTGTGAGATGGATCCTAAAATGTTAGCCCTGCTGCATTGCTCCCTTGTTCAGGCCTTTCTGCACTGCTTGAAACATTTTACCCTGGGCTGTCTGTGGTGACAGAAGCCCCTTACCTACCTCTACCTCCAATTTTTCCTTGCATCTTCTTCATAATTTCACATGCTGGGAGAAGATAATACTCGTGTACCAGAGTCAGAGCAGGTATTATATGAAAAGAGAAGAAGACGGGAAGGAAGAGGAGAACAAATTCCAAAATCATGTCAGAAATGGGAAGACTCTTAGCACAGACTCCCTCTTAGGGGCTGCCTGTAAGGCAAAGCAAAGATGAAAGAGATGCAGCAGCTCCTTTTCCCTAACCCAGACACAGGGCTGTGGAAGGAGGCATTGCATCTGAGTTTATCAGCTCCCAACATGGACTCTCTCTGCTGATGGGTACCTAAAAAGGGAGTCTGGAATAAGTATCCAGGGAAAACACCACAAGATCTGTGCCCTGCAAGGAAACACAGGACATCCAGGCATGAAAACAGGGACAAGAATATCTATATGTATTGGCCTTGAGGTCTGTACTGTGCAGGGACCTATGCATTAAAGAAGGTTGTGGGTTAAGTTATATCTACAAATGAATTTGCTCTCATTATGGAAGTTGCCATTACTCAGAGCAGAAAGGAGCCTTTCAGTGCAGGACCTGCTAGATCTATACTAACCTACTTCCATGCCAAAGCAAACATTATTCCCACAGGCCCCTCCGCAGTATGTGAGGAGTACAGTTTCAAACCTCCTCTGCTCCAACCAATTTGGGCACCAAATGCAAGACTGCAGGCCAGCTTCTCAGCTGGTTCAAGTTGGCTCAGCTCCTTCAAAATAAGTGGACCTCCAACTGCCACAATCTAATTGGGGGTTTGGCCCAATAGCCAGCTTCCAGCTCTTTAAGAAGGCAAGTTGTGGGTGTGTTTACCCATTGCAGGCATCCTTATTTTTTTTCCTTTCTGTTCCCCGCCTTTCCCTTTCCCTGCTGCAGCCATCTGCCCCTTGTCTCCTCAGCTACCACAGCTCACATAGAGGCCATTGTTAGTTACACTTTACAGGGGTTGGAAAGTACTAAATCATGGGTAAAGAAAATAAAGCTCTTACCCTGCAGCAATCAGAGAGAAGCAATACTTCACCACCAAAACACAGCATGTGCAGTGGTGCATTTTAACTGGATTCCAGGGCACAGAAATGTTTGTAGCTCTCGATCCTAAATTATTCTCACATCCAATATCTCAGATTTTCATATTATTCAAATATAAAACTGTCACCATGTACATTTGGGACTTAAATTATGTAGAGTTGATATTTTATTGTATAGAATTTGCTTCGCATCTCTGTGGAAACTCGACAGCCAACCCCACTGCCGTAGTCCAAAGGGGCAGTGACAATTTAGGAAAAAGCTGACAAACAATCCAAGAAAAGTAATCTCATATGCTTTGTTATCTAATTGCTTTTTTAATACTGGAGGGGAAAAATCATGGAAGGAGGCATGGTTAAATAAAATCGATCTTGAGTAATGGATGATAGGCTAAGCAGCAGCATAGGATATTTTCATTCTCATTAGGTTCCTGTTTGGGGTAGAGCTAATTCACATACAGGGTTGCAGGGCACTACCTCTAAGTGGTAGCACTTCACTCTGGGGGATAACATCTAGTTGTCACTCCTGTGCAATGACAGATCTGGTAAAGGCAGGCAGGTGTTCTGGCCTGGGCTTTTGGTGAGCAGGGAAAGGGCTGCAGAAGCCTAGGAGTTTACTGTGCCTTCTCCTTTTGTGCTAGCTGCAGAGGTGTGTGCACCCAGAGGTGTAGTTGCAATGTCTCCTTAGCTCACTTGGGTTGGAATGAGGTGCTGGGAGGGAAGGTAAGGTGAGAGGTAGTATGGGCAGGCTCTTTCTGACCTCTCCAGGTGGCACAGCAGCAGCCAGAAGTAAATATGATCTCAAAAACCTCTCCCTTAGCATAAAGGACAGGTAGGGAATGAATTGTGACTCCCAAACGTGATCCTACCTCACCTCTCCTGCACATGCCAGAACCTAATTAGGGAAGATCTTCTCAAGCCGTCCATAGGGCAATATTGCTGTCTGCACCTGGGAGCTGTGTGCCAGACCATGTGGCTTTCACTTCTAGATTTTATCTGAGCTGGCATATCATGCCCAGTGTGAAATTTGATGTGAAAATGACTGTGCATGAAGAATGCACAGTGTTTTGCTTGTTGGGGTATGTGTGTGTCTTAAGGTCTGGGAGAGGGGGAGGAATTAAATCATGACAGGAAAATACACAGGAATTTCATTATATTTGGATTTTATCAAAGTAAGAAAAAACCCACAAATGAGACAAATAATATATAAAAATCTCTCAACATTTCCTCCAGAGCACTAGAATATTTTGTTAGCTGATGTTAATTTTCATGCTTCTGTGGGAGAAGTGAAAAAGGCATGCTGAAAGCGATATTTTTGAGATGCCACTAATAAAAATGCAGCATAAAAGTAGCACCTTAATTCTGTGTTCCTGCTGGAGAACACACATTTTTGGCACAGGTTTTTCCTGTTTCAGCACTCTGTGCACATTGCTGTCACCAAATCCTCACTCCAAATTTCTGAGGCTAACGTAGCTAGGTTTTATCAAGACCAATTCATTTCCCAAACTACACTTCATACAGCCAAGTTTTTCTAGCAGGGATCCAGTTTCTTTTTCTTGCCCTCACTTTCAGTGTTGGGAATACCCTACAACAGCTAAGAAACTGTCTTGTTAGCATCCTTGTGAGTCATGAAGGAACAGGATACCCAGCCGGCCAGATGCTACAACCTGCCTGGAAACTCTGACCTGTTCTGGTCTGAGCCAGCCTCTGACTGGGACACTTGTTAGTCTTCACTGGAAGAGGTTCTGTGAAATGAAAGACCATCTGAGGTGATTCTTCTCCTATCCTCCCTCACACGCATTTAGGAGAAACCATTTAGACAAGGGACTGCCTGCCAGCAATTGTTCATAGGCATGGTGCTTATCTCAGTCAGTTCCTATTTTTACATGTGTTTTGTCTAGAAAAAGATAGGCAGGAAAGCATGACCTGGACAGTGAAGGCAAAGCACAAGGAAGGTGAATGATAGTAATTAGTGCTTTCAAAATGCATGTGGAGTATTCGGAGCATGCGCTTACTGAGACTGATTCATATGCTTTGTACAATTAATTCTCTCTGAGAGTGACTGCAGGCATTTCTCCTGTTACTGGCCACCTGTACTTCCTGCACTGAGCCGTAGCCTCCTCAGATGCCAACTTTCTGAAGAACAACTCTTCCCACAACTTCCCACCCTCCCAAGCATTCCTGCTGAGCACGTCCTTGCTCCCCACAATTTCTATTTTGAGGGTGGAAGGCTGTCTTCTCCCCTCCTCCCTCCTATCTTGAAACTGGGGTTTTGAGGGGGCAGGAGGGTAACTGAGCTTTTCTCCATCTCTGCTGCAGCCCTAGAAAACCAGCACTGGGTATGGCAGATCCACCTGCCCCCGGTACTAACCTGCAACATCTCCCTGGTCAACAACCCTATTGTCATTGCAGAACAAGAGCATTTCCACGTCTGCTGCTCTGTTCTTCTCTTGTTTCTCCCCGGAACACGTGTAACTGTGGAGGAGGGAGGCACAGAAAAAGCACTTCCTTCTACATGGAGGATTTACATGCGCTTCATGCTTTTGTTATATAAAATTTTAAGAGTGGATTTGCAAATATTCAGCATTGATGTTACATCTACAAGGGTGGAAAGGTTCTGAATGAAGAACCTGGGTCAAACATGTATCAGGGTAAGAGAGGAAGGGGGAAGGAATGTGTGTAATCTATTAAGCATCCCATGTTATCTTCCATTGATACTTGTATGTAGAGCACATATATTCGTGAAGCGTAAAACCTCAGTAAAGGAATGGCCTCGGAAAGATGTCTCTTGATGCATATTTATTTTTTTAAAGGAAGAACATAGCTATAAAACTCTCCAGCCAATGTTTTATTATTATTTTGTTAGACTACCTATGCATTTCTTTGCAAAGCAAGCTAATAAAGCTAAGAAAACTGATGACACTCATGCGTGGACAGCTATCAGAGGAAGAATAAAGTATTACTGTAGGGAGAGAACTGAAACATTTCCAGAACTCCATTAACAGGATAAGAAGGGGTTTCAGAGAAGATGAGCTTCTATATTAGGAAAGCTTTACTTATTTCCTCTGAGATTCTGCTAGTCCCATGGGAGAAAGAAAAGGCAGTGGTGGAGGTAGCAACAGAAGAGTAGCAAAGAGTCAAGAATTGCGATGATGATGTAGAAAAAAATACTTTGCTGCTGTTTAGTGCAGGATAAAAAAGAGATTCTGTCTGAGTGTAAGAGCTTTCTTTAATTAGCACCTGCCACACAGTTCTTCTGTGGCCTCCCAGGACTGGGACCAGATGGAAGACAATATTTTTTTGTCCCTTGAGTCAGTGGTGCAGTCTGAGCCTGGAGGGATTACGCTACCTGCCGACACGCACCCACACCATGGTGCAAGCATGGCAGCAGGGATTGGAAGCTACAAAAAAAGCACACACACAAACACACACCAAGAAGGGAGCAGGATAGCAGAGCAATAGGAAGTTAGTGGAGAAGTGTCCTTTCAGTGACTGAGCTGTAGCAGCAGGAACTGTTAGAAGCTAAAGTGACAACAGCAATTAAAGACAAGAACAGCCAGCATCAGTTGATAAGATGTGCTGTTGCAAGTGAGAAATGTTTACAATAGCTGAAAGATATTAGAAGAAAATTTCTACTCCTCCCTGCTTACTCAATACATTTGAAAGCTCTCTTGATATTTTCAGTTTCAATGTCTTTACTCTTTATTTAGTCAATTTTCCTGATTTATGCAAGTCCTATTTGTGATGGTGTATAAAAGAAAAACATTAGAAAGACAGACAAATATGATTGTAACCTCCTTTCCTTCCAAAATGGATGGATTTGCAGGTGATCATATTTCTAGTTCAGTCTTTAAAGAAAAACTTTACTTTAATTTCTAGTTTATATCTTTTATGTAGGAAAGAGGACCTATGGCAAAGAAAATCATTTAACAGAAGTGCAAGAAGCACAGAGGGAGAGGCGGAAACTGTTTATTATTGTAACAGAGAGATTATAATTTGATGTACAATCAGAGCATGGCACCACTATTAATACCTGCTCATCATCAGCCTTTGTGAGCTCAGGCCCAGAGAGTGGTGGTAAATGGAGTTAACTCCAGCTGGAGGCCAGTGACAAGTGGGGTTCCCTAGGACTCAGTGCTGGGTCCAGCCCTGTTCAGTGTCTTCATCAACGACCTGGATGAAGGCATCAAGTGCACCCTTAGCAAGTTTGCAGACGACACTAAGCAAACTTAGTGTGGATCTGCTGGAGGGTCGGGAGGCTCTGCAAAGGGATCTGAACAGGCTGGACTGCTGGGCAGAGTCCAATGGCATGAGGTTTAACATAGCAAATGCCGGGTCCTGCACTTGGGGCACAACAACCCTAAGCAGAGGTACAGACTAGGAGAAGTCTGTCTAGAAAGCTGCCTGGAGGAGAGGAACCTGGGGGTGTTGGTTGACAGTGACTGAACATGAGCCAGCAGTGGCCCAGGTGGCCAAGAAGGCCAATGGCATCTTGGCTTGTATCAGAAACGGCGTGACCAGCAGGTCCAGGGAGATTATTCTCCCTCTGTACTCGGCACTGGTGAGACCGCACCTCGAGTCCTGTGTTCAGTTCTGGGCCCCTCACCACAAGAAGGATGTTGAGGCTCTGGAGCGAGTCCAGAGAAGAGCAAGGAAGCTGGTGAAGGGGCTGGAGAACAGGCCTTATGAGGAGCGACTGAGAGAGCTGGGGGTGTTTAGCCTGGAGAAGAGGAGGCTGAAGGGAGACCTTATTACTCTCTACAAGTACCTGAAGGGAGGTTGTGGAGAGGAGGGAGCTGGCCTTTTCTCCCAAGTGACAGGGGACAGGACAAGAGGGAATGGCCTCAAGCTCCACCAGGGGAGGTTCAGGCTTGAGATAAGGAAAAAATTCTTCACTGAAAGGGTCCTTAGGCAATGGAACGGTCTGCCCAGGGAGGTGGTTGACTCGCCTTCCCTGGAGGTGTTTAAGATGCAGGTGGATGAGATACTGAGGGGCATGGTTTAGAGATTGGTGGGAATGGTTGGACTCAGTGATCCGGTGGGTCCTTTCCAACCAGGTGATTCTATGATTCTCCAGTCTCATTCACTGCTTTTCTCTGTCTTGTTTACCCATGGTCATAAATATGTTCACCAGACATGGACAAATTTACTGCAGCTAGTTTCCTGGTATTTTATGCCTCATTTACATGGATGTAAATCACCAGGCAAGCTACAATGGTTACGTTTGCAATCAACACATCAGTGCCTGAGGCAGGGGTAGGAAAGAAGTGAGACGCAATCAAAATATAGTATGAAGTTCAGCATACAGAAAGTCTTCCCTGATGCTGTAAAACAGCATAAGCTCCTTCAAACCCAGAACAGAGAGTGCCTCTGTGGTCACTATGAGGAACTGGACATTCAGCAGGGATTTCCTACCATGGTTGGAATAGCAGAACCCAAAGATGAAACCATTGCCTGAAACCTATGAGGTCTCAGGTTTCTGACAAAGCATTTCCCATCCAGTCCCTATGATAGTTGCACTGAATATTTGTAAAGGACCTTTTCGGCTACATGTTTCTATATTCCAACAATAAGAGTACTAATTCAGTATCTCCCTCACTTGCCGAAGAACGAGAACAGAGAAAAATGAGGGAGGATGCTATGGAGGAATGGAAATAATAAAAGAATCAACACAAGGAAAGTGGGATTTAACACGTGGATTTTTGTCTCTCCTTGTTAAAGATAAGGAGGAGAAATGTATTGCTGCAGATGTGTAAAGGGGCCTGCCACAGTTAAGGCAGACCTACACATCAGATAGAGTTGTAAAAATGGAATTCTGACTGAGTTGTCACTTGAATGACTGCTTGAACACTGCACACATTTTTCAGTCCTGCTTCTGTACAGATGACTGTATTTGACATGCTCAGGAAAGAATCCACGTTATCTTCCTCAATTACCCAACTCCTGGGTGACCATGCAGCTCTGGTCTGATGTGGTCTCCATATTACTCATCACTATATAAAATCATAATTTCTGAAAATCTTTACAAATGTCAGTAACTCTAATGTCTTCCAGCCATCAATGAGTTGCCCCAGAAGAAGAGACTTCATTCTCAACCCAAATTCAGAGCTGAACACTGTGACTTTAAACACAAGGGATGGAAGAAACTCAGGCTAGTTCACAGTTCAGTGACAGAGTACCCAAAAAAGCTGAACAGGGGAAATGGAAAACAGTTTCTTCCTTTTATAATGATTGTTTCTTAGACCTTGCAGCCTGTGCTGCAGACTTTAAATGTTTGTGTCATGTTTTGGTTAAATCCTCTGATAATCTTGGTAATTAGTCATATAGTTTCTGTAGCAATTTTAGGAACTTCTTACTAAAGACCTTTAGGTAGAAGGGCATTCCCTCAAAGACCTCTTCCACTTGTATCTGTTGGTAAACTTGTATCTCCCTAACCTCCTCTACAAAATTTTGTGTAAAGGAACAGGCTTTGCTCCTTCTTATATTTACAGGAGATAAAAGGGCAAGAAAATTGCAAATCTTTTCACACATCACATAGGAGAGAGCAGGCCCAGGATATTCTGGTTCCAAAAAACCATAATCATAGAGACTTTGAATTTCTAGCTATTTTTCTCCCCTGCTTAAATTAGCTAAAAGGAGTCCATGTACCAAACCGATGGTCCAGTGGAGAGAACAGCTGTAGCTAGGATGATTTCCTTCCTTATGTTACCAAAAGGCAGTTCAAATCTACCTGAGTGGAAAAGAAAGTCTCCAGAACAGGAGATTCAAGATGATACTAAAACTCTGAACATTAAACCTTACTGGTCCCTGTAGATAACTAAAGGAAAGTCCTTTTTCTTTATTTCTAATTCTGTATCAGATAATATCTCTCCATTGGATCATATGACTTTGGCAGTAGGATAATCAAGGGTGACTAAAAAGCAGTGAGAAGATATTTCTGTGAAAACCAATCAGGTGAGATTTCAGTCCTCCCTTTGCCATTACACAGCTGAATGCTATATGTGATTAAAAGAAACTTCCATATTCAGCTCAAATAACATCTCCATGCTTCCTGTATTTATGTGCTTTTTAAAGCTACAGACTCTATTTTGATGCAAGTGTGTAAGGAGTTTTCCTTCACTTTTGGTGGAAGCAGAGCCAAACCCCTGTAATTTACAAAACCAAATCTAAGCTCCCTCATGCTCAAGCACAATGTCTGAGCAGATAGCTGCCCTCATTTCCCTAGGCAGTTTTCTGACACAGAGGGAGCAATGTACCCATACTTTTCTCAAGCTTCTTTTCATTAGTGTGTTTAGCAGTTTGATAATACATGGTGCAGTGCCTTCTTGGGGAACAAAAGTGCAACCAACATGATCTCTGTTTTATCACTTAAAACAGGTTGTACCGAATCACACATTTGTGACCTAGTAAAACCCTCACACTGTCTACTTTATTTTAAAGCTTGCTTTTGAATCACATATGCTTTGCATTGTCCTTTAGGAGAAGTAAAAACTGGTTGCTCTTTTTATTAGCCTTGCAAAGGTGCCCAGGCACAGATGCTCCTGGAAAGGGATGGGCTGAGCAGCGCTTGGCACAACTGGGAGGCAGTGGTACAGAAATAACTTGAAAGTTCATTTTCCTTCCATTCTCGGGCCATTTCACACATAACTTCACAATGATGCTGTAGTGATCTACATGGGCAATTATCAGCTCCAATGAATGATGGATTTCAGGTTTGTGGATATTGTTAGAACATAGGCAAACTTTGTTGTGCCCCAGACATATAGAGCAAAATTGTTGCCATGAGTAGTTACCTCATTGCTGTCCAGCCTTTTTTGTAAGAAATCAATTAGGTCTATCTTTTGATTGAGTTACAATACACGCATCTGTTGCGACACATGCAAAACTGCATGTGAAGTTGCCTGAAAGGACTAACAATGCAAAATATCTGATCTGCAGTAAAAGTATTTTTACACTGTTTTGCACTCAGATGAATAAAGATGTGGGAGAGAAGTGATGGAGTGAAGGATAGGCAGATCAAAAGAAAAGTAGATCAGTTTGTGACCTGTGATCTGAAAGACTGAAACGTGTTTTTATTTTAGTAACACAAAATGGCCACAAGCAGACTTCTTTGGTTACCCAAACTTCAAGGCATTTTATTAAATATATTTAGAGCTTCTTTGGTATAATTTTGTAGTTGTTTTTCTTAAAGATTGTTTTGAATTTCAGGAGAGAAACCATTTTTCAAAACATGGATGGTGAAATGCATAGGAAAAAATGAGGTTTTAAAATAATTCACTTCAGAAAGAGTATTTAAATACTTTTTTTTTTTTCTGAATACTTTCCCTACAAGAGGTATACAGCTTGTGGAGGTGAGGTGATTATGAGTACAAATCACCTCCATTGAATCTACTGAATTAGACATCCTGCTGGCTGTATTCCTGTGATTAGACATTTATAGGGTTGGGTTGTTGCCTGGGGAATTGGCCTCATTAGGAAACTATGTCATATATAACTGTGACTATGAAGTAATTTATACAAACCATGACTGGTTGTTCTTCTACAGTGCAGAACAAGAGTAATCCCACTTGTGCCAATTCTTATTTAACTTCGGTGTTAAAAAATTGGATAGGCAACAGGCAAAGGATGTATCATGAATTGCAAACATATAAATTATAAGGAATTGTTAAACTTTCTGTATTTCACAAAGGAAAGCATTTCAATCTAGAAATAATAAGATTATATGAGAGTGTCTCAGGTAGCACATACTTCTAAATTTATTCAGTGGGAGTGCTTCTAAGCATATGAGGATATCTAAATAAAGGCATTACTTATGCCAGCAGAAGTAAGATGTTTATATATACATATAAAATACGTGTATATATATGGTTTTATATACACTTACACATATATATGAATCTTTTTTTTTAGTTTAACAGTAATTCAAAATGCCTAGAGACATTTTCTTTTGTTTTTAAAAAACTAAAACAAAACACAAACTTTCATCTGAGTCCAAGACTGGGAATTGTACAACAATCCAATTTGTATCTAAGTCAGAACCAGGGTGATGTTGGTTTTTGCAGAGCTTTTATACTTGCATGTATGCAATGTTTTATATAAACACATATTTTTCAAAATAATCTATTTGAACTAGGTTGAACTAAATCACTCATAAACCAAATGACATTTTTAAAAATCAATGTAAGAACAACTTTGTTGCAGAGGCAAGCATTTAAGAAGTGTCAAATGTGGGAAGCAGGGATTGTAGATGTATTTATCTAATAGTGTTAACAGATCTTCAACGTTGCTATTAGTTTGCAGCAGTAATTTGTTGGCATGTCTAACTTTTAGAACAGGTGAGTCTCTACTCAAAGCTAGTGATCTTCTCACTTGCCATCAGATATAAAAATGAAGCATTATACATTTTTAAACTTGTTAAGATTCCCTTAGCCTAATATGTAGGCATGGAAAATGCACATAACTACCACATACTTGCCTTACTACCTGGGCTTTGCATCTGCCAAAAAACTATGTACCTGTCTTCTCAAAAAGCACAACATTTCCATTTAAATCTACAATTACTAGCTGTCAGCCTCATTCCCAACTGCCGGATAGGAAAGCTGGTTAATGAAAACTATATTACTATAAAAATATTATGTAAATGTATCTATAATATAAACACAACTATATTCACAGCAGACCTGCAAACAAACATAGAAAGATTTCTCTGTCAACATTATAAAATAAGATTGCTGAATTAAAGACTGCCATATGCCTGGGTTTGCCAGCTGCACTACAGCACGTGCTTCTGTGATTGTATCACTGTGTACGATGCTCTGGGGCTTTTAGGAAGCAGTTCACACGTAGCCTGATACATGCACAGCACATGGACAGACGTTACTTTTAGGAACACATACACACTTGTATAATTATGATTCTTTCTGTGGGCATCCAGTGCGGAGCTGTCAGAGGAGACTTTGATGCAGTAGGTAAAGAGATAAAGGACTTTCTCTTGTAGGATATCTGCTCAATGGGATTGCCAGTTGGTGGCTTTCTTTCCTCCAAGCACAGTCATATTAAGGACAACAAAGGGATGGACTTCTGGTATTTACTGTCCACTGTGTCCAAAATCCTGTAGTTTTATTCTCTTTGACATTTATCAAGACCTGCATTCCTCTGGAGACCTGCCATGTGTGGTAGAAGTGCTTTCCCTCTCCTCAGATAGGAACTTTCTGATTAGACTCTTCTTTCCTCTATTGTTTCATCAGTCATCTGCTGCTGGAGAAAAGCCACATGATGTTCCTAGACCTTTGCTTTGGGGCAACAAGGGAGCAGCACTTGGAATGTCTCCCCAGCAGGAGCAAACTATGATCTGGATTTTGTGCCTGATTCATAATTCTGTCTATAAAATCCTGAGATACTCCAATCTTCCCAGAGATATATAGGCTGTTAGTGAGAGTATTTGGATTCCACCAGTTAAAAAACAAGAAAGTCAATGACATATCTGCAAAACAGATTAAAGGTATGGGGAGATTTGCATGGGAGCTGATAAGCAGTAGCTTCATAAAGTAAGAAAGAAGCTAGAAGTAGGGAAAATATCTAAATGGAGAGGCACTAATGAAAAATAAAGATGTGTTTCAAGGGTTGAATCTGTTATGGAGAACTGACCTTAAAAATCACCTTGTTTCAGGACTTAAAATTTTGATTTTACAATTTGCAGCATTAACTTACATCAAATTAAAGAAATTGTAAATTACACGGCTCTTTATCATTAATAGGATTATAATAGTGAATTTTCATTATGATGTGAATAAAATTAAAGTCACTATAAACAACATCAGCACTTCCATGAGCCCATTTCATCCTCTTTAACCTGAAGAGGAACATGAAGGCTCTGAGTGTCTGGTTAGTTTCCCATGCCTGTCCTAACCATGTTCTAGATGCATGAACTGATTACCCTGCTTTTCTCTGCTTATTTCCATGTAACTGTCAACTGTAACAAACTCACTTGGAAGAAAAAGAAGTAAAAAAAGAAACTAAAACCCCAAAGCACAGTAGTTGGACTGCCCTCTTGATTTTTTTCCACCCTTCCAGTCAGGCATGATTTTAACAGGTTCTATCTTGAGAAGTACTAAATCCAGAAACCAGTATTTTATGCCATCTGGAAGACTGATATCCTTGTTTTTCAAACGGCTTACAAAAATATATCTAATTCTAAATACAGATGATGGGCTGCTAAAATCCATTTTGAAGAAGAATAAAAACTAATTGAACAAAATAAATAGAAAAGCTGATCTATTGCAATGCACCGGGTGACTTGGGGAATCAATGCAAAAGAGATGTCTGAGACCTGTGATGGTTTGGAAAAGAGGAGATATTTTCCAGGCAGAAACACAACATGAAAATGTAGAAATGCTTGTGCAGCATCTGGAAAGAGTAAGCAGAGCTGGGCAGGGTGTAGGACTCAGGGCAGGCAAAGAAGGTGCTTTGCAGTAGCACTCGGGAGCGAGCACCAGTGTCTAGCAAAAAGGCTCAAGGTGGGGGAGATGGTAGCATTCTTATTGCAAAATGTCAAGCAGATTTAAATAGGAGAAGAGGAGAGACCCATGAAGACTGGAGGAGAGACTCAGTAATAGTACCAGAGGAAGAGAAACAGACAGATGAAGCAGGGTTTTGGCTCTCCAGCTAGGAAAGCAGCAACGGCAATAATGGCTGCAAGGATGCCCTACTGCTGCTCTGCAGTGGAGAGTCCTTTGCCCTGGCTTCTAAGAAAGACTGCAGCATAAAAAACAGCTTCGCAAGCATGGCACTGGGCTTAAAGCTTCTGTGAATAATTATCTTTAGTGTGTGTTTATATAAATGTGTAGGTATATACACATAAATGCACTTTTTGATCTCTTTCTTTTCAGAGTTGCAGTAAAAATAACCAACAGCATTATCAACTATCTTACACCTTACTGCCTTCTCAAAGATATGCAATAATTGTTCCACAGCATGTGCACAACAAGTACTGAGGGCAAAAGAAAGGCAAAAGATATGAATAGCAGAAATAAATTTTAAAAAAAATCAAATAAAGGAAGGTCTCATCTTCTATACTCTGTAATTCTTTGGTGTAGTATGAAATCAAACTTCTGTTCCTGGATAAGAAAATTTGCAATACAACTTCTGAAAAATAGATTAAAATTAAGAATATCAGTGGTGACATAATGGATGAGAAAAAAATAATTTTGGCTGCAGTTGTGAGGAGTTTTCAAAAACTTGTTGAGAGAAAGGAATTTTCCAGCTTTTGATGTCTTATGGAGTCATTCTGGAAGTGTAAGAGATTTGGATTGAGAATGCCTCTTGGTATTACAACCAATTACAACTGTGAGTTAACCTAATCCAAAGTGAGCTGTATACAGCCCTTTTTTCAAAGTTTGAATCTGCTATACTAATTAAGGATTTTGAAAGAAATACATTAGACACATGCAGATTGAGGGAAAGGACTCTGACTTCTATGAATGGACTAATCCAGCTCCCTCTGAAGGAAAAGGATTTTTCCCACTGCTTCTTCTGGAAGGAGAAATCTCCACCCTTACAGCTGCAGCAGACTTTCCAGACCCGACCAAATATTATTTTAAAAAATAATCATTGATCCGTAAATAGATCCCCAGATGTTCATATTGAATTTGCAGTATTCAGCATGCTGAGCTTAATTGTCCATTCAAATCACCCTAACAGAGGAGTGCTCTGCTTAAGGGAGTCACCATATGCCAGTATAAAACCTGTGTTAAGTGACTGCAGAATCAAGCCTACGCTGTTTTACTTTATATCGCTATGCATTGCTTTAATCTGAGGAAGAAATAATTGCAAACGTTTTAACTGTGAAAAAATAGGGAGTCATAAAACCTTCAATCATATTTTAATATGCAGTCATGGTCTACTTTCATAAACAGGAATTTGAATAATTATGAAGACATCATTTTTAATTGTCACTCATCATTCAGTTGACTCCTTAAGCAGAACACACATTTAATTAATGCCTTAGATTTTAGCATCAGTTAAAACATTAGATGTTCTCCCATATTCATTCCATCTGCTGCAAGTAAATACATTACCACTGCATGGCAAACACCCATATAGGAACCTGATCTCAAATTTTGCTGCCTCCTCATGACCTATTGTACAGCAAGTGTAGAAATTTGCAAAATATAGCCACAAAAAATAAGCTATAGCTTGAAGTTAGAGATATTTTCTTAAAAGGGATTTGCTCAGCTTGCAAATATTGTTTTAGCGAAGAACAGTATGTTGCACTTGGTGGTGACACAGAGTGTGTTTAGGCTCCGAGATGCCAGCACAAACATATCTTGATTACTCAGCACACAGGGTATAGAACATCATATTGGTTTTTGACTGTTTCAAGTCCTTTTTCAGCTCTCTTATATTTTTAGTAGCCAGCTTGATTGAACATCAAGTGATTTAGACTTGACCATATTCTTCAGTATGTTGGATGAAAAATTAATTACATTCACTGTCAAATAGTTAGACAGATCAACATCCTTATGTCATTTGCTATAAGGCAACATCTTCTCAGCCATTCTCGTTGCCCTTTTCCCACCTTTTCCAACTTTTTGATGCCCTTTTTCTAGTTTAAATCTTCATTTTTTCAGCCTCAGTTTTTGTATTACCCCAGGCAGCCACAGGAATCTCTCTTCCCTGCTGGAGCTCACTGTCCCCCAGCTCACTCATCCACCTAAGAACTCTCTTCTTAACAGCAACATCTCAGTTAGAGACCTGGTAAGGTTAGCCATGTGCCACTACTCTTAGTCTTTGTTCAGGTCACTGCACTCCTGATTATTGCCTCCATGCGATCTGCTTGCTTTATCCCTTGGCAGTGAGGACAGGCACTATTGACCAGCCTGTTACCAAGTGAGGAGCCTGATGCAGGGTCAGTGCTAATGCAGCTCCCAGTCTGTTACCCAGAACACACGCACCGTGCATCAGCCCCACAGGCAGTGGTTGTTATGCCACTACCAGGAAATGCTTACAGCAGCTTGAATGGGGAGGAAAAATAAGGGAGGTAAAGGAAGGGAAGGAGAACACCCAGATGACCTTAGTTTGGCCTGGTCCAAGAGAAAGGCAATCACAGAATCACAGAATCACTAAGTTGGAAAAAACCTCCAGGATCATCTAGTCCAATCATTCCTATCAACCACTAAACCATGCCCCTTGGCACCTCATCGACATGTCTTTTAAAAACCTCCAGGGATGGGGACTCAACCACCTCCCTGGGCAGCCTCTGCTAGTGCCCAATGACCCTTTCTGTGAAAAATTTTTTTCTGATGTCCGGTCTGAACCTCCCCTGGCGGAGCTTGAGGCCATTCCCTCTCATCCTGTTCCCTGACACTTGGGAGAAGAGGCCAGCTCCCTCCTCTCTACAATCTCCTTTCAGCTAGGTGTAGAGAGCAGTAAGGTCTCCCCCTAGCCTCCTCTTCTCAAGGCTAAATGAAGACAGAAATATCACAGGTGGAGGAGGATGGTGGTTCTTCCTCTCTGCTCTGCGTTCAATTCTGGATTCCTGAGCACAGGAAGGACATGGAACTGTTAGACCAAATCCAGAGAAGGGCCACAAAGATGACTGAGGGCTGGAGCATCTCCCATACAAGGACAAGCTGAGAGAGTTGGGCTTGTTTAGCATAGATAAGAGAAGGCTCCAGGGAGATAATATAGCAGCCTTCCAGTACTTAAAAGGGGCCTACAGGAAAGGTGAGGAGAGGCTTTTTATCAGGGAGTGTAGCGATAAGGCAAGCGGTGATGGTTTTAAGCTGAAAGATATAGATTACATATTAGGAAGACATTTTTTACTGTGAGAGTAGTGAGGCATGTGAAGTCATGGATGCCCTATCCCTGGAGGTGTTCGTTCATAGGCCATGTTGGATGGGGCTTTGAGGAACCTGATCTAGTGGAAGTTGTGCCTGCCTATGGCAAGGGTGTTGAATCTAGATGATCTTTAACGTCCAACTCAAACCATTCTATGATTCTGTGATGTCTCTCAACAAAACTTAACCTCTCTGGTACTGGGGCTCTCCTTTATGCAAAAGACGGGTTTACCAACAGGTCTGTCTGTGGCAGAATTTGGAGACCCTTCGCTTCCGATTCCTACCTTCTGACCTCCACCAGGAGCAATGCACTGACCTCTGAACATTGCCAGCATGAAGCAGGGAGTACCCAAAGTGTTCAGGTCCCCTGGAATCTGCCTGAAGCTAGCCTGTCAGACTGTTCACAAACGTTTTCTGAGCCATTTACTGCTGCCCCGAAGTTTCAGATATCCATATGCTTTAGGTGAAGTGGTCAAAATGTCCTGGGAACATTTCTGCAGGGAGCACGTAGTGACAATCTTTAACCCAGTGATTACAGGGTGTTAGGAAGGAAAGGAATGTGAACCCGGATGGCTTCCCTAAGGTGCCAGAGGCACACTGGCAATTACCTCCCCAAACACAACACCAAACACTTGTGTTCACCTTAGCTTCTCCTCTCAGATGCAGTTATTTCCTCTAGCAAAGAGTCCAGACAGGTGAAAATCCCACACTTATCCATGGTCATCAGTTGAAGTGGCATCCCCAAACTGGTAATCTCTATTAAGACTTCCCCAGCATCTGACCATTGGGTGGAATGACCTGAAAACTGGGAAAGAACAATGTGCCCCAGGATCTCAATCAGCGCTGGCACTCCTAATTGCTGTCCTGCACAATGAACTGCTGTGTTACCCCTGATAAGGACTAACCTAGGAACACTATCATTTTCTGAGTAGTCATTTTGGTCTTCTAAATTCACTTTAAATAGCTAAGTATTATGACTTGGTTGGACTTGATGATCCTAGAGGTCTTTTCCAGCTTAGTGATTCTGTGATTCTGTGACTTGAGCATTTACTCAATCACCTTGCAGTTTCCTAGGTTAAGACAGCCTGCACATGTTGCAGAGTTAATATAGGGTTTTTTAAAAAAGGGCCTTAACTTACTTCATTGATCATATAATTTTAAAATCATAGGACAGACTTGGGCACTCATTTAAAAAGTGAATATCCAGAAGATTAAAAATAAACACTTATCAAGGTGATATTTTATAGTACTGATGCATTTAGAATTTTTATAGGGTTAAAAGAATATTGCAGACTTGACATGATGGTCCTATAATTTATAGTGCTGTATAGAATAAGTATTATACTTTATGAGACAGTGCTGAAAAAGGGCATGAACTGTGCATGTAAACAACATACTGACTTGGTGCACTTTGCAAATATTGATTAAATATAATCAAACTAATTTAAGAAACCTTTATAAATAATAAGTGCAACCTTATTTGAAAATGGAATTTCCTTTAGAAGAGTTTTATGTGCTACTGAATACTATGGACGACAATTTAAGATGAACATCTCTGAAGATGATGTCTCTTAAAAAATTCTGAAAGACCAGTCCTCCTGAATATTTAGTTTCACTATTTTATGTTGTCTGGTTTAAGAGCCAAAATCCATTCATTTAAGTCCATTCTTTCATCACTGTATCCCTGATAGCTGTATATCTAATAGACATAAACTTCGGATTCTGGGGGTTTTTCTATCACATTTCACATCTAATCCAAGCGAGGTCTTTGAACTAAGCTGCCACCACTGTTTCAGCTTTTCTATTAAGTAGGAAAAATAATATAAATTTCTTTCACATTTTCCGTATTGTTCGTCAAAAATATAAGAAACCTCCCTGACCCCAGCCACAAGAGTTTGCAATAGAGCTAAATTGCAGAGGTTCCAGGGCTGGTCACCTGTTCACTTAGCAAGTGAAATGGTATTTTTGGTTTGTTGTTCCTATGGAATCAGCTCTTTCACTGAATAAACCAGTCTCTTCTGTTCTTAGTACATGTAAATGACAAACATAAAGCTCTTGCAGAAGATAGGGGACAGAAGAGCAGTAGAGTAGGAAGCAGCCACTGAGCTTTATGCCAAGCTACTGTCTACTTTTGGAAAGATGAGAGAAGGAGCTGAAGAAGGAGAAAGAGAACTAGGGCAAATGCTCCTTTTCAGAATGCAGACACTGACTATGTCCAACAAAGTTCAATATTGGGTCAGGCTGGTAACCAATGTGTCTTCATTTAAACATTTCTAGCTTGCTAAAAAGAGAACAACCCCCTCGAACAGACTGTCTGCAGTACAGGTACAGACAAAGGTGGTGTTTCCCTGCTGCCCTCATGTATGTTTGATAGAAGACTTGTCCTGATGTTCACTTTTACTTTTCCCACATCTGTCATTGCCTTTTCCTCCCACATTGTGCCTGCATTGTGATCAAACTCTGTGTTCTCATCTAACTCCCTTTTCTACCAATTCCTGTAACGGGCAGGGCAGAGATGGCACAGGAACAAAAGATCAAGTCAGAAAGCAGGAGATGATTCTATCCAAAGGCCAGGAGTTAGGCGTTTCTCCGCTGTTTCTGAGGCTCGTTATTCTTTATGTGCACTACATTTATTGCTATGTTGTTTAGGAATTTCAGCCCTGGGTTGCAATAATGAGCTATTTCTGTGAAGCACTGTGTAAAGGCGGAACAAAGAGATGGTCCTTCTTTTAAGATCTTACCGTGGATGACAGCAGATGGTGATGAGCAGACAGAGGGGGGAGTACAGGAAAACAACAAGACAACTGTGAAACTAATTAGGATTGTAAAACTCTGGACAAGCCTGGTTACAATAGAAATATTAGTGGGTTTGGAGGGTACATTATTTCAGCTTCAGAATCAATGAAGCAGCAGTCAGAATAAATCTACAGGCACCGTTTTATATGTCTTTGGTTCTGAAAAGGGAAAGTCTATTAGAAAATGCCTCAAATCAGTATGGATGCAAACAAAACATGAAAATTCTGTATAAAATCAACACTTCGTTCCCCTCTTTTTGTTAGCCTTGCATTATAGCAAATGGGTCAGATTGCAATTGAGTATTGTTCTGTATTTAAGGACAGTTAATTAAGCTTTTCATGTGTTCATATTTCCTGCAAACAACAAATGAATGCTCTGGTTTTTCCTTTTTTTTTTCCTGTGTGGTGAGCATGCTTTTTTTTTTTTTTTTTTTGCAGGGACAATGACCATACGTGTTACCAATTTTTGCCACTGCCAGGAGAGTACTTGCTTCTGAAAATCAACCATGTCCCTCTGATAATGATGCATAATTTTAAAAAAGAAATAGACGCAGCTGTCTTTCAATTTAGAAATTACAAACTCTGCTTCTCCTCCCTGCATTGTTTTCTTTCTCCCTGAGACATCCACATGCTGTCATTGCCTCCGCATTAGTCACATCTCCGAGATGGCAGAATCAGCTGAGAATTTACAAATTGCCTTTATATCTTTGGCTGTTTGGGCTTCAAATTCCTCACTGGTTCTCCTACATTCCATCTTCTGTTTGTGCCATCCGTCACTCTTGCTCCTTGCTGTTATCTTTGACAAAGAGCTGTTCATTAGAAATATTTCTTCCTACGAGTTTCATTGCATTCCTAACTTACTTCTAGTTGTTAGTCTATATAAAGCAATGTGGTTCTTCTCTCTGATTTATCTCAGTGGGCCTTGGAACCATGCTAATCGCCAAGTTAGGACTGTCTGTGTACTAGGTGAAGGAATGTGTGAGTAGCATTTGTCTCTGTGAGGAGGGAGTCCAAGAGCCAGCCATAGGGTTATTATTAACATTGTGTCTTAGGTTAAAATATTAGCATGTCTCTGAAGCACTGAAGAACGTGCCTGAAGGTTTTACTGAACATTCTAGGCTTCAAAAAAAACCAACCACAACCCAAGCTCTTCTACGGTTCCCAAGTTGGTCACTGACATGCCAAAACAATGTGAAATAAAAGCATATTTCCAAGGTAAAATATTGATGAAGCACATCATAAGAAATATGTTGCTTTCCGCTTGCTTGTTCTATTTGAGGTGGTGTCCCAGCTTTGATGAGACAAAGTCTTGGTAATATAGATGTGAAAACAAAAGTAAAAATCTAGCCAGGGAAAGCTACCTTCATCTCACTGGGAAGGGAAGAAGGGGTGATGAGAGGGAGGCAGTAAATCTCCTGCCTCTGTAGCACATAGTTTACATCTTGGCAACCCTCTGCAAAACCAGTGAGCACTAGTTAACATTTTATTTTATTTTATTTTATTTTATTTTATTTTATTTTATTTTATTTTATTTTATTTATTTTATTTTATTTTATTTTACTTTCTCTAAGTTACACCTCATTAAAAGAAGAATCAGGGAAAAAAAGTGGAACACCATTAAATGTGTTATTATAAGTTTTGCCAGGAATGTCAGTATTTGCAGTACTATACTAAATGTGAAATAGCTTGTTATATGAATTTCAGTAATGCTGTGCTCTCTCTCTCTCTGATATCTATAACATAAATATATTAAAATATATAACATATGTACATATGTAAATGTTCTTATTTGTGTGTGTGTGTGTATCCAAAATATTATTGAGATGATGAAGGTAATTTATCTCAACTAGTTTTCTCCATGCAAAGTTTAGGTGTCTAATCCCAAATATTTGTCTAAATTGCCTCTGTAGTCAATAGAGTTCTTAGGATGGGATGATCTGCCCTACAGACTAGATAGGACTAGATCATTTAGAAAGCTGGCTTCACATGCAATTAGTGACATCTGATACATAACAACAAAATGTATCAAATGGACTGTTGCAGAGGAATTAATATATTAATGTACTTTATCATACTGGGCCCTAACATTTTTGTACAGGGCCAGATCTTTTCAGATGAACTGCACTGACCAATATTGCACTGGGAACATCCTTATAAAAACTAACATAACTGTAAATGGAATAAGGCACTGCCTTGCATTTGGTCCACGGCGACTGCACAGAGTAGAGCTCCATACAGAATTTTTGTGCATAATACATATTGTAAGCCTGGCATCCTGCAGTTCTATTGAACAGCTTTGCGCAAGAGCAAATTACGAGTCAGCATGAGAATGCCTGGCGGAACAGTTTTCAGTGTCACTGGTTTCACTGGTTTACAGTAAAGACAGAAACCACTTTCTTAAGCAAAGGTGCACCTAAGAAACACTGTGTTATGGTCTCTCATTACTGCAGGAAAAGAAGATGGTCATGGTCATGAGCCAGAGGCCTTTGCTTGGATTTGACTGTCACCTGTTCAGTGCAGCGAGGCGTACAACTGCTCGCGAGTCCTCAATTTTACCACCTTCGGGTTCTTCAGAAGCCAATGTGCAATTCTCTCAAAAAAGACCAGAGGCAAATTAGACACTGAAACTTAGCTTGAGAGGGATACTATTTGTCCTGCCATTTTCTCCAACACACTTAGTTTTCTAATCAGTCACTCAGCATGAGCTACTCTTGGGTTGGCTTGTTCAGTATTTCTATACCTCCTTCTCTGGTCTTGGTTGGCTTCAGCAGGGATGAAGTAAACATTTTATCATGAATGATCATATACTAATGGCTTCTCCTCCGTCTGTCTGGAGAAATGTATTATTTTGCAGTGAAAGAAGAGCTGAAGAAAAGTTATCCACAACAGAGCTCACAGGAAGCAATTTGGAATATCAATGCATTGTCTTTTAAATTACCTTTGGAGGAACCAGGATGGGTAGTGTGCAATTGCCTTCCTTTTAAATGGATATTTTTTATTTATATTTGCAACAGTCAGTTGCAACTTTTCAGTAAGCAGTAGTGAATATTGCTGTGGATTACTCCCCAAATAATTTTAGTAAATTATTTTCTGTCTTCAAAGAACCTGAAGGGTGAATGTTTTTAGCGATATCTACAAGGAAGTACTTCACTTTTTATTTTTTTTCTTCAAGGGAGGTGGATTTTCCCCTCCCTTTTTGCAAGATACTGTTTTTATGGTCAATTACTTGCCTTAGTGCTTCATATAACACTATTGTATACAAAGCATTACTGTCTGACCTCCTCGTTAATTATGCTAAGCAGTACAGCTGCTTTCCACTAACTGATGAAATAAAACATAATAGCTTGCTTGCTTGAGGACATTGGTTCTCTGGGTCAAAAAAAAAAAGACAGAATCCAAGTTTGACCTTTAATCTAGTCTAAAGTTTAGATATATGCCAGGTGTTGCTGGAGATAGGACTCACACCCGTGCTCCAAGACTGCTGACTTCAACTTCTGCATAGCTGTGCAGCAGATTGGTAACCAGGGCTGGAGATGAAGCCCTTCTCTCTTCTTCATCAAACTAGAAAGTAAGCGCATGTAATGTAAGGAAGCAGAAATACAGTTTGAGTGTTCATGGCAACTCATGTTAAGTTTGATAAGATGTTCTACTCTGAATGCCATTTCCCAGGAACTTGAGGAATTCACAGAGGGAGGATATTTTTATAGGTGATACCCTGCTAAGCAGAAATTCTCCACAGCCTGAAATAAATTAGGGGTTAGACCTGGTGTTATCTCAGCAGCATCACAGACATAGATACAGAGAACTCTTTATTTTCTTAATGGCCTCTACTAACCATTAGTTTTAAAAGCAGTTAATTTACCATAGAAGTGTTAAGTGATTTCAAACCTTGGTGGACTTTATCCTTACTCTTCAGATAGACTTTAGTGAAATAAAATACTTCATAGTAGTAAGCTCAGCGCTGGACATTATACCTACAAGGACACATTACAAACCAGTGGGAGGATTTGCTTTCCATATTTGCATGTGAGGAACCTGAGGCATGGAGGACCTGCATTACCCAAATTTATAGTGACTGGAAACCAAATGTTCTGCTTTTTGGTCTCTGAGAATTGCTGAAGAACATCTCTGCTTCTGGTGGAAAATGGGGACAAGTCTTCCCCTCATAACTTAAAAAAAAAAAAAAAAAAAAGAAGAAACCCTTGTGGTCCTCATTGTTACCCTGGAGTGTCTAGGAACTTCTACATTATTACCTTGTCATTGTCACTCACAGAATCAGCACACCCTTTGATAACTTTTCTGCATCAACTGCTCCAGAGCTAAATGGAGAGGCATGGATGATTTCTCAAACAGTACCAAAGAATTTTTAAATAAGATTGAAACTCAGAAGTCATTCTCTGCAGAAAATACACCCTGTGAAGCAAGCTTTGGCTGAGAGGTAACAGTGCTGGTGCATGCTGAGTGGTGTCAGAGGTCTTCCAGTATAGTGAGGGAAAGACCCTTCCTGGGTCTGTTTTACAGATGCCTCTCAGACTAAGTGGACCATGTTCCTTCTTGGCCTTCTGCAGCTGGGCTGCACTGAGCCGTGTTTATGGTTCACATTGCTGAAGATAATCCTGACAATACACACAGTATGAGGAGAGTACAGCTGGACTGCTAGGAAAATAGAACATGGGAGGATGAAAAAGCAGAGGAGGTGGGGGTTTGGTAGTTCCAAGTTTGTTCCCCTCAGCCAGGGTAATCAACACAGTCATAAATTAAAAATTTATTCCAAGACAACACGTAAGTTACTCAGAAGTCATCACAATTACAGGGCTCTTGTTCACAGAGTCCACACATATTTGGAAGGGAAACAGTGAGTCTGAGAAGGGAATTGTTATTTTTATCAGTAGTTAGTCATTATTTGTGGTCTTTCCAGATAAGAAGGCAGAACATATTACAGTACTTATCACCAACATTATCTGCCATTAGACACAACTGAACTGGATTATTGCTTCTATTTTTCTATTTGTTTATATTTTTCAGCCATGGAGCAGTTACAGAGACCTCAGCTCCATATTCTCCATTTTGTCCTTCCTAACTTGGTATAAATAACTTATTAAGTAACAGCTTTTTCCAGCAATTAGAAGTTCATTTTTGTCATGTGTGTGAGGCCTTTGTGGCATTAAATGTGACATAGTTCTTATGTGGAAAGAAAATCCTTTTAAATTTGTCTATTCAAGTAAAATACAACATTGATACATGCTCTTCATTAATTCAGAATTGAACTTTATGATCTGAAACACTGTAGTATCTATGAACAGTGGTTTTTTAATGGCAGAATATAAATTCTGTAAGGTACAGAATGTACTTGATGGGTTCTTGTTCTACTTTAAGGCCAAGTTCTATAAATACTGTGTAAATAACATAAATTGGAAGAAAAGCTGCTAAGATCATTGAAGCCAACATTGCATATATTCCTATGACACTCTGTCTTTTTTTCTGGACTGTAAACCAGTTATGAAATTTTTCCTACTTTTGCCTGTAAATGTCATTTTTTTGTGAAACAAAATGGATAGCAGATTTGGGTGAGTAGTATGTCTGCCCATAGGTACTTTGCAAGTTGTTTGCTCTGGTTATTTACTACCTTTATCACGCCAGGTTATATTGCACAATTGTAGCACCTGACCAGCTGACTGAAAAAGTTTAACAGGATAATGTTAAGAGCAATTAGGAAAAAAACCCTGAACCAACACTAAACCAACAACCTTTCAAAATTTCAGATCACATAAATATTTTAAAGGAACAAATACTGCAACCTTACAAACAGCTTGAGTAACAAAAGCTGCTACCCTACAAGCAGCTATAAGGCTATTTATTCACGTATACATTTGTAAATCTTCTCATCATTCAGCCAGCTCTGGAGATAGTCCCAAATAGCATTTATCAGGCATGTAGCATGGTTAAAATCTCTGAGCATATGTCCTGGAACTGACTCTGACAAGCCCCTGATCAGTTCCAAATACCAAGTATTGTTAACTCCTCAACAAAAGAAATACCTCTACAAAATCAGCCTCCTTAACTGCGGAATTCCCTCTTTCCCTCTAATTCCCATACATTCTTCAGTCTGGGACTGTAAGCATGTATAAGCTCTAGCAAAGCAAAAAATAGAGAATATTTCATAGTCATAATAATTTCACAGCAGAATTCATTCTCATATTCCTTCCCTTTAAGGACTGCTATTTACATATGGAAAACCCACTACAGGCAGCTTTTATGTTTCCAGAAATTACTCACCATAATTTTCCCTTCTCCCCTCAAGCTCTGTATGGTAGATGCAGGGATGCATAGTATGACAGGAGTCTGACTTCTTTATTACAGACTAAATTATGTGAAAAATAGAAATAATATTAAATAAAGACTTCTCTGAATTATTTCTAAATGTGATGCCTTTTTTTAGATTATTTTTTAAGGAAATAGCATACACAGAGTGTACTTTATAGGTAAGATTTATTGTCAAATATTTGGGGTGATTTTTCTTTTATTGGCAGGCTTGCGAACTTAGAAATTTCAATTGAAGTGATAATTTCCCTGCTTAGTTTTTACCATATTCTTGTCTGCATCATTTGGATACCACTGGACTGGGCAGAGCCCTTTAAGGACTGCTTAACCTGGCCCAGGATATCTTCCTCTGCTCTAGGCTGAAAGCTTTGCTTTCTGGAACTGTTTGAGAATCATGAAGAAACTCTAAAACTGAGAGTTTCTTTTTTCCATATCTATAACATTAATTACTGATTTGGATCCACAAAATGAATGTTAAAGTTTTATTTGCTTGTTTTTTTTAAAAATAATTACTGTACAAAGGACTAAAACTGGGCAAAAAGGCAATGGCTGTCTTTTCACCATAAAGATGTTGTGCCTAGGCGAGGGCCCATGAGCTAGAAATGTGCAGGAATTGTGACAGGAACCAAATTCGACCTTTTCATTTGTTCCAGGAAAATCTTATTCATCTGTGACACCAGAAATGTTGCCTGTGCCTCTTTTGTTTCAGTGAGGCTGGGAAACAGGAATAAAACAGCTGTAAGACAAAAGCTGTTCTTGCAGATTTCCCAGCTCAGCTAAACCAGAGATCAACTGGAAAGACCCCAGAAAAGCCTGTGCTCTGGAGACTCCCAGCCTGATCTGAAGGCTTCTGGAGCCTTATCCACAAGGAACAAGGATGCTGAGGGTCAGGTTCAGAAAGCAGCAGGAATAGCGTTTGGCTCAGCATTTCTGTGCTGTTCCTTCCTGCCCAGGCTGAAGCACGGAAGCATTAAGTATGCAACTTTTTAATGCAAGGCTCTCAGAATGCCAGTTTGGTGTACTCTGCTTCAGTTCAGGAGCCCGGCAGCACAGCTAATGAGATTTGTGTGGGATATAAATCGCCAGTAGACATGGTGTGCTGTCCCTTATATAGCAAGCAGTGTTAAGTGGATAAAAGAGGGTGCCAGGGAGCAGGCATCAGGATGCTGCACCTATTTCTGCACCGCTTTTCTGGTGGCTGATGCAACTCGCTCCAGGGTCAGTCTGTCCCTTGGTTTCCTCTGCTACTGAAGCATGCTGGAAAGGCCTTCTGCAGTCCTTGACAAGTGCTTTGATATCTACAGATGAAAAAAAGATACTTCAGAAGTGATAAATATTACCATTTCTACAGTGCAGCACCAAATGATGAAGGAGCACTCAATACTGTTACCTGTGCCAAAAGGATGTAGTTATGTCTAAATCACACCAGTCCTCAATTTTCATGTAAATTTTCATATTTTCTTTCTGTTTGTTTACATCCACACTACTCTATAATAAGATTTACCCAGAACATTACTACAATAAAACTATTGCAGTTCATTTCTATGGTACTGCTGCTAATATTTAACAGACAATGAGATAAGTGTCCCATTTTATGAGGCAATAATGTGTTTCTTGACTGAATAAACTATGAATGCTGAAGGGCTGAATAGTTTTGCCCCTACATGGGAACATGATTAGGATGTCTATTGTATTCTCCAGTGTTGTCCCAGTTTAGGAAAGGACAAAATCTCCCAAGCTGCCTGCCAATCCAGCTTGCTGTGTTCAACTCCCAGCTTCTGTGTCTCAGAAACCATCCTACGAGACTTCAGCTGCTTAGCACAGAAGCAAAGAGCAAAGAGATATAGAGCAAGAATGAGATGGTGCTATTTACTCTTGTCCGCTTCGAAAATTTATCTTTTCTAAAAGTACAGCAGGAAGAACAAGAAAAGTGTCATATGTTATTTTTTTCCATTTTGAAGGAGACTGCTGCACTGCAGGGTCAGAGCATCATCTACATCTGACACAAGTCAACAGAGCTCTGGTGCTGGGAAGTGAAGGTTTAGAGTTTGCCTAATTGCATCGTAGACTCGCAGCCTCCTGAAATGAAGCCAAGATGAGCATCTGTGCTAGAAATTCAACCCCATGATCAGGGTCTTCTTTGTTTTGCCTGTTGCAGAATGTGAGCTTTTATTTTAGGTTTTAACTGAAAGGCATTTGCACTTGTTCTGGGATGTTGCAGATGGTCTAAGAGGAAATGGGTAGTCTTTGGATATTTCAGAGCTGAACATCTATGACGTGCAAATGCGAAGAAATTTGAAGACCCATTGTGTGCTGTGTACTCATTTCTGTATCTGTCAGAACTATAAAAAAGAAATTTACGCTCATATAATCCTATGTCACATGCGAACATAAGACTCGCTAAAGTATGTCCTCCTGCTTTATGCAGTCTTACATTTCAGCCAGGACAGTATGTTACGGACAGCTAATGTTACCCCCTTGTTTCTGTCTCTCTGCGTTAGATAGAACTATCAGCCTGTCTTGTTATCTCCAGGTGCTAAGTTGTTTCCATGTATGAGTGCTCATGGAGGAACTTCTGTGAAGTCAATAGGAGCCTAAAGAAGCTGTGCATCCTCCAAGCAAACCCAGAGGGGTAAGAGGCCAGCCTTTATTTTTTGTGGTCAGCCTTTCTATCATCAAATTGGCTCCTATCTACCCATTATGATGCTGATCATGATGGGTCCAAGACTGTTAACCATCCTGTGAATACCGAATGAATAGCCAAACCTCAGCAAGCTCCCCCTGAAGCGCAGCCTGCAGAAAGAGACAAGCTGGATCTGATGAGGACTGACCTAGTTAAACTAGAAGGGGCAATGTGGCTGAGCATGGAACAGTGCTTTTATTAGGGGATAGTAAAAATGTAGCAGCCCTGCCAGAATTTTCCTTCTCAGTGTAATTGTCTTATTATTTTGAGGAATCCTTGTGGGTGGTCGTGGCAGGAAAGGAAGCAGTCAGGCCTCGGCATGTCAACGGGTGGCTGCTCTGCATGCCAAGGGGTGGCCAAGTCTGTACACCCAGACCCCATCTGAGGCTGGCAGGGGAGAGGTACCATACACTGGGGAGGGTATGGGAAGGGTATGAGACTGGCAGATAAGGCACAAAGTGAACAGAGTAAATGAAAACAGGAATGAAATGAAATCTTATGTGGCATGCCAGCATGGTTGGACCATGGTGTTTTGGTTTGATGCCTTTCCTTATATATTATTATCACAGCTCTACCATTTGTTTGCAGTGACTGTGTAATTATTATAGATTATCTAGTAGGCAAATCGAAGTACATGAAGAGTGAACTCAAAATTATTGACAATACCAAACACAAGAAGAGTTACCATAGTGTTTGAGCAGCATACAGCGCTAACGCAGTCAGGTAGATAGGCAGATGCTGCTGTTAATATGAATGGTTCCATTTTTCCTGATCCATACTTGATTTCCAGATGCATAAATAACTCTACACATCACGTATCAAGTGGCACAGCCCTTTGGTACATATAATACTCTGATGTGGGTCCTCCTACTTAAAAATATCTTAAAGTTTATTTTTGTGGCAAAAAGTCATGTTTTAAACAGACTATGGGTTTCTGCATATGCAGTGAAATTAAACTCTCTCTGGATCCTCAGTTATTCTTAATGGTTCTTATGTCATTTGGAAATGGAGATTTGGTTTATTTTCTCAAGAAGTTTTTATTGGCTGCCAGTTGTACAATCTAGGTGTGGGGGAAAAATAGAAGCAGTATTTTATATGGTGAGACAATGGGAGAAGTCAGACGACAGGGCACATACGAAAGGGGGTACCTCATTGAACATGGCCTTTAGCTTTCAGGCAGTTCATAAACTATCTAATCATCCCTTTGGTGATCTCTATCCAGCATATTTCAACCATGTCTTTTTTTCTTAGCAGCAAGTTATAGCCTGTGTCAGCAATTCGCAACCTGCCCTGTCATTTTCTTTACTTTACAGGAAGACAGATTTTCCTGTGGTCGTGTCAATGTAATTCTCACCCCCAGCTCTGAAAAGTGAATACTGAGTGTGGAGGAACTATTACTTAATTTATTTCACGACTGGGAGGAGTAGGAAAGCTGCTGTGTGATGTCTTCTCTTAAATTCCCTGACCTCATTTTTTAGTGCTTCCTCTCCAAATAGTTATCTTCCATCCAAAATGAAAATTAAAAAGTATAACTACAAACCCTCAACTCCAAGAATCACAGTAGTAAAGACAGGAGAATGTACTCTGAGCAGCATCAGTTTATAATTAAACTATTTGTCTTTTACAAAAGGTGTCTAGGCTATTCTTATAGGAATATATTTTTTTATAGGCTGTACTTTATACATATTTCCTTCATTTTGGAGAACTGAGAATTTAAACACAGTCAGTCCCAGTGAAGCATCTTCTTTTACTGTCATTTTTATTTGATGCTTTTAGGACTATGGCAGACTGCAGTGTTCTTTCAGCTAGTGGTTAAGTTCATCGCTAAACACAAATGCTCCTTATAAATAGCCACAGAATCTGCCTTTGCAAGGTGCTGAGCATATCTAGCCTTTATCACTATAAAATACAAGCCTGGCAATCACCCCAGTTCTTGTGATCAGAAGGACGGAAAGGATTGGATACTGAGCTATGAAGCATGATTTCTTTTTCCTGCAGCTGAAATGTTCTTCAAGATACAAGGCAGTTCTTAAAAGGCACATTCATAGCTTGAGCCATATCCATTTGAAATCAATATTCACCACTTTTTTGTTTTTCTTAAGTTCCATTAACTTGGCAACTGCAGTCACTAGACTGTCCACATTAGAGGTGATGGGACACTCCAGTGAGCATTTTATATTACCTGGCACTTTGCCTGGCTGGAGCAGTGTGCTGCTCTCCCATTCTTCTCTCTCATAAGCACTAAGAGATTATCACCCAAACCTTCTCAATCAACCTGATCAGAGCATCAAAGTGGTATAATTCATCACAACTCATCAAAGCCACCCAGAGAAGGTATGGGAAATGGTTTGGAGATAGTTCAATACATCAGTGCTTTCTGCCCTCCAAAACCCCTTCATTCAGTTCACTTCAGCTCTTGTCCTGTCTTAACTTGTATGTGTCTTCCTGGCTTCTCCACTCACATGTTATGAAAAACATTTTTCTGTGTTCTCTTCCCTTCTATAGCCAGCATTTCCTAATTGTCTAAGTGTCTCGCATTCTCCACAGCTGGCCTCTAAGACAGTTGCAGCCATGGGTGCAGGGCTAGGCATAGTGACTATGATCACAATTTATTTTTGGGATGCAGGAGTATGCCCACATCTCAGCAGCTGTGAATGCTGGCATGTGCTGGGGACAGGAAAGGTTTACATTGCCTGGATTCCAGGGGACTGATTTAGAGCAACTCATTTTGAGGCGGTCGGCAAGATAAAACCCGTGCCGACTCCCTCTGGAAAGCTACCATCTAAAAACTATATGGTCTCTTCTTCACCTTTTGGGCAGTGCCCTCAAGAAAACTAACCTTTCCTTTGTGTTCTTCTTTTGGTAGGCTGAAGACAAGGGGAAGACACTGGAGTTGTGTTTATTGGTCTTACCAAGATGGAGGAACACTCTCCTAGTATTGCCAGTGGAGTCTGTCCCACTTCTCCTATGAGCACAGGGACAATCAGAACTGTACAGCTCAGCAGCATCACATCTTGATGAAGAGGTGATTTGTGGTTTGTTTTTCTTAGGGTCAGTGTCCTCAGACCACAGTGAGACAGAAGATGGTTAATTTCTGATACCTTCTGGAACAGTGACTAGCCCATAAAACATTTTGTCCTAACCCAAACAAGATATGATGCAATGATTAGGGGAACAATTAAAACTTCTGCCATCTTATTTAATGAAGTTAGTAATGACAGTGACAGCAAGGGAGTTCACAATCTCTGAGAATGCATTTCTTAATGACATAATACATTTCAAGCTTTAGAGCACCCTTGTGGTTGATAAATGAAACAATTCAATACATTTAACATCGTTCAGAGAGAGATAGCTGGTGAGTGCCAGCTGACACATGGTTCATGTAAGAACAAAGCAGTAGCGATCCTGAAGTTTTGCTTCATGCAAAGCTCTTGCTGTTAGGCTAGTTTGTGGTGCATAGTGAGGTACTGTAACCTGTTTCAGCTGCCTTGCAGTAATCGTCTCTATCTCATCTGCTTCTGATTTGCTGCATGTTAGATGCTCTCACCCCTGCACAGCTGGTAATAGAGACAGATCATGAGATTGCAGCTCATCAGAAATCTGGGTGGGACAGCATGTATTTTAGAAATGCCTAGTGCAAGTAAATTGCTGAAGCAACCCCTTTTCTTTTTAATGTTTTGATTAATGACCACCATGTTATTGTGTTTTACATGATTCACCGTCCTTTTTGGGAGACTCCTTTTCTAAGGCAGAGACTGTCCCTTCCCCTCACAGTTTACCCAGTTTTTCCCTCACTAGTGTAAACAATGGAGGTCCCTTGCCTCTCTCTTGAGCAGGCAAACTCCTGCAATCTAGCATGGAAGGACTGGACATGAGGTGGATTATAACAAAAATCACCTTTGTCCAGTTCCAGAGTCCATCAGGACGAGACTGAGGGTGCCTGAAGAAGTTGGATAAATGGAGTGGAAGGTAACCCCATGTGACACTGCTGCCCACAATAGACAATTTGGGTAAAAGGCACATGGTCATCTTGCTGGTACCGAGTGAAATTTCTGGAAACTAATGCGATCTTTAACATTTTAAAAGGCTGTTTGTGTCTTGAGCTTTTAAGCTGTGAGGGAATTGGACTGTGCCTCTGTAAATAATTTGCAGTGAGAGCTGTTTTTATCACTGTGCTTCAAACAACACTCAGCATATTGCTGGAACCAATTATATAAAAAAAATTATATAATATGTCTTTGGGTAACTTAAATACCATACTGAGCAGTTATAGTTGAAAGCTGAAAGATGCCAAAGCTGAATTTGAAAATAGGATGAGATAAAACATTCAGTCATATTTATCATAGTTTTTCATTTTCTGTAGACAACTGGTAATATAGAAATATATTTGTGTTAAAATTTCATTGTTCTGTAGAACAGATGTTTTTATACTACTTTCTAAATCGTGTTTAATAACATATTATGTGATACACTGTAGTATAATGCACACTTAAAAAACTTCTGCAGATACAACATTTTGATTAAAAAAGTGTGCTGGGAGTTCAGTGTATCCCTGTATAATTAGGTGTTATTATTTTGCTGTTTAGCTATTCTAATCATAGATTGGATTGGATTGGATTGGATTGAATTGGAAGAGACCTTAAATACCACTTACTTCCAACACCTCTGCCATGGGCAGGGACACCACCCACTAGATCAGGTTGCTCAAAGCCTCATCCACCCTGTCCCTGAACACCTCCAGGGATGGGGCATCGATTACTTCTCTGGGCAACCTGTTCCAGTGCCTCACCACCCTCATAGCAAAAAATTTCTTCCTAAATTCTAGTCTAAATATCCCCTCTTTCAGCTTAAAACCACTCCACCTCATCTTATTGCTTCATTCCCCAATAAAGAGCTCCTCCCCAGCTTTCCTGTAGGTCCCCTTTGAGACGTGGAAAGCTGCTACAAGGTCTGCCTGGAGCCTCCTTTTCTCTATGCTGAGCAAGCCCAGCTCTGTCCTCATGCGGGAGGTGCTCCGTAGCCCTCTGATCATCTGAGACATCATCATGTGAGAATTACGCAATGGGCTACTTTAAGAAAATATGAAGAATATCTTTCTTTGTTTCTAAAACATAGGGTAAACAATTCCCTCTTAAATAGTTTAATGCTGAATATCATGTACTTTTGACATTCAAAATAAATCATATTTCCCTATTTAAGCAAAGTTATTTGATAGCAGCAAAGTGCTAGTTCTCAAAATACAGATTACAAAGTGAGGCCAAAGATGACCAAAGTTTTAAAAACACACAACAGATATGTTGTGCAGACCCCACCAGCAGAAACAGATTTAAATCCATGAAACTAGATGAATGACAAGTCAGGCTTTTTAATCCTTTTTTTATTCCACGTTTCTCTCCTGCACATAAAAGAGAGGTAAGATGCTCTATACTGTGAGGCTGTATGTACAAGGAGAAAAAGAAACAAGGCTAACAATATCAACCAGTTTCAAAGGAAACGGTGCCAGTGAGGGAGAGTGGAAGAGAAGTGAACGTGACATTATTAGGGGTAGAGAATTGAAGACAATAACCCTCTCAACAAAAGGTCATCAGTGGTTGGGAAAGGCACCACTTCTTTCTTACTATTGATTTTCAAACACATTGATGAAGATGTCTTTGTGTAGAAGACATCACAGAAATCAGTCTCTGCTACATTTTGGCAGGACACTGACTTTTGACACAGATTCTGCATGCTTTCAATCTTGATGTCCAGAAGGCATTTGACTAAGTAGTGTGGGGGTAATGACCCAGATTGTGCCTGGGAGACATGGAGGAGAAATAGTGATCTCTAGGCTAAGCACTGCTTTAAGATTATTAAGAACTGGCACATAAACACAGCCCCCTGCCTGGTAAAAAGGAAGCTGTGTTTATTAAGGGCCAAGGCATCCTTGATGTGGATAACTTGATCATTAGCTTCTTAGCACAAAATTTGAACTTTAATATGTATTACTTAGCTGTGTATCATACAACCCCAGTGTAGCTATGTAGCAGAGTATCCTTATCTGAATAATTAACATTGTAGCATCCGTGGTTGCTAAAAAACAGTGGAAGGAAGATCAAAACAGTGCCCTAAGTAAGCAGCATTCCCTCAAACAGATTTACAGCTTCAAGGTAACTCCTCAGACTGTGCTCCTCAGCCCAGTGGCAGAGCTGTTTGCTAAAGAGGACAGCAATTGAAAGACAGTGATCTGCTATTGGCCTGATTCCTGGAAGAAGGAAGAGAGGAAATGATCACTTGCAAAAGCTGGGATGCAGAGAGCCTGACCTTGAAGCATAACCAGGTTCTCGAGGGAAGGGGGTGTTTGAGATATGCCTACCCAAAGCATGAGTTGCATTCCAGGCAGAGATCCCACAGCATGTAAAGGGCAAGCATCACAGTCAGCTGGCATAAAGGTATAGCCTGGAGATGAAAGTAAGGAGATCATGAGCTTGTAAGTGAGAAAGAGGAGAAGGGATCCGCCTACCTGCTTCTTGGAAAGGGTGCCCTTAGGGAGCTGAGAGACGTCTCAGGAGAGGCAAGATGGATGATAGATGGGGTCAGGGAAATGAGAACTGCATCTGCAGCTCATTCGAGGAACATAAGGTCGCATTTATAGTATTTGCTGATGAATGGCAAGATTTTACTGCACATCCTGGGTAGCCTACCCAGTGCTGTTAGAAACTGTAAAGTAATTCAATGCATGATAAATGTGTAACTTGATACTCATCAAGTCTGAAATCTCAGTTTCTGCAAGGAGTCACACCCTTCTGCTCAGACGAACTGTTGAATAATAAAAGCCTTTGGACTTGGCATTCCATGACATGTGTAATTAAGGTTAAATGTCAGTTTTTCAGTCCAAACAGTTGCGGCTGGTTGAGGTGAGGTGGTCGGTTGCTGAAAAGCGGGGGAAGGGCTCGCTTCACAGAGCCAACTGTTTCTCTATTTCTTGAACCAACTTAATGGATTTTCAAGCAGACTGAAAGCTAAAAACTCCCACTTGAGTAGAAACTTCTTCTCCCCACTATTTTGTTTACCTAATTCAAAAACCTTGAATCACACTTTAAAATAGTTGACAATGTGTAACCTTAGGAAAGCACATTCCTAGTGTTCAAACATATTAGGGGGCTTTGCTAATATGATATTAAAACATATGAGACACACTGACTACCATTTGGTCTGAAGGAAACAACAGATGCCAGGTAAAATAAGAATCCAGTGCTGCCAGTTGCAAGGCCTGGAGGAAATACCAGAGATGTCAATGGAGTAGAGGGCGGTGATAATTCTAGGCTATGTCTACGCAGCTTGTCAAGCACAAAAAGGAAAAGTCTGATGCACCCTCTGACCCCGTGCTCTGTATTTGTGCCACCGACTCTACAGTATTTCTCAGATAGCCTGTTGATATCCACATTGCGTAAGAAACTCTGAGCAATAAATTATGTTTACTTCTAGGTGAAGCAATATCAGAAGCCATGTTAGAAGGGTTGCTTACATGTGATTTGTGGCCACAAGGGCAGATGAGATAGATGGAAGTTGCCAAGGAAGTAAAATTTTATCTTCACTGTCTGCATGATAGTCACAAATCTTCTTCCTCACCTTTTCCTTCACCCACCTGCCTGCACATCCCTTCATTCTCCCTAAGAGTGTTATCTGAGCACAAATATCAGAGGGTTGTTGGTATATATGGACTGCAGTGTGCACCTGGACCTTTCTACATAGACAGTATTGAATCTCTGTTATTCAGAGAACATCTCCAGAAGATTCTTTCTGGTGAGGATTCTCATGGAGACATCAAACCTCAGGTCAGATTTCTCCCTGGCCCTAGTAGGAAGCAAGTTCCAGTGATGACTTCAAACAGCAGGAGAGCTGTACATGTCTTCCCCCATCTCCTGGACTTCCTAGTAGGTGGCATGTTACGGATGTCTGGCTGCTGAGCTTTTACGCCTCTGCTGCATTTTAGGTTTTGCCTTTTACTCTTTACTTTCCTGCAAAGAAGTCTTGCAGAGGAGAGCTTTTAATTTCCCTCCCCTAGAGTTTCCTCATTGTTCCTTCTGCGAATTTTTAATTTCAAAAGTTTTCTTCAAACACCTTTTGTCCCCTCCTGTACATAAGTGAGTTTAATTGTCCTCAGATGAAGGTCCTTACTGTTTCTCAAGAAGCAAACAAAACACAAACACCTACAGTCTTATAAGTAAGAAACACATGAATACAAAAATTATGGGTGAATCCTTTAAAATACTGGAAGAGGAAGGCTGTTCAGAACTCTTGCTTTATGGAAAAAATATCCAGAACCAGCGTAGCTATAGCAACATGTGTATTGCCACATTTGAAGGAAATCTGGTCCTCATAATGGGTAATCCAATCAAGCAAACAAAGCAGATACCTAAGTAAATCTAATGAAGTTAAAATTAATTTAAGGTTAATATAAAAACATAAAAAACCTTCGCACAGAATGCAACAACCTTAACTCTTAAACCTCAGCAAAGATTCAGGCTTATCACATCACCAAACTGCGTTAGAAACAAACCATTTCTTGGAAACCAACTTCAATTGTCAATCTGACGCTTTGTACAAACACGCACATGTACATGCACCCACATTCCGTAGACACATCCTATGTGCTACGTACAGGCATGGTGCTTATGCACATGTATGCATTCTGTAACACTTTTAAAAATTCACGCTCCTCCTTAATCTCCATCATAGTATTGATGGTGAAATCCTTGCAGGTCACGCTCATGCAGAGAAGCAAATACCCTTGGGCTTGAACTGGAGCCTTTCCTTGGCCTACCAGCAGCACAGGGCTTCAGGAGCATCCCTAGGTAGCCTGAATCCAGGCATGAAGAAACAATACATGCCCAGGTTGGACCTCCCCCTTTATGATCTTGATTGTCTTCCCATCAAACTCACAACCTCCCCGTATCCCTGAGCTGGGGATGTGCTTATCAGTGAGCAGAGGATAAGCAGTTCCTTTTGTCTGAAAAGTAGTCAACTATTCCTAAAAGCACAATTTTACATTTTATGATTTGGCCCTTTTCTGCACTGTTTCTCATTCTTGGAAGTCTTTCCGTCTTTTATGATCCAAGCAGCCACCCGTTTTCATTTAAATCATTCCTTGAAACACACTTTCTCTACAAAGCCTCCGGCTACAGATGACTGGATAGGGCAGAAACAGTGTTTGAATTCAGAACAAGGGTTTTATTTGAGCAAATTGCTTGGGGAATAGCCGCTTTTTATACCACACCTGATATGCAACAGAATATTAGTATGCAAACAAGGATATATTATTCACTAGTCATTATTTCATTATTCTTCTCTTTAAGAGGGATCCAATCATCTAATCACAGCAGTAAGGGAGTAGAAACATACCACGTCATTTAAGATACCAATTACAGGCCTTAAATAAGGATGAGCAAATAGTCTTCATGGGCAGTTTGCCAGTTTACCCATTCTCTAGAGGAGCAACAAGGTTTTCTCTGTAAGGAGACAAACAAAAAAATATACAAATATTTTTGGGTAATCTGTTTGTAATCAATAGCTGAAGTGAGGTTTTTTTCCCCCAACAAAACTCTGTCATAGAGAAAAACTTATTTAACAACAATTAGGGAAAAAAAGTTTTTAATTGTATCATTTTAAACCACCTCCTTTACTTGATTTGTGGATGGTGTTTTGTTTCTATGTGTTCTCTAATTTAGTTTGCATATGGGAAGGGTTTCTTTTCACAGTTATTGTCAATGCTACAATATTCCTAATAACTTTCAGCCCATAGTAAAAAGTTACATTTTTTTGAGCTGCAGTGAAAAGCAGTGGCAGAAGGGGAAGAATTTCTAGGAAGTGTCTGGAGCAGAAACTGTGCACCTTCTACATGACTCCTCTTGTGTACTCATGCACATCCACACCAGAGACAACAAAAGCTAAAGGTCTTGGAAGAGGAGGAGCAGGCCAGGGAAATGACTGCCCAAAGCCTTTTTGGTTCCACATGGGATGCCTTACACAGAAAAGCAGAAGTAGATTTACATGCTACATGTGGCAGGCTAAATAAAATTGCCTGGAGAGGAATGCCCAGTTGTTCATGTGGGTGCGGAGTCTCATCCCTGAGTACCACAAATTCCTCCTGTCATCCACCAAAATTCAATCTAAGACATCATTAACCTCAATAATAATCTTGTTCCTTTGGTCTCAAGGCTCCATTAGTTTTCATCTACTTTCCCGCTATCTGGAGGCCCAGAAAAAAAGGCTGGATCATGCCAGCTTAACTGCTCCATCAAGGACGGGAACATTCGTCCCTCCCTGAGAAGAGCCCAGCTGAACAAAGTTAGCAGAACCATTTGACACCATTATTTGACACTGAATAATCATGTAAATGCTGATAAGTGCCCTGTAGTGAGACAGAAACACTATGTAAAACAAGCCAAAGCCTGTTGCTAAACATTTGTGTTTGCAGGTAAACTATGTGACCACACACTGTTCATTCATAAAATGGCACTGGGAGATCACCATGCATGAGCACAACTGTTCCCCTTTGCATCCCCTTCCCACCAAGATCTCAGGAGCCACCTGCTGACTTTGACCAGGGCTGTGCTAGGATAGTAGCACCCTGGCCTGAATTGCTAGAAGTCAGTAAAGGACCATGACTATTTCACCTTTACAAACAGTAAATATACTTGTGTGTGCATGTTTGTGTATAAAAACATGGCAGGTATGAAAAATACTGTGGAAAACCTGAAAATCTTGTCCTTGGTATAGAGTTAAGATGCAGGCTGCCCTTTAGTGTAAGGACATCTTTTCTAGTTTCTTTGCTATCCGAATCTAAATCCAACAGGTTGCTAACTATTTTTCCCTCTGAGGAGACAAATATTGCCACCAGTTTTGCTCTTACAGTATGAGCAATATATGTGCGCTGTTGAGCATTGCCTTATTAGCACATCCTGTAAAATGATAACCAGTGGTGTAAAGTCCTTGCCTAACATTTATAAACATTTCCTCAGAAGAAACGCCAGGCACTCCAATGCATTTAATTTTAGGAAAGCAGCTGGTCCAAAAACAGTGGAGACTGTATTATTATTAGTTTCTCTCTCTGAGGCAGGACTGATGGTGCTTTCCCATGGAGAGAACGAGCAGATGCAGTTTAGGAGCAGCTTTGGTATCATACAGAGGTCTGTTTTTCACTGTATCAACAAATTGGCTGCCCAGTGAAAGGGACACGACCAAGTTTGGTTTCAGCTAGCTGTGCCTTGCTTTGGTGGCAAGCTGAGCTTGAGGAAAGGGTTAGAGATACATGGGAGGGTAAAGTGCTTCATTTTAGTGAGTGCTGGAGGAGAGACAGAAAAATAATGCAATTGCCACTCAAACAGAACCTTTTCTTCAAAATAAGATGGAGGCAATAATGACGAAAAAACTGTTAAAAGGCTGTAAGTCTGTGCATGCTGAAAGGCTAAAATACCCACAGAGGTGCTCTGATGAGCTGAACACCACCAGAACATTCACTGGTCCAGTCTGACCCATTATACAGGTAAACCTAAGATACAAAAGCTCTGACCCAAGCACACATTCCACAGCCTAAGGGCAGCTGAGTAGTGCCACCTGAACCTCCTTAATTCCAGAGTACGGAGAAAGCATATGGAAAACCTCAGGATGGGGATACAGCACAAAATGTCTTTGTAGAGTGCCTGTGCCAGTAACATTGCCCTGCATCCTTCTAGGAAGCAAGCCAGGGAGCAATGCTTAAGCAAGAGGAGTTCTGAAAGCCTTGATTCAATTTGTACCCAGCTCAGCTCCCTAACTGTCTCTTAGCTACTTCAAATTACTTTATTTTTTGGCAGCCCAGAAATTAAATGTTAACTCAGAGAACTGTATTAATCTCTATTAGTAAGGAGCTGGAATCTAAATAGCTTGAACCTAGGCTTTCTGGTGTGTCAACTGAAGCAACAGGCATTTATCCAATTCATAAATCAGTTTGTCTGACAGAGCAGCCAAAAGTTAGTGCCACAAAAATACAATAGTCTAAGCACAGTGTTTACCTTGAAATTGTTTTATGGTTTACTTAAAAAAGCCCAAACCAACCAACCAAACAAAACTATGACAAAAACTATGAACAAACCTGGGAAGGCTAAATTAATGAAAAATGTATTTATTTTAAGTTTTTTTCCCAACATTACAGATTACAATAGCATACTGCATGTTTCCAGTTGCTACTGAGTGTTTTTGTAAGGGAGACGCCCTCTTAAATAGTTCTTATCTAAGAGAAGTTGGATTTCTTCACTTCAATATACCATGCACAGAAAATGCCTGCTTGCCACCTAAACCCATTTCTTTTGTTGAGACGGTGGCCAACACAACGCATTCAGAGCAAAAAAAGGGCAAGAAGTGCTAAAATGAGCAATTACTTAGGAACCTGCCTCTAGCAAAAGCTGTCTTCTAATCACTGGAAAATTTATTGCTATTTATGATCTAAAACATGGTGATTTATATCCCTTGTAATTTGTTATTCTACTCAGTGCAAGACTTGGTGTTTGTATTATTCATGGGCCTTTTTAAACCTTACTTCTTTGCTGACCTCAATAATAGCAGCTGGGGCAGTAGGTTCTACAAGTTAATTATTGGTTGTGTCTAAAGCTGCCTTGAAAGACTTGCATTTTACCTACATTTGCCTCCTAATTTGCTCAAGTCTCTCTTCCTGTAATCTGAGTATGGCTACTTTCTATATAAGGTTCATGATTCTACTTCAAATATGTCTTCAAAAATCATTGCTCATTTTTTATCAGCTCCAAGCCTTTTGTGTACAAATAGAATCTTTGTGTGACGCTTCATACCATGAATGCTTTTTCCATCAGCTTTCTTCTGGCAAATTTTTCCCAAAGGTATCCTGGTTTCAGAATTGCTTTGCCCTAGCAAGGTGTGTTGGTAAACAGCAATCAAAATGCAGGAACTTTTCCTGAATTTTCTTCCTAATTAGGAAGTGAACCCCCAAGCATTCTTGCACTGTTTGCCAGAGCTGTCAAGATCGGGAAATATATTTTCCCTGAACAGATTCTGGCTGATGGTACAGACTCAAAACAGTGCTTCACTGAGGCTTGCCACTCTCCCATGGCCCCCAGTGCTTCCCTTTGGCTCTTTCACTGGCCCCTCAGGCCAGGGGTCTCATCTGCTTCTACCCAAGGCACAACTGCTAGGGATGCTGCCATGCAGTTTGAGTACTAAAACTGTGTGCCCTTTGCTGATCCCCTCCCTGTACTTCCCTATGGTAAAGGAGGCTTTGCTCGGGGTTGGGGCACAACTGGTGACTTCTCAGTCCTGTTCCAGCTCAGCATCACTCCAGTCTTCCTCAGTTCACTAGAGGGTTACTTTATCACTTAAATCTTCCTATCCTATTTCAGCCCCTGTACCTGACCCCAAGCCTTCTCCCACACAGCATGCCCAGCCCCTGCCCACGTGTCCAACTTCCTTCTGATGCAGAAATTCCTCACTTACACCAAAGCATCTTCCTGCTCTTTGTGGACTTTAAGAGGAAGCAGTAGAGCAGAGCTGGGATTAAAACCAAGGAGATACAAATGCCATAGCATGCTGAGAATCTTCTGTGGTGACTTTTCCCATTGCTGCTTGCAAACTGTGTGATCCCACCATGAAAAGTAAGTCTAAGAGATTGTCCATTCAAGTGAACCCCAGCACAACCACCATTCCTAGTTTCTATGCCCACTCAAAATGCTTTAGCACCAGAATGCTGAGAAGAGTTTACTCACATGGTCATTTGGGTTACGGAAGATGAGAGAAGGGCCAACGAAAGATGATGGGAACAAGATTCCCTTACTCCTGTTGTGGTCCCTAGTGGCCTCTCTTCTGAAGATTAGAATCAACAAAGAGAAAGCAGCCCCCATTCCTATCCACATTCCCTGAAGGTAGCGTGCCTGCTGCCTGCATTTGCTACTGGCACTACCTTGCTTCAGAAGCAGTAATTAAACAACCCAAGAGTACATACTTCTGATGGTACACAGTAAATCAAATATCCAATCAGACTAGACATGTCTGGTCTTCTAATTATCTTGAAGTATTTAATGGTGGCAGCTCAGGACCTTATCACAAATTTTGCATTGTGCAGTTGTTTGGGTTTTTTTTTTCTTTTTTTTCCTTCTCAGCCCACTTTCTGGATATAGTGTTATCATTTGAAGCACAACATTGATTTTTGAAATGATACTTCTGAGTCATCCTGATTACACTAAAAGGACTCCAAAACTAGAAAAGAGAGAACCCAATATACCTACTATTAAAAAAGCAGAGTTTTAAATTAAGCTCAATAATTTAGGAGAACAATCCACTGTACTTCTTAGTTACTTGGGCTGGCATGAGGAAGCGTACCTCCCAGTCTCATTTCAGAATCTCAAGTATTTTCCTGATGTGATTGAAGCATGAAAGAATACCAGTATTCCTCCAAAATCACTGGAAATGCCATTCTAGCAATCATAGGGAAAGTGGGATAGAATGAGTCAGGGCACATTGGTGAGTGGTGACCCAGCCCCTTGGGCATCTGTGGACAGGATCAGTGACATGGGTGGACTTTTTTCGGCACATGTGTTTGCATGTGCATGAGTGTATGGCAGGAGTTGAGGATTTGCAAGGCGGCATGTCCCTGAGTGCTGGAGGACATGCAGGAAGAAGTGTTTTTTTCTTGAGTACTGGGGGAAGGGAAATAGTAAAAACCCCTTTAAGAGCAGCTAAGTGCCAGAGACTCCTGGCTAAAAAAACCCCAGTGTGTTTTGTTGTGCTTTTTCAAATAAAGAAGGATTTTTTGGTGCATCAGGCAGAGATCTCTGCCAGCCAAGCTGGCAGAAATGGACAATGCAAGTTGTTACAGCAGGAGAAGACACAGGCTGCTTAGATGGGAAAGGTAGGGGGATGGACAACATTGTCTGAAGGAGGTGGAAGAAAGAGTCAGTATACTGTAGAACAAACAATGGCATGGCTGTAAGAAGTGATGAGGCATCTAGAGACAGGATGGGAGGACAGTAGAAGCGGCATATGGTTATCCAGCTCCTCCCTCATAGGGTCATATCTTCTAGGTCAATCTATTATGAGAATGGATGTCATGGCACATCCATGGGTGGAGCATGCTGAAGATATGTTATAAAGCCTGCCTCGCAGATATAACACATAAAAAAGTGCAAAGGATAGCTAGGAAAAAAGCCAGCAAAGCTCTGATACTACAATGCTGCAGAGAAACAACAAGTTCGGGGGTACAACAGTTTTCCTTCTTCTGATACAATTCCTTGTTCAGCATTAGAAGAAAAGGACCCAAGCTATCACAACACCCTCTCTGCCTAGAAAGAGCTCATGCTTTAGCTTAGCCAGTATCATATGCATAATTGATGAAGTATATTAGAGAGAGAAGTTCAGGCCATTGTGTTCGGGCCAGGACAGGAAGGCTAGAAATGCTGACTCAGCAGGGCTTACCTTTACTTTAGAAGAAGAGGATTTGTCCACACCCAGCAATTAAGTTGTCATCTCTATTTGATACAGCAATCACCTCTGCAAATGCTTTACAGAGCAATTTTCCTCTACAAATGGACATCAATCTTATTAATGCAACTATGAGAAGTTTTTCCAATATTCATTGTAAGATAGAATCTGTGCAGCATGGAGAGTGACAGCACCAAGCCTTTTCGCATCTAAGAAAATATCCAGAAAGCTAAAATAAATGCTGTACAATGTCAGCAAGTCTGACCTTTCTCCAGACAGCAGCAACAAATTATCAAGCTGAAAAAAAAAGAGAAGCAGTCCTTCTAAGAAGGAAAGTGAGCTCTGGAAACCAAGTAATTTAATGTGCTTTAATGTCTCTGGCCAAGCTTCATATCACTTGGAGTAGTAAGGAAAAAAAAAAAGAAAAGGGAAAAAAATCAAGCCACCTTTAATTCCCATGAGGAGGTCACAGAGTTTATCATGTCCAAAGGCTTACAGCCTGGTGTGGGGGCTACAAAAAACAGCAGGGAGCATTCCCTCAAAAAATGATACATCTTTCCCCCTTCTGTCTGGTTTCTGCGTCTTTAATCAGATAAAAACACTTATTATATTCAGTATCCTTAGAAAAGAAAAAACGATGTGAGATTGTGTCTTTTATTCAGCTCCTTTAAGGCCTTAAAAAGAACCATAACAAAAAAAATCCAGTCTACCTGCCTGACTGCTTCTCTCATCTCACAAAAAGATGGAAAGCCTCTTATATATTTTCTTCAAACTTTAGCTCAGAAATTCACATTCTCTCTCTCTCTTTTTTTTTTTCTTCTTCCAGCTCATACTTTCAGACATGATTCTTGCTGGCTTACTTGATGTAAGCACTGAGGACTTGGAGAAAGCCAACTGTATTAAGAGAGCTGTGGAGTACCACTACCACTAGCAAAGCAGTCATGCTAGTGAACCCAAGTCTACCCAGCTCTTTGTTTATACACATTGAACTCCCAGCATTCGACAAAGATGTTTTCTTAAAAAGATACAACCTTGCCTATTCGCCAAGTGGTAGAGAAAGCTCCGAATCCATTTCATTAGTCCTCTCAGCAGGCATGAACAAGGATATCATAAAACTACTTTACAGATAAAAAAAAAATTAAGCAAATCTTTTAGGTCTTCTTCATGCACTTTTAGAATAATAACAGTGGAAAAAACCCTGTCTTGAGCAGAAGTTGCTGTCACAGAGACTTCAAAGCTTTTAAGACGCAACTATTTCAATACAAGATGACCCTAAAAATTGCCCCAAAACAACAGCCTGTTAAGCAGGCAGATACTTCCCTTTAAGGCTGAGCAGATTACAGAGCCAATTTATACCACAATAGCTACCAGCTCTTCTTCTGCACAAATACACTCTTCATCTACGTGGCTGCAAGTGAGCTCAGATCTCGACATAAGGGAGAGGACACCTCTTCATTCCCTGCTGCAGCTGCCTACCATAGGGATAAGGTTTGAGTTTGGAGAGCAGAGGTATGGCTGCACCTAGGAGCTCATTGTGGTTGAAGATGAAGTAAATGAAAGTCAGTGTTTAGCCCCTTTTTCAACTCACAAGGCATTTCTCCAGCAATTCCAAAGAATGGAAGAGATACAAGGTGCCCATGAGAACACGTTGACTAAGCTTAAACAAGGGAAGGAAGAACTGATACACAGTTTTCAGCTGACACTGAGTCTCCAAAGCTTAGTGCTAGAAAAGTGACAATCTGTGAACAGGATAACAGTAAATTTGTCTTGCAGCAGCAGAAAGAAAAGACCCTTTCTAGCTCTACATCCCTATGGGAGATTTTGCTTTTGGAAGCTCACAAGCTAATGAAAAATACATAGGCAAGACCTGGCAAAGGGGAATGGCAGCTCGTGAACCATCCATATACAAGTGGAGCAAAATACAAGCTCTGTCACTGTCAAAATTTTGTCTAGAATCTGAGGCGAAGATTTACACTCTAGAGGGAGTTGCTTTGCAAGGCTAACCAGTCATGGTGGGGTTTTAACTATTCAGCAAATGGTAGAGGAGGAGCAGGGAGGCCCTGGGATGTGGAGAGGACTTGTGGTTAATCCTTCACTAACCCCCAGCTATTGGTACTGTGCTTATTTAAGACCAAATATGAGCAGGTCCTTGCTGTGCCCCTTTGACTGTCATCAGTCAAATGACCCCTTAGTACTGTAATTACTCCAGGGACTGGCCCAGATCCCAGCTGCATCTAGGACTTCATGGGCTTAAGGCTATCCCCAGTGAATCCACAGCGAGGACAGCGAGGCCACCTCAAAAATCCCCACCACACCCCAGGTGTCATGCTGCATGGGGCTGCTTTTGAAAGGTGGCTGCCTACCCCTGCTCTGTTTGTGGATCCTCCTTCCCTCCATAAGATTTTCTTGAGTAAAAAGAAAGAAAATCCTCTAGGAAGCCTGAGCCATCCAGGCAGCTGGAAAGACCTGCTGTCTCTGGGAGGAAGAAAGCCAGGCTCTTTTGGTTGTTTTCTAGGAGGACCCAGAGTTATCCTGGCAGCTGGGCCTGTTACTTGACAGGAAGAGTAGGGGATTATAGAGGGGAAGTTTCTAAGGAAAACTTCAACCTTTGGCTTAAAATGTGTGTGCGAGACCCAGGGATGAAGTAGGGCTGGGAGTCAAGATCTGAAGATGAGAAAATATTTCTTAATGCTTGATCAGTGTTTGCAGAGGAGATAGGGAGTGATGGACTCTCACCGAGTATGGAGGGGGAGCATGGAGGCAGTGAGGCACAGAGAAGCAACACATCATGCTTTTTTTAGACATCACTAATGCTTCTACTTGAGCCTGGGGGCTCTGGGGACAGCAGGATTTCAGTTGACACTGGGCTGGCTGCACTTTCTGGAGATTCTCAAATGACGATTTAATAGGTCTGTCTACCTTATCAGTGCCTCTGAGAGCTCAGGGTTAAGACAAGCACTGCAGAGAATATATATTTAAATAACTGTAGAGAAGACTCAGTTTTATCATCCATCCCTTTATAGATTTCCTTTTTAACCTCCTCAGGAGTTATGGCTCCTGTTTGTGTGTGTACGTGTATGTAACATCTTAATTCCATCTGGGTTGTGATTTATTTATACAGAAGACATTCAATATAACTTATTGTACATATTTATTTCACTTTCTAGATATGTCACATACAAAAGGTTGTTTGGAAGCATGTCTGTCAGCCTATCATCTTTCAGCAGTAGAGAGAAGAGAGAAAAAGCAGTAGGAAAGTATATGTGGTGGTTTGGATAGTCAGAATTCTTCACTTTGTCCTCTGAAGACATTTTTTTTCTTAAGCCTGCTAGTTTATATTGAATCCAGAGACTTGAAAAAACATATCATTAAAGGATTTTTGTTTCTTTTTTGCTTTCAGCAATAAAAAGATAATTGGAAGGGGAAACAACCTATTCCTCTCATGAATAATCTTCAGCGCAGGCCAGTGACTGCTCTGTGGTCAGTGGTCTGTTGACCACTGTGGTCTGGCTGTGCTGGCTGTGAGGAGACATAAAATTCCAAAAATCTCTGACCTCTTCAAGCAGTAATGCCATGAGCTCCATTCCAGCTGCCAAGGTCTCTTCTTGTCTCCAGCATCATAGCTGGAAATTGGGCTACCTGCATGGTGGTGGGAGTGAAGCACATCATGACACAGCTCGGTGCTGTGCCATGGGGTGCCTAGAGTAGCTTCACATGGTTGAAGGGACAAGCAACCTGCTCAAAAGACCACGACTAGCATGAGCTAGACTATGACTGAACGAGCTCACTTGGGTGCAATTTGTCTGGCTGTTGCAGCTGTAGTCCTCCACCACAGCATAGTTAGCTCCGCTTAAAGATTCTCTATTTCTGATCTCTTCTCTTCCTGAAAGGTAGAGAATGCTATGAGGGGCATTACTGAAGAAGGACAGCCACTTTGGGCATCACAGAAGACTTAACAACCTGGGCAAAATTTACTATGGTAAAACCAGGTGTCAAAGCATGACACTCCTGCTAGTGTTAGTCATTATACATGCTTTAATCATGCACTAAGCTGTCACTACTGAGAGTGGTCCTGGTATTGCCCAGGTTATTGTGGTCCAAAGTAAGATTTTTATTCATTTTTAATCTCATATAAGATCATCTGGGCTTTGGAAACCTTCTCTGTAAACTAGCTTTAGAGTGCAGTTGTCTGGGCCTATCTGGATTTATAGGTGACCTTCTTTTTTTGGCTAAATGGTTATATAAAGATGACACGAGAATATATTATACTTTGCCTGCCAAATTTTTGTCTCAACCTTTTTTGGAAGCTGCTTGTGATTGAGGTCCTGCTCCTGCTTGTGCTAAACCTAATAAGAGTCATAGCATTTACTTAGATACCCCTGTGCCCAATGCATTTACACAAGCACTTTTCTGGCAGTAAAGTCACTTTAGCACCTTTAATCAACAAAGTGCCTCACAAACACTACCCACAACACCTTTATAAATCAGCAACCCACCACAACAGTTTCACATCCAGGGAAGCTAGCATAGTTGGGTTAAACGAATTACTTTCTTATATAGTGCTATACTAGGAAGATCTCAATTGCTGCCTAATGCTTGGACCTTCCCAGTACTTAACAAATACACAGTAATTCAGAGATCTCCTCATTTGCTGCCAGGTTTCTTTTGAAACATATAGAAAGGGGAAGTCAGCAGGGGGGATATCCTGTACAAACAAAGGACTCAAAATCAGGGTATGCAAGAATGAAATGACTTGCTGAGGGTCACAAAGAAAGTCTGTGAGAAGGCAGAAAAGTAATACAGGCTTGCTGGAGCTCAGGACCATTCTCTGTCCATGGCCAGGAACTGATCAGAAGCCAAGATGTTGTACCTCTCAGCCACATATTGAGATTGTGAAATTCTGTTTCCTTTGGGTGATTGTTCCAGATTCCCCAAAATTGCCATATGCATTTTGGAAGCTAGACTGCTACCGTTTCAGCAAAACTTATTGAAACAGAGGAAAGGGCCAGCAGAGGAGCTGAAGGCTCGTTATTTTGGGGCACTGTAACACAGGGGAGGTGCACCTCACCATGGTCTGAAATCATTGATTTACAGCTCCTTTGCAAATCTCCAGCAAGTCTTTACCCTCTATGAGTAACCTATTTCCTCTTCAACATGAATCAGTTACATTTGCTCTGCTGATAACGTCTTTGTCTTTTTTCTTTCTTTGACCATGTTGGTCACCCTGACCTTGGTAAAATGAGATGAAATACCACACTGGGACCTAATGATTTAAATATGAGACTGCACATTTCATCTTGAAATTCAGATGATCTTATTAAGGTGTGGAGGGAAAGCAGACAGAAGTACAACCTTTTGTGTTTCATTTGGTATATGTATTATTTATGATGCAGAATGAATGACTGATTGCCTTGAATTTTGATATACGACGCAAATGAAGAAATGTTAGCTCTTTATATGCCGTGCTACAGGAAAACAGTTTCTTCAAGCACCTGATGTGGGAAAAGCTGGGTTATGGCACATTTCATATGTTTAAGCTGCAACAGAAAGGTAAATAAGCAGAGCTGATTTAACTATGAAGACCTGCACTCATCTGTGGGGCAAATTCCATTATATTAAACAGTACAGTACCAGAGGTATACTTGCTAATTAACACTTCATGTAATAGCAACTTGGTTACTAGCAGAGCACTGACCTTCACCCCCACAACTCAGCTTCAAGGGCTACAGAATTTTTCAGATGAATAATAGACTCATGTCTGCAGAAGACCTCAGCCATAAAAATTAAGCTACTCTTCTTACTTTGTGATTTTTCCCATAATGGCCATCAGGACAGCAGGTGAACTAATCTCTTTTTCACACTGCCAAAATGGCCTCTAAATTATTAAAGGTAAGGAGAACACTGTGGATTTGTATACAGAAGGATAGGACTTGGGTCATCAACTTGCATACTCTATCAATAATTCCATAAGTAATCACACTGCCAGCAGGTATTAAGAAAAATTATTTCCAGTCCATTCTTCATGTTACCTTTCTTAGTACATAAATGGAAAGGCTGACTCCATCTTTTAGTGCAACTAGAGGCTATGAGACAATGTCCTTCTCACCTCTCCCACAAGAATCCTGATGGTAGGAGCTTGACGGTTTTCCAGCCACTGCTGGAAAATGAGTTCACTCATTTTCCCATTACATACACTGACCTACTGAGTGTTGTCTATCTTCCTTGTATGTTTACAAAGAGCATATGAAAAAGGACAGAGCGCCCACACAGATAGACTTGCACATATGTACTCCAGTGACACAAGTTTAAATATAGCTGGAGTTTGCAAAGCATTTTAAGGTGAAAAGTTTTGCATAACTGCTGACTACTCTTAAAAGTAGTCTTTTTTTTTTTTTTTTTTTTTTTTTTTGCCTAGCATACCTTGCCTCCTGTAAGTCATGATAACTCAATAGGCTATTCTTTCAGAGGATAATGGCTTTCTGCTCGTACATGGTGCTGAGGCAAATTGCAGATACCTGTATGTATGAGCAAGGGAAGGGTTTTTATTTCCAAAGACGTTCAGTGACATGCTTCTGCTACTAAAGGTGGTGGAGGTGGTCTGCCACCTCAAAGGAAGTGGGAGATGGCACTCCCACTGGCAGCAAAGATGCAAACGTTACTGATGGGTAAGAAGCTACAGCGAGTAGCCAATTAGAATTAAGATTATTCCCCTCAAGAGCATGATAGGATCAACAGCCCAAATGAAGCGCATCTACACCAACACATGCAGCATAGCAACAAACAGGAGGAATTAGAAGTCATTGTATGGCAAGAAAACAATGAAATAATTGCCATCACTGAAATGTGGTAGGATGACTCATGTAACTGGAGTGCTGCCATGGTTGGCTATAAACTCTTCAGGTGGGTTAGGCAAGGAAGGAGAAGCGGTTCAGTAGCCCTCTATGTTAGGGAGTGTTTTGATTGCCTTGAGCTCAACGATGGTGATGATAGGGTTGAGTGTCTATGGATAAAAATCAGCAGGATGCCCAATAAGGCAGATATGATGCTGGGAGTCTGATATAGACCACCCAGCCTGGAGAAGAGGCTAATGAGATATTCTACAAGCAACAGGGAGAAGTCTCGCAATTGCTAGACCTTGTTCTTGTTGGATACTTCAACTTACCAGATATCTTCTGTCAGTATAATAGAACAGAAAAGAAACAGTCTAGAAGGTTCCTGGAGTGCATAGAAGACAACTTCCTGACAACTAGTGAGTGAAATGACTGGGGAAGGTGCCCCACTAGACCTGTTGTTTGTGAACAGAGGTCTTGTGGGAGGCGCCTGGGGCACAGTGATCACAAGAAGATACAGTTTTCAGTTCTAGGAGAAGTAAGAAGGGGGGTAAGCTGAACTGCCACCTTGGACTTCCAGAGAGCAGACTTTGGACTGTTGAGAAGGCTGGTTGATAAAGTTCCATAGGATACAGTCCTTAAGGGCAAAGGAGCCCTAGAGGGCTGGATATTCTTTGAGAAGGAAATCATGGTGGTGCAAGAGCAGGTCATCCTGTGTGCCAAAAAAATGAGCCGGCAGGGAAGAAAACCAGCTTGGGTGAACAAAGAGATCTGGCTGAATCTTGGAAAAAAAAGGAGGAATGTCTATGAGCTTTGGAAGATGGGGCAGACATTTCAAGAGGACTATGAGGATGAAGTGAGGTCAAATAGAGAAAAAATCAGAACAGCTAAAGCCCAACTAGAACTTAAATTGGCCAATTCTGTGAAATATACTAAAAAATTTTTCTACAGATATATTAGCAACAAAAGGATGATCAAGGAGAATTGCCATCCTTTACTGGATGCAGGGTTAACAATAGTGACAAAGGATGAAGACAAAGCTGAAGTACTTAATGCCTTCTTTGCTTCTGTCTCTGGGTACTCAGCCTTCTGAGCCAGAAGACAGGTAGGGGGAGCAGCACAAAGCTCCAATGATCCTAGAGGAAATGGTGAGAGACCTGCTCGGCCAATTAGAAATTCACAAGTCTATGGGTCTGGACAGGATCTATCCAAGGGTATTAAAGCAGCTGGCAGAATTGCTCACCAAAACCCTTCCCATTATCTACCAGCAGTCGTTGCTGACTGGAGAAATTCCACTTGACTGGAGGTTGGTAAATGTTACACCCATTTGCGAGAAGGATTGGAACAACAGGCCTGTAAGTCCGACCTTAGTGCTGCAGAAGGTTATGGAGCAGGTCATCTTGAGTGCTATCACACAGCACACACAAGACAACCAGGTGATCAGGCCCAGTCAGCACAGGTTTATGAAAGGCAGGTCCTGCCAATCTAACCTGATTTCCTTCTATGACAGGGATACCCACTTAATGGATGAGGAAAAGGCAGTGGATATTGCGTACTTGGACTTCATTGGCTCCTTTGACACTGTTCCTCACAGCATTCTGCTTGAGAAACTGTCTGCCACCGGCCTGGACTGGTGTCCCCTCTGCTGGGTGAAAAACTGACTGGATGACCGGGCCCAAAGAGTTGTGGTAACTTGAGTTAACTCCAGTTGGAGGCTGGTCACAAGTGGAGGCCCCAGGGCCCAGTGCTGGGTCCAGTCCTGTTCAATGTCTTTATCAATGATCTGGACAAGGGGATTGAGTGCACCCATAGTAAATGTGTGGATGATATTAAGCTGGGAGGTAGTATCAATCTGCTTGAGGGTAGCAAGGCTCTACAGAGGGATCTGGACAGGCTGGATCAAAGGCCTGAGACCAACTATGAGGTTTAACAAGGCCAAATGCTGAGTCCTGCACTTAGGACACAACAGGCCCATGCAGAGCTAGAGGCTTGGGGAAGAGTGGCTAGAAAGCTGCCAGGAGGAGAAGGACCTGGGGGTGTTGGTTGACAGCCAACTTAACATGAGCCAGCAGTGTGCCCAGGTGGCCAAGAAGGCCAACAGCATCTTGACTTGTGTCAGAAACAGTGATACCAGCAGGACCAGGGAAGCAATTGTGCCACTGTACTCGGCACTGGTGAGGCCGCACCTCAAATACTGTGTTCAGTTTTGTGCCCCTTTCTGCAAGAAAGACATGAAGTTCCAGAGAAGGCAATGAAGCTGGTAGAGGGGCTGGAGAGCAAGTCTTACAAGGAGCAACTGAGGGAACTGGGGTTGTTTAGCCTACAGAAAAGAAGGCTGAGGGGAGACCTTACCTCTGTTTACAACTACCTGAAAGAAGGCCATAGCAAGGTGACTGTTGGTCTCTTCCCCCAGGTGATAGGCCATAGGACAAGAGGAAATGGCCTCAAGTTGTGCCAGGGGAAGTTTCTATTAGACGTAAGGAAAGATTTCTTCACTGAAAGCGTTGTCAAGCACTGGAACAAGCTGGTCAGGGAGATGGTTGAGACACAAACCTTGGAGGTATTTAAAAGATGGGTGGGTGAAGTGCTTAGGGATATGGCTTAGTGGTGGACAGGTATGACTGGACTCGATGATCTCAAAGGTCTTTTCCAACCAAGCAATTCTGTGATTCTTTATTCTTCTATTGTAAAAAGAACTTAGGCAGGCATTGTAAAAGCAAGTCTTTCTTTTTGTAACCTGTTACACAAAATGACTCTCATTTTATCTGTCTGCAACCTCTAGATACCAGCAAAATTGTTGCCAGTCAATGATGTCAGATACATGGATTATTTTACCAGTCAACACAAGTAAACAAAAGCATCCCTTTTCTTCCTCCAGATTTTGATAGCTTGATCTAGGGGAATAACTAGCATCTAAATAATTTCATTGACTTTCTGCAGCTTTTTGGCACAGGGAGGTACTGGTCACCCTGAGGGATTTTCTAGACAGAAGGTATACCAGTGAGAAGAATTGGCCACACACAAAACTGTAACTTCACTGGTATAGTAAAAATTGTATAATTTCCCTAGGGTAGAAACAGCCATACCAGGATAAAGATGCTTATTTATGCTGAAATTTCTATTTCCATACAAGAAGGCAAATAAGCTGTACTGGTATAAAGCACCTTTGTGCCAGTACAACTGTGTCCCCTGACTAGCGGTTATATTGGTTTATCTATTTCAGTAAAAAATATCACACCTTTAATGGAAATGGTTGTAGCAGTACAAAACCTATGAGTGGACCAGGCCTGAGCAAAAACTTTAGAAACAGGCTCCTTTTTTCCCTTCAATACTATAAAAACATCTTAATAAGTAACCTGGATGGTTTTTCTTTTTCTTTTTTGGAGCACTGGCTTGGCTTGAACTACCTTTCAGTGCTCACTGGCAAATATGGTTCAAATATTCAGTAGTCTGACAAGCAGAAAGGCTTCCTGGTGTGATGATGGTGCTCTCAAGGAATATTGTGCTTTAATTCTACTCATTCTGGTCTTTTTCCCTTTTAAGCTACAATTAATACTCTGTGTGGAGATACTAGCATGGATGGGGGCTGAGCAAGGTGCCATGCTCACTGGAGCCGGCCAAGCGCTGTACTGGCACAACACCCCTTCTTTTGGGGCTGGTTTGGGTTTTTCTGCCTGGTCCTGCAGCACAACTGGAGGGACAAAGCAGGAGAAGATGGCGCTGACAGTTGTATCAACACCCCATGACAGACAAAGGAGCTTCAGAAATCAGGCAAACCAAACCACACGGCAGAAGCAGTTCTCTTAAAAACAGAAAAAAAAATGCAACCCTCATGATGCTGGAAACCAGTCTCATGATTTTGTGGGTCTGACTCATGATTCTTCATCTCCGATAATTCTGCCTCACAGACTTAAAAGATAAAATCTGCTCCTAGGCACAGATCAGGCAGAACTGGGATGTTTTTCTTACAAAACCAGGGTTACACCTTCCATTGATATTTTACTGGTAGACTCTAGTGTTGGACTGGTTTGCTGCTGTGAAGAATAACATTACCTGCTCTTGGAAAAAACCTCCAATGAAAATTAATCTATTTCATTTTAATGCCACCTTTGATTATTGGTGACAATTTACTGTTACGGGCATATGAGACAAATGTGTATTTTTCCCATTTTTGGTAATGACAGAAAACTTCCTTCTGTTTGAAGTATACAAGGGGGCCTGGTTGAAATCAGTTCTGAAGTATCATTCACATTTCATGATCAGAAATGTACTGAGCTCAGCATCCCAAGAAAAACAAGAAATCATCGCCTTTCATTCTCAGTTTTGGGAACATGCAGCACATTTTTACCCTGGGTTGGGCTCTGTGCAGTCTGTTAGTGCCTAGAAAACCACTCTGGAAGTGAGGTAGTACATTTTGCTGGAGACCACACAAACCTAAGAACAGCTCTTCTAAATCAGTGTAAGAAGCAAAAAAGGGAGAAAAAAAAGTACAAGCTGTCCCCAAGCCCTTTCTTTGCTTGTGCAATTACTGCACTCACCAAGTTTTGACTTGTTTTAGAATCACCAGTCTTTCCACTGTGAAAAGAAAGGCAAGTTGTGAGCCTCTGCTGATGTAAGGCTTTTCCTTGAGAACAGGACTTCTCCTGTGCTGGGTCACTTGTTGGGAATTTTATTTGCCTGAAATAGTCTCCATCACCTCCCTAGCTCAGTATGTAACACAAGATCTACTTTTTCTCAGATCATTCTCAGTGATTTAGAATGTGCAAATGATTTAAAATGATCCGTGTTCCCTCCACCAGGAGTGTCTGCTTGGGCTTCTGTCCTGTGTTTATACAGCGGCTAATAGAAAGATCCTTGTTAAAGCACTTTAGGCACTGTGGAAGCAGCAGTTTTCGGAATTTTTCCCTCTCAGGTCTTCTCTTGAGGACAGCAGGAAGTGTAGCTACAGGTGAGCGGGAAGCTGTAACAAAGATACAGGCCATTTAATGATCACACAATTCTTACCATGCAGAAAGTCTGTTTTAAATTTAGCAGCTGGATTCTATCTCCCTCTTGCATTCTCTGTTTGTTGAAGATGTGTCTAGTTATAGATACAAGTAGCTAGGAATATTATCTAGTATTTCATACTTCTATGCATTTAGGACACAACAGAAAACACAAGGGGACATGAAGGTGTGTGGTATGAAAGCCAGCTCAACAGCAGCGTTCCCTGCCTCTCTGAAGTCTGAACTATACCATGAGAGGTTGAGTTTGTTCCTTATTTGATCTGTACTCTGTACTGACTCTATTTATTTTATAGGCCAGGAAGCTGCATGACTTGGAGAGCAGGGCCAAAGTATGACACAGGAGTCCCGACCTCCAGTTTTGTCTCCGCCACTAACACCTTGGATGACCTCAGGCAAGTCACCTGTCTGCTTTGCTCCCATCCTTTTCTTCTTCTGACTTTTCTGGTTTGTAAAGGTCTTTGGGGCAGGGACAGCCATTCATGTTGTGTTTGCACAGTACCAAACACGGCAGGGCTCAGGAGCTCAATTAAGGCTTGTATTTACAAATACAAGTAAATAGTAATAGAAATAGAAGACATTCTGCCCTCTCAGCATACTGCTGCTGCAAAGGATTAACCCATTCCATTAGTCCAATGTCTTCTTGACCACTTTAATGCCAGGACAAGATGAATAAAACATGCTCCTCATTACTTTTAAAAAGCATTTGCATAAAATATATTGCTATATTTTACTACATTTTCCTGTTATGCAAGCCCACCTTTATGTGGTAAGATTTATTGCAAGCTAAGATTTATTGACTTATTTCAGCATGGAAATGACTATAAGGATTGACCTGTCAGCAGTTTTTAATTTAATTGCTCTTTGATCCTTCAGCCTTGAACATATTTGCATTTTCAACTAAGCATCTCTTGGCAACACTTGTAGAATATGGCAGAAGCAGTAGCTGAGATGCGAAGTCCAAAGGAATCACCTGAACTTCTCCATTTCTGAATGTGTCCTGGTGTTAAGTTACTGCAGCTTTTCACTGTCATTTTATCCTAACAATTGTGCTTCTGGGTGGCAATAATATTGCTTTTTGTTTTCATTCCCTAATATATGAATCTCCCTCTGAGCACAGAAGAGGTAGAATCTCAGAGGTACAATTTCCAATCTGAAATCAAACCAAGGTATATACAAATCTGTCCATATGCTGTGCTTCCTGACCACATAAATGAATAGGCTTCAGCCACAGGGTAGGGTAGCCACAGTAGCCTCACTGCATGGAAATGGTGTCTTAAGCTTGCTCCATCATATAAAGCAAAGGCCTATGAGGATGGACAACTTTCACGGCATTTACACAGAAAAACATTATACAGCATCCTTCTCTCTGGAGATAACCGGCACTAATTGCAACCTAGCACAAAACTAACTGCGTGGAAAAACAGGTAGGCTCATCAGGAATATATGTAAGAATGAGGAAGGGGAACAACCCTTTTCCAGGAGAACCTGGAAAAGTTCTGTCTAATAACAGATACATAGGATAAAAGTAGCAAGCTTTAACTTGTGTAACTAGGCTTAGAAGAACAGTTTGTACAAACACTGGCCCCCAGCAGTAGCAAAGCAGTAATTTTATGTAACACAGAAAGTTGCTATATTATTCATCAACACATAAAAATATAACTCTTTACACTCCTGTACCAATGGCTATCTGCAAATTGCCTCTAACAGTTCTTTCCAGAAACTGGAAAATTTGGAATAGGCTAATGAAGCAGGGGACATGCACTGTGCAGGCAGCCAAACCACTTCTCTGTGCTCGGTGTTGGCTGTTTAGGGAATGCACCCGGCACACTCACCACCGAGGCTGCCTCAAGGACAGAGCATCAGCTTTTATTGGCAAAGGGTCTGCAGTGGGGATGGCTGAGTCTGCTCTTTGAGTGCATGAAATAACCATGTAGTTGAATCAGCAGAGAGCAGTTTTGGGATCTCAAGATCCAGATGTATCAGTAGTTGTGGTGGATCTGCTTCTTACTGAGGTGCCTCCTGTGTGTGCCTTGCTCCGTTAGGTGTTTTTTAGGAAGGAAGGGCAGCAGCTCTTTGGGTTACATGTTCCTTACTCCTATACTTTGTCAGAAGGCAGATGTATCCATTTCCCTTTTCTTTTACCATCAACTCTGTTTTAAGAAGGAGATGGCTACTGGCTACTGGGCTCTGGGTACTATGGTTGTGCAAAGGCTGAATCACAAAATCGCTCTCTTTCTGAAATGCTATTCACCTTTAGAGCCTTTGCTCACTGTCATAGTGGAAGCATTCGGCTTGTCATCTTGTGTACTGGCTAAATCAAACAATATTTTGGTTTATTGTAAGACAAAAAAAAAAAAAAGAAAAAGAGACACAACCAGAACCCTCAAGTTGTGACCCACTTCCCTGTGCCAAGCACGACAAGGGACAGATCCTAGTCCTCCTGACAGAAAGTCCTCTGTTGAATGCATGAAACTACACAAAGGAAACTCATGCATATTTGCACTGTGTTCGCTTTGTTCCTGTTTCAGTAAACACAGGTTACGATTTAGAAGACAATGATGTTCCACAGTCTTGCTTTTTCAATAACGTTTCCTTTTTCAATTCCTGAATTGCAAACTGGACAGTGGTGTTTGTGTATGAATAATGCCCTCTTTCATTCTGATATTCAACTCTAACAACACTAAGCTTTATTCAGGGGAAACCTTTAGGGCTTCAAGAACAATATAAACACCAGAAAAAAGACGTGGTGTGTATATGGTTTCATTGGTCTATAGACAAAAAAATTAAGAAACAAAAGGAAAAGAAATCAGCTGAAGACGGCATTATCTGTAGGTGGACTTGACACTGCTTCCAGCAGTGACTGCATATAGCTGTTGTGACTGCATCAAAACTTAGTCTCTTTCTGGAAGTCCCTATTTTACAGGATGAGAAAACTCTACCATTAAAAATGGTAAAGGACCTCATAGTAAAGACTTTTTTTGACTATTTGCAACGTCAGAAACAACGAAGAAAACTCTGTGTTTGCGTATGTGTGCTCCCATTCATGCAGACAGAGTGATGGGAGGGAACAGACAATGGAAGTGAGCTTGTTTTTAAAAACCCTAAGTGAGAAAAACATACAATATTCCTGTTAGGTAGTCCTAGTTTATCTCTCTTTTAAAAGAGACTTCAATATTGCAATGAATCAGGAAACTGTTTAAGAAGGAACAAAAATATTCTTGATTTGGTAGACAAACACAGGAGAGCGGGACTTTTACATGAAGTGCAGCATCATGTAGGCTGTTGGTACTTACTAAAATTATATTTCCTTAGCAAATAATAATATTTAGCAACAATAACAAAAAATGAGTATCTTTTTGCTCTTAGAAAGGCTCATCCATCTTAGTAGGAGGCTCTTTTGGGAAACTTTTGATATCCATGCTGTGACGGGAGTGTTCCACCCGCCTCCTTTTACCAAACTTTTCTCTCCCATGAGGAACGGCTGGGAGAGCTGGGACTGTTCAGCCTGGAGAAAAAAAGGCTCAGGGAAACGTATGTCATCAACGCATGTCAATCCCTGAAGGAAGGGTGCAGAGAAGATGGAGCCAGGTTCTTTCCAGCAGTGCCGAGTGATGGGGCAAGAAGCAGTGGTCACTCAGTGAAGTACAGGAGATGCTGGGCAAACATCCAGAACACCCGTTTGACTCTTACAGTGACCAAGCGCTGCCATAGGTTGCTCAGAGCGGCTGTGGAGTCTCCACCCTGGGGAATATTCAGAAGCTGTTTGCACAAGGCCCTGGACGGACAGATCTAGCTGATCCTGCTCCAGCAGTAGGGTGCGACCACATGACCTCTGGATGCTTCACCCTCTCTCAGCCACTGATGAGCATGGGGGGCTGTGCGCCTTGCAGGACACGGGGTTGATGGAGGGGTCTCTGTGGACCTCTGGCCCTGAAGGAACAGCATTGCCATTCCCTGGTTGAGGGGACTCCAGGCACATGAGGAGGAGGGGATTGGAGCCCAGGGCTCATGAGTGGAGGTGGAAGATGGTCCCTGTGCACAAGGGCCAGCCGTTCCCTCAGGCAAGCAGCACGGCAGGCAGGAGCGAGCCCCAGGAACGGGGCCCTCAGCCCTAAGGAACCTCCTCCTTCTCCCACCTTTGCATACCTTCTAGGTCATATGCTCCCCCTGCCCCATCCTGCCATATTTGGCAACACACCTCGGCCACAGGCACAGTCACAATGACATCACAATGGCCTCCTGCTGTCACCAACCACCTCACTGGCTGTTGTTCGGCACCTAGCAAAGCTGTGGCCAGTGCAGCTGGCCCACAGGTCACTGAGCTTTGAGGTGGTCGGACGCTATCCATGCTTGGAAGGATGAGCAGCCAGAGCAGTCAGGCAAGTGGCTGTTCTCCTTTGAACAGGGCACCATTGGCATTAGGACCACGACAGACCAGAGTGAAGCCTAGACGTGTCCCCCTGCCAGGGGGGAGCCAGAGCAGCCAGCCAAGCGGCTGCTCACCTTTGAATAGGGCAGCATCACCTCAAGGTGCAAAACGGAACAGCGTGGATCCCAGTAGCGTTTGCCAGCCAGGGAGCTCCAGGAGCAGCCAGGGAAGTGGCTGCTCACCTTTGAATAGGGCACCAGTGGCATTAGGACCACGATGGACCAGAGTGGAGCCTAGACGTGTCCCCCTGCCAGGGGGCAGCCAGAGCAGCCAGCCAAGTGGTTGCTCACCTTTGAAGAGGGCAGCATCGTCTCAAGGTGCAAAACAGAACAGCGTGGATCCCAAGAGTGTTTGCCAGCCAGGGAGCCCCCAGAGCAGCCAGGCAAGTGGCTGCTCACCTCTGAAGAGGGCAGCATTGGGTTTAGCCCCACCAGGTGACAGAACGAGGCCCAAGCGTGTTCACCAGACACAAAGCAATCTGACCAGCCAGAAACATGGCTGCTTGTCTTTGCCTTTGCCACAACCAAATCGCTTCCCGAAAAAGGGGAGAAGGGAGGCACCTCCCAGGAGCCTCAAGAAGGTCAATCGGCCAACGAGGAGGAACAACATCCCCCTGCCTCGTGCCATAAGAAGTGCTGCCCCTGCTCAAGCGACCAACGCCGTCCAGTGTGCAGCTGGGAGCACACAGCGGAACAGCACGGAGGCCGGGCGTGCCTTTTGCCTAAGGCATTGGCTGAGTCCTAGGTGCAATCACCCTCCAAATGATGACGTGCAACCCATGGAGGTGGATCCACCAGGTGACAGCACGGAGCCAATGGAAGTGGATCCACCTCAATAAGAACCATCCACGGCAGTGGGTTCACCTGCCACAGTGATCACCTGGCAGTAGTAACTCAGCATTCTCTCACAAAGGAAATTTGGAAATACCAAGGACTTCAGAGAAACACTTCACCAATCTGCTTAACCCTTTTCTGGACAGTGTCATGAGAACCAAAAGAAGCCGTTCAACTTGACAGAGAACAACAAACACTGAGCAGTCATGCAAGGGCAATTAATCTTGTCCTACTTGCTCTCTGCGCTGCTTTCCTTAGGCTTAAGACCCCTTCTCTGAGATAATTTTGCAGAAATGAAAATAAATGTTCAGCTTGCTGAGTTTAAATCAGAATCCCCCTTGTAAATCCCTCTTACGAGTTAGTAAAATTCCTTACAAATGTATATGAACAAACCGGAGCAGCTTGGTTTAGTAGTTGATAGGAATGGTTGGACTCGATGATCCTGGGCGTCTTTTCCAACCTAGTGATTCTGTGAAACCAGCCAATTTTATTCAAAACAAGTAATTACAACAGCTCCTGATTAAATATGGGTTTGATGATGACTTTGGATAAGATACTAGTTGCCAAAATCTGTAACACAACCCTATGTATGACCCAACATTCAAACGTGTACAACACCACAATTAGCAATGTTACATGCATTAGAATACTAAAATACACTTCCACCCCTAAGGCTGTCCACCTCCTCCTCGCCTCTGAGGAAATCCGCTCCCATCACCACTCCTACTCGGCATGCACAGTCCAGTTTTGGCAACCTATGCAAGAGCTTTATCTCTGCCATCCAGCAGGGCTTGACTAAATGCCTTCAGTCACCCAAACTCCGCTTAAAATTCCACAAATTATGATAAAAATCCAAGGCAACAGCAGGGTGCTGTGAAAACTTTCCTGGGACCAAGTGACAAATTGATCTCTGTTTTCGCTCCCAGTTGGGCGCACCCCCTCATATGTGTATGTGTGTGGACTTGCAATCTCAGGCTACTTATCTCTATCTTTTGGACCTTTTATCTTAACTCTGTATTTTCTACCTGTGTGTTCCTTCCACTTACGTCTTACACTTACGTGTTACTGCTATACTTGATGAACAACTCTGGGAATTCAACTACACAGAAACTTTCTGCAGCCAAATTAAGACCTCAGCAATGAATCAAACTCCACACCCTACTTAGGAAAAAAGAAAAGCAGATTGGAAAAATGTTGTACCAAATCCAGGTGAACATTACTGAAAAACTAATAATTTGTTTCATTTTGTCTTTAAAAAAGCAACTCTGCCATTGCAAACATCATTTTCTGCAAGTGGCAAAATGCAACCAGCTATAGGTGTAACAGGGGTACAGCATCTTTTATTGTGTGTTCTCAACAATATTACATGGAGTAAGAATAGGAATAGTCTCACAAGTCTTAACGGAAGTTGGAGAGGCAAAGCACACTGGTACACATAATGCACATGTAACTCAGCAGAGGATTAGAGATGAGTAGAGAAACAATATGCACAAAACATACTCTAAATATGTAAAAGTTGCTAATTAGCTGTTGAGGAAGACAGACATTTTTCATATTGCACCAACGAAGAACCAATTTATGAACATTTCATTCAGATGAACTGACTCACATCATGATTTGTGCAGATTTCTGCATTCAAATTATACCATGTGCTTAATGCTAAACAGCACTAAGTAACAGAACAGCTTCTTTCTTTTCTAGAGAGGTTAGAGGGAGAACATCACAAACTATCTCAGGGTGGCAGAAATTGTGCAAATAACTTGTATGAGGTAGGGAAGTTGAATCCTGCCATGTTCAAGACTCTGTAAATTGATGTGCAAAAGGTCTTTTGGTCCAATACTTTGCATGACCAACATTAGTGGGCTGTTTGTACAAGGAAAAAGAATCCATAATAAAGTCCCATAAGTCAAATAGTTCAGGCAGACAGCCAGTATTATTTAAACTTCAGTATCTAATCACAGCAATTTAATGCTGGCTTTATGTTTGAGTAATGCTCTGAGATCAGTTCAAAAAAGTTAGAAAATTGTGTAAAAAAGGGGAGATCTACAAATTAAATTTGAAACACGTGACTAGGTTTCTCTAAGCCCTGAATATTGATTTTTACCTGTTCAAGAAATAAAGATACCAAATTCAAATTCTTCATTAAATTTCCTTGGTGATATCATTTTTCACCTCATTTCAGTACCTTACTCAAAAGGACAATGCAAAGCACCAGACAAATTTGGCATGTATGAGACACCTTCCTCTGGCTGAACTGAGGTACACACGGGAAAACTAGGCTGCGAGAAATACTAGGGAGAAGGGGAGCTCAGTGTCTTTCTTTCAGTCCTTCAAAAATACGAGACCAGCCTGCACACTGTCCACTTACATACGCCATGAAAGGACATGACAAGAACTAATCTAGGTTGCGTGTGTACCTCTAGACATAGGCTGTGCCTGCACTAACAAATAGTGTGGACCACTAAAAGGAGATACGTAGCTGAAAATATTTGGTGCTGAGGACTCAATGTCTTTACAAGACACATTTCAGGGCATTTGTTTTAAGCTCCAGTCTGGTTCCACAGACTGAATGCCAATTTGTACTGGAGTGCATATCCCAAATTCATCCAATCCAACAGGAATCCAGTTTCCAAGCCCTGAAGCACAGTAGAAGGGGGGATGGTCGGGTGAGAGGTTCAAAAGTGCTTGCCTGATACGCACTAAAACATTGATGCATGTTTACTTCTCAAATAAAGACTAATGAAAGCATTAATATAAACTTATTACATGGAAGGGTCCTATCTATAACTAGACTTGATCATACATGGGTTTTTAGTAAAATTTCCATTCACTTACAGTTACATTATGCTCCTACCAGGAGTTCAACAGCACCTGGGTGACAATGCAGAATCATAGAATAACCAGACTGGAAGAGACCCACTGGATCATCGAGTCCAACCATTCCTATCAAACACTAAACCATGCGCAAACACTATACCATGCAATGGTTTAGTGAATGAACAGCCAGCCTTACTTCTTACTGTAGACAGCTGAACTCCCCCTCCATTTTTAGCTTTAACTGTGACTGAGCCAGCAGGGTTTTTAGTAATGTTTTTGCTGTCACAGTGAAGGTGACATCTCATCTTGCAGCTGTTCTTGTAGATTTTTACCCACAAGAATCCAATACTCAGAAATTTATCCATGAATAACTCCTTTATAAACTTCAGTTCCATGCAGTGCCAGCACAGAACTAAACTTTAGAACTAAACTAGATTTCTGTTCTGCCTAGAACCAGAACCTTTGCATTGCAAAGCCTGGTGTATCTCAGCATCTCAAAATCCAGTTTGGGATTCCTTACATTGAGAAGTATGTACCCAAACAACTTATTACAGTAAAGGGGTGTTAGTATGGAGGGTCTTGTGCCTTCAGGAAACACTAACAACAACAAGGAGGAGACTTGCACTGAGTTCTGTCTTACAGCACCTAACCAAGGAAGCTGTATTTGCTGCTGGTGGGACTATGCACAGGATTCAAGCCTATCAGTGACTGAATCCCTTTCTGCAATAGCATTTTTAACATGTTAATACTCCTGGTCTATAGCATACTGCAAAAACTGTTAAGGCAGAGAAAGGCTAACCAGCCAACAAAGATGATCCTATTTATCCTAGGGTGTAACAGAGCACCTTAATTCTGAATATATTAACTTCCCTAATAAGGAAATGGATCATTATCAGCACTGTATTATTATCAAAACATATATTACATAGAGATCTTGATTCTAGTTTTGTTCCCAGCTTGTTAGTTGTAGACCTTTCTTGGCTTGAGGCATTTTATGTTAGACCCAAGTTATCAAACGCAGCAGTCTGGTTTGCTTCAGTCCACCTCTAGTTCTAATTTATATCTGTAAATGGAAAATATTTGGCAAAAAGAGACTTCCAAGCTGTGTCAGGTTCTGATTTTGTTTTTATTTGTGGCACTAACAGACATAAATATTTTACAGTATATAATATATAGTCACATTAAATGAAGATGGCTAAATATTCTCGTGCTTTCAACATTACATAGCTATACACTTTAAATTTCAGCTCCAAAAAAAAGAATCTGCCATCGCTCCAGAAAGTGATTATAAAAATGTAAATGTACAAACTTGCTCTTCTTCAGTTTCATTACAATATAGGAAATTTGAAAAAGGATTTTCATTTGTCCTTTTTAAGTTAATCAAAGTATTGAAATACTTTCAAAATATGTACAATAACAACTACCAAAGTAGTTAACATTTGAAAAAGATGCTGCTATTAATACCTGTGAGACAACATACAACAGCCATATGAATTGGAAACAAAGGGCCAGCTTATGCATGACCTGAATAAGAGATGACAAAACTCGTGGTTACTGATATAAAATCAGCTTCATTTCATTTTGTGCTGTTGGAATGAATTCTAAAACCTGGACCTCTATACAGTACTCCGAGTCTTATTTGTAACCTTCACAGTCTGTTGCAAGCAGAGATCCTTCAAGGTGTCTCAATGTTTTTGAAGCGCTATGAATGTTACTAGGGTTCAGTATATCTCTGTGTATTAGCATTCTACACGTCATATCCCGTAAGTAACTTTTCAATAGACACTGTCTCACATTCATTATTGATTGCCTGCTTTCTCAGAGCTCCAGCAGAGATAGAAAGTTCATCTAATTTTAAAAACCAATGACTCCTTAAGTCCTTCATAATGTAACATAACATTTTTCTTGTGATTTTTTTCTTATAGATCTTTATTCTAGTTTTCACCCTATTCACTTAGAGTCCTTTTCCAAATCAAAGAAGAACCAAGAAAACAGTTTGGAACAGTTATGTATTTTTAACAACTTGAAATGAATATTACTTTTCAGATAGCTAGCAGTGTCTTTTAATTTTGCCCATAAACACAATTAAGTATTAACACAGGACTGCACGGTGTTTATATTCTTACTAACTTGCCAACAAGAATAGTTTATTGGCAACCTTAAATATTCAGAGGCAAAACACAGTTCCTTGGCACAGAAGCTTTACAGCAGAGCTACATATTTCCCTTTAGAACCATTATGCAGGAACACACAGAAAATTAACTACAACTTATTTTGGCTCGCAGACAAAGAGAATAAACTAAACTTCTTGATGTTTTTTGCCACTTCAGATCGTGAATGATGTTTATGGGGTTAGATTTTCCAATTACCTGTTCTTTATACACGATTCAAACAAGCAGAGGGACCTATAACAAAGAAAAGCACATGATCATTCAAGATATTTTTAAACCTCCAACTGTTGACATTGTTAACTAAACATTCTCCTGTGCGGCTGTTTTCAAGCTTGGTCTCTTCATCAGCTCTCCGAGACTACTTAAAGCTTATCTGTGTTTTTCTAGCTGCATCAACTGGTCTAATGAAAGGTGTTATCCTTCCCTAACCACCGCCCCCCCACCATCTTAGGTATTATAGTTGCAATTACAAGATTATTGGAACATCGGTGATGGGGGTTTTTTCTGCAAACTTTCACTTTGTGGAACAAGCAGAAATCCAGGCTGCAAGGATGGAGTGTCTGACAGTCAAAATCTGTTCAATATTGGTTAGCTGTCTCTGGTCATAAAAATCAATTGATGAGCACTTTGCTTCCTAACTGAACGAAGAAAATTCCCATAGGCTTTGATTCAGGAAAATACTTAAACAAATGCTTATCCTCCTTCCTAGTCCTCAGGTAATCTAAGTATAGACTTGTTTTTAAATACATATGCTAGGGTGCTCTTCCAAAATCAAAGTTCCTGGGCTTTGATTCTATCAGAGGTAAATGATAAGGTCACCACAAAAGCTAAACAGTGATAATATATTCAGTCAAGTCTAAAACTTCCATTTTGGCCTTAGTATCCATTGCAGAAGCTTTATTCTCAGTGAAAAAATTAGGTTACGGTACAGATCATTTGCAAGGTGAAGAGTTCGAAGTGAATTTTATCTTTCAATTCAAACAGAGTAACAACATGCAAACGACTGCTTCTTACCATCCATGGGAACTGGAATTATTTTATAGGCTCATTTGACTACCTGCATATCAGGCTCAGGCAATGCTTCAGTGGGGCCTCCTACCCCATTTCCAGTATACCGATGCCAACATCAACTGTTGCTTTGAGCCTGTCGTTGCACCCAGACACTGATTATAGGAAAGACTATTTTGTCATTCACAATTATGTATCTCTGATTATGTGAGAAGAATAGTCCACTGCTTAACTTTATGGAACTAGGCCACGCTTCCTAGAAGACACTCACTGTGACATAATTCAGATCTATGCATTACTTGTTGGCAACTCACTTCAAATTATCCCAGTGTATACCAGGGACTCATAGCAATGGGTGCAGTAATTACTTTACCTCTCTTCTTTGATTGCCAACAGAATGATACAATATATCAAGAGTTCACGGGATTAACTGTTGATGCTCAACACTGGCATAAACGCTTGTGGATAACGTGATGGAGCCAAATTAATTTTTAAAACTGCAGCAAGGATACAGAAAAGGCTGCTTTAGGTACAGCTCCAATCTTCACTGGAAAAATGTGAAATTTGTAGAATCTCTCTTGCATGTACCATTAAAGTAGTCTAAAGAAATCACTTTACCATGTGGAAAACCATGTTCTTCAGATATGCAGACACATTTCCTTGCAGTATTTCTACTAAATCCCTGGGTACAACTCTACCTAATATGAGTAGATGCCATATGAGCAAAGGCAACTTTTATAGCTTCTCTTTGTTGGGTAAGATTTTCAATCTTGCATGGGCTTGTGCTGCAACTGTACCTACAGCTAGACATCTAACGCTTTATTTGCATATGTACTTATGTTTTCTTTCCACAGATAAGCACGGTAACTCCCAAGGCGAGATACACAGACACATAAATACACATGTAAGAATATATGGAATTCTAGAAATCTACCTAGGTTACTTTGCATTTTCTGAGGTAGAAGCAAAAAGTTTAAAACTAAACATAAAGATCTTAAGTATGTGAAATTCTGACAATCGTTGATAAAATTTAAGGAAAACACTAGTTCACTTTTAACATCAGAAGGTCAAACGGTACAGCGCTATGGCCAGAGTTTGGCTTACCAGAATTAGCCAAAATTTGGTCTCAGATCAAGTTTTTCTTTCCTAGATCAATTAATTCTTCTTTGTACAGGAGGCAGACTGCATGGCTGGGAAGCAGACTTCACGGTAGTGACACCTGCTATTTTCTCAGATCAATTAACCACCACCAAAGTCACTAGGGTCAGCATCCTGACTGGTGGCTTTACTTGATGCCACCTCCCTGACTTGCGGTTATACTCTGGATGTGTTAAACACCTGCCAGGTTCCTCAACGGAACATTCTGAAAATCGAAGAAAAAGGTTACTTCTTGCATGTTATTAGATCTTTTCCAGTTTGTTAAGTTAATCCTTTTCCAGTAATGCATCTGCATCTCCGTTCTCTCTGGGTAGGATCTGTAGTCTAACCACTTTCTGGCAGGTGTCTGGACTGCACTGGGGATGAACCATTTTCCTGAGCAAGCCCAACTGGGCTTGGCACCCACAAGAACTTTAATTTGGGAATCTGTGGACAGCAACACTGTGCAATAAATCAGAAGCTCCTTCTTCAAAACAAAGTATGATACATTTGCCAAAGCAGGCACAGTACTCCAAGAAGTGAATTAAAAACCATCCAGGAGACCTATGTGCATATTGTCTCACTTATACTTGGCATTTCCCTCAAGTACCTATTTTTGCTCTGGTTTGTGTTGGCTGACCTAATTATAGCCTGTGTGGTGCAGACCCTGACTCTCAGCAAGGCAAGGTCAGCCTGCAGCTATTTCTCTCCTCCCTTCCTGCATAGTGGATTTTTTAACCTTAAAGTTCATGACTTCAGCAAACAGCTGTGTAATCAGGGGTGCAGTGGAGGAGTTGCCTTTTCACAGATATTAATAGAGCTCAAACGTTTGTTGGGATGTTCCTTATCTAGGCAATTGGTTGCTTTTTACATTTCATTCCCAACAGCCCTGTTTGATCTACTTCCATTGCAAATAACCTCTCATAAACAAGCACCAACTGAGTCATACATAACTAAGCAGTTCCCCACGACACTAGCTAAATAAATTACTTCACCAGCAGAAGTCCCTGTCCTAGAAAACTTTGAGAAGACAATGGAGGAGAAACAGATGCAATTACCGAACTGACTACTCTGCTCTCAAGTTGCTGCAACCAACATCTTCTGGAAAGCAAAGCCAAAAATGGCACTGTGCTTACATAACCAAATCACATCATAGATCTTTGACAGAGAAGGAAAACAAAGAAAAAAAAGTTCGCTTCAGTCCTGGCACAAAACCACCTGCCAACCACTGTCTGAAAAAAACTCAAGTGTTCCTTGGAAGCCTGTTCTTCAACTGTAAATGAAGAAATCTCTGATGTGCAGCTATCATGTATTCTTCTCCATGGATTCAACTTTTGCTGTCACAAGTTTTCCAACTGCAGGGAAGGATCAGAATTTGGCTCTCATTTAATGCAGCAAGCTAGAAGAGATATTAATACACACTGGATACAAAGTCTTTGAGAAATCTGACATTTTTACTTTTATCAGTTACCAAGGGCATGAAATCTCAGATGTCTAAGTGATAAGATGTCTTTGGCATATACAAGACTTAGCTCGCATATCCGATATCTGAAGGGACAGCACAGAGAAAATCATACTCTGCCTTGGCCAAAACCCTCCTCTCTTTATTTTCATAATAGATCTATATAATAAGACACGTACTCTTTAGTCATTTCAATGTCAAAACCACCAAAAATTACTCTGTCTTGAAAATGAAAGAAGACAGACACAGTATTTAGCAGAATGCATCAGGATATCCAGCTTACTTTCATGGTCTGCACTGGCTATCCCACTGTTCTGAAATAAATCCCCAAGGATATGATAAAGACTTGTTTTAATGAGTAGAGCCATGAATCCTCTTCAGAGACTTCTGCAAACATAATGTAATTTGAAGAACAAGGAAATTTGGAAATATCTGGAAAACAACTGCATGAAGTATTCTTCAGTTTCCAAATTCTGTTTTTTTCTGTAAATTGGTGAAGTGGGGAAATTAAGGTCTGATTTGGAGTATTATTTCTTCATAATCTGTAGTCTTAGACCCGTAGAATATCCCAAGTTTGAGTGGACCCATAAGGATCACTGAGTCAAACTTCCTGCTCTTTGCAGGATTACCTAAAACTAAACCTTTCAGAAGCTACTTGAACTCTGACAGGCTCGGTGTTTTGGCTGCTTCCTTGGGGAGTCTGTTCCAGTGACTGAACACCTCCTCAGTGAAGAATCTTTTCCTAATGTCTGAACTTCCCTGGTGCAGCTTCATTCCATTTCCTTGGGTCCTACCACCAGTCAACAAAGAGAGAACAGCACCTCCTGCTCTGCTGCAGCAGAGGAAGTTGTGGGCTGTGATGAGGTCACCTTTCAGCCTCCTCTAAGCTGAACAAACCAAAGGACCTCAGCTACTCCTTATAATAATATGCACAGTATAGATGTATTTTTTCACATGCAAAATAACCGCACATCCAGATTTCGTTTGCATGCTGATATGAAGTTCCTTGAAACACTGCTTTGTTTTTGCCATTTGTATGATTCTGAGGAATTTCTGGTTTATCAGAAATAAGATTTTTTGGCTACTTTTAAAGTTAAAATTTGAATTTTTTTTTTCAATTATTTCAAAGAGGACAAGTACGCAAGGTCAAAGCCTACTTACACATTTATGGTTGGCATCAGCTAGATCGTGTTGGGAAAACTACATCTGCTTTTGTACATACTCTGAAGTCCTTGGATCAAAGCCTGTTCTTGGATACTGTAGTGCAGTACTGGGATGACTCCACTAAGGCAAATTGATCTTCTCTTTAAAAATAAATGCGGTGCAACTCGAGGTTAGGAGGAACTTATTTTCATCAAAGAGACAAGTGAATTTACTCCAAAGATCACACCTGGGCATATAGCCATCTGGGAGTTGACTGACCCAGAGCTGACCTCAGAAATAAAACATACATCATCCAATTAATAAAGTTCAGACAGAGATTAAAATGACCCCACAGTTCTACTGACAGCTCTCAACATGTGCAACTAAGGTGTAAGTATTGGGAATCAAGGTCTAGAACACACTAGGGAAGTTTACTTATCTGTAACCTTGCTTCAGAGTCTCATATCTGATCTTTCTTAGATTCAACTTGTCTAAAGGACATCTGGTATTATCTCACATTCACAAGAAAAGGGCATGAAAATGCTTTCCGAAATTATATTCACACACTTGATGTTCTCTTTAAACAAAAAGCATTCCCTATTCACATGTTGCACACATGCAGAAATATGTTTAAGTCTTAGCAGTATGCTTTAATAGTTGTTCAAATGTTTGAAATACACTCCTGAACTTTGAATCCATTAGAGAAAACAGTGCACATCCCCTCTTCTGATCGAAGAAGGAAATGTGTGGCTCAAACAGCTTATAAACAGCTCTCAAAGCACAACAAGCCTACACTGTTTCACCCACAATAAAACACAAAAGTACATTTACCTTTTTCAACTTTGCTGCTCCAGCACCAGAGCGAATGGCCTCCATCAGGGCTTGCCTTGCCTCCCCAAGGTTACCTGTAGCCATGGCAGAGGATTTAGGAGCTGCTGCTAACAGCTGAGTCGGAGGTGGCGGTGGTGGCTGGGCAGGTGCAGGTGGGATACAAAGCTGCTCTTTTTGAGGATCTTCTGTCTCCTGCAAGGACAGTTCTGCATTCCTAAAACTCTGCAGCTCTTTGGAGGCCAGTGAGGAGATCTGCTCGTGATGCAGTTGAAAGGAGGTAATTAATATCAGCATAACTAAACTGTACTTATTTGGCATTTAATGCACTTTCATTACCCTAATTTCACTTTGCTTGAATGATGTAAAACATGCAGAACTCTTGTTTTCTCATGGGGTTGAACATCTGTTATTACTCACATCACTGACTATCAGCATCAAGCATTTGGCATCAACTCAGTCTTTACTGTGAGGTCCAGCATGCTGTAACTCTTCCTGGCACATACGGTAAGAGAGAAAGCTGGACTTGGTATTCATTTGGAAACAACCACAAGGGTTTTGGAATCAGGAAAGCACATTAAGGCTGCAGTAGCCACCAAGGAATCTTGTTACTTTTTGCAGTCTGGGCTGCACAGAAATAATCTCAGATGACAAGGAGGCTCTTCTGGAGCTAAGCTCTCAGACACGGCTTAATTTTAAGAAAAAAGGCTGTTAAACTTTAAGTTTCCAGCCATACTAAAAAAGCCCCAAAACAAAAATAGGACCAGAGAGAACTATGTGAAAGCACAGAGACCAAATAAATTGATTGCTCTTCTAAGCACGATTCTGTAGCATTTCTGAAACCAAAATTTCTGCAAAATTACTAGCTTGGAAACTCATCCTGCTTTAAACAAATGCAGGAGGAGGAGGCAATCTTTCAGACCAAGCCAGTTCTTCTGTCAACTGTCTCAACAAATATTTTTGCCGTTAACAACATTACTAGTAATAATCATGATAAATAGTTAGTAATTACAATGATTTGGCAATTATTAGGAAGTAAAGTATCATGTGCCAAATGGGAGGTATTAAAGCAGATGCACTAGCATTCTTTTCTCAGAGAAACTGAGGTACAAAATGTTTCTAATGAAAAATTAAAGCATTTATCTCTCATCAAATAATCCACAGAGACCTCCTGTATTCTATTTCTTCACTGTACACAAAGACGCACAACATATGGGAATAATTTCATGTCAGATAAAACAGGAACATTTGTGACAACATGAAACGGACATCCCTCTCATCATAGAACATCTATATCTTGCCCTGTACACCTGGTGTTTTAAGTAGCACAGGTGACACAGTGTGAAAAAGCAGCATACTGTTTCTAGGCAACTTCCTCCAAAATGATGGCAAAAGCTTCTCTGCTGGAGGAGTATATTCCAAAACGTCTGTGCGACAATACACCACCACTTCACTGTCAGAACCTCTTTTACACAAATTTACATTTATTCCCAATGAATGCAGAATGTAGTTAAGTATGTGTGAAGATGGCTGCTGCCTCCTGCTCTCAGGCTCAGAGGAAGCCGTATCCTATCTGCTGCAAGGGCGGCAAGATACTTGAGAGATGAACTAATTGCCTAACACAGGCAGAAGATTCTTTCTATCTAATGCCAGCTATCTGCATATTTGCTAATGGTCTGAGTCATTATGTGAGGGAAATGGGAACCTTCTTGCCAAATACATGTCCTTGGCCAGATAAATGAACCAAGCAAAAACTAAGGCTATAATAATGCAGGTTTTAGCTATTACAGATAAGACATGCTTTAATGATTAGGCAAATCTTTCAGACAGACGACATCATCCTGCTATGGTGAAAGTTGGTGTTCCATGAACATCAATTACTTGCACAGAACTTGAACATGCCAGCTCATGTTGACAAATAAACAGCATGCAAGAAGCAGCCCTAGTGTGTTTTCAGCTAACTGACATTGGATGCATGCAGTAGGTAATGCAAATATATTAATAATCTAACTACATACTCCTGAAGTACAGCCCTTTCCCGCTCACCTAAATGTGAAAATAACAAACATTTAGCGTCTTCTATATACACTCCCTGTAATTTGTCCAGATTACTATGCACTTCTTTCTCAGCTAAAAGCACACTATTGGAAAGAGTGTTAAGTTTTATAGCAGAGGATAGGATCAGACCCGCTACAATATCTGCACAAGTCACATCTGGTCTCACATTGTATTATTTTCCCCTCAACTTTCTTCTTTGCAACACAATGTTTAGTTTGTGGTATATTTGAGTTTATTCAAAACAGCCAATAGGAAGAGACTGCACTTAAAAGATCATTTACCATCTTATTTCCTTACCTTTTTCAGCTTTGAGGTGCCACTGTGGCCTCTAATTGCTGCTAGTAGGGCTGAGCGCTCATTCTCTGGCTGGACATAAGAAGGTTTCCTGTGACTGCCACTTAGCGTACTGTCTGAAACCTAGAACATGGAAAGAATAAACCTCACATTGTTATTAGATATTTACTTGGAGACAAGTTGGAAACAGTATTAAAAATATTTTTGGTACTTGCACCAGAATGTGAGCTATGGAGACCAATCAATCTATTTTCTTCTAGGTCTGCTTTTACAACCTCTACTCACGCTAAACAGTGAGGATATGTGGAGATAGTCATGCTGTATTTACAGATGTGGTTTCTTATCCCCTAAGCATAAAGTCAGTGTCAAACCAGTATCACCTAATAATACAAAACACATTTTTTCTTTCATTGCAGGTAGTTGCAAGTTTTCTCCATGCTGGGTGTTCCTGCTTTCATGTAACATGCTGAAACGTAGGTTCAGCTTTTAGGATAACCTCAACTACCTCTCCATTATGCTGTACCTTGGCACTGTCTGCCTCTTCTAGCTAGTGCAACAGCATTAGGCATTGTGCTGCCTAATATACAGGATGTGCAGAATAAGCCGTGGCTTGATCTGTATTTCACCATTATTAATTTTTCCAATGCCTGGTCTACTCTGTCTCACCAGCAACCGTATCACTTACAAAACCTCTGGTGTCCGACGTGAGTACAGGCTAAAAAAATGTCCACTTTACCTTTCTGAGTTTCTCCTTTCCTCCTCCTGTTTGAATGGCTTCCATCAGAGCACTGTGCAGTGATGTGTCTTTTGGAACTGGTTTTTGGATAACAGGTTTGAACTTCTTCTTTGGTCCAAAAATATTGGTCTGCACATTAACATCCAGTTCACTGACAGCATTAATATCTGAATCATCAGGTTTCTCCTCCTGTTCTGACTCAGCACTTACTGCTGCACCATTTAGCTCAGGTGAAGCTTTAAGTGTACTAACTTGCACATCACTAGCAGGAGGCCATTTAGTGACTCGCAACAATGAGCTGAAAGAGGATGGGACTCCTTGGAGATCAGGAGACTTGAGAGATGAGGATGAATTAGAATGGGTCAAAGTCTCACATTTCTGGTCAAAAAAAAGACACATCTTTTTATCTGCTATACTTTGTTTGCTGTTTAAAGCATAATCATCATCTGCACTGTTGTTATCCTTTGAAGAGGATTTAGTAAGTGGGGCACTGGCATTCTTTTTATAGAAGCTCAGAGGACTTGCTTGATTTGGTGCCCTGATGTTAACTACTTTGTTTTCCATGCCTGAATTATCACAAGGTGTAAACCTGGGGGATGCTTTTTGACTGCAAGTAAAAATACTTGGAAGTGTTTCTCTTGTTTCTGCTGATCCTGCTTCCACAGGGCTGTATTTGGCCACAATTAGACATCTTTTTGGTGAAGCTTCTGCGTCAGTTTTAACCTCTCCTGCCCCCTGCTTATTTTCATCTTTCTCGTGATATTCTGTAGAGTCAGTTTTAAAGGTAGTTACATTGATGTGTCTTGCAATGGCGGAGGCAACATACTGACTAGAAGTTCTCCTATGTGGCTTTACAAATGGAAGCTCCAGCTTTTCCTTATTAATGGTTGGGGCCACTAATGGTGTTACCTGAGACTGTGTAACTGGAAGAGGTGGTTTTGTCCTTTCATTCTCAAGCTGTCTTTCAGCTACCTGCATAGTAACAGTTTGTGGTGCTACAGATTTTGGAGCTGCAAGACAGACAGGTTTGTGTTCATGTTTTATAGCAAAGGGCTTAGAGTTTGTGGTGACTGCTGACTTTTTAAGATGATGCTCAGCAGAGTCATCACTTTGCTTTTCCATAGAATTTGACCTCCAGAATGCCTTTACTTTCCCAAGATGAAATTCATCACTTTCATCAGTAGTGGTACCTGTTATGTTCCTACTGACAATACTGTTTGGGCCTATAAGGTTGCCTAGTTCATCTATCTTAATGGCACCAGTGGAGAGTGAAACTCCTCTATCAAAGTATTTTACTTCAGGTTTGGGAGGAACAACTTTAAAGGTTGTCAAACCCATTTTAGGTTCATAGTTTATTCCTGAATTCTGGGCACGATGATACCACGTGGGTGTTGATGGGAATTCTTCTATTTCATTTTTTTTAGCTGGTGGCCATTTGATTTCTAACTCTGATTTACTTTTTTTCAGAGATCTTTCCCTGCTACTACATTCATTAAATGGACTGATCTTCTCTTTCGCTGTACTGATTTCAGCTGTGGCTTTGGAGTTAGACGGAGTCAGCTTATATTTACATTCCTCAGACTTCACACCATATTTGGGGGGGAGCTCCAGTCTTAAGTTCTTTTCGGCTCTTTTTTCGAAGGAAGATGTGAGAGATTCAAACATATCCCTCCTCTGTTCAACAGGCAAGTGACTGAATTCATTTTCAGATGGTTGCTGATATATTAGATCCTTGAATACGCATACAGCTCCACCATCTGTGTGTCCCTTATCAAAGGAACCTGCATTATTGTTTTTATTTGTAAAGTTTCCTGTATTAAGAGAGTCAGCTGAGATATTCTGTGAAACTCTTGTCTCTCTTTCTTGATTTCCAGATGGGTTAGAGGTGCTAACTTCTGGAGCATCATCTATGACTGTCACTGGAACAGAACTGGTAACGTCTTGGGCAGCTTCACGTTTTCTTATACCCGGGCACAACACTTCCTTGACGTCTTCGGAGTCAGAATTATTCGCACCATCCATTGCTGCAAAGTACACATGCAACATTACATAAAGGCAATGTTTTGGCAATATGACTTTAAATTACACAAACAGCCAGTACAAGCTTAAGTGGATCACATATTTTAGTTGCACTAAAACTAACAGGAATATGTTTATGCCTGTACTACAAAAAAAGGAGAGATCTGGGTCCTTTGTATTGTCTGGTTGCTGATTAGGATCAGCCAAATATTCCTGCAGTCCTCCTGCTTCAGCCAGTGGGAAACATACAAATGCAGCTGAAAGCAGAATTTAATCTATTGTTCATACCTTATCTTTGACTAACTTCTCTCAGTGATAAACATTTCACCACATGACTCCAAAGGAGAAACATTTCTGAGAAACAGCGAGCAACTCCAAATTATGTTTCCCAGACCTGGTTAGTAATAACAGCCCAGCTGAAGGATTTCCTTGGGCAAGCAAACAAAGAAACAGTACTTGTATTTTTTTCCTCCATTCTTCTCACCCTTCATTACCAGTGACTCCAAAAGCCTTATTGTGCAAGAAGCTTAAGTCTCCTCTCAAATTTGCTGGTACAAATCAAGGGTTACAACAGAGAGGCTAAGAAATTGCAGTGTTAGAGAATTCAAAGAAATTAATCAGAATTGAGTCCACTGCAGAAATACTGAAATAAAGATGAAAAGTTTAAAAAAAGCATTCAACATCATTTGGTGACAAACATTAATAGAGAAATACTTTTAATTACAGCTAGAAAAAAGGGGCACAAAAGAGAGGCACAATAAGACATTTGAGCTCTTCTCACTTTTTCTCTTCATGTTTTATTGATTTTTAACCTTAAAATATGTCAACTAACACAGACAAGGCAATGGGTACAAAAATGTGCCCCCTTTCTCCATTTCTTTATGATAAAGTAAAAAACAGAGGCGCTGTTCATTAAATACAGAACGAAATCCACAACTGATTTAGCTTCACTGAAATCAATGAAACTGCACGAAATTTGGCCCATAAATTATGTCCGTAAACAGCTGTTCATATCTTTTTGGTAGCAGACATCAAAACAGTGACAATCTGATAGGCAGCCTGAAAAATATTCAGTGTGAGTCTGTAAAGAGTGGCAGCCCCAGAAGCAAAGGGGAAGAAGCCACTCTGGGAGGACCACATTCTGCCTCGGACCTATGAGTTGTTGCCAGTAACCTTAGTGAGAAGTGTGCAGATGTCTCAGAGTATAGTTTGAATCTGCATCTCCTGGCTATGCATCTCTCTTTTGTACTTCAGAGGTAACATGCTCCCCTACCTTCTAAATCTTCATCCAAGCCAGCCAAAGACCGCTGGAGTTGTGCAACAATGAATATATTCTCATCCTCATTCTTAGCTGAAGCCATTTCTTCATCTCTCCTGCAAAATGGAAGAGAATAAAAAGGTTGGTTGTCCCCCTTTTTTTGCTTTGCACTGTTGCTCTGAAACACGGTATCATTTCAGCCCCTTTGGTTCCACAGCAGTTTTGAAACTCACTTCCCAAAGTAAGGAAAATATGCAGCCTTAGAGAGACACACCACCATATCACAGAATCATACAATCACCAGGTTGGAAGAGACCCACTGGATCATGGAGTCCAACCATTCTTATCAAACACTAAACCATGCCACTTAGCACCTCGTCCACCCGTGCCTTAAACACCTCCAGGGAAGGTGACTCAACCACCTCCCTGGGCAGCCTGTTCCAGTGCCCAATGACCCTTCTGTGACCCTTCTTTCCTATCGAGACATCCACATCTAGGAAGTGTCTCTGCGGTGCCTAAGCATATTCAGTGTGCTGGTGATCCAAAGGTCAGGATTAATAAAGCCTGTCATCAACAAGTGGTCTGGCTTTAATGCAAAATATACATTTCAACTGGGCTGCAGAAAAACAGTGTATGCCAAGGCAAAGGTTCTACATATCCAAACAATCCTAAAGAAGACCACTAGCCATCCTGTGCACACACTGTGCCAATATACCTGCACCATAATTAAATAAAGAATGCATGGAAATGAAAAGTAAATACAGCTAAGTAGTGTTAGACAATCGCTTTGCATCCTGAGGGGAGGGTAAGGAGGAGAAAAGAGAAACTAACTTTGAGGGCTGTTTCTAATGAAACATATCGAGGGGCCTGATTCAGCCAGAAAATAACTTCATTGGTTTTGATGAAGTTGTACAATGATCTAAACCAAGTCTGAAATCAGAATGAATGCCAGGAGTTGTCTTAGCTTATTAAAAGGAAAAAAAAGCAAAACAAAGGAAGATGAAACTAAGAAAAATCCTAACAAAAAGTAACTAAGATTAAAAAAATATATACATGACAACCAGTTTCACAAAAAACCTTCAGTTTCTTAAGACAAAAAAATTGACCAACAGAGCTTTTCCATCTAAATCACAGAAGTTAGAATTTCACATTGAGGAATTAATTTTTTCCAGCTACTTGTTCCTTCCCTGAATTTAAGACACTGTCATCTGTGACACTGTATCTAAGTTTTGCCCTTGTGATTAGGCTACTGAAAAAATAATTTTCCATTCTAGCCACACCTAAACTAACTCTGGTCAGGTGAAGCAGATTTGCTCTTTTCAAGATTAAACCCTTAATATCACAGATACAGTAACAGATTACACAGTTTTAGGTAGTTTTCTGAACACTACCTGAAAAATGCCATTTTTCTGCTGCCCTTTGAGAAAATAATCTGAATGAAAAATCAGGGATGTTTCCTGACAGTGCTTTAAATGACATCTAACAGAGCAGCTTTTTTTTTTTTGCTATTTTATTGTTTGATTTTTCCCTTGCTCATAACAGGGCAACTGAAACCACATGTTGAAGTATCAGCTATTTGATTTACTTTATTTTATATCTATTTTGTATTGACCTTTCTTTTGTAGCAGCCCTGTAACCTATTTCTTCTATTTAATCCTAAACTGCCTTGCGCTTATAAAGATCCTATTTCATTGGGATCAATGAAAACAGCAAAACATATCGCAAGGAAGCTTTCCATAACTTTTTTTTCAGATACATATCTTTTTCCTAATAAGGGATGGATACAAGCTTGCCACACTACATATGTGCCTAAGTGGTTTCCAAAACTGGAATCTAAGACACAAATCTATATTGGCTGTTTAAATACAGAGGGAGAGACATAGTAGTCTGTGCCTGGAATGCAATTTCTTTGAGTATTTGCCACTGACCCGAGCTTTGACAGGCCCTGACCATCCCCAGAAGAGAACGTGAACTGATGATGCTCAGGCCCAGCAGTCACACTGAAAGACCCGTGGTAATCCGAGTTTTCCCCTCTGCTGGATTAAGAGAAAGATGGTACAAACCAAAGCTCCCAGAAGAGACAACTGGTGCTATAAGACTGCAATCCTACTGTACCCTGAAGCACACACACACACAGAGACACGCAGGAATCAATGAGACCACTCATCTGAGCAATCTGACAGAAAAAATTAAGCTTAGTGCAGCATTTGGATTGGGATAGAAGTGTTGCAAAGAAACAGCTCAGCTTGAAGGTCACAAGAAGAATCACAGAATCATTAGGTTGGAAAAGACCTTAGAGATCATCGACTCCAACTGTACCTGCTTACTACTAAATTATGTCCCCAGTTTTTCCTAATGTCTAATTTAAACTTCCCCTGACACAGCTTGAGGCCACTCCCTCATGTCCTATCACCAATCACTTGGGAGAAGAGACCAACACCCAGTTCTCCTTTTTGGTAGTTGTAGTGAGCAATAAGGTCTCCCCTCAGCCTCCTCTTCTTAAGGCTAAACAACCCTGGTTCCCTCAGCTGCTCCTCGTAAGACTTGTTTTCCAGCCCCTTCACCAGTTTTGTTGCTCTTCTCTGGACACGCTCCAGGATCTCAATGTCTTCCTTACAGTGAGGGGCCCAAAACTGAACAAGGTATTCAAGGTGTGGCCTCTCCAGTGCCAAGTGCAGGGGCAGAATCACTTCCCTGGTCCTTCTGGCAATGCTGTTTCTGATACAAGTCAAGATGCTGTTGGCCTTCTTGGTCACCTGGGCACACTGCTGGTTCATGTTCAGTCAGCTGTCAACTAACCCTCTCAGGTCTTTCTCTGCCAGGCAGCTTTCAAGCCCTTCTTCCCCAAGCCTGTAATGCTGAATGGCATTTTTGTGTCCCTTGTTAAACCTCATCCCACTGGCCTCAGCCTGTCGATCCAAACTACGCTGGATACAACTGGAATGAACCAACTTAATTCAATATGGGTTTTGCAGTGGAAAGTTTTCCAAAATTAAAAAAAAAAAACAAAACTTGCTCTCCTCTGAGTGCATTTTAAACCAATGCACTTGCAAACTCAGTTTTGATAGGGGAATCATTCAAACTGTACCAGCTAAGCAACAGGTCAATCCAGCATGGAAGGCAAACATGGCTTTCTTCGTTCCAAAGCTGGTCTTGAGGGAACTTTGTCCACAGCTGGCAGCAAATTACTAACACACACGGAGATTCTTTCTCTAAGGTACTGCGAAGGAGTTGTTTCCAAAACCTTGGAAGAAAAATGTGTAAACCCACATTGATCAGAGAGCAAGACCTAACTGTACAAAGGCCATGCCAGTTCACCAGCTTTTTGGCACCCGATTGTGTCTTTCTGTCCATTGCCCAAGTACCTACAATACAGTCAAAATCTGTATTACCAAGGTTGTGCATGATGGGCTTTCTTCAGGAAAGAATAGGAACTGTTGCCTTGAGAATGTTATGGGTAGTTTATCTAGGAAAAGTTATCAGGGACTAGATCAGGGACGCTTGGGCTTCAAACAAGCAGTATGGATCCATTGCACTGACCAACTATTTTCTCATATCAATCAACAGGCATTTTCCAAGGGCTCTCACAGCAAAATTATCTTCTCCTTGATGGACACAACAGTTAGTAGAGGTCTCTTTCATCATCTTTGGTGCACTTAAGCAGCGACTATACATAATTTGCTTCTCAGTCTTTGCTTCAATCTCCCTCTCTAGACAACAGGGATAATAATATCCGATTCACAGATTTTTTTTTTCTGAAGGAATGAGAACAAAGTGAAAAGGAAAGGATTCTTATTTGCTCTTAAAGAGGGTGCTTCAGAAAAAGTAATTATTTTACTTCGCATTTCCAAATTGCTAAAAGAGCTATTGTTCAATTCTTCTCCAAATTCACCTACAAAGCAAGCCAGAAGGTACAGGTAAATCATAAAGCTCTTAAAATTCTTAGCACTGGGAATTTAAAATGTGGTATGTATTTTGTGAGGCAAATGTCTGGTAGTTTCCAGGAGCTCCTAAGATTTATAAATATGCCTAAGACAACTCTTTCTCACAACAGTATTTGGGAAAGGAAAACAAAAGGACCTCTAATTTTTTTCTTTTTCATAGCCTTCTTCCCTTCTAGTCCTATACACTTTTCTTTTGTCGACAGCTCTGTTTTGGCCAGAACCCAAGAAAAATATTACTTATTCTGATACAATGTTTTACATTCTGGATAAACATTACAAGTGGCATTTTCTCACACAGGCTTTTTTTTAATTTAGGAAAGAACTTTATAACCTTTATGCTGCCCTTCTGGTAAAATGCGAGGTGCTAAAAATACAGCACCGGTGAGCCCTAGCCCAAGCTCAAAACGGCGAATGTGCACAGTTCCTGGAAGCCTGTGCACTTATTACTTATGTAGATTAGCAAAGATTTGTGCAAGAGCACAGAACGGAGCAAAGTGACTACTAAACTACAGCCTTTAGTGCTCCACTGAGTGCAGGCTACAATGCATAATTACTCCTCAACAGTCATTTGCACAGTTGGAAACAAAACGAAACTCACAGCAGCTTTTCATCAAATTAGTACCGCAGCAGACGGACATTTATGAGAAAGTTTACCTTCTAAGAAAGAGAGAAAATTCTCTGATAAATCTAAATGGAAACGCTGCATTAAAAAGAAAACAAAACCAGTTTTAAGATAATGGAGTTGCAATGATGGCACCTGCCATTTTGTTACAGTCAGAGCAGCATTACCTGGGGATCTACAAATGATAAAACTAACCCTAGTGTTTCTGGTGAGCCTCATATATGGTACCAGAGGTTGAGAACATAACTCCCACTGTAACTGTTTGAATACAATTCACCTATATAAACTGCAGAGAAATGACTGAAGAAGAGATGGCAGTAGACATCTCTCAGATTAATTCAACGTGACCTGAAAGTCTCACTCATTTTGCACCACGTTTAGTCTATCAAAACACTTGAGAACATGGTTCCTGTAATAGCTAGGGAGGGAAGACAGAGTCCTTGCAAACAATGGAATCAGATCCAGTCAGGCACAGTGTGACACAGCACAAACAGGGATGTAATGACTGCTATGAGGCAGTTCAATGGATACCAAGAATATTCAGCCTCTCACATGTGTCTTAGGCAGCTAACAGGGACTAACTGACATGGAAAGCAATAAGGTCACGCCAGACTGAAATTTGGAACATTTGGGTTCCTTTCCCAGCTCTGACAGTCTTCTGATACCTGTATCCAAATTTGTCCTCTTCAAAATGAATCCACAATATTCTCCTCTTACACGAATGCTGGAAAGAAATTATTCTGCTTTGTGTATATATCAAGAGACTAACGCTTTATTATTTAATTTGTAGGAAGTATGACTGAAGCTATTTGAACTTTCTGTCAGCTTTCTATTCAACCAGGCCAGAAGGATGGCATTCAGTAAACTCAAGGTGTTTACATACTTGTTTTTGTGAGTGACGCAGCAAAGTAAAGGCAATTATTTTCCAGATTAACCAATAGGTTACAAAAACTTAGGGACCATTTTTCCATTGTTTGCATTTCTCAGGATAGATTACTTTTTACTATTGCTTTCCCAGGAAGAAATATAACAGCAGTTGGAAAGCAGCTACTATAAGTGGTGGGTTTTCTGGTCGTGGTCACCTAAGCTATCACCTAATGAATGATCTTTTCTATTTCTGCTGCCTCCTATGAACTTGAGCATAACATTTTAACGTTCAACTGACCAAACCCTTTTAAAATGCAAGATTCATAGACTGAACAACCAACTTAGGGCAGGTTAGATAGCAAAGTCATCACCTGTCCTTGATGTAAGATTTCTCCATGTTACAGGCAACTAAAAAAACGAAAAAAACACATGGTCATATTCTGTTCAATACCAGATAACCGTCCTTTTTCTGTTTTAATACCAGATAACCTTCCTTTTTCTGTTTTTCAATGAGGGACAAATAAACTGCACATACTCTTTGAGAGCAAGGTACAGGTATAATTTCCATTCCAAGATTTAAGTTTGTGTTCTCTTCTACTTCTGTGAGACTGCTTCAAACTTACAAAGGTCTTTAGACTGTGTTAATATCTGTGATGAATAAAAATCTTCAGAGATTGAATTAAACTGTTTCACAATCCTAGGACATAAAGGTCCAGTACTGTCTTCAGATGTAATACCACCCAATTAAAATTAAGACCTTGCAAACATAGCTGAGGAGGAAAATGAAGTAATTTTTCAGCAGCAGCCAGGTTTATACTCCTTTTATAGTTCTCCTACATGGTCACTGGTCAAAAATCTGAACACAGAGCAAATGAAAATGCTTTTGCTTAGTAACATTTTGTGTTTTAATGCTAGATATCTCCAGGCATGCTACAAACCAGAATGATTTAAGCTTCCAGAGTCACTTGATCTATGTTGTCCTCCTTGGACAACAGCTTCTCAATGGGAAAGCCCACAGGCGGAGAGCACTGCCAGAAATAGCCAGGGAAGTGGACTAGAATGATTTAAATACAGCCACATCACCTGCACAATATAACACTGCAAGTTAAAAGATGGCTCAGTACAGGTAAATCACTTTCCTTGGTTTACACAGAAAATTAAGAAACAGAGCAAGGACCAGAGCCTTTCTTCCCTGGAAACCAGCACTACACCTTCGGCAACCTAAGCTGCTTCCTAACATGCAAAATATCTTATAACTCCTAAGCATATGGCATTTTTTCCAGTGGATGCCTTTCACTGAAAGGTTAATCTGTATTCTTGCTCTATAATGACCGTCAGTATTGATTAGGTAACCATCATATCTTTAGTATCTTTCCTCCATGAAGACCTACTAGGAAAATACTGCGTAACACTATCCCAATTTAAAGAGTTTTCTGGAACAAGGGGAAAGGAAAACCCAGAGATAAGGAAGGAAATTAACAAAACTATGTAAGAAGCAGAGGCTTGCAAATCTGTCAGACATCTGGGTCTTAATTAAGTAATTTTTCATCCTTGAAATTCTCCCTGTTGCTTTAACCCTTTCTCTACCTTCCCCCCCTCCCCTTAAAACTACATTTCTGTTTCCAAAAAAGTAAAACACGTGCCTGACCAGCTAAAATAAAACCTATCCTACAGAGAAATAACAGAATAAAACTTTCCTATATTTCTGAGATAGTTGCAAGTGACATGTAATTATATAGAATGTGTTTGTGCATAAAGAGGTAGATATAATACATACACTGCTATTTTTCATTACAGTTCTCCTTCCTTCCTGCCTTCTGCCACTCACTATTATATTTTTTCTTCCCCCAACCAGCTTCATCATTGATTTCTCTCCAGCAACTGATTTCTCTTTCCCTCCTGTCTTTCCCAAGCCAAATACAAAACCTTGTAACATTTGAATTTGAATGGGCAGAAAATTAAGCAGGACAAGTTCACCCACGCCTATCCTTTCCAGCTTTTGTTTTAAACTAACTCAACAAAATCTTAACAGTTTTGTAGTAAACCATGAGTATTTCCCAGGTTGGTAATGAAGAGGACTCATTCCCTCACAGTAGCTTCAATTACTCTGACCAGAGCCAAAGGTAACAAATTCTTCCAAGAGAAAGGGAGGAAATGGGATTATCCCTTTCCAGATCCATGGCATGAACTGATCTCAGGATCCCCACCCCCACCCTATGCCCTCCACTAGCTGTACGTGAAAAAATATTCCTCTCTCATGGCTACTGAAACAGAAACTCAAGGGAGAGGAAAACCCCTTTCAGACCTTTTGAAGCTATTTTATCTTTTTGTCTCAGACAAGTCTGCATTCATTTAGCTTTATAACTGCCAAGTTTCCTTTATATTTTAAAATATTTTTATTTTTAAGTATTTTTAATAAATTTTAAACATAACAATAATAATAATAATGTTCTGTATTTTAAAGTGTTTTTCCTGCTCTGAGAGAGGCCAGAAGAACCACTCACTCTTAATACCCCTTTCAAGATTTCAATTGCTTATAACTTCTCGAAATTATATATCTTTGCTGATAACAGTCCAAATGCAACAGTTTATATCATACCCATAGATCTTTCTATTATTTTATTTCAGCCAAAAAGGTTAAATGTCTTCCAAGAGCAGAATTAAGAGGCAAAGGAAAACTGCATTCTGATACTTGAAATGCTATTTAATCCCCGGTCCTCTGAAAAAAATAAGTCCTGTGTAGTCCAACTGGTCACTAGTATGCCTTGACTCTCTGCACATCAGCATCAGCTCTCCCTCTCTAAAATGGGATAATGCCACTTTTTCATCGCACGTGAGTACTGAGAAATGAATAAAGTCTGCATGTCACATGGGTACTGGTGCGATGAATAAGATAAGACAAACAAAAGGAAATGAAATAGTCCTGTCTCCAGAAGAAAATTTGAACTGAGAGTGAACAGTGGTAAGCCTGCTTTATTAATTGAGTTCTGAAAGTCAGAAAGAAAACTAAACAAAACAGAGTATGATTACTTTAAGTAGAGACGTTATCATACTGCACAAAACGGGGGGAATTAAGGTTATGGGGGGAATCTAAGGTTAAACAGACAGCCTTAATATTAATGTTACTAACTTGGAGAGTGTGACCTAGCATCCCTAATAACATTATTTTAACCTAATTTTTAATGTGTAATTATTTATAAAGCTCCAGACAGTAGGTATGCATGATGCTTCACAGGCATATAGAATTGTGTGATCCCTGCCCCTAGGAGGTTGCGTGATGACACCACACAAGGGATGGGAAAGGAGGGGGTATGGGAGGACAGAGTTGCAACACTGTGAGATCATGAGATGTACTTACTGCTACATAAGCAACATTTCAGCTTCTCTGTGGTTTTCTTGTTACTCATTTAACACTATATATTAAAATTTGGTGAACAGATACATAACACAAAGAAATCAACTGTAAGGAAGGATATGAAGAAAGAGAACTATGCAGTACAGTGTTCAGAGTCAGCAGTTAATATTAAAACATTCTGAGCCAAACGTGGCATGTAGTCAATTATTTATACGAGGTTAGCCCTTAGCACCTCCAGCAGAGATCTGGATTCTGCTCCATCAGGCACGATACAAAAACAGTGTGAAATATGATAGCTGCATTATGTTTTTTACTGTAAAAAATACAGTCAGTGGCTGAAGGGTATATCAGAGACAGAGAGACAGATATGGTTTAAGAGGTTAGAGGCAGAGTTCAGGATGGAACTAGAGTGTTTTGACATTTGACTTGATATGCTACGTGTTAATTAATATGTGTATTTGGATTAAGAATGCTCGAATAAGAATCACAAACCAAAACAAAATAAAAAACAAAGTACACTTGCAAGCTGCTCCCATGTATTGGAAAACAAAGCATGGAAGAAAGACTCAAGCTTGGAAACTGTGGAATCTGGGGACATTCTTTTAGAAATTTCTCTTTCTGCACTCTGGGAACTGAATGAGATTTGATCTGTCTTGTGGTTGCCATTTCTGTATGTCCGAAGCCTATAGCCATACTATTACGCTGCTATGTGCACACAAACCTATCGCATGTTGAAAACTGTACCCTTAAACTCTATGACAAACTAATTTAAAACTAAACATACAACTAACTTAAGCAAGCAACATGGCAAAATTCTCTTGATCTCTTGGAGCACATGCTGGTCTTCTGGACCAAACCTAGCTAAGAATTGTAGTCTTGATTCTGTTTTTCATTGCAGTTCTTCACACTGCATGTGCAAAATATCACCTGGACTTTCTTTATAGACCTTTACACTCCAAATATAATTTGCTTCTACTTTAAGGGTACTTTTCACAGCCCACAGAGTACAAAATTATTTTAGAATTGTAAGCTTTCAGGAATTAGTTATTTCACTGGGTGAAAGGTCCCAGTTTTTGCCAGCTTTACAATTTAAAGTGACAAGCTGAATATTTCCATTATTCTTATTAACCTTTTTTTCCAAAGCCTTGGCCAAATTAGTCACTAAATTAAACTTCTGGCTTCAGCAGAGTTCAGACTCAAGGAGGACTCTGATTCACTGCTGCTAAGCAATATGTTTTCACAATTTCTTTGTTCTTATCTTTTTAGAAGTGAGTTAGGTCTTGGTACATGGACTAGAAGAAGATAGAAAGGAATGAATAAACTCCATGTAAAATTTTCCTCTAAGTTTTGCAGCTTTTGAGACATATTTAAAGCTCTCTATAACTTGGTATCAATTATTCACATGTACTTTCACTCTGGGAAATTACGAGGCTGGTTTAGTCTTGAAAGTAGCCCGTTTATCACAAGAATTACATACAGTCTCAGAGCTCCTGACAGGTTTTTTTAGTGGGGTGGTAGCTGTTCCAACAGTGAAAACTGAAACTGATGTTCTCCAAATTTGGCTGTACTCAGAATCATACTCAGAATTCATTTACATCCCACTAAACAAGAAATTTAACACAAATAGGTTTAAAATCTCTGTATTTTTTCCTTTCCCGTTTATGCTTAAGAACTGTCTTTTGAGAACTTAGCAAGTTGACCTCAAAAGGATTTAAATGAGCATAATTTTCAAAGCTGGTTTGTTTACAAACATAGGTTGGGAGTGGGACTGGATTTACCTTCAGATATGACAGGCACATTCGGAGCATAACATTTTAGAAGATATTACTATCAGCATTGCTGCTGTGGCAATCTAAGTGGTTGCTAAGATAAGATTAAAATAAATCACAGATGTTAAATTTCTGCTATACCCTAAAGGTGATCTGAAGCAATTTTGCTGTCCCAGAGCCTAAAAATATATAGAATTTATTAAAAATAACCACACTCCCCAAACAACAGTAACTGTCTCCTATTCTAGTCCCAAACCAGTCTTTTTAAATTATGGACATATTAGATAAATACAGAATATTTAGCATGATAAAATCACAATGTAGATTAAGTTGGAAGCCTAGTCAAACCTCCAGCTCCAATTTCCAAGCCAGACCAGGCTACCCAAGGCTTTGCTTGGCTATGTTCTGAGAACCTCCAGGCATGAAGATCCCTCCACCTCTCCGGGCAACCCCTTCCACTGTTTAACCACTCCTGTTCTGAGGAACTTATATTCAATTTTTATTTCTTTTACAGCAGCTGGAGATGGTTGCCTCTTGTCCTTTCACTGTGTATCCCCGAGAAGCCTCACAGACCTCCTTTTGTTTAGGAGAACACTGCAGTCAGGTCCCTCCTTACCTACACTGCTTTTGTAAGGTCAACAACCCAGTTGCCTCCTCTCTTCTTCATACTTTGTGTACTCCAGCACCCTAGCCCTTTCAGTGGCTATCCTCTGGGCCCTCTCCAGTTTGCCAGTCTGCTCTCTCTTGAACTGGAGGCTGAAGACTGTATATGGTACTACAGCACTGGTCTCCCAGTAGCTGAGGAGGGGGAGCAATCACCTCCCTGACTGCAACAGGCAGTACACCAAACTACCCTTCCAGCTTCCACTCATTTGTCTCAGCAAGGTTCCTGAGCAGCAGTCCTACTGGCCAGCTTATGAAATGTCTCTTCTATGTGCACTCCTGACAATTATTAACAATGCGCGGCAAAAGTAAATCTCAGCACAATATAAAGAATATGTATCACTGGCTGAAGTGAAAGATGGAGAGAATATTGACTTCCAAGAGAGAGCGTGTCACTTAATGGCCTGTGGTCAATTTTTTATTTGACTAAAAATAAAGAAAAAGACCAAAATATTTTTCACTGATTAGCATTGTTCTTACAGGGCTTTGCTTTGATGTCTTTGCTCAACATTCTGGTAATTTCTTTCCTTCACTCAATGTGCACGTGTGTTTTCCTAACTCATTTAGATTCTGCATTTTAAGGAAAGTTGAGATTGCTTAGTTAATTTACAAGTCCCAATCTAAGCGTACTGAAATTAGTGGGTTGCTTTTTTGAATCAGGTCTGGAATGTTAATTGCAGTTACTGTACTGGCCTATCTAATCCTACAAATAGAGACTGCATCAAGACCTAAAGAACTGCAAAAGGACAAATCATGATAAAAATGTACTGTTGAGCAAGTATTTAACTGAGGCTTGATCTTGTCCTTGTTAATAATGATGGATGAAGAAAAGCCCTGAGATCATTCCAGTAGCTTAAATACTGATTCTGGCCTAATTTATCCCTAATTTATCACTCGCTGCATGATCCAAGATGAAGTTTTCCCTCAGAAATGTGTGGAAGGAAATAACTAGGTCGTGATACATGCTTTTATGAAGGGGCTACAGATTAGCAGCTGAATGGAGAGAGACCAGAAAGCACAGACTTTGTGTCAACTGAGAATTCAGAGGAATTTTTGGCCCTTGTCCCATGACTCTGCAGCATCACACAGAGCGGATCCCTGTCAGTATTACCAGGCCACCCTCCTTGCTGGAGTCACTGTTTCCCGTTTGGCCAGTTTGTATTTGCAAAGTTCTATAAATTTCAGGTTCCTTTTGCAGCCCTACCACCAACTGTGTGAGTTTTGGCAAACAGTGTCAGAGTCACTTGTGCTTGAAGGCAGTTTCTAGTTAAATTCCAGGTTCTTATTTTTTTTTTTGCAAAAACTGCAGAAAAATGTTTGTTTATGGAAAAAAAAAGAAAAAAAAGGAAATATGCTGAGCCCTCCCTCCTCAATGCACAACACTAGTGGAAGTTAGCATTAGGTTAACATAAACCATTGAATACAATCCCTTCCCACTTGGCTTTCGGTGCCTTGAATTTTTCCACTTTATGAATTTTCCATTTTATCACCTGCATGTCATTCTACTAGATCAATACATAGTAACATTTCAGCACTTCATATGCTATCAGAACTACCAAATTAACCAAACTGTAATAAAATTATTTCAGACTTCTTGGAGAAATCAACTCTGGAGGGCAGAGGTCTTTTGCAAGAAATGTAACTACAAGTTTAAACAGAAAAGTGACCTTTGCCTGTCGCTACAAGTATGTCCCTGGAGGGGATTTGGCAGTAAGCTTTTCACTGGGAGGAGTTACTTGGCATTGGAAGTGGTTCATAAAAGAGCAGCAGAAAGTAGAAGCTGGTTCTCTTAAATGATTCCCTAAAATAAGACCATGCAAGATATTTTCCAAGAGCTGGTTACAAATAAATTTTTACCTCCGTGAAGAAGTTTCAGATCCCACGCTATTGCAGCAGGTGTTCTTTACAGAGCATGTCTCTGTGCCATACATCGCATCTGCTTCAGCTGAGTCCATGTAGCCATTGGCCAGCTTAATGTCTCTCACCTTCATACTGTCATTTTGTGAATCCAAAGATACAATGTCAGATGGGGAGCTCACAACACCCGAGTCTTCTGTGGTGTCCTCAGATGCAAAACAGCTGCTTTCTGATGCCGTTTCTTCCACCTCTGATAGCTCCAGAACCGTGTCATCCACTACATAAACATTATCATGTGCAGGCAGCAGGCTCTCTAAATGAAATACAGCAAGGAAAGTTAGCTGAAAGTCAGCAGTACATAAATGAAACACAGAGTGCTATTCCTTTGTAATTGGAAAAAACTACATGAAATACATTACAAGTAGTAGGATGGAGCTCAATATTCGTATACAGGATAAAGACGATTTGAAAAGTGACAAAACATTTGTCCTTCTTTGCTTTCAGAAAGGTGGTTTGCTACACCTGTCCTGTGGAGTTTGGCTTTTATATGTTTCACTGCAAATCGTTTTCCTTACATGTACAAAGAAACAACTCTCTAGGGACGTTTTCTTGAGAAACAGATCAAGTTTAAATGATATGGTGCAAGAAATCACTCCTGTTACTGCTTCTGACAATATATTGTCATTATTCCTCAGTTTATTTTACTACTCTTCAATTTCCTATGTGTTATGAAGGAGAACAATAGCCTCTTTTCCAAAGCATATAAAATTTACTAATAAGTATACAACAGACTACCATACTTAAAGGAGAACCTTTGGCAACGTTTAGTCATTTTTAAGGAAATCAAGAGAGATGTACTTTGCATGTTTAACTCTACTAAAAGTTGCTAATTTTGAGAGACAAGATCAGACACTATGATCTTTTGCATTCTGTTTTTGTTTGGTTTCTAAGAGCTTCCTGGGGTTTCAGTTGTTTTGGGTTCTTTTTTTAGGTGAAAAATACGATTTGGTTATTTCCCCTAAGAAATTCACAACTCTAGACTCCATCCTGCAATTATACCATTAAAGGGGAACACCAAAGAAGGTCAATAATTTCAATGACTGAAATTATTGAGTGACTAAAGACAAAATTAAGCCCACACTTCTTTTGATCAAAAAGAATCAAGAAAGACTAATGTAAATGTTTAATTTGGAATTATAAGCATGCTTCATTCTCTTCCTCAACCTCAGTAAGCTAAAGGAAGATTAAGCAATAGTTTATGGTCTGATCCAGCAGACACTTGTGGTGGATGTTAATTATATGAAAAGTCTCAGGTCTTCAAGCATGACTAAGATTAAATATACACTCTTTATTTTTTTCTTTGGGATCAGAATCTACAACTTTTTTAAGCATACATGAAAGTACAGCTCACTAAAAATGTATATTGCAAATGCAGAAGTATTTTCTTTAAGTCAGAGACCTGAAAACGACTGTTAAAAAATGTTATAGAAATAATTTTCTAAGCGTGCAGCTTAGCAGCAAATCTTTGAGTAAAACTAAAATAAAAATCAAACCAATGTTCTCCTTGAATAAGGTTACAAGATGCCATTAAGTACCAAAAGTGATTACTGACAGCAGAAGCAATAAAATTTCAGAGGATTATAAATCATGATTAAAGTTGTAGGTGCTGTCAAGTATCAATATTAATGATGGAAGACGATCCAAAGACTCTATTGCGACTTTGGAAATAATGTTACTTCATTTCTTTGACCTTATTTTCTAAAACATTAGCTCTAAGTTCCAGATTTAATACAAGACATTGTTCGATCTGAAAAAGGCAATTACAGGAACTAAGTATGTGTCACTGAACGGATTAGAGTATGCTCATGACAGATCTACGGTTAGGAAAACACCAATATCAAGAAGAAATATGAGTAAATTGACATCATTAAACACAAAAAACCAAAACCCCACAAAAGAGACACTAAACAAACTGATAAGAGAATATGGACTGCCTGCCTTTCAAACAAACAAAACCCCCAGTATCGACCCACCACCAAAGCATTAGTAAAATCTATGTATATGTTAAAACCAGAACAAAGTAGGAGAGCAAAGATGTAATGTAAAGAGTAGAAGTTATAAGTATGAAGAACAAGGGAAGATTTTGAAGTAATGCACAATGCAGTATACACTTTGATGCAAAGAGACTTCTATAAAATACAAGCCACATCTATTGTCAACAGAATGCAGTAAATGACCTCCACCCTACAGCTGGCATAGCAGTTTGATAGAAAGTACCTACTTCCAGCTCCTGACATGAGGATGGCAGGTTTTTTTCTCCCTAGCTGTCTCATTTCCTTCTCCTCTTATCACTTGCCTGCAACTATTTCTTGCACCTTTCTGCTCAGAAATTTAGATCCTTTTGGTCACATAGCCCTACTTGCCTACTCTAGTCAAACGCTTGAGTCCCCATCTGATGTGATTCAGCAAGCTGCTCTATGGAAGGATCTCCCAGCTCATTCTTCCCATATATTTCAAAACAAAATGAAAAAACAATTATCTTATTATCAGGGTCCATGCACAGATCAATCCATATTTGTTACTCCTGGATCTCAGCAGCTGAATCATCAAATCCAGTCTAAGAACCTTCTCATTCAACCATTCAACAGCATTTTTATCCTGAAGCATGAACTACAGTAAGAAGTCTTTCTAGTCAATGACTAAATTCCCTGTGCTCAAGCAAAACCAAAATGTCGCCCTTTCTTCAAGCCTATCAGTTCATTAAAGTGTTTCCCTAATCTTTTACCTTCACCAGGAAGATACATTAACTTTTAATGCAGTTAACACATGGCACTGAACAGAATTGCTGACTGAGGCAAACTGTTTTGATTGCCACTACTTGTCTGAACATGAGAGCACACACATTAAACATGATTGCTAAGGTTCTGTGTCATGTTAACAACCTGGTTTCAGCTAAAAGGAGCACTAAAACACCCCTGTTTCGAAGTTGAGCCATCCTTGGATGGATTAAGTAAGAATCTATTCCTCTTTCTACATGCTCGATTAGGTCTCCACTGGTGCTAACTGAAGATGAATGGACATTACTGGGTGACATGAAAAAAGCCTAACTTACTTTAGGAGTCTTCACTCTGGGACCCAGGAATTACCTTTTAAAATTTTCTAATTCTACACAGAGAACTGGGTAGGGCACTGTAGTAGATGTGATTCTGCTTTGTGATTTTTGCATTTTTTTTCTAAGACAGAGTGCGTATGCAGAAAACCACTACACACTAAGCACAGTGTGATCATAAAGATGGCAGCTACTGAGGTTATTTTTGGTCAAATGAAGAAAAAATCTCAATATTTGTTCTTCTATTCTCTGTCTCTGGACACTAAGAAGTTTCCAGTATGGGCTCTGGTCTTTGAGACTTCATACAGACAAATCCAGGTTAAGACAGAACATCCAGCAGGAACTGGACACACAAATAACAATAGCCATAGTGTACTACTGAAACACTGCTGTACCTCAGAAGACTGTTTGTATTTCCAAATATATAACAATGCCAAGACCTTTTCTTCAGTAATATGTGACCCTATTCACTGGCTTCAGGTGGGATATGATACTGAAAAGGTTATTGAACTTGGCCCATGGTCTCCAAGTCATACTGAAATCTCAATGGGACATACCACCCACCAGTAAAACTGGAGAGCGGTCATCAATGCCTTGCATTGGTGCTTACCTATGCCCTGTTCCAGGCTGCAGACTGTTCAAACCCCAAGTTACCACCACACCAGAGATGTCCCCTGCATAACAGCAGCAGTGCTGTTCCTGCACAATTAGGTCAACCACAAGTTACAAAGGCTTCCTTGGTCAGGGTAGGGGGTGGGTACTGGGACATCTGTTTGCAAGAATGTTGCCCATGATCATCAAGAGGGAAAGAAGAGAGTAGCTCATCAGTAAAGAATGCGAGTTTCTTGTTTAACACAAAAGAGATCTTGTCACTTTTATCTCAATACGCTGTAAGTAATTAGGAAAACACTGAACTCCAAGTTTAGAGCAGTCATATCTGCACTCACATGGTTTGATATCACATATATGTATGCATTACTCACACAGAATGCCGATGACGGGGAGATGGATAATGATGGGGAAATAAATAAACCTCACTTGGTTTAAACACTAATCAGGACTTTCAGAAATGACGATTTAATGCAATAGGTGAAGACTACCATGGGTAAAATATCCACTTGCATTACTACCCTGAAAATAACCATGAATGAGAGTAGAATCAGATGTAAGTGTTCAAAAGACGCATTTCCTACAAAGACTTAGAAAATCAGTCACCTAAGTCCAAGCCATCTCTCACTCTGAGACCAACGTCTGACTTTAACTGTGCACCACGTACTGCGACCTTCTGGTTTTAAAACACTGCTGGTGGTTTACTTGCACATTCAATAATGACAGTATATCCAAAAACATTTTTAAAGAGATAACAGTTCATTTAACACCTACACAGTGAATAATCTTAACTTTACAATTGTTTTAGAGATGCTGAGCACCTTTAATTCCTCTGAGTTCTTGCTAAGAGGTTCGTAACTATTTTTTCAGTTTCTTTCATGACTTGTTCCACTGCCAAAAAACTTTCTTTTCATGAACTAAAATTGCTCTGCTATAATTCAAATGATCTATTACAGTGAAGTTGTAAAAAGTATTTCAAACTTCATTATGTTAAAGGATATTAATTCTTACAATGAACTTCAAATTACAACATGATTATTTCACTGGCAGTACTTAAAATTTCTAGCAAGAGAAAGACACACTGCTCTAATCATTTGTACTGCCAGTGAAAAGTTAGACAATCACAGAAGGCCAGTATTAAAAAAAATGTACAGTTTTTCGTACAACTTGGAAGAAGGCTGGTGGAAGAAATGGGAAGACATTTATTATGGACACGATTAACATAGATTATGAAAACGGACAACACAGGATTAGATTAAGAGTTTTCACACAGGTACAATGTGTTCTGGTTACAATTCAGTTATTTTGCTCATCAATCAAATACTTGTATGTAGAATTAGGCGTTAAAAACCATTCAGTGGGCAGTTAAAGCACAATGGACAGAATGGACAGACTTCTATTTATCACACTTAAGAATGTTTTAATCCAATATGCTTCTTAGCATATTTTAACCTACATGCATACTTTTTTTTTTTTAAATAAAAAGATACAGATAGAAAATAAATGACCAGTGCTATAAATTAACATAACAGCATGGGGGTGTGGGGGAACAGATCAAACTCCGAAGCACTCCTCTTCCACTTCCAGTAACTGCCTTGCAGAAACTGAAGGTGAGGCCAGGAATTACTGAGGTGAGGAAGCATGCTCTACAGGCTCCAGCCCTCCTCCAAAACGAGGCTGTAGAGCAGCTTAATGTTGGCTCAGCGGATTTAGGTTGTAGAGTGATGGAATAATTTTAATTTGGAAAGAACCTCTGGAGATGACCTAGTTCAATGTCCTCCTTAAAGCAAGGCTAACCTGCAGCTTAGACCAGGTTGCTCCAGACCTCGAACAGCCAAGTTCTGAAAAACTTCAAGCATGGAGACTCTACAGCCTCTCTGGGGAATCCCAAATAATTCTCTGGACAGTGTTTAATGCCTCTCCAATAAAGAACATTTTTTCATGCTAAACTTAAAATTTTCTAACTGCAATTTGTCACTGTTGCAGTGTTAATCCTTTTGCAAATGAATCTCAGAAAAGAGTCTGGCTCAATCTTCCTTTTTCTTCAGATGCAAGACAGCACTGAAATTCTCCTCACGCTTCCCTTCCACAGGCTGCACAAGCCCTGTTGTCTTAGCACCTTCACACACATCGTTGGTGCCTTCTGCCAGACCCTGCTGTCTCTGTGCTGGTTTGTCATTATCTTGTTCCACAGAACTCAAAACTGAACCCACTTTTGGACAATGGACACAGATGTGGCTTCATGGCAGCCAAGTAAAGGGGAGTAATCATTTTTCTTGATCTGCTGGCTATTCTCTGCTAGTGCAACCCAGTCTGTGGTTACTGCTTCATCACTGTAAAGGCACGTTGCTGACTCACGCATAGCTGCATGTGACTCCCAGTTCTCACATAATGAGATATTTTCAGTTTCCTTCCTAGTCTTACGCCCTATGCTCGTGTTTTCCAGCAGGTTCTTTAATTGCAGCCATTCTTAACTGCACAAAACCTGCCAACAGAAGTAAATCCATTCCTTTACACAGCAGCCAATAACAAAAATTAAAAGACTCACAAAGGACATGCCTTACCAGACATATCATTAGAAAGCTACATATGGAGTATTACTAAACACACCTTGTGAATTTTCAGTATTTCCACAGTCAATCCCAAGCTAATCACAGCTAACTTAGCACCTAGACCTACTCTCCTCTGGTTGAAAAATAAATGCAATCTGGACTGATTTAACCTGCCTTACCAATGTGAGGTAGCTAAGCACTTCCCTTGAGGTTAAACCTGTCTGCTGTTAGTTGATATCAGAACACAAAGGAATTGTTAACTTCTACAAAAGCTTTTTTTGGCAATGGTGTTTCCTACACCAAAGGCAATACAAGATAGGATCAAGCCAGAGACTGAGAATTGAAGAGTATCTCGGTTTCTCCATTGTTTTTTCCATGTACAAGCAACTGCGAAGATCTGTGCACTAATTTACTTTCCTTTCAAATGTATGCTGGAAATTATGGTGAAGTCTCTCTCTCTCTCAAAACAAGACTAGTTAAGACAGTCTGTTAGCTCTTCAAGGACTCAGAGGAAACTACCACTTCATGTAAATGTCAGCTACCCTTTCCCATTTCAGACCTTTATTTTCACCACCTGCAAAACAAGGAAACAAATAAAAAAACTGAACTAATGCAATACAGATTTTCAGACAGGGAAAAATTAACATATTGGACTGTATTATCCCCATTTCTTTCCCACAATCCTTTCTCCAATGACAAAAAAACCCTCTCTGACCTCTGCAAAGCCCATCTGACCTAGAATGCTGCTGCTATTGCTAAACTGCTTTTCATACCCACCTTTTTGGCACCCTCTTGAACAAACTAGTTCTTTGCTTTTATAAAAGCCTTGTTTTGAGGCTCTGACAAGTCCACACCATAGCCAGTAACCAGCCTTCCTCATTCGAAGGGATCAGATGTTGCAGAAATGACATTAAGAACAAAATTGCTCTTTGAAAGGAGAAGGATTGTATGTGAAATTATATCCTTTCCTGATTAACTGGAGAACATTGCCACTTGGCTTGGAGAACGACAGATTTTAGAAAATGACTAGTAGTGTGAATTGTACATTTCCTTTTAAACACAATAAAGTATGATGGGAAGACTTTTACAACAGTTCCTGGTGTTCACTATCCAAAATTAACAGCAAGCAAGAACAAGACATAAGGTGCTCTCCTGGCACTAGCTGGCTCTGTACTTCTGTACTTAGGTATGAGGAGAGGGTCAGTGTGCCTGATCTGTACAGTTCAAAAACGCTAAGAACAAGAAGTCAATGTAGGTTAGAGGAGTAGGATATTGTAAAAATACATTTAAGTGCATATAATAGATACCTTCAGACTTGCATTTCATAAATCACCATGTGTAAGACTGGTAACGTGCTGTGATCAATCATGGGGCTCTTTGGAGGCCTTTGTGGGAACAGAAAATCTAGACCTAAAGCCAGAGACTGCCCAATATAATGAGTCTGGCAAAGAAATAAACTACTCTCCTGATTTTGCTGGGAATTGTTAGTCTTAAGTGATAGATTCTGGCAATCCACATCCTTTACAGAGGTGGTCAGCTTCCATTCAAGCAGACTGCAGAATCTAAACAAATGGACTTTGAAGGTGATTTTCATGAGACACCTTAGAGAACATACTCTACAAAATTGCCTGAAAAGCATATGTTGTGTAACGATTAAAACCAGAAATGATTAATGCACCTACACAATAAACTAATGTTTTATTAGGTGATTTTAAGACTACAAAAAAAGACCATTTGCTCAACTTGCCCTTTAAACTTTACCATCTCTCCCCCTCACACACTCTGTTCTATGAATTCTTTCTCTTCCTTACTTTATCTGTTAACAGTTCCTTAAAATCTCTATTACAGTTCCATATTTCTAGTATAATCCAGAGGAGAAAAACAGAAAACACTTTTGCATTGTAATTACATTTCACTTTCCCACAAACTAGTTGCCAGCTAACTCTGCAAAGAGACTAAAACCCCAACCCTAAACCACAGACACATACATAAACACACACATAGTTGTAGGATTTAAGAGCTCTTTCCATAGTAGAGAGACACCATTCCACTCACAGTTGTGTATTTACTTATGATTAAAACTGATTTAAAAGTTAGGAAGTATGGAAAAGAATTAGGTTGATCTGTAATAAGTTATCTATTACTGAAACCATTAGGTATTACACAAATAAAAATACAAAATTTTGAAAAATTGGTTTCTGTTTATGAGGATAAAGTGTACTTGCCCTGGGCATATCAGCACTTCTATTGAGAACTGATGCACAAATGAGGAAAACTACTTTCAGTATCTTCCGAACAAAGCAGACATATGAGGAAGTAATGGCAACAAATACTGAGTTTGCTAAATATCAAAAACTAAGAGTGAATTCCAGAAAGGAGTCTTCAGCTCTGTGATGTCACTCTTCCCCTATCACTGCTTCCGTCTTTTTCCCATACATCACCTTCTATCTTTATATAGATTAGTATCTATAGCATAATCTGAAGTCAGACAGAACGTAAGAAAATTTAATGTTTCATGCACAAACCACCTGTCCAACTTACAATTAGGACAGCATAAAATAACTTCATTTAATTGGCCAAACCACCAATAACGTAAATACCTCCACAGAAGATTTTCAGCAGCTAGTTCCGAATATAGGTATGAAAACATTTCATACCACTCTGTACTATAAAGACAAGAAGTTCTACTCTCACCTCTTTCGATGTACATAAGGCAACTCCTCTTGGACCTCCTGATCAACAGAATACCTGCTTTCCTCTCCAAAGTTCAAAGAACAACTGGCTTTTCAATATACTTTGGCTGGTGGTTTACTTTGGCAATTAAATTTCTGTAAATATTTTAACCTAGAAAAGCATGCTTCTTTTCTGAGTTCAGTTATTATATGTTTTACTGTAGATTCACACTTGACTGCTCTGCAGTCGTACTTCTCATAGCTGTTAAGACATCCAGTGATGCCAACTGAAGTATCTACCTGGAAAGATACTGCTTTGAGTATCTGAAAACTTCTCATCACTAAGACATTTTGTCTTCCGAAACTGCCCAGTGAAGAAAGAATTATTCTTGCAGAAGACAAAATTTAGAACCAGTGCATTCCAAGTATCTTCATCAAGACCTTGTTCCACACCCTCCACAGGGGCACCGTACCGTTTTCAAAGGACAACCAGACTCCTGTGCTGGCATGAGGGCAAATCAAGGACAGTGAGACCACAACAGTGGAATCCAAGCACATTCACCACCTAAAACACTACCATTCACCCTGATACTATGCTAGCAGCAAAGAGGCACAGACACACTGCAGAAGCCCATAAAGGCAATTGGTTGTACGGAAAGTTGGCAAGAGATGCACTTCTTTGCCAGTTACACAGACACAGCCTAGAAATCACTGCATGAGGCAACAGTCAAATGCAGGATATCAGGAACTCCACTTCTGGCTCTAGCCATGAGGTTATATTTTTCAGTGGTGCACACTGAAGCTCCGCCTCAGAGTCTGGTAAGGAGGGGAATATTGGACAGGTGGAGAACAAAGTGCCCACAGAAGAACTCTGCTATCATGCCACTACACCTCTTTGACAGCAGATGGACTAGATCAGATCATTTCAGGGATAAGCAGAGATGAGAATACTTAAGTCAGAGCTGAATTTGGCTTGCTCCTTCATAGCCCTCCTGTGAAGTCAATTATCTCATCAGTTGTCCTTTGCCCTGGGGCTCTCTTTCACTATTAACTTGAAATACCAGGAGGAAGAAATGCAAATATGCAAGAATGGTAACTGGATGTTATGCTCTGTGCTGATTTGCAGATAGTACAATGGTAATGGCAGTATCATCTCTGGTACTAATGCAGACTGATGCAAGAAATAGGTCATCATCTGACCACTCACTTGGAAAAAAATTATCCCTTTCATATTTTGCAGTTAGTATCAGATCCCCTTTCTACTCCAGCAGCTGGGTTTTACCCCTGAAATCAATGGGAGCAGGACTGGACTGCTCACTGACTGAAACGCAAAGCTCCAGATACCTCCTGCACGGGATGAATTCCCCCAGGGAAAATTTATCTGCATTTTTATTCATATGAAGCATTTTAAAGCTTTCATTTACAGAGTTTATTCAATAATAACGTGCATGGCGAATAATGGGGTACCTGATTAAGCATGCTTAAGTGCTTTGCTGGAGCATGGCCATTTTGAGAAGTTGAAGGTTCACTATGATCATACCCTCAGAACAGACAAGCTAGATTGGGGACTTTTCCACCTGAGTTAATGGGCTTAATTAGGATCATCATAAAAGGTCATTTCTACTATGGGAAATTTAGAAATGTTTTTGAGTTTCTTTTTAGCCTGACTTCCTGCAGAAATTAGGTTGAGAATGTCACACTGTTGTCTCTCTATGAAAACCTCCAGTAATCTTTAAAAATCAGCTGCAAACATATCCTGAATTAGCCAGGAAGGATAACAGTCTAAAGTTCAGTTCCAGAAGTTTCATAAAGAGGTAGAAGGACAGAGCAAGGAGACTTTCCTCATATATGTGCTGACATATAAGCTTATTCTCTATTATGTACCAGGGATACCTACAGGAAAGAAGCTATGAATAAAAGGAACTCTTCAACCCAGAGTGTGTTGGGGTTTAGATACCAGTGAATTGAGCCATTAATGCACAAGTCCAAACAAAATGCTTAAAGAATTACTTGATGAAGTCTGGGGGAGAGGAAGAAGAAAACAAGAAAAAAGCAAGAAAGGAAAAATTCCTAAATGCTACCATCCCTTTCAATCCTTTTCAATTTGGTTTTGAAAATCTTGAAGGTGAAGCTTCTGGGATTTTCTCCTCCATCTATTTTTTCCCTTTTTTCATCCATTATTACCCCTTTATTATGTTCCTTCTTTCTCCTTCTTATTTCTAACTAAAAATGAACATTAAAAGAACAGGCATGTTCTTTTCTTTCCCCAAAACTCACCACACAAGGACTGTGTTTTGGAAACAAATTTAGCAGGTGAGATTGGCTACTATTCCACTTTGCACAGTACAGTTTGTACAATAATGCCTAAACATTATCTTAATTCTCCCAACTGCTCATAATTTCTGCATGATATTATAAACCTGTTTTCTCACTTTAGACTGAGACCCCCTATCAGACCAGTAGAGAATCAAGCTGTTGGTTTGTTACTACACTTCGTGTTACAGCATGTAAGTTTAAAAACTTCTCTCTCCACTGCTTTCAGTCTGCTCATTTTCTCACAGGCACTAATTTAACTCAGTGGAAAAACCGCAAGGAGTTTCCCTGTGCAAGGATTTTTTGTGTAAAAAAAATGCAATTGATACATTGCAAGAGCTTTGTATTATGAAAAGTGGCATGTATTTAATGTACCCTGAAAGTGAAGAAAAGCCTTTTTAGTACAGTCTGTGCCCTTTATAAGAGCAGGCTGAAGACAAGTGATTTTAATTGAGGAACATCTGAATCCCATTGATTAGCTTGATGAATACAGCACAGGAAAACTGCCAGGTACAGAGGAAGCTGGGCATGTCCACAAGGGAGTGGAGCAAACAAGCAAATTACAGTCTACGCATGCCTTTTTTTTTTTTTAACCAAATGTTTTCATTTGGAAGCTTGGAGACTTAAACCTCTAAGATTCTTTAACTGATGGGTCAATTAATCAACATTGTTCTCGTTTTCTGAATACAAGCAAAAGAGGGTTATAAAGTTAAAAAAAAATCGAATTATAAAAAAATCAATGAAACATTCACATACATTGTATTTTGTTGAAATAAGATTTCTTCTGGGGAAAAAAATACCCCAAACTTTCTTCTTTTTTTTGGGAGAAAGAATTTTTACCTGGTGAAAAAGAATTATGCCAACCACAAGCATTGATTTAACATGTCTGAGAACTGGTAGTACTCAAAAAGCGTTTCAGAATAAAACCAAAATACTCATGCATCCCTGCAACAGTCCCCCTTCTAGTAACCCCAGGAAGTGACAGAGGCTGGCCTTTCTACAGCTGTGAAGCTTTCTATATAGCAAATCAAGTATAAGACACTGTGTAGCATCCAAAATGCCCCATCTCTTATGAGTAAAAGCCAAGTACATAAAGCTCTTCTTCTGAATTTAAAGCCACTAGATTAGTAGTTCTTACAGTCTTGACAATTCTTCATATTTCTTCTAACTTATGAATTATAAGAATTCCTACATTCAATTCTTAACTGTTACACCTATAGATGCACCTTATAAACAGAGACAATGCATGTTATCGCTTAGTTAAGAAAAAATGTTGAAAATATTTCTCCATTAATTTTTATGTTTTACAAACTGGAAAAATATTTTTCCCCTTAGTTTTTAACTTCTCATCAAGTGAAAAAACTGAGGAAAGAAACGATCATGGGACAGAAAAGAAGAAAAGTGCTAACCTACATGTTTTAAAAATCAGATATCAATAATAATTTCATTTCTTGAAGTTAGAAAATTAGTTGACTTCTTTGTTTGCTCTAACAGGCAGATAGTCCCCTACTAGTCCTCCTGCTGTTCCTAAGAGTTTACCATACATTTAGCAACTTCACTTTCACCTCTTAATCACAGTAGTCTTAAAAGAAAATAAAATATTTGGCTGTCATAATTCTCCTTTCCCATTCTTTCTTCGGTCTTCTTTTATTTCAGGCCTTTGTCCGCTCTTACACCCCACCTTTGCTTATGGTACAGTAGGTTGGAAAGTAATTCTTTTATCCATTCCAGGAACCAATTATGGAATATACAAGAGGAGCTGCCAAAAGAAACTCTGTCTCTGCTTTCAACCTTTTGCACTCTCAGGCCCTAAAACCCAGAAGTGAATGTGCATGACCAGATTTCTCAATTTCTTAGAAGAAAGCAGGCAGACCTTTTAGTCATTGTTCACTGGCTTCGAAAGGGAATAGGAAAACCTAAGTATGAGCACCTCTAAGGATGGGCAAGCATTTTGTTGTGGGTATTATTGTCTACTTTGGACAGAGAATACAGAAATCTTCAACAGTCTGCTTTCTGTAGCTATCTGTGCATCACCTGAAATCGAATCAGTAGGATCCTGCGCTACAAACTTCAATGCCATTTCAAATGCCAACCTTACATTTTGATATGGCCCATACATCATGTGTAAATCAAGTGTAAACTCAAATTCATACACAGGATTAAAGTTCTCACACACCCACTTGCACTGTGTGCACGTATTTGTCTAGATGAAGGCATTTAGTCTGGCTTGTAACTGACAAAGTCTAAGCCTATCTACTTGTGTAGGCGTGACGATTTCTTCATATTCCTCTGCCCGAGTGTAACAGAGTATGTTTAAGATGCCACTCAGTTATGAAAGGGACGGCTCACAGAGTTAAGCTACTCTTATTTTGACTAAGGAAGAGGAAAATAGGGAATTAGGTTTCACTTAGAATAAACATTCGCAGTTTATCCACAGACATGGAGCTAGGTTGTGAGGGAATGAGAAATGTCTTTGCATTTAACCAGGAAGGGAAATGTGAAGCTACGTTTTATTCCACACTTTATGAAATAGGTAAATAACCACTTAAAAACTTCAATATCAGGAAGTGAGACTAGAAAGACTATTTGAGTCCAGTCTCAACGTAACCAGAAAATATTTTGTTATAATGAAAGGAATATTGCCCCCTTACAGTAGGACTGATTTCTGGCTCAAAGTCTGTAAAATTGCAAGTACTATTTCCAATACCATGGCAGGCAGTACAGTGAATATGTAAACAAATACAAAATACCCCTTTGCAACTGGTGTTACCTCTACCCAGGCCTGTGTCTCCTCCTTCTTCAGTACTTTCTCAAGGCATGAGAAAATGAGCCAGATCCAGTCACCCAAATTCACAATTTTCTCATTAGAAGTGAACAGGAAAAAAAATTCTTTCATTTTCAAGGGATATAAAGGATTCAGTAATTGATACCTCTTTGGTATGGTATAAATTTCTGAAATAGTTCATTCTTGCTACTGGGCTTGATCCTTTCAGCAGTCATTTACCACCTGAAGTCAGAGCATCATAGAAGCATATGCTATAAAAGAAGAATAAAAGCAGCAGATTCTTCCATTACAAAAGCACAGGATCACCTTCCTTCTTCTCCACCTCAGCAAAAATTGGTAGAGTTTATTACGTGTAAGCTCTTCTAGACCTTCTAATCTAGAGGAAGTTGTCCCTGCCCAAGTCAAGGAGGTTGGAACCAGATGACCTTCGAGTTTCCTTCTGACCCTAACTATTCTATAATTCTATAAATAAAAATTATGCCACTTTTTGTTCTGTCAACAATTAATTTTAAGAGTGGACTTCTCTAGCCATAAAAATGTTATACAACAGTCTATTTACATACTATACATGAGATATCTGAATAAGAAGTCTGTAAACAGTGACAACAAGTTTGTCTTACTGTTCTTGAGGGGGGAATTCATAGTTTTGCAATGAGATTAGAAAACAACATGGCTGTAATTTTGGAGGGATGGAGTAAGTTACACTCGGTCTTCTAAAATAACATGTATTTTAGTATGGAAAGTTAAATGGTGCCTAGTGCATGTACTAAATATATATTGAGAGTCATGGCAGTGACTGGAAGCCAAGTTCAGAAGACAGAACTGCTCTCTTATATACACACTCACAGACCTAAACTCTCACAAAGAGGCCCTTTTATACTGGGACAGGACAATAAAGAGGTCTTAAAGCGGCACTCACCATCAAATGATGAGTGTACAAGAACCATGACCACACAGTTGACAAACGCAGAACACGGGAACAGATGATAGGCATATGATAGAGTGCATGACCATATGCTTAATAAATAAATACATCATCGGCCTTTGCAATTCATCCTACAATTTGGACTCAATGATTTCTCTACCAACTACTGTCCTTTGGCACCTATTTGAGCACTTTAGAAGGTACCAACAGTTTTAAATAGCTGCAGTTGAAATTCAACGAAAAGATAAATATTTCCTTTTTCCATTTATATATTTACAATATTCTCTCTGTATTTTATCTGCCCAGATTAAGTTTCAGTTCTAGACTAGTGGCACATTTCTTAAAGATACAAATGGAATGAGTTCAAAGTTTAATATTCTACAGTATAATATAGTATTCTTTGTCACTCCAAAAGAAAAAAACCCAGCTGCTCAGTGAGAGAAAAAAAATTAATTTCCACCTTCAAAGATTTCAACGTTAAGGAAAAAAACTAAGTATTACGTGTAGAGAAAATATTTAAGGACGTTTGGAGACCCTCTAAATCCTTGAGTTTAGTCTCCAAATGACTGACTTGCTGGTAATGAAGCAATTTGTCTGTGAAAGAGCATGGATACTAAAACAATCTGCTCATGCTTTTAAAATGCTAAAACTCAAGCTGATAAACATTTCTAGCAGAACAGATCTTTCTATATTGACATTAAACCTAACCTTCTCCTGCACGCTTGTTCTTAAGCACATACATCAGCCATATGCGCTAATTTCTTCACCTTGGACACAGCTGACATAAATATATAGGCAATATCTATGCAATATAATAGTCAAACCAACATGCCACCACCTTTTGCAAGAATGCCTAGAGTAATAATCTGAGCTTACATCTGGAAGATGCCATCACAGTGGCTTCACCTGTTAATATGATCTTATCTCCATCTTCCTATTTGCAATAAAAATGATTTTTAAAAATTCTAGAAAAATATTTATTTTTCTTTTTAGTTGCTCAACGAAACAACTCATTAAACTAAGTTTAATTTTAAGGAATTCTTAGAGAATTGAAAACTTTTATAAATGTGGTATCTATTAGCTTAAAATTCACCTTCGGCAGTATTCTGATTGCTGCCAAAGACAGCTTCATGACAACATCAGCTCCCTCTGGTGGTCGACGTAAAAAAAGATTTATGTGGCAATTCCGTAAAAAACTGTGCACTAAGAAGTTTATTCTGTTTCTAATTCACTGGACTTCGTGGGGGTTGAGTACATTCATCAGGTATCAGAATAGGTTTAATCATACATCATCCATCTGTCCTTATTTCCTAGAGCACTGAATGTCACTGAGATTGGAGCTATAAAGCTGGAATTTGTTTTGATTTATAAGTGATCTATGCATTTACTTGTCATCCTGAAAGGGCTCAATAATATCTTCCAATTTAGGGAGGATTTTTTTGTTTATTTTTTTTCTTACCCCAGTATTTGAGTACTGCTGTTTGGAAGTGCAGATAAATCCTGAATATATAAAATGTATTTCTTCCTAAATTTGTAAGAGCATTTTTAAATGAAAAACGGTAGTCATAGTAGTGAATTTGTTATCAGCTCCTCCACATAATTTTCACTACATATTTGATGTCTCCATAGTTAAAATAAAAGGAGTATAACCAAGCCAATGTCCTTTCATACCACTACTAACTTAAGACTCCATCAAACTGACCTAAACTGACCTTTCTTCTTGTTGTTTAAAACTACAGAAAAACTCTCATTCTCTTCCAGAAGCCAAATCAAGGTGATGTTAGAAATCCTGCGTCAAAGCCTGGAATAAGCAGGGATTCTCCAACAGTACCTCAGTGCTACACTAGTGTTTGTGAACCAAACTTCCAGCAAGTTCACATTCCCATAAACACACACACTCTTAATGAATTAACAATTGTGAAACAGAGTATCTATGCAATTCCACTGAACAGATTTGGATTTAATGAGTGTCATTTAAAGTTCTTCCCCACAATGTGGATAGTAATGTGAGGTTTTAAACATGCTAATGCTACAGTATAAGCATAATTTCTTATAATTAAGATGATTTCTTGTACAGACGCAGCAATTTTTTCTTCTTTATTTTTGAAGTTCTGTTTAATACTGTATACATACCTAGCATTTATGAAATTGCAAGAAAAAAAGGATAGAAACAAAGAAACAAAGATTTTTTTTTTAATTCAGAAAGGCAGAGCTGGCTAGCCTAAACTGGTTACTAAAATATTTTCTGTAGAAATTTCAGAAAAAGTGTTAATTCCCACGAACATTTTTTTAGAGGAAAATTTTACATTTTAATACAAAAAAAGCGTAAACTAATGATAAGTAAAGAACTTCCTGAGTTTTCACCTAGAGCTTTTAAGAGTTTGAGCAGACCATCTGAAAAGAGACAGCTTTTCACAGCAAACTTTTCAGCTCATATAACTGAGAAGGGCCATAGATGTATTCTTTCAAAGCAGTGCATGATTTTCATTGAAAATAAAATTTTGTTGAAAATTCAAGTCTCCTTTAAGCTAAACTGGTGTTAAAACAAAGAACTGCTTTTACAATACACTGTACTTCTACATTGTACTCGATAGAAAAAACTGTTTCACCACTTTTTTATTACATTTTTATACTAGTCTGAACTTAACAGGGCATGTAACTGAAGTTACAAACAGGATGTAAATAGAGTAATGAGAATGGGTAAATTAGGTGCCTAATCTTCCCATCGTGAACACCTACTAGTTGGCTGGCTTTTTTCAAAAGAAGACTTACAATTAAACCATTGTCCTGTCTTAAGAAACCATTACAAAGTACCTGGCAGTGCAGAGAGTTCAATTCTACTCTACTTTTATTAGAAGACCCTTAGGGGATTGAGTGTACTTTCTGAAGTATCGCTTAAAACTTATTAACTACATGTCACAATTCTATTAAAAACCATCAAACTCCTTTTTAGTCATGTTTCACATTATCTGTAGGAATGCTTTCCTTTCTTATTCTCCATTTTGCCTACCTGGAAAGGATTCCAAGATGAACATGATTATTTGCCTGAGGGTAAAACAATAATTTTGCATCATTTAAATTAGTTATGTATTGCAACTCGCTCATTTAAATAACATAAATGTCTTAAATCATGGTACATGTGAGGTCAGAATATTTCTGGGTGTGTGCACTATTGCAACTCATAAAACTTATGTTTATAGCTCAGAAAGATTAAAAATACATGCCTTATGGGCCATTCACATAAAGAACTTTCTTCAGCACAAAGTAGTATTTGGTAAGTACAATCCCGTAACTGATATTTTAATTATAACTCACTGAATATTCCAAATACAACTGTAAAAAGGAGATTTGTGGAACGAGATTTATCTTGAGCAAACAGTGTTCGCAGCTTTTGTTACAGAAACAGAACACACACCTTGTTTTCCGTAGCATCTCTTGAGCATGAAGATAAAATTACTCACAGTATGCATCAGGATGAAGCCTATGAATCAGTGCATTTGGTACTGGTTCTCAGTATTCCTTTTAGGCTCCTTATAGATACAACAGATCTTTCAGCTTTTTTTTTTTTTTTTTTTCCCCTTTTTCCTCAGCGGTGTGATTGATAGCTAAAATATAGAAAGAATCTTGCACTTCAACTTGACTAGGCCATATCCAGCTCTAGTTTCGTTCCAAAGGAACAAAACATATGCAGTGAAGGAAGAATAGAATACTAGAGAATGCAGAATGTTATACCTAAGCTAATAGAAGAAAGAAATCCAAAACAAAAACTGCTTTTAGGAAGTTTTCTTTAAATCTTTAGACAGTATTGAAAGTAAGACATCCCATCCAAAAACCCACACTCTTTGAAACACCAAAACATATTAAACCATGGCTCAAAATAAAGACTATCTTTTGAAGAAAGAACACAAAAATGTATGGATAATCTTTACAAGGCTGATATATAGACTTATATAACACAGCATTCCGTTCTGGAGCCTGAATCTCACAAATGAGGGTGAACCACAGCCAGAAATAATCAATAGTAATTAAAAGAGAATGTGTGAGTTCAGAAAGAAAGGAAGCCAAAATCTCTGTCAGAAAAAGAATGTTCTTTTCCAGCAGGGGAGGAAGGAAGGCAACAGAAGAATCAGAGGCAACAGGAGGTTCAGAGATGTGAAGGTCATAGGAAGAGGCAAGGTCTGTCAGACACGCTTGGTATATGAAGGGAATGATGCACAACAGTAAACTGTTGGGGGAAAAGAATAAAAGGATAAAATTATGAATATTGTGTACATCAGACAGCAGAATGGCTAGCATGCTCAGTAATATTAATCAGGCGCTCAAAGGAGGTATAGGTGCATGGTCACATGTATTAAAATTTGTAATCCCACAAATGCTCTGAGACTGCCTGCCTGGATTCATGTATAAACTAACTCAATCCCAAAAGCACAACTCCCATCAATATGCAGCATGTCTATAAATTCTACTTTACTTGGCTTGAATTTTAATTCTCCAGAAGGTCCAAGATAGATCATGTTGGAGATTCGACTTCATTCTTTAGCCTCAGATCAGGCTGGATGAGTAAGAGGAGTGATGGTGGATTAAGTCTCAAATTTGCAAGTTCTCTTGCTTTAAAGATCACCTCTTAAGAGAAAAAGGCAATACAACTTGACAGAAACCTTCTGAGACAGTGCTCTGTGACTCGCCAGCAAAATTTTCTACTCAGCAGTCTGCAGTTCTCAATTAGATTAGAATCATATGTACAAAAATGTAGTTTCATCTTTGTGAGTTTTCCTACTTATATTTGCTTTAAGTTAACAAAGTTCAACACTTGGACACCATCCCTAATGGCTGTGAAAAACTAGATATCTATGTAAGGTGACTGAAGAAGTATGACCAAATTGCTTGTGAAACTGTCACAGCTTTTGTCACGTGGCTTATATTACCTGTTAATATATCAATGATATAACAAAAAACATTAAAAATTGAATTTACAGGAAAAGCTCATTTCTACTCTCTTTGTTCTTTAAAATTAACCTGATGTTATCCATCAACTAGGAGTATACATGTCTTGTACACAAAATAACTCAGAAATGCTTATGTCCACTCCCCCATCCCTTTCAAACTTTCTGGTCAAGTGACAATTGATTATTCTGATCTGTAGTTAAAAAGCAAGATATGCTCTTTAGGGACAGAACATTTTCTGAAATTTAAAGTTCAGTTGTGAAGCCCTTTTCACTAGTATTTTTATGCAGCAGAGTGAGAATGTAACTTCACGATCTCACTCTACACAACGGTGAACTGCTTATTCATTTCCAAACAGGTTTTAATTCCTTACTGCATTTCTTAATAATAGTTCATAACAAAACAAACAAAGGGTTAATCCTGGAGGTTCACAAGAATACTGCACTTTTTCTAGTGAGCAACTTGAAAACATTTCAGAGTATTATGTTTTAGTTGCTCATCTAGGTGTAGCGTTCTTTCAATATGTGCTTACTTTACCTGAGGTAAGTAGCACAGAATTTCCTACTGACTCACTGGGAACTGCACAAGCTGGATGACATAACCAAATGCCATGCAACAGAGGTGACAATCTCCATTTCTGCACTCCCAAAATGCAGTCAGTGTTAGAATCACACGCCATGACCAATCTGATCAGTAAGATGAGGAAGGGGAAAGGACCTCATGAACATATAATTTCAGACACACACACAACATAGAACTAAGGGTCTACCAGACCAAAAGTTATGGTCATGTAATTAGAACAAAAACATTAAAGAGCAAAACCTGTGAGGAACACTTGTACTCTTGTTTGTGGAAGAGATTCTTAGCATTTGAGTCAAAAGTGCCTAAGTGTCTACCCAAAAGCCCTATTACTCATGAATGACACACTCCAACTAAGTTTGGAAAGCCCTGTGAATAGTGATTACTACCACCTTCTATTAAATGAAAATTCCTCTACTTGGATTTCCCAGAGCACAATAGTGTATTTACTGGGAAGGAATGAGGGCTGAGGTATGGCGCCTCACAGAATGTCATAGATTGTAATGAAAAAGAATTTGAAGTCCACATGATCACAGAATTGTAATTTCTGAATGGGAATTTCATCTTGTGAAAGACAAACTGCTGCTGAGAGTGACTTCAGAACAAATATGCCTTTTATCAATGGTTGGCATCAGTAGCTTATCTTCTTTCCCACCTTGTTATATGAGAAAACACATTTACTGAGGTTAGAGTTACGAACATAGAAATTTTTTTTCTTCTTTGAGTCTACCGCCCAAGTCCTATTTGCACTGCTTGAGGCATTCTCAGGCAATAAAAAACATCATTGCAAAATGCTGCTCTTATACTGCTCAATCACTACAATATCTAAGCACCTTTGAGAACAGCATTAAGCAACATAATTGGCATCTGTCGTACATGCTGCTTTCTCTCATGGGTACATCTATGTATATTTCTCTTGTGTGAAAGTATACACGTGTCTTTATCTAGGCAGAGCACAGCATAAGTTTAAAGCTAAAACTGTCCCACTTCAACACTGATGCTTTAAGTCTAAAGTAAGTACCCACTAAGCACTATTCTCTTGCTCTCAGTAAACTGAGGATAATAAAAGCTCATGTTAAGTCCCCATGTATAACCTTAATCAAATCCTTTGGTCCGGGATATTAAGTTTATTTAAGAGCAACTGATCAGGATGATAAAATCAGAGCTACATTGATTAAAGGGTATTTGATCACCAAGGTAGATTGGGAAATTATTGCAAAATAACAGTGGTAGAAACTCAAATGAAGCAGAAATATTAATGCAAAGAAGGCCGCAACAGAATTTTAATAAAGAAAACACTGTAGGCAAGTTGATGGTATCTAGTAAAAAAATAAATATATTATTTTAGGTATGATATGATTTCTGTGCATATGCTGGTAAAAATGAATTAGTGTTAATCCTCAGTAAGATTCAGGTTTTCTGTTAGTATGAATCTCTTTCATTTCCTTCTTTCCCTCTCTGGTAAAATTTGTCCAGCTGTATCTCCTCAGCACAGATTTGAAAAATAATGCCTTAGATGTAGCTGGTATCCAACTGCAAACACATGTATATTAATGTATCAGAGTAACTGCTACCTGCAGAATAATTTTGGGAAAGAAACTGTTCTGGAAAAAGATCTTTTGTAAAATTAGCAGCTAATGGAGACCTTTCTTTATCCCATGGTTAGGAGACATTCTCCTAAACCTTCAAAGGAAGTGCATCCCTAAGATTCCACAACATGCAGAGCATTGCTTCCTTTCAGGACCTACACGGGTATGCAGGGCAAACCCACAGGGAACATAATACATGATCAAAAACTTGGATTGTGTACCAAAATTTAAAGACAGTCAATGGATAAGCATGAAAGGGTAGCATGAAAACACGCTTTTCACAATTACACAATGATGTGGAAAATATTATATTTCTTTTGTCTGATAACTGTTAGGACCCAAGGGGAAGAGCAGACAAAGGAATCTCCAGAGACAGATAGGAATCGCAGAATCATAGAATAACCAGGTTTTAAGAGACCCACCAGATCATCGAGTCCAACCATTCCTATTAAACACTAAACCATGCCCCTAAGCACCTCGTCCACCCGTGCCTTAAACACCTCCAGGGAAGGAACATGTATGCATTAAGGCAGGAGGGTCTTTAACAATATACAGCTCCTGTAAATGCTTTAATCTTCCTAAGGAAAACATCCTGTAGTCCTCAATCCAGACTGATAGATCTACTGACTCTATGAGAAACTTGTCTCTTGAGACTAGTCTCTCAATATAGAAAAAAACGTTAGTACAGAAAAACGAACATAGAGAATTAATACAAGATAACAGATTTTTTGCTTCTAGCTGCACAAAGTCACAATGTCTGATGGTTATTTTAAATGCTCCCATACAATGGTCAGGTTTCATCTGCAAAACTGTCTCCAAACAAGTGTTTTGTTTACTTTCTATTAATTAGTTACACTGCATTGGGCATTTTAAAAGACAACAGGCTGGAAAACTGGAAAAAAGCAAAAACACAGACATGCATGTCTACAAAGCAGAGAAGAAAGTCTGGAAAAGCTACCCCTGACAGTAACCATCAAAAGAGTTGAAATGCAAATACACATATTTTCAAACATACGTTTATGTACCAGCTCTGTTGGTGCTGTAACATCTGCTTCTTTGTAACAGACTGTTGGATCCACAATGTCTCTGTCAGGAGGAGGGTAAGGTGGGGGTGGGGGAATCAATAACTGGGGTGGACCACGAATGGTGCCTCTAGGAGGCTTTTGTGGCATCTGCCGTCCATCACCTACAGGGGGATCAATTACTCGTTATTTCATTGTCAAGATAATGATTGCACTATTTACTTTTATTTTTTAAACATACTGATTTTCCCTTACCCACATTCAAAATCTCTTTGGATCTAATTTTGCTCTTATTTACTTCCAAAGAAATAGGAGGAGGAAAAGATAGTTTTTTCTTAAACCAACAGCAACAAGACCAGGACTGCGCCCAACAGACACACGTCCATCACAGCTAACAGTTAAAATCACCAGTTTTGGCAGATAAATGGAAGGAGGAAAAAAATGTTTCATTACAAAAAAAATTTTAAAAGCTATGTAAGTAAATGTGAAAAATGTCTTGTATTTTTACCTTCTAAAGTGCCAAACTGCCTAAATCTGTTGACCTCTAGGATACTTTACACGGCTATCTTCCTGACTCTTTGAAAGAAAGAGGAAAATGCCTCAGGACAATATTTTGAAGCAGGTCCACTCGCAGGTTTGTATTTTCTTTTTCTAAGTCTTTTATTAGTTTGACATTGTGGAGAAGCAGATGATTAAGTCTTTTTTGCAAACTAGGGTTTTAATCTACCAAAGGAAATGCTCATAACTTTTGTCAGCAGCTTATTTTGATGCTATGTGTAATTACTAAATAAACACATGCACCTTTGTTCTATAGTCTATTAACTATTTGCAATACCAGTTTGTAGCGCACAACCTAGAGCTATTGCAATTTGGAAAATCCTTAGAAGCCAGAAGTGCACTGAGGAATCGTGGCTACCTGCTCATTCTGTTCTCCTAACCTGCCTCAAGCATCTGCTGTGGTCACTGCTGAAGACAAACCTATTGTCTGATCTATTCTTATCATTCCTATACTCCTAGATTCATGGTCTGGTGCTGCTGAGAAGGGAAGTAGCACCAAGATGGAGGAAAAAAGTTAAACCGCTAGGATTTTCTACTTAGGAGTCACTAGCTTCCAGAGAATCAAGACATAATCTAATGCTGGCAAATGTACATACCCTTTTTCACTGCTTTGAGAAAACTGCGTACAATACTTAGGGTCAGAATAAGGGACTCATTATTGAATATTGAAGTGAATTTGCCCATTTGAGAGCATTTTTGATAGGATTCATGGGGTTAACTTTGGAGATACATAGGTAGCTTTAATCCTTCTTCCATCATGTGGCTGCTGATTTCTTGCAGTACGCTTTCCTCCTTACTACAGTCTTGCTGTTTTCACAGCTTCTCTCTCTTGCTTTCAGTACTATGTGTGCTTGCTCAGAGTTCTCCTGCATGGGCCCAGAAGAGAGGCTGTTTTACCAACCTTAGCTTCCTGTGACGTTTTTGCACATTAATGAATACATTCATTCAAGAAAGCAGCAGAAAATTGAAAAGCACTGAAGACTGGGCTACTGTAGCATGAGTTCTTTGTCGGTGTAAATTAATAAGGTTCCATTAAAGTAAATGATACTACAGAATCCTACAGCAGGAGACTTTGACCATCAAGCACTTATGTACACAGTACTGAACAGACTAGAAGTGGCTCTACTCTGCTTTATTTAATCTGTTATAGTCTGTGCACTGACAGAAAACACAGTGAATACTTGGAAAAAGTTAAAGTACCAAATGTCATCAATAAGTGATCAGCAGCAGGGCAGAGCATGAGGAGCGACAGATTGTGGTATATGCAATGGTTAAAAGTAAGGCAATTTGCTGAAAACTCCTGTATTATATGGCACAATGATAACATTCCCTTTAGAGGGTTTAAATAGGAGATGTCAATGGAGCCGAACATGTCACAAGATAATGGACTCCCACTGCTACATAAATGCTGACACATTAAATGCGGAGCATTTACTGAAAATAAATGTTGGAACAAAGCCAAGAGGTTTCTTTCTAAACTGTGAGGCATTTGTAATGTAAGCAATTATGTATGACAGGATGTCATATCTGTATGTCTTAGGCTCTTTATGAAACATGAGGTCAAAGGCACGAACTGAAGTGCCCTGAGTGCATTACGGCACTTGAAGAATGATTCTCCTAATGTACTGAAAAATGAGTTGCAATATGGTGGGTTATTATCTCATATTGTTACCCATCATAAAATCACTTTGTTTGCTAAAAGTATAATCTTGGGGTCCTCACTCAGGCAAAGCTCACACCAATCTGAACAAGCTAGCAGTCAGAAAACAATAGAGATTTGGGAGAATTTTTTTCAGTCTTCCTGTATGATGGTGACCGTGGTGTCACATACAGCTGAAGACTGGAGTTACTTTTGTCTCCAGCTATATAGAGCATTCCTTTGAGAGAACCAGTTCTTTTCTTCTACTGATTGGCTAAAGACTCAACAGTGATTGATTTGTAACAAAACTGAAGACTAAATTCAAAAGAAAAACTTCACTGAATATGGTCAGTTCATGTCAAACAATTGGAGCACTACAGGAAAAGAAAACATCTTCAGGCTTTAGGAACATGAGGAGATGCTGAATTACCTTTACTGCACTCCAGTTCTAGCAGAAACCCATGGCTTCAGATGCATTCAGTATTTCCTGTCCTGTCTTCATTTACTAGAGTTTCCATTTACTATTTGTGTATTTCAGTGCTTTTAGATATCCAGCTTGTACCAAACATTCAAATCATCCGATGAGCATTGTCTATCGTTTACTACTCTGAATGGTGCCATTAAAAGGAGAGGTAATATATAGAAACTGATTTCCAGACTTTCATTCTGCAAACAAATGTATTTTTTTCCCAGAGGTTACATAAGTTCCTGAACTCACAGCAAAACAGAATTAAGGATAACTCCAAACAGTGAGCACTGAAAGCACATGCACAGGATTACACAGGAAAAAAGAATCTGTCTCACCCATTGTGCTCTTCCTCTTGTCTTCCTTCTCTTCTGACCTGTTTGGCATGGCAGGCGTGGGTGGAGCAGATGCAGCTGGTGGAAGAGGGGCACGTCTCTTCTTTTTCCGCAGATCATTTAGGGATGCTCCTTGTGAAATCTAGCCAAGTTGAAAAATAGGCACAGTGAAGGATATGTTTTGTTGATGTTGCAAACTGTCAGTAACTAAAATCACCATGATTGTCAAATGACCTAATTTCTCAGAACAGTATATTTATAATGATCATATATTACGTCAACAGGAGATTAAAAAGACAGATCAGAAGAGATCTGGTAATACTGTACCTAGAGAAGGAAAGGCACAAGAACTACATATGAATGTCACAGAAGAAATACCAGTCTAGTATTCAATTCATGTTTTTGGTAAAAGGGAACTAGAGAGCCCAACACTCAGCAATGCACAGTGTGACACTACATGGGTCGTTAAGCTTGAGCCACAGCATGATCTTGTTCTTCCATTGGTTTCTTCAGACCTTAAATTATGGTTAAATACTCCAATCGGTATGTGTAGGGAATCAACTCTCACTCATTTTTTATCCTTTCCTCTGAAAATCTTGTTTAAGCACTTTTGAGAGAAGAATCAGAATTGAAAGTTTGCTTGTATGATGATATGAGATCATACTGCACTCTATTTATCTCTACTGGACTTCACAGACACAGTTTTGAAGATCCATAACACCCCGGCTTCCAATAATTGCAACATGTTGGTTAGCTACACAGGAGTTCGTTGCTGCTGAAATATTTTATCACAGTCAACTTGTGTTTAACTGGGTTGCATAACATTTTCTGCAGCTTGCTGGATTTAGTTCCATTTCCTTTTTACTGAAAAAAAAATAATAATAAAACCAAAAACATATAGGAAAATCCATTGAATTTCTGTATTTGAAAGGTCCTGACAACATTAGACAGAACCAGGCTTGGTTGAGGCAGAGGGTAATGGGAGCTGCCCACTCGGGGCATGCTTTGGCATCCCCCAGTCCTCACATCCATCACTTCACTGCTCTGTCCATCCTGATACTCCCCATAGCTGGAGATATCTAATATACAGAACTACCTCGTGGTTTCATAATATTTCAAAAGCCTAAACAACAACAATAATAATAATTCCTTTAATCCAGAGGATTAATAAACCCTGAAAATACATTTGTTGTGGGCAACTTCATTAAACAAATAGCAGCTTCACACTGCTCAAAGCTATTACCAGAGTTCAGAGGTAAGGCACTCATTTAGATGAGTCCTTTCCTACGTTGAGTGAAAACTGAAAATAAATGGATTTTATTGAGTAGGACATGAATAGAGCCTCCCTTACTTAAACTTCCTTTATAAAAGCACTCAGGAGGGTCTTAGGTTATTAAACACAAACATTCAGTTCCCACCTTTAGGATAATGCTTTAATCACAGTGCCACACGATAACTGGACACTTTCCACCCCTTCTTGGTGAACCTGAATCCTGGACATGGAGACACTTGGAAGTAACTGCACTAGACACAGAGGATATTAACCAGGATGAGCTGCAGCTTTGCAGCAAACCACAAAAGGTGGAGGTGTGGAGGTGATAGAGGGTGAGAAAGGTGCCCCAGCCTTGCTTCCTACTACCATGGATTATTTTTGCATTTTACATGGTATGTCCACTGGATACAGCACATGACTAAAGTCAAGGAGGTTAATCTAGATAAAAGCTCGGCATAGTAAATGGGCAAGAAAGTTAACAACAACTAGTGATTTTGCATACTTCAATTTTGGTTACCAAACTTCGTGGCATTTGAAAAATTAGACTTACACCCAGAAAAGAGGACCAGGTCAAACACTCAGGAGTGACATAGTAAAGTTTTAGAGCTCCTTTGCAAAACTTTTTCCTGAAGCTATGGTGTTACTCTATACTCTATACTTCATCTCCTGATGAAGCAACTGCCTGCCAGTGGTAGGGACTGACTGAAGCTGAATCCCACCGCTGCACTCCTCGAATGGCCAATGTTGAGTTGACTCGAAAACTATTCAGTGAAAAATACTCATTCAGCTTTGATTTACAGAGGATGAACTTTATGGAGGGTAGCTACCTAATGCTACATTCTTCTTCACGTCTATTTGGGGAAATTGGCAAATGGGGAAAAAAACCCCCACGTTCTTCTGCACTGCATTTAAATAACTAAAGATATGTGAGCATGTAATACTGCATTGTTATTCTTCAGGATACTACCTTAAAAAAAGAGAAACTTATCAAAGTAGGGGCTTCGATTAATGAAGACTGACCACAGTCTCCAAAATTCAGCAGGTGTGAAGAACTTGGATCATCCAGGGGACAGCATCTGAATTTCCCCAATATGTTACAAGCATAAGTCATGATGTTTGCAGTTATTAAATGAAATTTTTGCAGCTTTCACATTGACTCTTGTCTCTTCAGACAGAAAGGTTTCACTTGAGGACAAAAAATGGATGGACTAGTGATTTAAAAGATAAGTCTAGGAAATCATAAGAATCAAGGCAGAAAGTAAGGAAACGTGTATTTCCACTTGAAATAACAGAGCTCACTAACCACCCTTCCCCAAGTACTGGATGGGTGAAGAACGTTTGGTATAGTCAAATTCCTCAAAGATACATTACTACTTTACTAAGAAGAAATCTCTGTAAGAAGCCAGCTTATCTTTTTCAGCTTTATGCATTCTTATTTAGTTGAATCTTCTGAGGAACATTAGATAGATGTATAGATGAACATGCTGCTATAGCTAAAGAAAAAGCTAGAAAATAGCTAGTGCTTAACTGCAATAATGCATATTTGATCAAATACACACAAGAAAATGCTTTTATTATACTGTCAGCTAACTGCAGAATCCTTCACAAACACCATAAAGAAGCTGAAAAGCTTGTTTAAAGCCAGACACACTACTATGCATTTAAGAACCAACTAGTTCAAGAAGAGGTCATAAAAATTGTTAAAAGTAGTTCTTCAACATCAACCTTGATAAACCTATGAGGCTAAACATTAATGGAAAAAACACAAAGATCACGGTTTCTTTCTTGCAACTGTATACACCAAAACCATAGAACTTGGAAGTAATTTGTTATGGCTGGCTGCTTCTTTAATAATGAAATCAAGCCTTAACAACATTATCTACATAATTTCCCACCCAAATTCTGTTACAGAAGCTTGTCTCTGAGCATAACAGAGTATTTCCTAATCTTAGCACTTGTGCTTCACCTATCTAGCACTTTTAACTGGAACGAATTACTAGGTCAGCTTCTGTTATGCAACAAATACATAATTTTCAAAGATGTTAGTAAGTATTCTCTGACTACAATTAATGAATAAAGTGGATCAAAACAATCTACATCTGACAAATAGTGCCACTTCTGTTCCTGTACTGATGAGAACACATATGATGCAAAAACCAATTTTCTATTAAATTCATCTCATGGCTCACATGCTGTTCGAAAAAAACTTCCAATATTGCAGACAAAATATGTGACATACGTCCTGAATGTATTTTCCTTTTGTGAAAGCTAAGCATCTTTATTAAAATTTGAAGGCTTTAGATAAGAGTTTAGAATATATTTAGAGTGTAACAACAATGTCATTGGGAGGTTACATGTCAAAACTGTGTGTAAGAGTCCTACAAGGCTAATGCTTGAAATTTTCCATTTGTAGCATTTGGAAGTTACTTTACTTGCAAAAGGTCTGTGGATGCAGTTAAGAGCAGATGTGTAAAATGAGTCTGAGCTTCCTCATGCATAGGAGTCCAGCATTTTCTTTGGGCTGGGTTGCAGTGAATATGAATCAATGAAAATTATTAAGGGATGCCCAAGGAAAAAACAAGCGATCAGCACCAAAAAATCACGAAGCATTCTAAGACAAGGAGGTTCTCAAATAAATTTCCAATGAGAGCTCCACTCCTTTGCCTTATCTTGCCTGTCCTCTACTTACAAGTCAGACACTGGTTTTGTATTTATCTACCGTTGACTATTAATCTTTCCAACAGAAATGTCTATCTATGTCAGTAATTGCTAAGTTATCTGGAAAATGTCACCCTTCTTCTATTCACAGACCAAACTAGGCCTACATTTACTGCAGGTTTACTACTCCCAAAACTGAAACTCCTTCTATAAACCAGAAATTATAGCGTTAATTTTTACTCCCCTGTCCCTATAGTATCTACCAACATTTGCAACCCACTTGATGACACTAACTATATATCAGTTTTCTGAATTGCTACTTTGGCCAAGAAGGAAATCTCATTCTACTGTCTCCACAGATTCACAGTAGCATTCTTGGAGAGCTACACATACCCAGGTCTCTTCTGTTACAGACAGCTCACACACTGTTGCTGTAGATTGTAGAGAAAAAGGGCTTAATGCAATCTTGGAAAGCACATATACTGCATCCTTGTTAAATAACTAAGTACTGCAATGTTGTAATTACTGCCATTATACCTTGAGTAGAACAGAACATTGCAACTATGAAGGTGTTCCAAAATAGTGATATAGCCAGGTAAAAATACACAAGTAGGGAAGAACAACTAGAAAATTGCCATGGGAAAACTTTATTTGAGTTGTATACTAAAAACATACACAACCCTGTTGAGTTACCTGAAAGAGATTTCCCCTGAGCAACTGCAAGCTTCTGTTTCAGCTGCTGTCCACACCTACTGGAGAAAGCCTAGATGACTGATACACAGGCCTGAACAGTTCTAACTGTGCCTTCGTGGAAAACCCTTAGTGGATCTAGTCAATACGTGATTGAAATGTTAAATAAAAAAGCATGCAGTTTGTGTTTTGAAATCCAAACCACTCTTCACAATGATTTCAAAAACATTACAAGAAACCTTTGCCTTATGGCAACAAATTTTTCCTTTTACTCTCATTTTGCCATAGGAAAAACAGAACCTCAAAAACATAAAAATTTTCCTGGTTTGCTATTTAACAAAATTCTCCTTAAAGCATCCTGCTCAAACATTGTAGCTCCATGTGATACACACATTCTATCAGCAATAGCATCATGAACTGGAATAATGATTTTTAACAGGTGTCCCATGATGGTTTAGCATATAAAACCAAAAAAAGTGTATAGCACATAACAAACTGTATGTGAAGTAAGATCATATGCTCTCTTGCTTCTTTCTCCTTTTTATGTAATGTTACATATTAGGATCTTTTATTGTTTTATAGAATGGTTGCATTGTTGTGACTTCTGTCTAACACATTTACAAAATGTCTTGTTTGGGGAAACAATGAGTGAATGTTTGTAGAAATTATTTTTAGAAGTAAATAAAAAGGATTGGAAAAACCCTCACATGTATTCAATCACTGGTGTGCTCTGACTATAAACTGGTTTCTATCATCCAACACTGATTAAAGACATGCTGTGATTTAAATATGCCAGATTCTGATACACCTGCTGGTGATGATATCATGTGGGGTCAGAATGCCTATTGAATCACCAGTGTTTCGATATGATTCAGAGAAAAATTCAGACCTAACTGAACAAACAACAGTATCATCCCAACTCTCTCCCATTCACAAAGAATGTTAAGAAATCTTGAAATAATTAAGAGCCATTTTAAAAGAGGCTCTATAAGTAAAAAGAAAAGACACATGTTTCATTAACCAGTTTTTAACTTTTGATATAACAGTAACTGCGTGAAAGCTTCTATTACATAGTGTGAAAGACAAGTGGTAAGTTGGTATGTGAGTGAGATCTATGGTTTCAGGGATTTTAAAAAAATATCTTGCTATGATTTCCTACATAATTTAAAGCAGTTGAGAAGAAAATATTTTGATCCAAGAGAAGTGGTTCTAGGAAAATCCAAGAGATAAATCTTTCAGCTGCAGAATAAGGACATAAATCTGTCCACTAAACTCAATGATATAAAAGCTATTCCATCCAGCTGATTTTGCATTTTTACAGGGTAACAGATGTTTCAACATGCCTAGCACTAGAAACCACAAGAAGTCCCAACTGAACATTAATGTGTCTTGAACAACATTTACTCATATGTCTAATATTCCCTGGACAGGTCATACTTCATTAGGCTTTTCACTGGCATATACTGACAAAGGAAAATTCAGGGAGCTCTCAAAGAAACTGGGCATATGAGCAATTCACGAGGCTGATCACTGCAAGTTACATTGTTAAATCAGCATTCAGCATTGGCCTTCTCTAGCTTGTTTCCTTATTGTGTAGTAGCCACTCAACTTGATTAAAAACTGAATACTTAATCCACAGGTATGTTACAAACAGCATTTAAAGACAGCAGCCTGGTGTTTCCCCCAAAACACATCTTTATGCTACAGAATACATTTGTGTGGTTGATTTAATATGCCTACTAGGATCCCGTGCAATGCAACAACATACTGCAAAACCAACATACACAGAGATACCAACAAACTCCGGCATATGGAAACAGTTTTAAAGAGGATATTATTTTAAAAACTTGTCATTTTTTATAAATGCATAGAAATAACTACACTTTGGAAATTAGCAACCAGTTTCTCTGGATTGGATATTTTAGTTCTGTATCTATTGATTCTTCAGTGTTGGATCCCACGAGCCTGACAATAAAATGAACAATATACTTAAAAAGACATTTTAAATAAGCCAGATGAAGTTAAGAAATACTTGCTGTGATAGCGAGACTGACATTTGGACTAGACCCATCAGTGTCTAGAGTAAATAGCTTGTGTTACTCTGGACACGCCGATCTCATAGAGAAATAGAACAAGTTTAGATAGGAGATTCCCAAGCTACTGCCAACATGAGCTGAAGTCCACAATGTTAATACCAACTAAGTCTTCAAGCAGGACAACACCATTCTGTACCGAGGTGTTTCCTCCTGTCTTTGAAGTTCTGCATCATGCTTCCTTGTACTGTGTTTGGCTCACAGGATGGCTGCACCCCAGCCATACTCTCAGTTTCAGCTTCTGAGATGCTTTGCTGTTGGAAGTGTTCATGTGCTGTGTTAAGTGGGAAGTCTGGATTCTAACTACAGTGCAAAGTCCACTGCTCTTCTGAAAATACCCTTACCATTAATATTTTCATCAGATGCCACAAAATATTGCATCATTTTGCCTACTGTTATGCTGCTTCATTTCAAATTAAATTTTTCTCATTATATAGTTCTGGTATTAAACAGGGGTTTGTGATGAAAATTAGTATTCATTAGCAAAACTGAAGATGCAACTGCAAAAATATCTCAGTCTGATTAAGAGAAAAAAAGAACAACACCTTAGCATGAATGGTTTTTACAGAAATTGCTATGCTGTATTGCTATTTTATTCATAAAATGAAGAAGATGAAAGTCTTGAATATTCAGCTGACTGGCAACAGAAAGCTAAATCAGTTGACATTAGAAAGACACTACAAGGTGAAGGGGCAAGCTCATTTTTCCATCTGTTCTTATTGAACACACCCCTTGTGAAATGTCACGGTCAAAGGCAGTTAAAAATTAATGTCATTCTAATCTTCTTTAAACACTTTAACTTGTTCAGCTAAATGTGTCAGATAGGAAACTATCCATAAACAAATTTGAGATGTTAAATTACTAAGATAGCTGTGATTTCCTTCTTTTGCAAAATCTCATTACTAGCTGCAATATTATTTCCACTCAAGGAAGTCACTCTACACCACCAAATATTTTCACATGCATTTAAACATGCAGACTACATAAGTCTGCGGATGTTTGCTTTGGCAATGAATTGAACTTCCTCTATTTCCCTGAATACAATGTAATCCTCCTTGTTTAAGTCTTCATTTACATGGGAAAAAAATCAACAAAAAAAACTCAAACACTTAAAAATCACATATTAAAACCACCACAAACTAATTTGCTACTAAGATTCATTTCTTCTCTAAAGAATTTGAACACAAAAGGCAAAAAACAACTCCAAATTTTCTTTTCATATTTCTGTTTATCTTTTTAGTTAGAGCAATAGAATTACTACAACAAACATGTCTAAGAGTCTAAAACACACAACAGGACTGCAGCTCAGTGACAACTCTGTCAATGAGTTTGACATGATCAATGTCGCCTCCTTGACTCATTACCTTTGCGAATCACACTAGCGTAAGGATTTTATACATCATCTTTTCTTCCCTCAATCTCGCATCCAGGATTACACACTGGCTGACTGGTTGGTCTGCTTGTCTGGACTTAAAAATCTGAGAGATGTTATGAGTTGCCTGAAGTTCTGCAAAACTTATTATGCAACTTTGCCCAATTTTCTGCCAGAAACATGAGTTCACACACAGAATCACTAGGTTGGAGAAGACCCATAGGATCATTGAGTCCAACCATTCCTATCAGTCACTAAACCCTGCCCCTCAGCACCTCATCCGTGTGTCCTTTAAATACCTCCAGAGATGGTGACTCAACCACCACCCTGGGCAGCCTGTTCCAGTGCCCAATGACCCTTTCCATTAAATTTTTTTTTCCGATGTTCAGCCTGAACCTCCCCTGGAGGAGCTTGATGCCATTCCCTCTCGTCCTGTCCCCTGTCACTTGGGAGAAGAGGCCATCTCCCTCCTCTCAACAACCTCCTTTCAGTTAGTTGTAGAGAGCAATGAGGTCTCCCCTCAGCCTCCTCTTCTCCCAGCTAAACAACCCCAGCTCGTCAGAGTTGTAGCCTAAAATCTGTTAGGGCTAAAGAGTGAAAGAAAATCATACAAATGTTTGACCAGGAACTAAGAGAATCATTACCCCTTCTACTGCCACTAAGCAACACATCTCCCTGGAGCTTATGTTTTCCTCTACACTTACAATTCTCTTATGCAGAGACAGCAAAGTTGAATTACTAGCACTTAGCACCAAGTCTTAGGCAATCACTTCAAAAATCTTCTCAATTTAGAGAAAAATGTACCTGACTTATTTCCAGTGTTCATCCCTCCCTCATAACAGCCCTCTCCATATGCAGGCACATGGAATGCCTAACAAACATGCTTTGGGCAGTCAGTCAAGTGATAGTTTTGTGTGATCCCTTCCCAGTGCCCCCTGAAAACTTCCACTCAATCTAATTCCTCCCAACACTTATGAATGGTAGCTAGAAAATGCCACTTTCATAATTTTCAGAAAATAAGAAGATGGGGAGGTTGCAAAGTGGTACAACAGTGTTGATTTGAAGTATTACTAGGGACTGTAGCACAACATGTCTCTACATCAAGCTACTCCCAACAAGAATAAGATTTTCATCATCCAAAATTAGAAACAGACACTGCTGTGAAGATTTGTTAAAGAAACCCACCATGGTGCTTTGCTTGTTATCCACGCCTGGAACTGTCAGCAACACAGAGCTGAGCAGGACTCAGGGGTTGCCTACTTAGCTATGATGTTCTGATTAAGGTGAGTAGACTGCAAACAAAATAAGGTGGTTATTTCTCCTGGTAACACACACGATCCATCCTCTGAAGAGGAAAAACTGAAGTGGTATGCAGTTAGACAAACTGGATTTGCATTCCCCTCTCCCAGCTTTCAGGATATGACTATGAATTAAATCAAATAAAACACAGCTTTAAGCAGCAGAGAGGAGTTTTTACTAGAATGTACTTATTCGTGATGTATTTTCTTGCTTTCTTATTTGGCTAAACAATGACCAGAATGCAATGCCACCAAGGCATTAAATTAAACCTGATTTACACATCATGTATTTACTTGATATTTTTTTTTATTATATATATTTTTGCCTTTTTACTTGGGATCTAAGAAAGGTGGAGACACAAGCAAAATCTGAAAAGTGACAGAAATGCAGGTTTTAAACAAAGCACAGTGTTAGGGCTATTTTTCATTGCTTACTGAATGCCAGTTCTTTGGAAGCCTTGCTGCTTAAAATGATCTTTGTCTATTAACTTGCCCTACACACCTTGCCCAACAAACCCCATAATTACTTGACACATACTTCCTCTTTAATGAGAGTTAAAGCTTATGATGACATCAGTCTGTCCTATTTACCTGTGACTTGCAAGCCAGATGAAGTTTACTTATTAAATGCTGCAACCCTGCCAAAATTCAGGGCTGCATAGAACAGTATGTTCAGGCCCCGATGTCTTGGCAGTTTTCAATGAAGTGCTTGACAGAGACCACATGTGGAGGTCAAACGATACTATCGTGATCTCACCAGATGGTAAATTGTGGTATTATTCCCCAGGCAGGTCGGATAGCCTGTTCAGAAACAGCTGGCAGGTGATCCATGGACTCACAGCCAGAAGCAACAGGATTATTGCAGAAGATCAGGAACATTATTGAAGTGGGTCAAAAGACTGTTCCAAGATTTTTCACGCATGTAATTCAAGGACTCAGTTATGCTATATGTTTTGTTGTAAAAAAATGAAAGCATCGATTTTATTAACTCCTGTCTTCAATCAGAACCCCTCCTGTCAAAGGAATGTTTTATCCTTGTGATTGTTTTGTGATGTATGTTAAATGGTAAAATAAAAACCACTGCAAGCTCACCTTGTCTGGGTTCTTGTAACATATTAAGGATCACAAGGTCATTCTGACTGTGACGTCAGTTCAGAGATTGTATCTTCACAGATTAGAAAGCAGGACTGGATTACATGGCAGAGAACACCAGGGAAGGGGACCACAGAAGAATCTTACAACGTTTTGTAGATGACTTTCTCCCACCCCTCTACAGTAACAGCCTATCGAAGCCTAAGTGTGAAATTCTCTGCACTCTACACTCTTCAGCCTTCAGTTAAAGTAGATAAGCAATTTAAAACACTATGGAACTCGCATGGCTGATATATTCTGGACAAAGTTGTAAAAAAATATTATTTCTAAAAATGCAGTAAACCCACACAATGGACTCCTTTTGTGCACCAGCACCTTTTTTTCCCCTCCAAGCTAAAGATCAATACTCTCCTTTCTGAAAAAGCTGCAATTTTAAGTAGGATTTTAAAATTAAAGTTCATCTGCAGCGAAACTTTTTAATTGACTGTGATTCTCAAAGGGCCCATGTAAAGTCAGTCTTACCTCCTTTTGCACTTCTGAGAGGCTGCACCTTCTAACATCCTCATTCATATTGGCCAAATTTCAGAAAAATATATAATCAACTCCACTAAATCACTCAGTGACTGAGAAGGCTAAGATTGCCTTTAATTAATTCATCACACTGGGATGCCTTTATTTAAAATTACGGCACAAAAGAGTTGAAAAATATGTGAATTAAATACAAATTAAAAAAAAAGCGGGGGACACACACACATACACTTAAACTCCTGGAAAATAAGTTGGTTGCCTAAAAAAAAGTTGTCTAAAGTTATTAAAATGCTTTCTGAAATTTTGCTTTTAAAATGGGACACACGCTGCTAGTAAATAAATGTGCAGTAACACAAAGTCAAACATTAGGAGCTCTAGAAGAGGATAGGTGACAATTTGAACTGAAACTATGGAACTTTAGATGGAGAGAGAAGAAAATTCTGTCATGCAATATTAAAATGTAACACAACCTTAACTGATACTCTTTGAATATACTGAGCAGCTATTACAGTGCACCTATCATCTAGCCATAGCATTTGATAACTATTTAAAAAAAGTTAATGTGTGATTTAGTGTGTATATACCAGAATTAATTTTTAGATCTGTTTTTTTTCTCTCATAAAAAGAAGTACAAATTGCTCCCTTTCACTAGCAGCTTTTTTTCAGCCTTCCTAAATTTGATGCATTACTTGACAGCAAAATAAGCCTTCAGCCATCACTGCACTTTTCTCTCTTTCTTTTAATTTGGGTCTGCATCACTCATCCAAACTGGAGTGTACTTGTCTAGTTAAATTAAGCATCCAGACTGCTCAGCTAACATTATCTGATGCTCTATTGGCTCATTTCATGTTTGCCATATGAGCATTGTTTTGTCAGACATGAAAATAATAATTCTGGATACTTCTCATTTAGCTAAATGAAAGCCATGTTTAATACTCTTTAGGGAAAAATTAACAAATCACCTTCAAATTGGAAATTAATTGTTCTGTGTTCTGATTTCTTAGTCATTTACTGAGTTGTAGGGCATTTTAAGGACCACAGATGTCTTTTACTACTCAAACTTATTTGTAGTAATTGGTTCCAATACATCTTGATAATGGACTCTGCAATAGGACAGCACTAGCCAGGTTCAGCTTCAGTGGAAACATTAAATAGATACAACTTTTCAGGTTTATAACTGACTACAATGACTACTGTTTCTATAAAACATAAGGTATGTCATTACAGAATTTTATGTCTGTGAAGGGCAACAGCTCGTAGGAGGCTTTTTCCACATAGGGCAATTAACTGAAAGTCATCAAGAAAAGCTCCACCCTTCTAAACATATAAAGAAATATTGCCAGATCCTTCGGGCAAAACTGGATTGATCCAGGAAAGCAGCATGCCATAAGAGATCAGTTTGTCTTGCTGTCTCCTTAAAGACAGATATCATGTTTTGCTAAGCAAAACAATAGTCTCATCAGTACATAGGACAGAAGTATCCCAATAGTTCCTTCCTCAGAGGACTTGCAATCTAGACATTATCTGGCACGGACCTGGATCTGATATTGATTTCAAATGGAATATGATCAAGACTTTCATGCTGCTTTTTATTCTATCAGTGAAAACCATACGTTCAGTGGAGTACACTGAACCTCACCCATACAGCTCAGTATCTTGAGATGCAGACCAAGGGGGCTGCAAATATGACCCTCAGAGTCCTGTAGGGCTCTTTGATACTGCAGTTACAGTACTAAGTTGTAACACGTACACCAGGCTAGCTGCTTTAGGGTTCACGTTGGAAAATTCTTATTGCTCGTATGATTTACTGGCAAAACTTCTGGCCTCATTCTCTAAGTGCAAAGTTTTGCATTTATGAGCACAAAACAAAGGGAGTGATGACTGGGAATAGAAATCAAAGACAGCTGTTTCTGTTTTTAACAGGAGACATGTTGTCTGGTTATCAAATTACCAGTGATAAGAAGACCTAGTGAAGTCACTGAGAATGCTGCCAGCGATTTTCCTGGAGTGGTATCAGATCATATGAGGCAAATATTTAGGTACAAATTTCCTCAGTATTCTCCAAAAATAGCTATACTGGGTTAGATCAATGTTTCTGTTCAGGCTTCTGTATCAGACCATGGGAAGCACCTAGAAGAAAAGGGAAGGCATGTTCAACACTACCGTTTCTCTATTACTTTTGTATCCACCAACTATCTTCGTGTCAGGGACTTCTGGTGTAGTCTGTATTTAAAATTTTGCAATGGATTTGTTGTCCTTGAACATTTGTTCAGACTCCTTTTGAGGCCATGTAAACTTTTAGCACTCATATCAACCCTTGGCAAGGAGTTCCACAGATCTACTGGTGCATGAAGAACCACACTATTTAGTTTTGTGTGGTTTGCCTGTTTCCTACTAGCTTCAAACGCTCTTGTAATGGCTGGTTTAACAGTCAAAGCCCTATCCCTAGTCATAGATGAAGAATCATGGTTTACTTAAATTGTACAGCTGTCCCTGTATTAAGCTACTCTGCACTTCTGATGACCCTTAATACCCTTCCATGTCTCTTCCCATTGTATAATACTCTTCTGAAACATGGGGAACTGTACTGTAGTATTTAAGATCGCACAATAAAGGTCAAAATACAATGGTATAATAAAATTCTCTTTTCTTCTCGTAAACTGCTCTGCATCTGATTTGTGCTTTTTTTTTTTATTGCTGTTGAGCTATGAGTTGACTTTTTGGAAGAAGTATATCTTATAATCCTAACATCTTCCTAACTGGTTACTACCAGCTGAGAGACCAGTATTTTACAAGGTATTAGGAAAATTAGAGTGACCTTCTCTCATGTATATCGTTTCACACTTAGTGACATATAATTTTACTTGCTTTCACCTGCAAGTGCTGCCAGCACTCAATCTCATAAGGTTTTTCAAACAGCTGTTCTTCAAACTCAGCCTTTGTTCTTACTATCTGGATAACTCAAATACCAGCAACAAACGCTGTCACTTTACATTTTTTTTCCAGGTCACTTCTTAATATGATGAACATGGATCCTCAAATACTCAAATGCTATTGCAACATTCCACCCCCAGAGGAGCAAATCATTTACTCCTAACCCATGATTCCTCTTTTCTTTTCTTTTCTTTTCTTTTCTTTTCTTTTCTTTTCTTTTCTTTTCTTTTCTTTTCTTTTCTTTTCTTTTCTTTTCTTTTCTTTTCTTTTCTTTTCTTTTCTTTTCGTTATTTAAGAGTAGAATGACCTTCCTCCATATGGAACAGAGACCTAGTTTCCTTAAGAAATCCCTGAAGAAGGATGTTGGTGGAAGCTTTGTGGAAATCCCGACAAATCGTATCAACCAGATCACACGTATCCATCTGAATGCATCAAGAGAATTCTTTTAGAGTTGTAAGGCAGGATTTCAGTTTTACTAAAGCTATATTTACCCTATTTATTATCTTCATAGAGTTGCCAACTAATATAATTCTCTATTGTATTCCTAGTAATTTTTCCAGTACAAAAGTCACATAAGGAGGTTTAATAGTTTTCTGGATTTCTCTTATACTTTCCATATATCAAACTCTACTTCCACCTTTTTTCTCTGAATTTCTTTATGAATACCCAAAGTGTAGCATCGGTAGCATGCAGCAATGATATCCAACAACTCATTTTCTCCATTTCTTTGCTCCACACAGTAGAAAGAAACTTAATACAGATACAGCTATCTTATACATCTTCCCTGTTTTGGATGGCAGTGGTCACCAGTCCAGTATCTTGACAGCAGTGCAGTATTTTGCACAGCTACTGCTCAAAGGAACTACAGCACACTCCTTTAAAAAAGGAACTAAAGTGAATTCTTTGTATTATTGGACAAGTCTGATGTTCATTCATTATGTGCGTATATGGGCAAACTTAAGCCATGAAAAAATAAAGCAAAATTGAACTTTTTTACTATCCTAGGAGAATAATAAGTAATTCTCTGGCCAAAAAGTAAGGTAGTGTTTATATTAGTGTGGCAAAATGAGTTATTCTTATGTGTATGTAAGAGTAAAGGGAAAAGATTCCATCTTACTTATAAACTCTCAACATCTATAGAAATGCATAAATTAAGTAAGTAAACTTCTAAATATAACTTCAGGTAGCATGACTGAAATAAAAAACTCCAAAAGAGATGGATATTAAAAGCCTAAAGGAAAGTTTCATAGTTACTATGCACTATTTACAGGCTAGTACATCCACAATAAGCATCTCCTACATGAATTTGAAAACTCACTTGATTAATACCTGGCACCAAACCTAGTGGGAGAAGTAAAACTTTGGGGTTTTTGTATCATGGACTGGCCTATGCACCTCCAGGCTTCCTTACCAAGGACAGGGTACAAAAATCCTCACTAAAAATCTAGCAGGGCTCATAAACAGAGCTTTAAACTAGATGTGAAGGGGGAGGGGGATGAAGCCAGGCTAGTCAAGAGTGAGCCTGGAAATGGACTCCGGTGCCTGAAAGATGGCACACTGGCGAGGACCTCCAGTATATTAACTCAGAGTGAGTGGGGGCCAGTACGTCTAGTGACAGAAAGGATATAATTGGCACTGATGTGTTAGAAAATCCAAGTACCAGTCATCTGGGAGCGAACACTATTCCCTTTATGAGAGCTGAGGGTTCACCAGCCAGGCTGAAGTGCATTTACACCAATTCACGCAGCATGGACAATAAGCAGGAGGAATCGAAAGTAACCGTAGGGCAAGGAGACTATGACGAAGTTGCCATTATGGAAACGTGGTGGGATGACTCATGTAACTGGAGGGCAGCTATCGTGGGATATAAACTTTTTAGGTGGGATAGGAAGGGTAGGAGAGGTGGTGGGGTAGCCCTCTATGTTAGAGAGAGAGCTTTGATACCCTTGAGCTTGATTATGGTGATGACAGGATCGAGGGCCTGTGGGTAAAAATCAGAGGAGCCCACAAGAAGGCAGATATTGTGATGGGAGTCTGTTATAGACCACTCGGCCAAGAAGACGCTGACAAGCTCTTCTATAAACAACTGGGAGAAGTCTCAAGATCACGAGCTCTCATCCTTGTGGGAGACTTCAATCTTTGGGATGTTTGCTGGAGGTACAACACAGTGGAGAGGTCTAGGAGGTTCCTAGAGTGTGTGGATGACAACTTCCTCACACAACGGGTGAAAGAGCCAACAAGGGAAGGCACCCTCCTGGACCTGCTGTTTGTGAACAGAGAAAGCCTTGTGGGGGATGTGGGGGCTGGAGGACACCTGGGGCAAAGCGTTCAGGAGATGGTAGAATTCTCAGTTCTAGGTGCGGTGAGGAGAGGGGTGAGCAGAACGGCCACGTTAAACTTCCAGAGGGCAGACTTTGGAATGTTCAGAAAGCTAGTTGATAAAGTCCCATGGGAGACAGTACTTAAGGGCAAGGGAGCCCAAGAGGGCTGGGTACTCTTCAAAAAGGAAATCCTAGCAGCTCAGGAGTGAGCCATCCCCATGTGCCGGAAAATGAGTCGACGGGGGAAAAAAAACAGCTCGGTTGAGTAGGGAGATATGGGTGGACATCAAAAAAAAGAGGAATGTCTATAAACTATGGAAGAAGGGACAGGCATTTTGAGTGGACTACAGGGAAGAAGTAAGATCATGCAGAGGAAAAATCAGCTACAGCTCAGATTGGCCAAGTCTCTGAAAGTTAATAAAAAATCTTTCTATAAATACATTAACAATAAAGGGGGACCAGGGAGAATATTCAGTCCTTACTGGATGCAAAGGGAACAACTGTAACAAAGGATGAGGACAAGGTAGAGGTACTTAATGCCTTCTTTGCCTCAGTTTTTAATAACAAGGAAATTTGTTCCCACTCTGTAGATATGTTCAATGTCTTTATCAAGGACCTGGATTAGAGGTTTGAATGTACCCTAAGTAAGTTTGTGGATGACACTAAGCTGAGTACAAGTGTCCATCTGCTGGAGGGTAGTGACACTATTCAAAGGGACCTGAACAGGCTGGACCACTGGGCTGAGACCAAGGGCATGAGGTTTAACAAGGCCAAATGGTGGGTCCTGCACTTGGGGTACAACAACCCTGTGAAGTGCTACAGACTAGGAGAAGTCTAGCTAGAAAGATGCCTGGCAGAGCAGGACCTGGGGGTGTTGGTTGACACCCAACTGACCATGAGCCAGCAGTGTGCCCAGGTGACCAAGAAGGCCAATGGCATCTCGGCTTGTATCAGAAATGTTGTGACCAGCAGGCCCAGGGGAAGTTATTCTCCCTCTGTACTCGGCACTGGTGAGACCGCACCTTGAATACTGTGTTCTGGGCCCCTCACCACAAGAAGGATGTTGAGACTCTGGAGCGAGTCCAGAGAAGAACAACGAAGCTGGTGAAGGGGCTGGAGAACAAGTCTTACAATGAGCGGATGAGGGAATTGGTGTTGTTTAGCCTAGAGAAGAGGAGGCTGAGGGGAGACCTTATTAGTCTCTACAACTACATGAAAGGAGGTTGTAGAGCAGAGGGAGCTGGCCTCTTCTCCCAAGTGATAGGGGACAGGACAAGGGAGAATGGCCTCAAGCTCCGCCAGGGGAGGTTTAGGCTGGACATCAGAAAAAAAAATTTCACAGAAAGGGTCATTGGGCACTGGAACAGGCTGCCCAGGGAGGTGATTAAGTCACCATCCTTGGAGGTTATTTAAAAGATGGGTCGATGAGGTACTCAGAGCCATGGTTTATTGGTTGATAAGAATGGTTGGACTCAATGATCCTGGAGGTCTAGCGATTCTGTGTAATCTGATGTGAAATACAGTGAAACAGATACAGATTTTAATTGGTTTATCTATTAATAATCTATCTATTAAAACACAAAGATAGACTCAGGTACTTTTTGACCTTATCAAAATACTGTCTCATGACAATTGTAATAGAAGCCCATAGCCTCTACATCTGGCATTGAACAGCAGTTCAGTGTCCATTCCAGCACCTAATATCCAAACTCTAATATAAAAAAGAAGACTGGAAGATAGCATGACTTCACAAGTTTTCTTGGCAGTTCTACTACCCTTCTATAGTCTTGAGAACTCTGGAAATTAGCATTAGGTTTATTCTTAAACCACGAAAGGACATCTCATACATTCTTGACAATCTGGTGACTTCCTAAAAACAGAAAGCCAAAAAATCTTATAAAATCAATATAATTTTATCTTTATTTCATGTAAGCATAAAATTCTCTTTTTTTTTTGCTTACACAACTTGAGCACCTGAATGGCATTATTGAGAAAGAGCATCTTAAATGAAGATTCCACATCCCTGCCATCATCACAAATATGTTGTTGAAAGATATCACACATTGTCAGTGAATTCCACCAAGTCCTCTACCAAAACTGGAGAAGATCATAGCTCACATTCATCATATCCTCAGTTAATGAACAAAGACAAAGCAACTTTTAAAATAATATGCATCATTCATATCTCAGGTCTCCTTTTTAAACAAAAAGAAAGCCAAATAAGCAGACTACAAAGATGTAAAAACCTGGTCATTAAATTCCTTATAATAAATATTTTTTAAAAAACTTAAAGAGTCAGCCAAGTGCTCTCCCTCCTCCCTTGGAACAAATCTTGTTTTCATATCCTCAACAAAATTACAGAAACCTCAGAAGTGACCTAGAAGATGCGATATTATGTAGAAGTAGAAGACACATTTCGAAAAACAGCTTTTTCCTACAGCAGAAACTGACTCATTGCATCCTTCCTCAGAATGTGAAATAAGTATGTTATTCTTAAAGGAGACTTCTGAATGCTCCACAGAAAAGTACCAAAGCAAAACAAAAATTCACAAAACACTTAAGGGAGAAAGGAAATGTGTCATAAGAGAAAGGTTGAGAAGATCTCGCCCAGAAGACCTCTGAGTCAAAAGAAACCTCCCTTCCTCTCTGAAAGATGATAAAAAAAACCCCCATGCACTCACATCTTGTTAACTTCTGGTAGACATTTCTGGCTTAGGTGTAAGCCTATGAAAGGGAGATAAGTAATCTCAGTCCATACCCACCCTTTTGTTGAATTTTGGGCCCCTTATTAAAACAGAATAAGTCTGTCAGATGTTCTTCACCTTGAGCTGCTCATTACCTTTTGCCATATACGGAAGTTCCAAAAAAAATGTGAGGTAAAATGGAAGAAAATACCTACAGCACAAGGCTATTCTGCTGCAGTATGAAAACCAAACCACCCTTTCCCCCAAGTATGACTATAATAATTTGTAACAGAAGTAGGACCGACCAACTAGATAAATCTAAAGACACATGATTCATCAGAGTAGTGTTTTCACAATAATGAATTACAGTAGATGCACAAAGGAAGACATGGAATAAAATAACCTGACAGGAGTACAGTGTTTATAGAGGTAATCACAGCAGACATATGGTTTTACACACCTGTCTGTGATAAATCTCAGTTCTTTAGGTAACTGTGGTAGATGTTCTCATCTAGCTGTGATTCTTCTGTCCCTCAGGTTCCCTGCAATTGCAGTTCCTCTCCCATAAAATGATGCTTCTGATAGTCCAAGAAGATTCGTGAGATAAAATGGCTCTCATCCACACAAACGTGGGTTCTTTCTAAGCACTCATCCATTTCTCAGAATGAAAGCCAACTGCTGGTGTATTGCTACCAGATTTATCCAAAATATCCAGGGACAAAGCTGATTCAAGAAACTTTAACCCATAGGGTACACAGATCTCTACTGATAGCACCTCTACCAACACAACTGTGCATACTGGGAATGTACCTTACTCTAAAATGTTCTACAGGATCTGTATCCACTGCTTTCGGGCTTAATTTGCATTCACATGCCATTTTGAAAAAGTGAAGAGAACAGCAGTAACAGTATGATTTCATACTGATTAAGGCTGTGCTTGCAGTCAGCTAACCACAAATCTGTGGCATTAGATTATGAAGAAGTAAGGTGAAAGAAAGGTAATCATTTCATGCAAACATGCAACAAAACTCATGATGCTGTGGGGACATGAGTGGAAAAAATGCTTGCTTTCTTCATATTTTTCTATTAACTATCTCATTTTAAACTCCTTTTGCAACAGAAGGTGGCACAGTAAAGAATAATATGGTTATTAAAATCACAGTGGCCAGATATTGAGTTGCTGAGCAACCAGACATCTTAAAAGTTCAGAAAACATCAAGCTACAAGCTCAGCTTCCCAATTACAGACAACTGAGCTAACCATTTCTAAAAATCTTGGCCACTGTTTTAAGATACATTTTACTTCTAAAGAAGATAATGAGCAACATTTTCAAGTAGCTTCCAAGTTCATGCCTGTAGCATACACACATGCACATGGGAAATTCGAAAACTGCAAATTCAGGGACTGATTCTGGAAATCTGAGTGAGTATATGGTTTAATAACATTTTGAACAAACTTAGTATGCGAATTATGATTTCAATATAATTTTATTCATATATTACATTAATTGCTTCTCCCCTATTTTTACTACTTGAACAGTATTCTGTGGTTCTTGCTGGCAGAACGAGGTCCAGGTCTGTTTTCGCTATATACTCTGTTCAGTTGCAATGCCATTTAAAATATTTCAAGGTTGCCTGCAGATGTGCTCAAATCCAGTGGCTTTCAGGACATTTCAATGAAGTATGTCCTCCTTTTGACAAACTGTTAATATGGTCAATAAGCCTGAGGGGACTCAAGCTTTGAATCACTGGTATATTGTATTATATTGGCTTATATACAAAAGGACAGTGGAATACAAATTCTGCCATGAGAAAGGTATTCCTACTAAAGGCACAAAAGTGCTATTAAATGGCTACGATACCTATCCCAGTGTCTTGCCAGCTCTGTGGCACTCCTATCAACGATTGTCAGCAGAATCGTAACTCCTTCAGGTGCAATGTTCACTGGAACAGCAGAACATATGTCACAGGAGGCTGCTATCTCCAACAGGAGTATAGAAACACTTGAAAAGGAAACAAAAAGAATGAAGAAAAACCCTACATGGTGGTCAGTATTAGAAATCATCAAAACGGCAAAAGTAATATTTTCTCTAGATTTCCACATGTCTAATTTCCTTCCATTTAGTAAGACATACAGCAAATACTCAAAGTATCTTCTCTCTACAAACAAGAAATTAGGCACATTTTTAGAATGAGTACCTTGTTTTCTCCAGGAAGGATATGAAAGTCTCATTTACATTTGTTCATGTTAAAATAATTCACTTAAAGCTGATCTTCTCATTTGGGTATAAAATTGATCAAAAATAAACTGGAAGTAGGGAGAGAGAAACCTGCCAGCAACAATCTGAGTAAGGCTGTGAATCTCGTTGGCTGTAATTTTCCTTTCTATTCATGTGAGTAAGCCTCTTCAATGAATAAGTTATTCTCAGTGAGAAAACATCAGCCTTAATAAAACACTAGGGCAAGCAGTCTGCTCTAAAGGTATGGTCTTGACTGAGAATGGGAAATCAACAGCTGTCCTAAGCGACTCAAATTTGAAATATAAATGCAGAGAAGGGGGATGTAAGAAGCAGGGCAAAACCCACAGCAATTCGTATACATTAGTTTGCCTACAGCAGCTTCCAGGAAATTATATATATATGAAAATAAACCTGAAAATTGTCTTGGTTTATAATGGAACCTTCTAAAATTGTGAAGCCAATTCCTTGACCTGCACTAAAAGCAACAATGCAAGTTTTACTTAAAGCTGCTGTCTTGCTATGTGACAACTATGATTAAAACCTATGAAAGAAATGTTAGAATATTCAATCTGTTATATCACCCTATTCTTCTATTAGTACAGGAATATGACTGGCTAGTAACAAATCCCAGATGCCTCCTGTTAAATCTACATATTATATGAGACTGTTTCTGTTCTGAGAATCGCAACAGCTGAAATAGCACATGGTTCCTCTATCACAGCCTACAAGTTGCGTTTCTGGCTTCTGGAGTTGACATCAAAGCTATCCTACAGATGAAGGCACTGAAGAACTCTCTTCCAACTCTGATGTTGTCTCCAAAAAACCTCATGATTTTATTCTGAACAAGACACTCCATTTCACAGAAAAGGATCTTACAGAAAGTTCCTGAGGCCTTCTGTATCATCAGGAGACAGGACGAGAGGGAATGGCCACAAGCTCTGCCAGGGGAGATTTAGGCTGGACATTAGGAAAATATTTTTCACAGAAAGGGTCATTGGGCACTGGAACAGGCTGCCCAGGGAGGGGGTTGATTCACCTTCCCTGGAGGTGTTTAAGGCACGGGTGGATGAGGTGCTAAGGGGCATGGTTTAGTGTTTGATAGGAATGGTTGGACTCGATGATCCGGTGGGTCTCTTCCAACCTGGTTATTCTATGATTCTATGATTCCCCTCTCACTCCAATTTCTGTATTTCCCCATACATATTAAAAAAAATATATTCCTATAAACTAATTTGTGAGTGCACAATACTCTTAAGTTCAAGAAGACTCAAGAACTCAATTCTACAGTTCTTCCATGCAATGACCCAAACACACTTCTGTATTTTAAAGAGAGGTCACTGAATAAGCTTCCTACGCTACGCGTTTAATTCTGTCAGACTTTAAGTGCAGCTTTTCTCTGAGTGCTCTATCCACAACTGCATACTCATACTGGTTTTCTCTTTTATATTTTGTCTATACACTGCATAACTCACTGTACACTATACCTACTGTAAGGTGTCTCTACATTCTGCCAGCATATCATCTAAAGTGCTGTAACAGAGAACACAGACCGTTTGCTAAGGGGCTTCAGGTTTTGCTCACCTCCCACACTGTTCTGCTCTACTCTCTGGATGGTGTGGGCTCCATGTTGCAACTTAAGAAATGAGGGCACCTCCTTGCTTCTAAAGCATCCAATCTTCTGGATTTCATACTGGATGTTCTGCCATACCCTGGTCTTTTGAAGAATATTTTTTTCAAGTAACATCTCATTATTCTAAGTAGTATCACTTAGGAGACGTTTAAAAAAAAATGGGGGAAGTCTCCAGGGAAGAAATCTGTAGACTCCTTTCTTTGACTCTGCATCCCTTTGCAAACTATTTAGTGCATGTTCAGCACACTCTGAAACATTGCTCAGTTGTGCTCTAAACAGAAATTAGTATTTTCCAGAGGAGATTTAAAAGAGTTAGAGAGGCAACACTACCTTTAAATAGACATGGAAAACTAATCATGCTGCACTAAAAACTAATTAAAGTTACTACCCTCAAGGAGATAAATTACCGTAAGCCCCACAGAAACAAAAGCTGCAATATGGTAAAATTATATTGCAGCAATTCACCTATCCAGAAAAGCAAGTGGAGAAAATCTAAATCTAAAGCATGAATTAAAATACCTCAGTCTTCTTTTTGACTGCAATCACTAGGCAGGGGGAAGATAGATAGATCGACAGACAGATAGATAGATAGATATTCTTAAAGAATCATCTGTGCTGTAAAGAAAATTGAATGCCTTGGAACTAAATAATGGGTTAAAAATAACAGGCTTATTGGGTTGGAAAGTCAAATTGCAGGTATTCATAAGAACTACAGTATTTACTTTTCTATACAGCTTTATGGAACCACATAGTTGAAAAAAGAAAAAAAAACTCCTGAAAGCTCAGAATATTGTCTTTTTAATTTTCTATTAATGTGCTAGCTTCACTGGAAATAAATATGTTCCTTTTTTGCAGGATCTTCCTGTTAGTAACAGTTGCACATAAATAAAGTTTTCTAAACAAACATCTTATCTTTTTATGGAAGGAAGTCCATTAATAAGGAATTGACGTCCTTCCCCGAAAAAAAAGATCAGTGCTAATTCTTTCCCATAAACTAAAAAAATAAACTTACACCCTGAGATTTTTTTACTCTATTTTCACAGAGAACTGCATAGTCTGCACGTAGATAAAATAGAATGGTTTGGGTTTTCTTATAAATAGTATCCCTGTTTCCACCTTGCCATGCAATACTGAATAATTAATCTTTTCCCTTGGTTTCCAATTTCTTCATGGAACTCATGCTTCATTTCAGGTGTACTCTACAAATTCTTGTTTGAAATACAAGGCAGCCTGTGAGCAACTTTCAGACTGTGAGCTTCAGAAGCCCACCATAACTTTTTAATATGCAACCATTTTCAGAAAGATGTCCTCTACTCAACAAATGCAACCAGATTCTAGCAATTGTGCTCATCATCTGCTGTGCTCTTCATTGGCTTTGTCAGCTACACAAGACATTTCTGTTGCCCAAAATTAACTTTGTCATGGAAAATCCTCTGATGCAACCTTCATCTGTTTCTGTTCTTCAAAGTAGCTTTTCTTTAGAGTAAGAGAATTTGAAATTGACATTGGACTGTATGCTGCCTGCCATAACTAAAGTATTTTTCTCCCAGTGGCTTCAAAGAGCCAGGACTTTAATGCATTTGCAACAATGCTGAAAATGGTAACAGCAGGAATTTCAAAAGGGAGTTTTAAAACCAAAGTGCACCAAATGTTGCAAGAAAACACTGTTTCTTTTCAGCTGTGTCTATAAATGAGTGCTGTTTCAAAGGCAACTATTCCAATTTTGAAAGATGAAACGCCACTATGTTCCAGCAATCACACTTTAAGATATCCTAAAAATGGAGAAATAAGATTCTATAAATCTTCTACCACGAGCGTGCATCAACTTTGCCTACACAATGCGTCACTGGAGAAGGCACTTAATGTATGTCTTAATGCAGATAAATAACTGACAGAGAGTGAGACTGACCACTAGACTCCACCTCCTCAACTATACCGAACTCAGCAATTCTTTCCTGACTCCATTTTGCACTAATATGCTTTGCTTTCCAAAGATCAGTCTGCTGTGGAGGTAGCGAGCTCTAAGCAGTCAGTCAGTCCACATTACATGATTTTAAAGGTATTGTTTCCTTGTATTCTTACTTGGCATTAATATATAGCTTTACATACTGACTTCTACAGTTTACATCTAGAAAGCAACACTTTTTTTGACGGTGGAAGCACAAGTCTTCATGTGCTTGTGTATGTTTAGTAACATACACATCTGAATATCACTATAAAAACAAGAACAATTCCCTTTTCCCTTAACTGTATTCTTTTCAAAGGGTAAGGTCCTCAGAAAGGTTTCCCCCACCTTCTATTTAATTCTCGATAGCTGTATTGCAGAACAGTGACCTTTTTTTAAAAGCAAAAACAGAACACCGCTTTAAAAGGTCAAATGGCACAACTCAGAAAGCAGAACAGATTTCCTTGTATCCCACGTCAGAGCTGAAAATAGGGATGCAGGCGATGACCTGACACGTATTTGGACAAGACAGCATGCTATCAGTCACTGGAACTATCACCCATCTTCTAGGACTGCTGTGGCCAATAAGGATGACAACCTATACCATTTCTGTATTTTCTGCCTTACTTTTTCTTCACCCTCTTTCTTTTAATATAGTGCCTCACAAAATTTTTCTGATTTAGAAAGATTCTTGACATCGGAGAAAGCTTGAGGCCGTCTCAAGAAAGCTCAACAAACATATGCAAAACTCCAAGACTTTTGATAGTTTTCTTTTGTCATATCAAGAGTTTTGGTGAGCTGTATTTAAAAGCTAATCAAAATATCTGTGAATGACTTTAGGACTGTTGAATGAACTGATGGTAGACAGCACACCAAGCAATAAGCCCCTTCTGTGGTGTCACTTTTACCTGTGCTGTTGTCTTCTCCTGTCCACTCATCTCCACGTTCTGCAACACAGGTGTCACAACTGGTGGGGGAGGTGCTCTGCGCTTTTTCACTTCTGGGTTTGCTGTCATTCCCGAGATGTTACCAAGAGACAGTGATGGACCCAGGCTATTGGAACGAGAATTCACTGAAGGGGAATTTGGTGCTGTGGAAAAACCCTGTAAATGGATTAACAGCTTGGATTAACATCACTTCTTAAAAACAATGAGAAAGAAAGAGAAGAAAAACAAAACACATCTGGTTACTGTTTAAACAATGGTATAAATAATCATGAATGTTCCTCTGCCAAACTTGCTGAATTGCTAACTGTAAATTTTGGAAACTTCTAAAGGTCAACTGGAACAAAGCTTACAGGCAATATTAATAAGACAGGAGGCCCTGTGAGCACCTTCTGCAATTTAACAGTACTATTAATGAGTACTCTACTGCTACTTGCTATTATTATGGTTATCCAAAAGCATTTGCAGTTGTAGTTAAATTACAAGTAATATGCATTTCTGAAAACAAGATTTACTCTTAAATGAAAACACTGTATTAATCACATGCTGTCTGTGACCCAGGCTTTTCTATTTTATTATCAATCTGCCTGCTTTACCCATCTTCTCTGCAGATTTATGCAAGAGAAACTCTGATACCATCAATCTATTTCCAATTTACATGCACAGTTAATCATAATAATTTATAATCTACAGAAAACAACCGGTTAACCCGGTCAAAAGAAGTCCTACAGACAGGCACCACTCTGGATTTTAACAGGCCCAGGTGTAAGGAAAAGCAGCAACTACTTCAATAATCCCTTAATGTTAAAAATTACTTTATTTCTCATTGAAAACTTAATAAAATCAATAGAAAAGTTTTCACTGATTTCAACTCAAGGGCTTTACACATTTTATATTACTATAGAAATAAAAATATATGCAGTCATATAGTAGAAAAATTTAAAACAGGAACTATTAGGAAACATGACTGCTTGAAAATGTGCATTTTAAATATAGTTTTGACACTTACATTAGATCTAATTAATTTTTAAATCTCCTAAAAAAGATCTTGAAAAAACTTTTTCCTCAAAACCTGTGAGTCACCTTTTGCTATTTTTAATTAAGAGAAGTCTCCATTTTAAATGGAAGACTTTACTTTTTAATTAAGTTATGAGACAACTGCTCCTTCTTCGAAATGCCTTCTGTGAAATCACCGCTGATACCAATCCACCATGAGCTGGAGTAGGATGCTTGTTCTGGAAGCACAGGCTGATGATTATGCCTGATAATGCTGTTCTTATCACAACAAGTCATGCATCAAGGACATAAAGCTCTCAGGCAGAACTCTGTCCAAGACCACAGAACACATGCTGGAAAGAAACTAAAAGGCCTCCACAAAACTCACCACTTGAAAAATAAGAGAGGTGGTTCTTTGAATCTACGTTCTACAGTCTCCAAAGCGCTAGAAAATGCTTTTCCTCAATTGTATGGCTGCCTTATCATTGTGGTGGATATCTGGACTTCTGTAGTAGTGTAATTTGACTCGTGATGTGACCTGCTAATTCCTTTCCAAAGGCAATCTTGTGTAAAAATTAAAAACATGGGGCAGTAAGCTCAAAAAGAAAATTCATCTAATTTTAGGACTGTTGAAGAAACAGTGATGAAGCATAAAGAGCTAAAAAATACAGCAATACAAAAATAAGTATGTAATACAGGTTTCTTGTTGCCTGATAAATTTCAATATTCTGCAGATTCCTGTGAAAGAAATTGAAAATGGTAAATGCAGATAGCAAACTGATTCGTGTCTTGTCCTGCACTTATTACACATGTGGTAACTATCAGCGACTTAAAGCTATAAGCAGGATGCTTTTGTTATCCTTCATGTTGCACACTGTAGACTTCGTCTTGGAACAGTATATTGAGCACCAAAAGGAGATGTTTTGCTGAAAGTTTAAAGCAGTTTTTGCCACATCTTTTTCATTACTAATTTTTCTGAACTGAATAGCAGCAACAGCTCCTTCACTTTTACAGCAAATGAAGAAAAAATCTCAAATTGGAAGGTGAGGTTTAAAAGCTTAGGTCTAATCTTACAAAGAAATATACTCTTTTCTTGGCCCTATATTTTGGGCAGTGGAAACAATAATGCTCCCCTCTATAATATTCAAGTTTTAAGTAATTCTCAGTGCATATTGCAGCTAATTCTATCAAATAAAGTTTGTTTACTCCAAAAGAAATGACAAGGTTCACAGGGTGAAATATAGTCTCCTCTTTTCACACACTTATATAACGAATGAGTATATTCCTAAAGTCTATTGTACAGCTACTTTTGCGACTGCTCTAATTATTTTATTTTCTTTGCTGGACAAAAAGGTTGAGAAATTTTGTTAAGAGATTTAAAGCCACATACAAATAATAAACTCCCCCTCCCAGCACTACAAATACAGAGTACTGGTAAGACAATAGGATGTATCCAGTATTAAATTAATGTCCTATTCAATTCTACCCAAAGGTCTGAAGACCTACCAAAATCCTTTTTCAGGCAACAAATCATTGTGAAGGAATACAGTGATGATCAACTAAACACATTAAAACCATTTGTTTGCAGTTTTTTTAAAGCTTGGATTTCCTAAGAGAAGATACAGGAAAAAAAAATGTAATACTGACATGACAGTATATATAGTTTATCACAAAAGAAAAAAAAACCAAAAACTTTATGGAAAGAAAATATTAAAACCTTGGAAATTCATCTCTGTTTTCTTTTCCAAGTCCAACCTTTATATCAAATCCGCTATTTACTAAGCACGCATTTCAAGAATACTCATGTTATGAGTCTTCTCCTAAAACAAAAATTCACTATGGCTTCCAGGGGAATGGAATCAGGACAACTTCATAGTAGTTTTGAATGCCTCATCATTCAGCAATGAGACCTCTGTCTAACTGGAAGTAGACCTTCAAGCTCTCCCATGTGTACAGTCCATTACATTAGCTTTAAGAGAAAAAAAGAAATCCTGGACACAAACCGCTGACACTGGCTCAAGTATTGTAGCCAACATAGCTGGCTAAAAGATGACTTATCCTTATCCTCTGTTTCATTTAACAAACAGGTTAGAATGAACGTCCTGCTTAGGATCAAAATGAATTCCTACAATTCATGTGGTTTGTAACCTGCACTGAAAAAAGAAAAAAGGCAAAAATCAAAAATAAAATAAAAAAAAAAGAAAAAGAAAAATCATGTCAGGAAAAGTAATTCATAGTAAGAAATTATACAAAGAGCTTTAATGCCATTCAATCTTTGCTAGACCACTAGTGTCAGAGCACTTTGCTAGCAGTTCAAACAGCAATTAAGTAATGCAAACTAATAAGAAAAAAGAATTAGTTCTTCTTCCAACTTCAGTCAAAGCAAACTCAGTCCACAGATATACCAGCTTAGGTCACCAGTCAAGTTAGACTCCAGCTGAGCAAAGGTCTTGAATGTGTACTGAACAACCATAAAGTCCATTTCATTTCAACAAAGTAGATGTTGAAGGAGGCAAGAAACAGCTGCAGTACCTATATATAGTACCATCAGTTTTCATGGATCCATTGTTTCATGTTATACTTGCCACCTAATTTCTTCCCTCCAATTAAATTTCTGAAAACTAAGAACTCTTCTTTTTTTCTAATGTACAAGATGCTTTATTTGGGTTTAAGCAGTTTAATTTCCGGATTGTTTTCCTACTGGTTCTTCCAGTTGAAATTTAGTTTTCAAATACTTTCTGAAAGGGCAAAGAGGGGCTGTTGAAAACACAGAAGTATGAAGGCTCAGAGTAACCTGGTTGATTGATGATTTAGGAATACCAGTCCCATTTTCAAAAGACACTGAGAAGTCAAGTTTCTCCAGGACTATTTAACTCCACAGCCTGCTCGACTCAATGCAAGCTAGATTAAGAGCCTAAGGCAGAGGCCAATCTGTGTTTTAAGGTCATCAACCTAGAATGCAATTATAAATCATGTTTTGCAAACTGCTCCCTTTTTAAGAACAAAAAGAAGCTCTGATATCTTCTGGATACTTATGAACGTTTTAATGTTAACAGTAATAAAGTAATGTAAGATTAATCTAGCTGTGAGAATTCCATTTTACAAAAATAACATGTATAAAAATGGAAGTCAGCGTACGTTTGTTTTCAAAAGAGAGCTCCCATATATAACTCTCTTACCCAAAGCCCTGTTATTAGCATTTCCTTGATTTTCTGATGACACTAGGTGGCATTTAAAGGTCAGCAAGGAAGAGACTGCAGTTTGCCTGTGAGAGTGATTTACTTCCTGTTCCCTGTCCACACCGGTCAATAAAAATTTTTCAAAATGTCAAGTTCTTTTCTTGTGACGTTGCTGCAGCCAGGCCTTTCTTCCGCAGCTCTTTGCCAAAACTCACATATTTGAGCTCACAGTCTTGTTATGCAATTTCCTTCTGAAAAGTTTATAAACCTAAAGTAATGAATTGAACAGTTTTAAATCACTTGAAGTACCAAACGTATCAGCAAAAAGCGAGTTTTTTTTTATTTTGTCCAAAACAGAGACAAAAATAACAATAAGAGTAACATAAAGGAAGTAATTTTTTTTTCAAGTGTAGCATGGGTAAATAAGAAAGATAAGATTTAAAGCAGGCAGACAAATCCACCTACTCAATTACAGCAAGAACGTTTATGTCTGTTGGATACTTTTAAACTCCATTAACACAAACTTTTATTGATTTGCTGAATGCACAACAACGGATTACAATTGGCCATTAAAACACTGTAGAGGTTATATACTGCACAAATTTAAGTCAGAGGCCATTTGCCTTGACATGATACTGAAATTCTGTATACTAGCACTAAATTTGACAACACCAAAACTGAAATAGTCCAAGCTCCTGCTTCAAAACCAAAGCATAATACTGCGGTCATGAGATTGCTTGGAGACATAGTTCTAAAAACACCCAGAATTGTGACTACTCAGATTTTCCTTTCTAACCAGCCACACTGAATACAGCTTGGTTTTTGTAATCCCTGAAGCACTTGTGATTCTGGTACTTGCATACAACCCGCAGTCAGAAAGGAAAAAAAAAAGTAACTTTTTCCTGCTCTGACCTAAAAGAAAATGCACTTTTATGCCATTTACTGCATGTTGCTTTATTATCTCATTGCAATTTGCTACTGGTAGGAAATGATCTGATCTCCCACCAAAAGAGAAGCAACTATTCCATTTCCACAACAGTGACTTACACAGGCAATACCACATTGATGTTATATACTCTTGATGCTATACACTCTTTTCTAAACAACGGTGAACAGCAATGCAAGTAGGTGTGTGTTCAAAAAACTCCTGCTTCTAACCACACAGGCAGATAAACTTTCCACTTGATATTCCAGATAATATTACACTTAAACATTCTGCTTTCCACCAGATTCTGAATTTCCAGAAATATAGCTAAATATCTATGAAACTTAAAATTATTAAAAAATATTTCAACATTGGTATAGATCCAATAAAATCCATGAAATAGCCACAAACTTCAGCATCCATGCATTACAATTCTTTCTAAGTGGATATACCAAAATCACTATGCTTTTTAAAAAACACATGCATTTCCAATCCCTTAAAATGCCACATTCAGGTGACAGACACATCACAGAGAAACCACAGACATATATGCACAAGCTTCCAGAACATGCCAGCTTTCTTCACGCCCTTGTGCTATGCACCTGATACCATCATGCTTAATGATAGCATGCAAAGCAAGTGGGTTTTTTTGTTTTTTACTTTCTGGATGAAAGATGCATTTTGAAGAGCATTTAAATGCAAATATTCTTGCTTTTGTTAAGTATATGTAAAGCTTAGTGAGATCTCTATCATTAAAATAGCACACAGAAAATACTTCTAACTTACAATAACCAACACAGAAACATTTATAACAACATTAAATAACCAACACAAAAAATACTTCTGTGCTGGTTATTTTCTGTGCTACTCAGTAGTTTTGCGGAAACTTTACTGTCTGTTACTTGGGTGGGTGGGAGGTAGGACTGCAGGCTTCAGACACAATCTGAAGTGAATTCCAAGGTCAAACTGAATCACAGGTGACAGTCTGGGATGCTGGCAGATGCTTGGCATAAGATTTGTCTGCATTTCATACAACTGCAAAATTATTTACTTTGAATTTCAGAAGTGTGTGGAAAATTTTGTGTCTCAGTTGCTAGCATGTTCCATTCCTTTATGTTTTTTTCCTTCCTTATTTAATGTTGGTTTGGGAAAATACCAGAATCAATTTATATATGACACGCACCCCCTAAGTGCTGATTTACATCTTTCTGGCTAGACTGCTAAAAACTTATCTTCTACAAGTCCAACTCTTTGTCAAAGCGCCCTGTCAAAATGTGACAGCCTATAAAAAAAGACTGTATTTTGAAAATAGATTTTTCATAACTGTCAAAAATATAAATATGTAAAGGCAATATGGGTAGAAAGATTAAATTCAAAATATTCCCCAAAGAAAACGCCTAACAAGAAATAGGCAGTCAGCAAATTCAGCTGCTCACGTTACTTATAACTTTTGATAGCTATGTGCATATATGCCAGACCAAACAAAACCCAGAAGAGCTAACTATAAAGAAAAGCTCCTCAAGCTCTGCCAGGGGAGATTTAGGCTGGACATTAGGAAAATATTTTTCACAGAAAGGGTCATTGGGCACTGGAACAGGCTGCCCAGGGAAGGGATTGATTCACCTTCCCTGGAGGTGTTTAAGGCACAGGTGGACAAAGTGCTAAGGGACATGGTTTAGTGTTTGATAGGAATGGTTGGACTTGATGATCTGGTGGGTCTCTTCCAACCTGGTTATTCTGTGATTCTATGAAAAGGGAAGGATTATCTATTTAAGATGAAATATCTCATAAAATGGGGACAGAAGTGGGCCTGTAACAAGAGACATGCAGGGAGTTCAGTGAATTATAAAAGGAAATAGGATAAACTATGGAAAATACAAGTCTCTCAGATATTTGCCCAAATGGTACCAAAGAAGATGAGAAAAAAAGAGAAGAACACAAGAAGTGAGAAGAGACACACAAACCACAGTAATTATGGTGAAGAATGAAGTCCTTGCAGAAATTCAAAGACAAAAATCTGGAAAACGAGAGAAGCAAAGTAAAAACCAGAAGAATTCAGTAAATGTGATGAGAACATTGGCTCACATCCTGGGAAAGGAACAACAAACTAAAGAGACCATGGAGAATAGAAACCATATTCTGCAAGAAAACTGAGTGACTGTTCAATTAACCCAAACAAATGGCAATGTTAATGCTGGCTTTTTGACATGAAGACACTAGGAGAAAAGTCACATGAACAGAAGTCAAACTGGTAAAAATTTGGTACTGACATGAATGGGGATTTGTGAACATGAAAAAAATATTTCTGTGATTTAATGCATACAAAGACATGGAATGAGGCAGAATGTTAGAAAATAACCAAAGAAACATCTTAAAAACTACCAAGAGAGGTCTAAAAGCCAGTGACAGACCCTTATGGGAAAATCCATTTTAAAGAAACCTGCAGAACAAAGAACTGCAGAGGAAAATTCACATGGACTCCAAAATTCATGTCAATCCCACTACAGAAAGAAGATAAAAAATATCAAGCCAGAAGGAAAACAAGGAAAGAACATTTGAAAAGACACCATTTACACTCGGCCTTCGAAGGCCACTAGTACATCTAGTGAGGGTAACCTTGGAAGAGCAAGGAAGGAAAAGGTCGAATTAACATAATTCTGTAAAAGCTGGTTTCTCCTTTTACTTACACCTTTGCACTATATGAAAATTGATTAGTTTGATCAAATAGTGTTGAACAACTAAGCTGAAAATCAAAACTTGTCTTTATTAATGGTCTGGCAATAGGCTTCAGGAAATGGGAAGTTTAAAAGGTTAACACAAACAGCAGCAAAAGAGACGTTTTCATCATTTCTGCTGGTGTGAATCATTCATCAATCATAGATAATCATAAAAAGCATCACAAGTCTTGAGCTAAATTTATTTATCATTGCAATAAGAGTTTATTTTCTCTAGGCTTACTAATTCTTTTTTATCAGTCGGCCAATGTGTTTGGTTCATGGAAGACAGGAGTTGTAATAGTTGTGATGTGTCCTTCTGAAATTCACAATATTTTGAAAAACTACAGAGAACAACTTCTGCTGAACTAAATTCTTTTAACATATAGAAACTATCACACCGCTATAGCTGATCATTTTCAATATATTTTCACTGTAGATATGCCAATTTGTACTGGACAAGGAGATGGAAACTTCACATAAACCATAAAGTCTTAAAAATAACTGCTCTGTTTTCATGACCAGTTTTTATGGGGACCAGAATTATGAATGGACTAGTATCTGGTATGAGTTTTTTGGGTGTGCATTTGTTTGGTTTTTAAGAAATATTTTCTGGTTTTTACAGAAAGTGTTTTTATTCCAGTTATATTAAAAAGTGTTTTACCCTAATTTTAATGCATGTTGTATCTACCCAGGTTTTCCAGAGACAAGAAATATTAATGATCAGTTCTCATTATCTTGCAGTGCCTGATGAAATTCTGACACATATGACTTTGGGCCTCTTAAAGTCTCTACTTTCTATAGCTGTTAATGAATAGAGAAAAATCAGTATTGAAGTTCAAAGGCAAATTTTCACCAAGATCTACGGAACTTCTTTACAGTCAAAAGAGCTGCTCTCATTTACTCAAGCTCAGGGAACTGACTTTCAGCTCCAGTACCTATAATCCAAATCCCACGCAAATACTTTGTTGATTTGGAATGGCATTGTGCAACTACTTTTCTCTTTGAAGTCTATGGTAACTGTAGGTGTTTAGCTTGAGGGAGACAAATAAAATCATCAAGAGCCACAGTAAATTTTCAAAAAGGAAGTTTTACACTTTTTAATGATAACACAGCCAAAAATATTACTGGAAAACAATGCAACCTCCAAAGTTTTTTAAAAAAATTGGAAGAATAAATCAGCTTTTGAACTCTGAAATTAGCTCAAATCTTAACACAAATCCTCATTATGTAGGATCCTAGCAACATGAATCAGAAGTCAACATCCAGGAATTGTAGTGTTTCAATTAGCTCTTTCAGATATCTGTATGCACATTTGTGCATTTCCGTACACACACTGAGTACAACAGGCTGAGTCTGAAACTATGGGGTGGCATAAGTAATACCCCAGACTGCATGTGCAGCTTCCACACTGAGAATTTCTGGCAGCAAGTAACGACACTGAAGCAGACCAGTCCTTTAAAGAGATATTACATCTGGCTGCAGAAGAGAAAACAAATGAAACTCATACGCACAATGCTCATAGCTTGATGCTGAGGTATTGATGTCAATGAACCTTTTTGAATTACAACAGCTGTGTGGTACAGTGGTGAAGATAAGGTTTAAAGGCAACGCTCTCCTTCTGGACAATGGATGGACAATGTACAGAGCACACTCAGGTGTTGTACACACTCATCTTCTGTTACATAATACCTATAGATCAACATCTACAGGAATTAAGCTTGTCCCATTAAAGGAGACAAAAAAAATTGCTTAGAAAATACATTTACTCAAAAAAAGTCACAAGAGAATTTATTTCAGATCTGAACCTTGCAAGAGCATGAAACTCAGATCCAAGCTTCCTCTCCATCCTAGAGGATTCTCCAAATGCTATCCTCTTTGGAGAACAATCAGTGTCCTGAACATACTGGCAAAAAACATGCATGTTCAATAACTGGGCACAAAAGAACAGGATAAGAGTAAAGAAGCAGACCTCCCTTTGTATTTTCTTAGAATATATTTAAGCATTACTTCAGACATCCTTGGCCTTTTATTTTTTTCCTATTATTATTCTTCTTTTAACTCTGACTTTCTACAGGCCAGCCCACTTTCTGAATAAAAGTGAAGTGAGAATATAGGCTATTGCAAAGTGACTGGAAGTACAGCTGTGCTGGAGCCCAAGCTACTTCAGCCTTTTCTTATTTAATATATATTTTTTCTCTTTTCATGTTTTATCTTCCTTTGCAGCATATTATAGCCAAGTAAGTTTCTCAAAGTCTAAAAATTATATTTATAATTATCAGTATTATATGCTTAGGACACCAGAGTTTGACTTCTGAATGTTTGTAATTCCTAAGAAACTTATTTTCCCACTGTGTACAGCCTTGTATCCTTAGTGAATTTTGTGTGAAATACTATGAAATCACAGCTCTCCAATGTATATATTCCCACTGACTGAAGTATTCCAGCCTATTGGAGTGTACTCTCAATGAGGAGCTGCAGCATAAACTTTTCAAGCTCAGTCCCAAATTTAACTGACAATTAGGTTAAAAACTGTGGAAATAGATAAATCATATACCTACACCTGGACTTTCTCTGGCACAATTACATCTTAAATAGGGCAAACAGGGCTAAGAATTTTGCTTACTTCTCTGAGTGTGCTCTGCTTCAGATACCAAAGAAAAACTCCCTTAGCAACAAATTATTGGTAGGTGAAAGCCACTCCCTTTCTTTGCCACTGTTTGCAATTCATCTTCTACAAGACTTAACATGTTTACTTCAGGGTTTTCTCCTTCTCCAGTAAGAAAAAGCTCTATAAATTAAGCAACTTCAAAGGGGTTAACTGTGTTAACTGTCCATCAAAAAGGAACAAAGGTCTTATGTTTTTAAAGATGACAGTGAGTGTCGGAAGAGATTTGTCCATGCAAAAGAGAACCTCAAGTAGCACAAAAAAAGAATTATTCTAAAATAGTCTATTGCAGATAATGACTAACAACTCATACAGGACATCGCCGAAAGGCAGTTGAAACCAGAAGGAATCTTTCCATTGTCTCTAGTGAGCTCTGCATCAAGTCTCTGATGGTCACTCTAACTTTACAATGCAAAAAGACAGGAATACCCTAAACTATGCTGTAACTGTCATTCCTCCAGGAAATCTTTCAAACTCAACGAAAATCATAACAATGCTAGCAGAAAAAGCATAGCTCTGATATTTTAAACAGAAAATTTGGCTCCAGATATCCAGAAATCTAAAGAAATTAAGTAAAGCACCTCCAACAAAACACATGTGAATTGGATCACAACCAACAGACAAGCAGTTTTAAAAGTGCATCAAAACACAAGTTAAAAACAAAAATAAAAACGTATGATTAAATACCCTGATTTATAGCCTAATTGTGTAACTATTTGGTGAGGGTTTAACTGACCAAAATATATCTTTTCCCCAGATGATGTTAAATGGCATATGAACACATGTCTACAAAGCTAATAGACCCTACACTACCGTCACCCTCAGTATGATACTTTTTATTGATAGAATATTCAGCCACAGGAAATTAAAAGTAGAAAAATAGCTTAAGGCATTGTTCTCACAATCCAAAGTAGAAATATTAAGAAGTCTCAAAGCATTGCTTTTCCATAGATAGAGAAGAAGGTGTTTTTTTTCTTAATTCAAACAGATTGCATGGAATATATGGAACATTTTATCCCAAGTCCCTTGGGTTTTGGTGTTTTTCTTTTGGAAGAGGGAGGAAGTTGTCACAACTTTGGATTGGCAAGTTGCTTTTACTTAAATATTAATTAATGAGTTTGACTGACTTGTAAAACTGTCAATATTTTTAGTTGATATTATCTTTCTGATCCGTAATCCTTAAACTAGAACAAGGACCTTTAACATCTGTTAAATTTAGACAGTGCTGCTATCCATTACTATCCCCCCTCCCACCACTGCCAGACTTATCTCCCATGCCAGCTGCTCAAATGTTTACATTTGAAGGGCTTTCTCTGTTTGTACAGAAATGTTCTCTGCACAGTATCTCTCATCTGTACATTTGCCAGAATCAAGGCAAGAAAAGCCTTGCTCCTGGAATTCTTGATTAATAGCCTTAAATGCTTCTTCTTCCCTTCCCCTCCTGTCAAATCCATTGCCATTAGGTTTTTACAAGGCAAACCTCTACAGTGCATTTACTGGCCTGACTCTTCTACTATGCAAACAACTGTAAATCAGAACAAGCTCCATTGACAGCCAATGAAATTACACGATCCCTGTGCTGAAACTGGGAGAGATCAAAATCAAGATGTGTACCTGAGCATTTGCTGGGATGGAAAAAAGAAAATGTTACAATCAGAGAGGAGGGGAGGGTGTGAGCAAACCAAATACTAACAACCATAAATCAACTGGTAATCTCTCCATCTTGCTATGTCAGAATACTGCAAGACTGCCTTGTCCCAGATCTCAGTTGCACTTGGCTCTCTGAGCAGGTCACTGAGGTACCGCACCACCGAAACACTTAAACAGGTGCTTGGTATGACACTGAAAAAGTCTGCTGGTCCAACTCTGTGCCTATAGTTACTCGTCTATTTAAGAACTCTGCAGGGCTACATCTTGCTGTTTGCTCAATCTACTTTCTCTTCTGGCCTTCCATCTGACCATTTATAAAACCAGAAATATTTTACTTAGTTTTCCCATGTATTTTGTGATGTGATTACAAGTATAAACTATACTGTAACAAACCAAAAAAAAAATCAAGAAAACAGATGCGACTACTTCATGTTGTTATAAATCTTTAAAAAGACTGACCGCTATTTGTCACACTCTTCCCTTCCTCAGCTTGCATGCCAAAATGCTGCTAAGAATTCAAATGAAATATTAAAATACTGGAGAGTAAGAGAAAAAGCAGTGTCTGAAAATTATTTGTAATCATTTCTCCTAAGCTCAAAGGGGAAGATCAGTACAGGGTCTACAAGTAAGAGACCAATAAAACCTAATCTGAAAATTTTTTATTGAAAAAGAACGTGGAACTGCCACACAGACTACAGACCTTAGAAGGCCTCTTTTTGTAGTAATGAACTGCTGAGGAGCACACACACAGCTTCATGCTATGTGGTCTTTTCTTCACACATGCAACTCCTCTGAGTTAAACAGAGACTTGTAAGGCTAAGACTCCTAAGGCTCGTATAGGTTTGACTTTGTATGAGAACTAAGCTATAAAGTTCACTTAGGAAAACTTCCCCATCAAAGTAAAACATATTGTGTCCTGTCAGCAAATGTTGTTTTGCAAATCCTCCCTCACCTGCCATAAGACGTTATTGAGACATACAGTTTCACACGCTACCAAGCAGCTCAGTGTTGCCAGTGAACAATAATGCAGAGAACAAATATGTGTGGAAATCATGAGATCATCTAATTAAAAGAAATATTATTGTTTGCCACTACTTTTAATGAAATTGAGTCCTCGCTGTCCACAGAAGAGGCTGGAAAATAACCAAATCCTGTTAGCGCTCATGCCAGAAAAAAAACTTTTTGCAGGACAAAAGAAATTATACTTTAACCAGTATTGAAAATCTTTCCTGTATCTGAAATCTACATATGCTAATAGAATGTTTTAGATTAACATAATAAATCCATGTTTACAGGTGATTCAGATTATGCTACTACAAAACCAGATGTTACTGTCTGAAAACAAATTTCCATTGTATAGTAGCAACACGGAGTTCATGACATACAATTACCCATTTCTGACTTCATCTAGTAAAGGACATTGGCAAAAATACATACTAATCCTTTCATTACAGTAGTTTTATTTGAAAAGGAAATATTTTGGATATCCATCGTTAAATCCAACAGAAATATAGTTTGCAGTAGAATTAATAATTCCCTGACTTATTCCCAGACCATTCCAAACTTAAACACAAGAAGTATTTTATGTATACAGAAATATATGAAAGACTTTCTTAAGGAATTACATCTCAGCTTATCCAATTGCAGAAAGGTCTGATTTCGGGATAAATTTTTCTTTAAAGGGTTGTTTTTTTCTACACCAGTAAATGCTTGCCAGTTATACTAAGAACATTATGCTGAATAAATTATGACTGAATATAAATTACAAGGCTATTACACACTATTAAGGGGCTCTACTAATATTAAACACCAAGCAAGCAAAGCCCGAGCAGCTGAGATGTCGCTAGAAAAATCTCAAATTGAATTTAAGTTTGTCTTCGTTTTTTTTTTTAATGTCCTTTTATTAATGCAAATTAAAAGCCATTGGTCTTATTAGCTGCTGCTTTATTCTATTTTTTCCAGTGAGTTAACTTCAGAACTTTTCGGTGAAATCAGTAACAAAAGATGAATCAGACATAAAAGGATTTGGGTGGTTAAGAGTGCGTCACTAGGTCTTAATTAAACATCCGAGGGAGATATCTGAGCCAACTTAGAGCAGACTGACTGGGTACATCCACAGAATAGAGAACAATGCCCCACAACCCAGATCTGGAAGTTGAATTGCCTCACACTAGCCTAACTGACTGTGCTTCTGTTAGGTTGGGCCTTCCTAACTCACACCACTTTGTGTTTTCCCTTCAATAAACCTGACACATACCCTTCTGATGCTCTTGCTCCCGTGTTGGTGACTGAATTCTGCTTCAGTTGTGCTAAGCATGAAAGCTGCTGAGAAGCTATACTGCTAACATCCTGTCTAAATCCAACAGGAACCATAAAACTGGCAAATCTGTCTGTCTTCATCAGCCAAGGGACTTAATCCAATAGATGATCTTACAGCACAACTAAGAAACTTGCCTCCACACAAAACATAATTGCTAGAAGAGCCAGCTATGGTATTTCTCTCCTGTGCTGTCCTTTCCCCAAACCAAGTTCAGCAACTCAGTACCAATATGGGAAATCCAAGTACAAAATCCTTCTTCAATTTGGAAAAAAAAAAATTAGATCAAGTCCAGAGGAGAGCCACAGAGATGATCATAGGGCTGGAGCACCTCCTGAATGAAGACAGGCTGACAGAGTTGGGCCTGTTGAGACAAGAGAAGAGAAGGCTCTGAGGAGACCTTATAGCAGCTTTCCAGTACTTAAAGGGAAAGCCGGGAAGGGGCTCTTTATCAGGAAACGCACTGATAGAACAAAGGGTAATGGTTTTAAGTTGAAAAAGGGTAAATTTACACAAGATATTAGGAAGAATTTTTTTCCTGTGAGAGTAGTGAGGCATTGGAACATGTTGCCCAAAGAAGCTGTGGAAGCCCTCTCCCTGGAGGTGTTCAAGACCAGACTGGATGGGGCTTTGAGCAACCTGATCTAGTGGAAGGTGTCCCTGCCCATAGTAGGGGTGTTGGAAGTGGAGATCTTTAAGGCCATTTTGTACACAAACCATTCTGTGATCCCTCCCTCTCAGGAGTAGAGTGAAATTATTTTCTATTCAAGGACAGTAATATGAATTTAGCTAGAAAGAGAATGACATTAGGACACTCATTTAAGCAGGGAGCAACAGCCATTTGTCTCCTCCAGTTCTAGCTTCAATGACTACTTACTTGCTGGATGTAACATCTGCTTAGCATAAAACACAGAAAAACATCTCTGGCACGGGAACCTAGAACTACCACTGCACTTAAGTTGTTTCGTTACTGGACTGAATAGTTAAGCTTGCTTTTGCTCCGTCTTTCTGAGTCATTGAATATTTGGGTATTTTTACAAAAGAGCACTTCCCACATCAAGAATACCTCACAACTTTGTTCCAGCCAGTGTCCAGCCCAGCAAGTATTTTGGTTTTCTTTGCAGAGGAAAAAATAATTCTCTCAGTAATGGTCCTGAGAGAGGGATATATAAGATCAGCTGGCATCTCTAAAGGCAGAGAGGAGAACTGAACCTAGCTCTCACAATTTGGCTAACAGTGGTAGGTAGTAAGCTTTTAGAGTAAAAGCCTTAAATACCTAAATTTAGCAGTTGACTCTGTATTTCAGCCTTGAGTAGAGCCAGGTAGCAGACACAGAAGATGGAGAAAGTTTAATGTGTAACTTCTCATGTGATGACTTCAGTGGCTTCAAAGCTTGGGAAAACTGATGTCAAGATACTTAGATCTGGCGTCCTACAGATGCCCACACTGCCCGTTAGTTAAAAAGGCATCGCCAGGCATTTCATAGATGGCATATTTGTGCCCAGTTCCTTTTGTTAACCTACTCAAGCCCTTTTGATTCAACTTGATACATTTCTCTCTGTTAATTCCAGAATACATCTTGAGAATATTTCCTTCAAAATGTCCTGCAAATTCTCTACAGGAACTGAAATCTCCAAGTTGTCTTTTTAAAAGCAACAACTTGAACACAACGTGTTCTGATGATTTTACTCTGAACCGTGCAATTTTATGTAAAGATGCAAGTTCTGGCAACCAATGACTATGTGACAGTCTCTTGTTTTTAATAAAACCTTTGTGGTTGCAAAGTAGTGTTTAGAAATGTGACCACTACAAACCTAACACTCAGAAGCCAAATGGAAAGAAGGGAAGTCCTAACTGATTTGTTTTCAAATCTCAGGATCTTAAGCCACTTTTGTGTGGTGAGTGCAAGAGCTGACAAGCGATTTTTGAATGCATGAAGTTGGCAATCCTGTGGTAGTGCATCCTAAGCAGCACAGACAGAGCAGGGGTCAGCTGACATGTTTCTTCACCAGATACTGTTTCTAATAGCTTGTAACTGCACCATGCTTTAACCACAGATGCTGAGACTTTCCATTCCAGGTGTCTGCCTCGGGCTATTTTTTTTTTTTTTTTTTTGAGACAGAGTAGTTCAGCTGGTTTTGAGATACTTTTTTTGTTTGTTTTTAAACTAACTCCAAGGACCTTTTATTTGAAGAGGTCTAGTAACATCATGATTTGGAGCAAGAGCTTGATGTCTGGTGGCAGGCAACCGCTGTTTCAAGCTTTTGCCTTCTGCTATCACACACTGTAACAAAAAGGTAAATCTATTATGCAAAAGTATCTTTGAATGAAGCTAACATCCTGTAAGTGCACACCACAAAAGGAGGTGGTAGAGCAACATCTCTTCAGCAGACATAACCTGGCTAAAACACACCTCCATGGTCCACCTCATCTATCCCTCTGCTCCAAGAGAGAATCAAGTATGAACAGCTCATCCGGTAGACCTTATTTTAGAGATTTAACATGGGAAGTGATGAGGAGGATTTTCATAGTCTAATAACCAGCTCCCTTGCGAAACCTCCATGCAGTCAAACTTTTTTTCTCTTTAAATTCAATTTTCATTGCTGTATATAAAGCACATTGCTTCTTGTCCTGTCCTCAGAAGGCAAGGAGAAAGTAAGTTGATAACAGCCATCTTTGCTACCTATTGGAATTCTCTGAATGCTAGTCACAAGCCAGTTGATGCTGCCAAACCTTTCTTATCAAGGAAAGTTAACAATGATGTTTTTTTTTTTTTAGAATATCACTGGATACCAAACAAAAACTAACTGTACTGTGATGGTGAAGCTTACCCTGAGATACATGGTATTTAATAAAACTATTTTTCTTCTAATCATGTAAACAGTTGCACAAATGAAAACATTTAACACAAATATTAACATTTGACAGGCATGCTCTTTGTATACTATGTTCAGTTTTGAGGTCCTGGAGCACATCCAGAGAAGGGCAATGAGGCTGGTGAAGGGCGTGGAGAACAAGTTTTATGAGGAACAGCTGAGGGAATTGGGATTGTTCAGCCTAGAGAAAAGAAGGCTGATAGGGGACCTTGCAACTGTCTACAACTACCTGAAAGGAGGTTGTAGCGAGGTGGGTGTTGGTCTCTCCTCCCAAGTGACAGGATGAGAGGGAATGGTCTCGAGTTGTGCCAGGGAAGGTTCAGATTAGGACATTAGGAAAAATTTCTTCACTGAAAGTGTATCAGGCATTGGAACAGGCTGCTTAGGGAGGTGGTTAAGCCACCAACGCTGGAGGTATAAAAAAGATAGGTAGATAAAGTGTTTAGGGATATGATTTAGTAGCGGGACAGGCAGACTCTTACAAAATCAAAGGTCTACTTTGACCTAGTGATTCTATGATTTATAACCATACAGTATCTTCGCTAGTGTTATCCTCTGGCATCTATCTACAAGCTTACCAGCACCTTGTACCAGAAGACCTGGGGGAACAGACCAGTCTGCTGTAGTATTTAGACAACTCTCCACACGCAGCTTGATGAGTTTTTCATCTTTCAAACAAAATCACACTAAGCAAAATTCGTTCAAGGCAGATCACAGTCTTTGACTGCATACAAAGACAGCTCTTACTGTATAAAATGAAAGAGAATTTTCCCAGGATTTGTGCCTGCTAGTACAAATAAACACATGTAATTAACATCATCCAAAGTATTGCCAGGAGACCAAGAAGCAAGAACATGGAAACAGTAACTTAAAGTGAATGTGATTGTCAGACACATGGAAATATTAGAAGTAGATGACTGTTGACTTCCACTAAGATGACATGGGCAGTATTCTCATTCCTACAGCCCTACACAGTACCTGGTCATCTCAGGTGAAATCCTTTACGCTAGATGGTACTAAGGTGATCTAGTTGAAGCCCCTGCTCACTGGAAGAGGGTTGGACTAAATGACCAGTAAAGGTTCATTCTAACCCAAACCGTTTGATGATTCTGTGATTCTGTTATTCAATGACCTGACATAGTTGAAGAGAAATCACACTTCCAGTCCAGATTTTGCATGACTAGACTTGATCCTTCTTTCCAATCGCATCCAAAATCAAAAGCATATCACAAATGATATAATCTCTACCACCAACAGGGACATAGAAGTTAGGGTACATTAAGAACAAACAAGGCCCCGAGAAGGCAAATAAATTTTAAAAAGCCTTTATAGGGAAAATAGCTGTTCCCATTACTTAAGAAGCAGCTGTCAAGGTTACTAAACACACCACAAGTCTTGACAACTTCTTTCAAACAGGACCACAGTTTTTATTCCTTTAAGTTCTTAAACAAGGCGTATAAGATGAGAACAAGCTTTTTAGTAGGGTCTGTTGTGGTATGACAAGGTGTAGTGGTTTTAAACTAAAAGAAGGCAGATTTAGACCAGGTAGAAGGAAGATATTTTTTACAATGAGGGCAGTGAAACACTGGAACAAGTTGCCCAGGGAGGTGGCAAACGCCCCATCCCCAGAAACATTCAAGGTCAGGCTGGGTGAGGCTCTGAGCAACCTGATCTATGGAAGATGCTTATGGCAGGCAGGTTGGAAACAGAGGACCTGTAAAGGTCCTTTCCAAGCCAAACATCCTATGATTCCATTAATTTTCTTCTGGAACCCAATCCTGCAATTGTTACAAGTATGATGAAATAAAAAAACCCATATATATCCCAAACATATCCAATAACTGTTTGGAATTCAAAGTGCCATTGTTTTTTCACTGACAGTCTTGTTCATGAACATACATAAAAACAGCCATTGCAGATTTATTAAGCAGGGAACTACTGGACTACCCGTTTCATTTAGGTTCACGGATTCTGTTATTTAACACCTATATTCAGGCATACACTGAAGATTAGATTTTTTTAAAAATAGTCGTAATGAAAAGCCTCTAACATTGCTCTCCTGAAGCCCTGTTTGAACTAGAGAAACCTTGTGAGATAAGACTTTGTGCTGAAGTTTCAAATCCCCTGATAAGTATTTCTAAATCCCCTGGCTGTATTTCTAAATATTTTTCCCAAGCTGATTTATTACATAAACAAATCCACATCAGAGCTACATGTTGTTCAGCACTTGGGACGTGTTATTTCGCTCCTGATTTATGAAAACGCGAAGGCCCCCAAAATAAAACCAGCTAATTTTAGCATCGTGTTCCAAATATCAGGTTTCATTTTGATCAACTTTGAGTGCAGTGACACCAAGCGGTAGAAATGACTTAAACCCCATTTTTTTCCCCAGCGGTTTTAAATTCCAGCTCTGACTGATGATTGTTGACACATGAAAAGCTGAATATGGTTAATTGTGATGCAACTTCTAACTGCTTCATTTGTATGCTGTATGTATGCACCAGTGTATTTAAACAGCATTTGATTTGTGAAAAATTAACCTGGATGTAAAGCTCATCTAGTTGGCAAAAAAACTGGAGCAGATGAAAAGAAAAGATCTCTGCTTCATTTATAATACACTTAGATTTCAGATCCTTTACTGACATGTAGTATGAACTGCTGCACTCTGAGAATTGTCGTGGAGAATTCTTTCCTTGCATTTTGATAGTCTTTCTGTAAGGTGTTTAAAAATTCTTCTGTTTTCACCTGTTTCAGGTTGCCCAGGGAAGTTGTGGATGCCCCATCCCTGGAAGTGCTCAAGGCCAGGCTGGATGGGGATTTGGGCAGCCTGATCTAGTAGGAGGTGTCTCTGCCAATGGCAGGGCTGTTTAGAATTAGATGATCTTTAAGGTCCCTTCCAACCCAAATCATCCTATGATTCTATGATTTTCCTGTCTTTGAAAATCTGTTTACTCATCAACAATCCAAAGTATTTGCAGGGGCATTCATAAGTTCACTAATAATTAGATAAATATGGCACTAAAACCAGGTTGGTTGTTAAAAGCAAACATAACTTGTGCTTGCATAAATATTAAGTATCTCTTATATTTTACACCTTTATTCCATTCCTTCATATTTCCCAGTTTTCAAAAAAAAAAACCCCAATCAATACCCAGAATAGAGTTATTACTTTTTCTATAATTCAGTGCACAACGCCACCAAGTAAGAGTGAGAAAAGGATTTAAACTAAGCAAACCAAAGTGCACGCCCTTACCTCAGTAATACTTCATGAATTGCCTGTTTTCTTATATGCAAGATAAATTTTCCTGATCGAATTAGTGTATCTCCTGGCAGAATGTTGAAGGCAATAGCAAACTGTTTTCTTTTCAGAAATACATCCGAAACTTTGGCTTTTGGCCAAATGCTTTCAAGATGACCCAAAACAGTAACAAAGGGCAGACCTGAGGAAGCCTCTACTACATAACATTTTGCCAGAAGTCCTATCTTAGGTGAATGAAACTTCTTTTACATAATGAGCTGTAAATGTATTTCACATACATGGCTATGTTAAGAAAAATTATACTCAGTTCCACTGAAGTAAGCAAGCGAGGATATCTTTTGAGCAAGCAGGAATTCCTCAGAATGACTGTGGGTTTCAAAGTTAGGCCAAATGGAATGGTTTAGCTGAATTTTCAAAATTACAAATTGCTTTCACTGATGTTTCTATTGAATTTTATCTTAAGTTAATAAAAGTCATCTACTCCAACCATCTGTGCCAAGTTTGTGGCATTTTAGAATTTTTTGCCTGTAACACCACAATTGTGACCTTTTTTTGAAGTCCATCTAGCCTGCTGGAAGGATGGATCTTTTGTGCTGCTGAGTAAATCTGTCAGAGCTACTTTATATATCTCTGTGAGCTTTAACAGAACAGTACCAAATTAAATAGAGCTATGTCAACATATTAATGTATGTATGTACTTATATCTTACCAGGATCAGTGCTCATACAAATACAGGTGTCAAGCCAGTAGTGAAAGCCCTAACCGCTGAACAATGGCTGCATTGTATTGGAAGATTTCCTTTTCCTCTGAAGAGCAGTTGAAGAAAAAAAAAGTCCCTGACATGCTCATGCAACTGACTAACAAGAAAACATTTTTTACTTTTTTGAGATCTCTTTGCTACCTGTCACCTGTGCCTTTAGAAGACAAAGTTACATGACCAAGAGAGTTTTGAAAACTTTCAATCCATGTCAAAGATAGAACGACCTTAATTTTGATTTGCCCTATAAGATTCCCTTCAAAAATAAGGTAAGAGATGCACCCCTTCTGAGGAAAGGACCACACACTAGTTGAAAACTCAGTTCAGAGTACCTGAACTACCTTCACATGGAACCTCTCCTCTTCCTCTTCCTTCTAGCACTTTAGTGTCAAGGTACTGAGATTTGTATAATGACAGTGAATACATACCACTAGATGGCAGAGTTTGTCATGGTTTTTCTACACTTTTTTTTCTAGTATATTTTAATTACCCACATCACTCTTTGTTAGGACTTTATATTAATAGATCTTTCTCCCTAAACCACTCATATTTATAGTATCACCCAAATTTTAGTGTCATAAGCAGCTTTCCTGTTTCAGAACTCTTTAATTATCAAATCTTTACAGCCTTGCACAGTTGGGTGCTTTTTTAACGTCACAGCCAATCAATTCCCTATCTATTTCTCCCCTTTTACATTATACTACTGTGTGGGATCTGTTCTCTTGCTTTTCCATTTTTTCCACAATTTTCTGGCTAACAAGTTGTACATCTGTGAAACAGCACTCCTTTTACAAAAACCTATCTGTGAAAAGGGGATTCAGAACTGAATTTCGTATTTCAGGCTTCTATCACGCCATCAACTAAGTCTAATACAGTTTCAAAACCATGACAACAAAAAGCTAAGAAATTCAAGAAAGCAACAAAATGACAGACCATATATTATGATTCCTAATCCACCAAAACTGCCTTACAAAAACATTTATGATTCACAGTTCCTAATTAGATCATCATAATTTAGTAGTTCGCTAGGCACTTAAAAACCTACATGTGGTTCACAGGATTTTAGTGCCCCCAAATCTACTGAAGTACTTTTCAAAAATCCTTTCTATTATTTCCAGTATTCAAAACAAAAGTCTTGTCCACCCCCAAGGTACCTAAGAAACAAATGGAATGCTGCCATAGAGAAACAAGACATGTAAAGGGATATAAATGAGAAGGGTGTTTTTTTTAAGAAAAATCTCCCTCTAAATATCACTGATAAGGCAAATGTAGTCTTGCATCATGTAGTATTACCACTATCTTACAGTCACAACACATATGTCCTTGTTTAAAATACTTTTTGCTCACAATTGCTTAGAATTTAAGTTTAAAAGAAACTATTTATAGTGAAGCTGGTCAAAGTTTTACGTGCAGATAACTCATTGCATTTTAACTTCACGAAGACATGTGAACTGTGCACTTATGTAACTAAGCCTGCTAATAAGCAAGCTATTTCTACTTCTACTTGGCTAAGCACCAGGAATAGCAGTGGTTTCTGGCTCTTCAAACTCTAGGATCTAATAGGAATGCAACAACGTCTACAAGCCATGTTAGTACTTACATCCAAGCTTCCTTCACTTGTAGATGCAGAACTAAAAACATCCTCCTCACCATAATCTCTGTTCATCCCCAAGTGTTCTTCTGTCTGCAACACAAACAAGTATCCTACAGAGCAGCAGCAAAGAAACAAAACAGCAAACAACATGCTAGAGCAAAGCATCCAACCTCATCACAGAACCAAGACAAATGGTCTCAGTAGTGCTGGACCTGGTTACTGAGAAACTCTAAAGCAGTCTGCAAAATTTCTCTGTTGTAGGTAAGGCCCTAAAAACCCCTACAGCAGAAAGATTTAAGACTATAAATATGAAGAAATAAAACCAGGGCAAGGAAGAAAACAGGTAGTAAGCAACTCCTGTAGCACCAGGGACCAGACTGCAAGCCTCTGTTATACCCACAGACACAAGGGAACAAGGAGAGAACTTTCTCCCTGCCACTTGTCAATGACTTGGACTGTTTCTGTGTGCTAGCATTTACCCTACTTAAGCCCGGATCCCATGACTGTCTGCACAGGATCTCTGCACTACTGGATTGCTTAGTGCCAATTTGATCTGGATTTAGCCTCAGGCACATGACTGCATTTCACATCAAAAAGATATGGAGTTCATGCTACCTTTACGCCTTTTATGCCAGCTGCAGAACAGAAGGTAACTGATCCCGCATAAAATTAGAATGGAGAGAACAAGATGATACCCGATCTGGCATTAAGCCTGCCAGTACAAAGTTAACCAAAGAAATACTTTCAACAAATTGGTAGTAACCATGAGAATAGGACTCTGCTTTCATTCTATGTTACAGTGTTTTTAATACAGCAGAGATTTTTTTTCAGTAAGTTATGTTTAGTGTATTGTTATACTAAGATTATGGCTCTCAGTGAGCTAGTTGAGAAAGCAAGCGTGTGTAGGGGCATGGAAATCTGAGCACAGGCCTATACCATGCAGTGACACCTGATCCAGGACAGTTTGCAACACAGGCTAATACTCTTCTTCCCCTGCAAAACCAATTGCCTCCCCCTTGTAAATGCCTGCAGCTCTGCAGAGCTACTACTGTGCAAGGCTTTGGACAATTCTTGCTATCAAATAGTTCTAAAATACAGACTATGCGTGACCATGGACATACACACACACACACAGCATCACTGCAAATCATAACACAAACAAAATAAAATAAAACAAATAAGCAGAAACAACTCAGTCTTGCACTGGAGTAAAACCATAACAACAACCATAAGGAGCTTTTGATTCCTGCACACTGAAACTGCAGAGCATCCTTTCATATAATCCCTTCAAAAACCTAACAAATCCTTTCTTAAATGAACTTCATTAATTTGCTCTCATTTTGCTAAGTCTGTTCAGCACCTTCACTGCTGTTTTGGCTAGAAATCTTTCACAATGCCAAGCCAGATGCATTACAGCCAGTAAACACCTGCTTGCTCCTGCGTTGCACTGTTCTTCGGTTTTCCATAATTCTTCAGTCTTTTGGGTTCAAACTCCTAGATGTTTGAATTGAAAAGGCAACCGTGACTTCCTTGCTGGACTAGAAGTGGTTGGTTTAGCTTTTTTTCCTACAGAGTATTTGTCCTTAGCATCCAAGTATCTAGAGACTCAAGCCGAGTTCCCTTGTTTACTAGATTCTTCCAGGCAGATACAGCATTATTGCCCCAGTTATGCTGCTGTTCCCTTCCAAACAGGAAATAGTTTCTTATGGAGGAGAAACGCTCAGAAAGCAACTTACTTCCTATATCATTGCTATCTCCTTTCGAACATGTAAAGAGTAGCTCAGCATCCATGGCAGATCAGACTTTCCAACACAGTAATTCCCAAAGTCCATAAAGGAAGCCCAGTAAAAGCACTTCAAATCTGATCACAGTCAAAAGGCCAGAGAACTAACAAAGATTCTGAAAAACTTTCACAATTTTAGAAAACGTGACTGAGGAGACTGGAAGGGTAACTGAAACATCCATCCATTAACAAGCAACAGTTAATCAGACACACATTTTACAATTTCACTGCAAAAGCCTTGGAGGGCTTTTTAAACAGGACAAAAGAAAATTCCCTTTGTGCTCTGACATCCCGGAGCATTATGTGCATTATAAACAATATCAGTTGACACTGCTATTCGTAGCAAAGAACACAAAAAGTATGAAGTTAAAGCTTACATTTGTTCTTGACTTGGTACATTTTTCTGTATTTTATGTCTGTAATTAATAGCAAATTTTCCATAAGGGCATCTCAATAGAAGAAAACTATTTTATACAGTTTTTCTTTTTTGATTTTCCAACTCAAGATTAAAAACACTTAACATGCACCCCAGCAGATACTGATCCTTCGGCTTATTACTACTTTTAGTCCTGGAAGTATTTCTTCTACGTTTGATTCACTGGTTTTTACAGACTTTGAGATGGTAATAGTGTGACTGCACAGAGCTTCCTAAAGATATAAATGCCTTAAAACAGATCATCACCCATGCACAGAAGTTTTAGTAAGACACTTCTACTTGATGTCTTAATGTGTTCTATACTACATCAGTTCTTTCATAAATGTGTTTTGTAATTTGAGCACTAACAGTAAGTGGACATAAGTTGCTTGAAACTACTGCCCTTTGCTAATACCTACTGAACCCACAGCATTTAAAAAGATACTTAAAAGGTCAACGTGCCCAATTCCTTCAATAAACAGCTGATATCTCCATCAGGCTACACTGACTAAATATGGATTATGCATCTGCTAACAGATTACACCTTGGAAGAATAAAAGAAAAAAAGAGAACGAAAGAGAAACAGAAAAACCCTAAACAGATGCCAACAATAACAAACAAAACAACTGGAAAGAAATTAATTCTCTTTAGTGAGGTAGTACACCACTGAACACTTACCTTGCTGCTACTTCTATCAGCTTTAAACAATCCCAGAAGTCTGGTCTTTTCTTTTTCTATTGCATCATTGCTTACTGAAGCCGTTCGACTTGGTTCTGAAACAATTATAATGAAATATTTTTACATTTCTGAAGTAAATATTCAGAAGGTCAGTATTGTAAAAAATCCCAAATTAATGCTGTATTTTTACGAGCTGGAGGTGTTATGAACCAGATTATCTAAGTAACTACCAGATCCTGCACTTTATTTTTCTATTTGTTCTGAGCTTCTTCCAAAATCTAATGGAAGTAAATGGCATAATTTAATAAAATTCAGTAAGTTTTCAATCACATTTTAGTAATCCTTACTAAAAGACAAAAGATGAGCAAACTGCTTACTCTTTTGAAACGCTTGTTAGATGTCTCACCTAAATTACATGGAGTACTTCAATAACTAAAAAAAAAAAAAGACTTTTACAAAAGATGATGGGGAATATCTTTAACAATATACAGGCCTGATTAACACAGGGAAATTAAAGGAAAGACTCTCTATGGGGATTTTGATAAAGGTCCTTGAAGAGCAGAGAGACCTTATACTTGGAAAGAAAGGCTCCCCTCAGAATTCAAACCAGCTGGTTGTACTCATCTTTTCCCATCTTGGAGCTTTTACTTCAGGTGGGGAAACAGGTGAAATTATATGAATTTCAGGATTTAAGAGCTACAACATGCATGTCTTCCTTGAACCACCTAAGAAACTATGAATTCTCAGATGGACTACTCTCCCTTCCATTTCCCCCGCATCAGGTGAGCTGGATGAGCCACATAAGGTCATCCAGGGAGCAAACTACCACTGGTTTGACATTCAATATAGAGAATGTAAAGCTTTCCCATTGCTTTTAGTGGATGATTTATAGTATTATGTTATTGCAACTACATCACAGTACCCCAATAGCACAAAAAAGTTTAATGTACAAAAAAAATTTTGCTTTCTCTTGTAAATATTTGCTTTATTTTTTAATAATAATTAAGAAGCAAATCCAAAATGACATCTTTGTTGACACAAAATAAAGGTTTACTTCACAGAAAACACTCATCCCAGAACTCCTATAAACTGATTTGCATTTCACACAAAGCACATAATCTTCACAGATCATTTTGCCTATCAGCAACATCAAGTGTTAGAAGGTAAGCACATTCAGTAGTTCAAAGCACAGCAGAAAGAGTAAAGATGATGAAAACATGCAGAAACTATCCTTAAGAAAGGCTGCAACTCTACCAAAAAAAAAAAAAAAAAGACAAAAAACCCCAGTAGTAAACTAATACCTTCTTCAAATACTAAGTGCTTGCTGTGCATGCTCATTCACTAGCAACTGCTGTTTTTCTCATCAGGGCTGGGCTGCAACTGGATGTGGATCATAATTCCTTCACTGACTGTCCTGTTTTCAGCTGGGATGGAGTTGATTTTGTTCCCAATAGTTGTGTTTTGGATTTAGCATAAGAATAATGTTGGTGACAGATTCTGGATTAATTGTTGCAAGATAATGATTATGCTCAGGTGGGACAGAGTTAATTTTCTTCCCAGCAGCTGTTGATTTTTAGATTTAGTACGAGAATAATGCTCATAATACATTGATGTTTTTATTTGTTGACAAGAAATCAAGGACTTTTTCAGTTTCCTCTGTTTTGCAAGCATACAGGTGCATAAGAAGCTGGGAGCAGCTTAGCCAGGCAGCTGACTGAAGCTGGCTACAGGGATAGTTAATAACATATAATGTCATGCTCAGTATATCAGTGGGAAATTGGCCAGGAACGCGAGCTCACTGCTTGGGGCGGGTTCTGCCTGGTTGTGAACAATTGAATTGAACTGTGCATCACTGTTTCTTAATATTAATACCATCACTAGCATTATAATTATTATCTCTTTTTTGTTGTTGTTGTTGTCCTATTAAACTGTCTTTTTCTCAACCCATGAGTTTTACCTTACTTCTTGATTCTCCTCCTGATCTCACTGGGCAGAGGGTAGGGGTGGACTGGGCAAGTGGCTGCATAATACTTGGCCACCGGCTGGGGCTAAACCATGGCACTCACAGTCTTCAACTAGGAGCAATAATGATGAAAGGCTAGCATAAACTATGTTAGCTGATCATGAACATTACCATTAAACATCATATAATCTAAATAAATTGAGGTTTTAAACATAGTATATCATTTCAAAAACAACAACGATGCTCTTTAAATCTGTATCAATTTTTCTTAAACAAATACAATAGACACTTTCTCTAGTATTGTGTTCTGTATAAGAGGAAGCCCCAACAAGTAATGACAAAAGATGAGGGAAAAAATACAGCATCAAAAGCACAGCCATCAGTAAAGACAAAAGGCAACAGGCCATGAGCTAAGATTTGCTCGAAGGCTGCCACCTACTGGAGGTGGACTTCTGAAAATTTAAAGATGTCAGCAGTTTCATTTTAAATTGTGTTTACTAGCAATAAAAAGAATTAAAGCCAGTCAGAAGTCTCAACCATACCTTTCTTGAGGATAATTAATTCAAGCAATCTATTATAACAGACTCAGTGGGGGAAAAGGAGGTACTAAATATACACATTTGCTGTTTAACTAGAAGCAGAAGCACCAATGTAATCTAATAAAACCCACCTAGTGTAGCAATTCAGAAGTTAGCATCTATTAAGTTATCTAACCTGTATACATAGGTTTGGCATTAAAATGCTTTGTTGCACATAAACTGAAATTAGTTGAAGATCTCAAAATATTCTGTCTCTGCTATTAAACAAATTTTTTAACCCAAGAGACCTCTGAAACATTGGCATTTCTGAAATTAAACTAATCGTGGTTTAGGTAATTTGAAATGGCTGGGAATCTCTATAGAAACATACCATAAGACAGAGCAGTTAAACAACAAGATCGTTAATTGCTGGCATTGTAATGGCAATTACTGAAGAAGCAGTGTGTACTATGTTCTGACCAGAAGCACAGACATGTAAACAATGCTTTGTAAAAGACACCACAGAGCAAAAATAGCTTGTTTTTCTACAGCATTTTACGCAATAGCCTTAAAAGATTAATCTACCAAACCCACATGAAACACAGGATGAAGGGAAAGTCAGTTTTCCTTCAGGAGCATTGTACAGTACCTCGAAAGTTCAGAGAAGGTTCAGACTGAGTTTTTGACGGGGGAACTGGAAAAGGCAGGCAATGAAAGGACAAGAGAAGACATATTAAAGTTCTAATACTGCCTCATAAGCCACAATATTCATTAATTACTCCTAGCATTTGTTTTCCTAAGCATTACAGAAAAAAAAATGTTGACCAACAACACTCATGCAGAGCTGCTACTGGAGGCAGAGTAGCTGTGTTTCTATTAATTCACAACTCACTCGTGATGTTGCTTCAACTGCTGAATCAAATTAAGTCAGCAGGTGGCAGCGGAGCTTGTCTTTTAATCATCCTGTAGCACTTCATATTTCTGTTTCAGGAAGGGAAGAATGACGAGTGCAAAGGTTTTCTAGAACCTGCTCTTACAAGCACAGTCTATGTTTCCAGTGAAAATGTATTTCAAGAATCTACCTGTTCCAATAAGCTAACAGACTGGAGACCTACTCAATGCACAATTCATAGACAAAACTGATGCTGAAACCAAATGGGATTATTCCTCTTGGAGATTGCAGATGAGAATACGGGACTAAGGAATTTGCTGTAATACAGGAAACCTTTTGTAAATTTTATGTGTTTTTACTGGTTTTCTCATCAGACATCATGGTGCAGAGTAAGAGGAAGACAGAAAAGGCTGTAATGCACTCTAGATCATAGGGATTTTATCATAATGAAATGTATACTGAAAGGTTAAAAAAAAAAATCCTGATACTGACAGCAGCACACTATGAAAAGTTATATAATCTGCTGCTATAAAACCAGCCCTGAAGTAAAGTTTTGGTCCTGACCATATAGGCTAGAACTGGATTCGAGGACCAATATTGCACCAGTCTATACACCATGACTTTCATTTTAAAGGTAATTCATTTAAGGAAAACTTAGGCTAATTACTGTAAAAGTTGTCCCTGAACTATGCTGAATTAATCCTGTTGAATATGCTGCATGTTCAATATGTTACTCTGAAATTGTTAGCTTAATTACAGTAAATATCTCTTAAACACGCAGCCAAATTACGACACGTTGCCAAACCACTTCTTTGAGCATCCTAACAATTCAAAGGAAAAGGAGACATTTAATTTACTTAGAAACTCATTGAAATTTGACTCACAAAGGTAGAGCTGTCACTTACCAAAGGAGTTTGAAAGAAGAGACAGAACATCAGCATAAATAAATAACTGTATAAATAAAAAATAAGCCTGCTGCTCAGCACCCACAAGACTGACGTTATCTAAACAATAAATAAGGACATTTACTGTGCTTGAAGTGATACCACTTGAGACAAACTGCAGGAGAAAATTTTAATGAATATCACTTTCTGACCTCAAAGGAAGTAGTGTTTTTCATTATGTATTTTTAAAGCTGGTATATTTTAAAGCACATCACATAATTATGCTATTTGAATACACAATGAGGCTGACAAAACCCAAGCCCAAGAAGCTACTGCTATAACATCATCTACAAGAACAGAAAGTGAGGGTGAATAAACAAGAGAACAAAATTTTAAATACAAATACCTCTTAGCTCCTCTTCACTAAACCATCAATAACTTTGCTTTTTGGAGGAATTGTCTCTCAATCTATCCACAGTCTGTTTCTCATAAGTCCTGGTCTGTTGCCTCTGCCTCTCAGCTTTTGCAGCTGCCATGACTATGACATGTATCTTCTTTCTTTCTCTCCAACCCACAGCACAGGTAGGCAACAGACTCTGCCTGGATGGCCCCCGCCCCCCACGTTATGCACACCTGTACTATCTGCAGCTCCAGGAGCCAGCAAAGCTCCTCCTTTTGCCTTGCCCCAAGGCCAACCTGTGCACTACCAAGGGCCAGCCCAGCCTGGCACGTGGCCGAGAGCAGCCAGGGATGGCTGGCCATGCTGCTATTCTAGCTGCTGCTGTCCTAGCTGCTGCTGTCCTAGCTGCTGCTCTAGGCACAGCTCTCTGAATAAACCCACACTCCTCACTGGACTGAGATGTAGCTCTGATGTTTCAGCCAGACCCCAAAGGAACAGACTACAAATGCTTTTAAGTTGTCCATAATACTGCTGAGACATCATTTAAACCTGCAGTGACTGCTTTCAGTCTCAGCTCACCTCTTTTTCTGTCCCAGGCGTACAGCTCTTTTATTCCCAGCTCTTCCAAGGATTTGGTAAGCTCCAGCTCCTCCCCGGTGATGCCATCTCGCAGAAGAACGACATGTTCTTGACTGACTTCACACTTCTCACAAATAGCTGGGATGATGCTGTGGAGAGGCACCTCTGGACTAACTCGAACCACAGCCTTCTGTGTCTTCAGGTAGTTTACTACCAGCCTCACAGATTTCTGCAGAAACACACACAAACTCTCAGCCCTCCCTCCATGATGGCTAGGTTCTCTTACAATGAGAAAGGCATTAAGAACTTTCATGTCTTGACTCCTCCTAGGCAAGCTTACTCCACATTCACACTATTGCAAAAAATATTATTTAAAAAAAACACAGTAAGTACTCAAAACTCCTCTGTAACTAAGGAGACATTCAAAAGAACAGTCGAATAAGCAAAAATTAATCAGATGATTTGTGAACACACCACTCAAAGGCATGACAGTGTAATCAACTACACTGATTCAGAATATTAAAAAAAAATAAATCAGCAAACATATTTGGAAAATGGTTATTTCTGAATTTTCACAATACTGTGAAATACCTTTACTCACAATCAGTGTTCTCCCATATCTTCAACAAAGATGGCAAACACAGTATCATCAACCTAATTCCACACAATCGCACAGCCCTCACTTCAGCCACAACTGCAAATTTCCATCACCCTGGTCTTCAATTAAGGGTCCTGAAGGACAGATTTGCACCTATCCAACCACAGGCAGCATAACATTGTCACACCTGAAAGTCTGTGTGCGAATCAGTTAAGATAATAGATCAAGTTATAGTCAATCTCAGGCCCCTCCCATCTGTTTTGAAGATGCAAAGACTGGAAGAACTGTCTGCAATCATAGTAATGAAATGATGTTCAATGGCACCATTTTAATCCTGTAGAGTACCAACCTCAGGGACCCTTGGCAGAGGTCGCTTTGTCTTCTCTTCAGGAACCTTCTCTTTCACAAGTACTGTCTGTACATCCAGGGCTCCTATCAAAGTGTTTGGCTTGTAACTCAGAGGTTGTTGAGTTCCTGAAGACTTCAGTTCAAGACTATGTTGCGATGGATTTAAGCGATATTGGCTGCATAAATCAACCAACAGATCCATCATAGCTTTACTGCAGGAAGAAGATATTCACTGTTAACATGACAAAAAGCGGTTCGTAAAAGTTTAAATTCAATTTTAATATGGGATTAATAAAAAGCAATACAAGCTGTGGATGTGTCAATAGTTTATAGTCTTTGGGAAGGAATAGCACTAATGCTTTGAAATGATAAACAGATAAGATAAAATGTTAGGAATTAAATATATTTACACTTCGGTATGTGTTCATGAGCTGACAATAATCCACAATGAGACAGACAACAGTGCCAATAAGAGCACTAACAAAGGTAAGCCAAGAGCAGACAAAGTGCATCTTATCTGCTAAATCCATACATTAAATTTTCCTATTCAAACCGTAATTTAACACGGAGACAAGGTATAACTAAATGATGCAGTCACGGTATAGTAAACTCTACCTATTTGAACCATCACATAACCTAATTCAAAATGGAGCATTTATATCTGAAACAAAAGGTAGACAGGACCGTTTTTTGTTTTCAATTTATAGCTTTTGAGTTCCCCTCCCAATCTATTTGAAACACAAAACATTTCCAAATACAAGAGATCCTTTCTGTATTTATTTTGAAGATATTAACCCTGTACAAAACCAAGAATTTTGAGTATTTGTATAATCAAGAACTCTTACTGCAGACGTGATTCTTAAATTACAAGGTTAAAATAGTCAGTCACTGCCGCTGCATAGAGGTACTTGTTTTGTGTCAATAACTCAACATTCACTGTAGCTCGATGCTACTTGACATAGCAGATATGAACTATGTTCCTCCATATATTTTCTTCTACCACAGAAGTTTTTTTTCGATCTTCCTCCCTAAAATTCCATCCAGGATCAGAGAAGAAGGTTAAAACAGGTTATGTTTCTGAAAAGGTTTGGTTTCATAAATCAGTATCTGTTATCAACAAGATGAGGAAAACTGAAAAACATCACCAGCCATATCTGAAGCCTGTCATATGCATGGAATATTTTTCTGCTAGCAGAAGTGAAAAATAAGTGCATAGACAGCATATTTGCCAAAGGAATTGGCATATCTTCTAATGTGTAAACTAGAAATGCTATATACTGATTCAGAATGCAAGAAAATTCAATGAAAAAATTCTTCACAGGTTATCAGCTACCACTGTTATATCTGTAGCTGAAGAACTGCTCTTCAACTCCAAGATGCTGGCACCTGGGAAACAACTTTGGGGTGGACTTCCTATATTTGTATGTACCTGTTGTTGGCTACCAACTACTCAAGAAGCTGACAAAAACCCTAGAGAGCTAATGGCAAAGACAACAAGAATGGAAAACAAGAATGACCCATTATTAACAGGGGAAAGACTAAAACATAACTAGGTGACAGCTCTTCTTGTGCAAGAGGTAAGAAAGGACCTTCTTTACAGTAACCTATTTCAAGTTTAACTGAGTTATGCAGTGTGAGCTGAAAAAGTGACAAGTGTGGAAAATCTGAAATAGGTGATCACATTGAAAAGAGAAGACCACAGTGAGAAGATGACTACTGAAGATAAAACAAGGAAAGCAGATGTCATTAATATGTATACGAGGTTTCAGAAAAATAGAGCACTGCGGTAACAGGTATCACCAAGCACTTAAAGAGAAACATGTTGTACCTAAATCAAAACTGTATAGGATCATTTCATGATGACTTATCTTGGCACCGTCCCAAAGTTGCAAACATCTGTATTTCATAACCATGTTTAATTCAAATGTAACATGCCACAAACTAACAGAAGCATATACAACTATGATGTCCAAACTATAAGAGAACCTCACTTACATTGATATGTACATAAATACATAATATGCTTTGCATTTATAATAACCTTAAGTGATTATAATCAACCATAGTGAGTTTATTTTGAAACATCCTCTAGTTTACTCCATTGCTCTGCAACTGCTTTCCTGAAATTAAAGAATCATTTTTCATTATGATGATGTCCAGGGCAAGGATTTGCAAATTCTTATGCAACAGAAAAGCTATTTCCCCACCCAAAAGTAGATTTTGCAGGATGCCGTTTTAATGTTGGCAATGAAAATACTTAAGATCTGTAGCAGTATAAACACCAGCAGAATTTGCCTGCAATGTCCTTCCTGACATCACCATAGATAAAAAGAGTGAAGAGGGAAAAGAACTTATTATCTGCACTGGCTCCTATACTTGCTTCAAATTTTGGTTTGTATCAGAAACAGTGTGACCAGCAGGTCCAGGGAGGTTATTCTCCCTCTGTACTCAGCACTGGTGAGACTGCTTCTCGAATCCTGTGTTCACTTCTGGGCCCCTCACCACAAGAAGGATGTTGAGGCTCTGGAGCGAGTCCAGAGAAGAGCAACAAAGCTGGTGAAGGGGCTGGAGAACAGGCCTTATGAGGAGTGGCTGAGAGAGCTGGGGTTGTTCAGCCTGGAGAAGAGGAGGCTGAGGGGAGACCTTATTACTCTCTACAACTACCTGAAGGGAGGTTGCGGAGAGGAGGGTAATGGCCTCTTCTGCCAAGTGACAGGGGACAGGACAAGAGGGAATTGCCTCAAGTTCTGCCTAGGGAGATTTAGGCTGGACATTAGGAAAAAAATTTTCACAGAAAGGGTCATTAGGCCCTGGAACAGGCTGCCCGGGGAGGTGGTTGATTCAGCTTCCCTGGAGGTGTTTAAGGCACGGGTGGACGAGGTGCTGAGGGGCATGGTTTAGTGTTTGATAGGAATGGTTGGACTTGATGATCCGGTGGGTCTCTTCCAACCTGGTTATTCTATGATTCTATGAAATTAGACAAAACACGTTTTTTTCTTTTTAAAATCCAGTGTCTTCATCATTAAATGCTTACCTCTTAGTATCATTGTACTTTGTAGCTGTCTAGGTCACAATGTCAAACAAATACAAAACCTGGAGGCTTAAGACAGTCCATCCTCAAAAATTTCAGATGCTCTGATTTTTTTTTATCACACATCCCTAAAAATATGCCCAGTGCTAATGTATAGAAATTTTCATTTTGCAGTGGTTAGAAAAAACAGCAGCACACAGAAAGCCTGTTCACAGACTGATGCCATCATAATACAGGGCTCATTATAAGGTATGCTTTTCTTTTTTCTGTAAACTGTTAGGATGATTTACTCCCCTCCTCAGTTTCTATAATCTTCCACTTCCTATACCTGGCTATCAGTGCCTGACATTTGTCAATAACTCTCCACTTCAATTGCTCAAGAACGCACTGAGGGAAAACATCTACAACCTATGTTAGGCTCTGGTGATACTCCGATTAGCACAAGCAGGACTAGACACCTATATCAGGGACCTAAACTGTCATGCAGCCAATGGGGAAAAGTGGGCACCTTCAGAGAACAACAAAGACAACACTTAGAATCCTTAGATGATGTAAATAACCCCACAGGAATGTTTAAGGTTTAATTTTTGACATTTCTTTCAGGTTTTAATCAACAAACTAAAGACTCAATAATAAAAGTACTCAGTTCAGTGTATGAGACAACAGTGGAGGCAATAATAAACACCCATGTGAGAGATAGAACGTGTATTGTACAGGGATTCTCCACTTGTCTTTACTCCTGTAACTCTCAAGATTAGCTTCTTTTTAGCTCCTAGGTAGCTTGCAGCTCCCAAAGAAATACCAGCTTTCTTTGGGATTTAACAGCCAGCAAGTTTCATGTCCTGTTCTACTTTCCAGGCCTATTCTTTCCTTTCTCTCATTAAGTCCAAATCTCCCCATCATAATCACTAAATGCATAGTATGAGAGCTCTGATAAGCACTGATTTCCTTCAAAATCTTTAACATCACTCTGGATTTAGGGCTGACCCTCACAAGTTGCACTAGTCTCCTGGGAGTGGCTAAGCAAACACCAATTTCTACAAGTAAGTTAAGGGAAAGAATGAAGTACCAGACACTATATGCTGCTGTACACATCCTCTTCAGCCATCAAAAATATAAATAGGCAAACGAGTAAAATAGACTAATATACCAGATCAAGAAGAGTAGGTTTACAGGAATGCAGGGTAATTACTGCAAATCCCAAACTTAAAATAAACACAGGCCTTGATTCATCAACAAGCATCTACACATCCTCCTAGTCTGGTATTATCACTTTCTATAGCTTCCTGACCATTGCTGACCACATAATTGCCACAGTTTCATCACAATTTTCAATATATTTTTAAAACTCTTCCAAATTCTTTCTCAAAGCAGTAAGCTTCTCTCTTTCAAAACAGTTCTCTCAGGAAGGAGAAGGAAGAGCTCCCACAGCAAAGAAAATTATCTCAAAACTGCCTTTCCAATGCAGTTTGCCTTTGATTATACCCTGTGATAAGGGGAACCCCTCCTTCTTCCTGGGGAAAAGGCTTCCTAAATACGCTTTGCTGTCTATACAGTCACCATGTATTTGCAAAGGGAGGATCCCTGAATGTGATGAATCATTCATCTCTTGAGCTTTCTTCTCAGCATGACTCCAGTCAGCCATACCATCAGGACTGCTGTTTGCCAACAGCACCAATTTCCACTGCACCAAAGCGCTCCATATTATGAGACTAGTCCAGCAGCACTATATGGAAGGGATGGATCCATACACGTGCTGAGAGTGATCCATGGGGAAAACAGTAACACAATAGCTGCTAAATCCTTCCTGCCCCAGCAGAGAGGGTCCTTTACACATTGCTCGTGGGTACAACAGCTGCCACAGAGAAGCACGGCACAGAAACTCCATCAACTCAGAAAGTGAGATATTATTATCAGTAAATATCCCACTGGGGATGGAGGGCTCCAGACAGCAGGAGCTAATTAAAGCCTTACCTTCCTTGCACTGTGCTCTTCTGCTCCAGCCCATTGGGTAAAATGACTTTGAGGTCCACCAATCTGTTTATCATATTCTCCTTCATGCTCACAAGGTTCTGATCAGAAATTACAGCTGTCTCTGCAGGTGACTTGTGCTCACTGTGAATTCCACTTGCTGCAGAAGGATGATTTGGTGGAGGAGGAGCACGAGCTTTCATTCTTCTCCTTGGGAAATAAATGCAGGAAGATTAATCATTTCTTGTGAGCAAGGTATAAACACATTGACAAGAAAATATGTTCTTTCAGCCATAATCTCAGATTGTTTGAAGAAGTTACTCTAGCGCAACCCATTTTTCTTTATCACGAAACTTTTCAATGGAGTTGCATTTTATTTTTACCTCCTCTCTAAAAATACACTGATTTTTTAATGATGCACTCACTCCTACTGTTTGCTTTCCATGCCCCAGGGGATGAATCAGTTCCATAATTAGGAAATGAAATAATCATTATTCTGTTGAGTATGAAGCATGCTCCTGTGAAGCGAGAAACAGAAATGCTGGATCTAGTCAGACCTGAATCAAAAAAGGGTTGTATTTGTAGGTTTCCTCCACGTCAGAATGGCAGGAGCAGAGGCAGGGTGAGGGTTCATTCAGCTGTATTTGGTATATATTCTAGTCAAGTATTATAGTAATAGTGTCTCTTCCTCTACTCTGAGTAAGTAGTATTAAATTTGGATCACCATACTTTATAGGAAAGCACCATGAAAAGGTCAACCATGAATGATACCACTTCTTACTATGCAATACAGTCTATAGCTCCTCGAAAGCACCCTGAAGAGAACTCATTCTTCAGTAGCAGGCTATGTACCATAGGTGACATACAGAAAAGCTGTGCCAAATTGCACTGAACAAGCAGTTGAGTACTTTACAGAGACAAAAAACCACCACAAATTCAAAGTTTAGTTCACTGGCAAGCTGCCAGACAGATAAGCAGCATATGTGTGCTATTAAACTTTTGACTAGCTGGCCTCACACCAAGCACATGTCTAAGAGGATTAATTCTGATTATTAATATCCCAGTGACCTCTTCTGACTTGATTTATGCCTAGTTTAAGTCAGATTTTAGTGTAACAGATGGAAAAGGAGTAAAATATTTACTGAAAAATTATTACCCTGGGGTTACCAGCTGTATTTTTTACATCCGCCTTGTTTCAGGGTGCAGGAAGAGATTATGATTCTGCACATCATTTTCACCCTACAAACAACATAAACAGGGGCCCAGAAGAGAAGAGTACAAATAAAACACTAACCCTTAAAGTCTGCAAAGCGTAGTGGTTGAATTAGCCAAGGGCAAATCTGTGTTTAGGGAGAAAAAAACCCAAACCTGACAGCATTAATACCAAACTAAACTTTTCTTCAGTTAGACACAGCGTGTATTCTCAGCGACAAAAGAATAAACACATAGTTTAGCGTACCAATCCTAGTAGAGAGGAAAGGCAAGAGCTATATCACATCACAAAACAAAGTTCAGAAGCAATCCGAATCCTCTGCACTTTTAATTCAGTATTTGCATTTGCCTAAGAACTTCTATTACATGTCTCAACCTGCAAAAAATCACTACGCTGCCTTGAAATTGCACATTTCAATGAGACCTCAGCAGGACACTGTAAAATTAGCAGAGACGCAGATACTTCCTTTCATTTCCTGTGTGCATAACAAATAGCATTCTCTACAAATATGCAGGGAGAGCTACTGTCATAATTACTAGGGTACAGCTATTTCCCTTCTATGGGACATTTTCACTGAACATTCACCTGACTTTGTGTATGCCCATGAACCAAACTATATATATATATTTTTTTTTAATACTTGTTTATAAAAGAAAAAAAAGGAAATTTGGATTCATCTTCTGCTCAAATCCCTTTATGTATGGCTACAGTTGTAATTTGCTAGCAGGTGGTGAGAGACATCAAGGTTTTGCATAATCCAGATCACGCCAACTGCAGCTTTATAATCATGCGGTGCAACATTTAAGGACTTCAGATCAGTTTACAAATCATGTAACTCTTGTCCTCCGTAACATCAAATGCATCAACATCAGTAGCTACAGAGTGTCACATCAACTCATTTCTTAAGACAAGCTTTTAATTTTTGTTTTCAAAGCTCATCCTATAATATGGAGGACAGTCTCCAATATAGCACCAAATGGTGGGAAGGAAAGAAGCAAGCAAATGTCCCAAGCCTGGCAGTACTAGGGTTTTTTTAATTATGATTTATCTGCACTTATAAATTCCAGACCTCACAGTGAACATAGATAGGGAAAACAACGCAATGATAATAAAATAAACATGAAACTGAAACCAGCTGAAACTGAAGAGACTTTGAAACTTCACAGGAGAAGTGAACTGAGTTGTGATGCTGATGAAGGAGCTGCAAGTAAATTAGGACCATGCTACACACGTGTTTGTTCTCTAGCAATAGCATGAAGCTGCATCTGGTTTTGTGAAGGAACGAAGTCAGGCACCTTAGTACCAATTTATAGCTCTGAAATAAGAGCATGATTTTTAAGTTTTTTAATGTTCTCTTTACAGCCAGTTCTCCAGTTATAGACCTTGCTCAACACTGCTTAAGGCTGGGGCAGTGGTGTGTGTCAGGAAATCAGGTATCATGCCATGAAAAGCATCAGCTATACACTAATCAGTGACACATTACCTCCATAAAATACATAACCATCCACTCTTTTAGACATTACATGATAAGGGCCTTTTAGAAACTACAGTCCTCCTTTTCTTTTGCATAGAAAGGACAGTGCAGGTCTGTTTTCTTCAGACATCAGAGAAAGGAATAGGGAAAAAAACCATTCTCGCTACAGTCTCTCTACCCTAGCAACAGTTCAAGTGACCTCATATGAACTTTTCCACAATAGCGGCTACATATTCTCTTGAGACACTCGTGGCTACCTTAAATTCCTGGTTTTCAACCATTTTCCAAATGATAAATTTCAAACTACTTCAGTGGAAAGCAGATCCCTTTAAAGTTCACACCTGTAGAGGCATACGTGGCCACAGATTTGCATTTCACAGCCAGCTCTCTGAAATATCCCAGCAGTAAAAAAGTAGCTCCATGAAACCGCAGATTGAAATCCACAGCTCTAGCTCTACCTTGGATCTGCATGAGCAGCTTGCATTCTGAGAGGCTCCAGCAACTGCTGTCAGAAGGCTCTGAGAAGCCTGTAATACTATTGAACCACAAGTCAGAAAAAAGAATTCAGCTTCCTCTGACAGAGATACAATGGTTTACAAAAAGGACAGTACAAAAGCACTCCGTAAGGACAAGTCTTTTGTTCCACTCTGAAAAATAATGCACAGAGAAAGTGAGTGATTGAAAAGTCCCCTTTTTAAGCATGGGTACTTTCCGTGCTATAGACACAAACATACTGAAAAAAAAAAAATGTATAACATTCTGCAGTATGAGCTAAATTCAAATTAAATTTAGCTTAACAGCATTTTTTTTCCCTCCACAAACACCCTTCATTGTGCTCAGGTCTGAGATACTTCTTAGGCACCCCTACCTGCTTCATCAGTGGGTGAAGTTAAAGGATGAATTTGAAAGTTAAAGGATGAAGATGAAGATTATTAGTCTGCGGATGAAGTTAAAAGTGGGAACACTTTTGAACCTATGATTCACTCATGGTTACATGAATGTTTTGATCCAGCCTTTGAAAAGGACACAGAGTCAAAAACAGGCAGCTGATTCTAACACGCAAATGTTACACTGCCTTTTACTGAGATCATCTCACTTTTACTCTAAGCTGAAAATATGCATATAAACATGAAATAATTGGGCAGAATGCCTTAATAACTTACCAGCACTGTTTCTCAGCAACACCATCAGGCTTTCCAAAAATGGAAAAAACAACAAGCAAAACTGACCAAACAAGCCCAGCATTTCTGGAGTACAGTATATAGAAACAAGTGCAACAGAAATGAAGAAAAAGTTTCACCAGATTAAGAATTTCAAGAAAAGGTAATAATATGTAACTACCAAGTAATAGGATGCAACCTGGACTTTACAATCCCATGTTGAAAAGACATGATCTCTATTTCGAACAGAAGTGGTCCTTGGACTTCCGCTTACATGGCAATGCTATGCAGAGTTTGTCTTTCTTTAGATAAGGCCTAATATAAAATAAAAAAAAAAAGAAAGAAAGAAATGATCCGACACATTTCCACCATGCTCAAAAGAAATCTGGAACCCTCTCTTCAGGTCAGACAAAGGCAGCCTTATAGGTAGCGGGTAGACTTCATCACATGCATATCAGCACAAGTTTGGCAAGAGCTCCATACTACTCCAGTTTGTAGAATCTCATCCTTTTTATGTCAATTCTCTCTCTAATTATTCATTAAAAAGAATTTCCTCAGGTGTAAAACCGGAGACAATGAAGTAAATATTCTCGACTTTCAGAAGATGGCAGTCCTGCAGTCTTTTCAGTGGAAACCAATGCACATTGCTGTTTGAGGGGGAAAAAAAAAGCAGACAAGTATGTTCTCTTTATCTCTCAAAGCTTCAGTCCTGAGGCACACCTCACAGTCCACCAAGACAGACAACATGGTAGAAGTCACTCCTGCCTAGTGATCTAGTCCATGAAACACTTATACTTTCAAGGATATTTCTCTCTCACTCATCATTGCTCACGGCAAAAAAAACAAACAAACAAAACCAACCAAGCAAACAAAATCCCCAAAAACCCCAAACAAACAAAAACAGACAAACAAAAAAAAAAAAAAAACAAATGAAAAAAACCAACTCAGATTACAGGCTGGTATCATCACTATATCAATTATTAGCATGCCAATTTCCTCTTTGTAAGTAAAATCGTTTCAGCTTCTAGGCAGAGCAGCTCAGAAAAATTAACACAACACAAATGTAAAGGAAATAGAAACAGATTAGCATCAACATAAATCACTACAAGAATTCTGAAAATGGAAAACACAAATTAAAAATTTCCACAGAGATGGGGAACAGAAATTGGGAGAGCATGATAATGTCCATAACTACTAAAGAGGGAGACATTCATCCAGACAGCTTTACAATGTCAAGGACAGCTCCATTTCACTTTGCCATTTATAACACTCCAATAACCAATTAAACTAAGCTTTGTGTTGGCTCTTTATTCGGAAGTAGAGAAAATAAGAAAGAATAAATCAAAGAACATTCTAAAGTTTACAGGTAAAAAAATACCAATCCATTACAAGTATATTCAACACAAGTGATCTATGCCTTTAGATGTCTCACACATAGCAAGGTACAGGTCTAAAATAGATTACTCTTACAGTAACTTATTTCCAGTGTTACCCTACGACACTTCCTAACATTTATAATATTACAAAAAAAAGGGGACAGACAACTCAGGAGGACACAAAGATGTTGTGAGGTTATGCAGGAAGAAAATCAGAGGGGCTGAAGTCCAACTAGAACTTAATCTGGCTACTGCCATCAATGACAATTAAATATGTTTCTATAAATACATCAGCAGCAAAAGGAAGGCTAAGGAGCATTGCCATTCTTTAGTGAGTGTAAAGGTTAACAGTGACAAAGAACTACGAAGAGGCTGAGGTACATGATACCTTCTTCACCTGGTTGTTTTATAGGTACCTAGCCCGCTGAGCTAGAAGACAGGCACAGGGAGCAGAATGGAGCCCCCATAATCCAAGAGGAAATGGTTAGTGACTTACTACACCTAGACACACACGCCACTGAGGTAGGATGAGGTCCACCCAAGAGTACCGAAGGATCTGGCAGAAGTGGTCACCAAGCCACTTTCCATCACTTATCAGCAGTCCTGGATAACTGAGGTCCCGCTTGACTGGAAGATAGCCAATGTGATTCCCATCTACAAGAAGGACCAAGAAGGAGGATATGGGGAACTACAGGCCTGTCAGTCTGACTTCAGTGCCATGGAAGGTTACGGAGCAGATCATCTTCAGTGCCATCACAAGGCATTTACAGGACAACAAGGTCATCAGGCCCAGTCAGCATGCACTTAGGAAATGCAGGTCCTACCTGACTAACTTGATCTCTTTCTACAAGGTGACCTGCTTAGTAGATGAAGGTAAGCCTGTGAATACTATCTACCTGTATTAAAGCCTTTTACACCGCTTCCCAAAGCATTCTCCTGGAAAAAGTGGCTGCTTGTGACTTGGGACGGGCATTCTATTCACAGGGTAAAACACTGGCTGGATGGCTGGGCCCAAAGAGCTGTGGTGAACGGAGTTAAAACTAGTTGGTGGCAAATCACTAGTGGTATTTCTCAGGGCCCAATGTTTGGGATGGTTCTTTTTAGCACCTTTACCCATGGTCTGGACCAGAGGGTCCAGCGTACCGTCAGTAAATTTCCAGATGACACCAAGTTGGGCAGGAGTGTTGGATCTGCTTGAGGGAAGGGAGGCTCTACAGAGGGATCTGAACAGAGTGTATCGATGGGCTCAGGCCACCTATATAACGTTCAAAGAAGCCAAGTACTGGGTCCTGCACTTAGGCCACAACAACCCCATGCAATGTTACAGGCTTGGGGACAAATGGCTGGAAAGCCACCCAGTAGAGAAGGACTTCGAGGTGTTAGTCAACAGTCAGTTGAATATGAGCCAGCAGTGTGCCCAGGTGGCCAAGGAAGCCACAAGCATCCTGGCTTGTACCAAATATAGTGTGGCCAGCAGCACTTGGGAAGTGATTGCCTCCCTGTACTCGTTGCTGGCGATGCCACACCTCGAATGCTGTGTTTAGTTTTGGGCCCCTCAGTACACAGAAGACATTGAGGTGCTTAAGTGCCTCCAGAGAAGGGCAGCGAAGCTGGTAAAGGGTCTGCGCTGGAGCCTTAGGAGCGACTGAGGGAACTGGGGTTGTTTAGCCTGGAGTAAAAGAGGCTGAAGGGAAACCTTATTGCTCTCTACAATTACCTGAAAGGAGCTTGTAGTGAGGTGGGTGCTGGCCTTTTCACCCAAGTAGCAAGCAATAGGCAATTGGAAATGGCCTCAAGCTGCACAAGAGGAGGTTTAAAATAGATATTAGGAAATATTACTTCACAGAGAGGTTTGTCAAGCACTGTGACAGGCTGCCCAGGAAACTGGCTGAGTCAAAATCCCTGGAGGTATTTTAAAAGACAGTAGATGTGGTGCTTAGGGATATAGTTTAATGGTGGACTTCTAAGTGTTACGTTTAGAGTTGGACTCAATGATCTTAAAGGTCTTGTACAATTAAACAATTCTATGATCTCATGAACTGAATTATTCCCATGCTGATATAGCTCAGGGAACAATTAGGGTTACCTATGTTACTTTAGTTTCATATTTTTAAGGTTGTTTGTGTGGGTTTTTAAAAATAATCTTTATTCTGAATTCCCTATCTATTATGGTATATAATTATTTTATGCTTTTCTCTTTTCAAATATTTATTGGGATTTCATATTACTTCCAAAAGATCATTCCATTTCTAAGAAAGGATTACACTGACAGACACGATGAAAATTAATCCCTTGCGGGTGTGATAAAGTCACTCAAAACAGACAAGAAAAAATAATTTGTTTTTGGCAATGAAATGAAAGTTATTTAATTATATTTTTTATCTTCTATTTGATTCTACTGATGAGAAACCCTACAGCTTTATGCATTTTAAAAATAAAGTTTTAATGCCAGAAGGGAAAAAAAAAAAAAGCAACCAGAACAAACTGTATGAAAGCATTCGTAGAAGAGGAAGCAGGGATGGAAGTACATGACCATGCTTGCCCAAGGGTGAAATTAAAGAAAAATAAATGAAAGTCAAGGTGAGACGACACAGTCTAATGGAAGTAGTTCCTAATATTTTATCTCCAATTTCAAATCTTTCACAAACTTTACCAAACAATCATTAAAAAGCATCGTGCTACAGCTTCCTGGTGTCAAATGCCCAAGTGAATGAACTCATTATAAAATCTGCTACCTGGAAAGTCTCCCCAGATCTGACCTACATCATGAGAGGCTGAGATAGGCTTCAACACACAGCAGAGACCCGTCCACTCCACTGCTTTGTGAAGCACTGGACTGCTGCTACACAAGAGAAAACCAGCTTCCATCTGACTGGGACTCACCCTGGCACTGACACTATGTACCTGAATTATCAAGTGTTCATCCTCTGGCAGGAAAGCCAAAGGACTTGTTAGCCTGTTGCTGGTATCATCAAATACACTTCTTTTATTCATCATCCACGCTTTTAATGAAGAGCGTATTATCTTCCAATAAAAGCCTAATCCTCCTTCCAGTCACTGAGGAGTTCCCTCAAGATCCAGTACAAGGCAGTTCACAGATCAGTTTCAGGAGTCGTTTTTAGAGCCAGAAGAAGCCATAAGCACACTAATCTGGTTTCCTGTAGTTCACCAGCCATGCAATGCACCCCACTTCTACTTCAGAGAACCCTCGGTTAAGAGTGAAAGCAAGGATGGAGATGTATGTGGGGTGGCCTTTAACTGATCATGGAATAACACTGCAGCCTACATGCTTGTACATCTGTTAACCACAGTCACACTGGAGAGTCTAACAGATATACCTGTATCGGTTTCCCCCCCCAAAAAAAAAAATTACAAGACAAGCCCTAGAGAAAATCTTTTAAAAAGCAGCCAAATCCCAGATTTGGGTAGATGCCCACTTCAGTTAATGAAAACACTCCCTGAATAAGCACCGCAAGGTCTGGCCTAATAACTGTATCACAGGACTTATGAGATACCACCCACACATTTAGTGTGTGGCAAAGACCACACTATGTGCTAGTGCCATTATACGCAACTTCATCAGGCTGCACATCAGTTAAGAGGAATGAAATGGGAGAGCAGCTAATGTTATGTAATTATTTGCCTTATTTGTTGAAACACATGCTAAAGAAAACCAGAAATCTTTTGCGGTTAAATGCAAGAAAGCATAGATGAGTTAGTCTGGTTTGGAACGTTAAATTCCTGTGATCCAAACTGCGGTACTATTGCATCTCTGAATAAGAGATACACCAATAGTCTTAACTAGTTAACTTGCAAGATGTGATCAAAAAAAAAAAAAAAAGCATTATCAATCCATACTAGAGGTTGCATTATCAAGCCTTACACATTTAAGAAAATTTGTCCTAGTAGGAAAATAGCACAGCAGGTAGGGACAATGAAACCTTGCTCTTCTCACAATGACATGTGCTAGAGGAGAAGACTCAGTCAAATCAAAACACTGATAAAGGCAACACACTTAGGCTTTAGGACACAAAAGATTAGGCACCAGCATCTGATATAAAACTGACAGTTTTACACTAATCAAAATCAAAAGATTGCCAAGCAAAGGCTGTTAAAGTGACTTGCAACAGAACCAGCAATGAATTAGTGCAAAGCATTCAGTAATCAGCCATGCAATCCTATTCCCACTGGCATGTTGAACTTCTTCCTCCATTATCCACAGGCTAGCATTGTTTTATTCCCTATTTACCAAGTACTGAGTTATTAATGCCATTCCATTCCAAGCAAACATAATTAATAATAACAACAACAATGAAAACATCAGATTGTTTGTGCTCATCTGAAATATTATCCACGTGTGACTAAATCAGGCTGCTTTGCACAGTATGCTTAAATAGGATAAGAGAATGACATTATTTTTATATTACTGATGCTTAAGCACAAAAAGTACTTAACATGCTAAGACCTCAAACATACTTAGAGAGACATTCAGAATATCGCTGTTTATACTGCAAACGAGACAAACCCTGCTGCTTGAGTACTCTATTCTATTCTCAGAGCTTTCAAATCATGCTGAGCTGTTTTAAGCATGCACAGTTTACCAGCCAGGAGGCTACAACCATGCAGCCACTGCACACCAAGTTCCCTGCAGATGGCTGAACTACAAAACCCACACGGTTAAAATATCAGTAATTCACGAGACAAACAGTGATATTTCTCAGCATTATTCATGAAGTTACAGTAAGGGTCATGTTGGCCAACTGGATTCTTACTAACAATGCTCATCCACAGGAAAACACTGGCATGAAAACAAAGCTAAATCTATATCGAAGCAAGTTGGAATCACTGCTGGCATTGTGTCCTCTCCATCTTGTGGATGAACATTCAGCCTTCAGAAGCAGTCACTCTACTACCTGTCTGCTGTGCTTTTGTGAGGATGCTACAGCTCTCACCTTACTGCCTTGTCTGGTGCCACAACTCCACGTAGAGCCCTCTAGCCTCTCTAGCAGAAAGATAACTTATTAATTAGAACAGGTTTTATTAACATTCAATAATTACACTCATCTTCAACATGCTTATCAACAGCAAACCATGAAAGCAATAAGAAGATATTTTTTTTCTAAAGGGGTCAATGACCAACGTACAATTACACGAGCCTGAGGCTAGCTCAGAAATATTTCCACTGTATGGTACATCCCCTGAAGTTATAGGTGGGGTTCAGATTTAAGTGTGGTTGTTCTTTCTTAATCTCTTATCAACAAACACTTTCAATACAGCAATTTAAACAAACAGTATATAAAAGTTTATCGTTTAGCAACATTAATTTATAAACTCTCCTGTCATGACTTGTACTGTCACGCAACTTCAAGGTGCATTTGCACTGTATTACTGAGCAAACATATGACAGACTGTGCTCTATTTTAGTGATCACAGACTTTTCAACCTCACTACCACCTACTGAGAATCACACTCTGGGGGCCTAAAGAAACTGTAGATTATGGCCCTACTGCAGTAAATTGCTTTCTGTTTTCAAGGGTCAGAGAAGATGGAATAGTTTTGAAAGAATCAGAGGAAAACAACACATATAGCTAGTGGAATTCTAACGTGATTTACTGTATTGGCTAATTCCTAGTATTATAATACACTTATTACAAGCTAGTAAAAACTTCGGCAGAAAATCACTGACATTATTAAAGAATAATATTCCTACCAATATCTGTTTCAACTAGAAAAAGCCTTAACAGTGACCATGTGATGTGCAGATGCGGAAGAATTATGTTTAGGAATTATTACCTGCTTAAATAAGTATACCTACAGTAAACATTAACACACATAACTGTGACCTGACAGATCATCATTTTTCATTTACTGAGAATGCTACAGAAGTGTGCTGCCAAAGCTCATTTCACCCATTCACCATTATATAAACAGATCCCACACAAAGAAGCAGGCAACAGCAGCAGAGGGAGTTTATCTCTTTGCAGGATTTAAACCTATGTTGTTCCAACGACCTTCATGACAAAGGTTTTAATTCATCTGTCTACAAATGGTGGCAACACTACAGTTACTTCAGGAAACCTACACACCCTCATGTACCAAAGAAGAGGGCACAGACAGTTAAAGGGCATGAATGAGAGTAGAGAGGCATCTTGGCTCAGTTCCCAACCACTCTTCAGATCTAAAAGGGCTTCCCAAAACGTTCAAAACACATATTTCTAAGTAGAAATTAAATCAATCAATAGCAACTATTTATGTCTTCAAAGACTGCAGGCCAGAAGGTATTTGTGCTTTTTTTCTGAAACCTAGAGTTACTCTCTTAAGGTTGGTGGTCCCAGGCAGGAGAAACACAAAGAATGGCAGGTTTCAGATTGGGCAATCCAAAGACCCTTTTTTTCCATCTGCAGTTATTCAGTAAATTCTAACTCTGTAAAAATACTACATGTCACAGAAGAAGCCAACACCAGAACTATGGGACTGACAAGCTTCTCTTTAGATATAGAAAATAATCTCCTAAAAGATCTAACCATGTATTTTTGTGAAATACAATTTACATTCACTTGCAGAAAAACAGAACCAGAGATGCCAGGACATTCCTTCCTCTTTTAAAATCATCTTCTTAATTAGTATTTATAATTCAGTCTTAATTCATTCACCATCACACAGGAAGAAATCACATACTTCAACAGTATATTAAAAAGGTTAATGCAAATACACAGTGTCAATGAGATAAAGAAATATCCAACTACAGCACAAAAGCCTTAATTGTTCTCTGATCCTGTATTTATGGAAGGCATGGGTGCTCTTATCAGGAAATCCCACTGCTTCAGCTGATTTTCTTTGTATTTTCCTGGTGCTGATTTGCTTAATAAAATTTCTTGCAAAAACAACACACATTTCATTTTCATTTTTAAGATACTCCCTCCTTTCTAAATGACACAGGAATCAATTAAACTATTTAGTTTAAATTGAATTTGGAGTATTTTCATTTATTGAAAGTAAACAATAAACTTATTTGTAAAGTAATAAACCCTACTCCAACTCTACACTGGAGACAAGACATTACCATAAAAACAGAAAGTCTGACGAAAAAGAAAACTGCAAATATTTAACAAAGATAATATACCTAGAAGAGTGAATTGCTGATTAGTTGGACTGTGAAGTCTGATCTTGATTTATCTAGCAAGAACAGAAATGTTTTAATGATTTTTAAACGTCAGCAAATATAATTTCTTTAGTTAAGTTTCCATTTTAAAATGTTTGATGTATCTTGTAGGAACACGCGGTACTTAATGGATTTTAAATCTCACGTAACAAAAAAAAAGATGTGGTATCAACTAAGCCCTTAACAGCCTCATGCAACGCAAACTAGAGCACACAGTGAAGAAAATCTTGATAAATCAGGCATGTCAACACACCCAGACAGTTACCAAATGAGAGAGGAAGCAGCCAAATATCCACCCTCTTTATCACACACATTCAAATCAGGGCCGATTATTTTGGGTGTTTTACTGATGTGCAGCACTGGATTAGGACACAGGAAACAGACAAGAGTCTGGTTCATTATGGACTTTACAGAGTAAAATCAAGACCATGCATCATCCCCATCCGCTGACAGGAAACCATGGGAATCATGTTATATGTTATAAATGAGACATCATTACCAAGAAAGTTAGAGGTACCCACCACTTAAGAATTTTAAACACTACTTGGAGATAACTCAATGCAAACATGCTTGATGCTGCTCTTTAAGTACTGATGGGCATCACAGCAGTAATGGCAAGATTGCATAGACACGCCTGAGCTAGCAGAGCCTTCAAAAACCACACAAGAAGCAGGATATATTAGACTATCATATAACATAAACTGCTATAGCTACACTAGAAATGGCAAAAAGCACATATACGTCAAATGCAAGCATCAAAACCAGTGATAATTTGGAATAGGACTTATGACCAAAAGAAAAGATTTCCGTATCAAAAGGAATGGCAATATTAATAAAGTTTTATTTCCTTCAGCTTCCTTGTCGTGTCAGGACTGATTTTGACATTAAAAATGTAAGAAGTCTCACTGAAGCTTTTCGCAGGTCTAGAGCACTTAATGACTGTCTTCAACTCTGGACGTCATCCTGCAGCCGTCTTCTGAGTGAGGTGGTTATAAGGCTGCTCCTCTCTACCAGCCACCAATTTTCCAGAGAATTATAACAGCTATAATATTCGGCTTATCTCTCCCTCTGTCAACTAAACTGAAGTCAAATCAACTGCTGAAAAAAGCAAATCAAGATTTTTTTTTTTTTTTTTTCAAAAAAATGCAGGCAAATAACATAATCAAATTAACTTCACTTTCTATGAAAATCATGTTAAACTCTGGCACTACAGGGCTACACAAGCTGTTGGCAGAGTATGCTGAAACAAGAGGGCCTGTCCCATCTGAAAGTTGCCACCTGGGAACACTGAATGGAAACAGAGGCGTTCAGAAGGGATTAACTGCAGATTTTCCTCCTTACAACCAATAAAAGTCAAACCAAAGAAAGATGGGATTCAGCAAATTTAACAGGAGTTTTGCCACTAACCTTGCAGAAAGCCAAGTTTCCAGAGTAGCAGAACCTCAGCAGAGCTCAGTTTTATCTCTGCACTGACAGCGCTGCTTGTTGGCTCCCCTAGTTTGAACACAGCTTTCAAGCATCAGGACAAAGCCAAGCACCAGCAACATGATATTTAGAGATGCTCTGGGATGGGGAGAACAACTGCATGGTACTGCCCTGGGAATCCAACCAGCTGCCTTTTAGATCTGCAAAGGCACAGTTCTCTTATGTTCTCAATACACCTTACCAAAATCCTAAAGCGTCAAATATAATTAATTAATGAGAAAAAAAAAAGGAGAGAAAAATCAATTAAAAAGCAAGCAACTCAGCCTATCTTCATGAATTACCACCCTGACTTTATCATTTCCGATTCTAAAGTGAGTCAGAGAGGTCAAGGAAATCTGAGGACACAAGATAAAGTCAGAGCTGCCACAGCCACACCACAACCTCTGTGGTCACCTCCTCTGAAACAGGAAGGTCAGTGGCATAGTGATAATTGGTGAAATTACCAGCACACACAGAGCACTCCCTGAGCCAGTGCCTAACAGTTGCTCATGTGACACAAGCTGGCACGGCTCTTCTTGTAGAGGACACTGATCTAGCAGATCTATCATCGTCTCTGATGTTCGTCAGACTTTCCCAGCCAGGAAAATCATGGATGTCATTTACTGAGCAAGGTTCCTCCAAACACTTCTCTTCTGCTGAGCCCAACACAAACTGCACTCAAACAAAGCAGCAGGGCAGGAGAAACACAGACTGACATCTACCAAAACAAAAGTGAAAGGGAGTAATTTTCCTAGCTGCCTCACAGGTTTTCCACAACGAATACAGAAGCACAGATGGTGAAAAGGGAGCTCAAATATTTAAAAATAGCATTTTAAGGTTCCAAAAGTCAGAGCTGGCCCCTTAACAAATAATACAGTTCCAGTATTTCTTAAAGATCCTTCAGAAAAAATGCTGCCTTTTATTTAAAAAAAAAATGAACTAAAGAAAAAACATGCATATTTTTCTCCACTTCCTGAAGCAAAGGTAATAACCTCTAACATAAGACCTTGTTTATAATGTTGAGTGCTATGCTTAAAGTATAGGCGATAGAGAAGGTATGCATTCAAGTTCTTTCCTCCTCTCACACCCAGTTTTTAGTACAAATTGCAGCAAAACCAACTTACTAGTTTTACATAAATAAAATATACATTTTTCCCCACATAATTCTACCTTCAAAGGGTAGGATAGTCAAGAGGTCAGGTTAGTTAAAAGCTATGCCATTACAAGAGCTCTGTTTCAAGATTTTGGCAGCTTTCTTTATCTTATTACAACAGACCATGTAAAAACTTAATCTCAGGGGTCTATCACAGACTCGTGACATATCCCAAAACAGTACTGCTATGTGGCTCATACATTGGTGGGACTAAACAAAAGTATTGTTAGCCTTCATTACGTGAATTCAAATTTTTTTGTTTTGTTTATCAGCTCTGAAAACCCAAAATTCCTCCTCTGTGGGCTACCTAGTTAACTCAGCTGTGCCAGAATACATGTGCCTAATCCTACAAAGATCTGCCTACAATGATCATTACCTAGTCCTGGAGCAGGAAGGGAAGCAGCAAATTGCCTTAGCCCCATGAACCGTTCAGCAGCCTGAGCTGCTGAACGAATGCTGAACCCAATGGAAAAGCAGGGAGTAACCAGACTGGGGTGAACAAGTCAGGAGGAATTTTGACTACCTCAGGCACTAGGACCACAAGGCTTCTTTCTTCCCAGAGAACAGCACCCACCAGTGAACCTTATATCCTAAGTCTAATTCTAACCCTGAAGAAATGGCAGGGATGCTATCCGTGTTACTCCCAAGCTCACACAAGCCTCTGTCCTTCACGGTAAAAGCTGCTGAATGAGCATGGAGTACACACACCAGTTCGGGAAGGCCACAGGGTTTTACTGCACTCTCAGAGAACCAAAAGCATCCCACACCCCTAGCTGGTGCATAGCTTAATTAAGAAAAGCACAGGCATGCTTCTTGCCTTCACAGGATGTACAACATGCAAATGCTGCTTTTCCCCTACCCAAATGATAACAGACATATGTATTTGATGTAGTAATACTAAATAAATTGCATTCATTATTTAGATCAAGCTTATTCTGTGCAGCATTGTTTTATTTCCTATGCAACTTCTGATAAAATGCTTCCTTACATACTATGAATAAAGAAATTATCAGAGAAATCTACTGACATAGACACTAGTAAAGCAGGCTGATCTCTCCTTGTTGCTCCATAAAAGAATGTCAGCAAATGCTGCTGGGAAAGCAAGGACGTTTCCAACACAGACTAAAGCCACCTCAGGCCCCCTAGCAGGTTAGGTTCAGTCTCACAGTACAAGGGAATGAGATTATCCAGTAAAAGTAATGATGCATTCAGGGAGCTGCTAGTCCAAACTTTTTTTCTGGTCAAGTAGGATATTATAGGCCAAAAATATTACAGAATCACAGAATCACAGAATTACTAGGTTGGAAAAGACCCACTGGATCATCGAGTCCAACCATAACATGCTTACATGATAGACTTGACAGTGGGAGATAGAGAGGAAAATATTAAGGCCATATTAGAAGAGAAGAATGATTAAATAGCTGTAGTTCAAAATCTATATGCATTTTAAAAAATCCCAGAACTGTTCTTGCTAAGCTTTGGATTTGTGGTATGATGATTAATGGCCCCATTTAAAGAAGAAAGATGGTGTGACAACATACTTCCCTGTAAAAGTCTCCTAGTATTTGGTTCAGTAATTCTAAACCAAATACGTTCTTGGCAATTAAGTTTCACTGTCAACATATTCTGTCTGTAGTTTAAAGAAATGAGCATTTACCATGCAACAGAAGACATGAGAGATCCATAACCATCTATGTGCTATCACTGCCCACGTTCAGAGCTAGGGAAGGAGACACTTGAGGCATTTATGCACCACAGAGTAATTTGCAGATTGTCAGTGTCATACCCTTACAAGAGGATGTGTTGGTTTTGATGGAGTGGTTGGTCTGCTAGGCCTATAACCACAGTAACAGGGTATGTGAAGCTTTTCCTTGGCCTGTGAGTGTCAAAACCAGTGTTCTCTGCTATCAAACCTCATGTATTCTTTCCGTTTTGCATGAGGTAGCAGATGACAATCTGGAAGCAGATGTCTTCTAATATAAGCGTGACATAAGCAGCAACAGAGGAAGTCTACACTAAGTGAATCGAACACATACATGCACACACACATACAAATACAGACATTAGCCAAAATACTGTTTGTTAGCAGTCCCATTTCCCTGTCAATATCCAAAGACTCATTAATGCATCAACCTTATTTCAATTATCCTGATCATATTGCTGTTAAAAGCAAGCTACACGTTATCACAGATGTCCTTGACTACAGGATTAGGTCCAGAGAGATGGGGTAGGAGGAAAGGAATGAGATTTTAATTTCACCTCTGCTTATTCTCTCAAAGTAAATAATGAATTAAAAGTTTAATCTTTCACTGAATACCTGGCATGTTGATAGTCTTGCAAATGACAACTAAATTAAACATATATGAGTAGTGTCACATAACAAGTCTAACCACTTATTTTTAAACTTGGAAGGGCCTGAACAATTGAAAATATGTGGGTTGGGCTTAGAACGTAATTCCACACACCCTTTTCACGCATTCAGTCTGCGTAGCTGCTAGTAGTAGATGGAACTGAAAAGAGAGAAGAAATCTGAAACAAAGAAAAAAGGAAAAATTTCCTATACTCATGATACTAATCAGAAAATAAGTGAATTGGGTGGCTCAGAGGGAGAGATGAACTGGTCCCTAAGATTTTTGCATTGTTTTTACTGCGTAGCCTTCTTGGGCTCAGCCTAAGCCTGGGATTTAGTGGGATCTGCTGATGTTGGCTTCAGTTGCCACTGCTGGTTTGTGTTCTTCTGTAGGGAGAGACTGAATTGTTTTGCATACAGTTTCTTGCGCACAGCCTGACACTTAACCACTTGTGGGTCTCCAGGCAGTCCAGGTGCTGCTGCAGGTTGGCCTGTTGGCAGGTCACTGAGCATATCATCAAGAAACTTTGTTTCTTTCTTGATCTCAGTTAGCTCTCCACTTCCAGTGTCTGAACACCTTGCCAGTGTATTGCCAGAGAAGGAGAAATTGGATGAGCTGGAAGAGGTGGAGGGATTTGCCTGAAGCAGAGAAATGGATGGAACCTTACTGTCCTGCACCCAGTTCCCCTTCAATCCATCTTGAATGTACTAGGTGTTTTTTGAAATGATGCAAAAAAACTATGATGGCCAACAAAAAGCTTCACCTGTGGCGAAGATCACACACTGCCTCAGGATTTTGGCATGAGGACTTCAGCCCGACCTGTGTCCTGCAGCTTTGGCTGCCAGCACACCTACAGAGGCACTATCAACATGGAATCTTCAACTATTTAAAGAAAATTGAAGTTACCTTTCATTTTTGCCCTCACTTCACTCCCCCACTCACTCAAATCTAGCACACAAGTGATGCAGAAACATGTTACTCATAAGTGATCAGTTACAAATACCTTTAAACTTACGTTAAACTTTGAAAGCCTACCATTCAAACAAGCTAGACCCCCTCTTTAATTAAAATCAACTTCAAAACCTTTCATGAATACAGAGATAAAATAAACCACCTAAACATCCAGTAAAATCAAATAGATCACGAAGTAAGTACATACATGAACAGTAGCTTCTTGGAGTCTACTAAGGGAATGCTACATCAATGCCAAAGGCTGAAGGAAAGCAACTCCAGCTGCTTCTTACAGAAACACAGCACAGTGATGCAGCAACACATCAGTAGGGCAGCTCTGTGTATACCATCCAAACTACAAAATCCCATCCCTGTGATTATACTTCAAGTCTTTCAATTACGTTGTTACTGAGTATTTGCCAGTAAACGAAGAAATTCAAGCATCAAAATACTAGCATCTCAAAATGGTTAAGTCAGGGTTTAAGTCAGGGGCAAAGTCAGCATCCATTCTATGATTTTATGATTCTGTGGTCATTAAAACAAAAAGCCAAAATCTGATATTCATACTGTATGCAGAAGCACATGAGTCACATCTTTGGGATGGAAGGCATCAGGAGAAAGAATATGAAAGCTGCATTAGTATAAACTGGTAAAGGGAGAAAAGATAACTTGCAGGAACAAAGACAATAAAAACTAAAGAAAGACACAAACAGAAAGAGAAGGAAGAGATAGACATATAGCCTCAGAAAAACATAATACTTTAAAAAAAGCAAAGCACCTTATGACAGAGGCACCTGGCAGTGTTAGCAAGGTGCCTGAACTGCAGACGTCCTCACATCCTCGCACTCCTTTTCCAAGTCAAAACAGATTGCCACAGTTGCTCTAACACAGCTTTCACAATACAAGAAAGTTCCCCTCTCATTTGCAGAGGTCATCTGTTGGTGTAAAACCTCATCAAGGAGTGAATATCTATTCAAGGGACTCACATTTATCACACTGCTTCGACTTTCAGAGCTTTAAAACAAGTTAAATCCTGAGAAAAATAAAAGAAAAAGAAAAGAAAGAAAAAATAATCCAGAGGGACCTGGACAGGCTGGAGAAGTGTGCCTGTGAGAACCTCATGAGGTTCAACAAGGCCAAGCACAAGGTCCTGCACCTGGGTTGGGGCAAACCCCGTTTTCAGTACATGATTGGGGGTGACATAATTGAGAGCTGCCCTGCAGAGAAGGATTTGAGGGTGCTGGTCGATGAGAAGCTTGACATGAGACGGCAATGTGTGCTCACAGCCCAGAAGGCCAACCGTATCCTGGGCTGCATCAAAAGAAGTGTGGCCAGCAGGTCAAGGGAGGTGAGTCTGCCCCTTTATTCCTCTCTTGTGAGACTTCATCTGGAGCATTGTGTCCAGTTCTGGAATCCTCAATATAAGAAGGATATGGAGCTGTTGGAATGGGTTCAGAGGAGGCTACAAAGATGACTGGAGGGCTGGACAATCTTCCCTCTGAGGACAGGCTGAGAGAGTTGGGCTTGTTCAGCCTGGAGAAGAGAAGGCTCCAAGGTGATCTTATAGCGACCTTCCAATACCTGAAAGGGGCCTACAGAAAAGCTGGAGGGGGACTATTCATAAAGGCTTGTGGTGATAGGACAGAGGGATATGGGTATAAACTGGAGAGGGGAAGATTTAGACTAGACATTTCTTCACCATGAGAGCAGTGAGACACTGGAACAGGTTTCCCAGGGAGGTTGTGGCTGCCCCATCCCTGGAGGTTTTGAAGGCCGGGTTGGATGGGGCCTTGGGCAGCCTGATCCAATGGGATGTCCCTGCCTATGGCAGGAGGGTGGAACTGGATGATCTTTGACGTCCCTTCCAATCCAAACTATTCTACGATCCGGTGCAGTGGGAGCGAGCCGCCACCAGGGGGCGCGCCTCCCCTCCGGTTCTTTTAAACGCTGTTTTCAGCTACCGCGGTTCTTGGTGTTCACAAGAGCCAAGCGAAATCCCCTTTCCTTCGGCAAAACCGTGCTAATCGCACCATCCCCAGGGAACGAACCTACTGGAATCGCAAAAGGCCAACGCGCACCTCTTCTAACTTTGTGGGGGAGGAGCAACAGCCTGGCTGATTCTGTAATAACTCTAACAGAAATAAAATGGATAAACAGCTAATTCCCTTGGTACGTGAATTACCACAGTCCACTGCAGTAATAGAAAAATCCTAACTCAACCAATGAAATGATCTGCTCCTGGGACCTATAACACACACGCGTCCTATTGCAAAACTGTTTCTGAGCCAAATGTCAGTGTGTCCAACAGTGAAACCAAGAGCTTTCACTTTTTTCATATTCAAAAATGCACAAAAGTTATTAAAGGAAACTATGCATAAGGCGTGGAGATTTAAAACTGTTTCCAGTTGTCATTAAACCATAGGAACTAAAAATGTATATGGTTAAAAATGTAAGTGAATATGTGTGAAACATATTTATAGCATTTTGTGATTACTTAGAGAATAGGAATACTTCCTGGTTATACAGAAAATCCAGGATAACTTCCTGGTTATACAGAAAATCCAAGATACAGTAACAAAGTTACCCTTCTAAAATCTAGTAGCCTCGGACAGAACAGTAGCACATGAATTGCATCTTCGGGATGGAACGCATTGGGAGAAAAAGAAAAGAATATGAAAGCTCTATTAGTGTAAACTGGTAAAGGAGGATAAAACTTCCAGGAACAAAGACAATAAAAATTAAAGAAAGACACTAACAGAAATAGAAGGGATAGACATATAGCTTGCCAGATCGATCCTCTCTACTGCAAAGAAGACATGCTTAAAAAGAATGGTGGGTTACTACAAAGCTGAAAATTTGATAAAAGGATGAAAAAAACCCTAAATCCAGCCTGGAAACAAAGAAGACAAAATGTGTCTCTTTTTCTGAAAACATGCAGTATTTTACACCGTATATCACTACTGAGCCACTCACTCTCATCACACACCTTATATTTATTAAATACCAGTGTCCTACTAAGAAGTAGGATTTTATATTTTCAGCATGATTTGTAGCTATTAATAACAGGTAGGCAAGCTATCCCTTTTTCTAAGATGGCAGTTGAGAAAGAGCTGGGAGCAAGGTGCACCTTCCTTCCAAAATCCAACAGCAGGGTTGCTGGAAGAATTTGATGCACAAACTATGGAAATTCGCTGATTTGCCAAAACAGGGGAATTAAAAGTCTTCTGAACCTAACCTACAACTACTACCATTAGAGAACACTAAGAAATCTGTCATTCTGCAACTTGGGTCTCAGTTTAAAACAACTCACTTTTATGTTTCTAATTGTTTTGTAGGAATGGAAGTGACACACTATAAAGACTTAGCCTAGGGCCAATTAAAGTGCAACACTTTCCAGCTGAAAAGAGCCTACAGAGAACAGTACCACCAGATACCCAGCGTATCTGTTCTTTTTTCAGTAATCTACTGAAAGCTAATCTTCAGTATCACAAGTAAGCCATTGTGTGCAAAAAAAAAGATTACTGTTTCTGCTCCTATTGCATATACAATAACTATTCTACAGTACCCCCATTTTGGAGCAAGAAAGAAAAGCGGAAGCAGTTTTTTACAGACAACATAATGGGATCGTGCATCATGGGGCACCATCCTTTTCATGTTGCTGAGGATAAGAAATTGATGAATTAAAAAGACACTCTTGCAGCATCTTCAACTTCCTGACTTTTTAATAGTATTTTTGTAGAAAGCGCTCACCAATAGAAAAATGCTTATTATTATTAGTCTTGCGTCAGTCAATCTACAGTTAAATAGAGATCCTAAAGCAGCTTCTGTTCATTCATTCTTCCTCCAATCAATTTATTCATCTCTACTTTAATTCTTGAATAGATATCATGAACTCATTTTCTCTTCTGTACTAGCTAGTAGGACGTCCTAGCAGTGGATGAACTGCAGTCAACCAGTACCATAATTCATCTGATGCCAGCTGCCATCACAGAAAACCTTACAGAACACTGAAATTTGAACACGAGCTTCAAAGTAGTGGGAAAAAAAGCATGTCCATTAATACCTTCTATACTACCTGCATTGCCCAAGCTGGCTTTAAGAAACTGCTGTTCATACCTTAGAACACACTGCTCCTTCCCACTCTAGATCTTGTATGTAACAAAACTTTTAAAATTGTACTAGCAGAGGAGTGGAAAAGATGGACTAATATAAGGGAACAGACCTGAAATTTGTCCAAGATTAGAAATAATATTCTCACCAGCTACAGCCGCAGCACAGACCAGTTTCTGATGCACTCAAATACAAAACTAGTATAGTCTCAGTCAGATGTGCAGCTTGAAAACTTTAAGAACCCTGGTGGCATGTTGCAGCATTAGTTCAAAAAAGGCAGCAATTGCTTTTAACAGTAACAGCCAGACTTCTTTTAGCTATTAGATTGCAAGTTCACCAAGAAAGCACGTTGCAAGTGAAGAACATGCCAAGTCCCCAAGAACAACATATGCTTAAACAAAGATTCTTAGGCCACAATGAGGTAGCTGTCGAGCTATTACTGAAAGCCAAAAAGGAATCACGCTTAAGTATGTTTTTAATCTATTTTATATTTTAAATATATCATTAGAAATTTACTCTAGGAAGCCGCTGATATTATGCTATAATGCAGAGCAATCTCGGTCCTATTAGTCTGATTTAATTCCTAGAAGTAAACTTCGCATTCCCTCCTACTACCAGTCTGGTCTCAGACTGAACACAGAATACTACCCCTTGAGAAATGATCATGAACTTTGTGTCTTTATGTAAAGTTTATAGTACCCAGCTGTCATTTCTCCAAGGTAATCAGTAATTCTTCTGTATTTTATGACAAAAATTTGCATTAAGGACAGACAACTCAGCATCATACATTACTGAACATCTGTCACACAAAATATGTATTTTGTTTTCTCAAACTGAACAAAAAATGCCTAAAAAAGTTAATGAAACAGTAATTATATTTTCTTACAAGAAGATTCAACATCAACAAATCAAATCCCTCATTTTTCACAGAGCAGTGTCACCAAGAGACACCAGATAAAATTTCTCCCCTCTGTTTCGTGGTAGCAGATGGTCTCATGTGCTAACTATCCATGTGCTTTCACCTCTGGTCAAAACAAGGCTGGCAAATGACACCTTTTATAAAGTCTCTGCTCTCAACTACCTTCTCCATCCAAAGCGAAATCCCGTGTACTTCAAGGATCTACAATGTACAAAGTGGATGAGGTATTATAAGCAGCGGTCTGCTTTTGAACACCTCCCTTTGTGCCCTCACTGCTGTATTTCAGCACAAACCTGCAAGGTAACATCTACAGCTACCTCCCTGCTACGAAGCTCATAAAACAAGTGGGATGAATCTGAAAATCACAAGTGAATTGTGGGTTGAAAACTAGGAGGACAGATTTCCTTCTCTTGTTACAGAATCAGAGAATTTTGGGGGTTGGAAGGGACCTCTGGAAATCATCTAATCCACTGTCCCCTGCTGAAGCAGGTTCACCCTACTGTTCAACACCCATTCCTTTTCAGTGTTGCACAGGAACACGTCCGGATGGGTTTTGAGTATTTCCACAGGAGATTCCACAACCTCTCTGGGCAGCCTGTTCCAGTGCTCCATCACCCTCACAGTGAAGGGGCTTTTCTTCATGTGCAGATGGAAATTCCTGTGTTTGTGCCTGTTGCCCCTCACACTGCCACTGGGCTCTACTGGAAAGAGTCCGGCCTCATCCTCTTTCGACACTTATCCTTTAAATATTTGTAAGCATTGATAAGATCCCCTCCCAATCTTCTCTCTTCTCTTCTCCAGGCTAAACAGACTCACGTATCTCAGTTTTTCCTCACAAGAGAAAACATTGCTTTATATGTTTGTTCAAATATAAAACCTGGACAGTTAAGCTCCTTTTTTTTTTAAAATGACCCATACGAGGTCTATATTTATGCTATTTTCTCCATAATGGCATTTTCATTATTAGGTAGATGCAGTATGCCATGTGACCTACCTGGGAGAGTTTTGCCTGAAATCACTTCAAACAGCATCTTCATACAAACTTGAGTATCATGCCTCCTTCATTCATCCTCCCAGAGCAATGAAAGAAAAAACACTTCTGTAGTGGGACCAGAACCTCGCTTTGCTTTACTTGATCTTGGATTTATGTTCACAGCTGATCATCAATGAGTCTTTAGTAGATAAATTACAACAGCCTCTCCATCTGCAGTCAACAAGGATATGAAAGGGAAATGACCCCCTGCCCCCAAAAGAAGGAAAAAGAAATAAAAAAAAAAAAAAAAAATTAAAAAAGGAATTCTTTCCCAGAGCCAAACCTCAGTTTACACAGCATCATGCAATCTCTCTACAAGCTGGCTTCCCTTCTGGGCAGGTTTCATGTGGTCACAGTGCCACAGAAATGCACAGGATCTGCTTTATTTATGTCCTGTTCCTTTTGAAGCCTGCACACACCCTCCCCTTTGATGTGGGTTTATATGTGGCAACACCTGTGTTATCTTAGAAACACTGGCCAAGAATAATCCTGCAGACAGAAACAGGCTCTTTTTACACCTGCCTGCTGGGCATACATGGGCACGTAACCTGGCCAAGTGCTTTGGGGTCAGCATCAATAGACTTTCCTATAAAGCAATGGAGTCAAAGCAGCAACTTGGCAAAGTGTGATGTGCCAGAAACTCAGTTCAGCAGAACAGCAGGAGGGAGGCTCAAGAGGTAGGTGCAGCCAGCAGACGATACACGACAGACAAGGTAGACTTGAAAGGGTATGAAATGGATTTGGGGGAGCAGGGAAGGAGACGAAACGCTACATCGTACTGCATCTGTGTTTAAACACACAGTGAAATAGGCACATGGCTGAAACACCTTTAAGGATGGAACATCTGTAGAGGCTCCTGTACCAATCAGAGGTTTATGATATCTTCTAAGCAGCATCTTTGTCCTATGCTGCTGAAACCCAAAGAGAACTCTTAACAGATTAGAGGTAGCATAAAACCTCTTTTTTTTACTTCAGTCTGCAACTACTCCACTCACACGAGTTAAAAAACCATGAGGATTTTGTCTGAATGCTTAACCTGTATTTTCTAACAGCTGGATCTGTTGGAAGAATTCACTGTGATTTCCAACAGCAAAACCCACCACCTTTGCGCATCTGTTGCAGACGCCTACTTCGTGGTCAGAGACTAGGACAATACTATACAGAAAGAAATAAACCAAAAGACAGGCAGTATGAGCAAGTGTTCCTGCTTTCTGATGGCAGCCACAGACTGGACTGAATTTTGCTCATTATCATTGTATTTTAATTCAGCATCGCAGTCCCAGAACTGCGTAATAAAAATGTACCATTCGTCCTCCACCCACAACCACACAAGGCAGGTGCAGGGATGGATTCTCTGTGCAGGATCTGGGTTCACACAGTTAAGACAACTGCTGTTGCGCCTGTGTTTGTAGAATTTACCTGTTCTAGAGACACAAATTGACTCCGTTTTTCAGGGGGCTCCTCTAACTCGTACCTAAGGTATTTTAGCTTCTGCAGGAGCTCAGGAACAGGAATAATGATAAAGGAGACATCAAACAATGCATTTGCTATGATTTCTGTGATGTGTCTCTCCCAGAAGATGCAGCAGCTCCCAGGTCTTTACATAAAACTCCACAGAGACACTTGACTTCAATCAGTCACTTCCAAGGAGGAGTCTGTTTTAACCACAGTTTCAAAGGATATAAAATTTGACAGAAAATAGATGCATACACCTGGGTTAACAATTTAATCACATGTGCTGTTTAAGCCCATGCCTGCGCGATCTTAAAAGGTCTGTTCTGCAGACTCCTTAACTGACCTTGTTGGCTTATGTACCGAACACAAGCTCAGAGGCTGAAGACCAAAGCCTCAGACTGAAGAGCCAGACCTTCCAAGTTAGCTCCCACAATCTCAAGTGATGTTTCATTATGAGAAATTATACACATTTTCTCTACATTAATAGTGTTTTATTAAGGACTATCTAGTTTGTATTTAAATGCCATATTAAAGGTTCACATTACTTAAATTCAGTGACCACTACCTCTTAAATCACCAGCTCAGACTGAAATACTCCTGATTTACTATTACATAAATTGGCAAAGAGCAAAACCTAAGGTTGGTTTCTTCCCTATATGCAATGGACTGCAATCTGCCACAAAATTACATGGAGGGGACCCGGAGCTTTTTTCAATGATTTTGTTACCATGTATCATCCATGAAATCAGGAGGCACTAGAAAATGAGGCATACTGGTATAAACAAGTTGAAAAGAATTTGACCAAGTGGGTCCTGAATATCTAAGTCTTGTTTATGAAGAAAACATAATTGTTAGAGAACTGTTAAGGCGAATCAAATGAAATTCTGTAAGAGTTTCACATGCAGAGGCCATGCGGCGCATTCTCTATTTAGACCTGACATTAAATGCTGGAAATGAAAAAAACAGACACTACCAAAAGCTTCAAAACTAACACGGAGGTATAAGATAGCAGATTCAAATCAATGCAGCAATAAATATTTGAATAACTACGTAATTTTACGGACAGTAATGCAAAGGCTAGTTTTTGTTTCGGCTTAAAGCATGGGAGTGTACAGATAAGAAAACTGCATGAAACTGTCATTCAGAAAAATACTGCAAGATGAAAGTACATAGAGTGAACTGGCTAACCTGTACAACCATACACAGAAAAAGCCTGACGGCTCTCTAAACATTAACGTCACCCTGAAGAATCTTCTTTGCCAGTGGCAGAGGCTTACGTTAAACTGCTGTAAGGGGGTGACACTCGTATTAGGTTACGCTAAAAACAAGAAACCCCAACAACCAGACCTCAAACACCAAACTTGTAGCTGCTGGTGGTGCGATCACAAAGAACTGCCTATTTCTCTCCCTCCTCCATCCCACCTGCTCCACAACAGACAGCGATCTCATCCAGCACATCAGCTATGCAGCACAACATTCTGAATCCCCAATAGAATGGGCTGTACTGTCTGGAGGATTTATACCAAGTTACTCTGTTTTTCCACTAACGCTAAATTACAGCCATGTGTACAAAGATGGAAAAACAATTCCTCATCTAAAGGCAACTGAAGAACCATAGTTCTTAACTTTCCTGTAAGCAAAGCTACCAGAGAGTAATGTTTTTTCCTCTTCCCAAAATAAAACCACCCCCACACATGCACTTGGAACTGAGTAACACTATATGGTCTTAACACATAAGTACTATTCTACCATAGAGATCAACATGTTAATTAAAACTTGATAATGTCATATGTGGATTCCGAGCTACATGCAAAACATCTCTGCCTTGTTCTGCCAAGTTATAGGAATTCAACATTTTTGCATATTTGGGCTAATATAAATAACCACTACACTATCCAAAACCTGTTATGTCTTTTTTTTTTTTCCCTCCTTGGTCTTCTGTACTCCCACAGAAACCCACTGCCTTCAACTCATTCCCTCTCTTTCACAGAGACACCTAATTCTTCACAGAAAAAGCGGGAAGATCTAGTCTAGTTGCTAGGTTGTTTAGCAGAAAAGGATACTCAAATGAAAACGTTTGCTTTAAAGTTCCTTCTTCATCCTCTCCAGAATAGGAGGGTCTTGAACTGGGTATCTAGCTTGTGCATATCTCATTGAAATAGCTGAGAGATTTGCAGCTAGAAGGGGGCTCCTGTCAGAATAATCTTTATGACCTTCCAAGGCCTTCCTGACATCTTAACCAAAAACCTCACTGCCAGCCCCAAAGTGTTAACTGCCTCCTGACCTTCAGTCAGCTCCTGGCACTGGAGTGGAAATACCAGAGGAGGAGAGCTGAGCAAGATAAAGCAACATCATACGTTAAATCACTGCTGCGTGGCTGTCCAAATATGAGCTTGGAGGGCAGTCATTTGGGGGTCTTTTTGTTTCATTTTGGGAGATTTTAAACCACAGCCAGTGTCTCGGAATACCACAAACTCACTGTGTTGCGTATAATCCTGCCAACAACAAGGCTGTCACTGGTAGAGTCACACTAGTCAGCTGGAAGGCTTTTTATTCCATCCACAACAAGGATTTTTCCCCAATTAACAAAGAAATTGTTGAACCTTTTGGTGAACGCAAGGGCCACGGTATGCATGTACCTTTTTTACTATCTGGATCATTTTGTACTCGTTTATGCTAGGAAATTAAATAATTTTCACAAAATTGATAAGCCTAAAAAAAAAAAATCCAAACACATTCTGCAATGTGGGATAACAGTGACTTGTAGATGTACATGTTTACATAGTCACTGGGTTAAGGAACGAAGAAATATCTGTGTTTTAAGTGTAAAGTAAAGCCAGACATCATCCTCGCCACAGCCAAGTCCACAGTACTGCAGTCGGAAATGTGTGTCAGGGTTTGGGGACCCGAAAGGGCAGACTGCAAGTTAAATATACTAAATATCCAGATACATTTCAAAGCACTTATTAGTAAGAGGCTTCAACAAATTAAAGTTTTGTCTCCCAAATAAATAGCACTTTTCTGACAGCTGTCTTTTTTTTTTCCTGCCAATCTTTTATTTATTCAGATTCTGTGGCTTGGTTATCACTTAACACACATCACTTACTAGTCATCATTATTCAGTCATGATTTAGGGTCTCATCCAGTCATAAGCTCGTCTATTTCTGACTGCAGTCAATGGTCAATACCTATTTATGTTAAAGGTGAAATCGGAACATAACCCTGGGATTATTAATGATGCCCTTATAACGTTATTTGCTTTTCCAGAGGAGGTCTTTTAGTGTTTCCTCCTTAGCTCTGTGACCAAAATACAGCAATCTCCTTGCACTTGTAGTAATTTTCCAATTTCACAGCTTAATAAAAAACGCTGCACAATAATAACAATTTATCAATGCACCCTCTACTTTCAATGAAAACAAGTTGCCAGTCACACCACAAATTAGAATCTCCATGGCTCCATGGTTGTCCTTTGAGTCATGAGTAAAGAGTAACTAGATGCTAGAAATTCTGAATAACCCACACACCCACGCTATATACATACGTCCAAAGAAGATCATTTCCCAGCAGACATTTGTAGACTTGTTATTAACGATCCAGCTGCTAATTTAGCATCTGCTCTTGTTCTCGGGTTACCAGTGGGTCCCTCCCTGCCCCACAACCCAGCTCTGAATGGGTCATACTCACGCACAGCTTTGCTTCTTTAAAATACACTGGTATATTTAGCAACAGTAAGCGACTTTACAGGATAAGGAGGAGGCATGGTTCAGATTAAGTAGGTAAATAAAACTCAATCAAATTAATCAAAAGCAGGTTTCAGAAGAAAAAAAGTCTCTTTGATTTGGACATTTCAGGAAAGATTTGGAAGGTGAATAGAAGTTTTATATATTAAAACTTAACCTGAAAAAAAAAAACCCAAACCATTTCCTAAAAGGCAACTTACTGCAATTTATTTAAACTAGAATTTCTTCACTGCAAAACAAAATCATGTAAGATATGCTATGTATTTTTCCCATATATGGTGAAAAATCTCATTTTTACAAGTGTATTTTTTAAAAAAACTAGTTTCAGACATTAAAACGTTACTTTCAGCATTACTGGAAAACGAAACTGCCACCAGTAAAGTTCCAAACTTTCACTCTAGACTAAGTCAGTTCTGTACATGAAAATGTCCCTATTCTTTGTATATTACATTTAATTTCATTACTAAAACTGAACTTCATGGCTTATATAACAGTATCATAAAGTTACACAATATTCACTTATTCTGATTATTAATAAGTTTTGAAATGGGGTGAAAGAAGAAAGGTACTGAAGTACTAAACCAATATAACTCCATCTGCTGTATATGTATGCAGATATTTAGCCAATTTGTGATAAAAAAATACATGCAATGAAGTATTAAATGCTATTAAAAAAGGAAAATATTTTTACTTAAAAAAAAAATGCATTATCACCTACTCGGTCCTCTCCTTTAAGTGTTCATTGAAATACTGTTCTATTACAGCACATTTTTTTTATGCAAACTGTAATAAAGATGACGCATTATGAATTACAGACTGCTTTAAGCACAGAGGCATACCCAGACATAATAAATGAATTTATGCCAATATTTAGAACTGTAACCACCGGTTATATGGCTTGTAATCAAATTTATATAATTACAAAGGCGTGTACCTGAATACACTGGTATTGTCTAAGCTTGAAAGGAGTTGGAATCAGACTAAGTAAGAAAAAAAAAAATTCTACTCTTACCTATAAGCTTACATCTTAGGTTTTTAAGGGTTTCTTCTACTGTGCTGGTTGTAAAATTTACATCCAGTAATGTAAAGATTCATGATTATTACTATACGTACATGAGATAACAAGTTATTGTGTGAAAATATTTTCCCTCCTTTTTCCTGTGGCACAGGAACTCCTGGTCAGAAAAGACAGCAGAGAGAACATAAAGGTATCAAGGAAAAAGAAAGATGACAAGCAGCTTCAGGAAAGCTATTTATATTTATATGCCCAACTGTAGTAGTACTGTGTTTGGGACCTTCTGGGCCAACTGCAGCAATAAAGGCACCATTAGAGGAATCAAAGCACTGCTGAAGCCTACCTGGGGAGTCACAGCTCAGCCAAGAGCTACAGGATTGTGGGCAAGACCTGGAGGGATGAAAGAGCATGAGATCAAGCAGAGCATGGTCACTGGACAGCAAGCCATGGCAGAGGGAGCTCCTCCCAAAACTTTTATAATGCAGCCCCCAAGTAGCAATAACTTCACTCCAGATACAAATTCAAGTACAATGGTCTTCTCTTCTGTCATGCCACAAAATTAGAAACTTGCATGAGAGAATTAAAGAAAAATGCCAAGAGGAATGAACTTCACTATGAAAGGACAGTTTCATATTTTCCAAGTGTTTTCTCCAAGTGAGCTTGATTTACACCGAGTTCCCAGGGACATACATGTATTTTCAGATAATTTTAATAAAAACACGAAGACCTGAACTCCATCATCTATTAAACCTGCAGGCATCACTGCCAAACTACAGAAACATGCTGACTGTGTCTCTTAAGCACCAAGATATACAAGCAGATACAGAATTTCGAGCAATTTTGTGTCTGCATCAGATGTCAATGGCTGCACTCTACAGTGCAACAATAAAAACAGGTATCCCTCGGTCCTCATCTTCCACACACATTTTGAGGAACACAAGCAACCTCCAAAATTTTGTTTCATGTACAGTACCACCTCCCTAAATAAGGAGAGCTTCACTGAGGAACACTCAATTTCCCCATGTACAGAAAATCTTATGATACATAAACTTGCATGGGTCTGCCATATCATTATTCTCAAAAATCCATCCATGACTGCAACACTTGCTCAATGTAAATAGATTGCAGAACAATTCTGGAAGGAACAGCACAGCTGCTCAACACAGTGGACGTGCTGGCTCCAGAAGAACAGACTACCATATGGTAGCATTTATTTCCGATATTACTCAACATACACTGTCCAAAGCATAGGCTTTGAATCTTCCATCTGCAACTTCTGTGAAATGTGAATGCGCTAATTAAGAGATAAGCTGCAATTTTCAAAGAATCCTAAAACAGTAACACATTTCCTTTAAATGCTGAGAGAGCCTATCAAGCCAGCAGAATGAAAGAAGAATCCATTTCTTTCTATGAGCAGTAAAACAGATCAGTGTCATGTGCTCATTCTCCCTTGCACTATCCATTGGTAGAAAGTCTTGCTCCTGAAACCACCTGTATGCAAGGACTAAAGCTGTGCATGAACAATCTACACCCTAATCCTTCCTTACACATTTCCCAATCAGTTGCATTTGTACTCCTCACAAATATGACACAAAGCAGCCTCCAAAACACATACTATGTGTACATGTCTCCACCTACATAATTTAATTCTGATTAATGAAAGCACTTTCTGTGATAAGCACTATGGAACAGATCACCGGCACCTGAAAAGGCACAGAAGGAACATGAGGTCTCCAATTCACTTAGTGCTCTGAATTTCATAAGAAAGTTTATCTGGTTGCTGGAATATAAGACAATACTATTTCCAACTTCTTAACTGCATCATTATAGTACAATTGAATGCCACTGAATTAACTGGTTTTTCTTTCTATGTACGGTGATGGTACTGTCAGTAAAAGGAAAAAGTAGCATAGAGAATTGAGACATGTCCGTTTAGGGAGTTTCAAGGTTTTAAACGTAAATAAAGCTTGATGAAAGGAATTTAATGCAGGAAAACCCCTGTTGCTGTTGGGGTTTTGTCTACAAATAAACAACACTTATGAAAGATTTATAAATATTTGGATACTGTTGCACAGGTGTAGCCAGGTGCTAAACAAGGCATGAGAGGTTTCTCTGCCATCTGAGCTTCCACGTTATGTTTCCCCAAGTAACCCTGTCTACCTGTTCCTGGTCAAGCTGGGAAGGAAAATTCAGTCTCTGTGCTAGGGACATGTTTGTTACGATCTGCTTGAGAAAAAAAGAAGCAGCACAGGCTAGCCAATCTGCTGGAGGGTAGAAACGTTGCTCAAAGGGACCTGAACAGGCTGGATCGCTGGGCAGAGCCCAATGACATGAGGTTTAACAAGGCCAAATGCCGGGTCCTGCACTTGGGGCACAACAACCCTGTGCAGCTACAGACTAGGAGAAGCCTGGCTGGAAAGCTGCCTGGAGGAGAAGGACCTGGGGGTGTTGGTTGACAGCCGACTGAACATGAGCCAGCAGTGTGCCCAGGTGGCCAAGAAGGCCAATGGCATCTTGGCTTGTATCAGAAACCAGGGTGGTTATTCTCCTTCTGTACTCGGCACTGGTGAGACCGCTCCTTGAATCCTGTGTTCAGTAGCTGAGGAAGCTGGGGTATTTAGCCTGGAGAAGAGGACGCTGAGAGGAGACCTCATTGCTCTAACTACCTGAAAGGAGGTTGTGGAGAGGAGGATAATGGCCTCTTCTCCCAAGTGACAGGGGACAGGACTAGAGGGAATGGCCTCAAGTTCTGCCAGGGGAGGTTTAGGCTGAACATTAGGAAAAAAATTTTCACAGAAAGGGTCATTGGGCACTGGAACAGGCTGCCCAGGGAGGTGGTTGAGCCACCTTCCCTGGAGGTGTTTAAGGCATGGGTGGACAAGGTGCTGAGGGGCATGGGTTAGTGTTTGATAGGAATGGTTGGACTCGATGATCCGGTGGGTCTTTTCCAACCTAGTGATTCTGGGTGTGATTTCTCAGAGATTAATCAAAAGGCTGAAAAACAAAAGATAACCTATAAAAGGGAAGCAAGATAATGTAGTTCCCCTTTTCAACTATTTGGATCACTCACTTGAAGGGTTTATCTGTACCAGAGGATGATATGCATGTCAACTTGAACCATGGAAAAACAGAGCTCTGCTATCAGTCATTGGACCTCACCTGCTATTCAAATCCAGCAAGTTTTGTACACAAAGGCTATTTACATGAAGACAGCTTAATATTTCATATACAGCATAGAGCAGTTTGTTCTGTAACAATAAGGTTAAGCAGGATTTCACATTAAAAAACAATGACTGAATACTGTTCATACATGCACTACTTCTTGTAAGAAAGTAATCCCCCTGCTCCATCCCACCTCCTTCCCCCACCCCTCCCTGGCAAAGTAAAATAAAAAAAAAATAATAATTCAGCATTGTCACTTTCTTTCCAGGTGAATTTAAGCTAAACTGTAAAATAGGAAGCAGTTTAAGACCTTTCACACTTCTCCCAGCCCCGCCATCACTTCAACAGTAAACAGAATTTAAAACCAAATTTAAAAAGCTGAATTTACTCTCAGGTAGCAAATTAGTACATAAATAATTGGCAATGCACCACAAGCAATATTTCTTCCCGAGTAACTCCTTATGAAAATGAAGCAGCTCGGGGAATTTACGGTGCTTTTCATGGCAAGAAACCCATGGTATCTGTATAAACAGGTTTTATACTTCAGGCAGTTCTATATTTATAAAATATTTTTCAGTAGGCCTGGATCTCGCTTTTAAAAGGAGAAAGTATGGTATTTAACCACTTGAATGCAAAGAGTTTTCATTCCAAAATAACTATGGCTAATTTCAGAATACACAATGAAAAATAAACAATTATATAGATGAACAGTATTCTTAAATAGGGCTGGCGTAATGTCATGACAAGTTGTGGGCTTTTCCAAAAAATATTAGCACTATCTGGTCTTGCAAAAAGAACAAGTGAGAACAGAAACACACGCTTTTGCCGCTCTTCATTCTCTGACAAGTGCAAGCAGACTTTCCATCTCCATCCCAACAGAGTCCATTAAACCACGGGAACAGAAAAACTAAGTCTGTCTAGCCCTTACTAGTCCTTTTGTACAATACTACACTAAACCTAAAAAGTAGAAGCTTGCCTTATATGAGGCTGGAAGAGAATAAACCTTAAAGAAAACAGAAAGAAACAAGACAGGTGAGCCAGGAGAGGCAAGACCCTGTATTTTGATCTTGGCATCAAGTACTAAGATCCACTGAGACATTACTTATTAATTGCAACATAGAATTACTAAAAGCAAAGGTATAAAATAACAGCTTGCATTGACCAATATTCAATTATGTCCATAATTCACAATCTGTCTTCTTCAGAAAGAAGAAATCTTCACCAAAAACATAGTTAGCATTCTCTAGAAAAGTAACATTTCCTGATACTGCGAGATTTAAAACTGAGTGAATACTAGTTGCAGAACAACTAACTGTTCTTTTAGGAAGGTTTTCTCTTGTTTCTTACAAATCCCTGCAAGAGCTGGAAGGGGAATTTAGTTACTGGTATTTGCTTAGAACCTGGGAAGAAAAACAACTTCACTTTCATTATGAAACGGTTTAATCAACGCATAGTTGTAGGACTGGACTTGGGTAGTCTCTTTGTAGATAATTTTACAAAGTTAGTACAACCTACAAGACTTGAAATTAATGAAACAATAAGCCTATCAAGCTTATTACTTAAAACTACAGTATAACTTTTTATCCACCTTCTAAATACATAATAATTCAGAAAAGAACACAAATACCAGTACTTAAAATAAAATACCGTTCTGTAATTACCCACAAAAAGTTAGCAACGTTTGATCCTGGACTTTCTATCCATCACAAACATGTACATCTTTGTGTGTCCCACAATGGAAAAGCTGGGTCTGACAAGAAAGTAATTCTGCATTAACACATTATATTCAGGGACAGCAGACCTCATCAGAAGACAGCAATCCTCAACTTCCTAATGTAAGCACAGGAGTATGAATATCTTCTGGTTTATAAAAGTCCATAAGGAGTTCGAGGATGATGTCCTGGCACTCTCTGGATTCTCCCCAGCATCCTAAGGCCAGGCTGACCTCACCCAAGACCACTACAACACACAGCCCTGTGCTGGAGGATCCGCAGCTTCCTTGAGTATAGGAAGGGTTCAGGACTCACTGAGGACAGAAACTTATCTCAGTTTGTTCCCTGTGGACAAGGCACTACCCAGGAAATGAAGCTGCACAACAGACCTTAGGAGCTGTAAATCCAGACACTAAAACGACTGCGTGTTTCGAAAAGTACAAGGTTATGCACATCTGACATTTTATTGTGTTTAGGATGTGATGCTGCTCTGTGTTGCTATGAGATGACAAAGTGATTCTTCAATTTAGCACATGCAAAGAAACAGAGGTAATTAAAAGCAACAAAAAATAAATAATTGTGTTAATTACAACGCTGACAGTTTAGAAACACAATCTGACCTATTTGTAGCTGTACTTAATGAATTGTTAGAGTCAGTCTTAAAAGCACCTCAAGGTGTCACAAGTACCAAAATTCTAATCATGGCAGAAGCCAAAGGCTGGTCTCCCTTCCAAAGAGAACAGCCCTGTCCTAGCAGGGACCAATCAGAGCATTAGTCAAAGCAATTGCCCCATCAGAGCAGAGAAAGCTGTGCTGACACAGAAATGAGAACTGTACCCCCAGGGAATCCAGGAGGCATTTATCTGGTATCCATCAAAGTGTAGGCTTGGTACCAAGTACCATGAGAAGTTATTGAAGGAGAAAAGACTCTGGATTCACACCAAGACATTCCCTCATCAACACCTAGAATCACTGCTGTGCTGTTCAGAAATTAAGAACTGCCATAGGAACAGGGAGCAAAGAAAAGTACAGAAAAATTCTGTCTTCCAATTTTGCGGAAAGCATTTTGATTTTGCAGACTCTCCTCGTGGCACACAGGCAAAAACAAAGCCCTGTGCACACTATGGTCAGGCATGCCACCTCCAATATATTTACCCAGGTGGTATTTTTGCTCCATATGCAGCAAAACATATCAAACAAATGATATGACCTCAAACAAAAAAAAAAAAAAAAAAAAAAATGCAGAAAGAAAAGTCATCTGAGCACAGAAATAAAAAACAAAAATTAAATATGTTTTATTACAAAATAACTTGTAGGTTTTATTTATTTTTGGAACCTTCTAAAGTAGGAAAAATAATAATGCTTATTATACCTCAAAAAAGCTCTACACAACAGAAATAGAAGAAATACTAATATTTTAATGGTCTTGAACAGAATTCATTACTTTATTTTATCTTACACCAGAAAGCCACTGTTACAGTTCCTAACAGACCTCCAGGACAAGCACAAGAGAACACCCATCGCAGGATGTGTGGGGCAGGAAGGAAGAGAGGAGCTTTTAAGACAAAAGACATCTAGGTCATGTCAAGCAGAGCTCTGGTAGGTCTTGCATATGCTACAGCACTAGGACCTTCACACAGCCTCAGAGGACAAACGCCTGCTCATGTCACCATCACACCATCTCCTGACATCACATAACACAAGTACAAAGGAGAAATCCAGCAGTCTCACCCCAAAATAAACCAAAAAGCCTTTTCAGAGGAAAGGTGACCCGAAGACTTAACAAGAATGACTGTCAGATCTGGGAGACTGTGACAAATGATCATCAGTGTTCATTCATGCTCAGGCCCTTGAGTTTTGTTGTTATCTAGCCTAACTAAATCACAGAAGAATTATTATCGAAAGCAGTAATATAAAGAGGTTTTATATTGCCTTATTATGAATGGTAGCACATATGTTTATTAAAACAATGTTTGAAAATTCAGAAAGAATCTCATCAACCACCAGTGTTATCCACTAAAAATCTGTGTATTTGTGTGGTCTTAAGAAAAAAAAAAAGGGAAGAAAAAAAGTCAAAAAAAGCAGTAAGAGTCGATCTGATCAGCATGCATTTATATAAACGAAACCCCAACACAGCAAAGGAAAACAGGTATAGTGAACAGAAAAATCACACTGCTTTTCAGTCACTCTTGGTGAAAGCGTAAAGTAACACTTATCTGATTAAGTACTTCTGGATTGGTACTTGCTGTTGAACCTTACAGTACAGTTATATTTAGAACACTGATAACAAAGTGTGATTTTCTTGCTCAAGCACCATACCAATTCTATGACTTTGCATCTTATCTGTTTATTTTATTGAACACAGAAGGTTTTCACTGTTAGTATCACCAAACCAGCATAGCTCAGAAAGATCATATTTTCTTTTAGCCTTCAGATCACTGCTAGGGCTTGCCGTGAAAACATCGATTGCAACACAACAGCTTCTGGAACACTGAAGCTTACTTCTATCTGGCTTCTTACTTGAAGAAAAAAGGAGGACTCCAGGCTGCCGGGTGGTCCTGGCAATTCATGTAGTAAAAGTTACTGCAGGTTTAATCTTCAGCCCTTCCTGTGCCAAGCAGGTCTTTGAATGTGGATTTTCCCTAAGTGAGCTCCCTAATTACCTGGCTGCTGTACTTAGGTGAGGGACTCTCCATCACACCTTACTAAGCCATTCTATTTTGTATACACCACAGTGAGAAGCAGGGAAAGACAGAGCAACTCACAGGCCAACCTTTAAACTTAGTGCAGGTCAATCACCTCTTACACAACACTGGAGAATGCAGAATGAAACCAAAAAACCCAGTCAGTCTATTGCGCCTCTGCAAGTACCTGGGGCCCAGCTTACGCCAAGTTCTCAATTCATTTGCACCTTTCTTATCTGCTTTAATGATGCTCATCACCTTAGGAGGTTTGAATAATTTTTTGTCTACCAGAGAAAGCTTTATAACTCATCACTGAAACTGTTAGAGACTGCAAACTCTCTTCTATACAGCACATGCCAAGGAACACACAAAACACAGCTTAATGCAAATATCAAGTTAAATTTACAGGGTCACCAGTAAGAAACAGGCTTTGTAGTCCCACAGACACTCTCAATCTGGAAGCTACAGTAAGAACAAAGGGAAACCAACAGAAAAACAATCCTCAATATATTTTCTTTCCCATTTCTATGTTTACAACTACTCTGTGCATACACACAGCATTTTAGGCAGCTCTTTATTGGTGGATTAATGACATGGAAAAGACACCGCTTCTGGTGCGAGGGGAGACAAACAGGTACGAGATTCTGTGTGTCAGCACTGTTGCAGCACGGCCCTGCTATGCAATTTCTGTGACTCACTCCTTGGCATGGGTTAAGTCCCTAGCTCATTGCTGACACTCTCATACTGAAACTATGACAACAATACACTATTCCCAGCATCACTTGTTTAATGATAAGCAGCCTGTCTAGCTGGGCAACTAACAGCTCTGGAAACACTCTATATCTTAAGAAGATTAATATATTATTAATAAGGGTTGTAACTTCCATTAGCTGGAAATGCAGCCACTTTTAAAAGATCCTTAAATCACAAATTCAGCTGGAAACACAGATTTTAAGTCTTTTCCCATTCCCAACTTCGAATGCAGGAGGTGGCTTTACCCACCATGGAAAAAATAAATTTCTAAAGGCCCATCAGTCTCTTAGAAGCAGCATTAAAGTGTGAAAGCTGTCAATTTTCATGGAAATTGCAACACCAGGGCAACACAAAAAGCTGCAGTATACACAGCACAGTCGTTGCCAGAAAACGAAGGGTTTGCTGATGCCAACAGAGTAGTAGCTAAAGGCCAGGCACAGGGGAATACTTGTTAAGGCACTGAATTGCGATTCAGGAGCAGTGAGGTATTTCCCTAACTCTGCCACAGGCCTCCTAGCTGCTTTTTTGAGTGTCATGTTAACAGCCTTCATAATGCTTCTAAGAAAATTCAAGTCTGTGTCTACTGGGGTCTTAATAAATATACATACATATATACAAGGAAATTCTCATTCCTTTGAAAGGAAAAAGAAAAAAAAGCCCTCCATTCTGGCCACAATCACAATTATACTGTGATCTGAATTACTTGGCAAAAAGCAATATGCCATTTCTCTAGAAAGATTAACTACACACAAGGCAGCCATGTATTTACTGAACTGACTTCAAAATAAATATTTAAGTAGTCATTTTCCTTAACAGTCAGCTTGGTTGAACAGTGAGATCTTGAGTGATATCAGGGAAAAATGTTTATGGGCTCTGGAAGAGGGGACAGGCCTCTTGGTTGGACTACAGGAGAGAAGTGAGATTGTGCAGAGAAAAAATCAGAAGGGCTAAGGCTCAACTAGAAATCAAATTGGCAAAGTCGGTGAAAGATAACAAAATATCTTCTAATAAATATATAAATAATAAAAGGAGGACTAGGGAGACCATACAGTCACTATTGGATGCAGAAGGAACAACAGTGACAGGGGATGAGGAAAAGGCTGAGGTACTTAATGCCTTCTTTGCCTCAGTCTTTAATTGTAAAGAAAGTTCTTCCCTCTGTGTACAAACCCAGGAGCTATAGGAGCAAAATGAGGCTCCCATGGTCCAAGAGGAGGTGGTCAGAGCCTTGCTAGCCTGACTAGACACCCACAAGTCTATGGGGCCAGATGGGATTCACTCGAGGGTATTGAAGGAGCTGGCGAATGTGCTGGCCAAACCCCTTTCCATCATCTTCCAACAGTCCTGGAAGACTGGGGCAGTTCCACTGGACAGGAGGGTGGCTGATGTCGTGCCCATCTAAAAGAAGGGTCACAGGGAAGATCTAGGGAACTACAGGCCTGTCAGTCTGACCTCAGTGCAGGGAAAGTCCTGAAACAAGTGATCTTGAGTGCTATCGTGAAGCACGTGCAAGAGAACCGGGTGATCAGGCCCAGTCAACACGGGTTCACAAAAGGCAGGTCTTGCCAAACTAACCTGATCGCCTTCTATGACAAAGGGACTCGGCTGCTGGACGAGGGAAAGGCTGTGGATGTATCTTCCTGGACCTCAGTAAAGCCTTTGACAAAGTTTCTCACAGCATTCTGCTTCGGAAACTGTCAGCCTCTGGCCTGGACAGGATCACACTCTCCTGGATGGAAAACTGGTTGGATGGCCGGGCCCAGAGAGTGGTGGGAAATGGAGTTAAACCCAGCTGGAGGCCAGTGACAAGTGGGGTTCCCCAGGGCTCAGTGCTGGGTCCAGTCCTGTTCAATGTCCTTGTCAATGACGTGGATGAAGGCATCGAGTGCTCCCTTAGCATGTTTGCAGACGACACTAAGCTGAGTGGAAGTTGTGGATCTGCTGGAGGGTAGAGACGTTGCTCAAAGGGACCTGAACAGGCTGGATCGCTGGGCAGAGTCCAGTGGCATGAGGTTTAACAAGGCCAAATGCCGGGTCCTGCACTTGGGACACAACAACCCTGTGCAGCTACAGACTAGGAGAAGTCTGGCTAGAAAGCTGCCTGGAGGAGAAGGACCTGAGGGTGTTGGTTGACAGCGACTGAACATGAGCCAGCAGTGTGCCCAGGTGGCCAAGAAGGCCAATGGCATCTTGGCTTGTATCTGAAATGGCGTGACCAGCAGGTCCAGGAAGGTTATTCTCCCTCTGTACTCGGCACTGGTGAGACCGCTCCTCGAATCCTGTGTTCAGTTCTGGGCCCCTCACCACAAGAAGGATGTTGAAGCTCTGGAGCGAGTCCAGAGAAGAGCAATGAAGCTGGTGAAGGGGCTGGAGAACAGGCCTTATGAGGAACGGCTGAGAGAGCTGGGGGTGTTTACCCTGGAGAAGAGGAGGCTGAGGGGAGACCTCATTGCTCTCTGTAACTACCTGAGAGGAGGTTGTAGACAGGAGAGTAATGGCCTCTTCTCCCAAGTGACAGGGGACAGGACAAGAGGGAATGGCCACAAGCTCTGCCAGGGGAGATTTAGGCTGGACATTAGGAAAAAATTTTTCACAGAAAGGGTCATTGGGCACTTGAACAGGCTACCCAGGGAATGCTTGAGTCACCTTCCCTGGAGGTGTTTAAGGCACAGGTGGACAAGGTGCTGAGGGTCATGGTTTAGTGTTTGATAGGAATGGTAGGACCCGATGATCCGGTGGGTCTCTTCCAACCTGGTTATTCTGTGATTCTGTGGTCATCTGAAGCTGTACCCATGCGAGTGCTTTAAATTGTAGCTAGCTCCCCTTACCCAACTCTGTCTAGTGGTAAATCCTGAAAATTCACTCGTAATTGGCACAGCTTCCCCAAACAGGGTGGTGAGTAAAATCTGTGCCCTCAAAATGTAGCACTATCCCCTGCTGAGCCCTAGAGTACTTTCATAAATACAAGCTATGTGACTTAAAATGTAAAGTCACAGGAGGAAAACCTGCAGAAAAAGGATGTTGGAATTACAAGGGTAGAACATGAAGAATAAAGAAATAACAGGAAACAATAGGAAAAAACAGGTTTGATTTTATCACACAGTGGCAGAAGCAGCATAGAAGAGCAAGATGAAAAAAATACAAAAGATATACACAGGAAAGAAAATTATGAGAGACAGCTGGGAGACTGGCAGAGTGATAACCAACCCTAGATATCATAGAGAGCCCAGAAATGGAAGAGATTTTAAGAAGCCATCTATTTCAGCTTCTACTCTCTTACAAGACTAATGGGTTTCTGAAAGAAAGAAAAAAGGACATAAAAAGTGGTGAAAATAAGATAGGAGAATTGGGAAACTGGAATTCAGAATGAACAGCTGTCAAGACTGGATTGCATTGCATTTATCTCATGATTTAGCTTGTTCTTACAATTAGCATGCTTATCTTCAGCAGTCCTGGGATGTTAGCCATGACCAAAACCACAAATGCCTTTCAGCATATCAGAGGTACAAAACACAGTAAAAATTGTCTTGTTTCTTTTCATGAAACAGAAAGCACAATTCTTCTGTCACCATTACTGGAGTCTTAGTTAATGTGAGGTTATCTCCACTAGCACAAAGAGAAAAACTTTGGACTCAAACCACTTCTGAGATGAGGACAGGGCTACCTGCAGTTCTTGAAAAACATATGAGAGAGGAGTTCCTTGTCTCAGGTCTGCATGTGAGAAGCTCCATCTGAATTCCACAGGTGCAGAGCACAAACAAATGGAGACACAATATGAAAGATAATTCCAAAAGCATAACTGTTAGTCTTGCAACTGCTGAAGGCAGCAATCTTTACAGCAGGTATCAGACTGCAGTCATCATCCTTTGTCATCCAGTACTCTGCACACTACACTGAAAACTCATATAAATACAAAGCATGGGAAACATATGCAAATTGACCAGTTTTCCAATTTTGATTTACAGATTACTTACACTGCTTTGTCTGTATACCCTAAATCTTCTAACATCTGGAGGTAAAACAGAGTGCAGTGTAAGCAGTGCAGCTGTTCACATAAATGTTCTGCTGACAACAGTTCCCTCCAGGCTTTTTGAGATGTTTACAAATAATACACTAAACATAAGCTTAGCAAAAAGTTTTCTTTTTCTTTGTTTTAAAGCTGGATGTACAGTTTCACAAAGTAACCCACTCAGTTATATGGAGTAGGCATAAAATAATATGAAAAGGTTTCAACAAGTTGAAATGTGCAACCTGCTCTGTACCTGAGGGTCTGCTTTTCTGCATGTAAGCATTACCAATGTTTTACATCTGACTTCCAGGTTGACTTCAGTCCAGCAGGTAAGACCCTCCAAAGCAGGTGTGCTAGCATGTGCCTGGATTTGTTAGAAATGTAAGGCCCTATGAGATAGGCAAGGAAGCTAAAGCACAGAAAATTAACGTTCTGCTTATAGAAAGCACTGATATATCTTGATGAGCACAGGGTTTTCCTACATTTGCTGAAGTCACCAGAAGCAGCTTTTCTGTGTTCAGATGCAAAGGCAAGGAGAAAGACCCATGAGCCACTGTTTTATGCGAGCGACAGAGATGCTTCCAGTGACAGCAGAAGATGCTCTGCATTTTGCAAGACTCCTAACAGAGCAGAACAAAACCGATGCTTTAAGTCCTCGTTTTAGGCTTAAGCTCACTATGTCACACATTACCAATGTATGTCTATTATCCCATAATATGGTGAAAAACATCACCAGTCAGATGTTCAATACACCCAGACAGAAACCTAGCTCTGCTCTCCCTAATGAAGTAAGGGCAGACACAGACCACAAGGCAGTAGGTTTTAAACAAGTGTACTTCTCTCTTCTAGCATCCACTGCATGATCAAAGAGGAATAAATCCTGATTGCTGCTGTTACTATTGTTTGTCGTAAACTCACCTTCATGAGCTAAAAAAAAAAAATTAATTAAATAAAGCATCAGGGACTTGGTACAACTTTACAAAACTCATGCCTAGCAATTAATAATAATAATATTCTCAGTCCTAAAGTCTACCTGAAACTGAGAAATAGGAAAACCCCTGCAGCACCAATACATACTGCATTTTTAATTTGCCATTTTAAACAACAACCAAAGAAAAACCCAACAGTATTCTGACTTTTAAACGTGCAATTCTCAAGCAGCCATGCTATGAAAACACATGGAAGCAATTCATCTGTGTAAAGCACAGAGCAGAGCTGCTCTACACCATACTAAATGATACCTGGAATTTGTTCACTGCTCAGAAGAAACTCATAATGTTGCTGTTAATGATTTACGCACAGATAAAACAGCTCTGCCTAAATTTTGTTAGAAATTGTGAAGCTGTGGTCATTTTAACCTCTTGCTTTCATAACTGCAAGCTAACCCAATGAATAAGCTGTGAACACATGCAGTGTCTCTTCTCCCATGAAAGGAAGGTATTCCTGCCACAGGGGCCTTAAAAGCCAGTGTTCGTTCCCAGGGCACACTCCATAGACACAGCTCATACCTGAACTCATATGGGAACACACAAGGACAGATGAAGCTGTCCTCCTGCTGCACTTTCCTGTCAAATTCCAGACAGATTTCCTCATTGAGCAAGTAAAACCTGATTAGGGGCCAAATATCCACCTGTTTCCAGTATGGACGTTAGCAACTCGGGGAAAAACAAACTGTTCAGTGAAGCCCACTGCTATCAGCACAAACGCATCCAGGATTGCAAGGAAAGGCAACAAGTAGCAATTCAAGGCTGAAATCATCACAGATAAAACAGACAGGCAGTATCCATCAGCATACACAACAGTGTTGCCATCAGCTTCTGCAGAAGTGGATTAGCACCCACACACCTTGCTATACAATATTCCAAGTCCATCTTCACCTAACGACTGGACTTCCCTCCTTCAGCCACGTCAGAAGTGATCCAATTGAAGTTTGTGCAGTTACTGTAATTTCTTTTCATATATGTGATACCCAAGTCTGGCCACAAACACGTTTACACAGCTGAAACCAGTTACATAGGATTCAGGAGGTTTGTTGAGAAATGCCATCAGACTCCAGTGCTCACCTCCAAGAGGCACTGTCAGTTTCTCACTGCAAATTCAAACTCTTCAGTGAATCTTTAGATACTGAGCAATCAAGACAAATTTTTAATCAGTAGTCCAACTGAGAAATGCTAGCTGCTCTTCAAAGCACAGATCTAATTGGCATCGTAGATCCTCTCTTCACCAGGATTTTAGAAAACAGCTGTATCATTACATAAGCTACGTACTGAAAGAGGAAGCACATTTTATCTGTTGGTTTACATAAAATATTAGCTTAAAAGGTCACAATCAAACAGACCAGTTTTCAAAAGGAATTAAGCATTTTATTTAAAAAAAAAATCAGCAAGCCATACGATGCTCTGCAAGTCAAAGAAGCACTGCACACACACGGTTTCATTAGTACAGCACTCACAATAGAATCTTTTCCTCGCCCATCGCTCCCTTTTCTACCTTCCAAATTAGGCACTACAAGACTTCCTATCAAACACAGAAACTTGGGAAATGAAACCTAACAAAACTACTGCAGCCCACTAGCACGAACTTCAAAGCCGTCCTGTTTCGCTGAAAGCTGAATTATGACACAAACTTTAGAACTAAAAATAAAAAAAGCTGCCGAGGCAACGCCAGCCTCGCTCAGCCCATGCGGGCAGCGGGAAGTAGAGCAGCAAATCGCGGAGAGCAGGCAGCACAGCTCTTACAAACTTGCTCAGCTCCTGCTTTGACAAAAGGGATCACTCAGGGCTTCATCTCGCTGCTCGTCTAATTAACGGGACTAACGAACTCGCTGCTGCCACGCTCTGCGCTCGTTTCCTCCCCCCCGAGGAGCCCCGGACCCCCCCGGGCCAGGCGGCAGCGCTCACCGCGGGCTCCGTGCGGGTCCCCCGGGGCTGGAGGCACCGGAGCCGCGGACCCCTGACAGCTTCGGGCACGATTTAATTCGAGGTCGGCGTCGCTTCGCCCTCACTCCGGGCTGAGGGAGCTCAAGGAGCTTTCCGAAAGGCTTTTGGGCAGCGGCGGGCGGCCACGTTCGGAGAGAGGAATCATAGAATTACAGAATAACCAGGCTGGAAGAGACCCACCGGATCATCGAGTCCAACCATTCCTATCAATCACTAAACCATGACCCTCAGCGCCTCACCCACCCGTCCCTTAAACACCTCCAGGGAAGGTGACTCAACCACCTCCCTGGGCAGCCTCTGCCAGTGCCCAATGATCCTTTCTGTGAAGAATTTTTTCCTAATGTTCAGCCTAAACCTCCCCTGGCGGAGCTTGAGGCCATTTCCTAGCTTAAAAGGTCACGAGCAAGCAGGCTGGCTTTTGAGAGGAATGAAAAAAAAAAAACCAAACCAAACCAAAATAATAAAACCCAAACCATTAAGCTGTATGTATCACGCTCTGCAAGTCAAAGGAACGGCGCACTCGTAGGTTTCGTTCCTACAGCGCTGGCAATAGAATCTTTTCTTCCCCGCGTCCCACCTCCCAAGTTCGGCGCTCCTAGCGAGCATAAGACACCCGAGAAGAAGCTGGCGAGGAGCGAGCCCAACCCGAGCCGGGGCAGCAGGCACCTTCCCCCGCGTCCTGCCCTTCGCTCCCCTCTCTCCCTCTCCTCCCCGCGAAGAAGCGGCGGCGAGGGCAGCGCTTACCCGCTGGGAGGCTTCCCGGCCCCCGGGCGCACCAGGGTCTCCATGCCCGGCGACCCCTCGCTCCGCAGCCGCGGAGGATGGAGAGGAGCGAGGCTCCAGCCCGGCCCCGCGGCGCGGCCGGGGACGCCCACAGCCCGCTCGCATGTGACCGGCGGGGGCGAATGCGGAGGCGACCGCACCTGCTCCCAAAACCCTCCTACGCCTCCGGTAAATTCGCCGAGGCTCGCTGGGGAGTTCTAGGAAGCGAGCAGCTTTCACTCAGGCTTGGGCGACAGGAGCGAGTGATCTCCATCAATCGTGAGCAGCGAGACAGGGGCTGCTTAAGGAATGTGCTTCCAACTGACGTGCAAGTGTGTATAAGTTTTCCTAGAAAACTTATGCATATTCTATTACCGTCCAAGGTCTAATTTTAATGTTATTGTGAACTTCACAACAGTCAGACCTCTCGCTGATTTGGAGCTGGCTCCAAGCCCTGCCTGACCTTGCTTTTGAGATAGGGAGAGACTCCAAACAGAGCTAATTACAGCAGAAGAGACATCTGTTCATCACAGAGCACACTGCAAACAATACATTATTATCTTCCAAGAGAAAAAACAGTCTGAAAGAAAATATACTGTCAGAGGGACATTCTTTCTAACTTTCAAAAAACACTTAGGAAACTAGTGTAAATAAAAAAAAACCCTCCACTTCTTATAATGGTAACTTCTTGTATCACCTCTTCTGCCATAAACTTGGCAAAACCAAAGCTTGCCCAGCAGCTATGCCTGGAGACTCAGCCCTACGGGGAATGAAGGCTTTCCACGAGCCTCAGGCCCTTCTCACCACCTAACGTGGCCACATATAATTAATGGCATGAGGTTTAACAAGGCCAAATGCCGGGTCCTGTACTTGGGTCACAACAACCCTGTGCAGCTACAGACTAGGAGAAGCCTGTCTAGAAAGCTGCCTGGAGGAGAAGGACCTGGGGGTGTTGGTTGACAACCGACTGAACATGAGCCAGCAGTGTGCCCAGGTGGCCAAGAAGGCCAATGGCATACTGGCTTGTATCAGAAATGGTGTGACCAGCAGGTCCAGGGGGGTTATTCTCCCTCTGTACTCGGCACTGGTGAGACTGCACCTTGAATCCTGTGTTCAGTTCTGGGCCCCTCACCACAAGAAGGATGTTGAGGCTCTGGAGCGAGTCCAGAGAAGGGCAACAAAGCTGGTGAAGGGGCTGGAGAACAGGCCTTATGAGGAGCAGCTGAGAGAGCTGGGGTTGTTTAGCCTGGAGAAGAGGAAGCTGAGGGGAGACCTTATTGCTCTCTACAACTACTTGAAAGGAGGTTGTGGAGATAAGGATGCTGGCCTCTTCTCCCAAGTGACAGGGGACAGGACTAGAGGGAATGGCCACAAGTTCTGCCAGGGGAGGTTTAGGCTCAACATTAGGAAAAAAATTTTCACAGAAGGGGTCATTGGGCACTGGAACAGGCTGCTCAGGGAGGTGGTTGAGTCACCTTCCCTGGAGGTGTTTAAGGCACGAGTGGACGCGGCGCTGAGGGGCATGGTTTAGTGTTTGATAGGAATGGTTGAACTCGATGATCCCGTGGGTCTCTTCCAACCTGGTGATTCTATGATTCTATAAGGCTTGCTTCTCCTTGACTTTATTATACTTATTTATTTTCTTAGACACTGCGCAAACAATTCTTGAAATCAATAGCAATTTTGGTTAAGAGAGGAGCTGGAGGGTGGGGATAGCGCATGCACGGCAAGGCAGGCTTCTTCCAGGATGTCTCAGCCCCTGGGTGGGAACCCAGCACCGGGGAAGGCAGCATGGAGCCCCTTGCACTCGCGGCCTCACCCCCGGACACGAGGCTCGTGCCCCGAGCCCTGTGAAGGGCTTGCTGGCACACCCTTCACAGTAATGCAGGTGGCATGCTAAAACCTCAGCGTGCTGTTTCAGGAATATGCCCCTTGCATCATTTTACCCCAGAAGAGCAACTGTTAGGTTTGTGTGTGAAAGGAGAACCAAGTTGGAGGCTGCAGAGCCTGGCTTACATTATTGCAATATGTGCACGCTCTTGTGTGTGCCCGGCACTGGGAACCCTGGCCTCTCTTGGGCAACTCAGGAGTTCTCTGCTTCCTCCAATCCTCTCTTTTTGCTTCACCTTACTTCCTCAGCCCTGGGTCAGGAGACAGGAGTGAGCAGGTTGAGTAAAGTGATGGTGAGAAACTCGGGCAAAGGACTGCAAGGGGAAAGGGAGATTGCTGTGTGACTTGCCTTTGCACCTGGCTGCCTTGGCAACAGTCCCACAGGTCCCAGTTAATGGTCCCCTCTTTTCCCAGCCCTTCCCTCCTGTCAGTCTTGAGCTCCTACCTCTGATATTCTTCCCATCAGAAAATTTCTTTCCCAGCTCAGTGACTAAAGTAAATGCAATCAATTCCACTTGACCCACAAGCATTTCTTCCTCAGCAAGTGAAACTTGGCGAATCTAGGTCAGAAGCTGCACGATGGCATTACTATATGCAAGAAGCTCCCATCCTGGACAGACTGTAAATATTTGGAAATATTCAGACACTGGATTATTTTGCCAGTAACAGAAAGGAAAAAGATGCATGCATCTTTCCCATACTATATGAATGGAAGATTACTGTAAACACTCACCTTTGTCTTGTGTCAAGGCTTTTGCATTATGACTGAATCACAGAATCATAGAATAACCAGGTTGGAAGAGACCCACCAGATCGTCGAGTCCAACCATTCCCACCAATCCCTAAATCATGCTCCTAAGCACCTCGTCTACCCTAACCTTAAACACCTCCAGGGACGGTGACTCAACCACCTCCCTTGGCAGACCGTTCCAATGCCTAACCACCCTCTCCGTGAAGAATGTTTTCCTAATCTCAAGCCTAAATCTCCCCTGGTGGAGCTTGAGGCCATTCCCTCTCGTCCTGTGCCCTGTCACTTGGGAGAAGAGGCCAGCTCTCTCCTCTCCACAACCTCCCTTCAGGTAGTTGTAGAGAGTAATAAGGTCTCCCCTCAGCCTCCTTTTCTCCAGGCTGAACAACCCCAGCTCTCTCAGTCGCTCCTCATAAGATTTGTTCTCCAGCCCCTTCACCAGCTTTGTTGCCCTTCTCTGGACTCGCTCCAGAGCCTCAACATCCTTCTTGTGGTGAGGGGCCCAGAACTGAACACAGGATTCAAGGTGCGGTCTCACCAGTGCTGAGTACAGGGGGAGAATAACCTCCCTGGACCTGCTGGTCACACCATTTCTGATACAAGCCAAGATGCCATTGGCCTTCTTGGCCACCTGGGCACACTGCTGGCTCATGTTCAGTCGGTTGTCAGCCAGCACCCCCAGGTCCTTCTCCTCCTGGCAGCTTTCCAGCCAGGTCTCTCCTAGTTTCTGTGCATTTACCCCAATATATAACAGAACACTTATTGTAGTATAGTCATCCTTCATTTTGTGTTCTCTTGCTTTGACAGCCTATGGTCTCCCTTCAATTCCCATCTCCTCAGCAGAGAATTAAGAATGCTGCTTTCCACAGAAAAGGGATGATTTGTGATTAAGATACAGTAGTGACGCTGTGTGACTGGATTCTTTTGCATTCCTGAGATACACAGATGGCCTAAAGGCAGTGGAAGCAGGCAGCTGACATAAGTAGAAATCAAATATACAGATTTGGAGAAGCAAAAGATTGATCTCTGATTTCCCTGTTATCATGGGTAGGAGTTGGCTGAGTCACCAGAGTCCAGTATTTACCTCAGGCATCTGAGCAATATGCCATGGTAATGAGCTACATGCATGTTCTTAATTTGCACCCTTATGAAAATAAACAGGCCAGCTTACATACTTTAGTTTGGAAATGGATTGGTTCAGAGACTGCATGCTGTCAGTTATTGTAGGTCCTGAATGAATGGTGATCTATTAAATCATGGGAATTTGATTCATAGCTCTGTTCATCATCTATTCAGTAATTTTTCATCTCCGCTTTTTACTCCTAAATCTAAATGAACTCTTTCCTATCCTTGAATAGGTGCTAAAGCTGCATAGGCACAAAAGCATTACAAAACTCCCCAAAACTTCCCTTGCTTGCATCATTAGCAAACTGCACTGCTCCAGTTATATCAAGAACCTGAACAAACTTCCTTTGCTTCAGTTCTAACTTTTACTCTACCGTGATACCCTTGAGTGGAGGTGTAAAATGTGAAACAATAAAAGAGTATTTGCTTATTATGTTCATTTCATTTTGTATAGCACAGCAAAAGAGTGAAAGCCTAATAATCACAAAATCATCATTTTAATAGGTCTCCAGAGCTCTAGGAGCAGCAGCAGCAACTGACAACAAACCCCAGTTCTTCAGTCCTGTGTAGCTGATGGAAAAGCCAAGTGAAATAAATGCAGGGAGCATACTCCGCAGTAACACAAGGGAATCTGCCTTTCTCCAGGCCTCTTGGCACTGGGCCTGACTCTCCAAAAAGGGCAAAGGGACATTTCCAGTGTGCATTGTAATCCCCACAGTTGGGGTGCTATGCTGGAATTTTTAGGCAAAAGGCATTAGTTTGGAGAGGGGATGCATGACTTATTTGCCAATCTCATTAAATCAGGCTGAGCATGTTCAGTGCCCATCCCCCCCCCCCCCCCCAAACCCAGGACTGTCTTTTTAACCCTTTCCTGTCTGTATAGCTTCACCTCCTCAATATATTTTCTAAGAAAATTAAGTCATTGAAATGACAAAATCCTTGCTGTAAAATAGTTTAGTGCTTTAAAAATAAGTAATTAATCACCAGTGCAATTTTGCATTTCTGCTTTTATTTCAAAACATTATTCCTATTTTTCCTCACTTTTACTGCTAGCTATATTAATGAATCAATTTGAATTTACAGAATAAACTTAGCTGATTGCATAAGGAATCTGGTAAGACAAGTCTAATACCAAAGAATTTGTTTCAAATGTAGTAAAACCAGGTTAAAATTAGCTCAGGATTAGCTAACATGCACCATTTAACTAAACATTTTCTCAAGTTTAGCACATTTCTCTTCCTATGATTCAGGTGTTTGAGGACCTAGAATTAGACACCAAGTCTGAGCTTAAAAACCAAGGCAAAATACAGCAAACCTGAATTTATAGCAGGAAAATATTGTGAATAGAAATTAGTAAATGTGGTTGACTTTAGTTAAATGGAAACACACATTTTTTTAACCACATAAATCCTTTTCCCATTCTCTGCAATCTAGAACTTGCAATTTAAACATTAGTCCCTGTAAGAAAGTTGATTTAATGTACAATTGCAGAATTCCTGGCTAAGTAATTATAGCAATTGGAGCTGTGTTGCCTCAAGCTCACAAAATTCTTTCGTTTTGCTATCCACAGGAAAAAAAAGAAGTAAAGAAAAGAAGACAGATTAGATTTTCAGTTCTTGCTAGATGATTCTGTTGAGTCTCAGAGCCACTCTTCAGAAAGCTATTCTGGAATTCAGCCCTACAGGTCCTATTGGTTTTATTAGGAATCTGAAATAATATATCAAGTCACTGCTAGTCCATATAAGACTAACACAACATTATCAAATACCACTGAAGAGGCTGAATTTGCTTTAGAAAGGAAGCACGACTTGATGAGTGGGTCACTCAAGGGGGAACAAGGGTATTGTGCTTGTCTCTACCCATAGTCATATAGCAAATCACTGACAAGTTTCTCATACTTATCTTGTGTCATGCTGAGGAGCCTCCTTTGTGACTCAGTGCCAAATTGCACTTGCACAGCATCTAGAACAGAGCAAAAACAGTTCCTGCCCTGGACAGCCCAGGGTTTTCGGAACAACAATTTCATTTTTCTTCATGGATTTAGAGACTTATATATAAGAAGTCTGTGATGTCAATTGAAGCTCCAAAGAAAGAACCGAAAAAGATACTAATCATCTGAAAACATGACAAAGAAGTCATCTGAAAGTGCAAGTGGGTGTGGATGCAGGTCTATGTGGCTTCATCTGAGACTGTTTATATTATTTCTGAGTTATTGGGTAGTTAACTCACACGTATGTGAAAATACCGAAGCTTGCCCTTTGTCTTGTTACCTCTCAAACTGTTTGGTTTTGAAAGATAGATCCCTTCAGAGACTCTTATCTCCCAAAACTTACTGAAGTCAGTGGAGAATTTAGAAGATATTTGGCCTTAAGATATCTAGAAAAAGGAATTGGGAGTATGATGGAGAAAGCAAGAAACTCTTTCACAGCCTTTGCATGGAAAAGGCTGTTGAGGAAACCTCAGTGTGGTCTTGCAAGTGACAAAGTGGAGAGAAGGGTAGTGCCGCATGGCAGACTAGCAGGTGCATGATGCAGTGCTAATGCTCGGGACCTGCAGGGCAGATCAAGTGCTGTCACACCAGGTAAAAATATTTGGAAAAGGGAGGTTCATTTTGCCTTAGAGAGCATTTCAGGCCATGCATGCAAGGCAGGGAACGTGTATGAACAGAGATGGCGAAACAGTTTTAAACTGTGATGTAAATAGAATAAGAGAAGTTTCTGTGAATGACACAGCCATCAGGAAATTAAAAATGAGTTATTTTAAATGTGGCTAAAAGTGGACATGGCAGACATCAGCATAACCCAGACTAAAGCTGATATGTCTCTATAATATGCTGACACAGTCCTGAATCTAAGAGCTGTAGACCTTTTGGGGATTTTCTTTTAGAAGTTGGGTGTTGATTATGTGATTTTTGGTTTTCTTCCTCTTTCCCCCACCCCCCCAAACAGTTTAACAGTCTGTTTCTTTTCCCTAACAATTCATTCTATATATTTTTGAAAAAATAGCCTTCTATTTCTTCCCTTTTCTATTATTTCTCTTCTGGGAACTTCTTGGTCAGAGCTCCTGTTCTTGGGCTCAGCTGTGGCAAAAACTTCCCTGGGCAAGATGCTAATATAAGATGCTTCCCAAAATCAATGTGTTGCATGACTCACACCTGTCTGAGAACAGTGACAGAGAAGACTATACTATTATCCACAGAAAATGTAAAATTAATCTCTAATAGCATCTGATATTATATGTCTGAAAAAAAATATCAGGCACTCTTGACCAGGTTACCAACCAAATTTGAATCAAACTCTTAGCTAATATTTTTAAATGCATCTTCACTGTACTGAGCTGTGTCATCCCACTCAATGTGTTGGTCAGGGTGACCCAGCTACAGCCATTCCTCGCTGTGTGGTTTTTGCTCTTTGTTTGCCAAGGTAAGGAAAGTCTGAGGTTGTCAAAGCAACATTTAAGAGAAGCAACTCACTTCTTCCCAGATGCTGGTCCCACTAAAACTCCCTTCATCCTTACCTCTTTCTGTAAGGAAATCATCTTGTGCTATGCTTAAAATCATTCATTATCTCTTAAGTATTTTTGTGGAAGAGGAGTAGAGCAGAACCACTTAGCACAGTTCATATAAAGTGCATGTAAAGAAGAGCTAGTCAGTTGTTGTGCCTTTTAGTGTATTGTTAAGCGATCAGTTGTGTTCCAAATATAAAGTTTTTGTTACTGCTGTAACAAAAAAATATTGTTGGATTTTTCACTTTGACTGAGTTTGTGAATTCAATCATAAACTCAGTCTTGCATTGTAAATGGAGCAGAACTATCAAAAAGGGAAAATGATGTGTAAATAACTTTCCACAGATCTGAAAACAGTTCATTTAGAAATGACGTGAAGTCATAGCAGAGCACTTTACTTTGGCATGACACTTTTCAAGTCATTTGAAAATGGCCAGGCTTTTGTATAGGTAGGACTGACAAGGAGATAGCAGAAAGGACACTCCCTGCATGGTCTAGTGCAACAACAAATAAAAGAGAAAGGTTGCTCTCTGTAAACTGTAGACATGGCACGTTCCCAATTTTTGTTATGCAGCACATAGCGTACACACTGCCACATAGCTCCACCACTGCGACCAGCCTGTGCCTCTCCCATGCATTGTAACTCAGCTTTCCTCCAGCCTTCTGCCACTTGTAACACTAGCTTTCCTGTGGAGCTTCACCAACTAACTGCTGAAGTTACTCTTGAAGTAATCCCTGCAGTGACCAAATGCCCTTAGAAAACAATTCTCAAGTGAACTATGTCTGTATTGAATATTCAATACCAGGATTTCTATTTCAAAAGGCTATTTCTGTTTTCATGTATATATAATATAGCCAAGCTAAAATCAGAAGAGTTATATTCACTCACAGTCCTCTCTATAAATATTTAACACTGTATGAGATAAGCTTTATTTACAACATTCATAACTCTCTTTTAGCTCACAGGCTAGGTTAAACTTCTACCGCTTTTAAATAGATTCTTTTTCCGTACAAGCTTTCACTGAGATTTAGAAAGGTTCCACAGTTAGGAGGTAATGGTATCTCAAAGTTTCATTTTCAAGTTTTGGGATAGATAAATAACAACATAGATTTTACAGAATTTCATAGTTACTTATGTAATTCTCATTTCACACTTGGATCGTCCCATGCACCTTTCAGTTACTCCTCCTTGAGAGCAGTATAAAAAAAGTAGGATTTGATTCTGTATTTAAGTCAGAACTAATGCATTCCAGATAAAGAGAAATATATTTGTACTTATGCAAAAATAGAAAAGTACCAAGCTTGGTGCTGCCACTCTTTCTATTGAATTACTTAATTCCTGATTGCCTTAGTTGAACAACACCTCAAAGGGCACAAAGATTTACATGCATATAAAAGTTCACCAGTATTACAATTAACTTATATTCCTTAATTCTTTACAAAAAATAAGATCCTTTGAAAACCATATCATCTCTAGAATGTTCCATAAACTGAACAGGTACTTGAGAAGCTGCATGCTGTTAAATTGCTACATGTACCCTTGAAGGCCTACCCTTTATTCATTTCTGCCTCAAATGTAGACCTCATGAACTTGCTGAAATCACTGAATTACATTAATACGAGACTCATACACCTGAACGGCAGAGCTTTAATGAATGCTGCTGTCAGCAAAGCATGTGAAGAACGCAGATAGAGTCTGAAGACTGATGTACATAAAGCCTTATATGTAATTCAGACTCAGGTTACAATTGTGAGGAGGTAAATAATGAAATAACTTACCTTGATAAGTTTTCTCTGGCCATATTTAAGTTGATACCATGTACAATAAAATTTTTATAGCCACCATCATGTCATGACATAATCAGTGGTGGAGAGGGTGGGTACCCCATCACCTGCCCCTCCAAGGCCAGCAAAGATTTCTTACCTCTCCCTTCATACATTTCAGAAACTTTACACCTTGATATCAAGAATACTTTTCACTCTTTTTGCTAACGTACCTTGAGACCAATCGTGCTGCTTAGCTCTTTTTCCAAAAGATACAGATTAGCTGAGTATGGCAAATGAAGAGGAAGGCAGGTCTTCCAAAGATGTCTGGAAGTACTAATCCGGGAGAATTTGGGCTGAGATGAACTACACAGTTGATTCACCACAGTATCATTGGACAGATGCAGTCACACAGGGACAAGACAGGATAATACCTCTGTCTTTAGAAAGGGTTGCAATCACCTTCCATATCCAGCTCCTGTAAGCAACACATAATTAGAAACAAGAAAAACTCTCCTTTAATTAACAAGGAAGGGATTGGATAAACTGGCCAGCAAAGAGGGGTGGAGAAAATATGGATTATCTGGAGAACATGACTAGCCTGATCCAAAGCCTGCCAATATTAATGAGAGGTTTTCTACTGGCTCCAACTGGTTTTTCCAAATCTTTCACATCGCTTGACAACATGGGCAGTGAAGACTGGGTGTTTTACGCAACCTTTCTTCTCTCATTTCCTCCCCTCTTCCTCTTGAATGTGAGGTTAATTGCATCTTGATCCTGCCTCTGGCCACTTATAGCTACATGAACATTCACAGGAAGCTGCTGTTTACTGGTGTCTAAAGGACAACTTGAAGGTAAAAAGTCCCTCATGTGCTTTAAATGCCTTATACGTGACATGAGCTGACTGATGAACCTTTGGAACCTTTTTACTTCTCTGTCTTCTCCTAGCTTGACACCCTGCAATCTCAGGGGCTGGATATAAATTATGACATAATTAAAATGAAACAACACTCTTCTTTTTCAGGTGAGTCATCTGCAGGTATCCAGGAAATGTACAGTGTGAAAATTAGCTCTGGTTCAGGGCATTAAGAATAAAATAGCTCATTAGACCTCCTTTGTAAAAATAAATGTACAGCACTTCTAACTTAGAAATACTGAAAAATAATTTCCTACTGTTCGCAGTCTCAGACTAGAATAACCAGATTACAAAGCATCCTGTGAATTTGCTACATGGTGTGGTGCACTGCTGTGTGGCTTCAGGGACAGCCCAGAAAGCAAACTGTGACGCAAAGGGCTGTGCTTGGTTCCTGTTCTGCCCCAATGGCAAGAGCTCTCCCCGCAGCAGTGGGTGTCTGGCACAGTGCTCATTGCCCAGCCTATTGGCACAACTCTGTTTTCCAGCAGAGCAGGCTGCGAGCCAAAGCCTCACCTTTTCTCCACCTTATCCTCTTTCAGCACGGATGGCAAGGGAGGAAAACAATAATCCTGCAGAGACCAGTCTTTTCTCACAATGAAAGTATCTATCAGAGGAAAGCCTTACTAGCCTCAAAGCATCTAGAATACAAATCGTAATCCTTTTAGTAAATAGGTACAAGTCTATAGAGATTTAAAGGAATACATTAGTTTGTTTAGTTTTTATACTTATTTGTAATCTGATGAAACATTAAAGGAAACCAAAGATTTACGTATATTTGTTCCTTTTACTCGAAGATGACAGATGAAGGTATAAGTTCTCCTAAAATGCATTCAATTAACACCTACAATAACTATGGAAGTGCTTTCACAGCACTGGATGTTGTTTTAAACCTAAGTGTCACAAAAGCCACATTTAATTTAGTGATCACTGCTGAACCAAAACGCACATAGAAACCTTTGAAAACTCTCTCAAAACAGATTTTGAAACCTGTCCACAGCTTCCAAGGGAAAATGAAGTCAGGGTGTGACATTCCGACTGTTCATGTGCACTTTGCATTTAACATGACACACCACCCCAGTTATGAAGCAAGGCTTCCTAGACTTAGACCCTGTAGGTGTGCACAAGAGTAACCAGTTGTGGGTCTTGCAGCAACTTCTGTGGCCTAAGTCATTGCTTCTGTGAAGGTTTCTCAGGGTACTCGATGTGAGCAGCTGTCTGCTTGTCCTTGTTCTTGCACACACAGAAGATAACCTCAGGTCCTGCCTTGATGCAAACATTTGTACGTGTCACAAACTGAATATTTCCATGCCCTCCCCCACTGCAGCCTTGGCTCGCTGCTGCCAAAACCCTTCTCTATGGGTTTGCCCAATCCCAGCTGAACCATTGCCAAGCTCACACTGTACCTTGAACAACGGGTAGGCCTCCAGTGCACTGTCACCCCTGTGCAGGTCTAACTTCCCCCTTCTGTGAGATTTTAGTGTCACGATGTAGAGTATTTGTGCAGCTTGAGGTGTGACATTTTTTACCCTTTGGAAAAGAATGACATTTGCAAGACTGTCACTGCAAATCTGTGATACCTTGCTGGCATGTTTTCCGTTTTAAGGTGGTTCCTTAGAAATTTATAAAGTATAAAGTTCTTTTAGACATTAAAATTGCATTTCCAAACTGCTTTTTAATACAGATCTTGAAAATCATGTGTGTTGCCTTACTGTTTTATGAATATCTTATTCCTTCCTGATGAATAAAGATTAAGCAGGGCTAAACCTGGAATTTTCAGATGGGTGTAACATAGGCTGTAAAATACATATATTTATGCATGCTTATATAATTTTATAGTTCTAGTGTTGTTTTCTTTGGTATGGGTTTCTTTTTGCTTACCAGCTTACTTGGAAGCTCCAGATGCCTGTGGCTTCTCCTGAGACCCAGTCTGGAGTACCACAGCCAAGTATGGGGCCCTCCGCACAAGAAAGACGTGGACCTGTTGGAGCAGGTCCAGAGAAAGGCCACAAAAATGGTCAGAGGGCTGCAACATTTTCCCTATGAAGAAAGGCTGAGAGAACTTGAGTTGTTCAGCCTGGAAAAGAGGAGGCTCTGGGGAGACCTTAGTGTGGCTTTCCAGTATCTAAAGACGAGGACAGACTTTTTACTGGGACCTGTAGTGATAATACAAGGGACAACTCTTTTAAACTATCAGGGGATTGATTTAGATTGGGTATAAGGAAGAAATTCTTTACAATGAGACTGGTGAGGCACTGGAACAGGTTGCCCCATCACTGGAGGTGTGTTCAAGGCCAGGCTGGATGAGGTTTTGAGCAATGTGATCTGCTGGAAAGTGTCATGGCATATGGCATGGGTACTGGAACTAGATGATGTTTCAGGTCCCTTTCAACCCCAGACACTCTATGATTCTCGAGTGTGTAAGTGAGGATTTGGATATCTGTGTTAGTGCACACAAGTCAGAATATCAGATTTGTCATTGGCAAACTAAGGGCATTTAAAATCAACTCATAACTGAATCCCAGGACTCAGATCTCTTATTCCTAAACTGAGGCTTTTCAAGGGAAACAGAATAGAGTCCAACAGCAGAACCAACAAAATAGACGGGAGCTCCTCCTTCGTGTAGAGTTTATCATAGGAGCTCCAGCTGAACTCAGTGGTAAGCAACAGTACTATCAAAAAACAGGCTATGGAAAACGAAGGGAAGGAAATATCGATAGGCACGATTTCTTCATCAGTCTTGTGACAATGTGTAATGACAAAACGGCCAACCGAAGTCTTCATAACATTTCAGTTATTGGATTAAGGCTTGGAAAGGACTAATGATTGAGAAAAGGAACAGAGGAATTGGCAGGAAAGCAAAACAAATCAAAAATTCCCCAAGGTCTTATTGCAGAATTAGGCTTTAAAGCATTCATATCCAGCACCCCTCTACTGGGACACCTGTCTCTGCTCCCGGGGGACATGGGGCCGATTGTCCCCATAAACAGCTCTGAGAGGACGGGTAAACTCCTTTCCCAAGGCAATGAATCAAGTTGAGTGTCACCACCTCCTGGAAAAGAGAACAAGCTAGTTTCATTTTAATTGTGATATCTGCATTTGCAATTCCCAGCTACGCTCGAAGCAAAACTGAACAGCTTTTACTTTTTACTTCAAATGGGAACAAAACGCATGGGCATAAAGAGGACAGTCTGGGGAGGTGGACGATGAAACATCCTGCTAACACCATCATTAAAGTGAAGCTCCAGCAGGAAGCTGAAAGGCCACTCTGGGTAGATTTGCTTTCAGAGATTCACTTTTCATGAGAGAAAATAAGCAAAATTTTTTTGAATTCCTGCACTTGTGGCTGCTTTGATGAGCTAGAGCGGCCAGGCTGAGCCTACCAGCAGTCACAGGTTTCACCTGTCATGTCAGCAGGACAAGAATTTAATCTGCTTGCAGAGGACTTGCATTTTTGTCTCTTGTTTGCACAGGCACGCTATGTCAAAAAAAACCCCAAAAACCGAAAAGCACCCAGAAAGCAAAATGATCTTTAATTCAGTCCCTTTGAGTCCTGAATCTGATGGCTGGGCCCAAAAATCAAAGAACCACCTCCCTCCCAGACACCTCTGAACCCCAGCAGGGAGGGAAGCCCCACCAGAGAAGTGTTCTTTTGCTATCTGGTCATGTGAAGGGGAGGCAAAAATAAAAGCCCCAATAGACATGCCTTAAATGGGTTTTCATGTACATTGAACGTTTGTACATTTTTTTTGTACATTGTGTTTCTACACTGAGAGGCACTGCTGAGAAAAGGAGTTAACAAACTAGGGAAAAGTTTGCAGCTATAACAATAATATTTATAGTTTAGTCATTTATTTGTAGCATTGTGAAATGTATCTGGGTAAATGGCTATCCCAGCCTAAGGCAATAACTAACATCCAGCAGCAAGGCTAGCAGCTATGTTTAGCTAGCTGGAGAGCAGTGAGGCAACAGGCACAAAAGATTTTGTGTTGCAGGCTGTAACTAGCATAGGAAGCATAAAAAACAATTTCCATGCCTCCTGGAAAGTCTATATCCAGTTCCCCATTCAGTTCAGGTTCAGGCTCTAGGTCTCAGCGTTAAAGCACTGTAGGAGAAGTCCTGAAGCCTGTTAGCTGGGTACAGGAGTTGCGTACATGGCTGTGCTGGGTTGGAAGCAGCCCACCAAGAGCAAAGGGGCTCTCAACGGAGCTGCCAGGGCTGGTGGAGATGGAGCAGCTGTCAGAGCATTGCTTTACATGGTGGTTTATCACTCAATAAATCTTAGCTTCCACTTACTGCAGATGCTGGGAAAATGTCTAGCCTAGAAATTACTTCCTTAGAGGAAAGTTCTATGAACTGTTATAGTTAAAAAATAACTATAATAGTCCGTTACTATCACTCTATTTATCTACCTGGTCATATTTTTGTTCTCTCTTAGGAAAAAACCTAAACAAAACAAAACACAACACAACACTTTGTTAACTATTTGGTTTATGCTTACCAACAGGAAAAATTAGCTAGTCCGGTATAGTATTCCCAGCTGTCTAGGTGTGACCTCAAGCAACTGCTTCCAGAGAAACTCCCTTCAATTTGAAAACCCAGACCTTGTTGCTCCCAGTCATGTCCTGGCAGGAGGGCTACCTCTTAACAACAGGAGCAGTGTTTCAATGAAATGACTACATTCTTCTTTTTCCAGAGGATTCCTGCTACCACTGGTATGTAGGACAGAGAATATGTAGTCTATCTTGTTATTTAGAAAAGGAAGCAAAAAAGGAGCTTCTAGGAAGGAAAAAGGACAATGTATTAAAATTACTAAATGCTATCCCAGACTCCAACAGACTTCTTGGCTCTGAGCAGTTATGAATAATGCTGAATACATGAGATGAAACTTAATTTAGACTGCAGTTTCATAGTCACTTCAAGCTAATCTAAGTTGGCACCATTTATGAAAGAAGCAGCGTTGCCTGCCTGTCTGTCTCCAGCAAAGCTATTCCCTCTTTTCCCTACTCTCTTCCCTCCCCTTGTACACACAGAGCAGCTTTATTTATCTCTGCATGGCACACAGTGGGGCAGGTGGTTTGCCCAGAGGGACAACCTTGCTGTTCTCAAGCATGCTTACAAGCCTCCCTGTTCCCCCTTCCACGTTACAGCCATCCTGATAACAACAGGGAAAACCAAAACAAAACAAAAGCCATAAGGAACAGAGGAGGGTTGTGTTAATCCAGATAGGTTTTCCAGTTTGGCTTGGGGTGGGGTTGGAGGGTAGTGCAGTGACACTTTCAAGCATGATGAGAGTACAACACCACACCCCAATTACTGTGAAACAGAGGAAAAGTTAAGACACCTGGACTTGAAATGCACTAGAATCAGCACCACTTCCAGCATTTGCTAACTTAAGGTTGTTCTATGCTATTGCTGTGTAACATATTGACTTCTAGAGTTCATAGCCTGTCAGCCCTGATCTGCTGGTGAATTGTCCAAACATAGGCAAGCAAAATAGGACCTGTTGCAGCTATGGATGGAAAAAAAGTGCTTTATTTCATATACAAATATTTTAAAATCATGCAGCCCATTAAGATATTGACATCCTTCCACCTCTGTGTTAATCTTTGGACTCTATAATGGGACATTGGCATGAATTAATGTTTTGAATTTGTTAATCCAATGTCAGGGAACCCAAGCTGAACTCTGCAAACACAGGCTGGCTAAGTACATGCCCTTGTGCATCCATGTAATTCTACTTTTCCTGGAGTTTATATGCATTTCACGAGTACAGCCTCAAATTCACGAGTGAATATCAATGTCGTTTTAAAGTAATTGCAGTGACAAAATATAACTGAAATGCAGCAGCCTTATATATTTAGGATACTTAAAATCAAATTAAAAACAAAGGAGTGGTGAATAACGAGTCCCTTGGGATCATTTCTGAGGACACACGTTTATTTTGCAGGAGGCTGGCACTGTGGTGTTTTCCTACATTAGAAGAGTTGAACACCTGTGAGGCAAGTGTAACTCGGCTGTAAGATTTATTGAGATCTGCTATTCACTGCCAGAGATGCAAAGGGTTCCCATATAAACAAGGTCTGTTTACAGATATCTTCTCAGTAGTGGCACACTGTTGTTAAACATTAATTCTTAGGAATGTGTAAGTTGTGCAACCTTTCATGTGCTATTTGAATCTGTTAGCAATTTGTAAGAGTTCTTTCAGTAATTTAGGATCAAAGCATAGGTTTGGAAAAAGAAAGTTTCCTACACAAAACATAGGAATACACACATTAAAGAGTAAAAAAAATTTCATTTTATGTAAAGGTATCCTGAAGTTTGTGTTACAACCATTGAATTATTAGAAGAAGAGCAAAAAAGAGCTTGGTAGTCGGTCACAATGGGTATGTTCACATTCTACCAGTGGAGGAGAATAGACATACAAGGGGTAAAAGAAAGTTGGCATAAAAAGGCTCAGGAAATAATGTAAAGATTTGGAATAATTTCTGGGGAGACAAGCGAGCAAGTATATTATTTTTAATGCAAGGTTCTTGACGAGACTTGGGATAGGCCAGGGGACTCTGCTCCACCTATTGGTGGAGAGGAAAAAGAGTTCTCCTTGAAGAACTGAAGAGCATGAACACTCATGTTTGCCGATGTCTCCCAGGGAATGTGCAGCAATAATTAAGTATGAGCTGAGGGGCTTTTGTCTCTTTGGAGAAGAGGAAGTGAATTAGAAACTCTGAGAGACTCGAGGAAAAAGAGGAGTTACCTTCTTGGCAGCAAGCAACCCTGCTTGGCCCACAGTTACGACTTCAGAGAGATGCTCAGACCAGTGCACCTCACTGTCCAAACCACTCGCAGAGTTTGGGCAGGGGATTTTAGGGTGGGGGCAATAGTGTGGTTTGGTCCTAGTCTTTTACTGTGGAGTGCATTGACTGCTGGCTGTGAAATGAGCCCACCACACTGTCAGCAGTGTATCCTCACGATTGCAAGAGGATGGGACTTATTGTTTGTTGGTTTAGGGTGAGTTCTGCTTTTTGTTTAACCTCAGTTTAGTAGACACTAAGAAAAACTTTTAGCTTGCAGAGACTTTGGCTATACTGATACTGTCCCAGGTTGATATGCTCAGTATCTAGAGGCTTTCAGGAAAAGAAATTGGTAGAGTTGTCTATCAAGAAGTATCGCATCTGATATTATTACTTCTTAGCAAAAGACTCAATTTGGTGATTTTCTGGGATGGTGGGGATACACTTTACACTGGAAAAATCAGTGACCATGAGAAAAAAACAAAACATATACACAGTGCATAAATATCAACATGTGTTCAAACACTCATGTGAGAAGATTCAGACTGACCCTAGTAGGCAAAGATGTCTAGAATATGCACTTAGAACAAGTATCTCATTCAGTGAAGCACAACACACACAGTAGGAAGTTCAATGGTCTGTATTTTTAGACTCCATAACGTCAGAATGTGCTTGAAGTGCGGTGCCATTCCAGTATCTCTTTCTTGGAACCTGATTCTCACTGGGGACATTTTAAAAAATGCCCATAGTAAGGGGGAAAGTGCTCACCTACATCTAAGTCTGGAAAAATTCCTCTGGGAGTTGCAGTGACTCAGGAAGAGCCAAACTCTGCCAAACTGGAACAAGTTCAGAGGCAGTACTGCTATACCCAATTCATTACATACACCTTAAATATGGGAATAGCCAAAAACCTTCCTGCCACAAACCTTCCTGTCACCAACCATGAAAAACTGTTAAAAGCCCATGCAGTGGCTGCTTTGTTTCCCCTTAACTATCTACTCAATCTCGGTAGCGTAAGGGCCCCAAAGGGCCTGGTGGTAAATGCAGAAGAAATCAAACCCAGAGATTAAGCTGCTGTGCTAAGCCATAATGTAATTTCTTCTAATGTCCCTAAGAACAGACAGCAGCTGCAGTTAAGTAGATAGCATTAGGAGATAACCAAATTCCTTGGTATAGGAAAGGAGAAGAAAAGTAATTTTTTTTCCCCACATTCTTTTTGCAGGATGTCTTCCCCAAGTTAAAAACTGCTACAAAATACAAGAATAAAAGACAACTCTATGTAGGCAAGGCAAACAGAAGTTAAAACCACGTAACTGGATTCTATACAAGGTCCCATATAGGTTTCTATGAACTGATGTGTTTCTTTAGGCATCAAACCAGTGGTCACACATGTAGGATCCTATTGCCTCAGGGCTGGTGAAGCCTCTGAGCACAGGTCTCAGTTACGACTGAATAAGAACAAAATTTGAATCTGTCATAATTCAGTAGTTGCTCAAATCACAAAAATGTTTAAGCAGATGCCTTCATCAAACATTTATGCGTCACCTTTTGGAATACTAGAGTCCAGAACTTTCTGTGGATATAGTGGGAACTTCTGGGATTCATCAAGAATTATTCTATAGCCGTAAAGCTAATGAAAGGCAACTTGAGAACATCCTCAAAGTCTTAAAACCTCCAAGGAGAAACTTTAACCTCTTTTAGGAATTAATAGAAGAGGTTGGACAGGAGCCATTTCTCCCTCTTAGATTGTTCTGGGCATGAAAAATTACAATCAAGTACGTCTTGCTGCTTTTTCTCTAGGGGCTGTGTAGCACAGAACAATACAGCCAGCTCTGGGCAGGAGAGCTTTCTAGGAAGATTGGGCCCAACGGCTTCCCAAGAGGACTGAAGGTTATCACATGAAATCCAGGGCTGTCCCGGTTAGCAACTAAATAAAAGGAGAATGAAAACTTTTATAACTATTTGAGTAAAACCTAAACCTTCTCTGGTATGAAAATGCCTTTTATTACTTGAATTTTAATGTTTTCTCACGTGTATCATGAGATGCACTTTTTGCTAAGCTACATAAAAGCCCCACGCTAAACCAGACCTGCTTGTACAGCGGAACTGGGTGTTCATTCAGTAACTGCACAAAAATAAAATATCTCACTGCCCCAGCTGAGGGAAAAGAAAGTTTGTGTGCAAACAGAACCTGAATAGGATCTTCCAAAAGAGATCAGGTGAGAAATCTGTATAATCAGTGAAACGTCTCTTCACAAATGAAATATATTATGTGTATGAGAAACAAACACTAAACTGTTTAACCTATTGTCATGGTACCTTTCTTTTATGTATGAAAACATATCTCTCCAATTCTTTATCACCATCACCAAATGTGACACTTAAATTACAAAATGAACAAAAGTTTCTTCATAAGTCTCAGGTACAAAATATCTTAAAACCCAAATTCCTTAACGATGTTTCCTACCGTCTGCAGTTTAAATTAGAGTAGAAGAATATCAGACTTTCTCATGCCCTAGAAATAATTAATCTGGCAGTGTCTTCGTTCTGTCTTTGCACTCCCCTTACAGCCAGGTTCAGGCTAGGACAACAGACAGGGCTTAGCCTGACACAGAGGAATTCTCATCAGGTACGAACAACAGCAACAACAACAACCAAATAAAAAAAACCCAAACAAACAAAAGGACACCCACCAGCAAAGCAAACAAACCCAAAATGCAACAACTCAAAGACGCAAGCAAATATAATCCAACAAATGTACTAAAAAGAAAAGCACCCAGATCCCACAGTTCTGTAGGGATAGCCAGATTAGTTCAGACTAAAAATCTATCTAGCCTTCTATCCTCACTCTGAAAGAGGCCACCGACATTGAACATTTAGGGAAGAGAATAAAATCAGAACAAAAGTAAAATAATAATTTCAGGTGCCTTAGTAAGCATTCTGCTAGATAATTTTGTCATTTGCTTTTAATTGAAGTCTACAGTCTTTATAGTTGCATGATTTTTTAAAGGGAAGAAATAAGGAGAGAGAAGGAAGTTTAGCAACACCATAATTAACTACTTAGGGTAAATCGTCCCATCAGATTCATGAGACAGATTTCAGATAAGCAGCTCAAATGACGGATTATCTTGGTAGCAATGCGGAAATGTTGATCAGCTTGATATTTCCATTCTGCAGAGTTCACTCTGGCTGCTCACTATTTTCTGCAAGGAGGTAAATCTCCACAAGAGTAGCACGTCACATCCAGAAGGGTTGTTATTTCTAAAACCCCTGCATGTGACCATCTTGTACTTGTTTGTTTTCAGGCAGAAATGAGATCTGAATAAAATTAATACTCAGCCACTCTATTTGAGAAGACTTACTAGGCAGATGGATGCCCTGCTGGTATGATGGATGGGGTGGAGCACATTGCATGTGTTAATATGATGTCTTAACACAAACATTAGCACTTGAGAGCATCACAGAGTACTCAAGCATTCTGGAAATATTTAGTTCAATTAAAATAAATAATCTCTTATGACTGATAACATTCTCAGCATCTGCTTCATGGTATTTGAAGACAAATGGAACCCATCTAGCCAGTTAATTTAAATATCAAGGGAAAAATGTCCTGTCCATCATGAGGAATGCACTGAAAAAAAAAGGATACAGAATTTAAGATGAAGCCTTTCATATGGGTAACAATCTTGCATACACCAGCCTTGTCTGATGTCTGGGCAGCCAATGTGACTGAATAAGTGAAATTTCTAATGGAACAGAGGGATCACATTTTGTGGCATTTAATCCTTATCTCTTAGTCTACCTGCTTTTACCATGCCTTTTTCAGCCTTTTTGCTTCTTTGGAAGTGGCTTGAACAAGATCCTAGTTTCAGTTTCACAATCTAAAAAGAATTTATGGATGAGGTTCAAGGGTCTCTATCTCTTCATTCTCTACACATCAGAAGACGATACATACACACTTAGTTATGTTTTTAACAAGAAGGAGAGGATCAAGGAGCATCTAGGGAAAAAAAGGTAATACAGAAGAGTTGCTATTACTGCACTCACAGGAGTAGTATCACTCTCTTCAAATTTTATTACTTGAATGAAGATTGTGTATTTGACCAGAGTAGATGTAAGAAATTCTGTACATCCAGAGATTTTGTTTCCATTTCCATTGTTTGACTTATGCCAACAAGGTATATATTTTGCCTACAGTCAAAATATAATATGGTCCATCATGAGGAAAGAAAAGGTACTATAATCATGCCATGGGATTTCCTTATGTCTTAGGTGTCCATCAGTCAAGTAGCAATGTTTTCTAACTGGCAGCAGGTTTCTTCAGAGAGATAGCTGTTCATTTAAAGTACATATTGTTAGCTGAATTTGTTAATATATTTTTGTACTAAATAGAGCAAAACTATTACAACATAAAAATGTTGGAAAGTTGGAACCTAGCCCTCTCCCATCCTTAGTCAGATAAAAACCACACCAAACAAAACTAATTTTTGCTGAGTGCATGCCTAAGCAGATGAGCTTCACAAGTAAGATTTCCAACAAGTGTTCAGGAGTCTTGGGTATCAAATTCCCACCAACTGAAAAAATTCTCTCTTTCTCTCCAAGAGTATTAAGATAAGATCATGTGCAGACATCACATCACACTTGGCTCATGTCTGCATGTTTAGCTCTGAAGTGCTCACCTCTTTTCTGAAGATATTAATCCTTCAGAATGGGCTCCCAGGCATATTAGCCGAGTCTGAGAATCATCCTCCCTTGGCAACTGGCATTTATCCCTCAGTTCAGTGCTCTTCAGGTACTATGGATGATCAATCTCAAGAAGAGTAATAGGACACTTCACCAGTAAGCAAGGAGGATGCCCACAATGCCCAGATAAAATCACTTTGAGCCCTGAAAAGCAAAGCCAGCACTATCAACTCCACACAGGCAGCTGCTGCCTGTCAGGGAGTAACAGCTTCATGTGCTCATAGAGAACAAGACAGCTAGCTTTTTTTTTTTTTTTTTTTTTTTTTTTTTTTGCTGTCCTGGTTTCAGAGCTGATAGATGTTAGCCCGTCTCAGATATATCTGCAAACGCCTTTGCATAGCAGTAAGAAGGCCCATAGTGGCGTTTTTCTCAAAGAAAAAGGGAAATATCAGTGAAGTACAAATGTTCTTGTAAGTCAGTCTTTGTTTGCTGTAGGGTAGTTGCTGGTTATCTGGGTTAATCAATAGCAGGTGGAGCTCTCAAAGATCTGAGTACTACTTAGGTGCTAATTAATACTCTCAACTCTTACTGAAGTCAGTGGTATTATGGGATTGTTACCTTCAGGCATTTAACTTAGGTAACTAAGTTCATCCTCTCTTACTTTAGACATTGCCCCCAGGATATGGAATTGAGTTCACAGCACTCTAGTGTCTGGATTTGCAGAGAAAGATTAATCCCTTTATTTCTCCATTAAGTATAAAGGGATTTAACGTTCTGCTAACTGAGAAAATATACACTAGACAGGGTGGAAACCTGTATCAGGACCTCTTTGTAGTTGATAAATAAAATTTAGTCCAGATAATACTGATGTAGAATGAGAGTAGCAGTTCTTTGCAAGACATTTGTCTAAAAATCATCAGTCTTCTCTAATGACATTGGAATGTCAGTCATATTAAATGGCAAGGAAGATAGTCCGAATAAGGTGCAAAATATATGACGGCATAAAACAGGGAGGAAGGTTCACTTAACTCTACAATGTGAATGTTGTAGTACTTTACCTCAGCTTCTCATCTTTCAACTCATTCCATTCTTTGCTGTCACATTATGTTTTTCCTTAGCAGGAGATAGTCTTTGTAAGCTTATCTGATCTGCAAATAAATCACATTTATAAATGTGCAAATCATATTTGAAAAGACTTGAAAATATTTAGTAACCAAATCAGCTGTTTAGCAGACACCAGTTCTCTAATGAATTCAACAAGTGCTAATTCAAGGATGACTATCAGAAGTGGTAGTATAAGAAAAGAATACTGTAACATAAATTTGTACCTTTCCAACAAAGTGATTATGTTACTGCTGGATGTTAGAGTCCACAAAACATCAGATCTATCCCATTGGGTACCTCTTCAAATAATATGGAAGAGAAAACTAACTGAGAAAATAAGCAAAAAGGTAATAGAGAAAAATTAAACTTAACAAAGAACAGCTTCTTAATGCAAACTCACTCAGGTACAGCTTCTAGCCAAAAGGTATTCACTTAGCATGTCTCAGATGCACATTTCAGGAAACAGCTCCTGAAACAGCTGTCAGAACAAAATATGTAGGAGATTGACACCTGTCCTACAGATACAAGACCCTCAATTCTAAGGAACAATGGGCATAATATACAGGTTACATATTAATGATGTTTAAATTTTACCTATTGTGAATATGAGATGAGATAGATGCTTCCAGTCGCATGTATTCTTGTTAAACTGTGACGCTTCAGATCTCAATTTAAAGAACATTGAAGAACTGATGATATTTGAACTGAATTGTCACTCTAGTCCTTCTGCTCAGAATCAGAACAGACTTAATTTCAATGACCATAACTGCAGATTGTTCAGACAGTTGCAAGAGTATAGCAAACAATTATTTTGTCCTCAGTGTAGAATTAGAAATTGAATACTTCTATCATATTCTAATTAATATATCAAAAGTGATCACGTTCTACATTACTTAGAAAGCTAAGCCTTTTGAAGTTTAGAGAGAAAACCTCAAGGAGGGACATACTTCACCAAATACTATTAACTAGCACTTTGCTTAGAACTGTAGTGGTTAAGTTGGCAACCGTGACAGTATGGACCATTCTGTCTGAATCAAGTGTACTTATTCACTCCTAAATCACTGGAGGATTTTTTATTTTTTGTAACTTCTATTTGCTTTTTTTTTGTAGTCTTTCAAGGCAGGTTTTGTTCATAATTTTGTTCATATAATAAATTCTATATCAAGATTCTCTTTCATTTTAGTTTATCAAAATGAGCACCTTTTCATAAATTTTCTTTCCCAGTTAACATTTTCCAGCAGCAGCTGATTTCCAAACAGCTCAGGGATAAATATGGATAATATTGCTTTTCTTTGGAATACAGTCAACCGACTCCACAGCTAATATAATTTATATAATAGATGAAGTCACCGTGGTGCATCTTGCTTAAGTTATTTTCTACTAAATATTGTGCGAACAAAAACATTTAAACTCAAACCCAGGGTGGAATTTACTAATAGCTCTATGATATCCAGATTTTCCTGAAACTTCACAATCTTTCCATTGCTTCTTTAACATTCTTAAAATGCATTACTCTTCCTATTGACAGTTTCAATTCACTTTTTTTAAGGGTTTCCTTTGTAGAATTTCCATGTTACAGATACTTACACACTATGTTATTTGTGTAAACTTCGTAGTGCTATCAAGTGACAAGGGGTTTAAAGATGCCCTAAGAATTTTCTCCTCATCGGTATCCATTTTGTTGATACTTCATGCTTCATATCTTTATTTAGTCGCTGAATTAGTCCAATGTTTGTTTGTGTGGAGGTTTGTGGGTTTCTGATTTGTTTTGTTTTCAAAACAAAGATCTTGTATCCATCAGCCCTAGTCATATTGAGCAGGATCTCAATGATTAAGGATGTTAGTGGGCCAGATGCCAATATTTCTTTACCCACATTTTGATGTGAAAAAGATAGGGTTACGCATTCAAACTGTTACCCTGCTCAGTGAATAACCACAGTGTCCTCAAGGACCTCAGTTAGCAGGCTTCTGCTCAGGGTAAATGCAATTTATACTTTGAATATTTTTTTTCCTTCAGGAAAATTTTTAAACTTCTGAGTCCTGTTTGTCATCAATACGAACGGAAAACAGGTCCTAGCCAAAAGCCAGCACACTCAAGTTTCCTATCTTCAGAGTCAGAATAAAAACTTAATACTGATTGATGTCAAATGGGGAAAAAAAAGACCAACAAAATGTTGGATAGAATTATCTCCAGTAAAGCTAAGGTATTAAAAATTCTCATGTAGGATGTAAGGATAAAACTCATGATAAACTGTAATGCAGAGGTGTCACCATCTGGTACATTCAGGTTCATCTTTTAAAATGTCAAGTACATAATTGTCTCTAATACATTTGATTCCTGTAGTCATTGGGAGCTTTGGTACTCTCTTCAGTTTCATACCAAATAAAACTGAGGGAATACACTATACAGAATAAATTATGCTGGTGGTTTATTAATTACAGCATGAACAAGTGCTCTCGACCTTTCTTACAGCAAAGGAGCAACATGCAGGAAAGAATTTTCTTCCCATTTTCATGGGAAATCAATTCAACAGTGAGGAAGGCTCCATCTCAATCACGTGGTTTGGGGTTTTTTTCACCAATGTGGCTCTTAAAATCATACAAGTTCATTCCTCACTACTGCTAGTAAAACACACTTGTACGAGGCGTTCATACAGGTAACTTCAGATGCTGAGCTGTATGAAACTTTGCAAAACTAGTTATGCATGAAATGATTTATCTTCAGTTTCACAAGGGCAGCAGTAAACTAGATTTCCAAAAGACAGGTTCTTTACATCGAGTTGACTCTTTCCTCCCTCTCCTTGATAACTATGTACATTAGAGCATATAGAACAGGACAAGATATCCTCTTATGTAGCAAGGTTCCAGATTCCAACACCGGAACTGTGTTTCCAAGTCAAAGCCTTTCAGAATAAGCTGCAGCATTTTGAGATTTCAAAGAGGCAGGATCTGATACCACTGTGAAAGTGAGATCAGATCTCCATCAATTCAGGATTCAGCATGAATTCTCTGGACTACATCAGAGCATTACCTTTGGCTTAAGTCACAGAAGTAATCTGTGGCTTGAAGGACTCTGCTAGTCAGCTGCAAAAACAACTGTCAGAAATTCAGTAACAGCGAGGCACTGCAATGCATCCAGTCTGGAGTCTATTCAAGGCTGAAGGTCTATTAAAATTAGTCTGCAATTAGTCAAAGGGAGAAACTAAGAGCTCTTGCTTCCTTAGAGAAGAAACATCTCTGCTGCTTGATTCTACTTGAGAGTACTCTTAATTTGTGGCCTCTTATTAGCAGTACATACACTATGCTGCTAAAATGGATTTATCGTAGGCAAAAAGGCAACGTGCATAGTTTAAGACCAAATAAGAAAAAAAAGCAAAACAAAAAAAATCCAACAGCAGCACTTGCAATGCAGTCTCTAAAGGTAAGTTTATAGAGATAAACATACTTACCAGTATGGCAAATTTAACAGTGTCTTTAGGGAGTCTGGTATAATAATCATAAGTAAAAATGACATTTGATGAGAACTATTTAAGAGAATAAGTAGGGAGACTGGCTGGAAAAAACATTCAGCTCTCTTATAAAAGGAAGTGATTGAGTTGTTTGTGTGAAACAGGGAATCTAATTTATACTAATCCAAGGTCAGCTCTGGAACAGTATAAGATTCAGTTTAGAAGTCATATTGCCATAAATGTCTCCATTTATTTCTCAAACAAGCTGGCAAAATTAAACATTTTTTGTCATGCCTCTTTAATATGTTTTGATTTACCTGGGGTTTATTCCTAGGAATGATTTAATGTCAACCTGATATCATTAATTATCAGGTGAATGAAACATACAACTTTGTGTGCAAAAAAAAAAAAAAAAAATCACATCTTCCCATTCAGGCTTAGTAGCAGGCCAGAAGCATGGGATCAAGCAGGCAGGATTGTTCAGTATCAGCTATGCAGGCCAAGGTTACGTGTAAATATTCTCCCTGACCTGTCAGCAGTCAAATCATTAGTTGGGTATTTCCTCCTCTGTTGCCATGATAGATTAATTAGAGGGCATTAACAGGGGACTGCAGCACCCAGGGATGTACTTCTACTGACAGGAGGAGAAGGAAGATGCAGTTGAGTATCAAAAGGCCTGATGAAAAGGGAAACTTCCCTATAGCCCCCAGTAGCTGCTGCACTGGCTTTTCAAGGACAACAAGACCATGAATGACCTGATTTAGGACATTCATTTTTGCACCCATAGAAGAAAAAGTGCTTGGTGCTATTAAGAGCTGAAATACTAATCTGGATAATATCTTGCTTTTCTTTTATTTAACTTTAACTCAGTCCCCTAGCAGCATGTTGGGACAAAGAAGGAGAAAATTAATGTAGTGCACAGCTGCACACGTACCTCACAGGCTGCCAGCCAGCTCACAAAAAGCCTTTTGTCTACATGGGCTCTTTGAAGATGACAAATGCTGGTGGTGCAAAAGATTGCTACAGCAATGCCTCTTGCAGCCCAGAATCAGGTTCTGGTTGTTAACACCAGATTGTATTGAGGTTGTACAGAGCATCAGGTTCTTGTGTCAGGTCCTGAGTTGCACAGTGAGTTTACCGAGGGTGATAAATTGTTCTGGATCTTCCCCAGCTGAAGATGTTGCTTTTATTTAACTCTATGGAATGTGCGCATAATATTAAATTGTGAGCAAGATGCCACAGCCATTAAAAAGCCGTCTGATGCACTGAATGCCTAAGGGCATGCAGATGACTCACTGAAACTTTGTTAAAACGCAAGACATCTGCTTACATATGTTTCCTGTCAGTCCTTTTGCATGGCTGGAAATAATGGGCTAAGAGATTCTCTCCTACTCCACCAAACCTGGCACCAAAGGACTGGAAAACTGCTGTAAGCCATGCTTTAGGATTCCCCTTTGAATGATGGGAGCTGCCGCTTGGCTCCAGGCAGTAAAAGGACATTCTCTTTCTCTCACAGCCCTGAAGAGAGGGCACAGCTGACAGAGCATGGTAGGGAGCAGCTCTGCTGCACCCTTGCAGACCCAGCTGCTGCAGAGGTTCATTCCCACAGTGCTCCAGCAGTGCTGAAGCCTACACTGGCTCCCCAGTGGCTATAAACTGCTGCAAATCCATTTTTATTGCCTCCCTCCGCCTCCCAGGCTCTCAGTTCTCATTTTATGTCATCATATCTACCATCGTGACATCACAATTTTATGCAGAGCAGTAGCGGCCACAATTCTAATGACACCGTGATGTCACACTAAAATTATGAAGGAGGTAATGTCCTATTAGGGACACTGAATTTTCTTCAGCAATGAGACTGTGAGTTGGAATAAGAAACACTTTAAAGAAACCCCAAAACAACAAAATAAACCCCAAACTGAATAGAGTTTGCTGAAGCTTTTGATAAGATTTGATTCTGAAGATGCACCCCTCATGACACAATCTGACTCCAAAGAAAGTGTTAGCATATAAGATACACAGATATGCACCGCTGCACAAACATGTGATGAATAACAAAGCAAAGTCACTGGCTTGCCTGTAACAGCTCTACCTTAAAACCACATCATTGTATTTTTTCTCACTCCTGTTGAAGAGTCAGACCTAATTATATTGCTTTGAGAAGACAGCATTTCAGCTACAAATGCTTATAACTATTTCATGTTAAAAATACACTTTAAAGTGAAGCACCAGATGCTGCCATGGAACATTCCTCAGAGCTTTCATGCGATGTTTGCATCTGTTCAGCTGGAAGAGTGACTGTTTCAAACAAACTTATGGCTTTTAAGTGGTGAGAAAATATGAGTAAAAAGGCAAAATACTGTAGAAGGCACTGGAAAAAAAAGTTAACAAGAAAGTCTGTATTGGAATTATGATGCTGAGATCAAGTTTTGGGTTGAAAATTGGGTCACAAACAGAAACAGTTTAAAACTGCCAGAGATGCAAACAGTTATTTCCTGGTAAAGCAGAGGGAAGGGAACTACTTTTCACATGCATAAAAATGCAAAGTTTTAGAGGCTAAGGTCTGTCTTATCTCATGGTAACTTACTTTTTCCTGCAAGCTTTAGGAACATTACAGTTTTGCAGAAATATTTCCCTTACAGAAGCTCTAAGTAGATGTTGATGTTTAGTGACACACTAGGGTATGAGAAATCTGTTTTTAGGTCCTTTCGTTAGTTGTTCTGTTCCTTCCTATTGATTTATAATAAATGCATGCCATGGGACCTCTGTTCCTATGTTTTAATCTTCAGCTCACTGGCTTGTCATCTTAATAAATACACACAGTCTTCAAAAATTAATATATCTAGAGTGAATATAGCACTTCTCACCAGTAAATCTTCATATACTTTCTAAGTCATCTCAATTAACACTTAAACCAAGTTTTAGAACATGCTTAGGCAATAGCACAGGTATCGAGAATTACTCCCATTTTACAGAAGAGGAAAAGGTACCAACAAAAATCAGCCCAGGCCAAAAGAAATACCAATAAAAGTAAGATCAAGCAACATGAATTATTAGCTTTTTCTGCTTTTCAGACCAAAACTGCATTTAGTTGCAGTATAATAATTAGGCATCCAAAAATCACAAGACGTTCAACTACTTAGTCACTAATGCAGAGGATAAGATACATAGAACATTTGCCACATGTGCCATGAGTTTTTCTCCGTAAGGCAAAGGACAGCCCTGTATCATGCATTATCATCTCAGGTCTTACCGGATCCAGTGGGCAGTAAGGGAATGTCACATAATCACAGAATCACAGAATAACCAGGTTGGAAGAGACCCACTGGATCGTCGAGTCCAACCATTCCCACCAATCCCTACACCATGCTCCTAAGCACCTTGTCTACCCTAACCTTAAACACCTCCAGGGACGGTGACTCAACCACCTCCCTTGGCAGACCGTTCCAATGCCTAACCACCCTCTCCGTGAAGAACTTTTTCCTAATCTCAAGCCTAAATCTCCCCTGGCAGAGCTTGAGGCCATTCCCTCTCGTCCTGTCCCCTGTCACTTGGGAGAAGAGGCCAGCACCCTCCTCTCTACAACCTCCCTTCAGGTAGTTGTAGAGAGTAATAAGGTCTCCCCTCAGCCTCCTCTTCTCCAGGCTGAACAACCCCAGCTCTCTCAGCCGCTCCTCATAAGATTTGTTCTCCAGCCCCTTCACCAGCTTTGTTGCCCTTCTCTGGACTCGCTCCAGAGCCTCAACATCCTTCTTGTGGTGAGGGGCCCAGAACTGAACACAGAATTCAAGGAGCGGTCTCACCAGTGCAAAGTACAGAGGGAGAAGAACCACCCTGAACCTGCTAGTCACACCATTTTGGGTACAAGCCAAGATGCCATTGGCCTTCTTGGCCACCTGGGCACACTGCTGGCTCATGTTCAGTTGGTTGTCAACCAACACCCCCAGGTCCTTCTCCTCCTGGCAGCTTTCCAGACAGGTTTCTCCTAGTTTGTACCTCTGCTTAGGGTTGTTGTGCCCCAAGTGCAGGACCCGGCATTTGGCCTTGTTAAACCTCCTGCTGTTGGTCTCAGCCCAGCAGTCCAGCCTGTTCAGATCCCTTTGGAGCCTCCTGAGCCTCCAGCAGATCAACACTTCCACACAGCTTGGTGTCATCTGCAAACTTGCTAAGGGAGGACTCGATGCCTTCATCCAGGTCATTGATAAAGACATTAAACAGGCCTGGACCACATGCTTCTCAAAAAACTGTGTGATACTTCAACAGCACTTCTTTTGCCTTAATTTACAAATTTTTTGTACCAATTTTTTTGCTACCATTTCTTGTTGGCAAGAAATTTTGACTAATAATAGAAAACATTTTATTCTTTGTTCTTTCAGGCACATCAGATGTTTTTTTTTTGTAAGAAAAGGATACAATTTAGTCTTTTCCATTGCCACAAATTTCATCCTAAGTCTTTCTTATAGCTTTATGAAAATAAGTTCACCTTTCTGAAAATAGATGCTAGAAACAGGCTGTTTACTGGAAGATTTTTGTTCAGACTTTATGTGCAGAGTCAACCCATTAGAGCACCACGGCATTTACTTTCAATAAATGCTTTCATCCAGTGGCAGGAGTTATATGTGCTAGAAGACTGCTTCATCTCAGGATAAGGATGAATTAATGTGCCGTCCTGCAGTGCCTGATTCTGTCAGAAAATTCTCATTTTTCTGACTTTCTGTATTCATATAACAAACAAAAATCTTAAAAAAGTTTGCAGAGAGATAAATGTAAATAATACTGTTTTCCCAGTATAAAATCTCTTCTTGCAGATGTTCAACAAAACATTTAATTTCATTTCTCCTAGATCCATTAGCATTGATTACAAAGAGACTGCACAGTTTGGACTGGAGATAGCCTTTCTGCTTGTAATCTATTAAATGTTCTTAAAAAGATGCCCTCTGAGTAAGGACAGTTGGTCCTTTGGCTAAGAAGTGTTCTCTACCTGAGCAGCAGCAGCAGTTCAAGAAATTTGTCATTGTACTCTGTCTTTGTGTTCACTCACTTCTAACTGCTGTGCTGGAGACCTGGGTGGGGAAAGCTACGTCAAGACTGTTAATACGCAGGTCATTCTTTCCATCATACTTTTATCAACAGATTTAAGTACTAATCAACTAATAGGAACCAGCTAGTTTCAGATAACAGCACAGTACTTTTGAGATGGGAACATGGTTTGATTTTTCCATTCAGCACCATTGTGTCAGCACACAATACAAATTGTTTTCACTGAGTAAACATCAGGAGACATTTAGGGAACATACAGCTGGAGTAATGATGAAACTCACTTCAACTTAAAAAAAAGACTATGCTCAGGCACTTTTTCACTTTTTTAGTTACTAAAATATGATGCTGAGTGAAAGAACTCTATTTTTTTTAGAAAAAGCTAGGAGCTACTGAAAAGCTAGGGCTTCAAGTGAATCACAATTTCTCACCTAAATCTCAGTCCTCAAAGCTCTGTTTTTTTTCAAAGGTGTATTTATCATGATGTTCACAACAGCTTTTTTAACTCAGTTTATTTGGTAGACAATGAGTCACTGTCTAGGTTTAAGATCAACTGGCAATTCCAGGGGATTTCTTGTTGAAAGAAAGGACTTTTCTACATTTAACCTGCCCAACTGGTTTTAGCAGACTCTGTTTGGCTCTTGTAGATCCCACAAAGAGACCTTGTTTTATTTTCCATTTTACTTCTTGCAGCTTGCAATTACTTCTTTTGCTGCAGATATATAATTTAATTACTAAGAAATGGAAATTGGTAAAATTATAACTTAATTTAAAATTAATGATAACTTCCCACCAATGTTTACACAGATGATAGAAATCCTGATTAAAAAATATGATTTGCCACCTGAGTCCCTCTTTTCAAGAATTTAAAAGCTCTCACTTTGTTTTGCACTGTACTCTAGTTATAAAGAGCCACAACTACCAGGAATTTAAAAAAAAATGTTGGCTTTTTATTTACTATGGACTGCTAGATATTCAATATCCTCTTTCATAGGAAATATTCTCTTGACCCAAGAGAATCCACTTAACCATACCATTGCCAGCACTGAGGGAGTTCTCCAGGATATTACCCCTAAGAGGCATGTGTAAGAGCGCATATAGTTTGGGAGGACTGGCAGCATCAGTGCAGAGTGACAGAGCATCTCTGTCATTCCAGACACAGCAGGAATCCCACTACTCATCAGTGGGAGTCGGGGAGGCAGAGGGCAGGGAACTACCCTTCAGTTGCCCCACGACACCCAACTCTAATCTGACAAGTGTTGAAGAGCTTTCAGATTTTCAGATAAATATTGCTTTGGCTGAAAATGTTGGAAAACTTTTGGAAAGGAGCATAATGGAACCACCAGAGATAGCTGTAGGAGGTCAGAGGAAGTAATTAAAGTAACATCTTTAGTCATGGAAAATGAATCAAACTTGTGTGATGTTATTTTTGCACATAGCAAAAAAACCAAACCAAAACAAAACAAAAACCCACACCAGTAAATCATGGTTCTCATGAAAGATTCAAGGAGGAGAAGAAATTATTCCAGGCTTCAGTTTTTAAATAAAAAGAAGCCAGAATTATTTGCTCCTCAACACAGTATGGCTTTATAGATTTAATCATTACTTTTTAAAAATCCTTATGGCTAGATTAAGCAAAACCAAAACCAACCTCAAAAACCAATCAAACTGTCTTCGTTTACAAAAAGTTTCATGGAGAATTGAATCCAGGCTGCTTACCTAGTTGAATTCTCCAATGGACATTTCTGTCAGTACTTTCATCAGTCGCTACTGGGACTCCAAGTGGTTCTAACATGTAAGTACGGAGAATGTGAAAAAAGTACTCTTTGTAGGTGCATTCTTAATAGAGAAAGAGAAAAATATCTTCCTCCCAAAGCTGTACTGCCTTGTAGTTTTTTAGATGAATACTCAGAGTCATTCAAACCCTATCTCCTTATACAGGCTATGCTGAAGTGTTGCCCTCTCATGGCACTTGTTGCAGACAGATCTATGAATCATTCCATAACTATATAAAACCACTACTAATATCTATAGAAAGGTCTTTAGCTTCAGCAGAAGTAGCTTCTCTCACGTGGGGAAAAATGGATTGGTGTTTCAATATGTCCATTAATTCAATATTTGATCTCAGATCTATCTGGATAATTAAAAATAAGTGCAGGAATCAAGAGCAATATTATCTGTGAATTTCTTCTTAGCAGATTTTTTACATATTAAATATTTTTTAAACAAAATTTAATGATCCAGCAGATAATTCAGGAACTATACTTAAAGTACTGAAAATGCACACAAGAATATGTTGGTGGTTTTTTTTTTTTTTTACTAAGAATGCTGCATTTCTGAAATCAAGCTGAAAAGTTCCCAGGCAGACCCTGAAAGTAATAATGCTTCCTTGGCTGTTTGTTGAAAGGAATTACAAACAGGGCTCAAGTACAAACAAAGCGCACTTAAGTATTCAAATAAATATTTATGGAAAGATGTGTTTGTCAGGCTATGGTTTCCACCATCAACAAACATTCAAGTTGCATTGTAGGGCTTCAGAAGTGTTTCTGCACCAACACATCCAGGTTCAGCGTCAGAGCCTTCCTCATGTCTGGATTGTTATAGCAGTTTCTCTGTGTGCAAATGCTGAACTGTGTAAAGTGTTAAATCCACAACCACCAAAGCCAGATAACTTCTTTTCTTCACCCTTGAGGGGAAGGTCCATTTGAGATAGAGAAGACGAGGCAGTGGCTACAAATAGAAGAGTCACCACTTCCCCTGGCTGGCTGCAAAACTCTGGTTTGCTCAGGCCACTGAGCAGCAGCAGCAGCCACAGAGGACTCCTTTGGGCAATTTTGAGACCTTATCTCGCAATTATTTAACGTACTAGGCAACATAGCATTTTGCTTTCATCGCAACACTACTAATTTGGCTGGTTGCATAAATCTTGGAGGGCTGTCAAAGGCAGACTGCATTTTCTATCCAGGAGGCATATTTGTTATTGTTAGTGCCTCACCTACGTACATTAACATATTTCTTCTGAAGATTTCTTTCCAAGAAAAAACAAACGACTATAAAGCGAGATAGTATAATCCACACAGAAGCATGATGTTTCTGCATTTCCCTTCCCATATATATATAACTGCTGTTTTAAAAAGAAAAACCACAAATCCTAAATGGACAAGACAGTTTTAAAAAAATATTTTAAAAAATAAATCAAGCTGACTAGTTTCCATAGGAATGCACTGTGATTGTCTAGTGTCCTGTGAAAACGAGGCATGATAACACCCCATAGGAACACTGAAGATGAGTTATTTGGTAGTACCCTGCATAAATGAGCCTGACTTATCTCTCATAATTCACCATCCACATACCTCTGCTCAGCTAGAAATAAAACAGATTTTTTTTTTTATCTGGGTGATATTTATCTCATCGTGCCTATACAATTTCATGCATGTCTTGGTTCTTAGTTTTGCTTTTTATTCAGATCTGAATCATATCTTCCCTACTGCTATGTAAACACCTACCTCTACAGGTTGTTTCAAACTCTCTTCATCTATTACATGCATAGGCATTTCAAGAGCAACTAGTGATTTGGTGAATTCCTATATTTACTTAAAAATCCAGATGCAGACAGTTGAACATTCTGAGAGTATTTTTCTCACAGTACAGTTTTCCCAAGACTGTCTTAATCTGGGATCAAAAAAGTCAAGGCACTTCAAATAAAAATTTATCCTTTAAAATCTTGACTGCTTTTCCAATTTAATTTGTTAGCTTCTCCTTCCTAAAAGTTAGCTTTTTTGAGGTTACCTTCATAGCTCTATGACTAGTGAAATCTAGAAGTCAGAGTACATTGTTTTTCATTCAAAATTGAAAGCTTTAATGAAATAAGATAGTCTCTTGTTATTTTGGTGTATACTTACTCTAAGGCTCTAGGCAATTTGTTCTAAATAACAAGAGATACTGGAGTGTCAGTCTGTACTTATAATTTAATAGTTGGTTATTTAAGCGTTGTCAGAATAGAAGTTGATTAAATAATAGGGGGAAAAAAGGGACATTAAAGTTAAAGCTGAAAATGCTTTCACTCTGCAAACTGGAATTCTGTGCAGGTTAACTCTCAGTGTCATTTCTGAATTGTTAGAGCTGTCACTGTGAAGCTTTTTGACCTCTCATACATGATGCCTTCCCTAAATTTCAGTGCTGATGTCACATTTGTTGACAAGAATTGTTCATCCATGTTTTCACTGCTGATTCTTGCAGACAAACACTAGGCTGCTAGCAGCCTGCTGTCACTCAGCCCTCAAACATATATTAAGCTAAAAAGACTACAGTAATACTCCAAAGAAGTACTTTTTCTCTGTTGGTTTTAAAAGGATATTTGCCTTGGAGCTTATTACAGGTAATTTTCTGTCTTATTTTAATACCTTCTTAAATAACATGTTTTTGAATTTCTTCCCTGTTTCCCTTTACGCTTTGCAGCCAACATGAAGTTGTATATGAATTGACAAAACCTTTTTTTTTTCTCTGCTTAAAGCTCTAGATATCTGAAGATTAACTGGCAGCTAGCATGCTTCGATAAGGATATTGAAAAGAAATACCTGGTTTCTTCTGAAGCTACAAGGTAATAAAAGCCTTAGTTTCAAAGGAAACAAAGCATATAGCACAAATGTTCAATAGGTTTGTAAACACATCTTTTGAGTAAGGTCAATAGAAACTACACTCAAGACATTCACATGTGTTTTAGCCTCTTTTTCTATCTCTATTTGCAGGATAGAAACAATGAAGAACCTGTAATTTTCTTCCTCTCACTTGCCCAAGGACTCTCTGACTGTATTTTTGACAACGTCACCTGACCAGGACCTGTCCTTCAAGCAGAGATTGATTAAACACTGTAAGTTAATCAAGTGACAGACATCACCAAGGTTGTAAAGCAGTATTGTCCCACACACAATACCTTGCTCTAAGGCTTATAAAGCTACAACAAAAGTAAGTTAGAGCATACAGCAACTTACGATTGATAATAAAATTTATTGAAAAACACTTGCCCAATATATTACCTACTCATGTGCCTGGATAGCACTCTTGTAAGCTTACAATATATTTTTCTGGGTGAAGGAGGAAATCTACATTTGCTTTTCCTTAGATATTTAATTCATTAGGTTAAAAATCCCAACTAGGAAACATCACAATTCCAAACTAGAGTCTTTTGGTAGCCTAAGGGACTTGTTTCATAGAAAAGTAGTAATAAAAATCACATACACAGTCCCAGGATGTCTTTCATCTTGAGTCTCCTATACCCTTCTGTGTCTAGAAGTGGTGGAATAACAACTTCATTCATAACTAGCCCCAGTATCTGGGTGCCCAAAACAGTGAAACTGTTCTCACAGCACAGGGCAAGCAGAGGAGTAGCAGATCTAGTCAGCCAAGATGAAACATCAGGATGTTGTCAGGCTTCAAGGTATCTGAGCATATACTGTTCTGTACATGCAGCACAGGCTTATGGTGGCAAATGTGCCACAACATTGCTAGCCTGAGAATTTTAAAGAAAATCATAAGCCATTCCACCCCAAAACTCACACAAAGACTATTTTGTCTTTACATAAGGCTCAGTGTAAAGTTTTGGTCTAATTTCCCCAGGACCTTAATAGTCATCTCTTAGCTCTCCTGTCTGCAAAGATGGTCTTCAAAGAAACAGTCAAGCTTATAAAAAATACTCCTAACCAAAAGATTCCCAAAACACTGAAAATAAAATCCAATATGAACTCATGAATTAAAGCTGAAGAGGGGCTCAAATGATCCCTCTCACTTTGTGTTGTGATCACCCTTACTATTGTTTTTAAATGTTAGAAGTCCTTGACTCACTGTTATCCTGCATGACTCTTTACTATTTGGACTCCAGAAAATGCACTAAATGCTTTCTGGTCTCACAGCAACTTGTACTTTCCTGCTCAGTAATCACAAGGCTCATTAAGAGAAAGTGAAGCCATGAACCTTGTCAGAGGTTCAGTTTTCACAAAGTCATGAGGCTTCAGCACATCAGCATTTGGTTCAGGTATGGATAACAATAACATCTGGATTTGTTAAACAATGAACTTCCAGACATACTAAATTCCACTGAAAACTGCACAATTGGACTTCTGGGAATGCTATGATATATGATATATAAATATGCATTTATATATAAAAGCACTTTTAAAAATAGTCATATATACATACATCTACTTTTCCTGAAAATGAGGATAATATCAATTCATACTGTTTCACCTATAAGATACAATTTAACAAAGCAAGGGAAAATTTTATGTTATAAACACATTACTTATTCAAAGTCTAGTTAGGATTTATTATTGAATCTCAGCTCTAGTCTTAATATGAAGGGGCTGCACTAGTAGCTAATGGAGTATTATAGTACTTTACTTGCTAATTTAGTACTCTGAATCTCACCATAGCAATTTACTTAGGCTCTGAAAATCTGCACTTGGATAAGGATGCGTAGTCATACATAACCTTATATACCATTTTCAGATAATGCTGCATAAAAAGTTCAGAACAGCTGTTAGTGGATGCAGTTGGCAAGCATCCTGTTTCCAGGATGGTAAAAAGCATTTTGATCATTCTGGAAGAGCTTTTATTTTGATTTTATGACAGTTTGTTCACCAGAAAGCCATATGTGCAGAAAATTAGAATTCCTACATTACAGGGTTACTGTAAGGACCACTTCCAGAAATAACACACAAAAATGTTTTCCAAGTATGGGACACATTTCTTATTATGGTCCAAGACTGGAATTCTGCAACAGTAAAAATGAATAGATAAAAGTCAGAGCAAAAGAATTACTGGTAGGTACTAAGATGCTGTCAAATTTTCACCTTCAAGTATTATTTGTTATTACCTGAAATAATACCGGCCTTGAAGACATGGACACCACAGACTAATTGTATCAATTCAAATACTAGCTTAGTTCTAAACATGAAGCTTATACATCAGTTCCCTAGACACTCATAGAATCTCTTCTACCAAGGCCAAGTGTGACAATCAAGCCCAAACATAGCAGAAAAAGGCTGGAATCAAGTGATAGTGACCACCCCCCAGCATTATGCCTTCTTTTTTTTTTTTTTGAAAAGGGAAGCGACCATTTCTAACATATTTAAGAGCATATGTACCATTCCAGCTGGGAAACCAAACAAAAGGAATTGTATTCTGATAAAAGAGATGGTGACATAGAACCTTAAAGATCCAGGACTTTTCTGTGTGGGTCTATAGCAGTGCTGTACTCGAGGCACACCAGCAAGAAAGCGGCAGAATACAGTCAGCAAGACTAAACAATTTCCCCTTCGTTACTTGGTATTACATTAAAAAAAGGAAAACTAATGAACAAGTAGGTGCTTCGTTTTCATGTCAAAATGAAGAGGATGTTAAAAATAATCCCTCCCTCATATTTCTCCTATCAATCTTTCCTCTCATGTTTGGTCCCCCCCACCCCCATATTCCCAAATTGAGCTCATACTTTTTTTGCAAGGGCTTCCAACACAAAGGCTGCATCTTGTTGATCTCTTGGGTGAGATTCAGCCTGAGAATAAGCATAGGAAGAATTCAGCCTTTAACCTTTGGCTTTCAGACCTCTATGAAGAACAAAGATATCTTTTCACAGGACAACAAAGTGATCAACACTGCACCATCATGCTTTTGATTTCTGAAGGTGATGAATTTACAAGGTTCATTTGATGAAAGAAGCTCATTTTTGAGCTCTTTGCTTGCTGTTATGTGCCAACAGGAAGGAATGCATGTGTGAACTGGGGATGAGGGACGATATCCTTGCTGGTGCTTTAGATACAACCACCAGAACAGCAGACTTCTGATTATTCCCTGTCAGAGAAGTTCCTCACAATTGAAGCCGACAAAGCAACTCCTTCCCCAGTTCAAAGTCTCTGGACAAAACGTTCCCACACTTTCTCCTCTTCAGGTTTTATCACCCTTTACCTAGGGGTCAGTTTGGACCAAAGCCTATCGTGTTGGACAAAACAAAGCACCTGTGGTTAGAGCAACACAGTCTAATTTGACCCAGTCCTTCATACTAGATAATCTTACCCTGAAGAAAAAGCAAAATATTTTAAAAGGTTTGATAAATGAGCTAGCTTGTTTGGAGATGCAGATGTCTCAAGAAGAAATACTGAAGCCTGTTTTATCTGAAGTAAATTACTCTAAGATTAATTCTTTAATTTTGTTATTTTTGGTCTACTGATTCAAGATTGCTGCATAACAAACATGTAGTACTTTTTTTTATTTCTCCCCCGTTTATTTGCATACCACCAAGGCAATAGAGTTGACAACAAAGTGAGTTTTGGCCAGTCACCTCCTCTAATTAGGACACCTGCTAATTAGGGCACTGATCCTGCTTTCTGACAATGCCATTTTGTTATGCTCTAAGACCTCTCAGTTCTGCTGTTCTTGTCATCGTTGCAATTAAAAAAATTGAAACAAACACACCCCTACCCCCAAACCCTGTCATTAAAAAGAAAAAAAAATGCAAGAAATCACCTTTCACTGGGATGTCCAAGTATATTCTGTAAAAGAAATTAATGAAGTTTGGGCAAGCCAAACCTAATCTCATAGTTAAATACCTAAAGTGACAAGTTGGAATGACAGAAAAATATTAAATGCATTTTTTTTCCTCTGGAGACTAGTAAAACTTGTTATGTCTCACTTCTGATTAAGTCAGAAAAAATTAAAGCACCAACATTTTGGAACAAAAGTATCCATTTGCTTTATATGCATAGGAATACTACCTAATTTTGGAGAGTACAGCTGCAAAATGAATTAGTAGCAGACCAGATGACATTTTTCAAGTTTCACTCCTTGTAATCTTGATGAGCAACTGGACTGTTCCCATGCCAACTGACAGCCCAGGTTTGTGACACTTACCTGTCCCACTTTTTAGAGGCCAACAAAGAGAACAGATGTTAAAATAGACAGCAGGTACAGTCTGGCTACACTATTTTAAGATTACCACTAGTCACTTCCACTGGCAGTAGCGACCATGCTAGTTGCACTAATGGCATTATAAAGAGATTAAAAATAATTAAGGAACTGCAGTGTGCTGTGCCAAAAGAGGTCACTAAGGTAACACGCTGTCATAAAGTATAATGAAAAATGCCAACTACTCAAAGTGCATAAGAAATAAAGGTAATTTTCTTTTTGAAACATGTCACTACCTGAATTCCTGACGCTGACACCATAAATACTTCCCAAATTTTGTTGTTTGTCCAGGTACCAGGACAGAAGAAAATAGATAGGGGCTGTTTAATTTTATCCTAAATTGGCTATTTAGGAAATCCTAATACAGTATATGAAGACTATCAAAATACACTGAAGCTCATGGAAGAAAGTTAGTGCCTGCACTTATGGACTTATGGTGCTCACAAGAAGATTCGGTGATTTTATTTTGTTTTTCCTGGGTGTGATAGCATCATTTTTTTGAAAGGGAAAAATCTTTTATAATGCTTCAAAACTTGCACCATAGTGACAATATCGTTTCTTAGTAAGCTCTAATCTAAAGCAAAGCCATCCCAAAATACCCATCAGGGCAAATGCAAAAATGGGTTTAGCACTTATCTATGTCAATTGTAGCAGGATTCAATCCCCTTTCTTCTGCATCTCTGAAAGTATTCTAATGACCAGAAATATTAGCTATTTTTGGGCAAGAGAAATGGAGCTGAGAGCAGAAACAGGAATGCTATTGGAGCAAGAAGATTGACCTGACCTGATCTATATTATAGGAGCTCATGTTTTTAAGCATTGGATGTCACCGATTCAGTCATGATGTTTTAGCAACTATGATGGGGTTTTGTAATGATTTTCATAGATTAGTGATGAATATAAACTTAAAGAGCATTTTGAGGAAAGATACTTTCTCCACATTTTATTTTCTTAGTAAAAAAAGGACTTATTTTGAGGTAAATCAGTTCAAATCAGTTGGAGTTGAACAATATCTGATGGCTAGGACTTAAAAGCTCCCATGTTTGAGAGGAAAGTGCACTGGAAACAGACATTTGGGCCTGTGATGTCTGTTTTGATTCAAGGTCTGACTGCTTTATGTGTCAGAGACCTAATGGAAACAGGTTACTGTAATCACTGTAAAGCAGCAGCTTCACACTTAGGGAGGAAGGAAAGAAAGTATGTTATTATCTTCTGGCATTTATTGTTCTTTATTGTGGAAAAGAAAAGGCAGAACATCTCGCAGGATGCATGTGTGTGCACAGCAGACTTGCAAAATGGTAGCCCCGGGGCAGGTGGAAGCATCTATACCCTATGGAAAAAGGATCTCTGTTGATTTTGTATTATAACTAAGTAGCTGTAAAGGACTTGTCCGAAGCGGAACAATTTTTTCTTGTGTTTGACATTCTCATCAGAGGGACCAGGCAGAAGTAACTGGTGAGCAGGAATGCAAGCTGCTCATGAGCACACAGCAGTCTCTGGGCAGAACCCAACTGGGAAGAAACATCTCAACATGGTTGTGCCTCACCAGTGCAACAATTGTACATGAAGTTCACTAGATAAATGCCCATTATATAACAAAGGGAAGCACATCTATTCTGACTATATTTGAAGTGGTATTTTTCCAAGCATGGCTTTCCAACCAATTTGAGTCTTTTGAAAAATCATAGAATCATGTCTTAAAGAAAAAAGAAAATGTCTTGGAGAAAAAAAGTTAGACAAAAAATACCAGATTGTTCTTCAACACTCAAAAGCCACGATGCACCCAGAGCACTTCAGTGCAAAGCAGCAAACCAAACTTTGGCTCTATACAGAGCTTGGGGAACCCTGCTATACTAGTCAAAGAGTCAACAAATCTCATCCTGTGATGAAATGTAGTAGCTGAGGGAAAACACACACAGCAAACCCATATATCCAACTTTACCTCTCTCTGGTAATGTATTTAATCTGTGAGCTCATCAATGGTAGTTTACTAGCTCAGAAATCTTCACAACAACTCATCATATTGACATTGAAATAGACTCAGAGGTTTGAAAGGAATGAACACCGATTTGCTGCTCTGTTTGGGGAGACTGGAGGGTAGAGCAAGTATCCTCTCAATGACTTCCCTTTCCCTTCTGTTCCTTGGTTAGGATAACCAATTCGCAACAAAATTCTTGCCCAGCTTCCTGATGGGTCCTGCAATAATGACATACTCCTAATTCTCAGAGGGTGACAAAGTCTTCAAGATAACAGGGTGCTGAAACCTTACCATTTCCAAATCCAACACCTCCCTAAGATCCAAAAAGTTAACCTAAAAATGAAACAAAGACTGCAGTTGTGACAACCTGAGTGCCAAAACTTCTTTCCCTGCATTGTGATAATCATATGCTTCCCAAAATTCAATTCACAGCAGCTGAGTGTCAAATTTTACTACAGGCCAAGTTCATCCCTGACAAAGGCAGCTACATTAATTTTTCCACATGGCTCAGTATGAGCCATCCTATGCTGTTCAGCCTTACCAATTCACTTAGAGGTGGCTTGGGTGTCATGTGACATGGTGCTGCATGGGCTATATTCACACTGCTGCAAACTTCTGCTTGAAAGCACAAATACTTACTTCAAATGATGGCAGAAAAGGAATAAAATAGTATTGGGGCATAGGAGGTTTTTCTAGTTGCGTGTTTATTTTTCTTCACAGCATCATACCACACAGTCTCATAGCTTTTGTTGTGAAGTGCCAATAAGTGTTCACTGCAAATAAATAACAACATCTAGCGGTATAGATCATTATGATAAGCATGAACTGTAGCTTTTCCTACCCTTTACACATTGCCAGAAAAGCTAGCTGGGTTAGGCATGGGGAAAATTCATTTTAAAAGACTGTTGGATGAAAGTATGAAAATATCTAATTAAAATTATTAACCCATTTACCTTTCAATGACTTAAAGAATAAAATTTAAAAAATGGAACCATGCATATCAAAAAAACCCCAAACGAAAATAAATGCAAACAAAAAAAGCCAGATGTCACAGGCAGATAAATACTTAAGCAAAGCTCAGGAAGGAAGGAGCACGTAAAACCGACTGTCAGCATCTCTAGTCAAACTCTAGGCAGAGATATTCCCCAGTTATTTCCCAGTTCTCCTGTTAGGGTTATCAGACATATCCAGCAACTAATCTGACAGTTCATAATGACAACAGCAGCCACTTGACTTAGATAATTATGCAAACCAGGGTGCTCCCCAGCAGTTATTTTGAAAGAGGAAGACAACCCCCAGAAAGGTAGATGTGCAGCACCCTCTAGTGACAGTCACCTGTCCTCACTCGGCTTTGAGAAGCCTTGGTGTTGGGGAGGGAGACAAGGAATCCTTAAGGCCAGGAAAACCATTTTCAAAAATGTAAACGTGAAGCAGAAAGAGCCAGTGAAACACCATTGCACATCAGTTTGAATAAGTGACCAGGAACAGCATCAACTTACAATTGCAAGAGAGTGGAAAAAAAAAAAATCCAGCTCATTTGTCTACTCACCTAGAATCTTTCTATAAATTTTGCTGAAAACCTAAATTGGGATGCAGTACATTCTGCTCAGAGGCTTTTCCTCCTTTTCCTGGAAAAGTAGTTGTAAGAAATCCTTGAAAATAAAGCTCTTACTAAGCAGAATGCCCAGCATCTGTGGAGTCAGACCTTTTTAGTCCAAGTTCAGCTTTACAAAGTTTCAGTGTGTTCACTCAAATTGCTTAAATTTTAAGCATAAAGTTAATATTTTCTTAAGTTATCACTTATATGTTCCTCTAGAAAAAGGTTTTATATAAATCAGTATATCTTCATGTTCACATATTTGACCAAAATATGTTTCCCTTGGGGACGCTCAATATCAGGAACATCTATTGCCTCTATTCCTAACTCATGTTCCCAGACAGATATCCTGGGAGTAAACAGCAGTTGAATTCACTCCAACTTAACAACACTGCAAAACAAACCCAAATAATACTATATTGAAAAATGTTGAGAATCAAATGGGGTTTTTTTAGGATTAAAACCGATACCTACAGGATCTTCTAGTACTGCCTGTTCATGCTCTCACACAATTTGCAGGGTAGCTTTACCTAAGTCTCAGGACATGCTGACAGGATTGTGCAGAGCTACCTATATATCAACACACTTTCAACTGATTGATAAAACCAGGCTTCTTCCAAAAAGAATTTCTTTTAATCTCAAATTCTTGAATGCATTTCAGTCTGAATGACAAGTACAAAGCTTCCCACAAGGCAAGTGCTTTCCTGACTGTATATTTCTGACTGCCTCTGTCTTGTGAAAGATGTTCAGAGGGTTACAACAGTCACCATTGCTTCTGCCTGTTTGTGCTATTCAATCTTTATTCCCTTCAGCTAGAGTCTGATAGGTCACTATATAATTTACCAGCAAGGAATGAAATAATCTCATTCAATTCTATATACTTATGGTACTCCTATAGGGCAAAGTATCCCATAAATTTTAAGGAAAATAAGAAAAAAGGTTTTCAACTGAGCTGGGTAGGTCTGCTAACTTACTCATTGAGTGGCACCGCTTAGAAGAAATTGTCAGTGAGATTTCATAGTAAGCAATGTTAAGTGATATGCATGAACAGAGAATATTTAAACATTTAGAGACTGTTCAGAGATAGTGAAATCACAGAATCACTAGGTTGGAAAAGATCCACAAGAATAAAACATAATGAAGTAAATAAAGCACAAAGAACCGTGCTTTCATAATCAGGTTTCTCCAAAGTTTTGTTACTTTATTTCCACTGTTAATCACAGTGAGAAAGCTTCACTGTTTGTTTTATCACTTTTAATTTCTTGCAGGGATACCTTTGCCACTGCAATTTCAGCCAATGTTTCATTCAATGTTATTTTAATGGTAGCTTTGGGAATATTCTTCACTGAAATTTTCATGCTTTTCTTGTAAATAAGCATGCATCCTTATGTCTGTAAGAAACCTTTTTCAGGGTTTTATTTTGGCAGCTGTAAATTTTCAAAACAAAGCTAAAGTACAAAGATGCACATGGATTAAGTTATTTAAATCAATGATGACTGTAAAAACCACACAAAACACCTCAAAGATTATCAGAGCAGATAATATATATATGCCAGTACTCACATGTCATTTCACATGTCATTATCCTTTCCATTGCATTTTGAATTTACCTTTAGTATATATGACCAAAAACTAAGGAGAAAAAAATAACTGCCATTCCTCACATCTGAGCTACAATACTACACAGTTTTATAAGTTGCATAGAAGTTTTGCTGAAATAGATACATTCATACATTACCATATATCAGTGAACTGATTTGAAACTTTAGAAGCTCTTGAGCATTTGATTTTGTAGTTTGAACTGCTCTTCTTCTGTGTTCCACAGCAGCACATCAGTTGCGTCCATGCCCTAGTAAAGTCTAAGACTTTGCAGCTGTAGTGTGCTACTTTGACTTTCTGACCTTCCGTTATAAAAACAAAGTCACTGGCAAGAAGTCTCAGTTACGCTCACTCCAAAGCTTGTAAAGATTACCTTCAGTCAGTGCTAGAGAGTTGTGCAGGAGTGATCGAAGTTTAATCTGTGTCTAATTAAAAGCTTATCTACTTGACCCTATGCTCTAAAAATATCAAACTGTTTATATAAACAGTCGGGTTGGGTTGTTTTTTAAATCCCTGTGATTTTATAAATAAAAACAATGAAAGAATCCAAAGCATTAGCAAATTTAACTCATACAGGTAGTTGTTCAAGAACAATTTGAAGAATAAAGAGGCAAATAGAATCATAGAAATGTTTGGCTTGGAAGGGACCTTGAAGATCATCTCACATTAAATGTGGCCATTTTTCACAAGAAAAGTAAAAGCAATTAAAAACCAGCAACAGACATTATAAACAACCACTGCTTGTGTGATGTGCATAATCCAACCATGGAATCTTTTAGATTAAGCAAAAGCAGGTCAGCAAGGGGTACACTGCCCACAGAAGACATCATACAGGTTAACAGTACTGCTGTTAAGTTGTGTTTCATAGCATTTTCTTGCTAACTAACATTAGGTAACCTGAAATTCAGGCCCGTAAAGTACTTGAGAACAAGGAGTTGGCATTTTATATAAACTGACTTCTCGGATCTACCCCCCACCATTTTCTTTTTTCCTCTCTCTTAATTTTTCCCCCCCTCATTTGTAATCGAGTAGAACAAGCACATATCCTAGCTTCTTTTATCTCTTTTCTGACCAAAAAATGTTAAAAATAGACAGAGAGGAGAAACCAGCTTAATTTTTGAGATAATTTTTGATTTACATAGCAGATTGAGATTATCCTTTTCCTTTTACACAATAACCTTTTAAACCAGTCCCTACTGACTGTGATGCACAGTAACTATTCTTTTTTAAACAAAATATGCTTGTCTAGAATATTCCATTTCTGAGAACTAGTACACGCTTTCTTAATTATGCCACAATTCATGATTTGCCTGTTTACTTAAGGGGCTTTCACCATTTGTGCTGTGATACGTAAGCTGCAGAAACCCATATATTGAGATTAACACATCTCCCTATCAAGTGCTGAGCAGTATGTATTGCTTTTTTTTTTTTCCTTTTGTTTTTTAATCTACTTACAGTTATGCTGTCTTTTCCGAAACTCTGTCTACATTCAGTATCAGAGGCTCTGAGATAACAAAGCTCCTCTTGACCCACCTTCAGCACAGCACAGGAAACAACTAGAACTCATTTGAGAGGCTCATTATAGCAAGGATTAGGGCTTTCAGCTGAAAGCTTTTTATGGGTAGAGGCTACAGGGCTCCATTTTGTAACCTCTTCTTTGACAGAAACTGGATGAAATACAGCCATTAATTAAGTTTATAAGGACGTGCACATTACATAGCTGGTAATATTTAGTAGCACCACTTCTTGGGACACCCAGGTGATACAAGGACATGACTTCAATCTAGGAAATCTTGTTTAGGCTTTAAGTTGGGCCAAAAGGGTTTTGGTTTTGGCCAAGACAAAGGCACAATTCACCTGAAGGAATGAAAAAGATTTCATGGTTCCTATTTAATTTTCTTTACCCAAATGTTTTCTTTTTCTCTCAGTGTAGATTCTTTCTACCACAGCTTTAGGAGATAGTTATGGGCATCCTGAATGTTCAATGAAACATTCTTTTCTCATCTGTAGTATTTGCTTACTCTTTGACATGACTGCATGTTTTCAAGTTACATTGTTCCAGTGCAGTGTATTTGAGGCTATGATTTACTATGACAATGAAAGCATAATTTAAAAGCTATCGACTAATTTGTTAAGCAATCTGTCAACAAACAAACTTGCACTAATGATTCATGATTCGTATTGACTTGTGGTTGATGTTCAGAAAGAGCTTAGGATGATGGTCATCACAGCCAAAGCCAATTATCCTTATTAATAGCATTCACTTCAGGTCTGTGTTTAAGCAAATATCTGTGTCTGCTTGCTCCAGCCAGCTGAGAATGCCCACAAATTTAAAGCAATATGACTTTAACAGCTAAAAAATAAAATCCTTTATTCATGTTGTACATGTGTCATTCAGCAACAACTCATGTATTTCACTCTACCTTTCCCATTTTGCAGTAAACAAAAATCTTAGTGTTTGAGGAAAGATGAGCTTATTCATAAGTATCTTCCCCATTACCTAATACTGAGTTGTTAATATAATATAAATAAAAAACTTTCTATAAGGTATTTATATTTTTAATGCTGTTTTTTTACTGAAGTTGCTACAAGAGGTTGTTCTGGTAAGGTTTGGTGTGTGTATGCATACAGATCCAAGAACTCCTGAAGTCTTAGGTGCCCAGAGGAATGTAGTTTTTAGCTGAATATGTGATATTTTACATTAACAGTAGAAAAGAAGTAAAGTTGCAAAGAAGTGACAGTGCATTACCTGACAATTATGGGGTTTGCCTCTTCCAGAACACGCACTAGTATTCCAGTTTGATCCATTTTCTTGCAAAAATAAATAGGCTAAGCATTGAATGTAATCGTCCTGCTACAGAAGTAAGTCTGAATTAATAATGTAGTCTCACTTGAAATCGGTATCAACACTGCTAGTTATCATCCTAGTATTATGTATGTTTGTTGTATCTTAAAATGATACAGCAATTCTTTCTCCAATATTCCCATTTGAAGAAAGGAGACACTATACTGCTGAAAATAAGAATATTTTATATTTCATATAAGTAGTCTTAAACTGTATCTTTAGCAAGTTCAGTCTTTTCAGTGGCAGTACTGCATGTCATAACTTCAGGCGAGAAGTTGTTTAATGAACTTGTTTAAAATATATCCTGGGTTTAAGCAGGAGAAACTCCAATAATTAGAGCTGGTATTATAAACCCTGGACTTAACTAATTCCAGGGTTTGATGTCTATTTGCTGTCTTTGTCACAGCAATAGTTCAAAGAATTTCTGGTAGATAGCTGTAAAAATCAGGATCAGATGTTTGCTGGACTGTTTTGTTAAAATAAGGAATTGCATCTGTCATTTTACCCTGCATTTGTGTTTGGGCGTTATAGACAAATGTGCACCAACAACTTTTGAATTATTAATGTCTGCTATGCTAGTATTTCCATGATTTCATCCCTGGAGAAAATACATTCTCTCCTTGTGAAAACAAAATTCTTCACTGGGGAAACAGGAAAAGCAAATCAGTTGGGAAACTCCTGAAATGTCATGAATTGCCTGGTAGAAACAAACTGGTGAACCTAAAATGCTACAGAAACTGTCTTTCTTAAAACAGCTGCACACATACAAAAATACTTGAATTCCCTCAAAGAGAGACAATTAGGAACTTTGAGTTTGGGATATTTTCACGTAACTCTAAATAAGCACCTAGCTCTTGGGGTAGGTGTTCATGGAGTATTTGGACTATGAATAGACATTTGAGCATTGGAGGGCTGGATTATTTGCCAGTTGCTGTAAAACATACATATAAAGATGTGGAAGGGCCCTAAGCTATTGAATTTAGATAATAGAAACCATCCCAGAAACTGGTTGTGTTCGTTATAGATGAGATTGGGCTGAAGAGGAGAGTTAGAAATGAGAGACAGGATCAATCAAATGTCTGTATGTATGTTTATCTGATCTGGTTGTTCATGAAGGTGTAAGCAGAGGGGAGGGAACTGATGCTTTTCTTGCAGGGACACAAATTATGTCTTATTACTGTGGTGGGGAGCATTCCTATACATTGGAGAGAGCTTTTACTTCTGCCAAGCCAAACTAATATTCTCCAAAACCAGTGTTCACAGTGCAATCTCCATCTTTGTAGAACTAATATGAGTGAAAATGTAACCCTGGTTATGGAAGTACATACTTACCTTTTTGCTTAATGCTCTGTTTGCTCTGCACCCATAGTTTTGCTTTACAGAATGCCATATAGCTTATTATTGAAATATCATGTCACTACAGGTAATGATAACAGCAGTGACCTCTGGCGTAAAAGCAAACGTCCATTAAAAAGAGGAAAAACTTCAGGAGAACAACTGTCCACTTGGAACAACTTAGCACTGGAAAAAAGGTGCTGTAAGTTTCATAACAGCAGTTTTGGCATTGTTTTCAGAACATAAGGGACAGCTGGCACCTCAGCATAAAGCAAGCCATATTGGCATCTGTTGTCCGAAGAGAATACTCCACTGCATTTTTTAAAGAAGAAAAATAAGAAGAGGATGTCAGATGTCATAGGAAAAAATTCAACAATATCTGCTTTTATATTCAGGTCTCTATTTTGAAAGTCATTATGAATTTGTAGTCCATTCCACAGATATGAGAGTGCCAGCAGAATCGCTGATGGACTCCGCTTTCAACAGCAGCAGGTCTGTCTTGGGGCTGACTGGCACTGTCTCTGCCCAAGGCAAGGACAGTTTTTCTCACAGTAGGCACCACTGCAGCCCCTCAGATGAGAAAACTTTGTCATCTAAACACAATTCAGGCTGCTCTGCCATTTAGCTATGAGAAGAATAAGAAAGGGGAAAGAAGAGGGCAATCAGCAAATTATTTCTCTAGCTTGAGACAACCTTGATCTTGGAGCTGTTATCTAACAAGCCCCTGAGCAAGAAAGGACCTAATCCCATTGCAATTCTTCTTTTCAGTGCTGTCCTGATCCATCTCTCTGTAAATAGCTATAGGAAGTTTTATATATTTTAAAATTCCTTTGGTAATGAGTTTGCAGAGATACATACTGATTGAACTAATGAGCTGTGTTGTGATAAGAACGGCATTCCAGATATTTTGAGCCCAACACTGGATGCCTAGCTTTTACTGTCATGATACCCTAGATGTTAAATTAGCCCCTGAATAGTTAGAGTTATTGTGACACTGCAGCAGATGGCAAGAAGTTGAAGGAAAGCAAAGAGCTCTCTGCTGCAACTCACAGAGTGGAATGCTTTCCCTCCTTCTGAAAGGAATCTGTTGGTCCAAGCCAGCATCAGCTATCAGATGGTGGAGGCCAGTGGGGATTTGCCAAGAGCGAGTCATGCCAGGCCTGACCTAAGAACTCAGTGGCTGTTCCAGTAGGATAAGAGTAGAACAGTGAATGTTGCTGACCCTGTTTTTGGCAGTCTCCCACAGTATCGTAACAGCAAAGAGAGGTGAGACGTATCCAGGAGAAGGACACTACAAGGTGGGAAGGCCACTGCCTTGTGATCTGCAAAACAAGGCTCATTCATGGGGCAGTTGCTGGTGGCAATGTGCCTCAGGTCAGCAGTGGGACAGTCACCCAGGCTGGTGATTGTCTGAAGTAAGGGCCTGCATGGTGATGGGACAGAAGCTACTTTCCACAAAGTTGAGAGTGGCTCCAGTTTGCATAAGGCAGAAAGGCTGACATTCAAAGAACCACCAAAGCACAGAGGTTGGGAGAGACCCTTGGAGGTCTTTGGTTCAAGCTCCTACTTAGACTTGCCTCTGTTGGGTCAGGTTGCTCAGAGCCTTGTTCAGTCATGTTTGGATACCACCAAGGTTGGAGACTCTGCAGCCTCCCTAGGTACCTGTTGCATGTTTGAGCACCCTTACGGTGACAATCGTTTCCTTTTATCTAACTGAGATTTCTCCTGGTGTGGTTTGTCCTTCTGCCATAGAGCACCTCTGAGAAGAATCAGGATTTGTCTTCTTTACACTATCCTAGTAGGCAACTTTAGGCACCAGGAGGTCCTCCTCTGAGCATTCTCTTCTTGACTCTTCTTGATGCTGACCAAAGAATCATTCACTCATAGATTCACAGAATGGCTTGGATTGGAAAGAACCAGTAAAGATCATCTGGCCCATCCTTCCTGCCATGGGCAGGGACATCTTTCACTAGATCAAGTTCATCAAAGCCCCATCCAGCTTGGCCTTGAACACTTCCAGGGGTGGGGTATCCACAGGTTTTCTGGGCATTATGGTCCAGAGTCTCACCACCCTCAGGACAAGAGGCAGCTCCCTCAACTTGCCATTATGTGCCATATGCTCCAGCCCTTTACACATCAGTGTCCTTCCTGGGCTGGGAAGACTGGGAGGGGACCAAGGAGTCCAAATGCAGTTGCCAAATTACAAAATAAGAGAGGAGGAAAGCATTTTGTTTCCTTGTTTTATTGTGTTTGAAATTTTTTATTGCCTAGTCTTGAAAAGAACTCCAAATGGAGTGTCTAGAAGGGACCTTAATGCTGAAGGCCAGCACTTATTTCTGGGAGAACTTCAGTCTTCTACTTCTCCAAAAGAAAAGCTATCTCTCTAATGCCTTTGGTTCACTTATTGCTATTCTTTGTGCATGGCCACAGAGGTTCCATCTGCTACTTCCATCCCATGTCAGGCAGCCTTGTCACCCTCAGACTGAAGAAACTCCCCCCTCCAGGCCCTGGGGACCTCAGAGGCCCTCTGAGGGATGGCTCCTGTTGCACTCTCACAGCAGCCCAGCAGAAGCCAGGCAGTCTCATCTTTTTTTCTTGATGCTCAGAGCAAAGGAGATAGCATCCCTTGAGGAGAGGACAGGGTAAGGGTGGGAGATGGGAGAGAATGGTTCACACCACCTGGGCAATCAAAAAATAAACACTAATTGCCAGGAGATGTTATAGGTGAGTCTGCAGGATGGCCAGGCAAGAGGCTGAGCTTCTGGCTAATGCCAGAGATGGAGACAGTGTCAGTGGTAAAGCAGTGGCTGGGTTCTCCAGTAACGTTGCTGTCATGGCATTATGGAGGGGAGCGCTGGCTCAGTTTAGTGGTGCCTGGTGAGGCATGCTGGAGGTGATCGACTTCCATCAGTTCTTCCTGACCTTCAGGTGGATCCATACCATAGGCTCCACACTATCAGTCATGTGAGCAATGGCCATCACTACCATGTGGCTGACAGTGTCCAGCCTCTGACACTGCCTCCTCTTCCTCTGTGGCTCCTACAACTGCATCTCTGCTGCCCCATGCAAAGGAGAGCAGCCACCCTCCTTGCTGCTCCGGGACCTCTTGCTCCAGGCGTCCTTGGCATTTGAGGGCCTTAAGCTCACTGCATTGTAAGCCACCTGCTGGGGTCCATGTATTTGTAAGTCCTGGAACAGAAGGCAGCGAAGTGGTTTGTGACGCCAGGAGGCCACTGTGATTGCCATGCATATGGCCAAATGTATCTGTTCTGGGAGAGGGGGTTCTGTGACCTGAAAGATGCCCTTCTGTGGGAGAAGGAGGAGAACAGAGAGGTGGTGGCTTTTCAGGAGAACATCTGTTGGACTGTATTCTGAAAGGCTGGGTTGATCTGATAGTTTGTTCTTATGGTCATCAGTGCTATGTGACCCAGAGGTTTCACTTGTTTTAATAAAGTAAGGCTATTGATTTAAAAAAAGAAAAATGTCAAATTTGTTTATCTCCAAGACATGGTAATTGCAAAATGAGACTTCTTACATTTACTTATTATATTAGACAGGCAATTTATTTTCAAGTTATGCCTCTGTGGAAATTATAGCTCAGTCAGGTTTGATAGAAAAGTTTCTTTTGGCAGAGTTTTGGTTTACTTTGCAGTGTAAGTTCAAAATGACTTAGAGACTGTCAAGCTGTCATCCTAACAGCCAGTACTAACATCACCTCTTATTTATTTTTACTGATATCATAAATATTTATAGCATTTAGCATCTACATTGTGTTTTCTATTCATGAATTTCAAAGGCTTTAAAAATGGTAAAAAACTCTCTCTCTCTTTCTGACAGGTAAAGGATTTTAGGCATTTGTATGCTTGATGGTTCAAAGACTAACTTAAATGCTTATTTGCAGAGTGTATTTCCATGTATTTCTTGAGTAGCTCCCTGAATGTATGGCATTGATTAGTATCCAGTTTTGTAGTAGTTAAATAATTTCATGTAGAGGCACCTGCTCAGGCAGAAAAATCCAAATTACCATGTAAAAGTACTGGATTCTGACTATCTCTTCAACAGGGAATTATTTATCCGTTTTGAGTAACACTGGATTTGAAACCAAGAGACAAAACTAAGATATTTCTGTGATAGGAAATGAAGAGGGAATTTTGAAGCCACTAGGTGTCACTGCTTGACTGCCTTTTGTTATAATAAATATGCAAAGGACTGCAAAGACTAAAAATAATCTGCAATAGCTCTGAGTAGTGCTTCACTGGGAAAATACTTAATTGCTTGTTCAACAAACAGCATTTCTTATCAGTATCACAAGTTCCAAAAGACTTTCAACTTTGCTTGCAAAATGATATCTTTGAAATATCTAATTTATTAAGACTGGCTTATTTTCCTGCCAGCTTTCAAAATACAGAATGTTATTTTGTAATAAGTGATGAGGAGAGTTTTTGAATACAGTGGAACTCTGAAGCAGAAGGGGGAAAAAACAGACATTTATATCACCTGAAATAAGTTTCTCTTCCTTCTTGTTTTTAACCATCTTCAGATTATCAGCTAACTAGGGCACAATGGTTTAAAAAAAAGGATAGAAGTTTTGAATAAAAACAAATGAAAATTTAAAAGGGTTAAATATATGTGGTACTTACTGTTTCCATTTATAGTTTCTTGTTCCTAAGGTGCTGTATACATAATTTAAAGCCCGTTGCTGGAGAACACGGGCTGATCTGGCAACCTGAAAGCAAAATCTGGCATTATAGTGGCAGTTTAAACTAAATCAGACTGTAGTTATAGCTTCATCCAAATAGGCAATAGATTGATTATACATAATAAACTTGATAGAAAGGACATACCAAGAAAAATATTACTCATCAATGTGAAGTGCTGTGCATCAATGCTTTATACAAGATTGCTTCATGATCTTGGGTTATCTGAAGTCCCTGGAAGGATGGCATAGGTATAATTCAGGAAAAATTCAGTAAGCCACCGCCCTGCTTTTCTTCAGTTTCTCACTGTCCTGTATCCTTATTTTTTCATCTTGTTTGAAAAGATCAGAATTTAAAATTTCATTGGAATGAAACTACATTTAAAATTCTTGAAATTCTATGCAAAAGAAAGGGCTTTCTTCTCAAACTGGTAGTCTTCCTAAATTCCCAGTTAATACACAAGGCAACAGCCTCTTTTCTTGAGATTTTCAATTCCCATTTTATTGCAAGGATTTAAGTTCCTTCGGCAGGAAAAGTGATTGGGGGGTGGAGGACAAGGAAGTCTGTCTGTTTGATTTCTTCTAGCACTTGGAATTCTTTCCCCCTGTTTTACTCCTGAGCCAGGTCTCATTAAAAACTTTGCTTTGGGAAGAGTCCCAAACTATGCTTTCCTTAGATAAGAAAAAGGTTAAGGTATACACCAATGCAACATTTGAAAGTTAAGGTTTATCAAAAGTGGATTCTTTGCCTGCCTTCTAAGATGGTTACAGTTTCCCAAAGCCTGCCTTTTGCTTTATTTATCCAAGGCCCATAGTTCTTCCAGAGCTGCACCCTTTTGATGTCTTCTATTTTTCTTTAGCATGAATATACTTGTGGACTTCATGATTTTTAGGTGTTTCATTATTTGAGGTTTGGAGCTAGCAGTATTGTAATAAGAACGTCCAATTCTTTCCTTGTCAGTCTTCATCAGTAGCAAACAATCCCATTCAGTTACTGGAGAACCACAGTGCAATACTGTTGTTCAGGTATGTTTAAAACCAGGGAATGAGTTTTCAATCTCTTTTTTTTGTCCCCTCCTACATTGCAAAGTGTCTTAATTCACAGCTAAGGGCAATGTGTAAACTCTTGTGCTCCATATTCTAACCATACGAAGTAATCTTGACAATTACTCCAAATAAGTCAGCTCTGGTTTCTCTGGGCCCCCTTTCATTTCATTTCCTCATGTATACATCACTTGTTTCAGTCTTCAGCACCTCTTTGTTGAAAAAATTGCAGCCTCTTGTGAACTCACAAGGCCCCAAGATCCTCCATAGCTGTCAGCCAGCCAATAAAAAAACCACATGAAGATAAGGGAATATTTCTATCCTGCTCATACAATTCCACCTTTTCTGAAGACTTCTCTTACAAGCTCATTAACAGATTCTCAAAAAGAAGGAGTGTAAGTGTCTACTTCGATAAAAAACAGTTGACAGAGAGCGGCTGTTGGCCCCAATTTCAGATATTTGTTACATTTACCCCAAAGAGGTAAAAACATGGATATTTTGTTCTGGCTGACTAGTAGGAAAATCAATCTAGGGTACAAATAGGCTCAAATATTACTTGTAATATAAATTGATTTTATAAATTGATTTTATAAGTTGAACTTGAAACCCACATATAACCACTTTGAACTGTGCAGAACCTAATCTAAATTTTCTACGTAGAGCATCTGGACCTGGAAATCTGATTTAAAACAGGAGTTCAGCTGAATCTGGGATGATGCTGGTGTGTGTACATTTACCAACTGTTAAAGCACTTTCAAACTATTTTCCTCAAAATCTTTTCTTGAACTTCCTGAACTGTGGCCTCCAAAACCGGATACAAGATTTTTGCCATGAGCACAATGAAACCTCTTACAGAGATAATGTAACCTTTCCTTACCTTTTCTGTGTTCCTCTGATCTTTCAAGGAATATATTTTCTTGTGTTCCATATTATCACATTTATACATAAAGGTTTGTGTGTATCAGATGGGAAGAATTCTCAGGCATTTTAATGTTGACAAAATTACTTTTCTCAAAGGAAAAATGTGTTGACAAAAACCCCTATACTCCTTGACTGGCTTTTATAGTAATTAAAAAACCTAAGCGCTTACTAATTAAAACATAAATAATTGCATATGTTTACAAAATTTATGGAATTGCTCATGATACAGGGCTAGGGAGACTAACAATCAATGACATAATACACTTCAACAAAACAGTTAATTTCAGAACTAGAAGTTCAAAAAGCAAGAGTCATTCAAGGACAATGATCTGCCTTTGTTTTTTCTTTTTAGCTGATGAATAAATGAAACAAAAAAAGATTCTTTGTAGAGAAATTCAGGATGAGAATGAGTTAAGGACCGGCCCATGCAAAACAGGAGCAAAGCACACATAAATAGCAAGAAAGTATAGCTGTTGGAGCAAAATATTGAAAGAACTGAAGACTGGAAGCTATGTAGCAGCCAAAACCAGGCTAGTGCACTCTACATGAGGACTGAGGAAATTCGGTCCACTCAAAGCACACTGTTCCCCTGCCTCTCCTTCCTGAATCTCCAATGAGAAAATTAAATTGCCCTCCATGAAGATGGCTCAGCATCAGTGAGAATGTAATAAAGCGGGAATTATTGTTAGCAACAGCTATTTTGCCAACTGTATTTTGAAAAATAATGTATTTTATAAAGTTTATTTAGAGTATACCCTTCTTCCTTTTAGGAACACTTCTGTTTACTGCATGTTTTAAAACATAGTAGAAGAATATATTTTCCTTTTTTTTTGTCTTTATTTTTTTTTATACCTGCTAAGACTCTCAGTTATCTGTATAATTTTCCTTGAAACAGGGTACATAAATCACAAATGTTCCTATTTGTAGGGGCTAGTAGCACAGCTGTCACGATGGCTGAAACCAGGAGGAGCTACCATAAAAATACAGGATTTGGTGTTTTTTTCTCAGCACCTCTTCATTTTAATTACTAAGTTGGAGGCTCTTTCAAACCGACTTGTTCTTGCTGTAGTATTTTATTTAATATGGAAGAATCAGACTAAGGAATTACACTTGGTACACTATCTTTAAAATGTTTATACATATAGTGCATATACTGCAGTTTATGTCTGTTTTCATAATCTGTCCTTTCAGCTGGGGTCTGCTTTTAAAAGCACCTAAAACAATACCATGCAATAATAAGTTCCTTACCTTAAGCACTATTTTACTCTATAAAAATGTTTTCATTCCACATATTAAAATACAAGTGTTGCTTCTTCTCTCTCCCCACTCACTGCCAGTCCTACAAATTCTATATGGCTCCTAAAAATAAAACAAGGTGGTTATTTCCATTTTCACAGAGTGCTTCAATTTCAAAGATTTCTTTATATATCAAACAAAGCTTCACTTAGACCTTCTCAAATACATTGTCTCTGGAATTCATGCTAAGTAACCCTCACGGAGTTGTTGCAGTTCTTTCATAGTTGTGCACCTTGAGAACAGGCTATATTCAGTATTTGCTATGATTCCAGCAATTTGAAAAGTAATAAGTCTGATGTACAACAGCTGGGATAAATTTAGATGCACTTGGGTAGAATCATAGAATCATAGAATAACCAGGTTGGAAGAGATCCACGGGATCATCGAGTCCAACCATTCCTATCAAACACTAAACCATGTCCCTTAGCACCTTGTCCGCCCGTGCCTTAAACACCTCCAGGGAAGGTGACTCAATCACCTCCCTGGGCAGCCTCTGCCAGTGCCCAATCACCCTTTCCATGAAAATTTTTTTCCTGATGTCCAGCCTAAATCTCCCCTGGCGGAGCTTGTGGCCATTCCCTCTAGTCCTGCCCCCTGTCACTTGGGAGAAGAGGCCAGCACCCTCCTCTCTACAACCTCCCCTCAGGTAGTTATAGAGAGCAATGAGGTCTCCCCTCAGCCTCCTCTTCTCCAGGCTGAACACCCCCAGCTCTCTCAGCCGCTCCTCACAAGGCCTGTTCTCCAGCCTCTTCACCAGCTTCGTTGGCTATCGTAGAGATAATAATTTTCATCTCCTAAACCAAACTTTAAATTTTTTTTTAATAAAACCCTCCATGTGGGGGGGCTATCCTATAGAATGCTTCAGACAACATATGTGTATGTATATGTACCCTACATCACCCAATCTTAAGCCTTCTTCTGTAAGAACTTTGTCCTTGGCCGTGGAGGAGTCAGCTAGCCATAGCTATACAATGCCCTTACAGGAGTCAGTATTAACCACCTTGCCATGCTTCTTTTCAAGACATCACTACTGTCCTGTGTCCTTAGTTACGTGAAGGCTTTGCCATACAGGTTCACGTCCTGTTCCTCCCCACTGGTGGAAGCTGAGGTGCCAGTAAATTACACTGTGCTTGAAAATTAATTCTGAAGTCAGCACATAACCCCACATTTGAATGTGGGGAAGAAACAGGCTTTAAACTTGCACACTCAGCTAATTGCAGTGGAGGTAAGTAAAAGCAATTGAATTGTTTGAGGGGGGAAAGATTTATGAGGGGAATTTTAGCTGGATCCTGTAGTGGATAAGGGAAATAATTATGGGATGGCAGCGCCAACAGTGCAAGTATGATTACTCAAAAAGTAGCAAACACGAAAAATATGTGCTTTCCTCCTTTTATAACATGAGAAGTGGGATTCGTCTGAAATTAAAATTGGTCAGTCTGTCAGCTCAGACTCTTAAATCTTTATTAGCCCATTTTCCCTTCTAAGTTCCATTTCTGTAAGGCATTTAAATGCATGCCTACATTTAAACACAGAAGGGCTGCTGTTGAAGGCAATCTGAATTCCAAATTAGCCATATATATTTTAGTACTCTGCCAAAAAGGAGCTTTGAATAACAATATCAAAGAATTGGATATTTTATTCCCTTTACATTGATTAAACTGAGATGAGCATATGTCTTAAAGCTACTTCGGTGGATGGTCCATTTGTCATACTGACTGTTGACCATCCCGTGTTCCTTAGGGCTGGCAGCTTGGAGTAACATGACATCAAGTGGAGTGATTTACTGTATAGTTTTTTCTGATTTGTGAAAGCCACAGTTTCTTGCATTCAGGCCCAGGATTTGATAAAAGCTCTACTGTTGTGGTTCCTAGTATTTATGGTGCAATATATCCAGAAGGGTTACAGTTGCTGTCATGTTGCCTAATGCATTTTTCCTTTTGACTTTGAAATATATTATCCTGCGTGATACAGATGGAAGGCCTGACCTGGTGAAGGCTACTGTATAATACCATATCTAATGGCATGTTGATAATTATTTATAAAAATCACTAAGGGAAATGCAGTGCTTAGGAAAGGTGAAGGCTTGAAATCCCTGCACATCAAAGTCCTTTAGCCTTTACCTTGGGACTGTTTTTTCTGCCCCTTTGGTAGAAGGCCAAGTGAACTCCCACTGCCTCTCTACCATCTTTCCTCCCACACGTAGTCAGGGCACCTTTGCAAGTAGAAGGTTAGTTTTATTTTTTCCATCTTTAATCCTTGACCTTTTGTTGGGACTGCAACTAATCAAAGTCAGTTGGGATTATTTTTTGTTGTTGTTGTTGTTGTTCATGTGTAAAATCTGTCTGCAAAGCTGGAGACTGAAACCAGCAATGCTTCATATATAATAAAGGGCACTACAAGGGGCTTGTAAGCAAGAAAATTTTCGAAGACTGGTAGGCAACACATTTTTAAGCCCCTAGATACCAGGAAGCTCTAAGATAACCTTCCTTTTCTCCCATTCTATCTCAGCCTAGGCTACTAGACAGTCTTTTCATCACCTGAAGTAGCATCATAAACAAAAGCATTCTCCCTATAGCTCAGGACAGGACCTCAAAGACTCCATGGAGAAATCTATAAATGCATTGCAGAAATCCCATCTCAATGGTATGTGTAAAATACCAGCCTCATTAATATTGCCATGATTACTTTCACAGTGAATACATATTTTCAGTGGTAGTTGCTTTTAAAATCGCTAGTATAGAGATTACATTAGTTCAAGGGATATGAAATGCACTAAAATCTGCTTGGTTTTGTCATGCAAGAATGAAACAAATTTGGGCAATCCAGTAGCTTCTGTGTCCTGAAGGTCACTGACAGATTCAGAATGGGGCCAGTTTTCCTGCCAAAAAGCCTGCAATTCATGAAAGTAGCTTTGGTGCAGCTACACTGTGGCCATGCCCAGAAGTACAAGGGTCTCAAACTTGACCTTATCGGAAAATTCTTTTTTTGGGTGTTAGATGGAGTCTATTTACTGCTTACAAGCTTTGGATGGGAATTTAACTTTTGACCTTCACAAAGTAGGTGGAAAAGGAAGGTGGCTGTAATTAAAGTAGAAAAAAGAGAGTCTGCAGCCAGCAAGACCAATTAATGACATAGTTTTTTTTAATGTTCTTTTACAAATTTGAGCTTTGTACCTTTTCCCCAAGGACATAAAATATCTTAAAATTAGGACTGGATTAATACATACTGAAGTCTTGCATACTGAGAAGGGAAGTAATCCATTTCCCTCAAAATACCTTTTAAGGACTTTTATCTACCATACATGGATATTTGCAAAGGTCAGCTTCCCGTCCTTTAGAACCTTTAATACAGTTTACTAACATTTAGCTTATTTAATTAATCTAGTTATTTTTCTTAGGTTTTGTTTAAGGATTTTTCCTCCTTTTACACATAGTAGTCCTAAGTCCTAAATTAATTTTGTCTGTTCGTCCCAATAAATACATAAGGATCTGTCCTTATGTTTTACTTGAATGAGCATTCAGACGATATTCCCTCTGTGTACTGCAGAAACCATAACTCCTCCAGACTTTGCTTCTGAGAAGGGATGGTTTGAATTTGAATCATATATATTACCTGCTGTGTTTAGTGCATATCCAAAGTTAATGACTGTTATTTTTGCCCAATTGCTTTCTGCTTGTGTACTGTGTGGAAAGAGTTGCAAAGTGATTTTAAATATTTTAACAAGCAGGAAGACAGCATATAATTTAATAAAATTATCATACCTACTAGAATATATGCATTTTCATTACATCCGAAGGCTTCCAAATCTTGATGCATCTTCTTCTTAAATAAAACAAGCTATTAACAGATAAACTTTGACTTGCAGGTAAAAATTAGTAAGTTTTGAGCAATCTCTTCCCAAGCTAAGGTGAAAGCCAGTGCACTAGACTTAAATAGCTCTGAGCAGCAGGGATGAAAGTAGGGAAAAGGTAAGTTACAATGAAGAGAAAACATTAAAAAAAGAATGTATGAGACAGAAGGAAATAAGAGAGAATAGGAAACGAGATGTATAAATTAGGGAGTGGTTATGTAATGAAGGATTAGTTTGCACTAGAGAGAAGACTGAGATCAGAAAGCAAAAGAAAACAGCAAGATCAAAGAGAAAGATGCTGAGTGAACAGGAGAGTGCAAAAATACCAGGCAGTGAAATAGGAAAGTAATGGTAGAAAAATAGTAACTTCAGCAGACAGCTAATAATAGAGAGTGGAAACTGAAAAGCAAAGTTACAAGTAAAATAAGTAACCTAGAGAAAGAACTTGCAAAGCAGAAGAGACTAGATCTGAAGGAGAAACAGTTATTCAGCCTTAGAAGAAAGGATAACTTTCGCCACACTAAGGGTGGTGGCAAAGATAGAATCTGTTGATAGAGAAGATGAGTGCAGGGATCATTTTTTGGTTTTGTTTTTAACATGGTACATGTCTGATATGACCTCATGCAAACCAATTTCTACCAGGTGATGACTTTAGTGTTCCTCTCTTTTCTGTATTTCTAACCTCCTCGATTTTAGGTTAATAATATTCTCTTCCCATGAAACTTCAGGTGTTGATCTTTTAATTTAATAAGTCTCCTTAGATTAAGCAATTATGATTACCTTTCACTGCAACCTAGTCTTGATGTAGCCCAGACCAAATGCCATTCTAATTAAAAGTTTCACTAATGGACTTTATTTCATAGACAGAGAAGAATCAGGCAATCTGGACTGCTAAACTAAAGATGTTTCTGTTTTCCCTTGCACTGAATTGACGTAGCCTTCAATTATTTTGAATTCTAGAGAAAGATCTTCTCTGCATCCAGGAAGGTCCTGTTAATCTCAGCTGCACCTGATATGTTTCATCAGCAAGAATTTAACTCTGAACTCATGGCTTTGTAACTGACCCCAAGGAGCTGGAGATACTCCTTGACTCTTTCTCTATTCCACAGATCTTCCATTCACAAGGACCATTTTTTTTGCCTAACTCCTTAAAGAGATGGTATACCATTTACACACATTTTCATCACTTTGAGTTACAAAATTTACCTTCCATACTCCACTGGGAGGATTGCAGTCTGCAATATTTAGACTACTTTACAGTCAACCAACGTAGTGAACGTTTTAGTAACAGCAGCTAAGGTTTCGTCTCACTGTTCCCTGCAGAAGTATCAGAATGTGCCACCCGAGGACACAAATGAGGAACTGACAGCCACCTTACACTAGGCACATATTCTTCACATGTCCAACATGCTTTGACCTGATTTACTGTAAAATGAATCCCAGAATGGGCATCTGGACTCAGCTGTTTCCATTTTTCTTTACCATGCTTTAGACTAGAGCAGGTGGAAGAAACAGCTGGAAACCTTCTGCAGTGTCTTTAATAAACAATTCCACGAGGTTCAGCTGCACAGACCCTCCCAGGCTGCTAAATTCCTTTCTCTTGAAATTTATATAAAGGATTAGCAGCTGCCAAATAAGCATAAGACAACTGTAGCAGATGATGAGTCTCTCATTTTTTGCAAGGAAATACTAATAGTCTGTTTCTGAGATAAAGACTCACCACAATTCACTTCTAGTACTAGAACAAGACATGTGGATTATGTCTGAGATCTGCAATTACTTTCTAAGTGCTATTTAGCATTTCAGAAAATAAGTATGCTGAAATCTCTCCTTTTTAGCGCTGGACTGCAAATTTTAGTCCCTCCTTTTTAATGTTCTCTGGGAGTATGATAATACCTTGATTAACGAGCTTCAAGATTCTGCTGCAGTTTGCTTGAAATCTCACAGGTATGAAAGGCCAAGCTGAAGCTGAGCTATGTTTCTTCACAGGACTTTAAATTGAGTGCCAGTAAAATTCTTCACTAGTTACAGAATTATACAAAGGATTTAGTCAAATGTGTTTTCTACCAACTCTAACTTTTTATCATGGAGCTTTTACAATTACTTTTTCTAGATATATATATTCCAGTTGAATTCTATGCCTTGGTGACAACCAGGTCCTATAAGGAGCTAATTTTAGCTTTTTCAAGTCCAGGCAAAGGGATACACCAAGAAGGGTAGAGGGGAATATAGCTTTGCTCTCAAGCTGTTACTATCCTCTGGAGCAATCAATATGATTTTAAATTCTCGTACAGCAGAGGCTGCAGGGCTGCTCAGCTCCCTGTTTGCATCACTTCTGCCCCTCTGTGCTCGTAATTGTTGCTGAAGCTTGGCATATCCTGTGTAGTGTAGGGATTTGTCAAGAGAAAAAGAAGCTTCTATTTGTCTGTCGGCTACCTCACTGTCAGCCTGGTGTGACTACCATGGAAATAATGATAACATTGGCATAATGGGAGGGTCAGACCTGTGGTTTTCAATAAGGAGTTTGCAATCATAATAAACTACTAGTTGAAGTGGGCATTTTGTAGTTTAGCCTTGCTGAAACTGAATCATAAATACATCATGTGCTGCTATAACAATATTGACAGGACTTAAAGGAAAGTTACTTCATCCTACTTGATATATATTTATGTCTGTATATATGTACACATATGGACAGGTGTTTAAATAAAAATAGACTTTCATGAACATGGTGTAGTAAAAATGATTACCCTCTTTATCTACTGGGGTACTGACTGCATGTAACTGATTGATCTACAAAGCAATTCATAAGGACAGCAGATCTGCTCTTCTTAACCACTTGGCAAAGCAATTATAGTAACATCTTTTTCTTTTTTTCAAAGCAGCAAGGAATTAAAAAAGGGAAAATAAAATTAGCCTGGGCAGACATATACTGCACCAATATAGATGGGGAACAAGTGAAATACTTTGAAAACAGGTACTGTAATTCATTCTGCTCTCTTTCAATATGAATACCCAAAGTCAACCTCAGCCTCCTGCATTCTCTTTCCTTACCTTATGTCTTGATGTTGCAGAGCTTAATACTAACATTTAAAGGTATGCTGGAGCACACATCTCTGCAGTTACTCAGAAAGTGTTTGCTCTTATAATGAAGTATAACTGCTTATCCGAGTCACAGAATTCTGTGATGTATTTTATGGCCTTGTGGAAAAATACGACAAACATCGTAGAGGAAGTTTGAGCTGAGACTTCTAACTACTGCCCTTTGATTCATTCTGCATCTCTTGCTGTTTCTCCCCCATTGAACGCAATCACCAAGGCACTCTGGGGTTTTCACATATTTCCTGCTCAATCTGTTTTCTATGATGGAATATCTTTGTTGGGCTGAAAATATTCAATGAATTCACCGTAAATTCATAGATAATTTTAGAATAGCTGAACTGTATTTTCTGGAGAATTTACTATCAATATGGAAATGTTTGCTACCCTCTATTTCTGAAAATATAATATTCAAAGAATAATTTACATAACCTATCACATTCATATTTGAGGAACAAATATTTCTCCTACTAAATGTATGGGTCATAAACATGTATTTGAAAATAAAGCTGGAACTTTTAGAGAACCTTTAGATATCTAGGTTCCACCTCTTTCAGTGATGTGAAAATCTCTTTGGTATATAAGCATTTTCAACATAGCATTAACAGTGACTTCTGTTTAAAACATTACTGCAGTTAAGATGTTTGCATTTTCATTAATGCATGAAGTTACACTTACCGACAATTCTGTTATGCTTTAATACTTTCAGGTGTATCCTCAAATATAACACATGGAGACCAAACAAAAAGTTTCCTTAACACAGACTCCTACTCTATGTAATAAACACATACAGAATATCAAAGAAAAACAAATGTGAACAATAGAGTAAAGTAAGTTATAGAGTAGGAGTTGTGTTATGGATGTTTCATTTCCCCTTTCCCTGGGGCACATCTCATCTGCTTGCAATCATGTAATATCCTGATAAAAATACAGCTATTATTTAAAGGATAAATTAATATTGGGCAAGCACACATGAACACTGTAGATATTCTTGCTTGCCCCATGTCTTCTGTGTCACTAGCTGTGCTTTGGTATTGTGTTGCCATTCAGCTGAATTTATACAGTTATCAGTGCAGTCTTATGGTATTTGGCAGTAGACCAAAGCTGTGGAAAATGAACAAAGGTTTTTTTCAATAATGGACTAAGTCTTCAGTTTAGTTGCTTCAATTTATGCTAGCTGAAGTCTTGTTCCAATACCATCAGTGTCTTTAATAAATCAGTCTTTACCGCTATACCTTTTGTCACAGAAACTAAATAAAAGCACTCTGCATTTACTGACTGAAAAGACAGTGAACTGGTGTGAACCATTGAATGTAGGTGTTGTTTTGTTAATGTTCAACAGATAACTACCTGAAATTCAAAGTCTCTGTTTATTTTGAAATAATACAATGTCTGTGGTATAGATTCTGAAAACAATCTCTTGGTATCATTACCTTTTTGACACCAGGGTGAATATTTTAGAAGTGAATTTTTGGGCTCAATTAAGTTTCAGAAACATTTGTATTTATAGTTTATTTGAGGTTGGGTTTTCCTGTAAGTGGCTAATTAGTGAAGGTGGATGTTTATAAACTGGTGCTCTTTCCTTGTATATCCCTGAACCTAGGTTTTATTAATATGAAGACCATAGCCCTTTGCGAAAATTTTCTCGTTTTAGTGTAGTTAGGATGCTAAAACCAAAAGGTGACATTGATAGGAGATTCAGATTAGAAGAAAAAAGAAAATTCCTTTTGATACAGAAGTGTTTGAAAGAGCAGACTCATATAAAACAACAGAAGACAGGTTAATGCATTAAAGCTATTGCACTGAATGTTGAGCTTGCTACCATTACCTAAAAGCATAAATGAAAATGGCAAGCAGCTCCTGCCTAAACAGTAAAAGAAGTGGTTAGCAGCTTTCATAGGGAGAATAAACAGCTGAAATCATTCTGACTCATTTTTAGAACAAAGGTCTGTTTGATGTAGAAAATAAATAAGCTACCACCTTTCACTCTCTTTGATCATTTAAGATAAGAGGCTCAATCCTGTAATTTCAGATTGCATAATTCAAGAGTGTTACTAACAAGAGGAATAAAGTAAAACGTATGTATTCATACATCTATATTATACTGTGTATATTATTTTAAAAGACAACATTTTATTGTAAAGTATAGTATTTAAAACTGTATTAACCACATTTTCATAGCACATATATGCACATATGCATACATATTTAAGTAGTAATGTGAAGACAACTGGGTTTGTAGAATAAGTATACAGCTCGTCTGTTGGATTTTTTTTCCTGTGATAATTCCTGGGTTATAAACTTCAAAGTTATTGTGTGTGGAGAAATTAAAGGATGGGAAGTTCAAAATAAGGAAGTAATGTGCACTTTCAATTCTATACTTAATAGTGAGAATGGTTCACAAGGATTTCTTGCATCACATGCCCTTCTGCGTTAAAAGGAACAAGTGTAGGATGATAATATGTCACATATCAGTCCTTAATTGATGTTTCAGCCCCTTCATGTGCAGAACAATCCTTACCTGCCAAGGTCTGTCTTAACCCATTTGCTCTTCGGCAATAACTGAAGATTTATCTCTATGGTTTAGACCTTTATAAGTGATAGGTAATAGTGGGTGTACTGGTTTTAAGATACATGAATAATATTAATCTAAAGGGAAAAAAGTTCAAGGAGAAACTTGCCCAGTGCACTCTTAAAACACATTTTGAAAGGACCTTTAATTGACTAGCACTCTATAATGATGGTACTGACAAGTATTGCTCACTTTAAAAAAAATCTATTGCTCTAATTTATAAAGCAGCTGTTTCATACTCTTTTTCCATGAAATGAACTCCCTGGGGTAGATGGGATTCAAAGACACTTTTACCACTGTCCTATTACTTCCAGGGAGTTCACCAGGCTGACTCCAATTGCAACAAGTCACTTCTATTACACAAAGTGCCATGTTTACTAGTTTCCTGATCCACTAGATACCTAGAGGACCTTCTTGTTGTGACTGTTGGAGGAAAGGAGTGGCTACACAGCACTGCCATCCTGTCCAGTCTCCGGATAGAAGGATAAATGACAGACACTTTTGTGTTGCTAGGACCTTGGAATCACTTTCAACACAAGTTGGATTAAGATAAGTAGATAATATTAAGATTTCAGCAAAATCCAAATATGGACATTATAATTACAAAATACTTAGCTGAAACACACTGAAAAGTGATGTTTCATCTACTTGTGTGAAGATCTATTCTAGCAAGTCTTTTCCCCCTTATCAAAATAGGACTTCTTCTTTAAGTTCTGCAGAATGTAATTGTATATTCCTGTTTTCTGGCTCTTGGCTGTTCTTTCTTTCTGCAGTTACTAATGTCCCTTTTGGATGTATCCATGTTTGATTGAATTATTAATAAGTCATTAACCTATAGAAGGATTATTGTGCTCTCTCAATTGGTGGAAAAATATTTGTCAGATTTTGAAGCCCTTACACGCTTGGAGTTTACATTCCATGTATATTGGTACTCCACAATTTACACACATCCCACAGCACGATAAATAACCCCATCTCGTTGCTGTCTCTTGACTCAGGCTAGCTTGACAGCAACCAATCACTTTGATGTGTCAGTGGATTTGAGGAGGCTGACCTTCAGCTATGCCTTAAAGAACACCTTGACAAACCACACGCAGACACGGCAGCTGAAGACAAAAAGAAAAGGATTTTAAAGCAGTGACAAAAAGATAAGTGAGATAAGCGCAGATCTGTCAGGTCTTGTGGCCTTGGTGTGGTTACATGATTGACGCTTGTGTTCTACTATCATCTAGGAAAAATTGCTTCCCTATCTTTCTGCCCAGGAGCTGGGATATCTGTGCACTGTCTTGTACTTGCCTAAGTTATACATCCTTGCTCCACAGTATGTGGCCAGACCATTTAAAGAGATAAAACAAAATCTGACTGTTGTGGATATCTTGTGTTTTGTGTCGTGCTTCCCTGTCTCAGTGTTCAGCATTGAGGAACTTCTTATTGTGTGCCTTTTCTCAAGGCCAGTTCGAGTTATTTTTTATCAAATCTCTATGAAGAAAAGACTACAGTTCTACAATTAAATTGAAATTTATTTTTTAAAACTCGGTGAGCATTACACAGAAAGCAATGTAGGAAAGGACAGTCTGGGGGAGCAGAGTGAGTTTAGAAGAAAGATTTCTCTCCTTAGCCTGGAGGGGTAAGATACTTCACTGACTATCGTCTTGAGCAAATATTTATTGTTCTTTATTTATATTTGAAATATAGGGTAGCATCAGCAAAGCACCACAGAGTATATCTCTGACCTCTTGCCTCACTTGTCAACTCAGCATTCTGGAAAAGTCACTCTCATGAGAAATGAAGATTCAAAGAGCAAAGCATTTACTAGAAGGTAGAGTAGCCTGTCATCTTTCCATTTGTGTCAGCTATGTCACACAATGTCTTAATACTTGCTCAGTTTTGTAGCTGAATCCAGCCCCGGGCTTTAAATGCTTTTTGGTAGGGAAAGGGATTTTCCCGATGTAAGGGAAAAATATAATATAATATAATATGATACGATATAATATAATATGATACGATATAATATAATATGATACGATATAATATAATATAATGTAAATTTGGATGAGGGCTTTAATCTCTGAACTATTGGAATAAAAAGGCTTCTTTCTTCAGTTTCCCAAAGCAGATTTCAAACATTTTAAGAAATGTGAGAATAGGAGAGCTTGGAATCAAACTGTAATTTTGGTGACTCAATTGTTTACAATGGTAAAAGTCAAGTCAATTACAAACTGAAGTCAATTACAAACTCTCACAACCTACTGCCAACAGAAGGAAAGGAAAAAAGAAAAATATACTTGCCAAACTCCACATTTTTAAATAGTATCCACAAAATAAAATAAATTAGCCAAATGCTTCCTCCACAGTATGAATCTGTACAACTTGTCATAAGTGTTACTTAGTCTCCAGATGACCAGTCTGAAAGAAAATTCTGAAATACATTTCATCCATTTGCTGATCACACTGATCATTTTGACAGGTGTACAGAATGTCTGATTCAGTCCAACAAAGAAAAAATGGTGGCTTCAATGGAAAAGGAAATTGGTAGTATGTTGGGGCAGATTGCTGCAGTGGAAATCCATCCAGTTTAATCATTTGGCATAAAAAAAATCTATAACTCAAAGTAGAACTGAATTTAGAGGAAAAACCTGCCTTCTTCTTCAGGCTTTTCATAACAGTTAGGCTACAAACTTTTGCTGGTAGCTGGGTGTTAAAATGAAAGATTTAGTGATTCAAAGCTCAGGGTACTCTAGTCCCCTTCTTCACTATATTCAAAATTATGCATTATTCCCCTGAGGTACAATTGTCTAAAACAGTAAAAAAGGGGAGATGCTATAGAATTATAACAATTTCTAATATAACTTACAAGGCTCTGAATCTCCACACAAAGTAGTAAGCATGGCCGTTCTTAAAATAAATCCCAAATTAGCAGGTCTCTACAATTGGCTGTTCTCTCTCATTCACATCCTACTTAACCAAGGAGACATGGATATATCAGCTTCTCATCTCCCTTGCATCTCTATACTCCTTTTAAAAACATGCTTCAGACCTCTTTCATCTCTTTCCCCTGATGAAAGCATAGCCCATTTCAATTTAAGCAGGAGTCACTCCCTGTTAGCAGAGTGACTTTGCTTTTTTAAATAAGCCACTGCATTTATTACTACCTGCTCTGTGTCTACAGCATCAGAGATACTCAGGTGCTTAACTTCTCTGAATTTACTGATTGCTAGGTGTCTAAATGGTCTGCAGATGAGTGCCTAAGTGCCCAATTAAGGAACTCACAGACATCTCATAATCCCAATAACCACTGTTTTTACCTCACTCTTTTGGAAATATACCTGCCCTCAGTCACGTTCAGTTCAACTTTAAGATCTGCAGTAGGACTTTGAAACCCATCTGAACAGCAGACCAGAAAGTAGTTGTTTACACATCCTCCCTGACTCTTGGTTGGAGAGAAACGAGGAGTTTGTACAACCTCTTTTCACAAAACAATTTGCTCCCTTTTATACACGTAGCCAGTAGGGAGTAACTCTTGCTGAAAGAGTTTTCTTGTATATAGCTGCTTGTTAGCTTACCTTACTCCACGTTATATCAATGGGGGCCGATGCAAGTCTGTGCCCTTCTTTCACTAAGTTGCGATGAGCTGCAGATAGAATTTATTTTTATGTGCTTAGCTGTTTTCTAGATTAACACCTTGAAGAAAAAGAGAACTCTTTTGAAAAGTACATACTAATTTTGAAAGGTTCTGAAAAGCTGCATTTTGCAGTACCTTCTAGTGACAGTTATTATTGACACAGTACTGAAAATATTCTGACATAAACAAATCAAACACACTGTTTTTGGAAAACAGAGACAAGAGATGTCCAAGTATACAAATGTCTATTCTATCTACTTTTTCTGGCATTTCCTGGCAGTTTACCTTTGAGGCAGTTGTAAGTACATTTGCCATAGATTGCATCTATTTTAATCTTCCTACGTGATATTTTCAGTTCTGTAATCATAGTGAATTATGGACACAGCTCTAGAGCATTCAGAAAAAACTCTTCTAGTCTGATCTTCTGTAAGCACAAGGGTTAACTAAAAGCTTTTCACACTGACTAGGTAGTTGCAAGTTGGAAAATTTCCTTATTGCAATTTAGCTGAGATATGGAATGAAAAAATCAGGAAAAAATTTTTTACGGAAAGGGTGTTTGGGAACTTGGACAGGCTGACCTGGGAGGTGGTTGATTCCCCTTCCCTGGAGGTGTTTAAGGCATGGGTGGACAAGATGCTGAGGGGCATGGTTTAGTATTTGATAGGAATGGTTGGACTCAATGACCTAGTGGGTCTTTTCCAACCTTGTGATTCTGTGACCCTCATTCAGAACCAAATTGTCTCACTCAAACCTGCTAAAAATTAACCCATTATAGCAAAAAGTGTTCATGATTGTACTTTATAAAATGAAGAAGTATACACAAACTACTTCTGATCTTGTAAGGTCTTAAATTTTGAGAACTGCTGATTTGCAGAACTGATCATGTGAGTAATACTATAATCTCTCATGGAGAGCAAATATAATAAAAAAAAGATTTAATATAATTGAATCACCTTGAATCTCACGTCCAAATAAATTTCTTGAGTAGAGAAAAAAGAGGTACAGTGAAAACAAGTGAACGTTAGGCTGAAGAAAGAGAAACCAAAGAAGGTGGAAAAGAAGTAAAATAATTATTAATTGCATTAGACCTAATAATTATAATTAATATATATGTTTGTTGTACAAAATAAAGAAAAAAATATTCAGAAATGAAAAAAAATGACATCTCCATGTAACTGTGAAATATTTTCTCAACAATCTGGTTAAAGTCCTTGAGACAAATACTATGAACCTCAGCGAGCAATACTGAACTACTGAGCCAAATCCCTGGCCCACAGAGCATACTTCCATGTCCTATTCAGCAGGCTCTGTCAGAAATGCTCAAGAATAGTGATGTATTGGCAACATGCACATTTTGTGGCCTACTAAGGATTCAAATACTGCTTCACTTAAGCTTCCAATGCAGAATATTTTCACAGAATATTTCACAGAGGGACAAAAACTTGAATAGAAAAAGACACTAACTCTTTTAGAGACTTTATTCTATCAAACTGGGAAATTTGACTCAGCCTAAATAATTGAACATAACTCTATTGGCTTCTATAAACCTACATGAAATTTGCTCTGCTAGTTGCTGGCAAAATAGCAGGAACAATGCCAAAACATCTGCTTAAATCAGATTAAATTTTTAAAAACATCAAGATAGAGTTGAATATACTATTACAATTAAAATCTGAAAATTGGGGCCTTGCTCTCTCAATAGAAAAGCAAATGAAATCTAGCTTCTTCCTACCTGGTCTTTTAACCAGACCTGACAAGCAGAGACATTAATTTATTTAAGAGACGCTCTCTAAGTAGTGGTTCTAATGGATTAATAGTTTAAAAGAACAACTTGATGAAAAATATTTTCCAGATCTAACTAATTCCTTTTGCTAGAGAATGAATGTGGCCATAGTGATAGTAAATTGTCTAAAAAGGGTGCTGGCACTTTAAAAGTACAGAAATTGTGTCACCTTACATGACACTTGAGAATCATTCCTAGCCTATAGGCATAACATATTATACAAGCTAAAGATAAATCTTGTTTTGTGACATTTTCAGAGGGCTTTGATATTTGTCAGCCAAAAATTACTATTAAAATGAAAAAAAAATTAAAGAAAATGAATCAGAATTTATCTAGTGCAATAAGCCTGAGGATTACAAATTAATCACTCCCTCTCTCTCTGTAATCTAATTTGCAATTAGGTTTGCAAATACTTCACGTTCTACACTGCAGTTACATATAAAATTCTAACTGATTAGGACAATGTTAATGCAGTGATTTGTTTTGGCGGAATGCATTTTATTTTTGTAATTTTTTTTTTTTAGTCTTCAAGAAAAATCTTTCATGTTTTCTGCTGGATGATTCTGGAGGCAAGATAGGAGCCTGCCAATTTATTAAACTATTTTCCTTTCCCATTGACATTTTCATGATTGTGAGGTGATCCTAAAGATGCCCAAGAAGCAACCTGCAGTGGCTCACTGCTCTAGGGCAACAGCTACAGAACATCTGCTTTGGTGGCAGAAATGGAGAAAATGAAATTTTTGAAGAGTTTGATGTATTATTGAAATAGTTTATACTGGGCCTTTGGTATGGTAATGGCCCATGGGAATCTTCATTAGCACAGCTACTCAAGAGTTGTATGCCAGGTGCTTTATATGAGATTGTTTTGTCCAGCTTAGTAAAAATTTGTAGGGTTTAGAATATTTGTGTGTTCTAACAGTTTGCAATATATATTAATCTTCAAAAAACCTCACCACTTCAAGCCACAGAATCTGCAGATGATCTCAAGGAGTAAACTCTTTCATTTAAATTACAAAAGCTGGAGAAAACTATAGCAAAATTATGTCATAATTGATACAGTTATAGTTAAGTGAATCATGTAATAACTTTTTTTTCTGCTAGAAAAGCAATACAAAAGACAAATGTTCTCAGCTGGATGCAGTATTTCTGGGTAACAATATTACAGGGTTTTTTAATTTACAGATTATATTTTGGGTGATTAATATTGTCAAAAAGATAAATAATCTGCCTAAATATAAATATAGATTTAGAAAATTGTACTTAAGGGTTTTAGCCAGTAGTTGTATATCATTGTCAAATATACCAAAACTCAGTGACTAAAGGTACAAAGTTCTGCTACAGGCAGCACAGTGCTGACTAATGTACAGTTTACTTACAGGCACATTATTATTTTTTATTTGCAAATTAAGCTCTGACTCTTCTGTGTTGTTGTATTCTATGATCTTAAATATAGAAATATACTGTCTCTTCTTTTCTTTCCACTGTTTCAGCCTCCAGCTGCTCTACTTTCAAGTGACTGCCATGCTTATTATTTCCAGAACGGAGAAAACTGGGGTTGCGCTATACTGATGTGTGTTGCTATTGAGTATTTATCTCCTCGTTTGAGTCACCTTGCCACGGTACCTTCTCTCATTTTTCTCAGAGGTCTGAAGAATGGGTCCCCCATGAAGCAGTAGTGGTGCCAAGCCTGACAAGATTCAGGAAGCACCTGAACAGCGCCCTCAGACACATGGTGTGAATGTTGGAGTTGTCCTATGCGGGGACAGCAGTTGGACTTGATGATCCTCGTGGATCACTTCCAGTTCAGGACATTCTATGATTTTATGATTCTGTGAATGTAATGAAAGCTGTTACTCCTAATTCATATCAAAGGCTATGATTTAGAAAAGCACTTGAAGGTGTTCTTAAGCATTTTGGTGAGCAGGGCAAGGTTAGGCAGGGGAGGAACCTAGACCAGGGAAGTTTCCTTTGCTGCAGTGGAACAGCTAACCAGCTCTGAACTGTTCAGCCTTATAACACCAGGCTGGGAAGGGAAGGCTACAATAAAAACCCAATTCCATTCTATTTCACAAATGAATATGTGAAGTAGGTCCCAGACTCATTAAGGAATAGATATATATTCTGGCTGAAATCTGTGGGAGCTGGGCACCAACAAACACTTTAGAGTATATAGGCTTAATGACTTGCTGAGATTATTTTGAAAACCTGGGACAGAGCAGAGATCACTAGTTTAATACTGCTATGTTGCTTTCAATCCTAATTTTCACTATTTTGGGGAGATTTTTTGTTTTGTCTAGTAGTAGCTGGATGATAGTGCAGCTGCTTAGCATGGAATACTTTACTCCATCTATGTGGTTAGCAACTGAGAGCACACAGCCCTCAGATTCTCTGCTTAGATGATTTTGAGGGGTTTTTTTTTTTTTTATATAAATCCTTTAATAACATTCCCCTAAAAGCTCTGGGACAATGGCAATCCTAATAAGAAAGAAGATTGATTTAAAAACAGTCATAAAACGGAACTGCTGACTTATTTATATTCCTTAAAACCTACCTGACTAACAGCTTCTCTGCTTAGTAATAGGCAGAGGAGAAAAGTTGAATAACTTGATTCTGATTAAAGTAGTCTCCTCTTTGACCTCTCTGCTCAGACTGTCAGCATTGCAGGTGAGTCTGAAAGTAACTTCTTTTCATCCTGTCATCAGCTGTGAATTATGTGCAGCCTCAACCCTTTTTGACAACATGCTTAAATGCTTTGTTAGCTTCAGGGCTGTAAGACTACTCATGTAGCCAGTGACTAGAGGCACTGGGGACTGAGCAAGCTGTTTCAATCCCTAGACAAAAGAAGCAGTAATTCTGTGCTGACTTGCCCTCTGTCTTCTGCCTTCAGGCTTAGTAGTTCTCATCAGTCCCCAGCTACTTTTACTCATGGTGCAGAGTATCTGCTGCCCAAATAACCTCCCAGTCAGGCCCTGGAGAAATTCAGCAAAGCCACACGTGTCTCATCAGTAAATGGCTTAACTCAAGGTAAGACTTTGAACCAAACAGTATTCCTCTGTTTCATGAAAAACAATCCAACATATGTAACATTCTTAAAACACTTAAAAAATTAGCTGAAAGTGACCTTACAGGGAGGGTAACTTAGCAGCACTATGACTTTTAAAAATGTTTTTTTTAGTACAATGATTGATGGTAGAAAATATGCAGATTTCCAATAATTATCTGCCAGTTTATAGGACATAATTTCAGCATTTTCTGCAGTTTTTCTCTAGTGAGTGTCATTCTGGCAGCTGAGGACTGCAGAAGGAAAGGCTTCCTTGCTTAGACTGCCTCCATGAAACCCCATTCTCATCCTTTTGGTGAACATGGAATTGACTACCAGGATTGTAGCATCAGATCCTAACTCAATGCACCTCATTGATTTCACTCTTTTGGTAGACAGTTAATCTAGAACAGTTGACAAACATACCTGGGAGTATGCACTGAGATGCTGTCCAAACATAAGTGTAATTTAATGTGGATAGATATTTAAAATCACCCAATTTTGAGCAACTAGACTTGAAATGGGTTTCTCCCTGAGGTGATTCAGTGGAGAAAACAGATTTTTGTATGCTGTCCCTGCTAGGAAGAGTGTTTGTCTCTTCACTGAGTACCAGAGAAATTTGGGGACATGAACTGGCTAAGCTCAACGTGTCAACTGAATAGCTTAATTTGTTCAACTTTCCTCTGCAGAATTATAGTCAATGCCTCAAAGCAGAAGGATATTAATTACAACAGACTGATTATTTGTCTTTGCAAACTGCATGACTGATGATTACACAATATTATTTTCTACAATAAACAATGTTACATATCATTCAGCTTCTCATTTGCTTAGTTAGGCAGCTGACAAAGTCCCTTTTCTCCATTTGCTGTAAATAGGGTTAAGCTGATTGAGTTTTATTGCTTGCTTTCTTTTGTATACAGGAACAGTGATGTGAGCCATCGCTCGGTTCTCCTAGAGAGGGATCAGTTAATGAATAGCAAAATGGCCTCTGTAAAATCCAGCTGGGTTTAAATTTTCTCATATTAAATCATGTCTTTACATCAGGGTGTCTGATTTCTTACAAGGGCAGATGTAGAGAAAACACAGCTGCATCAGGAATATTTGCCTTCATTTACTTACAAATCATCATCTAAACCATAGACTTTGTCCAGTCACGAGCTGCGGGAAAAGCACAGGTGAAAGACTGTTTCCTGTCAACCAGATCTTAATTCTTAGTCCTGCATTGAAACAAAAACCTAGCTTGTAAGACCCAAATACATGGCCATGTAGCTCCCAGAGATGCCAGACCTGTGTCTGCATAATCTTATCTTGACTGTACAAAGACATGAGAGCCCACGAAATTGGTGTCACTGACTCCTGGTATTCTTAGAGACAGACAAGACCACACCATGTAGGAACAGCTTTAACTCCACTTCTGTTTCAGAGTTGTTCTGCTGGATTTCTTCATGCCATAACATGTGATATTGAGGACCCTGGGGCTATGTGCTGTCAGCTAGGCTTTTGCAGCCTCACTGCTGCTGAGTTTAAAGTGGTTATTAGTTCCAGACAGGGTGGTATTTGCAGGGAAAGCAGTATTGATGGATTTTCTCTCTGACATATTCTCCATCAGTGTCTTAACATTTTAGGGATCAGCAGATGATATGTTAAACCTACAGTTCTTGACAGGGTTAATGCAGTGGAAATAATGTAACTCTGTAAGAAGCCACACAGTGTATGGGCCCATGGTGCTAATGAGTTAGATTTTCTTCTCCAGGACAAGTGGCGTCACAGCCTTCTGCTCTACAACAGATCTAAGGCCTGCATACTCTACAAGCCATTAAAGTTCACACCCCCTCATACATTATTCCTGCTATATACAAAGCAAGCCTGAGATTCTCTTGGGCAAAAAAAAGCTTTATGAATAAAAAATGATTCTCAGCTCCATTATAGTTTGTGAATTATTGATGACGTTGGAAAACATTGCTGAGCAAATTTGACCTGTATCAAGTGCAAAAGGGGAAGCATGGGTAAACAGTTCTCAGAAATATTCAAACGCCTGTTTTAGATACAGAGTTTGCTATACAAGCCTCAGCCATAAAAAACCCCAACAACAAAACAAACTAAAAGATAAAGTTTTCTTTTGGAAAAGCTGCGTTTTCCTAAAACAAGTATCACCAAGAGGCACCATTCATTGTCCAATTTCAGTGTTGTGCAAGTTGTTGAAGAGAGGCCCTGATGGACAGATAGTTCAGAAAAAAATCAGAAACCTTAACTAAAGCCAGTGTTAGTTGGTGAGGTGAGAAGACAAGAAATCTGATGTGTGGCCACAGAAAAATCTTATCCTGTATCATTATGATGTATGTTTGGTGGATAAAGAATTATCGTAGAATCATAGAATGGTTTGGGTTGGAAGAGACCTTAAAGGTCATCTAGCTCCAACCCCCCTGCCATGGGCAAGGACACATCCTACTAGATCAGGCTGCCCAAGGCTCCATCCAAGCTGCCCTTGAACACCTCCAGGGATGGGGCATCCACAACTTCCCTGGACAACCTGTGCCAGTGCCTCACCACCTCATTGTGAAGAAATTCTTCCTAATGTCTAGTCTAAATCTGCCCCTCTCCAATTTATAGCCATTCCTCCTCATCCTATCACTACATGCCTTTGTGAACAGTCCCTCCCCATCTTTCTTCTAGGCCCCCTTCAGGTACTGGAAAGCAGCTATAAGGTCTCCTTGGAGCCTTCTCTTCTCCAGGCTGAACAAGCCCAACTCTCTCAGCCTGTCCTCAGAAGGAAGATTGTCCAGCCCTCTGATCATCTTTGTAGCCCTCCTCTGGACCCATTCCAACATCTCCATATCCTTCTTCTGTTGAGGATTCCAGAACTGGACACAATACTCCAGATGAGGTCTCACAGGAGGGGAATAGTGGGGCGGAATCACCTTCCTCGACCTGCTGGCCATGCATCTTTTGATGCAGCTCAGGATACAGTTGGCCTTCTGGGCTGCGAGCGCACATTACTGTCTCATGCTGAGCTTCTCGTCAACCAGCACCCCCAAGTCCTTCTCTGAAGGGCTGCTCTCAATCACATCATCCCCCACCCTGTATTCAAACCAAGGTGTAAGACCTTGCATTTAGCCTTGTTGAACCTCATGAGATTCACACAGGCCCACTTCTCCAGCTTGTCCAGTTAACTCTGGATGACATCTAGTCCTTCTGGTGCAGAAACTGCATCACTCAGCTTGGTGTCATCTGCAAACTTGCTGAGGGTGCACTGGATTTTGCTGTCTATATAATTGATTAAGATGTTAAACAACACGGGTCCCAGTACAGAGCCCTAAGGGACACCACTTGTCACCTCTCTCCATCTGGACATCAAGCTGTTGATCACTACTTTTTACAGTGGCATGTAGTGATAGGAAAAGGGGAAATGCCTTTAAATTGGAGGGGGGAAGATTTAGATTAGATATTAGGAAGAAATTCTTCTCAGTGAGGGTGGTGGAGATTTGGAACAGGTTGCTTGGGGAAGTTCTGGAGGCCACATACCTGGAAATGTTCAAGGCCAGGTTGGATAGGGTCCTGAGCAGCCTGGTCTAGTGGGAGGTGTCACTGCCAATGGCAGGGTGTGTGGACTAGATGATCTTTAAGGTCACTTCCAACACAAAACTTTCTATGACTCTGTGATTCTGATTCCTCAGCTGAAGGACTTGAAGGCCAGTGAACAGTGAGAAGAAAAAGTGTTAAATACATTGCAAAAGGAGGCAGAAAAAAACATTTTTTGAGACATGATTGTGGGTATTGTTCTTTCAACAGAGTATCGGCTAATACCTCTTTAATGGCTTCAGCTTCTAATTTCTGTTTTTTTTAAAGCTGGATAGACAAACTATGAACAGACTCCAAGAATGCATATAACACAATCCAGTATATCAAATTTTTCCACAGTTACTGTCAGAGCATTTGAACTTCTGCAAAGTTGTTTTTCCACAGAGTGCTATAGTCACCCTCCTTCCTTATCCTATACCCCAGGGAAATTCTAAATTGGATTTCACAGAAAAGTATTGGTGACACTCTCCTCACTCTGTCTTCCCTGAGAACAAAAAAATCAAGGTAAGACTGAACCTTGAGCTATCATAATGGCCTGGCTGCAAAAGTACCCCTTTGTTTGTCTAATATAACTAATTTTTTAGAACTTGACTGTACAACTGAAAGCGTATTTTCAACCATCTAACTCTTATTTGTAAATTAGTGTACACATTTGTAAATTAAAATAGACTTTTGAACCCAGGTACCTGTAAAAACCTGGTATTTTAATGCACATGAAATACGATAAGCTTGTAAATTCTTTGAAAGGTAAGAGTTTAATGGTACTCATCCAGTTGTGAGACTGTGGCTCAGGCTGCTTACTCGTGACAGCTGTGCTCAAAGTACAGCACTGAAGCATAACAACCCACAACAAAGCACTGAGGCATAAAAACCCGTTTCCTTCATGTAGATGGGAAAAAAACAAACCATTTTTTTCTGATCTGTACCTGGGGAATTTTGCCTTTGTAGCACTTACATTTCCAGTGCAAACCCAAACAGACTATTTTGATATATTTCCTACTTGTCTAAGGAGACTTCTTCACTCTATAAATACAGGAAAACCCAGAGAATTAGTTTGACATTCAGAGCTTAGATAGATTAATTTCTTTCTCCCTAAATGTGTAGAAGAATAAGCCACCACATCTTGGTCCCTGCTTGACATTTCAGAATAACAGGATGGGTAAGTAAATACCTGGTTCTAGAATAATGACATGTGGTTGCAAGAATGCCTTCTGTCCAGTTATCTATCCCAATAACCCTATCTGCCCACCACCTGCTTGAACAGAACTTTGTTACTTCATTGAATCCATTGTTAAGTTACTACATTTACTCAGTTTTGTTCTGGAGAAAACATACAATTCCCTACCCAGATAAACTGCAGTTCTTCCATTTGATCTTTGACCTGTTATGTTGCTGCTCTGGTTTAGCATTCAACTTACATGACAATACTGCCTTTACCAATACCAACTCCTGTGCTGAGTTAAGTAAGTGCTTTCCAGCTAGCAAACTCATTGTGAACAGAAACATTCATCATTTGCCAATTATATGCTTCATTACAGAAGCTGGTTGCCATCATTCCCAAGCAGGCATACATAGGCATCACAAAACTCAGTGCTGGCACTTGGGTCTCAGATCTGCTAGCATCTTTACACTTACTCCTAAATATTCTCTCCACTAGGGTTCTGGATATTTTTCCAGATACCACACAAGCTAGACGGTTACTAGGAACCCATCTTCCCTTATTCTTTTTTTTTTCCCATCTCCTCTAAGCATCTTCTTTGTGTTAGTGGTAGTAGATGGCTTTCCTGGTTTTATCAGCCCTTAGACCATCCATCAGAAGCAAATCCCCATTCTCTTATACAGGATCCTTGTACAAGTACTCTACTGTCCTTTATGTCAGTTGCCTACTCCCTAACATGCAAACAGTACACTCAGTCACATCTTATTTACATCTTATTTATTTCTCAAAAGCCCACTCCTTGGATACAGTCTAACTGTGGGGTTTTTTTCCTTAAAAAAAAAAATAAAGAGATTGATTGGGTAAGAGAGAAGCTCAGGCATTTCTTTATCATTTCAATTAGTTTTCAGTACTGATTAAAGAAAGAGATGAATATGCTTGGTTAGTCCCCTTAGGTTACACATGTTTCTCCAAAATGAAACCACTCTTCAGATTTGCTCTTATGTATATGTGTCCTTGCATTATACTACTTTGGTTCAGACGGAGTTCTTGTCTTGTGATGTACAAAATCAAATTACCCCAGTGGTTTAAATCTTTAAAAGGTCTTTAGCTGTGAGAAAGGCTTTTAAGTATTTTACGTGTTCTAATAAATTAAAATCATCCTACTTTACACAGTCCCACTATGGATGCCTTCCTGCATTAAGGGAAGATGCACAGTTTTAAACCCTCTCTGTAGTTTTAAATTCTAAGAGCAGACTGCAAAATATCAAGCCGCTGTTGACAACTTGCCAAAAAAGTGTTTTGGGTTCCTTTTTCCTTCTTTCACTTTAGGAACTCGGAGATGTTATTTACTTTTTGAGAGGTTCCTTGTTAGCTTTCTTAAAGAGCTTGGAGTAAAACTGTCAGCCACAAAATGCCTGGCTAAGAAGAAATATATTTACCAAGATCTAACAGCTAGATGTCTTGCAAGATACTATGATGTGTTCCCAATTTATTATTTGTGCTTCAGCATGACTTAAAGATGAGTTGCTTTTAACTGATTTTGGACCAGGCATGATTATTTATTCATTGCATCACAGGGGTTTTAGGGATCTCCAGTTCTGGAACTACATCCTGCTATGCAAGAAGCCACACATATAAACCAGAAAGTCTCTCTGTGATTGAAATTATCTATCTCAGCACGATTTATTTTTCTAAGAGTTATCTGAAAATCTTAGCTATTATTTCCAAAACCATATGCAGAGTAATTTGATGTTAAAGTACATAATGAGCGGGAACTAAAAGCAACCCTGCCTGTGTTCTAAAAGGAACAACCAAAATATTTCTATCTGCATGACTACCTGCACAAACATACACACACTGTATGTAATTATATGCCATTCCAGGATCCACATTACTATGTTTGCAGCAATGGAGAGCTATTTACTTGCAAAATGTATGGATATCCGCTGATTTAACTACTCTGCAGGAGCTTGAGAAAATTATTATTTTCTATACTTCAGGTTACAAAGAAAGGGAACTGAAACAAAACAAGATAAGGGAAAAGAGGATCCTTCTCCACTAAAAACCTTGTATTACTGCCTGAATTACAGGATTTTCCAGGTGACTACACAGTTTATGTGGCTAATAGAGAGCAGGTCCAAATATTCTGGGCTCCTTAATTAAATTAACACAGAGATGTGATCCTGAAATTATGCATTGATACTGTATTATAATAGCACACATATTTTGCAAAGAATAAACATCACATTGTAGTGTTTTCTTTGGCTATATGTATACACCACAGACATATTATCTAATTCAGAAATTCTGGATAAGATTTATCAGCACACGTTACTTATGTGAGTAATTTCCATACTTTGCTTAGTAAGTTTGAAAAACTTTTGTTTAGAGCCCCAAATGCCCTGTAATGTCATTTCAGATCTGTCCAGGGAAGCCTTTAATGAACTAGAAGTGTCAAGTATCACCCTCTTTCATGTAATGGTTTAATATTCAGAATGAATATTACAGGCAAATGGATTAGCTTTCCTTCATGTTTATGAAGTTGCTGTAAAAGCAGATGGATAATCACTATAGCAACTTAGCACATCAGGAGAGAACCGTTGAAAAGCATTCCATAACCAGGACCATGACCTTGACAGCTCTCACTTTCAATTGCCTTAGCAATATTTTTCATCTGTTGTAATCAGGCAAATTTTTTTTCCATGCCAGTAAACCTATTTAGACTGTCCCAAAACACTGTCTATGTTGAAGTGAGCAAATCTAAGAAAGATCATGCATCCCAGTTTTAGATATTTTGTTGCATTTTCCCCTATGGCATCTCAAATATTCTAGTACTTCAAACTTTGTAAACTAAAATAATAAAATAGCAAGCGGGTGTCATGTATCTCAAATTTAGTAGGTCACTGTCTCTCAGATGTTCTTCACAGACAAACTGAGACAAACAGGTTAGATAAGTGGACCATAAGGTGGACTGAGAAGTGCCTGACCTGCCAGGCTCAGGCAAGTATGATCAGTAACATGAGCTCCAGCTGCAGATTTGCAGACAATGGTGTATGCTGGGGCTGATGCTGGGGCCAGAGCTGTTTAATGGCATCATGGACTACCTGAATGATGGGACAGAGTGCAACTTTGGCGAGTTTGTAGATGATGTGGAACAGGAAGCAGTTTTGCTGGTCTTCAGAGGACATCGACAGTCTGCAGAAATGGACTGACAGAAGCCTCATGAGGTTCAGCAAAAGAAAATGCCAAATCCCATAACCTGGGTGGAATAGCTTCAGTCAACAGTAGAGTCGTGGGCCGAGTGACTGAAAAGCAGCTTGGCAGAAGAGGATCTGGTTGTCCTGATGGATACAAAATTGAACACGAGCCAACAATTCAACTTTGTTGTAAAGGAGCTCAACCATGTCCTGGCCTGTAACAGGAAAACTGTTGCCAGTAGATCAAGGGAAGTGATCCTCCTGCTCCAACTCAGCACTGATGAGATACATCTGGAGCATAGGCCCAGTGCAAGGAAGATATGGATGCACTGGAGAAAGTTGGGAAAGGGACGCAAAGATGATCAAGGCATTGACTGTGTCATATGAGAAGAGGCTGAGAAAACTGGGACCTGAGGGGTGCAGTGTAAAAGGAGATGGATCCAGGCTTTTCTCAGTGGTGCCCAGTGATGAGACAAGAGGCACAGTAAGCACGAAATGATTTATGGAAATTCCATTTAAACAAAGGAAGAGAACTAAGTTCTGTGCTGTGTGGGTGGTTGAATACTGAAACAACTTGTTCTCCATCCTTCAAGACATTCAAGGTCTAACTGAACATCACCATGAGCAACCTACAACAAGCAGCCCTACTCTGAGCAGAAAGGTGGACTAGACAATCTCTAGAGATGACATCACACCTCAGTGACTGATTTTGTGATAAGGTATCATGATAGAACTCTAGCAGAAGATGATCTCTGATTTTCTCCAGTTAATTCTCCCATCCATAGTGGTCCACAGATCTACATCTTTCACGTTGTAGGTTAGCCAGATGTTAACACTATACACATTCTGTGGCTCCTCTTGTGATGGGGATCATTATATAACTGTGTAATATGAACAGAAATGAAAAAAATGCATATAAAAACATTATCAGTAAGAACTGTTGAAAGAAGAAAGGAGAAATAAGAAATTAATTCCATCACAACCTTCAAACAGCTGCTGTATTATATTTCTCCTCTCTGGAAAGTGCTGTTTCCAGCTGCAAAGGAAGCAGACAAGTATGTACTTCTCTGAACCTGCAGGTTGAGGGCATGAACTGTTCTACCTTTACCATAATAGGATTACTGGTGTGAGACCTGAGATGTCTCAGTAGCTTAGCTGAACTACTCTACATGTCATTTGAGCGTGTGATGACCAGTTTCCATGGAAATCTCAAAGGATTATATTTTCTCAGAATTTTTGGTACTTATTAATATTCAACTGAGGTGAAGGTATCACACGAACTGGCCTTCGACTGTTTCAAAGACTAACCAGTGAGTCTTGAGTATTTGTTTAGTGCTCAGAGAAATTAACTTAAAGTGATACAGACTTGTTTCTGTCTTGTAGACAGAGAAATGCAGGTAATGAAGATTCAAGTGACTCATTCAGGGTAAGAAATGTAGCTGACAGCAAGGAATGGCACTGCCTTACTCCAGTAAAATAACCAGCAAACAGAAGAAGCCTCTCTTCTTTCTTTTTGTGTTTGTGGTCCAAGCTGAAAACAAAAAGCATCAGTCTACATTCAAGCAACATTAACAATTAATCACCTTGCCCTAATTTAAAAACCTCTATATTCATGAACTCTTAGATAAGGTTTTTTTTTTACACTCAGGCCAAGAGTGATAGCCACCAAAAGCCATTCCTAAAACCAGCAACAGCAATTTCTTCACACCCTAGCTGCACTTTGGATAAAGATAAACTTTCTAAATTGTGCTACTGAGTTGACTAATCATGACTTTCCTAGCTGAAAGTAAAGATGCACTGCTGTCATGTTTGAACATAGGGGATGAATTACCCTTCTTCCGCAGTAGAAAGAAGAGGCATGGATTTTGGATTTTTTTCTTAAAATAAATCCTTGTTTTTTTAATTCCCTATAGACAGGAAATGAGAAGTCAGTCGTGACAGAATTTGTCATGCTGAGGGATGGAGCACAAGTCATCCTAGAACAGTGGTATTAGTTGATGCTACACCATGAGCATCCCTGGGATTCCTTGGAGTTAGTTTTGATCTGTAAAATGCAAAAGGCTCCAAGATGCTTTTATTGCATACAGTGACTCTGCATATTGTATATTTCCAGTGGGCCCTTTGTCCCAAGTTTGCTTTCTTACATACTATTTGGTTTACACAGCATTGCCCAATCTTGCTCATTTGCCTATAAGAGTACAGGGAAGACACTCATAAGCAGTCACAGAATGCCTCAAACCTGCATTTTGTTTTATGTATAGCAGACATGCATCTGAGAATCTTTCAATGATACTGACCTCAGAAATATTTGGTGTTGAAATAATGATTAAAAATGCATGGACAAAAATATTGCTTTCGAGTCACTCTGTAGAGACAACACTAGTATATTTCATGTTCATTCTGCTCTTTTGCAGTAAGCATGTGCAGACTTTGGAAGCATAATTAAATAAAAATCTGTCTCTTCAAGCTAGGTGTTGAGCTCCAGGCCATCCACAAGATTAAATGTTGCAGGACTTTGTTGCTGCCCCTGAAAGAGCCACCAGCTTGGGAACAAATTCACTTTATCCTCACTGAGGGCCATCAAATTACCCCTCATGGAAGCACTCCTTTGGATCATAGAAAATCACCTACTGGCAGTTCCACTTTTGTGGCTCAGCCTTCCATGCCTGGCAGTGAGACCAGGACAGTTTGCACTACAGTGCCACTGAAAGGAAAGTATTTCCTTCAAAACTATGTGATATCTACAAGTAGCAAAAATAGAACACTTAGCTATTTGGCTAGTATATATTACAGTCTTCAAGTTGCCTCTAGTAGGCTATGGGGCTTTATGAGTTGGCACCTATTAGTAAATGTGGAAGATGTCAACTTGAGCTCTGACTTTGATTTGAAATGTAATGGTTACTTACATCTTTAAAAAGCAGGCCTCTATAATATTCTGTAATTTTTTCGATGATCCCACTGGCAACCACATAGAGCCACATATAATGAGTGGATGCAGAAGTTTAAAAAACACTGTACTACTCTAGCCTCCCACTGTTGATTCAAGCTGTTCTCTTTTCACCCTGTTATACGTATGATTGCTGCAGACTTACTGCCTTACAGTTGAATATTCATGCTTACTTATTAACAAAGCTCAAAATTTTTATTACAATGGGAGCCTTATTAAAACAGCTTTCTGAAAGAACTAAGATGTAAAGACAATAATAATAAGCACATTCCTAGATAGTTATATCAATATGTTCAGCACTTTTAGAAACTTGTGAAAAACACCAGAAGTTTTATTTCTCTTTTACTGGTTGGAAAATAGCATTAAAAATCTGATTGACTCTCAAGGTTACATGATTAAGTCACTGACAGAGCAGCAATTGCAGGGTAGGAAAGCCAAGGTACTGAATGCTAGCAACCATAGGATTGGCACTAGCGTCCTCGGTCGAAGCAGTGCCTGCCTACTCTTGGGATAAATATAGCAGGTTATTTCTTCCGTTTTCCCCTAAAGAACAACATGATTTTTTTTTTTTTTTTTTCAATTTCTGCTGGCTGCTGTGAATTTGGATTGCTGGAGCTTCAGTGGCTGAAAATGAACCAACAGCAGGTGGCAGCAGTTTGTCACGCTTCCAACCTCTTCTAGGTTCACAAGCCAGCATCACAGGTCACAAAACTGGCTATTTGCCTCCTGGATTTGTTCTGTATTTCTGCAGAAGAGAGTTTTGACTCTCCTGGAACTTTTTCTACTAGTCTTCAAAGAAAGATTGGTACTGGGTACTCCTGGTGATGCCAGCTATGTCCTGTGCCTGGCAAGGAACACATAGTGCTGGCCTCATACGAAGACTCCTTGTATGGATGCAGAGAACAGTAACGTTCTAGGAGGCTTGGGTACAGTGATGAAAAAAATGGGCAAATAACTTTCTCTCAGTCCCTTGAGTACTAAAGGAGTACCCTGAATTATGTGTGATCATCAGAATGACTATATGATCAACAAGAATATAAGGCACTTAAATATTCTCTATTAAATGAACCTATTAATTGCAGTGTTTAAATATCTCATTTTACTACTTCAGAATACATGCTAGTAGTGGTTTTTTTTTTGTTTATTTCCAATTAACATGCATGGTTTCTTCCTTCTTAACTTTCATTTTATAGCACAAGCAATGTCTCAAGGATGTGTAAGCTAATTGTTTTGTGCTGAAATGGCCGTTTTTTTCATCTGTTAGCTACAGTTATTGTTGTGTGCAGAAATGCTGTTAAAACCTTAGTAAACATTATTAAGCACAACAAGAATGATAATAGTTCAATGAACACTAAGCTGTGGAGTAATGGAATGATGCATGGTATACTGCAAGAACAAGGTGAAATGACAAAGAGAATTCAACATTTGCAAGCAAGCTGAGATTTGTGAAATCTTTAAAGACAAGTTCAGATGGGTAAGAAGTGATTATGTACTTGCTGTAAGTTCTACTTCTCAGCAGAACAAGCTGTTTCTAAGAACTCTAGTAAAAGCTCTTAATTTCATCTTCTTACTAGGGGAAAAATGCAACAAATCTCTTCCATATGTACACATTATGATATGATGCAGAAAAGCAGCACAAGTAAAACTATGCATTTTATAGCTTCTCTTAATTTCTGAATTTTATAATTTAATCCATGGAAAGCTTGCAGCTTCACTCGAGAAACTGTGTTCTAGAAAAACAGATATAAATCAGTTTCTTCTCAAGTGTTGATGTTAATAATGACACTTTTTTGTGACTGGTACAGACAAAATTTTATGAGCTAGGTGCACTATTTAAACACAGCACCTTCCCATAGTCACCTTGAAGATCTGAACTTCTTTGAAGCAATTTTTTGAACAGTAACATGCCTTGCTAAGTAGGGAACCCCTCTCCTTGTAAACCAATATTCCATTCCTGTTTATTCCAGTGAATTCCAGCATGACTTTGCTCAGGTTTGTTCATATCTCTTGATTTCTATTTCCCCTGTCCAGGGATGCAGATAGGCATTTGGATATTCTGTTCAAAGTCCTCAAACTGACAGAGAGCAAATTATTTCTGATATGCAGGTAAAATGAACTTGTGGTTGTATAAAACTAAAATGGCCCACTGAAGGGTTAGATTTTATTTTACTTTTTTTCCTTGGAAAATCAAGGGGTCAAATAATACAAACATTTGCATATTGCTATTTTGATAATTTCTAATGCTAAAAAGCATTGTAAATGCTCTCCAAAAACTGTATCACCAGGCCATTGTGGCAGGCTGTGTCTTCAGTGTAGTCTGTGACAGTGGAACCATAGATGTCAGAGCTGTTTTCCAAATTCCAAACATTTGTGTTGAAACAGACTTCTCAGCAGCTCACTTGCAATGAAATCCACTGAGATATGGAGGCAATACTTTCCCTTTTTTTTCTGACTTCCCTTGTGTCTCATACATCTTAGGTGATAGAGGAGGTAGGATACTGCAATGGTGGAAATTCAAAGCCATATAAAAATACCTTTATAGAAGTGGCTTCATAGCCTGGCTTATTGTACAGTATATGGAAAGGTGACACCATGAATTTTCTGGTGTCACCTAATTTCATTTTCTTGTTTATGAGAAAAGATGGAAAGGATTGGTCCAATTAATTTGTTTGGACCTGGATTTGCATGCTGTGTTTAGCAGTGTTTGTCCAAAACAAACGTTTTCTTCAGAAATTTGAACCACATCTTTTACATTCTTGTGTATCTAGAATATTTACTGAATGATCCTCTCACTCAATACCTACTAGTCAGCAAAATGTAAAAATTATTATATACAGCTGTAAGAAATAACTGCCTTATTTCAGCCGCCTATGTGCTATTCCTGCCATAAGCATCTAATAGCAGATCTTGGAAGAGTATGACCATGAGTACATGCAATAGATCACAGTGTTATGAACACATTCACAATACATTAATGCCCATTAGCCTTGAAGCTACAAGATCAGACTTGTGTGTCGCTCTCATTTTACATCATTATGCTGACACAATCAGGTTCGCAGCTCAGACTAATTAAAACCTGAAGTAAGATCTTGACAATGCCATTTTTCTTCTAGTACTAAGAATAAATAGAATCAAAGTAGAAGCAATGACTTAAATACCTTTATTAAAAACACATCACAGGAGACTACAAAATAAACCCAGCTACAAAATAAGCCCAGTTACTATTACAGTATCACACTTAGTAGCATAGGTATAAATCATTTGCCTAGCTGATCATTGTTTCAATCATCCTTATTTCCTTTACTGCATTTTACGTAGGACAACAGTTGCTTTATTTCAGGGTTCTGTGCAGGTTTGAAAGGCTGATATTACTACACAGACAGACACACAATCTAATGAGACTGGTACAGAGAATCTTAGCAGGAGACAAGAATGTGTAGATCCTAGGAAATTCTCTCTTGGCCAGGACTGTCTTCATGGTTTGACTTCAGTCCAAGGACAGGGGATTGCCTGAAGACTACCTTATAACTTCCTGGTATTATCAGCTTTTGTGTCATAGAATCTGTATTTTCCTAAGAAATCAATCTTTTTCTTCTAGGCCAGTGTAGGGCTGGGAGAGCAGCTACATTTCCTATTAAAACTTTGTGTGAAAAGTGACCTCCAAGCCTCTTCATATAACCCTCTAGTTCCCTCAATTACCAGCAGAGAAGATTACCTCACATTTTTTTAAGAAAACATGAATCTTTCTGGTAACTAGCTGAGAAATCCTACATGCATACTTGATGCCTTTTTTTCTTGGTTGGTTATTGCCTATTTTTAGGAGTGAATTAAAGTGGTCCCTACAGTATTTGGCACAATCCAGCATCTATGGAGAGTAGAATTTCATAGAATCATAGAATCCAGGTTGGAAAAGACCTCTGAGGTTTTCAAGTCCAACCATAACTATCTGCCACTAAACTGTGTCCCTCATCTACCTGTCTTTTAAATATCTCTAGGAATAGTGACTTGACCACCTCCCTGGGCAGCCTTTTCCAGTGCCTGATGACCCTTTTGGTGAAATTTATTTTCCTGATATCCAGTCTGAACTTCCCCTGGGGCAGCTTGAAGTCATTCCCCCTTGTCCTGTCCCCTGTCACTTGGGACAAGAGACCAGCATCCACCTATCTGCAACCTCCTTTGTTGTAGACAATGATAATGTCTCCCCTCAGCCTCCTCTTCTCCAAGCTAAAAATTTAAGCTGCCAGAGCTGCTCCTGTTCCGACACATCATATGCTTTCCTCCTCCACTTTCTGTTTTAACTATTTATTTGGTATTAGTGAGGTTCAACCCCTTTAACAGTGCTTCCATTATGAGGCAGACTTGCATTTGGCAGGTATAGAAAGTACCAGCAGAGCTGAACATGGTTTTTTGTGACTCATGAAGAAAGAGATCAGTAACAAAAGGCATGTCAGGAGTAGATTTTAATAGGTAGCTCACAAACTAGTGATAGTTTTAACAGATTTTAATGTTTGATTGATCCAGTACAAACATTCTTAGCAGTTTGAATCAATGGGAGAGAAAGGAGATTCATAGCAATTCAAGCCTATCTTTTTACAGCCTGACTTTGAGGGAGAGATGTGCAGATTACAACAAATTCCAGGGCAATATGCATCTTTCTAAGTCTGAAAGAATTAAATTTTGCAGAGAGGAGGACAATTGGCAATTATTTAGGGTTGCTTTGGGACACTTGTCTTGAATACAATGTGTCCAGTTTAATTTGAATGTTCTTAAGTACTATTCTCCCAGCTATTATTGAAGCTTAAATTTGCTTTAATGAGTCTTTATTGAAAAACAGTGCAAACATTAATGTTCTTGGGTTTTAACATCAATGTCTTTTTAATTACAGTGTGCAATGCTTTGCTGAATTTGAGAAGATAAAGTATATTTTATTAAAGTTGGACATGAAGCATATTAAACTGAATGTGTATGTTTATATCAAGCCTGTAAGGATTTAAGTCTGTTCTTCAACATCCTTGTGTTGAAAGAAAACTAGATCCCGAACTGATTACTGAGCTGCAAGAGTTATTTGCTTGAAGCAGGTTCTGAAAACACTGCTAACTAAACTGAAATAAAGCAAAGAAACTTGCTCGTGTTTACTGGCAATTCAGGAAGATGCAATGTTCTCAGCAGCACAGGTCTCAGCTTCACCTGATCTCAGACAGAGGAGCACTTGTGGGATGGGTAAAAAAAAGAAGAAACCATTGCCAAAAGCAGACTTGGAACTTAGAGCCAAGTGGTGAAATACCTTTCAAGTACTGACATTGAAAGCAACCCAACCATACTCTCAGCTGAGAATTAGTTTATTCTGTACTTCTCTGATTTCCTTAGCCTTACTGCTCTATAACCCAGCTGTCATGCAGCTGACAACAGGCCCATTAACTCTGCCAAATGATGGCTTTCCTTTTCTCAAACATAGTAGGCTCCTAAGTATTCAGCCTCTGCTATCAACAGCTGAGTGTCAACTTTCAGCATCAGCTTTAAGCCACTCAGCTCAGTACCCAGTAATTTACTGGGTTAAATACATCACTATTTTTACTGCACTGCCTATTCCTTCCCCTCAAACTGAGCCAATGGTTTTTCACTGACCTTTTTTATACAGACATTGCTAAAACATCCCCTTATGCAGGCAAGTATTTGCACACAACTATTTTTAAGCCATAAAAGAACTCAAACCAACTTAGCACAAATAACTAGCAGTATTAGGACCAATCTGAGGAGGGGGTGTACTTCAAAATGTTCTGCCTCATACTCAGTTTACATTCTCCTTTGTTTTCAACTGTATTTCAAGGCATTTGTGCTGTGTTACTTTCCAGCACATTATTATATGCTTAACAGATTCCGGCCTCTTTGGCTTGAAAGTGCATACACATTACTGCTCTGAAGATGGAGCTAAAGATTTTTGCAAAGTTAGAAGGAACTAAATACAAATAAAAAGAACAGTTAGGAAGTTTTTAGTTTTTTTTTCCCCTCCTTGTAAAGGACTGATAAATAAGCCATGTTTTCCTGACTGCAGCTTATAGAGTTGGACATCTGTAGCTCATTAGTCATCTACAACTGTCATTCAAATAAATTAATTGAAAGAATTAGGTGCTTTCTAAAAGAAGGACAGAATAAAAATAAATGCTCTTTTTTAACATTTCTTTTAAAAGTCTGGCATTATTAACTGCTCAGCATAGACTAGCATATTATTTCAAATATTTTATCATCTCCCTTCTTTATTTCCTTTGCATCACCAAGCACTTGGTTTGTACATCAGAAATATCCAATAGTTTCATTTCTGTCCAAAGCTTTCATTTTTGGAGAGTGATGTTTTATATCCCAGCCTTTTAAAAAGGTGCCTTGGATATTCTGTTCATCACAGTACAGTGGCCTAGAATTTGACTACTACATTTCTACATTGCCGTTCTAGATCTGATCAAAATTATTTTAAATATTCTTTCCATGCTTAATGCTATGACTTTCAAGGATATTTTCCAGTTTATTTCCAGACTCCTAACAGTTTTCCTTTTGAAAGATTATTGCAAAGTACCTTGCTTGTATTTGATCCAATAAATTCTCACCAGGTTTTACAGACTGCTTCACCTTACAGACTGCCGAGACTCTGTGTTATTCTTTCTTTGCTGGATATCAGGAGAGTAAAACTTGGACTTTCTTCTGTAATAAAAGTAGATGATGATGGATTTGAGATTATATGACTGCAGCCAGAAAATCCATAGACTGCTGTGACTGCTGTCATGGCAAGGAGGACTGGACAAAACACGTAGGGAAGAATTCAGCTGGCACATCTGACTATAAACTGAGCATTATCATTTGATTGTTTTACTCTGTAGTTGTACCTAATATGCTTTTGTATAGCTGTCTGTAAGCAAGCTCTAGTGCACTAAAAAACAGCCCAGATAGCCTGCTGTTAATATGCTGTTCCTTTACAGAGAAAGACATAGTCCTATTCTATGATAAGGAATTAATTTCAGATATTTTCTTTTCTGAATGCTACAAATCAGTCTACTTCTTCCCCAGTCACGCAGTTCTTTTTAATGATTCTCATTGGCAAAGACTATAGTCTCTTGTTCTGGCCTAGGTCATGATAAAACTGTTGTCAAATACTCTCAGGGTCATAGCTCCTAGGCATCAGATCCAGAATAAAATTAAATGAAACTACTTTATCACCGAACACGGGACCATTCAGTTCACAAGTCCTACCCACTTTGTACATTAGGTTCTATGAAGATTTGCTTCAGCTCATAGCAAGGTTTTGCTACCAGGTTCTAAATAAACTTATAAACAAATATACTAAAATTAAATAGTGCTAAGGGTTATAAGCTCCACAAATAAAATAGAGTTGTAACTTTGTAATATCTTTCGCCCCATACTCTGAAAGCTTTGCTACTCAGCACTTGCTGCTGTAAACCACATTCAAAACATCCAAACACAATGTCACATAAAAATTAATGTAACCTCTCATAAAGTAACACAAGAAGTAATAAGTTAAAACAATTCAAGATAAGGAGATTTTTCTGGGATGTATATATTTGTGTGTTTAACATGTAAATATATGAGTGTTAAAAAGGCAAAGTATTGTTTACACGTTTCCCTTCCACAAATCTTACTCATCTCCAGTCGTTATCCCTTTCCTGCTGCATATTTCTGGCTTATTGACAAACTTCAGTTATTTGATATTTCTCGTTCTGCCACTCCAAAAGACTTCTTTCATTTCACTTAGTGTCAAATTACCATAGAGATTTAGATTCTTAATTACATTATCCTTTTTGCCTGTGAAAGGCTTTATTTCTTAACTCCTGCATGTAATACTATGAAAATAGAGGTAGATAAAGCAACAGATTTGCAGCATGTGGAGTGAGTGCATAGAAATCTTACCTTTGATCTCAAGTTCCTGGCTTTGGTTTTCACCTCCCATAAGCTACCACAAACCAAGAAGTTAGGCTACAACTTACTTAGGACGAAGATAATAAGACCTTCTAATAACAATAGAGTAAGAAAAAGAAATAGAGAAAATTAAAAATAGCTTTAGAGAAGGACTGTATCTGAATGACAACAAAATAGCCTATCCTTTTATTTTATATGGCCTGAAAGCTCTTATATGTAAATGCAGCACTACACACAGCCTGCTGCCCATAATTACATCTGTTAACACTTAGTTGCTTTTCATTAGAATTCCTCTCTGTCTAGAAAATTGTGGTCCTCACACATGAAACCTCACTGTTAGGAGACAAGCCTTGAATCAGAGGTTCTTTATTCCTTTTAGGTTTCATGGAAGAAAGATTAGTTTTAACTGCTGTAAGCCCCATCATAACACTGCAGATTGGTATCTCTATAATACAGAATATTAATCACTCATTAAAGCTACTGTTCCATCATCTCTCACTTAAATATTTTGATTTCAACAGTTAGGTCACCTGGAGCAGTCCTGCATAAAGTCAATGTATAATACATAAGATCTAACTCAAAATTTTTTAAAAAATCTTTTTATTATGACTAGAAATTCCAAATTTTCAGTCTGTTTGTCTTTCAGGGCAAAGTTTAACATTCATTAGAAAAAGTGATCAGACAGCAACATAGTTAAGAAAAAAAACATAACTGTGGATTGAAATTTTCCATCATAGGCGGGGTAATTTGGCAAGGAACCTAATATCAGATGGGAAGATGGAAACATGAAACATTGCCTATTAAGCATTACCAGAGCTCAAGTGGACTGGCTGAATAAATGCATTTGGTTAGATCCAACAAGCAAACTGTTTCAATTCAGGGGAACTGCCTGAAATCACTTTTCTTTAAGAAAAAAATAACAAGTCTTGCAAATTTTCACTGAAAAAGAGTAGAATTCTTCTATCATACCCGTATGTTCTACAAAAAATATCTCATAGACATCTGCAAACTTATAGTGTAAAAGATAAAAGTAAATTCACAAGGTGAAGAAACCACAGAAAACCAGGGAAAGTTGGCTTGCAAACAAATGATGTATCCATAACTTTTGCCTCACTGTCTACAGTTAAACATAAAATAATTGCAACCCTGGCTAAAACCATTTATGGTCAATGTTTGTGCAACAGACTGCAAAATTGTTACACACTTCCTCTACTTATAAAATCTAATGATCTTTATCACCTAATGCAGATGTTAAAGCTTTAAAGCCCTGCTTGGTTTCTTTTAAATTTACTATGAGGTCTTCAAAGGAAATGTGTATTTTACAATCAAAACACTTTTATTATTAATACTGTTACTTGACCAGATAAAAGGAGAGGCAATTATTAGGGGCCTTCAGATGATGAATATTAGTTCATCCAGACATCAAGACCTTAGTTAATTTGGCAGCCTTTGCCCCATCTTTATTTTTGGTATTTTACTCTTTTCTTTAAAGCAAATAAGCATTTCTTAAACTAATTTGCCTAATGCATCCTTGCAGAGAGAACAAAACTATAATTAATATAATAACAAATAATACAGCAGAATTCTTTACCTGTTTTATCTAAAAGCATGTCCTCCAGTTTAGGTGAGCAATTACTAGATATTGCTGAGTGTGTCACACTAGCTATGAGCCAAAGTCCTTTTCTAGATTAAGGTCAAAGCTTTCAGCAACCTGCAGGTTTGACTTTTTCTGCTAGACTTTTAATTTGGAATAGATGAAAAAAATTTTAAGTGTTTTTCTTTAATGTTGGGTACCCAAAACAGTGACCACTTTTGGTCATTTGACCCTGCATGACTTGAATCAACTGAATTGAACCACCAAGATAGAGCTACAGGAGCTTTCCAGACTGATGATGTTCATAATGTATCTTTCCTGCTCACAGATATTTCTGTGATGGCTTCTAGAAATTCCAGTTGCATCTGGAATTTAATGATATTTTCTGATTCCTAAATCTTTCTCCACTAGTTCTGAAGATGTGCTTAGAAGTTATAGATCTCAGAGACCAAAATCCTTTCTGAAGGTGTCAGCTTGTTTATTGAAAAATAATTTCTCAGCACATCATTGACCAGGGATGGCAGATGGGAAAACCACAAAATCCTGCTTGCCCAAAGTGGCCTCCTCCCCAGCAGGCACTGTTTCATGAAGGTCCATTGTTTTCTTTGCAGAATACAAGGCTAAAGCCTTGCTTTACACTGTGTTTGCTAAAAGCCACTACACTTAACAAGAGTTCTCAAGACTCCATTTTAGAACAATTTAGATTTTTATTAATAGGGTTAAGTCCATCAGTCAAAGAGATCTTTTTAACAGCTTCATGTAATAAATATACTTTATGAAAGGGGTTTCTCCACTTCTTGGTGCCAGTAGGAAGGATACAGGATAAGAAATATCAGGCTAAAGAAGCCTCATGACAATAATAATTTGCAACCCAATTTAAGATGGGTGCAATAAGTACTACTTTTCTGGGCTTCACGTGGTTTAAGTGGCTGAACTGTGACAACCTGAGCTCCATGAGCTCCTTGGGGAAAATAGAGATTTTCTATCAGTCATGAAGGTCTGTATTTGCTTAGGGTAATCAAATGCTATGACCAATGATATGTGGCTTAAGCATTCTTGGCAATTACATAGTATGAAACACAAGGATGCTTCTATGCTTAAGATGTCAAACATAAATACTGCAAGGCTACCTTGGGATATAGATTTTCCTACAGAATACTATCAGGAATATTCGAGTCTGAAAGAAACCTAGTCTTATTCACAGTTTCCCAGGGATGAAATAGTTATGTCTTCTAAACAGGAATTAGAAGCAAATTGCCCCCATTGCTTGTTAAAAATTAAATATAAACTGTTACTACTTCTTGACTTCACCTCCAAGCTGTTGCTGTGATTTTGCCTGTTGGATGAAGGCATCTGTTGGTGTCAGACTTGGAGCTGCAAGGTGAAACTTCAGGTCAGTCTGTTCTCCCTCCTTCCTGAATTGCTCCCCAATTCACTTATCAGTAGCATTGGATATAGAATCATAGAAACAGTTAGGTTGGAACATACCTTTAAAATCATTGACTCCAAATATAAACCTAACACTGCCAAGTCCATCCTTAAACCACATCTCTAAGCACCACCACTACACATCTTTTAAATACTCCCAGATACGGTGACTCAACCACTTCCTTAGGCAGCCTATTGCAATGCTTGGCAACCCTTTTAGTGAAGAATTTTTTCCTAGTAGATAATCTAAACCTCCCCTGGCACACCCTGAGTTAATTTCCTATCAACCTATAACTTGTTACTTGGAAAAAGAGACTGACACCTTTCCTCTCATCTCACAATCCTTGAAAGGATTGATCTAACCTCTGTCTGATTACATTTTGTTCCTAAGATGACCAGTGCACAAGTGTTAAGAGTGACCTACTCAAAATGTGGAGAAATTCTAGTTCTTGACAGAGGTCTCCTATGTGACTGTAATTCTTACTACCAGTTTGAACCCATGTTTGTCAGATATACTCCTCGTAACACTTGCAAGCAGAAAAAAACTAATGTACAGAACTACCTCATCCTTGCAACAATCACTGCACTGCAGTGAAAAAAAAATTATACTAAAATGGAGCCCCACCATCCCTTTGCAACCCTTTCAGCTTGGCTAGTGAGTGGTATTTTTATTGAAAGTGGAATTTACAGTCATCAAAGGCTAGTGTTTTATAAATCACTCTATTTTCACTGAATATTTCAGATTATTTTTGTAGGCTCAACTCATTCCTATTTCTGCCTCTCACAGTGACTGCTCTATTTTCCATCTGAAAGGAGTTCTGACACATAATTTGCAAGGTGCTCCTCAGCTTTCAAGACAGATGTGCAACTGCTGTTGCCTCTATGTCTATCTGTAGTGTGGCTGTTTAACATTTTTGTTCTTTGTGGAGAACTATAGAAGTTGTCCCATTTTAAGGTTAGTTGATAATTTTAGAAAATTCTAGCACTGGAAGTTTTAGTCCACTTTGATTACTATGGTTTTGATATTTATCCTTGAGTAGACAGATCACAGTAAATATAGAGAAAAGACGTGTATAACTCTTACTGTGTTATTAGCAATCATGAGAAACTTTCCACAAATTTTACCAGCTCTTCATAATTTTTGAAATATTTTCTATGGCATCCATGAGGTTCCCCCACATACCTTCCCTTGGCCATCTTCTCAAAATTAATTTTCTGTGGTTTTTTATCTTGCTCCATGAGGAGACAGTGTTCAGCAAGGAGCTGTGGTTAGTAAGGAAGTTGTGCATGTCTTACGATGCGTGTGTTTTCCACAGCCTCCACCCTAGAATTAGCAGCTGTCAATGATACAGAAATTTGAAAGTTGCCTGCACATAAGGGTGTAATATAAAAGATTTCCTGTAAAGGGAACAAAATAAGAAAGAAAGCTGAATTTCCAGATGCTACGTTTAGATGAGACTCTGGGGTCAAGGACATGTGCAGTCCATATAGTAATTAACTATTCCAATACAGGAATCAGAACAATAGTGTGAAGGATACTTCCGTTAGAAACAGCTAAAGGTTAAGAAAGCAATGATTAAGCATTGAAAATCAGAAATACTCTGCAGATAGGCTATATTGAAGATAGAATCATTTTTAGGTTCTTTTTTTTAAAAGCATAAAAAAAGAAAGAAGCAAGTCAGAACTGCTGAAAATTACTTTGGCTTTGCTTTTAGAAGAATAAAACATAAATACATGAAATTATAATAGCACACTATATTATTTAAAACAAATTGATTTCTACTCATAATTTTCTGAAGCACTTGCAAAAATATCTGCAGAGAAGTCTTGAAATCTGGGAGATGCAATTGAAAATGAGAGCATCAGTGATCTTTACGCGTGGGAGACACCAATAACATTTGACACAGAGAAATAAATTATAGTGCTCCTTTCTGGAAATGTTTCTCCTGCAGTGACAGAGTTGACATTCTACAAAGAATAGCTAAAAATTCCATTTATGCAAGAGAAAGAATGGGCCCCGTTTGCAAATTCCCATTTTTTTTCAACTTAGCTGTCACTTGTGGAAGTACTGACTTTTATGAGTTGTATTTTCACTTCCTGGCTGGTTTTGTTATTGCGGATTAAATGTCACAATTCCCTATAGGATATAAAGGAAAATATTGAAGGTCAATTTCTATAATTCCACATGCCTTAAAAGCACTGCTTCAGTGCGCATGAGCAGGATCAACAAGAACAAGAAGAGCTTTTCATCCTGGAGATATTGTTGCTTAGAGAAATTAAAATACATTTAAATTAAGATTTCAGTTATAATGAAAAGTATTTTATCTTTACCATTCTACAGTATGTCACAGGTGCAAGGGAGAGCTCTGTGTCACTGCCTGTGACTGGCCCTTTACTGGTGGAAGCCATCAGAGGCATTTTGAATAGACATTACTTGGGCTGTGTACACAAAACTAATTTTGGACTTTCATATAAGTAAGCCTTCACAGCTTGAGGGAGAAGAGTGTTTTATGAAGTTATAACACTTGAAATTCTTCTGGTTATTATGCATTGTCATTCTCTTTTGCTTACTGTTTTCACACTCTGTAATAATGGAAAGAGCTGTCGTAGAAGAACTGTAGGAAACTAATTGGGAATCACTCAGAGTTTGATTAATTAAGTGTAATTTACTTTTTGACATTTTTGAAATGAACAAATGCTTTCCTACAAGAAGTAAAGTTGCTGAGTTTCATTTAATCAGAGTTGAGTTGTTTTCTTCTGAAAATAAATGTTTCAATTCCATTATTTTTTCTAATATAAAGTCACAATAAACTGTGCATAATCTCTGAGCCACATCCATTGCTACATTTTATGAATTAATGCTGATATAACTCAGTGAAATAAAGAGAAAAAATCTTCTGGCTTAAATGTACAAACTTGGTCATACTTTGGTAAATTAAACCTATAATATAATCCCTGTATATTTTGATTCAAATGCTTAAAAAAAAGTTGTATAACATGAATAAAGAAATGAATATAATTGGGCATTATTTTATAGGTTTAAAGTATGAAAACTTTTTAAATACCATCCTTATTTTTAATAGGTTCATAAACCTGAAAAACACACATCTATGAGACAAACGGTCATGTGCCATTTTTAATATATATCTTAAAAAACAAGTTAATCTTTTGCTATCATTATTTTATTACAGTTAACTTGGAACCTGGTCCAAACCGCTTTCAGGGATGGTTGATTGTATCTGCCAGAACTAGTTTTGGGTTATGTACATTCAGGCTACTGGAGTTACAGAACAGATAGAATGAAGTATCTATCTTTGTTCCAGTAAAGTTCTTTTTCTGTGTCAGAAGTGAATTCTTCCTGTAATTCTATATTATGGTCACATAACAACTAATGTTAATAAAAAACTTGTTTTTTCCTCAGTTCGCTTAGTACTATTTACCTTATAGTTAAACTATTTTTATCAAAGCCATGATGTAAATATCTGTGAATTTTGTGGTTTTGTATGTTCAACATTTCTTGCTTTACCATTCTACCACACATACCTCTTTTTTGGGGGTGTCCAAGGATGTCGAAATTGTAATTAACACTAGACTTGTCAAATTCTCAGACATATTAAAACATTTTTTGACTTACAGATGCGTGAATGTACAAAAAATGTATGAGAAAAAGTTTGTGAGCTGACATGTTTCAATTTCTTAAGAGAGGTGGAAATTGTTATTACTGGGATTTTTCAAAGTCATTTAGCACAAGGCTGTGTAGCCTTATATTAAAGTCAATGCACTTAAAATAAATGCATGCATCAGGCATTTGTCAATGTGACATACTTTAAGAATGGATTTATTTGATCCTATAACATATACATAGGGAGAAAATCAATACAAATTTTGACCTGGTTTAATAAAAAAGAATATTTCCTTAAGTTTAGTATTTTCATTGTTAAAAGCTGCAAATGTAGAAACTAAAGATCAAGGAATAGCAGATACAGTACATATATAAAGTCAGACAAAACACTAACTGTTGAAACAGCTGGCTAAGACACTGGCCAGCCCACTTGGTGTTGCATATGCCTTGCTTTTCAGGTGCTGCAATTAAACACAAAAGTCTGCTTCTCAGATGGCAAATTGTTCTTGAGAAAGGAGAAGAACAAACAGAAGAAATATTTAAAATCACAAGTCTTTCCTAACAAAAAATATCTGTGTCTATGTCATCAAGTTACCACCACAAGGCAGACTTTCAAAATTTGAAACCTTGAAAAACAGAAGCCCCTCCATCTGCTGCTATAATTTACCAGGGAATAAGCAAGGGTGAAAGTCTATTAGCTGCTCTGAAGTACCAGCTTGTATGCATGTTCTTGCAACACACAATGAGCACAGCAACACTCAAGAGGAGACAACAAATGAGAGATCAGTGGACCTGCTCATGGTGTTTGGTTTTATTCAATATCAGTAAGAGTAAGAAAATCCATTTCTACCTTGAAAATAAAAAAAGAAAAAATACAACTTAAACAAATGAACAGGTTTTTAGTTTAGTTGTGGGTTTTATTTTTGTTCATTTGTTTGTTTGTTTTTACATTGAAATAGAATCATAGAATCACAGAATAACCAGGTTGGAAGAGACCCACCGGATCATCGAGTCCAACCATTCCCATCAAACACTAAACCATTCCTCTCAGCACCTTGTCCATCAGTGCCTTAAACACCTCCAGGGAAGGTGGCTCAACCACCTCCCTGGGCAGCCTCTGCCAGTGCCCAATGACCCCTTCCGTGAAAAATTTTTTCCTGATGTCTAGCCTAAATCTCCCCTGGTGGAGCTTGTGGCCATTCCCTCTTGTCCTGTCCCCTGTCACTTGGGAGAAGAGGCCAGCTCCCTCCTCTCTAAAACCTCCTTTCAGGTAGTTATAGAGAGCACTGACAATACATTGACACCATCTTGGTTTTGGAAGTTAGCTTCATTATATTTCATCCATCATAAACAAGCCTACAAGACTTTCTCCCATGTAACATATTTTTTTGAATATTACTGCATTTAGTCCATATTTCTATGGAGAAAGCTCAGGAAGATGGTAATTCTGAGAGAAAATAAATACAAGAATATCAGAAAGTGAAGGCTCTGATGTTTATTGTTGTGTTTCCTAATGTAAACCATGTATCCAAATATGAGTACATCATCATACTTGTGACAAAATCTGTGATGTGAAAATGAAATTATACAAGAACAACTCATCCTTGTTATAACCACAGAACACCATACATCAGAGGCATTTAATTTGTACTGCTAAGGCTTGTCACAAATAAAAATAGTTCTGAGAAAACACCTAAGAACTTATGGTAAATATAAATAAATGTCATGATCAATGAGTTATAAAAGCAAGATTGTTTCTTCAGAATTATACAACAAACCCCACATATTTTATTACTTTCCTTGGAAAATAGAGATTGGACATAATATATAACCCTTCATCCTTGTTAAATCTGACAATTACTATCACTGGCTCATACACGAGTCTTCTCCTTTTGTCATCCTTACATTTTGCAGCTTTTTGATGCACTGCTCAGAGAGAAATATTTAAACAAAGCTATGGTATTTGTCTGCTGAATTTTAAGCAAAATTACTGTTCATGAGAAATGGATAGGGAGGGGAATCTTCCCTGACAGAGGACTACTGGAGAAGATCAAATCTCTAGTATTTTATCTTCATCAGTGGCCTGTGCTCAAAGTGTAATGATAATGACAGTGCTTTAAAAAAGCAATTATTGAACATGCAGGTGCTGAGTTAGAAGAAGAGGAAAAGAGGAGAACAGCTCTCTCTCTTCACAGTCAGTATTTCTAGGTGCAGTAATTTTGCTTCTTAACTTTTTCTCTCAGTCTGCAGTTGTTTCTGGATGGACTCTGCTTGCCCTCATTATATCCCAGTTGTTACTAGTCAGCCAAATGGCTACATTAGATGTATAGTGGCTTTGCAACATAGACCTTTCATGACTCTCCTTGAATTTTTTTTTCATTTCCCCACCCTCTAAAAAACTCCCTTTCTCAAAAGGCAATAGCAAAATACATATTAAAAAGTCTTATGTGCAAGAATAAAGTCAGTATTCCCTCAATACCAGCTCAGTGCTCTACAAAGGTATAGTGGTTAGGCAAAATGCCATCATGCCTTCTGTAAGGTCTATAGGAGATTGTGCTCTTGTGCTGCTGTTAATATCACCTCCTGCTAATATTTTTTCATGCCATAGAACTTGCCTTGCTCTGCAGTCACTGCAGAAGCAGCGCAGTGATCAGCAGTTGCTGTTACTTCTGCTCTTCAGCAGTTACTTGTTCCTCTAAGTCAATTCATACTGGTTAGAATATCTCCTGAATGCCTCAAGATACCAGCTGAGTTTCACAGCAAAAACGAAAGCTCTCCTATTTTGTGTAACAGGCAGAAAAATGGGATATTCATGTCTTATTCTTGCAATCCTCCTTTTACTCCTTCTTAGAGTCATCAACTGGCAGCAATTTATGAGTTCCTTATTGATGACAAATCCCATGCAGGGACTTCTTAGCCCTGTAGCTACTATTCCTTTTCCAAGAGACATCCTCTTCTCTCAATTGTTCTCCATCTTTCAGCTAGCTGCAAGCAGGAACATCGTTGCTAAAAGCTTAATAATTGTTGTGGAGTGAAACATATAATAATCTTGTGAGACTGTTCACAGTTTTCTCCAAAGATATTTTTTCTATTTTTGAACGAGAGATGTGCCCTGACAGTAAGGTGCAAGCATTGATTGCTTTTGTGGAGATTTTGAGTGTACCAGTAGCCACTCGTAGCTACAAACCACAAACAAACAAACAAAAAAAGTTACCAATTGCTAGGGGTACACTTTATAGAGTGACTTCGAAACAATCCAGTAAGGTATCTTGCTGCAAATAATGCCTACCTGGTATGATAAAACGTTTTCTTACAGACAAAATGAATACTTCAAGAAATCTATCACTTTTGCTTCAATTTCCTGAACTGGCAGCTTTTGATTGTGTTCCAAAACATTAACCTCATAAGATATGTAAGGAACTGATTCAGGTTAAGAAGCATTGGTTTGCTCTTATTCTCCAAAAAATTTCTGAGTTTTAATCTGCAGCTAAGCTTTAAGGTCACTCTTCTCTTAGCTTTAGGGATTCTTTTTAATCCATTTTGAATTTTGAATGTCTTGATTACAGAAATCTACCGATTTTCCTTCTGAATTTGAGGTCTACTCTGAATATTAACAGCAGGTTTTATTTGGTTTGGATCTGCACTGCTGTCATACTTTGTTACAAATAGCAGCTATGATCTCATTTGCTCTATTGTCTTTTGCTGATAAAATAATAGCTTTCATATTCTGGCAAATTAGTATAACTTCTTTCTATACCCCAACAGTGTTATACTGTTCAGGCACCTTGTTTTCTTTTCCTGAATCATCTTCTGAACATGGTCATTAGCATGGGAAAACTTGACAGTTTCCATATTCTCCCTAGGGACAGCAGAACTGCAAATGCTGCTTGAAATGCATGATTATGTTCTGAGTTTTTCTTGTGGTGTTTTGTTGTTTTTTTATTTTTTATCACCTTGATCTTCAGCAGTCTGCAGCAATTCCATCAGAGTAAGGAGATACACAATCAGAAGAGCCTGCCTTGCTAGGAATCCGAAAGAAACTGTATTCCATAACAGCCAGCTTTCAATCTTCTCCATGTTCCTTACGAGCCCCATTAATGAGCCTGGAAAAATTGCCAGATTTTGCTGTCCATTCAAGGATGAGGCTTGGCTCCCCTGAAATTCTTTTATTAAATCAGAATTTTATTTGCTACAGAAGTTAAATTAACCTGAATGTTTTGCTTCGGAACTGTTTCTTTTATACACAGTTTGCTCTAAAGAAGCTCAACTGACTTAGAGGAAAAGCTCTAATCTCCATGCTTTCATATTAAATGTACCTTATTAATAATAATGTAAATATACATTCAAAGTGACTGCTAAATCCATCATTTGAGAGTGTGAAGTGTGTTAGTAGTGGTGCCATTGCAGAAAGGTGGTTATATCCCTGTGCTTACTCATTTTTCACCTGTACTAATACTGCAGAGTGATGTTGAATTTGACGTGGGTATTATGATGTCAGTTTAAGAACTGAGCTAAGCTACTGCATTTATTTTAGTAGGTTGAAAGCTATATAGCCAATAGCAGGCACTACTATTCTGTTCTATTACCCACTGGTCAACAGGTACTAGAAACGAAGAAAAAAAAATGTGTCTGAAATACTTTGTCAGCTGAGCTCATACTATAAAACCTGTACAGTGTTCCAATACTGCCTGTAACAGTAATGTCTACCATGCCAAAACCTGAAAGAAATATAAGGAATTTAGTTTCTGTTGGTTTTAAGGCATCCAGGTCATACACTGCTGGGCACACAATGTTGTTATTCCAAGCAGGTATTTGTCTACATTCGCCTGAACTGATGCCTGACTTTCAGGTTCCCTCCACAAAGAAGACAGCTAGTATGAACAGGTAGGATACTTTCCATCAGACATTCACATCGGGGGTGGACTGACAGTGTTCTCTGCCCTTTAGCTAAGATTGCAAATTGAATTTTGTCATGAAAAATATTAAAATCTTCTTGATCAAACTTGACTCAGAGAAACAGGAAACCTTATCTTTCTAAATTCAGTGACACAAAAATTAAACCATAGATCCTCTTGCAGTCATCTCCTTCTAAATCTCACACTGGATTTGGGTCCTTACTTTCCCTGTAGTGGACTATTTGTATTGCTGAAGAGAATTTTAGCTGGATTAGACCTCTCTTTTTTTTTTTTTAACATGACTGCCCTTTTTTTAGTGATTGCTTATGCACCTAGGCATTATCAGTATGTCTAAGGGTAGTAGCAATAGATACTACATTATATCTATGTGTGGCCACTAATATTTGGCATTTCAACATAACAACCAGATAAGTAATCGTCCCATGGGGTATATGCACACATGATGGGCAAATTTTAACTGCACCTACACTGTGAAAGGCAAACAGGCAAACAAGTGGTCAGCTATGCAAAGTTAAAAAGGTACGATTTCATACTAAACACTAACTCAGATTAATTAATGTTTCTACAGAAAGCTCTCGAGATAATGTGTTTTTTGTAAAGTGATAAGCCAGACAATTGAGTTCACATGATTTTTTTTTTTTTAAAAAACCCCACTTTTCTCCATTAGAGGTGTATTCAGGGAACAAAAGTACGTAATTTTCTGGCTGCATTTAAGCAGTGCAAACATCTACTGCCTAACACTAGTAGAAGTTTCCTTCTAATGCTTGTTACCATTCTCTCTTAATCTCACTTGAATGATCAATTCATTAAACAATGATTTCATTCTTGCTTTGAAAATCCTCACCTGTAAAAGGAAGAGAATGTTTTTAAACTAAAATGAATGTCTTCAGGAGCTGGAATAAAAAAGTTTTTGAGGTGGAAGGATACATAGCTGCTGGGTAAGTCTCCCTACCTGATATCTGCAAGTATCATTTATTGGAGCCTTGAAGCCACTTGTGCAAAAATCTGCAGTGGTTCCTCTGTGTTTGTGGCTGACTTTCAGTCAGCCCTATAGGCTTTTATTCCAGAAGTGAATCAATACAGTTACTTTGAAAAGACCCAAGTCATCTATACTCTGTTTGCATTTAGAACATTATTTCAGCTTCTTTCCCGCAGAGAAAATATCACCAGCAGCAAGACCAGATCTTTTCATATCTATACAGAAAAAAGGACAATTCATCACTTTTGGCAAAGATATGAAGATGTCTGTGAAATAACATAAAAAATGCCTTGGCTTTTAAAAATTAACAGAAGTTCCTTAATATAACTTCAAATTATCCCCATGCAGAAACAGATTATATAGCACAACACCTAGCATCCAGGGATTTTACCACTTCTAAGTACGTGGATGTCTAGAGATTAGGGAATCCCAGAAAATATTTTTATTGAAACATTTGTCCAAGTTTCAGAGATAATTGTAATGTGACTGCTCTCTTTTAGTGACTGCTTATGCACTTAGGTGTTATCAGCATGGACAAGTGTCTAAGGTAGATTTTGAAACTGAAATCAACAAGTCATTTGTAAACACACTTTTATTTCATTGCTAAAAGCCCAATCCCACATAAAAAAACTCCAAACTCTACCAGAATTTTACTGGTTTTCACTGATAATGTAATTAGTGTGGATTATTTATTGTGTCAGACATAACTCACACAGTAAGGTATAACATGTAAATAGCTGACAAAGCACAGACTTTATATAAGCAAATAAAAATTTTCAGATCATATTGTTTTTTTCATATTGTTTTTGTTATTAAATTGGATGATTTTTCTAAGTTGACGTCACAGCATTTACTCTGGTTACCAGCATTTTCTCTAATTTTTCTGATGATAACTCTTAAGGTGCTTTCTCAGTTCAAATAACTTTGATTAGGAGTAGTGAAGACTGAAGATGAATGAAAATAAAGTAGAAGTAAGAAAGAATTATAGGATTCAGCCCCTTATATTAATATATAATGTTGAAAATTCCATTACATGAAGTTTAATAATTGTTTTAAATGAGGTGTTTTGAACTGAGAATGGAAACTACAAAGAAGTTTCATAGCCACCATTGTCTGATTTTTCAGATTGTCATATATGTGTAATATATATATAGATATATACCCCAGAACAACCTATTTTTAGATAAAGAAGTTAAAATATCTGGGGTGCTGGAGTACTAAAGCAGAGACATAGCAGTCCTGTGCAGAAGTCAGAGAAGTATGATAATTAAGAAGTATTAGTCTGAATGAAGTCACTTAGATCCATACAGCAGTCAATGCACACAGCTAGTTACAGTGATATTCTGGGAAGTGCAGGAATGACATACAATAATTTTCTCTTCAGTTTGGGCAATATGTGTTTCTTTCTTGTAAGTCTTAAAGAAGGAAAACTGCTGCAAGATTTATGACCACCAGAACTGTGTTCCAGACAAGACGGTGTATATTTTGAATTGCCCAGCCCCACATTTTAATCTGGCAACAGTTCATCTTATGCTACTGCTTAATTCTACAGTAATTATTTAATATAGAAGTAATTATCTTAGGTTGAACTACTGGCCTTATAACACCAGAGAATTCCTGCGTTACGTTCAAATTCTACAATACATCTCAAAGAGAGAAAATCAGTAAAACAGGTGATGAAAATGTATGTGGGTTCTGGCTATGGCAATCAAAATGTTGAATGTGTTTATTGTAGGTACAGCAATGGTATGATCTTCTACAAAGGGATATCCACTAATTCTTCTTTATACCGCCTTACATTGCAAGAGCAAATGACTATTTAATTTTTAGAGCAAAAGTACTAAGAAACTAAGGGAATAATTTCATCATTGTTACTGTATTAAGAATACAATATATAGCACACTTTAGAACTCTGATTAGCTGCAAGCTAATTCTTCCAATATTTATTTTATTTGTGTATAATACAAATGAAACCTACATAAATGTTAGGAAAAATTAAGTCTCCTGTTAAAATTGTTGTGGTCTAATGGCTTTCCAGAATCACAAGGCTCATAATGGCAAATTAACCCTCTGAATTGCTTAATTCTGAGAACATAATTAATTTTCTTTGAGGTGTGGAATGTCTGACTTGCTCGAGCTTGTTGTGAATATATCTTTCTTAATCAGTTTAGTGTTGCCAAAACCTGAGAAAATATAGAGCAACCTGAAAAGTCATGCAACAGAAATCTTCCTGCTCCATTTGCTTTATCAGACATATATCAATTATTTACCAGGGAGAAGATGCAATATCATTTAGAGTTCTCGAATCTATAGAAAATTGCATCTGACATTTCTGTAACAGAATGGAATTGCAAGAGCTTCCTGGTGTTCATTTATCAAAGGTGTGCCGCTTGAGGGACCTCCAAATTAGCAGAAAGAAGGCCACTTGGGACAAATGATGTACCACATTTCTGCCTGCCTACAGAAAATGTACCCTGTGATGTGAATACTACGGTAACAGTCAGGAATACATAAAAAGTATCAGGTTAATTCTAAAAAGAAAAGAATGCCATTGATGTCATTATGGCTATATGACATGTTGTGGTATCTTAATGTTAAGCCTTTCACTTCCAAATTTTTAGCTTGAATCAGACGGAGGCTATTAGTCTCCCTCACTTCAATGTGCATTTTTTATTTCACAGGGCAAAACTCTGCTCTGATATTTCCTGTCGTCTCAGAAAATTCACTTTCACCTAGACACACAAAATGCAAGGCAGGCTCAAACTTGGTTCAGTGGCATCAGCTGACTGGTAGTTGTGAAAGTTAGTCTATAAAGTTTTTGGATTTTAGCTCAGTGAGGCTAACCTTCCTCTCACACACTGTAGCAGCAGCACAAGTTAAATAGACGCGTCTGGCTCTCACTTTTTCCGATGCACACAGGAACTGCTTGCAGTTGAAACCGTACAGGCTTTTTCAGATGCAACATCTGAGAGCAGAATTTATACACAGACTTTATATACTTGCAGTTACAAGGACTGCTTAATTTAAAGCAGGAATAAATGTTTCATCCTGGCAAAATAAAGGATTAACTATTCTGTTTGCCTGAGAATCTGCATGGACACAGGTAAGTCATTTCCATCAACTGCAACAGCTTTCAGAGGCAGAAGACAAGCATGCTCCACTTAAAATGTTTCTTTGTGACTGAATTAGCCTTTAACAGCACCGAGATAAAATATCTAAAGGGACTGAGTCTGGTGCTGCAGGACTGAAGATGAAGGCTAAAGCAGAGTTTTGACTCACTTCATTTTAAGAAAGCTGAGTGGGGCATCAATTCTTCATCTCTATTTGCTCAGGGAAGCTTACCTGCCCCTGAGGAGCTTTACTGAACACTACAACTATACTGTTTACTTACTGACTGGGTAAATAACTTCGGGCATGGAAGTATTTCTGCAGTTTGGTGCAGAGAAGTGAAGAACATTTTGGGTTCAGCCTGTATAGCTTACCACGCTGAAGAACACAGCAACAGACACAAAAAAAATCACAATGGGCCTCACATGTTGGTCATTGTACTGGAAAGTCTATCAAATGCATGAGATTTAAGTGTGAGGGATATTATATCACGTTAGGCTCCATCTGGTCTACAAGAAATGCTAAATACTTGCCTTGAAAAATTTAATAAACTGGTACAGTATTAACTTCTGCTGATACTGAAGCTAGCCCAAGCAGATGTTGTAGAGCTATGCAGAGACTACAGAAAAGCTCTGGCTGGCAGTCATGGGATAAGATTTGGACAAATCAGTAAGGGCTGGCTGCCCAGCACGATATGAGAAATCTGTTGCCATATGTTATAAACAACTGAAGGCTATATAATGATACAAGTTAAAACTTTTGTTCAACTGTTGATGCAGCAGAGAGTGTGTATTGAAATGACGGAATTAATGTGTGGTCTTATTATACATAACCATATGATTAGAGTTTACCTTTCTTAGCAATCAAGTGCTTTAGAGAGTTGCCAGGGCAGAGTCAGCTTGCTGATTAACATTCAAGTCCCCTTTTAAAAATCAAGACATTTTATAAGCACTAGCAGAAGGAACTACTGTTAGGAGGATGCTAAGGTACTGAGCATACTGCTTTACATATATGGCATGTGTTTACACACCTAAGGCCTATAAAATATTTTCTGGGGATTGCCATGATAATATTTCAGTATTTGCATTGTTTGAGTGATACCAACATGATTTTTTTCCCCTGTCATTGTAGGCCCTGCTAGCAGTAACCAGTATTTGAGACAGCCTGGTCTACCTTTATAGCAATTGTCCCCCACATGCTTATTGTTCACTGATATACAAATTTCTGGATTTTATTCCCCTGATAACTATTAAGGCACTCTTATTTAGCTGTGAGAAGCAGCATAAATGCATGAGGTGATCTCAACCATTAGAATCTGAAATTGCAAGTTATTTAAAAAAGGTCATGAAAAGAGCGTTTCTTTTTTTAAAAGGGTGTGTATGTGTATAAGCACATACTCTCAGTAGAATTTGTCTTACTACAGTGTGTAGCATAGAGAAATGAAGGAGAAGGATAAATATATACCCTTCTCATGAAGCTTACCCCAGCCAAGTTGTAACAAAATCACCTTCCTACTGCAGTAGCACAGCTGGCTCTCAGTTAGGCTTCAGTAACCTATGGAATAGGTGTTGTGCGACACCTGGCACCTATATGCTACAATAGCATATATGAGATTTGCACAGCAGGTTACCACCACGAAGCAGCGAGAGCATGGCAGCTGCTGCTGTTTTAAGGGAAGGCAAATCAGGAGCTTAAGAGCACAGACCTCACTAGCTTTGGTTTGTTCCACCCCTCTCAGCAAGGTGAACAAGATAAACCTAGAAACAACAGCCAGATTGATCCACAAACCTAGATTTTAAGAAAATACCACAGTGATAAAGCTGTGTAAGATCAAGTCTGGAAATCAAACCCCAGGTCAAGGTCAGGTCCACAAAGCACCAGACAGGGCTGTAGGGGCGGACTGATAGCAAGGCAGCATCAAGATGCTCCATAGCCAGGAACAGACTATGGCTGAGCCAGAACCCAACACTCCTTCGATGCAGCTCAGACAAGAAGTGATGCTTCCTGGCAGAGGTTAAATAGAGATCCTAGGCCCATGGCTGTGAGGGAGGCTGATTATGGGGCTGCTTGCAGCCATCTGGGTTTATTAGTATGCAATGACACTGACAAGTACCGGCTGGTCATGTATAATAAAAGACAAAATGCAGTGAGCTACAGTCGTGTGCTTCCTGGGCAGGTTTTTTCCCTGGCTTCTTGTTTTTGCTCTCTAGGCGTGTGATTGTGATGAGCCTTTTGTAGCTTTTTGCTGGAAGCTCTAAACAACATGGCAGCACAGACTGAGGGGTGGCCTGTAGAGCCTGCAGACCTCTGATGTACTGTGGAGAGGTGGCTACAAGGTCATTTCCAGTATGACTCTTTCCAATGTCTTATTTGTTCACAAGAGTGGAAGCTTAGGTGTGTGCTTACATTTTTGCTGTAACTAGCGTACATGCCCCATTAATGAATTTTTTCCTCTAACGATGCTTTATAAACAAACAGTTCCAAAGAGCCTAGAGGATAAATATTATTGCATAGTCATCCAAGTTTGTAAAACTGAAAATCTGAAGCTGTGCTTGTTTCTTTTCTAATGTATGCGAGAGTGAAAAAATATAACAACTGCATAAGGCAAGTAGGGCTTAGGAACCTGGCAGATCTTCCTGTTCCCTCACTGGGGGACACATCATGCTGTCTCTGGAGCCTGTTACCAGACTGGGGGAAACAGCACATGGAAGGCAACCTCTGCCCTCACGGGTGCTGCCTGACCTCCCTCCAGCTCCATCCAGGGCTGAGAGATCAGACCAAAGCAGGGAAGGCTGTGCTGGAGCCAGACATGGAATCTCTAGGCTCATACTCCAGCTATAAGTTAACAATAATGCTCTTCCTTTTATTTTTGGTTGGGTTTTCTTCCCCCTGATTTTTGTAGGGAAATCCATACAGTTCTTCATAGCAAATAATTTTACCTCATAGCTGTTTAGTTTGAATATTGTATTACTATCACATTACATGATTGAAAGGTTCTCTTTACTTGGTAGCAGAAAAAAATAAGTAGTTTTATTAAAAAAACCCAACAAAGCTTTTTAAAAAGAACCCGCAAACTCAGTTTTCAGTAGAAACCCCAAAGCTGCTGCTCTAAAGGTGGGCTGCAGGGGTTTTGTTCAAACGAGATGAACCTGCTTAACCCACAATTTTCATGGATAATGTGGTCTCATGCAGAGTTGTCAATGAGCTGTCACTAAATCAAGTACAGAAATAAATAAATGTTGACTTAAAATATTTCAACTTGCTATATATTATTAATGAAAAAATGTTTGGTTTTTTTTAATACATCCATGTTTTTGTTGCAAGAAAATGGAAGCTCTCCATGTATGGTATAAAATATTGGCCTTAATTCAGTGTTAATATAATAATTGTTTTACCTTTAAAGTAAAAAACAAAAGCCCAAACTTGGATTCCTCCTCCAAAAGAATTGACTCAATTTTCTCCTTCTCAGTGCTTGCCTATACCATATAATTGACATTTAATTCTTATTTAGTTCTGTCCCACTGGCCCCTTTTGCAGGAGTAGATTTTCACTGAGCAGGGGAGTGGGATGGAAATGCTCTTGCTTTTCTTCTGGGTGCTGGCTGAGTGGTTTGTGTTGGTCTGGTGCCTTTAGTGACAGCTTCCTGAGGGCCCCTGATCACAGGCACAGCCTCGCTAACCCTTGACTGACAGGCTTGGCATTTGTCAGAACAGCGCTTTCCTCCTGCTAATGGCCTCTGTGCATGCTGATGATCAAGAAGAGTTTAAACTAAAAACCTGCATCTGGTGAATTCCAGAAGCAATTTTCACAGCTGGCTGAAAGCTTGCTAATTTGCAAGTAAAAAAGAGGTAAAAAAACCAACACCAAAACACACAACAGAACTACCCAGCTGCAGTGCAACAATATGTAGCTTAGGGAATCTGTAACTGCAGATGTATAAAGTATGTGTTTCTCCATGACACTGGTAAAAATGTAGCCTTAAAAATACTCTGAGAAGCAGACATGAATTATAAGTGTTAGGAAATTCAAAACCAGTAACAGTTTTTTATATATGATAATAAACAACAATAGAAATATAGAAGCTAAGAACTGCTGGTGTAATTTTAATCTTCACTTACCTTATAGGCTTGCAAGTGTTATTTTTTAAGTATCAGATCATACATTGTGTCACCTGGTACAACACCTAATCTATGTCTTTTTCAAGGCAGAAGACCTCAGCCATGAGTCTGGGGATCCTCATCAATGATTGAACTTGTCTTGTTAATCCTGCTGTGCAGGAATAGAGTTAAGGTTCACAGCATGCTAGAGAGGATATATACGTATGGTATATGATATATATACCCCATACTAGAGGATGCCAAAGTGAATGAGAGTACTAGTGTACCACTACCTGTCCCTAACAACACGTTTTCCAATAACTCTGTCACTTAAAGTGCATGACTACTTCATGACCTCCTACGTACTCGTGCTTTTGGGGTTTTGTGACAGGCTTCTTGCACAGCTCAAAAACTGGAGATTAGGTTGCCTCATCAAAAATTACAGGGAGGCTCTAAGTTTCTAAAGCTAGTTTTGATTTGAATGCAGACTAAGATAAAACTGAAAATGCAGAAACAGTTCTGCATGGCAAGACAGTAAAACAAAAAGAGATTTTAAGAAAGCTGTCAGTCTTTATGCCTCCTGCTTCTATGTCAGGACATTTGCAGGATGGACACTTTTCAGACTCGTGATATGTACAGCAATTTTTTTAAAAAAAGAATAAACACAAATCAGATCTCCAGGAAAATATCTTGTCCATCACCTCTAAGGTATAGCTCTGTGTTGCCTTGCTGCTCAGAAGCTACTTGGTCTCTGTTTATGCTGCAGCTATCTGATTTTTGTCTTGTGTTTTGAGACCTGTTCTTCTCTCAGAAAGACTCCTTGTGCTTTGTATTATCAGTTAAACTCAGAGCTGCATTCTACCATATTATTTTTGACTCAAAACACAGCAGTCTGCACAAAGCAGTTAAATAATCCATTTCACTGCCTGGGCACCCTTTTTGAAAAAAACATAACTTGAGATTTCTTGTTTGCTTTTTTGTTTTAATAATACCAAAACCTGTGACTTAAATGATTCTGGGCAGCAAAAAGAAGGGAAAATCTGAAAAGTCTGTTGAAACTAGCCTGTTCAGTTTTTGTATGCACAGGAGTATAAAATCTTTTAGTTTTCAATAAAAGAGTTACACCACAAACTATCACCACAGAATGTGTTTGTTTGGTGTTGGCTAAGCGGGCTGAATAGAAGTGGCATTTGTCTTTAAAAAACAGGAGATACACTTCAATATTTGTATTAGCAGAGAAAAAATCCTCATTTGCAGTTGATTTTCTCTGCTGTTTTGCATTTTGCACCTTGTTTAGGGCAAACCCTTCTACTTCTCACTTGTATAAGTTCATGCTAATGTCATAACTAGCTAGCTGAACAAAACATACAGAAGTGCAGTAGTGTGTGTAGTTGCCAAGGGGTGGTGACATTCTTCATTGTCTCTGTTACATATGAGGTAGAACCAAAAGAAGGCTCTTACCAGTGCTGTCTGCTACTTATGTACCAAGCAGTCTCTGCTAGCAGATAGAGCTTGGCCCATACATCTTCTACAGCTAGTATGAAATTTATTCATAGCCTTATTTTAGAAAAAAGCCCAACTTTAGGATCAGTTTTGGCATAGAAGTGTAGCTAAAAAATTTCAGATATCCCTAGTGTATTCACTTGAAGTGATTGCTTTGGATTGTTATTAAATCTCAGAAGGAGTTATTTCTCTCCCCTCCGAAGTGTTGCATTTTGTGTCTGCTGCTGTCCACCCACTCCTACAAGAATTAAGCATGCCTTTCAGTTTACTAAAGAAGAAATGCAAAACAAAAGAAAGAATTAGAAAAGAGATTTTTAATAATGCATTTGATGTAAGTAATGTTGCTGTTGACATCGATTTTGTGACTCATCATTTCATGCAATATCCTCATCTTTCATGAGTAGGTCCTCCTCTACTATTATTAGCAGTGGTTTCCTTTCTCACTGTAAAATATTTTGGCACCAAAACATTCTGAATTACAACCACAAAACATTTAGAAAAGAAGCATATTTAAATGCTGTGCTTCTATACCTGATTGTATGTGAGAGATGCCTGGTAAATGTAGGAGTTAACGCTCTTTGCAACAGTGTTCTTATGCTCCTTTGTTTCACAAGCAGCAATATTCAGCCAGTTACACTCAGAAATGCTATTGGCTTTCTTTTCTGCCATTTAATTTCCTGTGGCTGACATTATCATTGGAAGATCTTGCAAGAAAAATGATGCCCTGTAAACCATAAATTGGGAACTGCTACACTGAGATCTCATGTTGTGGTGGTGGTTGTGTTTTTTTTTTTCTTCCCAGATCCATCATGTGTTTTGGATGGAAACATTGATGTCAGCTTTATTAAATGCAAGTAGACGGAAACAAAATTTTGGAATACAATGCTACAGTCAGTAGCAAAATACAGATCTACTAGCCTTTTTATAAGGTGACTCAGTAGCTGTATTGCATTTATGTTGTTATTTTAAGGAACTTCTGAAATGTTGGAATAGACAAAAATGTGCAAAGTCGAAATGCTTTTTGATAATTTGCATATATTTACAAACTCTCTTATGCATTCTACTTTAAACCAGATACCGACATTCAACACCTCCCACACATGTCCTGCATGCATGACTCTTGTCTCTGGATGACAGTTATAGTCTACAGTAAGATAAATGTAACCGGGCTGTCATATAACAGGTAGCCATTGTTCAGAAAGTCTGTGGAGAGTCTGACCAAAATTCCAAATTTGAAATAAACATAATGTGCAGAAATGATCCAATTTTAGTTTAAATGTGTTAACGTTTCTTTGTGTGGTTGTCAGCATGGAAGATACACTAAGTCAAATTAAGTGTGAAACTTAAGTTCTGCAATAAAACAAAATTTCAATTATACTTGTAATATGACAGTGGATTTTGAGTTGAAGGCTGGTCTTGACTGTAATAACTTTTGTATGAAAATGTTTAATTTATTTGTAATAAAAAGTGTGGAAAACACATTTCTCAAGCATGAATGCCCAGGGCTCAAAGCAAATTTTGAATTCTATGCACGCTATAAAACTTTAAAAGTAGGGCTCTGGTGGCTCATTTTGCAAATCACCTTCTTCTTAAATTGGTCAGAATCTTGAAACTTAGATCTCAATCTAAAAATGTTAGGTGAAAGTCAGATGTATACTTTGATCTGTGTTGGACTAATTAATATGCAAGTCAGATGATAGTTTCATTACTCCCATATGAATAAGCTGGGTGACTGAGTAATGCAGTATGAATTTCAAAACACATATTACAAATGTATTTGAATAATTTGCAGATGATTGTGTGCTAGTCAATTTAATTTGTAATTTTTTGGAAAAGTTGATATTACTTTATTATATCCTTTAGAACCTCCCATAAAGAAACACAAGCTGAGACTTGACAATGGAGTATCAGAAAGACACCATACTGTGAGACTTGACTTTTATGCCTGTGATGAATTTGTCTTACTAGCACTGGAAGTCAGGGATGATAGCAAGCTGAGAGGCTATGCTATGAGAAAATACTTATATGAGGTTAATAATCTGACCTCCTATAGGTAATTATCAAACGAGAATTTGACAGAAAGTTGCAGAGTTGGGTGTTCGCTCCACAGGCCGGACATGTTTGGATATGCAAAGTTTTAATTTCAGATATTATTTTTTCTCACTTTAGCTTGTCATACTTTCAGGATTAAAACAGCAGGAAAACTTTTGAGTGTCTTGAAATAGCAACACACAATGCACACAGACACCTCATGCGTAGCATTTATGACTCATTAGGAAAAGATGGAGAACCTGTGCAGACCTATCTCTAAGTCTGTTTCACATAATAAAATAGGAAAATACGCTTATATTGTCAAAGAGAAGTTCCCCTTCCTTTGCTTTTGGCAGTCTGGTCTCTGGAGGGGATGTGATGTAGCATCCTCCAAGGGACCCAGTGTTGCTTCCTCACACCTTGCTGCTGTTCTGCAAATAATATTACCTGCCTACCGGCCCTCACCCAAGTCCTGGGTCTGCTAACATGTTTATTGCCTGTGACAGAAAGAAGGACATAGCAGAGGTAAAGCAGGCAGAGGACAGCTAAATTCCTTAAAAGTTTGCACAGCTGTGTTTGGAGAAAAGGAGGAGAGTGCTCAGTTTAGTGCGGAGAGGCCTGAGGAGAGGCCATGCAGCTGGAGCAAAACCACCACAAGGGCACTGATGAATGTTGAACTGCTGTTGACCGAATCCCGCAGCACTACCACCAGGGGCCACTTGAGGAAACTAGATCAGTTCAGTATGGATAACATTCTCTCAGTACCACCCTCACCCAGCAGTGAGCTTCCAGAACATCATGTGGTGGGGGAATAAGAAGAGGGGCTTTATTAGCAGCCTGATAAAAACTAAATTGGGATAGATATTCACATATAGTAGGGAGTAAACAGAGAGGGTACCCTTTAACAAGTGTCACTTGAAAAACAAGCAAAAACCAAACTGATACTGTGGGGACTGGGAAAGAGTGGAGGCGATAGACAGCAGGGGGTGGGCAGGCTTGCATCCCTTCAGTGAATAGTATCTGCTGCTGCCACTATCAGAGGCTAAACAGGGAATCGGATGGACCATTGTCCTGGTCCAGTAGGACATTTCTAATGATCTCTATCTTAAGCCTCTAGTTTATTCCATTAAACAGATGTATGTAAATGAATGCTTGTCTGAGGGGATTTATCACACGGACTTCAATCCGATGGATCGAAGACATTTTATTGAGCTTAGCTGTTTCTTTATAAACCCTTTTTAGTTACATAACTGGGTGCCCACAAGGATATCTAAAGTGTATTATTGGCTAAAGGTAACTGTCCATAAAGCTATTACTAACATATTGGCTAAATTACCATGCATGCTAAGAAACCAAGTTACACTAAAATTAACTATGTTGATGGTTCTCTTTAATTGTTTTCTTTCAGTTGGTACTCGTTCCCACCGAACTAGCTCTTGTATTCCTTTCAGCTGGCCTTTGTTTATCTTTCAGTTCTCTGTTTCAAGGCCTTGTTAGAACTGCTCAGTATCAATTTGTCCCACAGCATTCAGGCCTTCTTCTCTGTAAAATGTTCTCATGCTTGTCCTTTATAGAAAACTTTATTTTTCCTCTTTATTCAAACAATTCTTTTTTTTTTTTTTTTTAGTATACACAAAGACTGATCAGTGCAAGATGAATGCTGCTTTAACCTTCTTAAAGAAGGTTAAATTACCTGGAAAAGACTTAATGTTTGAAATATTTCATGTAAGAGCCATAGAGAGAAATTGTACTTTCTTGTCTCTGAATCAGTTCAGACCCTTTGACTTTTTAAAAACTTTTTTTCATATTTCATGTTATAACTTTGTACTTTCCCCAATATCTGGAGCCATCCAAATAACTTACATCATTTAAACACTGGCACATCTGAATCATAATCTTCTGTACTATTTGGGACTTAATCTCCTGGAATGAAAATTATCGTTTTGACAGGTATGTCAAGCAGGGAAAGACTAGGTAGACTTTCTAATGCGGAGTCAAGTAGAGCAATTTCTACACATTCGTAGTTAGACGGCCATAGTTGTCATGTGGCTACTCAAAAATGATGTCTTCTTGTGCCTCTTGTGTCTAATTTCAGATATCTCAAGAATATTTCCTTGCAGAGAATATTAGAAAGTGATTAACAGCTCAATGTGCTTTCATCACAAGGCTATTATTTTCAGTGCTTTTCTTGCACAAAGAACAGGCAGCTGTGTCCTATTCTTTTATGAACTAGCAATGCAGTGTCTGGTCATTATACCATCCTAATATGTTAAATTATATCAATATCATAAAGCAATAGCAATTTAAAAAAAATTAAACTGCTCAATTAAAAAAATAAAACCCTCGACATCCCCCCAAACCTCTCAAAGGAAGCAACAGATGTTGAACTGAAACTGTGAGCCTTTTATAATTTGGTAAAACATTAATTTCTCAAATCCTATGTAAAATTTCAGCTTTTTGATTAAAACAAGGAAAGGGAAGGGAAACAGGCCACTTAATATCTTACTCTTCTTTTTCTTCCTAAACATTTCTTAGGCTGCAGTAGTAGGAGACTATACTGCACAGAGTGATAACTGATACATGTAGACAGTCATGATTTCCCTGTCTGGTAAGTTCGTCCAGACTGCCTAAATGATGAGAAGGAGACAGGTTCCACTTTGACATGTGCCAACTGGCTACTCTAGGAATGAAATTTGAGTTTGAATGGGAAAAGAAGACTTAACAGTCAAGTTTCAAGTCATCTTTCATGTGCCCTGAAATTCTGATTCTATTGTCCTGCCCTCTCTTCCAGGCCCTAAAAATTGTGCTTTTGTGAGCCAATTGCACATGTTGTGCCTCCGTAATGGAATTATATTACTGTATTTTCCTTACTAGTGTGGAACAGGAAGGAATGGAATGCTGCTGGAGGGGCTCATGCTTGTGAAGGTGCTGTAATTAATGGGCACAGGAGTCTTTTATCTCTGAATAATGAATACAGTTGTGTTCCTCAGTGGCAAATCCTGCTGAAATGAATATCCCAGGTATTTGGCAACTTTAACATATTGCACTTATGTGAATGGAAATTCAGCTTCCATCAAAAGGGACTATCTGAAGAGCTATGTAGAATCAGTATGATTGGGGACTTCAAACTAATCATAACTTCAGCCTGAAACCATTTCTTCACTTTTAACATAACCAGATAAGAAACACAAGAACACAAGCTGTCAGGAAAATAAAAGCTTGGAACAACAGCCAACTGCTGTTATGTTATCGAGTGGAAGGAAAAATGTTAGTAGTATAAGCACAAGTATGTGTGTGTGAAAGAATTCATATCATTGTTCCCAATGGTGACAAATAAAGAGTGATTTTATTTTTTTCCCAGTGAGTGTGAGTTACTCCTTAGAAATGAATACTCCTTTTTAATCGAGTTACTAACCTTACAGTGTAAAATTTATGGTTCATATTTTTAGTAGTTTTGCTATTTCATTTGCATTCAAGGAAATCAGAGTGAAAGAAAAGCCAGTAGATAACTGCTCCCAGAAGTACTAAAAGAGCTCTAGTATAAAGCAAGTGGAAAGGATTCTGATAACTGCTCAGCAGGTGAGTCAGTTCTGCAGGGTACTGTACAAGAAATCTGGAATAGAAATAAGATTGTTTTGTATCCACACCATTACTGAATATTGGCATGTAAATGAAGAATATGTGCTGGAATAGTTACTTTAAAGTAATTCTTAAGGTATCCTATATAGAATCAGGACTAAAATTGTGCTATGGATCTGAAATAGAAATGAATTTAAAACTCCATATTTACATTATTAAGTATTAATAAATGTTAAAAGAGCAAAGAGAAAACTATTTGTGAAAATTATTTTTCTGAATCAATGTTTTGTATCATAGGTACTAGCTCAGTGGAATTAAATGCTTGTTAATCTTTTTTTTTAGAGGACTTTAAAGAACTACTTGGAACATCGTGAACATGCTGTAACTGTTCCCTGCTTGTCCTCCTGAGGAACAGGATTACTGAAGAAAGTAAAACAAGATTAGAGTCAGTAAGCAGTAGCCAAGTATAACCTAGACAACTTGCAGACTTAAAGATAAGAACAAGAAAGATATCATGTTGTCAGTGGCATGTTATCAGTTCACATTGGGTCAGGTGATACAGACCAGTGTTTCTATTCCTTTATTCACTAATGTGGTTCCTAATGGAGTCCCTCAGAAAGGAACAATGACATGGACACTGCTCCAGTACTTATTTAAAGGAATTGACTTAACTGTGACTTAAATTCAGTCTGCACATTGTTGAAAGAAAAACCTTATTTTTTTCCCCAGCATTTTATGTAGGCTGTTTACATGGTTTTAATTGCTGTAAGAATATTACAGCTCTATTTTATGGCTACTTGAAATGCTAAACCCCCCCTGAATGCAAATTGCAGCAATTATTTACAGGTAGCCTCTAGTACCAACACTTAACTGTGTTACTCTTGTAATTATAAAATGTTTGCAGGCTTTAGGATTTCCAGATTGATGAACTTTACCAGAGGACATTTTCAGTGTAAATCTTTTCTCTTGGTGTGCTTTAAAGATGAATATCTTAGATTAGCTGAGGATTATCCCCTTTAAGGATCTACCAGGAAGGAGAATTTTAACCACTGGAAGGAGTCACTGTTATTTTGCTTCCAGAGGAGGATCAACTTGTTGACTTCCTCCCCAGTCCCCCTAGGGTTTTGTTCAGATTACCTTTTTAGATGTCAATACTGACCTAGTAGCCTAGAAGGACGCTTACTGCTCTTAGTAATATTTGCAACTCAGCACCTTACATAGGCAAAGGAACTTTTGTGGCTAGAAGCACAGCTCAGGATTGTCATGACTCTATGTTTTTTTGCTAGTAAGTATTTCTGGAAACAGATATTTTTGGATCTTTCCAAGGAGGAAAAACAATTTCTCACCTTAGAGCAGCAGTGAGACACAGTCCTTGAAATGAAAGTAGCATAGTGCTTTTACTGTTTTTATAGACATCAAGTGACCATTCTCTGTGAAGTGTCTCCATTAGAGAGTGAATAAATAACGTGCAAGAGCACTAAAGTCTGATCCCTCACTGGGAAGGATACTTGTAATATACAGTGCCTTATAAAAATATGTACAGTTACTCTGGCATTAGCAATGTTTTTGGGAAGGAACCCCAGGATTTCTTTACAATGTTTCTTTGGGTTGGTTTGTAAGTGCTTCTCTACATACCTACATACTACCTGAGTTTGATTGATTAATGAGTGCTGCTCTGCATGGTGTTATTTTTGTTTGCAGGCTCACCATTTTGTGATCTGTGTAAGAAGGCAGAATTACATCGTAAATCTTAGATGGACAGTGGAGCTTTGTCTCATCAAACCATATTTAAATCTCATTTTTAAGGTATTAAATAAATTTAGTTCACAGATTTAAACAGTTTAGTGAGGTTATTAAAGGCAGATGAGAGACAGGAATTGCAAAGTTTTTCAAAAGACTGTATATTTTGGGGCAGGGGAAAATACGTATTTGTTTGCAGTTGATACCTAACTTAGGGCGGGTGGAGTCTGGAGTGTGCATCCTGGGGTGAGACAAGATATCATCAGGATGAACATGTATTTTCTTTCATGGAACTATTAATCCCTTCTTTCCTGCTTATCACAGTCACATTGTACCATTGTACACAGTTACAAGTGCTGTGTGACGCATAGACCCTTTGCCACTTCAGATGGGGAGTGTTTCCTCTTCTGGCATTTATCAGAGGAGAAAAGGTGTGATGGGGATTTTTAGGGGATTATTGGTGAAATGAGGAAGCCAGAAAGGCTGACTTGCCTGGAAGAGAAAAAAGTGCAAAAGCTGAAAAGAGCTGCTGGTCCTGACAGTCCCAAAGACAAAGGGATCAGGCTGTAGGTACCCTCATTGGCAGGCTTGCTGCTGAGCCTGTGCTGTGAAATGCACAAAGTTGCCTGTCAGCAAGTGGTGAGCCCTCTGCAGCTGGGTCAAAAATCAGCAAGGGCAACTGAAGCATGGCTTTGTGCCCTCTGAAACAAAACCAAGAAAAAGTGTTACATATGGATTTATTGGCTACTCCTTGGGTTATGTGACTATCTGTTTTCAGGACATGGCAGGAAAAGCATTCTGAAAGGAAGCAGACTCAAGGGAAGCTCTTAAAAACCTTATCTCTCCTGTCCACCATGCAGATGCTTTACCTAAACATATGAAACTTAACTGGCAGCTCAGATTCTTGTATATGAAGACCATTTCAGCATTTGTTAGTCATATCTGGTTCCCAGGACAGTAACGCAGGAACTGGACAGCACCAAAAATATCTCATGTGGATGTATGAGGTACTTGCTTAGATACATGCAGAGATGTCATTTAGTAGCCACGAGCAGATAAAAAACTTGGTTGCCTGAAGAAACTCAGTGGATATGGAAGAGGCCAGAACTCTCTGGTTACATATCAGAGGGGCTTCTGCTTCCATGCCTTGAAATACAGTGCTTTTCAGCTAACCAGATAAATATGATTAGTGAGAGACTATGTCTACTTCTTGCTCCTGTGAGCAGATAAAGGTGTCAAAAGTGAGCATTGTGCATACAATAGATTTTTCTTTTTTATTAATTTTTTCTCCAGGGAAAAGAAAAGAAACAACAAAAAAAAGTCTTTAGGTTCTTTGGAACCACAGAGTTGTATTGCAATGTAATCTTTTGTTCCTTTCTTTGATAGGATCATTTTATTTAACATTCAAGGCACAACACTTTATCATGAGATATATTGGCATATTGCTAGATGTCTTAAGTCAGGTGGCCCATTTTTACCTCTGCAATGAATAAAATTGGAGGATGGCTCAGCAGAACAGTTTCTTACCAAAATCTGTATGTGTATTTTTATTTGAATATGAACACACAGAAACTTTAGAGTTATATTTTATTTTTTTTTCTTCATTACATGCAACATATATTACTCTCGACTCTTAGTGAATGAGATAGCTGGCTATCCTGGCGCAGCTGATACAAGGACTGGTTTTTTTCATAACAATAAAGGTTTTTACCAAGGACAAGTACAAAAAAAGTCACTAAAGCAAAATCCTAGCTACCAAGTTCTCTTAATGTCCATGCTGCTTCAGAAAACACTCCCTTTAGTTTGTAACTAAAGGTACAGATTGTATTGCTTTGGTAGTTTAGGTGTATACACCCATTTAGTCTGCACATAGTGTACCGAAAGTAGCAAAAAACCTTGTGGCAGTCAGTAATTTGGGAGACTTTAAAATTAATAGATTCTCAAAATGATCCACCCCTCTTGTATTTCATGTATTGTATCTTTAAATTCTATCTGCGATTTATAATAAATGAAGACTTTCACTGTCTTTGCAGAATCACAGAATGACATACATTGGAAAGGACCCACAAGGATTGCTGAGTCCAGCTCCTGTCCCTGTATAGGACAACCCCAAAATTCACACTATGTGTCTGAGTGCATTGTCCAAATGCTTCTTGAACATTGTTAGAGTTGGCACCATGACTACTTCCCTGGGGATTCTGCTCCAACGCTCCATCACTTCTGAGTGAAGAACCTTTTCCTAATATCCAACCTAAATCTTCCCTAGCACATCTTTCTGTCATTTCTTTGGGTCTTACCAGTGGTCACCAAAGAGAAGAGATGAATGCCTTCTCTTCCTCCTTCCTTTGTGAGAAAGCAGTAAACTGTTATGAGATCCCTTTCACTCTCCTCTACTCCAGGCTGAGTGACTTTAGTTGTGCCTCATAAGACTTGCCTTCTAGACTGTTCACCAACTTTGTGGCCCTCCTCTGGAAACTCTTGAGTAGCTTGATATCCTTTTTATATTGCAGTGCCCAAAACTGCACACGATACTCAAGGTGCAGCCACACCAGTGTGGAGGAGAGTAGAACAATCACCTCCCTTGACCGGCTAGAAATGCCATGCTTGATGCACCCCATGATATGTTTGGCCCTCCTGGCTGCCAGGCCTATGTTCAACTTGCTGTCGACCAGAACCCCCAGATCCCTTTCTACAGAACTGCTCTCCAAGCTCTTGCTCTCTAGTTTGCATGTATATCCAGGGTTGCCATGTGCCAGGTGCAAAACCTAGCACTTGCCCTTGTTAAACTTCATGTGGTTGGTGATTACCCAGCTCTCCAATTTGTCCCAAACCCTCTACAGGACCTCTTTGCCCTCAGAAGCATCAACAGCTTCCCCTGGTTTCATGTCATCAGTGAACTTGGTTAGTAAACCTTTGAGTCCTGCATCTAGGTCATTTTTGAAGATATTAAATAGTACTGCCCCCAAGATGGATTCCTGTGGAACTCCACTAGTGACTGGTCTCCAGCTCGGTGTAACCCCTTTCACTGTGACCCTTTGAGCCCAACACATCAGACAACTATTCTCCACTGCATTATGTGTTAACCCAGCTGTATACTGGACATTTTGTTCAGGAAGAAACTGTGAGAGGTGGTACCAAAAGCGTTGCCGAAATCCAGTATGACTACATCAACAGGTTTGCCTTGGTCAGCTAGGTGAGTAACCTTGCCACATAAGAGAATTAAGTTTGTCAAGAAGGATTTTCCCTTTATAAACCTGTGCTTGGTGAGACAAATGACTGCTTTGCCTTTTGGGTGTTTTTCAGTAGCTCCCAGAATAATCTTCTCCATAATCTTACCAGGCACTGAAGTGAGACTAACAGGCCAGTAGTTACCAGGGGTCATCCTTGCTGCCCTTCTTGAAGATTGGGAAGTGGCAGACTTCCCAGTCGGTTGGGTCTGGTTGACATACTGGACCCTCTATTCCCTTTTGCTGTAGCACTTATCTACACCCTCCACTCTCCTAATCCAGTGATATTCAGGAGTTTACTGAGAGTTTTTAGCTTAAAAGGGTGTCCTAGAACAACATACGTATATACATACCTTCTGGTATAAAAAGCCTCTATTCAAATTCTCTTCTAATCTCTACCTAGCTAAAAAATGTGAAAGCACAGAACTATATTTTCAACAGAAGTTTATAAAATAAATTTATAATCTCAGTCTTCATCTTGGATTTTAGAAATTTACTCTGTTATTAAAATTACTTAATAGGACTCCATGTCTTTCACCATCAGAAGGAAAAAAACCCAAACCCCACAACAAAGAAATATCAGGTGCATAGCAAACATGATTACTTTATGAGCCAACTCCTCTGCTAATGTAGATCACATGCATCTCCCAGGTACCACTTCAAGTAGTTATCTCATCTGGGAGTAGAAGTAATTGCTACAACACAATAGAATACTCCACTTGAAAACCAAATGGCTTAGCTCATAGGGGCCTGGTAATGTGAAAGCTTGGCTATCTTTCCATTCACTTATCAATGGTTAGCGATAATGTTCAAATTCTTTTTGGGAACAATGGAAATGAAACTGTTATTACCAATATAAATCCTAAATTTGCTTTTTCAGTTATAGGCTCATTCTTTCCACATTGGAGCAATAGAGCAAACATGATGATTAATGGACTCACAACAATGCTATACAAAAGATATTCAGTAAAAACCCAAGAGGTATATGTCTTAAACTGGTTCTGAGAAGCAGGTCAGTTAAAAAAAAAACAAAACCCAATTTGGATATCTAGCTTAACCTTATTTGCAATTTCCTAATATGTTTGAGTCAACTAGAAGTCAAGATCCCGTTTTCAAAAGTAGTGAGGCATTTAAGAGTTTAAAACTCTTTAAAATTCAATGGCACTTTCTAGCAGTGCCATTGCAAGAAGCTAAATAATTTTTAGAAACTACAGGGTTATTATTGGTTTGATTGTCTTCCTGTAAATATAATTTCATATTAGTCATCATAGACTGATTGTCCCATCTAATGTAGGATAATTCACTGAATAGAAGAGTACCGAATACTCCAGTCGAGACTTTGCCTGATGAAATGGAGTTAAAACAAAGAAATAAACTCAGAGAACTCTATTGTATTTTCTCTGGAAAATGTTGAAATAGCTGTTATGTTTCATGAGTTCTGAGGTAGTCTGGAATTTTATTTGGTTGAAAAATTAGAGAAAGTATTTCTAGTCTTTGGCTGCAAATTTAGATTGAAGTTACAGACATGTGCTAGAGACTGGGAAGCTATTTGGCCATTTCTATAAAACAAGAGCCTCTCTGAGAGGCCTGCTGGAGCTGGTTCTTCCAAACACCCACCTGCTAACTGCAAAGTTGGGGGAACAAGAGATGGGGAATGGCAGCAAGTTCCTGCCAGACAAAGAAAACCTGCTCCCTTCAACCAGACAGCAAAACCCCAGATCCCCCTGGTGAACAAGTACCATGTGCTGCAGGTGGAATCCAATCCTGAGGATAATGGCTCCCACAACCTAGAAGCTTTCCCTAGGCCGCACCATCCTCAGAAAAAGATAAAAACATCCTCCATTAAGAGGAAGAGGAGAATGATTGTTGTAGGAGACTCCCTCCTAAAAGGAATGGAGGGACCCATTTGCAGACCAGACCCGCTCCACATAGAGGTCTGCTGCTTACCAGGGGCATCAGTGAAGGAGGTAGCTAGAAAACTTCCTTCCCTGGTCCACGAGACAGACTGCTATCCTCTGATAGTAGTCCAAACTGGTAATGATGATTTAGTAAACAGAAAGACCAAAGCCATCAAGAAAGACTTCAGGGCCATTGGGAAAATTATGGAGGGCTCTGGGGCACAAATAGTATTCTGCTCCATCCCAAGGCTAAATAGAGGGGAGCTGGAAGTCAGGAAGAAGAATTCGATTAATGCCTGGCTCCGAGCCTGGTGTGAGGAAAGGGGCTTTGGCTTCTTTGATCATGGGGTGGCTCACACACCCCCAAACTCTGCTGCTAAGGTTGAGACACGTGGGTCTTCTAGGGGGGCTACAGCCCTTGCTAAGAATGTAGCTAAGCTCATAGATCGAGCTTTACACTAGATGTGAAGGGGGAGGAGATTGAGACCAGGCTAGACAGGAGCGAGCCTGGATGTGGGGCACTAGTAATTCGGAGAGGGTGTGCTGGTGAGGACCACCAGTACATCACCACACAGAAAGTGGGGGTGAACACACCTGGGGGTGGTAAAGGAGATACGGGCACTCTGGTGCTACCTACTCCAGTTACCAGGCAATTGGGAATGGACTCTGTTCCCTCTAAGAGGGCTGAAGGCTCGGTAGCTCAGCTGAAGTGCATTTACACCAATGCACGCAGAATGAGTAATAAGAAGGAAGAGCTGGAAGCTGTTGTAAGGCAAGGAGCATATGATGTTGTTGCCATCATGGAAACGTGGTGGGATGACTCATATAACTGGAGTAGAGATATGGTGGGGTACAAACTCTTCAGGAGGGATAGGAAGGGAAGGAGAGAAGGCAGGGTAGCCCTCTTTGTAAGGGAGGACTTGGACACTGTTGAAATGGATTGTGGCGATGAGGAGATTGAGTGCCTGTGGGTTAAAATCAGAGGAGCCCATAAGAAGGTAGATTTTGTGATGGGAGTCTGTTACAGGCCACTCAGCCAAGGAGAAGCAGCTGACGAGCTCTTCTATAAACAGCTGGGATTAATCTCTAGATCAATGCCTCTCATTCTTGTGGGAGACTTCAATCTTCCTGATATCTGCTGGAAGTACAATAGAGCAGAAAGGAAGCAGTCTAGGAGGTTCTTGGAGTGCGTGGAAGACAATTTCCTTGCACAGATGGTGAATGAACCAACAAGGGAAGGTGCCCTCCTGGACCTGCTGTTTGTGAACAGAGAAGGCCTCGTGGGGGATGTGGCAGTAGGAGGACGCCTAGGACTAAGCGATCATGAGATGATAGGGTTTTCTGTTCTAGGCGAAGTGAAGAGGGTGGTTAGCAGGACAGTAGCATTAAATTTCCAGAGGGCAGACTTTGAACTCTTCAGAAGGCTGGTTGGCAAAGTCTCATGGGAGACAGTGCTTAAGGGCAAGGGAGCCCATGAGGGCTGGGAGCTCTTCAGAAAGGAAATCCTAGCAGCTTAGGAGAAAGCCATCCCCATGTTCCGGAAAAAAAGCCAGCAGGGGAAAAACCAGCTTGGTTGAACAGGGAGATCTTGAGTGATATCAAGAAGAAGAGAAATGTTTATGGGGCTGGAAGAGGGGACAGGCCTCTTGGTTGGACTACAGGAGGGAAGTGAGATTGTGTAGAGAAAAAATCAGAAGGGCTAAGGCTCAACTAGAAATCAGATTGGTAATGTCTGTGAAAGATAACAAAAAATCATTCTAAAATATATAAAGAATAAAAAGAGGACTAGGGAGATCATACAGTCCCTGTTGGACGCAGAAGGAACAACAGTGACAGGGGATGAGGAATAGGCTGAGGTACTTAATGCCTTCTTTGCCTCAGTCTTTAATTGTAAAGAAAGTTCTTCCCTTTCTGTACAAACCCAGGAGCTAGAGGAGTAAAATGAGGCTCCCATGGTCCAAGAGGAGGTGGTCAGAGCCTTGCTAGCCTGAATAGACACCCACAAGTCTACGGGGCCAGATGGGATTCACCCAAGGGTATTGAAGGAGCTGGCGGATGTTGCTGGCCAAGCCCCTTTCCATCATCTTCCAACTGTCCTGGAAGACTGGGGAAGTTCCACTGGCTGATGTTGTGCCCATCTACAAGAAGGGTTGCAGGGAGGATCCAGGGAACTACAGGCCTGTCAGTCTGACCTCAGTGCCAGGGAAAGTCATGGAACAGGTGATCTTGAGTGCTATCATGAAGCACTTGCAAGAGAAAAGGGTGATCAGGCCCAGGCTGGACTGCTGGGCTGAGTCCAATGGCATGAGGTTTAACAAGGCCAAATGCCGGGTCCTGCACTTGGGGCACAACAACCCTGTGCAGCTACAGACTAGGAGAAGTCTGTCTAGAAAGCTGCCTGGAGGAGAAGGACCTGGGGGTGTTGGTTGACAGCCGACTGAACATCAGCCAGCAGTGTGCCCAGGTGGCCAAGAAGGACAATGGCGTCCTGGCTTCTATCAGAAACGGCTTGACCAGCAGGTCCAGGGAGGTTATTCTCCCTCTGTATTCAGCACTGTTGAAACCGCACCTTGAATCCTGTGTTCAGTTCTGGGCCCCTCACCACAAGAAGGATGTTGAGGCTCTGGAGCGAGTCCAGAGAAGAGCAATGAAGCTGGTGAAGGGGCTGGAGAACAGGCCTTATGAGGAGCGGCTGAGAGAGCTGGGGGTGTTGAGCCTGGAGAAGAGGAGGCTGAGAGGAGACCTCGTTACTTTCTATAACTACCTGAAAGGAGGTTGTAGAGAGGAGGATGCTGACCTCTTCTCCCAAGTGACAGGGGACAAGATGAGAGGGAATGGCCTCAAGCTCCGCCAGGGGAGATTTAGGCTGGACATTAGGAAAAATTTTTTCATGGATAGGGTCATTGAGCACTGGAACAGGCTGCCCAGGGAGGTGGTTGATTCACCTTCCCTGGAGGTGTTTAAGGCACGGGTGGACGATGTGCTAAAGGACATGGTTTAGTGTTTGATAGGAGTAATTGGACTTAATGATCCGGTGGGTTTCTTCCAACCTGGTTATTCTATGATTCTATGATTCTATATCTAAAAGACCCTCTTCCTTGTGCATTCTCATGTAAAACCCTATCTGTCCATTTCCCATTTAGAAATATGTGAAATTGTGAAAGCTGTCTGTAGCAAAATGCATAGCTGCTGTTTCAACCAGGGGCTTGTACTTCTAGTCAGGGAAGGTTAAATGTGAGTTTTCCTGGCAGGACGTTAGGCAGGGCTGATATGATGAGGGATTTTGGGTGAACACTTTTCTGTCCTTGTACTTAGAGAAGTCCTGCTCTAGTTCCTCCAGGTCTTAAGGACTGCTGTTGTAGGGGCGTTTCTGTCTTGTTCTGTCGATGCTTTACAAGTATACACAAACTAGGTCTGTCAAGGTTTTACTGCTTTTCACATTTGGTTCATGTCTTCTCAACAATATAGGCAAAACTGAATGCTGCCATCTCAAAGATGAAAGGCTATAGGCATATGACTCATGACTTAGGAAGGGAAATGATTGAGAAAAGGGATGGATTAGGAAGGGAGAAGTAGGGGAAAGCCATAATTTTGGGCTTGCTCCCTGTATTGGAATGGGTAGTTAAAATTGTTGCTCTTGGAAGGGACAGTATCATTTGTCAACCCAATTTCTCAAATTGCGTCATAGTAAAGGCAAGATTTTTGTCCCATTCCTCAGTGTGCTATAGATACAGGAAAAGATATATAGGTACAGGCTTGTAAAGAAAAAATGTTTCACAGCAAAGGTTATTTTCCTCATGATATCTTCTCTTTTCGAAAGGAATAGGCTTCTGTAATTGAGTGTTGCATTTGAAGAAAAGAACTTAAACAAAAGCAGGTGTGAAATATTTTACTATCTCTATAACAAGTTAAATGCTTCATTATCAGGTTTGACTGAAGCAGTGACTGTAATAGGAATAATTTATTGTTATTTAAAAGTTTGTGTTTGATTCTTAAGTGAAAGTTATTAATAAAACATATTTCATTAAGCATTTGTATGTGTTTATATCTCTATGGTGAGTGATAGGGATGGTGATTTTAGTAATGCAGTTTTCAAGCATTAGGCTTGGAACAGAATACAGGGAGAGCTGCTAGGGTCACCATGAAGTTTTAGTTGGTATTTATTAATGCATAAAATAATTAATCAAATTTAATTTCTGAAAGACTAAATGAATCATCTAGTTATGTGATTTAGTTTCTGTTGTGACAGTTTGTGAGGATATACTTAGATGGAGTTGTGAATGAATTTGTATAGTAAAACATACATTACAGAAGGAATAACTTTCCTTGTGCCTTTGAAGGCTTCTTGTAAAAGTCTCAACAAGGAATATATTTCTTCATAAATTCTTATGGGCTGTCAACTCCCCTCCACACACGCTCACTGTCTAAAAGATAGTCTTTAATGAAATCCTGAATTTTGATTAATTTTTCTTGGAAATTGTTCTGTAGTCCCTTTGTTTTTATCCTATTATCATCAGCCGAGTGTGACTATGAAAAAATGATATTATCCTAAAGTTTTGGGTATATTATATATCATCAGTTGTGTTATAGAACATGGAGGACAGTGATTGTGTTATAGGTTTAAGAGACTTAAGAGTAAACATAGAGCTGATTCTGCATAGCATTAAAATTGTCTAAAAATCTCCTTTCCAACAGGATGCTAGCCTAGTTCAGCTGGAACATTTGGCACAGAAGGGCTCTGATTAGATTTTGACTGACATGACGTTAAGGTTCTGCCTTAAATACCCGTTTCTTGGGTTTTTAGGAAAAAAAAGTTTTAGACCAGTTTTTTGACTTCAGTATTTGTGAAAGAGCTAGCAAATGTCAGGTATCTGTATTTGCATGTGTCAGTTTATCATATGCAACACCAGGGGGGCCAGAAACCAAGAAACAATGTGGTTAATGTGTGAGCTGAAGATATTGGAGAGCATGAGGTAGGATCTACATATGTCAGAACAAAACACAGTATGTGAGGCTTGACAGATCTGTAGCACTGTGAGGGCAAGCAGGTTAGATTTGTCCTCTACTCTAAATACATTAAAATGTTCCCAACTTCTTGAGATTTAGTGATGTATCAGATGGGAAAACTTCATCACCTGATGTTCTTATCTGCCTCTTGTGCTCCCATGTAGTTACATTCCTCCCATGTATTAGAAATTCAGAGGACCTCTCATAACATCCTCACTGAGGTACTGATATAGGGACAGTGGCACCTACCCATCTTGCCACCAGTGGATTGCCTCAGAAGACAGTCTTTGCTGGGAGAAGTGGGAACTTAGGATGCTCATTGACAGCTTGTGTGAATCAGCAGATGAATGGATGTGTATCAGATTTTCACTATATAAACTTCAGAGCAAATGATGCAGCACATTACTTGGGGGTCATGTCCTTCTCATACTATAGCTCTGGTGTTAGATACTATGACATTCGGATCTGTTTATGATATAACTAGCCATGAGTAGAGAAACAGTTGAAGAAACAAACCTGTTCCTCCCTGCTTTTGATGCAAGAAGCCAAATTATTCAGCGCCAGTGTTTTGATTATAACTTCTTTCCTATGAGCAGATCAGGTATTTAAAATTTAAACCTTTTCCAAGGACACTAGATATTACCTGCTCTGAGGAAGTTTTTGCAGTTAATTTTACTGCTTGAGTCATTGTGCCTGTAAGCAGAACTGCTCCCAAGTGCCTCAACAACATACTCAAGGGCTCTGTTGATGGTTTCATTTCTGTGAGCACCAGACACTTCACTTCCTTCTGCCACATCCTAAGCACAAAATTCAACAGCAGAAGAATATTACCTGAGTTGTGCGAGGACAGTTTGTTTGATCCCAGAGTTTTATAAATTGGAAAACATTCCTTCAGTCTTCTAGTCGTGATTTAAATCAGAGCTAAAGTAAATGAAACATATTTTTTAAAGGGCTGTTTCTCAAAGGAGGTATGTACCCTGCATTATTGAAAGGATTATTGTAGATAATTATTGTGCTAGAGGATTCTACATTTACAATTTTTTTACTCTTATTTGAGAACCCCTTCTGTAATACCACAGTAGGTGAAAACTAGGTATGATGAAGCAGAAACTTCAGATGAAGTCTTGTGCTTATAAAGCAGAAAAAACTGAGATTAAACATTATTGTCCCACTTTAAAATTTAATGTCTGTAATAATAAAAAAGCACATTTTAGAAAAGAGAACATCTGACAGGTGTTGACTTCCCTGAGGAGTCATCACAATGATATGAAAATAATAAACTAAACAGCAATGATTAAACAGTCATTTTAGTAAGACTGTAATCAGTTCAGAGAAATAATACAATGTAAAGAAATATCAAAGTTACATAAAATTGAATATAAGAAAGTTTGTATTCACGTAACAATGAGGTACACCAGTTAAAAATAAAAAATCTTTATGTAAGAAGTTAAGAACCATAAAACTGAATATTCTGAACAGACAGAAGTTTAATAAAAATAAAGACACTGAACTTCTATTTAAGAAAAAGCACAGCATTTTCAAAATGATGGAGGCAGATTTGCCTATGATATCCTTTTCTATCCTTACTTCTAGATATACTTTGAGACAAGTATTAAAACTCAATACATTAAAAATATTTTGTCTTGAAAACTTGTCATTTTCTAGAAGACCTCCTGCTAAAAAAACTCTTAATGTGGCGCCTGCCATAAAGCACAATCATAATCAATTATGTTTGAAAGCTAGAGCACCTTCCATATGAGGACAGGCTGAGAGAGTTGAGCTTGTTCAGCTTGGAGAAGAGAAGGTTCCAAGGAGATCTGATAGCGACCTTCCAGTACCAGAAAGGGACCTACAGGAATGCTGGAGAGGGGCTATTCATAAAGGCTTGTGGTGATAGGATGATGTGGAATGGGTATAAACTTGAGAGGGGCAGATTTAGACTTGTTATAAAGAAGAATTTTGTCACCATGAGGGTGGTGAGACACTGGAACAGGCTGCCAAGGGAAGTTGTGCCTGCCCCATCCCTAGAGGTGTTCCAGGCCAGGTTGGATGGGGCCTTGAGCAGCCTGATCTAGTGGAAGGTGTCCCTGCTCACAGCAGGGGGGTTGGAACTAGATGATCTTTAAGGTCCCTTCCAACCCAAACTATTCTGTGATTCTATGATTCTGATTCTATGATTCAAATTACAATTGGTATAATACTGTCAGGAGGCATGGCAGATACCACAATTTGCTGTCCTTACTCAATTATATCTAGTTATTTGTTTGCTATTTTTCAAATTTTACTTGTTTGTGATATGTTTTCCAACCAATTAGTGTGATTTGAAGAAAATACATGTTAATTTTCTCCCAATAAGTCAACCTCCCTGAGAATTCTTACTGAAATGTGCAAAGGACCTTTGGGCATAGATTAGGTAAGAAAAGTATGTGCCAAATATCTGTAGGAATATTTTGTAAAATTATGAGGTCATGATAACTAAATTCTTTTTCAGTCGTCTGGCACTGTGATGACTGTTTCACTTGGACTTTTTATCCTTGGTGCTGTATTGAAAGATCTGATGAAACTAGTTAATTCATTACTATTGCCAGAAAAAGATCTGTTAGCTTCATTTAGTTATTTTTATACACAACAAGTATGAGTACACTTCTTGCTACAGTTATTATACTAACTATAGTACTGTCTAGCTAGTATACTTGTAACTCTGATATAGTTATACTATAACTACTGAACTATTTCTCATTTTTAAAAGAACTTAATTAAGAGAAGATTTTAATTTCATGTTATAGTGCCAAGAATAATAGCAGCCCTAAATTCCTGAAAGGAAGTGCAAAATAGAATAATTTTTTATTTTTTCATACATATTCTGATGACCTGCAATTATATTGTCCCTTGTTTTATGATTTTAAATAGGATGATTTCCCTGCTAATGATCATGTCTGAGGTTCAGATTGCTCACAAACCAGATTTCTAGGGTGCTTGCAAAAATTATGTGAAATGATGGTAAATGTTTATCCCCCAAATAATTTATTCAGTCTTATCAAAGTCTTCAGGAAAATCCAGCAGAACAGGTAAGACTTGAGCCTCCCAGCTATGCAAGTTTAACTTTATTGCATCAGAAGTGAGAAGCAGCGATCTTCTGCAGAGAAGACTCTTTGGGAAACCATCTGTCCTCCAACACAGGTGACTGTTTCAGGGGTATCAGTGAAAAACTTGTGATAGGCATAAAAGGCAAAATATTACTGAGTCCTCTTGTCTGTTATATGTAACAGTTTAACTCATGATTTGTTCCACTGCCTTAATTTTACAGAAGGCTGTTTAGAAGGCTGGTTGACAAACTTTCTTGAGTGGCAGTCCTAAAGGGCAAAGAAGCTCAAGAAGGCTGGGTGCTCTTCAAGAAGGAAATCACGGTGGTGCAAGTGCAGGCCATCCCTGTGTGCTTAAAAATGAGCCATTGGGGATGAAAATTGGATTGGCTGAGTAGAGTGATTTGAGTGGAACTCTGGAAAAAAAAGATGAACGTATACGAGCTTTGGAAGAAGAGGAGGACTACAATAGTGACAGAGGATGTGGGTAAGACTCAGGTACTTAATGCCTTCCCTAAGGCTCAGTGTTGGGTCCGGGTCCGTTCAATTGCTGATGACATGGATGGAGGGATTGAATGTACCCTTAGTAAGCTCGTGGATGACACCAAACTGGGTAGAAATGTTAATCTGCTTGAGGGTAGGGTGGCTCTACAGAGGGATCTGGACAGGCTGGATTAATAGGCTGAGACCAACGGTATGAGGTTCAACAAGGCCAGGTGCTGAGTCCTGCACCTGGGACAAAACAGCCTCATGCAGTGCCACAGGCTTGGGGAAGAGTGTCCAGAAAGCTGCCTGGCAAAGAAGGACCTGGAGATGTTGGTTGACAGGCAGTTGGATATGAGTCAGCAGTGTGCCCAGATGGCCAAAAAGGCCAGTGGCATCTTGGCTTGTGTCAGAAACAGCATGACCAGCAGGCCAGGGAAGTGATTGTGCCCCTGTACTCAGCACTGTGAGGCCGCACCTAAAATACTGTGTTTATTTTTGGATCCCTCACTGCAAGAAAGACATTCAGGTGCTGGAGCATGGGCAGAGAAGGCAATGAAACTAGTGGAAGGTATGGAGGAAAGCCTGATGACAGGCAGATGAAGGAACTGAGGTTGTTGAGCTTGGAGAAAATGAGGCTGAGGGGAGACCTTACCACTATCTGTAATTACCTGAAAGGAGATTGTAGCAAGGTGGTCTCTTCTTCCAAGTGACAGATGATAGGACGAGAGGAAATGACCTCAAGTTGCACCAGAGGATTTTCAGATTAAACATAAGGAAAAATTTCTTCACCAAAAGGGTTATCAGACACTGTAACAGGCTGCCCAGTGAGATGGTTGAGTCGGTGTTTAAAAGATGGGTAGTTGAAGTGCTCAAGGTTATGTTTTACAGTGGAGAGATGCGGTTGGACTCAAAGATCTCAAAGGTCTATTCCAACTGAGTGATTCTATGAGTCTATGCTCAGGTACAGAAATGGAAGAGCTCACCTGCTCTATACACCCAAAATAATCGCAGCTTAGCAATATTATTGGTGATTTTAGAGGCCCCTTTGTGGTTTTTTTTTTTGTACAATTGCAGCCCTAACATGAGCACACTCAGTGAACTTGTACTTTACAAGTTCTTCCTCTTATTTGAGAGGTGACTGTTACCAAAGTAACTTTATATGTGGACAGATCCAATTCTGAGTCCTTAGCACTTGTAAGCCTAGTTTTCCTCCCATTTTGACCTATGCATTTCCACACATCAAAGGGTGTGTATGCGTGTTTCACTCAATGTGAGGAAGAGAAGAATTGGACTTACTGGGACGCTTTGGTGAAAAGGACATTCCACAGGTTGTAGCGCACCTTCAAAGGCAAGCTGTCTGAGAAATGTATCAAAATCAGTCACGTCTGTTTGCATACTCTGTCAAATCCTAGCTATTAAATCTATCATCAAGAAGTTGCTCAGCTTGCCAAAGGACATCTTGATCTAAAATACAGAGAACGGAGCATGTAATTGAATCACTACTGACCAGCTGTCACAACAGCCCCTTCCCCTTCCAAACACTAATGAAAGGAAATAAATGAGATGGCTTGATTCAAACTTTTATTCTGATGACATCCCATTATTGTGCCCTAGCACTGAGACTGAAGAGAAATCATCCTCCTTATTGCATTTTCTGAAAGCTTATTAAAAGCCCTAGTATACTGCTGGTATTGCTGCAGGAGCCAACTGAAACTTCAGGGGTGGAGCCAATATGAAGTTTGAGATAATGGTAATGTATGCAAAACAGCAAGAAGAAGATATTGTCCCAGAAGCCTGAAAAACCCCCACAGTTTTAGCATACCAGAAGAATCAGACAGATGCGATCAGTGAGATGTTTGTGATCACCTCTATCATGTCATGACACAGTGTACAATCTTTGGTTTTAGCTCTGTCTATAGAACCTAAATAGTTAATAAAATCATTGCATAGTCTTTTTCTTTAGCTGGATAGCCATTTGAAACTGAATACTAGCCACAGCTTAGACGTGCTGTGAATACAGATAGAATCCTGGCCTATTGTAAAACCTCCCCAGTAATGATACCCTATGTATGAAAGTATTCCTGAAATACCCTAGAACATCTATGTTGTTACCATTTAATCCCATAGTTTTTGTAATGCAAATGGGCTAGCTGTTGTCATCCTTACAGAAATGTCCTATAGATAAAGAGAAAGGTTTTGATTTTTTTTTCCAAATGCAATTATAATATGAAGTGGGAAATATGAAAGCATTATTTTATAACAGGGACACGAGGTGTAGGCAGTCTTCAGAAAGGCCAAGCTTTCTAGCTCTGGGGAAGTCTTGACCTGCTGGGAGAGACTTCATAGCCTTGGAGTACCCTGAGCCTTTGCAAATCATACCTCTGAAACCAGATTGAATGTGCAAATAGTGTCTCATGGCAGAGAACTCATATTCCTTTCAGACTTTGAGACAATTAAAATAAAAGGAGATGAAGGGAAAGGAATTAAGTATAAAAAAGAGGGATTTTTTTTGTCAATTCATATGAGACCAACATAAATTGCTACCTTATTTTTAAAAGGACTGATTGAAAATGGTAACTTCAAAACTACTCAAGCTGAATAAACAAGAAGAAAAGAAAAAATTGTAAACCCCGTGTCTGTTGTTTCCACTTTGTGAAAAGTTTTAAATATGAAGTTATGTAAAATTTGAGTCTTAACGAAACAAAGACGTCTCTCATAGCATTCAAGAAAAATGGTTTGAAAAATATAGATAAGTGCAGAAACATATGTTCTTTCTCCTTACATTTTTCTGAGACAGCCTGTTCTGAAGCAGGTCCATTACTGAGTCTTCAGACTATGAAATTAAATTTTTTTAAATGATTTATGTTAGTTGAATTAGAGATGATTTATCACTGTTTTCTTTAAAACAACTGACTGTAGAATAAGAAAAGAATTCTCTTGCTTTGTTTCTTGTCAGGGAAAATTGTCATGGTGTTGGATTCATCATGCTAAGACCACCATAGTTCTTGTACAATTCCAGTCACTTAGAATTTGTTGTGTGGAGTTTTCGAGTGGAATGAAGTCAGAGCTTTTCTTCAGAAGGACGTATGCCTGACGTTTAGCTGAACACATCTGAAACCCCTGCGACATGCAAATGCAGACCAGAGTTATAAATGAGTGTGTTTTAGTTTCATCTGAATTTTGGCAGACACAAGAAACTTATTTAGAATTTGCTAATAAAAATCATTTAATGGTTAAATGCTTCTTCCCGCAAAAATGCAAAACAAAAGAAAAAAATAGGAAATTATACTTGAGTTATTTTAGAGTGTAAAATATGGGAACAAATGGCTTGGTTCCCCCAGTCTGCAGATTATGCTGTTCCACTAAACCTGAGATTCTTTTTTTTTTTTTTTTTTAAATTGGAATAGTGCTTACTGTTGGAACAGTTGTTGCAAAAATCTTTATTTGTGAGGCAAGAATTCAATTTCTGCAGAGTAATTTAAATAACAAGTAGCAATAGTGATCTTTCTGATATTTGATAAATGGAAAAAAGATTTAGTTATCTTGAGGTGAGATTGCTTTTTCAGAGAAGATGATATTTATTACTTCAAGGACGTGTTTCAGAAAATCCCTATTCTTTATCCAGAGGTGACAGTTCAGTTCATCAGAGATGAAGGCAATTGGGAAATGACTCATTATAATTTTGTGTGCTTGAGTAGGGGCTACAATTGGTTTGTTTCTACAGAGGACATTGATGGAATAGTGAGTGTGTTCTGTAAAGGAGGAAGAGTTTATCCAGTGAGACTTCTACCAATGTCTTTTCAATTCTGTGGTAAAATTTCCATGCTCTTAATCCTCGCCTGTTAATTCCTTAATGGAGAAACATCCTGTCTATTGGATAGTCAGCCTAAGGATGAAATCTCTTCCCCTCCTCAGCTCTCCAAAACCCCATCATTTCAAGAGCTGCAGAATTAATGATTTACTTTGGATTTGTGCCCTGTTCACTGCCTGCCCTCCAATAATCCCAGTCCCCTGTTGTGTCCTCCTTCAGCCCTCCTCAGCATATCTACACATCCTCTACTGCAATTTCTGTTATTAAGTCTCCTTCCCACCAAGTTGCCCTCCTCATCTAGCTAAACCATTGGTCACAGGTCCTGTGCCTGAGTCTGTGCTACAGTGGATCTTGCTGGCCAGCACTCGCTGCCTGCCTTGCCTGCAGTGAAAAGGAGAACTACAGAGGTCTCTTTCCCCTTCTCTCTCCCTTTCACCTTCCCTTCTCCCACTTCCTATAGAGCACTAATTCAGTTTTCTGCTTTCTTTATCATCTGTTTCTCATCTTTGAGGCCTTTGCCTCAGTCACAAGTATTGAGATCGGCCAAGTGAGTAGAAAAAATATTAAGAGAAAGCTGACAGAAGGATGAAGAGCCAATATATAACTCCTCCCTTCATCAGAGAATCAGACTAAAAATACAGAAAAAAAACCCTATTTCTTAGTGGGAGGAATTTCTCATACATAGTATGAAATCAAACTTCTATAGTTTCAAGATGTGAGTCTGTATAGCAGAGTAGACTGCCATACTGTTTTTTAAAGGGCTGCTCTGCAGGTTGATAGTAAGGTCTTTGAATTTAGACAAATTGACTTCATCATACCATGGGAGATGGGCTTCCAGGAATACAGCTTTTAGCTTCCCATGATATTTGGAAAAGCTGGAAAAGTAGTAAACTAACTCAGTACATAAATGATTTTTATTTGTACTATTTCCAAAGCCAGAGCTGCTTAGTTTTAGAGGCTTGCTATCATTCACATGACCTTAATGTCAAGCGACATTGCAGTTGCTTTCTGCTGAATGCTTTTTCTGCAGTCAAATTTCCATCTCCAGCATATTTGATGTGATAACAGGCATAAATTTCAATTGCACAACCTACATGCCTGCCCTGGTGTCCCCTGGCTTGCTACTCATTGGCTTCTTTGATGTCAAACAGAGTGAATATAGCCCAGAACCCGCAAGAGCCATCTTCTGACCTGAATTTCTGTGGGGATGAGATATAGTGAAACTACCTCAGAAACCTTGCCACTGGCTGAGAAATTAAAGTATATCAGATGCCTAGTAACAAAGAAGGTTAATTGTGGGAAGGGTACCTAATCAAAGCCACCTCTGTAAACAGTCGGCAACTCTAAGAGAAACAGGGAAAAATTAATAATACCAGATGGACTATTTCTTGACAAGCTGCTTGTCAGTTCACAGTCACAAATGTTCATAAGGTAGATGTGCAAGGAAGGGCCTTTTTCTCCCTCATTAAGCTATAAACCTGTATTTCTTGATAGGATCAAAGCAATAAAAAGAGTATTTCTTCAGTATTCTTTCTTAGGAATGAAGGACTCTTAAGTCCTCTTTCAAAACTAATAGTGAAGATAACCACTTCTTTAGATGTACTTAAAAATGACACATACACAAAAAAAGGTTATTCCAGAGTTCCAGATAATTTAATTGATCTTTTTCTTTACAAATATTTTGTCAGTATAGATTTAGTCAGGTTAATATTAATTTTTTTTTTTTTTTAATTCCAATACATTTGCTCCTGTTGGGGTGGTTAACTTTACATTGCAAAGACATATCTTTGCAATTTTATATTTTTATCTAATACTTACTCTTTTTCTAGTTTTTTAATGATGTAATTTAATAAGATATTACAAAAACTGACTTCAAGATTTCAAGAAGCTATTTCCTGTTCAAGAAAGAACAATGTAGCCTTAGATTTATTTGGCACTTCTAAAAGTACTAAGTCACTCACACTGCTCTGTTATAATTTATTTAAAGGTCAGATATTGAATTCTGACCTACAATTTCATACACAGAAGTTATAAAATATTCTCACACTAAAAAAGCTCACTCCAGCTTCTTGGCTGCTGAAAATTATTTTACCTTGACAAAATGGAAGCAAACTAGATAAGCTTTTGCACAGCAAAGAGAATGAACAGAAGACATTTGCCATGGAGGAGGAGATACTAATCATAGAGCAAATGAAAGAATCATGTAATATCACCTGTTTCTTCTAGTATAAATTATCACTGCTCTTATGTACGTTCATTAGTTAAGATAAAATTTCTTCAGCAGCTTCATTCTTTTTTTCTTTTTTTAAAAATATGTATGATTTGTAATCTTTTCTCATTCTGAACAAAGATTATTTAGCAGGCAGTATTTCTTTATTATTTAATATGGCATTCAGGATATTGGATGATGAGTTTATAAACAAAGAATTTTTTTAATAATATAATAATGTATTTTGCTTGAAGAGAAAAAAATGAGTTCTTTCTTACACTATCATATTTATTCTGTCAATGAGGGTAATAGTAATATCATTTCTATCCATTAAATCATCAGTTTTCCTTTCCTGGTTTGTAGTTTCATACTGTTTTCTGTTACCATACTGTCAGTAAAAGTTCTGTGGAAAAACTGCTGTTAAGTGTGGAGTACTTTACATATGTTCAATTGAAAGAGAGAAGTTAAAGTATGGTTGTGGGGAGATTAATTAGAGTTTGCTTTTGATAAGCAGAGGAGCCTTATCAATATCTGTGAAGCTGCAAATTATGCATGCAGGGCACATTTGACATTTCTCCACTGCCTCTGCAGCCTCCTCAGGAGTACGGGGTGAGTGTTTAGAGAGATTTAAGGGTATCATAGACCCAAATATTCAAAAAGCCCTCTAGATAGTGGGAGCATGGTGTAACCCTTCTCTGTGTTGGATATCTGGTCTACCAGTTCAGGACCTCAATGCAGGTTCAGTGGAGGCTGGAGAAGGAGGAAGAGTCTTAGAGAGGATGGACAGATTCTGGAGAAGATCATTGGCTCTTAGCTGATTAAGATGAGATTCTGAAATTTCAGCTGGTTACTCCAGGCTCCCTTTCCAGACCAGTGGCAAGTGCTTCCAAACCATGTCCTAACTAATCTGCAGGCAGGAATTTTTAAAGGTCTTTCCACTGACTCTCAACAGAGACTGAAGTAATCAGCTCAGACCTAGTGGGGATGTTGAGAGATCAAAATGAAGAGAAGTGAATATTCCTCCCTGGCAGTGTGTATTCTTCTCCTTCACACTTAGGAGTAAGATTCTGGATAGTCATTTCAGTATACTTGTTAGTAAGCATAGCCTTTGGTCATTGTAGTGGCCGTTATTCATCTACAGGTGTGTATGATTAATGCCATTATTGGGAAGAAAAAAAGACAGGGAGATGCTTTCTCTATTAGGAAGGTGATGCCATAAAAGCATGAAGTTGTGCAATCGTGCACAGTTTGATGAGTCATGTATATTTTTAATATTCCTCCTTATTAAAAAGCTTAATAATGTATTAGGTTAGAAATCTGGAATTTCTGTGGTGAAGGGCAAATGAAGATGGTAAAGCCTCATTTTTTTTTCTTTATACTCAAAGAATAATTGGGGACAAATGTAGGCTGTCCCACCACAGGTAGAGGTTTACGCTTCAATTTATGGAGCTGTCTGTCCAGAAGTGGTGAGGACTGCCAGATGCTCAATTCTGCCAGCTGCTATAGTTTGGAAAATTTAGCATCTGGGTTTGAATTTACTGAAAATTTCAAACTGACCCTTTTCACTTTAAATTAAAGGAAAATTAAAAAAAAAAAAAAAAGAAAGAGGAAAGAAAGGAAGAACTACATTTGTGCACAATGTGATATTTCAAATGGGTAGCCCTGATGTATCTGTGGAAAATGTGTTTTTCTTCCTCCCTTGCAGCAGGCCTCCAAAGCTTTGATATGATCTTTTTGGTTATATAATCATCTAGATAACTTAAGATACATTAATAGCAAAAGCAGCCTTGAATGGAAAACAACAGTGTGTGTTTATCACTGACAGCCTCAACTTCTCCTTCAAATAAAGATCCTAATTATTCTAAAAGAAAATATATTTAGATGGATAGGAAAAGACAACTTTGTTTTCCATGTCATTCTTTATATCCTTAGTGTCTAATACTTCTAACAAACAACTTTCTGGAAGAATAAAGAATGATTTAAAGTCTTCACAAAAATCCAGGCTAGAATTATATAAGGTGTGAGTATTTCTGTGTGGCTATTATAGCCCATTGGTTTTATGCAAATATGTTACATCAACGTTCCAAGGACTGTATGGCAATGCTGTTTGTTCCTCAGCAGGAGTTCTGAGCAGTTAAAGTTGAAGTACCTTGCAGAAGAAGCCTATATAAAGCTGTGAGCCCCTGGATGGCTTTTCACCCAATGATTGAATACATTTATATCTATAGCAAGTCCCTTGGAAATTTTTTCTTCATCGCATGTAAAGGAAGAGCTGAGGAGTGAAGTGTGAATTCACTGTTATTTATGAGTTCCAGACTCAAACTGCAGGTGCATCTGGAGACAGACCAAGCACTGTTAGTACCTCAAGGAGTATATTCACAACTGTTTATTTTGCTTCCAATATTTACATACATTACAACTATTTTGTCCAGATTTTCTAAATTTTTGGATGTAAGAATACAAGAATTGTGGAGGTTTTGGCCAGATAGTTCAAGTTAAGAAACAGGCATTAAATATCTTCCATGGTACGCTCATATTTCTCATCACCTTCAATCTTTTAATTTATTTAATACTTTTTCTTATCAGCTTCCTTTCTGCAGTATTCAGTGAAGTTTAATATAAGACTGAAAGTCAGGAATAGCTAAGTTTCAATATGCCAGTTGCCTTTTATCTTTAAAAAGATAACAATTTTCATAAAGAAATAATATCTTTTAAAGAGAAAAGGAAGATATGGCTAGTGAGTTTACTTCAGCTCAGAACAGCTTTAGCATGAAAGTAGTTAATAGGGCTTTGTTTGGGAATATCGCTCTGGATTCCTATTTTTTAACATCTTAGTATTTGTTGCCATGAAGACTGTGAAGTGTCCTATTGATCTAAATTTGATAAGATCAAAGATACAAGTTGTGGATACATTTCAGCACAGCTCTATCTCTCATGTACACCTCACAGGGCCCCTTCACCAAATTCATGTTTACTGCTGTCAGAGAAGGAAGAACACTACTGCCAAGGGGAGAAAAGTTGCAGGAAAAAGGAATGTGAAAATATACTTCTTGCTGCTGAAGCACTGAATTCATAGCAGTAGCACCGCTTCAGTTTCCAGGAAGGAATCAGCTAGTGCACAGCAGATCGAAATAATCTAAGCAAAAATGTCAGCACGGCGATCTATACCACAGTAGAATCACAGATGCCTATTATCATAAAATATGCACCTTCTCATTTTAATTGTTGTTCATTACCCTGTAACCCATGCTCTTTGTCTACAACAAGTCATAGGAATGACTTGTACAGCTAATTCCCGTGGTCAGGGTTACATCCGTTTTGTAGGTGATGTTTATTTAGGCTAAAATAATAAAATTATAACTGAAAAGAAATTTGACATTTACTGAGTGCTAAAAGTACATACACAACAATTCGCTGACGAAAAATCATGCCAGGAGTTTGAAGGCTGCTTTAAGGCTTAGTTGAATTTTAGTTTGCATGGCATTGCTACAGAGGAAGATTACTTCTTTGTTATGGTAGCTGGTGAGACACTGTATGTTACAGCTGCAGAGTGCTGTGCACAAGACACTATGAAAGCAGAGAAACAGTATGTACATTCAGGAAAATAAGGCACTAATATGCTATTAATGACAGATGAATATGAACAAATGCATTCCCTGAGGCCACGAAGAAAATCAAGAATGAAAATGAGCAATAATTCTCTAGTTTGTTATAGCTGCTTAAAAAGGGATCTCAAGAGGAATCTCTTACTATTTCTTCATGACTAAAGATATGGTTCTGTCATTAAGGGTCTTTCTGGTAAGAGCCAAACATTTGTCATAATGTAATGGGATAAGTAATGTAAATAAATATTAATTTTCAAAAAAACCCCAAAGCGGTAATGGCATCATCACATGAAAATATTTTGCTACAGTATTTAGATTAGATAGAAGAAAAATCTCTTCATCCTGAGGGTGGAACAGGCTGTCCAGAGTAGTTGTGGGCGTTCCATCCCTGGAAGTATTCAAGGCCAAGTTAAATGAGGTTTGGAGCAACCTGGTCTAGTGGCAGGTGTCCCTGCCCATGGCAGAGGGGCTGTAACTAGATCATCTTTAACATCCTTTGCAATCCAAACCTTTCTATGATTCCATGAGAACTTCAAATACATTTGATGGGAATTTGAATCAATATTACATCATGTTCCGGGCTTGGCTTGCCAAAGATTTTAATTGAGTGTTTCAAAATGAGCTAAAGGAGACAGGGCACTTAACAGTAGGCATCTTTGAAAATTCTAGTATAAAAAAAATGTCAATACTAGTGAAACACTTTCCATGTGAAGAATAAATATATGAAGTACAGGGATTAAAAATATGGATGTGAAAGTGTTCTGTAATTGTAGCTGCTTCTCTCTACTCTTCCTCATGTACACCTTTGGTAAAGCAGTGTGGTCTCTTTAGTTTAATACTGTACTTAGACTGAAGCACCCAGGTTAATGTGTGGTACAAGTAGAGGAAGTTAATTTACTCCTTCTGAGTCACTTTGTTCCTCTGAAAAGTAAATGTAATGATGTCAACATCCTTCACACAATGCTTTGTAATCTGCTAGTTGAAAGGATGCTGTTCTTCAAAGACTGTATTTTCTTAGTTGACCTAAAAGAGTGTCAGTAATTCCTAGTTTTACTATTCTACCTTTGATATTTGATATTTTAGTACTTTTATTTACTAAATTAAATATTCTAATATTATCTTCTAATGTAAAATTCTGGCAAATATATTAGTAGAAAAACTAAATGGAAGATTAAAATGCAGATGAGGTGAACCACCTGAACAGAGCATACTCACTTAATAAACCAGTTTATTACTATAATACTGTAGTCTGGAAACAATTTTAAAGTCTATTAACATTCACAGAAACATTGTTATCTCTGCATTTAAAATAATTCAGCAGAAGAGCTGATGTTTGAAAGGTTAGATGACCTGGGTTAAAATAGTTGGGTTTTATGACTGCCAATTTATTGCTGCTTTCTTGTTAGATTTATTACACGTCTCGATGTACTTGTTATTGATATACATGGCTAATACTTGCAGAATCCTCCTGAGGTCTTGGAATCAATTCCTATGTTGCAGTAGTTAGTTTCGCGTTTATGAGCAAAATGAACTAAATATTTCCACTGTGTATGTAATTTTTGAATTTATTGATCATTAGTTCATTATTTTCGAAGACAGAGAATATAAATACAGCTCCCAATTTATGTTTTCTCTCTCAGAACTACTTTAATGTAAAATGCATACTTGCCTGTTGATGGTCTTCACACGGCTCTAAATGAAATGTGGTGCTCTCTTATGGATTTTTAGAATACTGCTCTCTATAGAATGTGGTGAGGATATGTGATAACACAGGTTATATATGTTTATTTTTATATATACAATTCATACACAATACTTATAACGGAAGGAAAGACAGGCACCATCTGAGAACAGGAGAAGTAATTCTAGTAGAAGTACTGTACCAGAGAGGCAACAGGCCTGTGAACATAGGCAACAGGAATAAAGCATAAAGGCAAATATATACAATGACTCCTATACGTTACTCTCAGTCAGCAGCCTTCAGTGTTACGTTTTTACTAATTACTCATATCATACCTCCTACGCAGGGGTTTCCAGTTCTAGATCTTGTAAAGAATTGTCACAGCAAAGCCTTGTGAATGCAATTTAGTTGTGTTAGGAGAAGAAAACTGTTGTGAGTCACATCATAAGCCATTTCTGTTAGTCACCAATTTCTCTGTTCTTGTTATTACAAGGAGAATGCATTTTCCAGAAGTCTTCTGCCAGTCCCTGGTCCCTGGCCAGCCCTGCAGAGAGGCAGCTATGTGTGATGGGCCCCATGATGTGGAGGGATCTGGGTGGAAGTAGGCTATGAGGGGGAATACCCCACTGCTTAGGGTCTGCTGCAGGCTCAGCCCTTTGTCCCAGCCCAAGCTGCTTGCCTGGTTGGGTGTCATGGGGCTATGAGTGCCCGCCTGGTGGCCTGATGTGACCAATGGCCCCAGCTCCCCTGCCTGAGGTACAACCCTGCTCCTATGCTTCCTGAAGTTTGCTAGTCAAATATTTTCTTGATGACCTCAGATGCAGATAGCTGGCTTCTGTCCCCTAGTAAATATTCAGGGCTTGATTCTCTTGCCCAATTCTACAGCATTTGATAAAGATAAGAGTTTGAGAAGAGATAGGAGATCAACAGGTTGTCCAGGGAAGCTGTGGCTGCCCAATCCCTGGAAATGTTCAAGGCCAGGTTGGATGGGGACTTGGGCAGCCCGATCTAGTGGGATGTCCCTGCCTATGGCAGGGGGGTTTGAACTAGATGATCTTTAAGGTGCCTTCCAACACTAACCCTATGAATCTGTGATTCTATGATTCTGTGATGAGGAAGGCATTTTCTGTTGGAAATCAAATTTGAAATGAAGCATTGGAAATATTTTAAATTTAATATAAACTTAAAAGTTCAGTTCACTTCTGACTGCAAGCTTCTTTATAAGCTGATAATTAATAAGCTAAATCTGCATGGAAGAGATCTATTACCACACTCAAGCAATCCATGCTTCGAATTAATTTTCTTTGCTGTTGCAACAGGAGTGATCAATAACATCACAGTATAATTTAAGTGCTGAGATGCATTCCTAGCAGGGAAGCATAAGTTTATACCTTCTATGTTACCAATTAAACGGATTGTAGAGGTAATACCCATGAACTGAAACACAGGAGGTTCTCTGTTACACTTTTTTAATGTGAGAGTGGCTGAGCACTGGCATAGGTTGTCCAGGGAGGCTATGAGGTCTCCATCCTTGGAGATGTTCAAAAGCCATCCAGAGATGGTTCTGGATAGTCAGCTCTAGGTGGCTCTGCTTGAGTAAGGGTGTTGAACAAGATAACCTCCAGAGGTCCCACCTGACCTCAACCCTTCAGTGGTTCTGTGACCCTGTGAATCCCAGGACAATGCTGAAAATCCTAGTAAATATTTATATATCAGAGAAGATCATAAAATAAAATTAATTAAAATGCCTCTCATTTTATGAGGACTCCATAACAGCTCCAGGGAACGCATTTTTATCATTCCCAGGAATAGAAAATAAAGTAAGTTAACTAGCTTTTCACATCTGAATTTGAAAGAAGAGTGAGGGAATGAAAGTGTAACATTACAAATGCATAAAGCTTTCTCAGCTGTTTTCCTTTTGTCTCTATGCATCAGTGGTTCTACAGTGTGCATTTCTACTCACTAGCATAAATGATGGATTCTCATAAAAAGTTTATGTATTTCTGTGTTGAAGTACTAATCCCATCAGTTGCTGCTGTGAGACAAATTTTTTCAGTGTTTTAATACATGAGAATATTTTCTAGAAAATGGGCATAAAGGGTATTATTTTCTTTCAGATGTGTCCACTTGAGAAGTAGGCATAGTTTTCTGTGCACCTTCACAGTACATGTAGTGTTCTCAGTATGTGTATGCATCCAGGACTCTTATACAAAAAGTCTTTGGGATGCATACATGCAGTATATTCACACTTGTGCATGTAACACTAGGATACTTCTAAAATTCTGAACATAAGAATTTCATAGTGACTGTATCTACACATTGATATATCGTTCAGGTGGTATTCTCACCACAGATGTGTTGTCCAGCCCTTATAGTGCATTTGGAGTTGCTTGGAGAATGCCTCAGTTCTTTTGTCAGGAAGAAATCTCAGGAGGAACAGAGAGCATCCAGGTGCACTTGTCTGGAGTGTGAACCACATGCATCTTTGCATCTTCATGTGTCTTAAATTGGTCAGCACTGCATGATCAACATTTCTTCTCCACTTCTAGTGACTTCTGAATCCCCGTGCACACACCATATTTGTGAATAATCTCTGTGACTTATGCATTTATAATATACATATATATATATATATATTTGTGCTCATATGAGACCGTAAACGTATGGGTAGCCCTAAGATTGTAACCTGAGGAGCTAGCTTTTTCTTTGTTCTTACCAGTCTGTCAGCAGCCTGGTCTGGGACACTGCGTACCTGTCTGTTGGCATGATCACACTGACAAGATCTCAGAGCACACATCCAGCATCTCTGAACCTGGGCAATTGGCTGGTAGGCTAGTGAGACCTGGATGGTGTTTGGTGTGCTCTCCTGGGTCATGGATTCTTACGAGTATCAGCCAGAAGATCCCAGAGACTACACCTTGCTGCCCATGGCATCTCCGTGTGCCTGGATGTTACAGCTCCTCTCACCTATCTCTAGCTTACGAGTGCTCAAGAGGACGTAGGAGTTTGTGGCAACATGTGCAGGAGTTAGAAATGAACTGTGATATGGAGCACTCAGATAATTTTAACACAGGGTGCCGTAGGAACTGGGATTTAAGTGTCACATCTTGATGTGCTCCAGGGGAACAAGGTCTGGAACTGGACAGGGAGGGAGAAGGCAGTTTGGCCATAGACAGTCAGGGGGCTATGTGATTGTTTTGACTCAGGCGGGAGAGGTCTAGAAGATCTTGAAGTTTAGAAAAACATACTTCACAGAGACATTTTAGCCATTTCCTGGGCCAAGATAGTCAACATTAAGGCACTGACATGTGGAGATATGAAAAGAGGGTTTGACCTGAAATTGGTGGAGACATTGCTACCTAATGCTATTTGTAACTGGGAGTCATTTAAAGACTTGAAATACAGTTGAGGTACAGCCAATCTGTAATTATATTAATGATAATGAAACCACTACCTCATTATTTATTATTTGGTTCTTTCTTGCCATTCAGATACTTTTAGATCAGCTCAGAAATATAAATAAACTAAGCCCAACATGTACAATTTAATTGCTATAACACATCCTTCTGGGCACACACAAAAGTAAAATGGTCAGCAAACCATTAAATTTCCTCTGTTTGATAAAACTGCACATAAATGACACAAAGAGAAATGCTTTCAGGGAAATTCTTTAGGACACTGGCAAAGGATGTCAGATGCCGCTCTCAGGTGCACAATGGGATCTTACTAGCTAAAACCACACATATATATATAAGGCACTGAGTCCCTTCCATTCTGCTTTAGTTGTGGTATATTTTCCCCTGCATTAACAGTATACAGGTAGAAAGTATAAAGTTGGATGGGGTTGCCAAGATGATTTATTTTTATATTAATAAAATAACATTAGGATTCTGATGCCTCTATACTCTAGTCTGGGAGTACATAATCTTTCAAAATTAATGATATTTATAATTCTCTACTCAGTAATCATCTGGGCAATTTCTGTTTTTTATAAAACTTACTAACAGATACTACTGTACATGTGCATTTTCCCACGTGACAATGATAAGAAAATAGAGTTTATCAAAGTGGCTGAAACTTAGTGGTGTGAAGGTATAAAGAGCATTTTTCCCTTCTCCATTAGGTGTGACTAGTTTGAAATATGCTTTTACAAGATATAATACAAACATAGCCTGACAGAGAGAACTGGGCTTTCTATGACAGCAGATGTAGCAGATGTAACTTGTTTCTTTCCATTATAGAAAGCAGGAAGAGAACATATCAGGCAGGGAAACAGGCAGTGTACACAGAAACTTTCATTTCAAACGTCTTAAGCCCAATGAGTAATTCATTCTCAGGAACTGATTTTAATCACAGTTGAAGACAGCTATCCTGCCGTTCACATAGATCCTCCACTAAGCAACTTTGTCTCTACACAGAGCCTTGCAACTGAGCATACAGGATCTCTTAAGCCAAGGGAATATATGACAGACTGCTAAAAAAATGGAATACTTTGAATGTCATTTGTAGGAGAATGTTATGCCAGTTTATGGAATTCAAATGGTTTGTTGAAAAACTTAAGGCTAAACAGTATTTTTAATATTTATAAAATATTTCTTATCTACCGTATGAAATAAAGTACTAAAAATATAGCAACATAGCACATTCTAGTATATATTCCAGGAAGGGTACCTGGGTTTTAACTTACAGGGGCTGAAATATGTGCCACTACCAAAGCATAGCTCCAGCATAGATCACTGATGGGGACTGACTTAGTTCAAGTGCCTTAAACCATCTATTTTACCCACAGATTAATGAATATGCACAAGTTCTGATTCACATATCAAATTTTTGGTTTTTACTTTGTGCTTGTTTTCCCTCCCCCAAGGAAACATTAGTTTTTATTGCTAGACTGAGGAACAGCTACATATAAATTAAAAAACCCCCAAAAAACTGGTACATTTTTTCCAAAAATTTGTATAGACGTACTATATGCAAGGTCAAAAACTACATAACATCAAATTTTTCAGATTACTAGAATTTCCATTATTTACATCCTGCTTTCTCTGATTTTTGTATTTTGTATTTTGTATTTTATATTTTGTATTAATAATTGTATTTAGTTCTTTCTTTGTGCCAAATTACTTTCAGATGAAAATGGAGATAAAATTAAAAACTTCAGCAACCTTCTAGTTGAATAAAAATGAATGAAATATAATGATTGATGTGAAACAAAAAAGAAGAGTTATTAGAATATGTTTGATGTTAGAAAGCCAATGCTTTATTAAGCCAGGAAGCTGTGCACATTTTATGTAATTTGATATCTCAAAACTAGTAGAACTCATCTTGTCATATCTGCCTCATAACTACCTTTTACTGAAATACATATGTTCAGTTTTTCAGTTTTCCAATCATTTGTTTTTAACTTAAAGATATTTATTGACTGGAAATAAACTACCTAATCTAGAAAATTAAAAATATAATTCATTCTATATTTTCAATAATGTCTATAAATTCCTTTCAACAAATTCTGTTTGTTTTTTTTTTAAATTTTACTAGTCTTTCATCAAAACACAGGCAATATAGATAGTAAGAGGGCAGCACTTAAGTGTCATTGTAAGTTAGATTAATTGCTTATAATGATATAGAACTTGAAATAAGTTTTGATGTCTAATAATATAGTTATTATAATAACTGTAATACTGTATTGACTATAATAATAAAACAGTAAAAAGAAATAATAAGTAACTAAAAAATAAGCACTTGTTTTGGTTTAGTCATTTTTTTCTGTGGGGATGTTAATAAAGATCTGAGTTCTGGAGTATATCTTGAGACAGACATGCCAGCAAGCTTCCCCTCACAGGCTATACAAAAAGACATAAAATATTACCGATGCTCTTTGTGTATAGGTGACCTTCAAAGTACAGTCAGTTATGCAAAACCTCCTTGTTGATAACACTTACATAATGAGTTCAATAATTATTATTATTTTTTACCTAAGGGTGTATTTTTTTAATCTCTAGCGAATCTCTCTATGCTGATGTGTAAAAAGTTTATGAGGTATCTATAGTTTTCATTGCCAGTGAACTAAGATGCTTGTGTTTTAGCCAGTGTAGCATTTGCAAAATGCCCTGAAGCCTGACTATCCTCTCAAAGACTAGTAGGAGGTTACACTCAAATTTTTATTCAGACAGTTGTGATCACAACAAAAATATAGGAAGGTTTTTTATTACAGCCAAGACATACAGTTATTTAAGTTTTAACTGAGCAAGCTGAAACATTTGTGATTTCAGTTAAAAAAAATGCACAAGTTTTGCAATCCTTTAATTCCATTGTCTTGGCATACAATCCCCCCTTATTTTTTCAGTGTTTCTTTTGTTGGCCTTCCAACCAAATATTTTCAAATCCATCTTTATTCTCTTTACAATTTTTTATAGGTAGGATGAGTACAATATGAATGATTCTACAAATGAATAGATAGTGAATATATGAATATATGAATATAGTGAATATATGAATATTCTACAAATGAATAGATAGTGACAGTTGCCAATCAGCTGGATGCCATTGAAAAGCTATCATGGAGGCACTAAACACTTCCCTACAGTAAGTATATTCCTTTCATTGTGACTTCTACTAAAGAAAATTTTAAGCCATTTCCACAATTCTTTGACATAGATGTCAGCAAAAGTGCTATGAAATGCTAAAGTGGCAAAGTAGTCGTTGTTTTGGTGGCTATACCTGTTTATCTTGTATATATTAAATAGATAGCAGTACATCAGCCCAGGTTGATTTCTCCTGCGGTTATTGTATCCAGTTTGTGATTTGAACTATGTAATTTGTCAGGCTTTGACTTTGTTCTGTTGAAAGCCTCTCCCCTCACCCCCAAACCTTAGCAAAAGAACCACTACCATTATGACTTTTACCAGCTTTTTCTTTCAGTGGAGACCAGTCCTACATCTTGTTCCTCTGCAAATGAATACAACTGTGGAAACATCTGTTATTTCCTCACATTCTTGTCTGTTCTGTGTTTTCTCTCTATTTTACATTGTTTTGCCTCCTATTTTTCAAGGATGATATCATTACCTAGAAAGGACTTGCTTTCTTCTCTATATTAATTTATCAGCGCTCTGTGGAGACAGTAGAAGAAACTTGAGCCTGAAAACTACTCCATAGGCTTACATTTTATCTGTAGTTTATGCCTATAACTGACTGCATCAAGAACCATTGTATAAATAAAAAAAGATGTTGAAATGCCTTTAAAGACTCACAGAGGGTTACAAATAACTACTGTAAAAAAAAGATTATTTTGGTGGTTGTATGAGTAAGTCATATACTAAACACTGTTCCAAAAAACAATTTATATTTTTATTACCTATTCTGCCTTCATTTTCTACACAAGCCTTTGAGTGTTGGACAAGCGGTTGGGAGTTGCCTATACCCAGCATATACAGTCAACCACACCTCCACTTCTGCTCCTCCTGAGTGCTTACAAGACTTTCTTTCTGTATTCTTATGGAGTTACCCTAGCAATACAGATCAAATAAGTATTAAGATCTTGGACAGGATTTGTACACATACACGTTTATCACCCTGCTGCTAGTTCAGCAGATTTGTGTTGGGGAATAGGCTTTATAATAAATTCTTTTCTCTCTTGTTCCTAAATGAGTGTAATAAAGGATGTGGAAGGCAAATTTGGGCTTCAGAGATTGCTGTTAAGAAAGCTAGTACTAGCAGAGATAAGACAAATCGTGTCTGATGGGCTGTTGGGAGAATCTACTACCATTAGTGGCCCAGGTGATACCCCACCTTGGACAATAGGGCTTGTGCTTGGGTCACTCTCAACTACCAGCTCAGCCCCTAGTGAGGAATAGCCTGCTCACACTGCTTCCTGGCACACTTAAGCAAAATCTAAACAAGCAACACTATGAAAGGTAAAACTTTCAGCCTTTTGTTGCTAGCTGTCTGAGCCAGAAAGTAAATGAAAATTTTCCAGTGCCATGAGGAGCTTATGTTCCACAGAATTATGCATGTGAGCTTCCTTGGATTAGTTTTGAGACTCGGTCTTTGGAGCTTTGAAATCTTACTTAAGATTGCAAGAAGTTGTATTAACACAACATTCGGAATTCAGTCTCTGAATAGCTCCACAAAGTAAATAACTATCACCATTATATTAATATCTTGATACAAGAATATAAAATCTTCTAAAATATAACTAGAGGAGGAAATGCCAGACTGTCATTTCTTTCCTTTCTGGGTCATAGAATCATAGAATAGTTTTGGTTGGAAGAGACCTTAAAGATCATTTAGTTCCAAGCTCCCTGCCATGGGCAGGGACAAGTCCCACTAGATCAGGTCCTCTGCATTAAAAAGTTTGTCAAGCAAGAAAAAGAGATCCAAGATCAATTTCTTTTGCAACACAAGCTTCCTCCATGTCTGATCAGAAATTTAGACAATCTTGCAGGTAATTTCCATTTCATCTCTCGAATTTACTGTACTTCGATTTGATTTAATTCTGTGTTCTCAATCATAAGGGCTGGAGAATCAAACTTCCCCCCAGCTGAACACCAACTTCTCGTCTGCTCAGTGGAAATCACTAAAAAAGAATAGTGGTAAATGCCTGTTCAGGTCAGGAGAGGGTGCTAGCGGCTCACTGGGGACGTGCAAGGTGTTTGATCCCAATAAATTGGAGAGAGAAACTATTTTCCCTCACTTCTAGTATGGGTCCTAAAAGCGGGGCTTGTATTGCGGTATTTTGTGAAACAGCAGTAAGTTCCCCTTGCTGTATCTAGTCTTGAACAGGTATGTTAGTCTTAGTCTGAAAATGCTTATCAGGGCTTCTAAGCACAAGAGTATTTTGGTTAGAAACAAAACCACAAAACCTACTGTATTATTTTAGAACTCAGTCAAGCTTGGATGCAAGACTGCACTATGGACTATCCAACCTCCAGGTGCACAGGAGCAAGTAAAGAAGAGTAATATTAACTGGCCAGGAACAATAAAGTTTAAAAATAAAAAATATTCAAATTCTGCCTAGATTGTCTCAGTATTTGTATTTCAATGAAAAGGTCTGTATTTTTAGTTTGAAGAAAGAATCAAATACCCCTTTTCGCTATGAGGCTTTGAGAATAAAGGAAGTTGGTTTTGACTGGCTGCAAAAATACCCGATTGAAATGTTATGCATCAGTGATAAATGCCAGCTTCAGCCTTCTCCAGAAGCTTGGGGAAATTAAACTGGGCTCCCTGGAGCTTAGTAAGCTACTTAACTTTTTTTCCACTTTCAGGCATAAATCGATTGATTTGATGAAATGTAATTTATTGAGAGGGCAGGGCAACAAGATAATTTACAGTGCAATGAGATGATTTGCCATCCCTAAAATTGCTTTCCTGAAATCTAAAACTATGTGAAGCCTTCTTCTTGGCAAAGCTATTAATGGGGCTGCTCTTTGCTTCCCACTGCTTTATCCACAGCCTTCTCTCAGTTTGTGATTTTCAGGCCCCTGTTGCATCTCTACCCTGCTTCATGCCAGATTGGATGGTGGAAAAAGCTGGCTGTGCATTCCAAATCGCATGGACACTGCTCCCACAGGTGGTCTGACTCTGCTTCATCTCATGCTCCAAAATGCTTGTGCAGCTTGACCTTGCTGTCCCAGCTCTTGGCTGCCTTGGACTAGTTTTGCAGCTGTCTCTTCAATGAGTATTTCTGCTATTTGAGCAAAAGCCTGTACATAGTGCCTGGCTAATAAGCAGTCTTTCTGCATCCTTTTTCCTAGGTTCCCATCTTTTTACTTTGAGCAGTTGCCTGAGCCAGACTTCAGCACTTTTGGACATCTTTTCACACTTGTGGAATATCCTCCACTTCATATCATGGCTCATTTGTTGATGAAAATACCTCAGTTGAAACATTATTAAGTATTTTATGCCTGCCCATTTGTATCTGTTAAAAAAAAAAAAATCCTACATCAGATATCACCTGAATAGCATCTATTTTTTCTCAGAAGAGTTTGTTTTTTTAAAGCTTGAGCCACTGAACTTATATTGGTCGAGAAACTGATGCTATTTAAAATTGTCTTTCAATTTTGATGCTTGAGGTGTTCACTGAAAATGGCTTTCAGCTGCTTTCTTTTGTTTAGAAAATACCCAAGATTTCTAGATTTTAACTCTGGTTAAATTATCTTAACAGAGTTGCCTTTACAGCTTATTTTCAGTAGTTTCTTTTTATTATATTCATCTAGAGTCAATGTTCTTGAACTAGTTAATTAAACATATCTGTAAGAGTATGCTTATTTTAAGCCTAAAAATTAGAGAAGATTCTGAGGCTATTTCTGAACCAGGTCTCCCATATGTAGTGGAAAAAATACCTCAAACACTGATACAGAAAACCCTGATATGTCCCTTAGGCAAACAGTTCAGCTCCTTGAATTGTAACTGATAAGAGAAAATTCAGTACTGTGTTGCTGAGTGCATTTTAGCATTTTAATGCTTTATTGTGTTATATATGAAATGTAGTATTCCCTTCCTAGCTTAGATAAGAATAAAACCATTTTCAGAGCTTTTCTATGGACGGGGTTAATATAGCAAAATTTGTCTCTCCTTTCTTGTCTTATTTCTCTGCCTGTGTTTCTTCTCTCCTGCCACTACTACCTCATGAGATGCCTTAAATTGTATTCAACCTAGATAAGACAAATAAATGGGGAAAACAAAGAGCAACATAGTTTGCCTTAACGGAAATGAGCTGAGAATTTCCTTGAAAATTGTAGTCTGAGGTTTGAGTAAAGGATAAATGGAAGTTGTTACAATTACTGGCAACAACCAGCACATTGCATAACTGGGGTAAAAACATTTGTACAGCAGAACACATCTTCTTAAATGGGAATGGCTTCATTCCTATTTTTTTGAAACTAATTAACTCAACTACATTGTAACAAAAAATTAAAGCTAGAATTCTTTTCCAGTGCCAGAATAAAAACAGGCTCTCAGAACAGGTCTTTCCTCTATAATATTTACTTACAACCTCCAAGACAGGAAGAAGAGGTGTGAACAAGTTAATTTTTTTTCTTTTATTGTATCTCTAATTTTCATATAAGGACCTCTTCTTTAGGATAATGACATCAACTGCTTGGGTTTGAGTATCTTCCCTCCATATTGAATACTCTTTTTCTGAGGCAGTTTTGTAGTATCAGATTCTGAAAATCCTGGCTGTTTTGCACAGAGAAAAGTTAACACTTCACCCATATGTAAACCACAAACAAATAGAATTTCCTATTCATTATTTAGTACATAGAATCTAGCATGACAGATCCAGGAAACCTTAGTGAAAGTGAGGTTTCCTTAGGACACTGGCAAGTACATGGAAAGTCTGTTCTCAGAGGAGCTTCCAGAAGGGTAAATCAAGGAAGCAAACAAAAAAGATATTTGATGTGACTTGCCCTGGTTTGCAGGGAAGGTCACTGAAAGAATTGGGAATAAAATACAACAACAGGTTTCTACTTTTATAATTGGAAGTTAGTTTTTGTAGCTACCTCAAAATGTCAGTGTCACTGTCAGTGAAACAGGAGAGACAAAACATTCCTAGGTTAGAAAAGGCAGATTATGATACAAGGGCTAAAAATGGTTCAGCTAGATTTATGAAGCATTTGCCATGCAATATAGCCAAGTTCTTTGAAAGGAATTGTATGAATTGGAAGAAGGTTTAAGTGCAAGGCAGTTGTTTAAATTTGATGTGCTTTGAATCTTACATGAGGATAATTACAATCTGTCAATGGAAATGTATCTTGAAATATCTAGCATATAAAAGAATCTTTCAGGTTTCAATGGTGATAATGAGCACCTCTTGTATGTTAAGAACACATCTTCAGGCTGCTGAAATTAACATCTGAACTGCTGAAGGGCCTGAAAGTTCTGGTTCAAAAGTTGTTCAAAAATATTGGATGTATTCAAGGAGAGATTACTGAGAAAAGGAATGATTGTAAGAAATGCTCTTGTAAGTTTCATTTTGCTTTCTTCTTGAGCAGAAAAGTCCTCTTTTACATTGTGAGTAGGAATTTTTCCTGGTTGGTTGCCATTTAGGGTCTTGTATTCCTTTCATCTTATTAACTTTTAATTATTTATGTATAAGACTCATTTTAATCTCAGCAAAATGTAATTGAATTATGATGTAATGAACTGTAATCTTCAGGTAACTTCAGTCCTTCTTCTGTTCTCCTTACCTTGCTCCCACTTTTCTAGTCATTCTGGCAATACTATGCACTGAGATTGAAGTGAACAGGATTAGTCGCCAGGTATTTTCCAGGAAAGCACACTTCTAGAATATAACAGACATAAATGATAAAATATTACTCTGGGTGAGGAAAACCAGACCTAATTGTTAAGCAGTTGAGCTAATACACATCATAATATACAACACAAGAGTTCTTTTAAGTGGTCATGTTAATCGGTATATTGATAGATATAATGTAATATGTGTTTTACAGAAAGTATTATAATATTCATATTTTGTTAAAGTTAAGATTAGAAAGAATGCCTCCCACCCTCCCAAGAGTTCTGGTTAAGGCTAACAACAGAACTTCAATAGCTATTAATGCCTTAACAGTTCTGTTGTTAAATTGCTGGATTTTCTGATGTTGATTATGGGGTTAGACCCATAGACAGCATTCATAAGGAACAATCCTTGAGGATGCTGAGTCATTTCAGTCTGAACAGTAATTGAAGTGAATTACCTTGAATTAGCTGAAACATATACATTCTTGGTTTTAGCAAAATTAACCTATGAAAATTTTAAATAAGTAAATTACTAGTCAGCTAACTTTATCTATAAATTATTCTCTAGATTGATCTAATGAAAGCTCTGGGTACGGGATTGGGCTGTATGTTTAGCAGCTAATTTGCATCTTAGTTGGTATTTGCCTTGCTGCAGTGGAAGAATGCTTGGAAATGTATGCACTGTATTAAATGTGTCGACTGAAGCTATAAATTGAAGTAGATTGTGTTTGGTATATAAATCTAGAGAGCATTGCCAGGTTTGGTCATAAATATGTAACTTTCTCAATTCTGTGACAGATAATAAGAAACATGTCAATAAGTGATGAAATGTAGATTTCCAATTATTTTAACAACAATAAACTGACTTTTTGGCATGTATTTATTGCAAATGTTTCATCACTTCTAGCTGAAAGAATAGGATGGAGGGCGCATAACCGGAGGGGATCCCTGGGTGAGTAGCAAATTAAGTATTCAAAATTCCACTGGGGAAAGGAAGACTTATGTTTGTCTTTTGCTGTAGGAATTAATTTGCTGGTTTGTTGTTTTGTTTCTACTGCTATTTTGGAAGGAAGAAAGATATTTTCTTTATATTCTGATAGAGGGAATTTATGAGCTGGTCTGTCTGTGACATTATAATAAAATCATTTGGGATTATAAAGAATTATCTTTCTGATATGTTTTAAAACTGTATCAAAAGACAGAAAAGAAGTAAGGTTGTGTGTCTGGGTGGATTCAAGAAAGACTGCAGCCTCATTATAAAAGCCAGATACTGACAGCTTTGTCATCAGACTAACTAGTTTAACTTTTGTAGGCTCTCTGGGAAATTGTGGAGTTTTGTTGTTGCAGAAAACATGCACATATCTTAGAGAGGGAAAGAGATTTATGTTAATAAAGATGGGCTATGTGAACACATGCCTATGTCAAACTGTGTTGCAATATTTCATGATGAAAAATATTGAATTTTTGCTCAGAATTAAGGTCAGTGCACTAAAAGTTTAAGAGCTGCCTGCAGAGAGACACTCTTCCTGCTTGTGATGCTCTCCTCACGGCTGAGCCATTCTTGTTATACCGAATCTCTTAAATCCTGGTCTTAATTGAATGTGTTAGGGTCCTGAATAAGCGTACCTGATTCATCGGTTTTGTAAGGGCTGGGAGCATGAGGTCTTGTTTACTTTGTTCCTACAAAGGGAAACAACATGAGGGTTCTATGTGCTGTTTTCATTCAGGTACTTTCAGAGGATGAGGATAACCCAGGCTGGCATGGATTGCACAAAGATTATGAAATCTTTCCCAGAGTATTTCTTTGGTGTTTTAACAAACTATATATAGTGAATGAAGAATGCTTTTCTATCTGGGGAAACTGGAAGAAGCATTATTACTTTACTTAAATTGTAACAAGACCTTTGCACCCCTCTTTGTGCTTATGGAGGTGTTACAGCCATGTGTGTCCTTATAGAGACTAATTTCAATTATGAACGCCTGGTTTTATATGCAGGGCTAATAACCATAAAATAACATTTTTTGTGTATGTACCACACAAAAGATTTTAGCCTTTATTAACAGTTATAGCACACTGTTTTGCGTGTAACCATGTCTCTGTAGGTAAAGGCTTGTGCTGAAAAACCTGAAAAATCATGTTTTACTTAGGAATTACTACTTAATGACACTTTGTAGGAGGTCCCTGTCTCACATATACATGAGATATGAAAACATTTGTATAGGTGAAGACCAATACAAAACCTAAAAATTATGCAGATAGCAGGGAAAGGTCCTTCTTTCTATACAGTACACCACAATGCTTTTCTAAACTTGAGCTTCTACATTGTTAAATTTTGTTATGTCCACTGTTATGGTGACCTATCACACTTCTATGAAAAAGTTACCCAAATGTGCTTTGGAACACAGTCTTATCACATATGGGATTAATTTTTGCCAGTTAAAATACATGCCAAAATTACGCTGGTTCTGAAAGCTGAAGAGAGATTTATACACCTAATTGTCGATTTTGGCGTTAATTACATTTACCTCAAAAGTAAGTAATCTTTTTTTTTTGATACTTTGATCTTAAGTTATCCTAGTATATCTTTAAAGTTCCACATTTTGGAGCATACCTCCATTTAAAGTGTCCATTCTTTGAAAATGTAAATTAATTTGTGCCAAAATAATATGTGCCTTCAGTTCACTCAGAGTAAGGAGTTCTGTATGGGAAAAACACTTGTTAGTATTTCTAGTTCATGTGAATAAAAGCTAGAAACTCTGAATTACTCCTGGAAAATGATCTAAATAATGAAAAAAATATGACACAATTGTGATAGTTGGCCTTTTTTCTTACTTGTATTCCCTCTTGTAGCAGTGAGTATCTGCCACATCCAAAGGCAGATAAATTTAAGACATGGACACTGTACAGAACGTAGACTTAGAACAGCACATCATCCTCATGCAATAATTTCAATATGATATATACAGACTGCATTTTCACAATTTTACTGATTATAAGTGCTGAGTCTTGCACTTGGGACATGACAACCCCTTGCAGCGCGACAGGCTTGGGAAAGAGTGGCTAGAAAGCTGCCAGGCAGAGAAGAACCTGGAAGTGTTGGTTGACAGCTGGCAGAATATAAGCCAGCAGTTTGGCAAAGAGGGCCAATAGCATCTTGGCTTTTATCAGAAACAGCATGGCCAAAAGGAGTAGGAGGGTGATTCTGCCCCTGTACTTGGCATTGGTGAGGCCACACCTCAAATAGTTTGTTCAGTTTTGGGCTTCTCACTACAAGAAAGATTTTGAGGTGCTGGAGTGTGTCCAAGAGAAGGTCAATGAAGCTGGTGAATGGTCTGGAGAACAAGTCTTACGAGGAGTGTCTAAGGGAACTGGGGTTGTTTAATCTAGAGAAAAGAAGGCTGAGAGGAGATCTTATTGTTCTCTATGACTACCTGAAAGGAGGTTTTAATGAGGTGGATGCTGGTCTATTCTCCCATGTGACAGGAGTCATTATTCACCAGCTACACAGTGCTAACTCTGATTGACCGGGAATAAACATAAGAGGAGGCTCAGGAATGGTTTTCAGACTAAACAAGGGGCTTGTCAACCTTTGATTTTTTTGGTGTTTGTTTCACTTTCATTTAATTTGGAAATGCCCGCTGAGGGACAGGCAGGTGTCTGCAGTGACTCAAGCATGCATGGAGAAGCAGCTGATTCATCCAAAAGGTGAACAAAGTCCAACCTCAACTCTGAGCTACCTATTTCCAGTAGAAGCAGCTCATTTGAGAAAAATGTGGATAGATATACTGATGACCCGGACTAAATGAAAAAATGCAGTTAAAGCTATGAAAAATGATTTTAATGACCAGAGCTGCGTTGTGTACCATCTAAAATTTATTACACTGTCACTACATTATGACTGTTGTGATGAATTTAATTTCTGTGTTAGTTACTGGGGTTTTTTTGGGAAGCAATAAGGTTTCTATAATTCTGTGAATGATAAAGATGTAGTATGCCTCGTTAATTTTTTTTTTACTTTACTTTTACTTTTTTTCCTTTCTGCCCTTGAACCAAGACAGGGGATTATGAATTAAGGAAAATAATTTTTTAAGAAGGGATCTCAAAAGTATGAGTTATAAAACTCTCTGGTGAAAAAAACCGCCACAACCCTATTTGATTGATAGATAAGCAGCTGAAGATCAGTGTCTTGAGAGCACTAATAGGCATTAACGGCACTGAGCAGCCTCACCTGGGACCCCCACTCCACACATGGACCTTTGTGCTGTATTGTGTTACCAACTGGGCCACCTGCCTGGGCCTGACCTATGTTATAGGTCCTATACCTTCATCCTTGTGCATCTGCAAAAGGTAATAGTTTTGTCTCCACTTAATATATTAATTCACTGAACTGTGAGACAAGGCAGTAAAAATAGGGGTAGATTTTAAAGAAGGATTTATTCAGGCTCATCACAGCTACTTGCAGCCTAGATCTTGTGGGTAGATACGAAGTTCATGTAGGTTATCACGCTTTAATACTTACCTATATGTTTTGAGGCTTTTAAATTGAAATATGGACATTAGGAAAAAAAATTTCACAGAAAGGGTCATTGGGCACTGGCAGAGGCTGCCCAGGGAGGAGGTTGATTCACCTTCCCTGGAGGTGTTTAAGGCATGGGTGGACGAGGTGCTGAGGGACATGGTTTAGTGTTTGATAGGAATGGTTGGACTCGATGATCCGGTGGGTCTATTCCAACCTGGTTATTCTATGATTCCATGATCTGGTCAAAATACCAACAACCCACTATTTACAGTCAGACATTACATTCCTAGAGCTAAAGACTTAATTTAAGTAAATGAAGGAAAGTGAGACTTTCTGATATTCCACAGAAATACTGGAAATGCTGAGCTTCATCGGTGGTGCTGGGAAGGGAAATAAGGACTCCTTTCCCCAAGAGATGAGCAGCTTCCTCTGTCTCTAGGTAGTTAACTATGGGTTTATGTGAAACACCTGTGGCAGCGAAGGCTAAGCTTTCATATTTGAATCATGAAGCAATGTAGATAAATTCTGGAATCTCACCCTAAAAGAATTTCCATTGTAGACTATACTCAAAAAAAGCTTTCCTTAGGTTAACCATGGATCTTTGCAGTGATGGGATTTGGTATCAGTCTGTGTGTTGGATTACTTACTAGTGGCTTGGCCAGAGAGCCTTTCCAGGACAGTGTGAAGTAGTTGTGTATGCTGTGGACGAGCTCGTTGGCTGTTGTCAGGGAAAAGGAAAGACACTACAAATACACGGAATTTCAAATTCTAAGGGCAGAAGGACAACCAGAGCTGGTCAGCTTGTTATCTTGAAATAGATGAGGAACCCTCAGGGAAGATAAAACCAGTATGACCTTGTGAGGTCTTGGTGTAAGTCATTGTTACTAGCAAGGCTTAATATATAGTGGATAGGGGGAAGAGTTGAACATGAAACCTAACAATTACTGTCTAGCTTAGTTGTTCAGATTATTTTGCAAAGCTATTTATTCTAACATATTCCACTGAAATATTTTTTTAAAAAATATTTTTGTATATTAATTCCTTTTGATTGTTTCTTAGTACATATATACCTACAACAATGATGGGAACAATCTTTTAGCAGAGACTATTGTGATAGAACAAGGGGTAATAGCTTTCAACTAAAAGAGGACAGATTGAGACTAGATATAAGGAAGAAATTTTTAGCAATGAGGGTTGTGGAACGTTGGAACAGGTTGCCCAGAGAGGTATTAGATGCCCCATCCCTGGAAACATTCAAGATCAGGTTGTGTGGGGCTCTGAGCAACCTGCTCTAGTGGAAGTTGTCTGTTCTAGCTGCAGGGAGGTTGGACCAGCTCACCTTAAAAGGTCCCTTCCAAGCTAAACCATTTCTCTGATTCAATGAACTTACAATAGGGAAAGAAAGGGGTCTAAGTAGATCTAGTTCAAAGCCCTTGCTGGCTTGGTGTCCTGTTGCAGAAGAACTAGTCAAAAGTGAGATGCATAAAATGTATGGATTTTGTGTAATATTTGCAAAGCATTGGTAAATGCATATATTATTCTACAAGCAGATTTTAGAAAGCTAGTTGTGGCTAGACTGAAACTCACTCTTTAAATCCACTCTGTAACTTCCTCTGTTTTTTGTAACAATCCTTTTTCTCTTTAGACCTGGCTAAAAAATGGTGACTGCTGTATATATTTTAACTTGTCTTGTTTTGTAGGATATCATATAGAATGGATAAACCACCAACATTAATTCAGGGGTGAAACAAAATATTGCTTTATCAGTTAATTCTGCATAAAGGGAGAAGTTAATTTTTGTTCTTCCTCTATAAATCTCTTCCATCGTAAATCTCCTAAAAAAAAGTATAACAGTGTCTATTCTAGCAGGCATCTATAAATTTGAAAGAATAAAAAATAAGCTGCTGTATTATTTTTCAGGGCCTTAAGTGTTATGTGTCTTTATCTTCTAAATCCTGTAGAAGATATCCTTTGGATTTAGTTAGAATTTCGTAGCTTATTGTTATCAGCAGGAAGGAAAAAGTAATTACACTTGAAAGCTGAGGACACCTGTTGTGAAAATCATCTATAGACAATAAATATGGAATGTTACAACTGTTTTCAAGTGAAATCAACTTTAAATGTTGTCATTACATATGTCTTTGATCATTTTGTAGAACCATCATACTAATGTGTCTTTTTTGGCATGATGGATTTAATAGAAAAGACATTCTAAAAAAATAATATTGTGGTTCCTGTAGAGAAAAAGAAAAATAAATATGTTAACTATTTAAGGAACTTTCCATCTTTAGTAGAAAACCTCTCAATGGAAAATAACTGGAAGATCTCTAAAGGGTGTTATAAAAACGTTAAGTCATAATGTGATTTGTATCACAACAGAGTGGTAAATTTGTCCTGATTTCTGAATTTGGCACAACTAAAGTGGGAACACTCTTTAGTATGTTCAAGTATTTTTTGTGCCTTTCAAAATGTTTTGGAGCTGGGAAGCATTTTTTAGTTTTTAAGAAAGTGAAGATTAGTCTGTAGATTCGTTGCAGACTTCACTTTCATGGATGCTGTTGCTGAATGCACGTTACCACAATTTACTTACATAGCATTCTTATGTCAACTTTGCACAAACGCTTTGCCTCTTGTGAAAAAAACTTTGACTCTTACTGTGATTGTTTGTGCTTTATAGAAGCATATAGTGAAGGCATGCTGCATTTTATAATATTTTTTCTGTAAGGTAGTAAAAGAATCATGCTTGTTTCATTTCTCTTTATTTGAATGTTACCAAAATAAATCTACATTCTGTCCTTTGGAATAGATAGATATTCTGTCCTGTATTTTGTTCCTTGGAAACCTCTGCTTAGTTGTGGTAGTCTTACCTCTGTGTGAGACCTTTTCTTTATGCTTTCCTAGTCCTCCAGGATTTAAGAGACCTTTATGTGTAAGTGTTATGACTACCTTCAAACTCTGACTTTGATTTTAGGTATTGGAGCTGGCAGAGTTGTTTTTCTCCACTAAGCTGTTTAGCATCCAGCAGCTCTCACTGAAGACTTCAGGAAATCTCATATCTGGGAACATCAAACCACATATTTCACAGCCTGTGAATATAAATATAAGAGGCTGACTTCTTTATAGTGCCGGTAAATGTACATATCATAGAATGACAGAATAGTTAGAGTTGGTAGGGACCTTAAAGATCATGTAGTTCCAATCTGCCTGCCATGGGCAGGGACATCCCACTATATCAGGTTACCGAAGGCCCCATCCAAGCTGGCCTGGAACACCTCCAGTGATGAGGCATTCACAACTTCTCTGGGCAACCTGTGCCAGTGTCTCACCACTCTCACAGTGAAGAAGTTCTTCCTAATATCTAGTCTAAATCTGCCCCTCTCCAGTTTATACCCATTCCTCCTCTTCCTATCACCACAAGCCTTTATGAATAGTCCCTCTCCAGCTTTCTTGTAGGTCACCTTCAGGTTCTGGAAGGTGGCTATAAGATTCCTCAGAGCCTTCTCTTCTCCAGGCTAAACAGGTTGGGTGGGGCTCACCTCTCTCAGTCTGTCCTCATATGGAAGCTGCTCCAGTCCTCAGATCATCTTTGTAGCCCTCTTCTGGACCTGTTCAAACAGCTCCATATCCTTCTTAAGGTGAGGTTTGCAGAACGGGACACAGCATTCTAGATGACGTCTCACAAGAGAGGAATAGAGGGGCAGAATCATTTCCCTCAACCTGCTGGCCACGCTTCTTTTGATGCAGCTCAGGATACAGTTGGTTTTCTTGGCTGCAAGAGCATATTACCAGCTCGTGTCAAGCTTTTCATACAATAGCACTCCAAGTCCTTCTCTGCAGGGCAGCTCTCAATCATGTCATCCCCCATTTTGTACTGAAAATGGGGACTGTCCCAACCCAGGTGTAGGACCTTGCACATGGCCCTGTTGAACCTCATGAGGTTCTCACAGCCCCACTTCTCCAGCTTGTCCAGGTCCCTCTGGATGACATCTCATCCTTCAGGTGTGGCAACTAGACCCTCAGCTTGGTGTCCTCTGCAAACTTCCTGAGGGTGCACTCAATCTTGCTGATAATATCATTGATGAAGATATTAAACATATATATATATATGTGTGTGTGTGTGTGTGTGTGAACAAACATTAAAGATTTTCTTTTGGGACAGAAGGAACTTTTCTGAAAGCTACTGTAATGCTTTGCAAAATAACAATCATTAACCATTATGTGGATAAAGATAGTCCTTGTCTGTGATATACTTAAGAGGGATCCCTACCCTCCCTCTTCTGTTCATATCTGCTTTTAAGCTTCAATTACTGGAAATATAGCATAAAGAAAATGAGTTGCTGTATATAGAAACAGAAGGAAGAAAAGGCATAAATGTACTAGTAAATCCCATAAAACTTGAGGAATACATAAAATGAAGAAGTAAACAGCCATTACAAAGATGTTTTCTTTGAGATGGATGCTGCACATTTGTAACTATATGAGATGCGTGATCTATTTTAATGACTTAACTGAGTCCCAGGCTGGTGTTTCTTCTGCCAGGACATCCATTCTGGCTGAAGCACTCATTAAGACATGCAGCTGCTCTACTTATCCCAAAGCCAGCCATGCTTTCATAAAACAAAATGATTTTTGACAAGATACAACTTAATTTGGCCAATTGTTTTATATTAAAATTGTAAGCTATGCAAATGTGTTTGGTGTATGACAGCTACATTTGAAGGCTGCTTTTTGCACCTCCCTTGAGTTAACGGAGGAAGCCTGGCAACAAAGGCCTCTCTTAATGATATGCATATCCATCCTTGTGATCTTGTACCTAAGAAGAAAATCACTCATGTTCACCAGAAATGTTCATTAAACAAACTTTAATTGGTTCCATTGTCTGAAACTTGACTGTTCCTGCTGGACTGTGATGAATGCTGCTCATTATGTAGATTAAGATTTTAGCTTTGGAAAGAGTACTACATTGTAAAATGTTTCACATTATTAGACAAAGAGAAGATAGTCATATAGACAAATGGTAGAGATTTAATCAATTAACCATAAAATTCTAGATGGTATACATAAAATCAGGCTCCTAATGGTTTGCAATGAATGCTGAGCATGGAGTGTCTTCATATTCATTGAGAAGAAGAAAATATCACTGGTTATGTTCCCTGCTAGCTGAAATAGGTCCCAAAATTGCTTTTTCCATTTTGGTTTGTATGGGCTATTCTTGCCCATACAGTTGTCCAAGCATTTTCCAGTGTGGAACCCGATATGAAACAGTCTGGTCTTCATGTTGATCAGGTAATATTACACCAGCCTGTGAGCTCTTAACTGGGTGACTAATATGAGAAAAGGATGCTATAATTTTGAATTTCATTATATGAAAAAATACAGTATACAAGTTCCCTGCTTTGTTGTGTAAATAAAAGATTAAATAACACAAAACCCTAGCCTATAATGGCATGTTTTTTGCAAAGATTTTCTCTTGTTATGTTTTAATTGTAAGGAGTGCTTAGTGAGCTAATAGCAGAACACGTGAATTTGATGCAAAAAGAAAAATACAAAAATGGGAAAGAAAGCAGTGCTTTTTCTGAGAGATTTTTGGTATACAACTTAAATTATAATTGAAAAGAGAGAGATAAAACAGTGGAAGAAAGTTATAATTAAAGATAAAAGTTTTAAGTTTCTTAAGGTAAAATTCTCCATGATATTATGGATAGGAATGGCAGAATCATTTGTTCTGAGGCACCGTGAGTAGAAAAAAAAATAGGTATCAGTTTTACTCTAGTGCCTAGAAAATGTGTTTTGGTCCTATAAGAATCAACAAATGAGAATAATTAGCACTACAAGGTTGGTACAGTTGCATATATCTTTACATCAAAATCAGACTGAAAACAACTGATTAAAGCAATCCCCTGATGGAAGAAGGAATGTTAGAATCATAGAATGATAAAATCACTAAGTTGGAAAAAACCTTTGAGATCATCAAAGCCAACCATACCTGTCCACTACTGTATCATATCCATAAGGACTTTATCTACCCATCTTTTAAATACCTCCCTGGATGGCGACTCAACTGCCTCCCTGGGCAGCCTGTCCCAGTGCTTGGTAACCCCTTCTGTGAAGAAATTTTTCCTAATGTCCAAGCTGAACCTTCCCTGGCACAATTTGAGGTCGTTTCCTCTTGTCCTATCACCTATTACTTGGGCGAAGAGACCAACTGCCATCTCTCTAAAACCTCCTTTCATGTAGTTGTAGACAGTAATAAGCTTTGTTCTGCTTCCCCTCCCTGTCTTCTGGCTCAGGAGGCTGAGTACTCCTAGAACATCTTACCTCACTGTTAAAGAATGAGGCATTAAGTGCCTCAGCCTTATTCTCATCCTTTGTCATTATTGTTCCCCCTGCATCCAGTAAATGATGGAGATTCTCCTTGGCCCTCCTTTTGTTGCTGATATGTTTGTAGAAAGATTTTTTATTATCTTTCACAGAATGTTCTTGGTCATCCATACACACTTAAGTTACGGCTGTTGTAGGGTATTTTTCAAACACTTTATATTTTTTTTTATGAAAAATGGGGAAAATTGTGCAACTGCTGCTGCTTTTTAAGTGTAGCTACCTGTTCTTATCGAAAGAGTAGTACAAAGATGCATTATTTCATTCTGGGTCCACAGTCAGGCGAGTTTTGTGCTAATGTAGTAATTTTTGTTGGTAGTTTCTAACTCATTAGTACTCATTCTGAACAGATGCCTTGGCTCTTTTTTAAGTCCTATTGCCCAATAATTCATCATAATTTGGCTCTGGATTGCTTTGGCATCATGGACAAGAGTTATCTTTGTTGTACCTCTGCTGAAGTTAGTAGAGTAACACAGTATATTCTTGGTCAAGAATAATATCATTTATTTAAAAATAAAGTAACTCTTTCCATATTATTGAGCAGCCAGAAAGCTAGAATAGGTTGTGGTGTTTTTCCATTGGAACAAGATAAACGTAGTATTGTTGGAAAGTTTGAGGTGTATAAGTATGGAGAAAGTGACAAATGGCAGACATTTGAAAGGAACATAATTGTATCTCAGGCACAGCAACCTAATAGCAGAGGAGCTGGTTTGGTTTTTTGGTTTTTTTTTGTTATGTTTTGAAATTCAGATTAAAACCCCTACAAGGATCATTTTGCACGGAACAAAGTGTGTTAAACATCATTGTGTGCTAAGGCACAAATTTATTCCTTATGGATATATATAAAATTAAAACAGTGATTTTTTACAGATACCACTTTCTTTTCAGAATGTTAGTCACCCGTGTCTTTTAGATGTAGCCAGTTATTGTATGGTCTCAGCATGTGATGGAGACTTTATTTAACACTGGGTGTGACTCTGGAACCATGTACTAAGTACCCTAAAACTAGATGTAATTTGTAATTTTTTTGCTCTGTAAACAAGATCCTTGGATTTGAAAACTAAATAAATCTTCTGCTAGATAGATATGTCTACTAACCATATATCAATATCTTCTTCCAAACCAGGAGGGCTGACTGTGATTAATGTTATTCATGTTCACTCAAGTTTGCTTGACTGGTTTATAGATATGAATGTTATATGATTTACCAAGCATCATGAATGAACTATGCAGCTTTATGCATTATTGTGCCTCATCTAAGCTGAATAACTGTTCATGAATGCATCCTTAACTACACTTATGGGTGCAGATAAGCTGCGAAGAATGTTTGATTAAACTTTTCACTAGCATGATTGAGTTGTAATGGCTTAACCAGTTTCGTCCCTTCAGCTAACCTTTGCTATCCATTAGTTTGGTGCATGCTATGCCTGTCAAATTGAAAGATAATGCAGTTTGGTTTCAGATTTGAACTAAGCCATGTTCTCTCACATTTAGCTCTTACATTGAAGATTAAGCTCAACTGTGTTATCTCATAATTGAAGTGAGCTGAAAGCATGCAGGCAGATGGCTACTTCAACTTGGCAGTGTAACCCATTAAGAACATGATAACTTGCTTGTGTCTGAGCCAGGAGTGCTCTCTCTTAGTTCTGCTGCTGTTGCAATAATGTAAAAAAAAAATATTGTGGAATTGGAACAGCAAGTAGCACAGTGATGTGGCAGCAGTTTGCAGACAAATAGTATAACGGGGCTTTCCGGAAATGGCTTTTTTCTCTGTATAGAGCTCCAAGGCAACCTCTTTCCTTAAAGTTGTGTTCTTTACACTTCAGAGATCTTTATTTTTGTTTTTAAGGGAGAAGAGAGGTTTATATGAGATAGTTACAATAATGACGCTGCCTTTCTGGTGTCAAAGGAGCATTATCAAAATGTTGTGTGGAGAACAGACAGTTTTAAAGGATTGAGGAAGCGGAACGGAAGAGTCCAGTGATAAAAAGCTGGAGGAGAGTAATAGCCTTTATTCAGCTGGAACTCAAGGCTGCCAATTTCTCTAACAGCAGTGAGCTTGAAAAACATGCACATACTTGCCTAAGCCACAGGGTACATTTTTATCATTCATAACATTAGTACATAGCCAAGAGTGTTCTGACAACATTTGCTAGGTTTGAAAGGCCAACTCAAGGTGTTTCTCCTGCAACAAAGGAACAACAGGAGCGTAGTTAACCAGCTGACCTTCCTGAAAAGGTTATAAGAAAATTTGTCCTTTGGTCTACTTTTCTCTATCTTTGACTCCCCATTGAAAAGGAATATAATGAATAATATCACATACCCAAACTTTTAATTTCTGAAAATGTTACATGTTGTCTTGAAGGCTTATTAAGGGGCTTCTTATTCTTTTGGCTCCTTGGCTATGCTGCACCTCCCATGAAATGCTCATTTCCTCTCAACCTGGTGTAACAGACAGATATTCAAGGTGAGAAGCCTAGCATGTGAATAAGATCACAGGTACCTTTTTATCTTTAATAGTATCATGTTTTTTGGTACTCTTGATTTTTTTTCATTTTTGAGAGCCAGCTTTTCTGTGGTTAGACTTGATGGCAAAAGCAACTTGAAGGCAAGTGACATCTTTTAGGAGGCCCAGCTCAACATCTACATTTTCTTACCAGTCATTAAAGGCATCTAGAAGCAGCTAGACCATGGATTCAGTGTACCTCTCTAATCTTTGGCTGGAGTTGGGGTCAGCTCTAACTTGGTAATGTTAAGTTGATTTATTTTTTTTTGAAATCTGGAAAACTGACAAATCAAACCCCTATGATACTACATTATCATAATAATTATTTTTAATTAATATTAACAGACTCAGTTTTGACTTCCTCACTAAAAGGTGGTAGACTGCCAAGTATTTCCTATAAATTTAATCAGTTCTGGAAGGTAATGCTTGCTGTGGATGAAATTTAAGAACTTGAGACAATCTTTTTTTTTTGTTATGAAATATTCTTAGTGTAAATGAGAATAAGTTTATGTTTTCCATAAAAGCTGTTATGCAATTATTATGCATGGAAAGTATGTGCCAGATTTGCTTCAAAATGAGTAGGATTAAAACATGCAATTTAAAAGGGAGACATGAGATAATGTACATTAGTAAATCTATAAATTCAAGTCATCTGTATGCTCCTGGGAGACCCAAGAATGGGATGGAAATCAATTTCTCTGCAAAAAATAGGCTTCTCCTGAAATGATAGCACTTGAATTATGCAGTATCATGTGTTGTATTCCTTTCTTTACCTTTTGGTTGATAACAATCTAGCTTTTGGGAACATGGTCTACCACTTGCAAGCGCTTATAAAACTATGAGGACAATGATGTGTACAATGGTTTTAACAAACCTTCAAGGAAATTCCATAATGATGTTTCTTTTGGAAGTAATGAGTTACTTCATATGAAAGTAATGTGAAGGATGGTTGAAGAGGTTCCATTTATTGTGATGCATTTACCATTGTGGTTTATTTTAGTGTTTGAAATCCTGTTTGGATAGAGTTCATGGCTTGTGCATTTATTTCTGTGACTTCCAAAAACCATTCTGATGTTGCTGGCAGAAACTTTGTGTGTATTACAGAATTTTTCATGGTGGGTTTTTTTTTTGGTTTGTTTTTTTTTTTTTTTGATACTACAGTGTCTAAAGAAATCAGTTTTATACTGAAGAAATAAAGCAATTTCAAAGGATTCTGACGGGATCAATGTCAACCACAAGTGTACAATAGATGAGACCAATAGTCCATTCAGCAATATTGAGGAACTAGTCAAGTGATTTTTGAAAGCAATAAGCAAGAGCTATGGGAAATACTAACCACATTAGAGATGCTGGGCCTTTCATTCTTTTTTTTAAATTAGTAACAATGAATAAACTATTAATTGTAAATATCCTGAATGTCAGTCAACAGATTCCATCCTGACGGAAAAAACGAACATATCTTTAGATGAGTAATTTACCTTTACCCCATGACTTTTTAGCAAGCTCATATATCAAAAAGTAAAATATTTTTGTGTTTCTTTTTTCCCCTAGAGAGCAAATATGTAAAAAAGATCATTGTTTTCCTATTGAAAATGCTGAAAAGGTAGAATGAATTACTTATTTTAGAGTGCTCATGGTAGAGCCAAGACTCACATAGGGATCAGATACACAGACCTGGCACAGGGCAAAATTTTTCACCATTGTCACATCTCTTACTTCCTAAATGAAACTCATTTTTTTTATGACATGTGAGCTCAAAATTCTAATGAAGTCATTGATAACACGTTTTCTTCATGTGATCTTCTAATCACCAGTTTTACCAAGAACCCCCCAGACACGCTTAATGGCTACTGACTGGAAACTATGTCTTTGCTTTTAGGGTGTCTATGTATGTACAGACACATGTAAAAGACAATTGTATCCACAATAATGCTGCACTCTCTCATTTCTTCCAGAACTAAACAAAACATAATCTGTACATAACTATCATATGCTATGTGATCTCAATATAGACAGCTTAGATTGAGTACCTTTTGTTGAACTATTTTATTGGAGATCATGTAATTGAGAATTAAACACCCAAATGCAGATGTGACCTTGGCTATCAGTTTAAATTCTGAATAGATTATTTGAAATTAGAATAATTTCTATGGGAACAGGTATCCAAGGAAGGAGAATAGTTCTGAACAATTTATTAGTGGTTTGAAGGCATGAATAATTCAACACCTGCATATCTTTAAATGACGTGCCATGAACTAGATTGCTTCAAATTACAGGAGTATGAGAATTATATAATATCACGTAGATTTGATATTCATCTACAAAGGTTGGTTGTTTGTCAAGCTGTTTGTGGGTTTGCAGCCGACCTTTAAAAAACTTGAGGATGAATTAAACTAATAGCCTGAACAATGAATGTCTTTCAACAAGTGAGCATAATAAATCTTCCTGCTTTGAGAAGGACGCAAGTATAATATTTAAAACTAAAGACAAGCTTTAATAGACACACAGGACATGGGAAATTAATTCTGAATATAGAAAGATTACTTATAGCCATGGTTTTGTTGAGAATTGAAGATGTATGAATGCATTTGAGGATTCAAGATTCGATGCCTTACTTCAAACTGTATCTTTGAAAGAAATAATCCTAAAACTTACCTATGTGAAGTAGGGAACTTGAGACTTCAATCCCTTTACCTTTCAAAACCACGTCTTAGTCATGATAATTACACTGCAAAGTAGGGAATGGCTGATTTGTGTGCTTCTAGTTGAATCATGGGTTGGGAGGGAAGAAGAACTGATTAAAAAGTAGCAATGCCACATATGATTTTTCGACAAGTGGGTTTTAGGACATCATTAATGAGGATAAAATACAGCTTGTGAGATCTTTAGGACAAGGATGGTGCTTGTTTCGTTTAGTGCATAGCTAACAAGCTCACAACTAGGGCTCTTCAATGCAAAGGACAGGAAACGGGAAACACTAGTGTCGGGAGTTCTGATGTTGAGGCATTTCTGTGCTTATGATGTCAGCTTAAGGTGGTAGGATGGTTGAGGTCTGTAACCTCAGTACATGTGCTTACAACTCATAGCATTTCCATTTAGCAGGGTCGAGTGGTACAATTTTAAGTATCTATCCAATATTTATGACAATAGGACAAAAGAAATCTTATTCTTCTAAGGAGCAATATTTTTTTAACACTCCCCCACAACCCAAACAGTAAGTAAGATTATTAAAGAATAAAATACAATTGACAGCTTAGAAGGTAGTCTTCCACTTTTACTGCAAATCATAGAATTTATTTCTTTCTAGCTGTCAACTGAAGAACATGTACTGTGTGGGCTGCTTACAAATAGTACTCTTTCCTGAACAAGACACTTGCTTTAATGCTGAAGTTCAGGCTTGATTTTAATCGCAAGAAAGAGTCAAAAGTAGCTGTGTATATGATTTTGTGTGCATAGAGAAATTAATATATTTAATGTATTAACATGGAAAGTCAAATTTAGGCTTATCATCACATTATTAGCTGAAATGTTATGACATGTAATCCATCTGCATCTGAATCACAGGTTGAATTTAGTGTTGGGCCTAGTTAAAATGATTTTTAGTTTTCAGTGAGATACATCTAGCCAAATACTTAGCACAATCATGTTTAAATTGGAACTATAAAACAAAGTTCTTATGAAATTGGAAAATAATTTGGCTCTGTTCTTCAGAAACGCTGGCTATGAAAGTTGAGCTCTGAGCATTTTCAGCAAGTATCAGTGAGTGAAGTTCTCCCTTGGCACTACAGAGTGGTTTTATCTGTTCAAAGTTGAACATAATTTGGTAGTATTGTGAACTTATTGTTTTTCACGCTTACTGGGACACCAAATATAAAACCAGCTAAGCACCTAGTGAAATGAGGGGATTTGTAGAGTGTAGGTGAAGCTCTGTAACAGGTGATTGTGGCTGCCTCCCCCATATATGATAGAGACATACATTTGTGTGGTTTATTGTTGCTTAAGTGGTTGTCAAATTATAAGAAGTGCTAAATTGAATGCCTAGCTATAAGTTTGCAAAGGGGATTTTCCTGTCAGCATGGAGACTTTTTTATCCCACAGACAGTTTTGTGACTGTAATGCTTTAATTTTAGCCTGTCCTTCATGCAATATCTGACTACATTAATCTTTATGTAAAATGAAAATGAATGCAGTAAAGGGTTGTTCACTTAAGACTGAAATTCACATAAAGAAATCTGTGCTGTGCTCACGCTTTGTATAGCAGAACAAGCATAGGAAGACAATGTTATGTAGTAAATTATTAGTGTGTATTACCTTGGAATGGTAAAGTGGTATAAATTACACACTGTACTGGACATACAAGCAAGACACAACTTGTAATTTGTCTGATGAGAATGGCAAAATAACTTTTTCACATAATAGTGAAAAAATTGTAGAAATTGATTTTTTTGCCACATAAATATGCAGACATTCCTCTGAAATCTGCCTGTTCTGTGACAGTAGTAAAACTTGTGTTGGACAATAATATTTCTGTGTAGCACTGTTTGTGTACAGTTGAGCTTAGGTATTAATCTAGCTTCTCTTTCCATCTTGTAGAATTATTCTGTCAAAACTACTGAAGGGGTTAGAATGAGCTCAGCTATTGGCTGCTCAGGTTAGCCAAGCAGTCTTTCAAGGCTTGTACAAGATATGCAAGATAAAATGTGAGGTTTCATACAAAGGTGCCATTAGCTAGTGGCAGCCACCATATCTGACTGACATGGTACCCATTTCAGAAGATTTTTCTAGGTTTGTTCAAAAGACACTAAGTGTTTTGGGAAATAAGAACTGTGGAAACTAGGCTGACCAAAGAGTGATATTTATTACACTAACATTTGGCTTTACAGAAAGTAGAAAGTACTTCAGGTTTTCTGCTGGAGCATAGGAATACAATTATAAATGCTTTGTGTACGGACACAATGTATCGCATGCTCAAGAAACCTCTGGATTTTAGTGTACTAATTGTCTCCAGTGGAAGCAATGCAGCTTTTAAAAATAAACCTTCAGTGTTCCAATAAGCTGAATTTTCACTTATTTCATTCCTTCTGCAAACCAACACTGTCCAACCTTTTTGCTTAACTATAGCTTCATCCCCATTTCAGTTCAAAACCTCATGCTTTCATCATGTGTGTGCCAAAACTTAATACCATCACAATAAAAATTAACAGCAATTCTGAACAAGGTTACTCTATTTTTTTGTCTCTTGTTTAATCAAGCTTTAACAACCATCTATTAGGCTATGTGTGAATATGTTGATGTAGAGGTTAAATGCTTCAGCAAAGATGTTATTTCTGTCTTCATATCACCAAGAATTGCATTGTCATCTTGAATAACAAGGCAGAAATTTGCTTTAACAGTCCGATGTATCAGATTTCTTCCAAGTCCAAACTGAATAGTATTATAAGTTTTGGAGACTTTGTTACAGCAAGGAAACAGTGCCTCTAAAGTATGCTAATAACATTTGCTCTTGACTTTCAGATGAATGACAATGTGCTTGTTTGGGAGAGCATCCTAAAATAGCTTACCAGGGTAGTATGCATGTTAATCAATCACTATGTTGCTGTTTTTCACATATAAGCTGAAAGATGCCAAAGTGCTGTTGAGGTGTTAAAGGTGGCGTGAGTAGAAGGGAAGGCTAGAGCTATCTGGACATGATCACATCTTAGTGAAAAGGCTGTCTAGGTTTTCTTTCTTAAGACATCATTAGTGTTTCTGCAGATAGCTGATTTAAATGGCTTCTGGTACTGTGGAACTGGTTGTCTTATTTGTGTTAGGATCCACTGAAACTATGGAAAAGTGAGTTTGTGCTGAAACACTATCAGAGAGTTAGACCACAGGCATTATTTTAAAATACTTACATTTTCCTTCTATCTTGATATATCTTCTTAGCTTAATTAGCTTTTCTTATATATATTCAAATATATTTGTTTTTCTTGTGGTAGTCAACTGAGACTGGGAGTTTAGAATTATAGAAAAATAGTTAAACAAGTGAATGCTTAAAGACAAGAATTGATATGTTGGCTCAGCCTTGCCTTCCAAGGTGAGTGAATCCATGTTTTGACGGTTCAAACACCATGTATGAGCAAGCATTCTCAGTGGTTGATATGGTAACAGTCCAAAGTCTCTTGATTATTATGACTGTATATGTTTCCATGAGTACTCTTTAATAGCATAACCACAAGTTGAATTCTAAGATCCCAATTTGACCCATATAATGTATAGGGTTTCAACATGATTAAAAAAAGAAAACATAGAGCCTTTCCAGAGTAAACCTGTGTACTTAAAGTGTGACTTAATGTCTTCCTAATGTCTTAGAAGTACTGTAAACTCCTAGGAAAAACCTTTTAATTCATGTTATAATTTATTTTTGACAAAACAATGCTTTTTTAAAAACTTCATTTTAAGATTATAAAGGCTTCACTTCAAATATGTCCTGTGGACATACAGCCCTGTAAGAAGCATTTTAACACCACAAGGAATATAATTTATTCTAGAAAGCAATCCATTGAGCTTCAGAAGTATGCCATGACTTGAGGGGATTGATCACACAGACTTCAGTCTGATGGATCAAAGACATTTTATTGAGCTTAGCTGTTTCTTTATAACGCCTTTTTAGTTACATAACTGGGTAACCACGAGGGTATCTACAGTGTATTATTGGCTAAAGGTAATTGTCCATAAAGCTATTAGTAACATATTATTGGCTAAACTACCATGCATGCTAAGAAACCAAGTTATACTAAAATTAACTATTTTGATAGTTCTCTTTAATTGTTTTTCTTTCAGTTGGTACTCATTCCCACTGAACTAGCTCTTGTATTTCTTTCAACTGGCCTTTGTTTATCTTTCAGTTCTCTGTTTCAAGGCCTTGTTAGAATTGCTCAGTATCAATTTGTCCCACAGCATCCAGGCCTTCTTCTCTGTAAAATGTTCCCACAATGACTAGCTCGTATTAAAGGCACATGCAGGGCACATGGCTGTTCTGCTATGTTACTCTATATTAATGGTTAACTTTCAAAGTACATAATGTCTTTATCTTTCTCTATGTATTCATCAGGGTATTGTGCTATGTCTAGCTTATAGAATTTGGCTCTACTATATCCATTCATCTTCTACTTGTCATGCAATGTGTAGTACAAGGGTAATTGATAAAGAAATGTGAACTCAACTGAGTAAGATATATAGAGTGACCATACTCTGAAAAATGTGTATGATGTTACATGTTAATAATATATTTAAAGAATGATCTGTCACTCTGGATGACAGATGGCGTTTCTCGGTTGGTGCTGTGAGGAAGATTACTACAGCTATGACATATGAATGAGTGGACTAAACTGTAAACTATATTGGGATCATAAGAAGGCAAAGGTTTTTGTTATTTGTTTTACATATTGACTCTCAATTTCAGAGGGGAGAAACACTTGCAGATAATCACATCAGATGTAAGTCAAAGAAAAACTGTCTCCATGGACAACAGAGGTAGTGTATTATCTGGAATAAGTATGCCTTCCTTTAAATGAGTAAGCTGCTCCTTTTTTGAGCTCTGAAAGGACTTTCAAGTATATGATACTCTGTAGAATGTGATAGCAGTCCTCTTCTCTGAGGATTTGTTGCTTGCAAGCTAGATGGAACTTGAAAAAATATTTTGAAATTGGTTTCTGATAGTGTGTAGGAAAAAACTTAAATATGAAAGTGTTCACCTGACATTATGGGACTTTTATACTTGTACATTTGTATGTTTGTCCTATTTGCTTCTAACTGATTGTTGGAATATTCAGAATGGATTTTGAGCATGTTGTGAAGAAGTAAATAAGGATATAAACAAATGAAATGTGCAGTCTGAAGAAGAAGTCAGGAAGAGCACATATTATTTTTTCTTAAATGTTATTATTTGACTTTCTAAAATAACATTGAACTTATACAATTATTTGACATTCTAGTTTTTGAAGCTGCTTTGAAACATTTCCCTATGCTATGCCTTTTGCATGCCGGTCTCTTAACTGCTACTGCTACAGTTCTGGATATGTTCTAGATTTTTTTTGGTTTGGATATTAAAGTTTATAGGGTTTTTAAAGCATTGTTATTACTATTATTTATTTTTAAAATCCATGGATCTTGACTATTCAATCTATGAACAAGCAGATCTGTGAGTAGAACCAAGAAAACCATATTCATAGGTACAGTTGCAAAAATAAAACTGTGATTGTGGGATTTTTTGTACCAAAATGGAGGGTGGGAGAGGGGTGGTGGTGATAGAAACTCTAGCAAAAAATTCTAGATGTTAAAACAAAAAAAAATTCTACTGAGGTGGTATAGTTTTAGAAGAGGAAAGGAATGTTATCACTCGCAATGGCAAACAAATTTATTCTATTTGACAGGAGAGGTCTTCTTGGAAAGAAGTGCATGTTGTCCAGCTGCTTATCATGCCTCAGGAGCAAGTCCAAAGCACTACAGAAGTCAGGCTCCCTATGACTGATAGGTCATTACTCTTTTTGCTGAAGGGAGCAGATATCTTATAAGAGTATTACAGCAAATTTTATCAAAACATACCTGTAAAAGCCCATGTCAGTTGTACTAAGGAAAGCATCAGTCATAGGCAAGAACAAGATAGAAAACTCTGGGAGAGTTTTCTCAAGCTGTGAGGGAGGAAATTTTCCTGTTGAAGCTCTCATTTTTTTCACCTTGTCGGGACAGGCAGAGGAAGCTGTCTTGAGATTGGTGAGCTTCATACGGAGCTAGAAATATAGGGACAACACAGCAGGAACAAGCCTATATATATTTCAAAAGGGTCTTCTGCTGTAGGTAGCAGAGCTCCAGGTGCTGTTTTAATGAAAAGGAGGAGAAATATATCTAGAGAATTCTGGATTCTAGAGAAAATGGTGTTCAAAAAAAAAAATAAAAGAGAAAAAAACCCCAAACCAAACAAACCAACCCAAAATCATGGAGGTTTTTAAGCCTAAGAGAATATAATGCTGGTCTCAATGACCTTGTAGCTACAAAACAGTATGACTGTTTTCCAAGGTTGTTGACTATTGTAAAAGTTCTTCTTAAAATGTGTAGTTCTGCCTGTATTGCAAGACTGTATTTGACTATTAACAAAACAGAGAGCAAACTTGTTCAGAGCTTGTAAAAGAAATGGCTTGACCAGCAGGTCCAGGGAGGTTATTCTCCCCCTGTACTTGGCACTGGTGAGACCGCACCTCGAGTATTGTGTTCAGTTCTGGGCCCCTCACCACAAGAGGGATGTTGAGGCTCTGGAGCGAGTGCAGAGAAGAGCAACAAAGCTGGTGAAGGGGCTGGAGAACAGGCCTTATGAGGAGCGGCTGAGAGAGCTGGGGTTGTTTAGCCTGGAGAAGAGGAGGCTGAGGGGAGACCTTATTGCTCTCTACAACTACTTGAATGGAGGTTGTGGAGAGGAGGGAGCTGGCCTCTTCTCCCAAGTGACAGGGGATAGGACAAGAGGGAATGGCCACAAGCTCTGCCAGGGAAGGTTCTGACTTGAGATAAGGAAAAAATTATTCACTGAAAGGGTCATTAGGCAACAGAACGGTCTGCCCAGGGAGGTGGTTGACTCGCCTTACCCGGAGGTGTTCAAGGTGCAGGTGGATGAGGTGCTGAGGGACATGGTTTAGAGATTGGTGGGAACGGTTTGCTCTATGATCCGGTGGGTCTCTTCCAACCTGGTGATTCTGTGATTCTATGATTCTAAATTGTTGTCTAATTGTTTCAGTTAGGCCAAAGATTATGATATAAGAATACTCTTAGAAAAGCTATTCCAGTGCTTAATTGTTTGCCTAGTGGGTTTTCTTGGTTTACCTAAATTTCCCTTGTTCCAATTTAAACTCATATTTTTTTTTCCTTTTTATTCCAGACTGGAAAAAAAAGATGTCATCTGTGTTCTCTTGCAGAAAGACCTTGTCTTTCAGGCTGTGATGTATATTCTTTTTCCTTACAGATTATGCCTCTGAAAGCCTTTCGATAACCTTGCTTCAGTGTGTTAACCTCTCTCCAACTACTCCATTCCTTTGAGATGTGACACCTTAAACTCTATAATACTGTTCTAGTAGCTTTGTTAGTGGCAGGTGAAAAGGTAAAGTTACCTAAGTGTCTTCTAGGCTGTATTTCACCTTGTGTATCCTTTCATGATGATTGACTACTTCAATCATATTACACATTATTTAGGTTTACCTTGGGACTCCTTATAATTTTTGATCCTAAAGGGCTTTCACCTAGACACTTGTACTGTGGTGTTGTTATCAAGACTAAAACTTCCTTTCATTTGCAACTCATTGAAGGTATAGATGAGAGGGGTGGTTTGTTTCTTTGTTGGTTTGTTTATTTTCCCTAGACACTTCAACTTAATATCCTTTTGAATTTTAGTTTTGTTTTGTTCTCCCATATAATTTCAACCCTAAATGTCAATAATGAAAAAGCTAACTACTGTTGGGTGTAGGACAGACCCCTTTGGATCTGTCTGTGGTGAATCATTGTGGATAGCTACTTCAGTGTGTTTTTTCCAATCTGTTACGCATGTTCCTTATGGTAACCTCATGTTGTGTCTGAATTTTGAGCAGGTCTCATATGTGACTAAGTCAACAGTTTGTTAAGTTAGACACAAAACTTCTTCTGCTTCTCTCCTCTTCTGCAGATGTGTTGCTTGTTTCATTGAAGGAAGATAGATTAATGTAGCATGATTGTTCTTGATAAAACTGCATCTTCTTATTTTTTTTATTTATTTTTTAATTGTTTAAATATTTACTTCAGTATTTTTTATGAATTTATGTTCATATGGTGGTCTGCAATATCTTCATTTCCCCTAAAGTCCTTTTTTAAAAAAAAGAGAGGCCAGCTCCCACTGTGTTCACTAATTTTTATTGTGAATAATTTAAATAATTTACTGAAACAATCTCAGCATATTCAACACTAGATTTCATCTCACCTAAAACATTTTAAAAACATTGAAAAGAACTCTCCAAGATGTCCTTCTACCATTTTAGCTGTGATCTTATCCCTTTGCCCTGGTATGGAATAAATCATCTCATTGTAAGTTAGCTGTCTAATGAAGTAGGGCAGAGAAATGTTAATCTTTGTCCTTCTCAGGGTTGCTTGTTCTGTAGTAGTTTATATTGAACTAAAATGCTCAGCAGATTGGTATAGAAGTTATCTGAAACAGCTCTGGATTCAAAACTGAAGGCCAATACTCAGATAACAGTAAGTTCTTAACAAACTTTGCTTAAAGATGCAGATGCATACTAAGGGACAAAACTCGAATTTGAGGTTTAGCTTCCTCCTTTTCTCGCAAGCAAGATGATGTGGCAGTACCTGGTGGAGCAGCAGACACTGAGTGTTTGTCAACCAGAAGACCATTGCCTGCCACTAAGGATGCTTAAATGCAACCCTGGCTGGTACCAAAGCTTGCTTTCCTGCATGAGGGAAATGGTTTGTTGCAGAAGGGCAATGTGGTATGAGAATTCATTCTGAGCTGCTTTCCTGCCACTTAGAGTGGATATTTCAATACTATTAATGTCTAATATCACTGATATTGCATGTCTTGAGCTGTAATAGGAGTGTGATGGGATACATAAAAAGCAGCCCCTGATATCAGAGCTGTATGTGGACAATACTTTTTTAAAAAATAAACTTTGCAGATTAAAAAAGTTAATATTGATTCCCTCCTACAAGTCTCAGAAGAACAGACGAATGGGTCCTCTGCTGATAAGCACATCATAACTTCTTGATATTATACATTTACAGCTGACTTACACCTTTTTTTCCATTAATAATGAACTTAAAGCTGCATTCTGATTAATTCTCCTGTTCCCTAATATATTCTCAAGGTAATTTTGATAGTTACAGAAATGTTCAAATGGTATCTTAAATATTCTCGATGGTACTACTTAGAAATTATTCCATTTGAGAGGGGAATCACAGAATCTGGTTTTGAAATTAAAAAATGAAATCTACTTGTTAGCCAAAGCACAAACACGAATGCAAACAGGAATCCATATGTCGTCCCAATCTTTACTACAGAAAGTGATCTTAGTTTTAAATCTTAATATTCTCTCTTTTTGTTTTTGTTGAGGAAAGCAGTCTCTCACTTGAGAGAACTTAGAATTCCACAGAGGTCATCCTTGATTTTTTGTCATTGATTGTGTTATGTAGATGCAATTGTCTGCCAGTGTTTCTCAGCTATCCCAGGTCTAAGGTTTTAAACTGGAATGCAACTAGCATAGGAAGACTTACAAATGTCATAATCAAGAAATATGAATGTTATTAAAGTAGTAATTTCTTTTGACAGGCATATCTTACTTATGCATTTCACTTTCACTGTCAGTATGAAAATAAACAGAGCAATATATATTCATAAAGTACTGTGCAGTCATATTCTAAGATTTTTTTTTGTAGCTCTTTCCTCACAGCCTCTTCTGGAGAGTAACAGTCTCTTACTCTCAACAACTAATAAACCCAGTAGTTTTGTTTTCCTTTTTAAGTGTCAACACAGAAAAAAATTCGGCAAGAATTGCATTTCTCTTTGAACCTGTTATTCCTTGGAGCTGGGGACAATTCTCTATGGGGACAACTCTGACTCTAAACCTAAATTTAACCTAAGCCTAATCCTAACCCAAACTCTAATGGTCCCTGCAGAGAGTTGTCCCTGCAGGGAGTTGTCCCTATGGAGGGTTGCCCCTTTCTGTATTCTTGAACAGAAAGTATTCGGTGTATTTGGAGGAAAATGGGGCAACTCTTACTCCATCCATAAAGTGTAACGCTAGAAATCTCCTAACTCTTTCCATTTCAGTCATTATTTTGAATGTCTTATAGTCTGAACTACCCAATGAGATGTATTTGCTGTTGTTTGAAGTCTGGGTTTTTGCCTCAAGGAATAAAATTCAGTCTGAAAATCTACAATCATTCGGTTGGGTACATTAGTTTTAGATTCCTTGAGGAAACTGCTTCTCCTATTCTGTAGTGAAGTTTTAGCTCCCTAAAATAAATACTGCTCTCGACACCTGCAGTTGTATTTAAAATATAAAAGAATGGGATGCCTAATGTGGTTTCATGTGCATTTAGTGTCCATCCCCCCATGATTTGGAGGCTGCTTTGCATTTATAAGTTGTTGTACTATAAAATAAACATTCTTCATTTGCTTATGAAATGTCAGTCCTATAAAATCTTTGATGTAAAACAATGAGAGTAGTCTTTGCTTTGTTTCCAAATGATAGATTTAAAACCTGTAATTTTAAACCACCTGCAGTTAAAGTAAATACTAGTTTCACAGTCTGACCTGATGCTAGGTTTTACTTTCATGTACATGTTTTGATGTACTTCTCTTTCTTTTTCCACAGAAATGGCACACATTTTGGTAGTGACTCCCTGCATATGGTTTGTTGATTTGTTTTTTCCTCTAGTACCTACTTTTGCTGATGTGCCAGACACTCTTGAGCCAACTGACCCCAGAGAGAAGTAAATTTTGAAATCTAACTTGAATAGAGAAGCTGAGGATTTTTAAATATATATATATATATATATAAAAAAAAAAAACTATGTTAAGCAATAAAGAACTTATCTATTGTTATTTATTTAGACCTTAACAGCACCATAACATTTGAACGGATTTATTTGGGCCTTTTTTTTTCCCTAGATGTTCAATGATGTAACATTTAAACAACGCAACGTGCAGGTCATACTATTAAAATCAATTACACAAGTTTAGGGCTAACTGTTTTCTTCTTCATGATGAAGTCTTATATAACCTTGTATGAATTAAAGAAAAATTGTATGCTGATTATAGAAATAGATTAGGCAAAACCAAAATGCCCGTCCAACCTACTCAGGCACCACCTTCTATCAGAGAGATTATAGTTCATCTGTCTAACTCTGCAGTCATGCCACCCTTTTCAGAGAAAGCTGGATTTGCCTCTGAAAATAAACACCCAAACACTGGAATCCAACAAACAAAAAACCAACTGTCCAACACACAGTTTCTAATAGACTGTACTCTTTCTACTGCTCAAAAAACTCCAAGGGAAATAGCAGTAACTTTTGTGCAATAAAATCAATGATTTTTGATTATAACAAAAATATTTTGCTGGAAAAGTATTTCTTTTAAATTTCACATTTATTAAATCCAGAACAATTTTTCTTCGTGGAAAGGCATATTTCCAGATATATTATATCATGTGCATACTTGCTTGCAGAAACATTTAGGTATATTTGTGATAATCTGTTACAAGAGTAAGTGCTAATTGTATTCACAAAAGCTAATGATATTACTTTTAACGTAAACTAATAACTGCAGATTTGCTCATGATCCTGCTGAAATTAGAGAATTTTTCTATCTTTATGTCCAGGCTTGGAGAAAATGCCTGCTTCCAGATTATTTCTGTGGAACTTTTTTTTTTTCTGTTATCAAAGTGGCAGGAAGCCAGCAAAAAAAACCCTACAGTGAGGCTGTAACTTGCATGCCTCACTGCAAAAAATTTAAGCAATTGAATTGATAGATATTGCTTTGTGAGCCTCAAACTCTGGCTTCACTGTCAAAGCCAGCAGGATGCATTCCAAACTGTTGTCTAGTAAAAATAAGCCAGGTCAAATGAAAACAAGTGAGTTGCAACCTGGAGAGTTTGATCCTTTGGTAGCTCTCCAGGTCTCTGTGGTATTTCTTGATGTTGCTAGGACCATCTTTCCTCCATTTTCTCTTCTCCTGTCATCAGTACTTATTTTTTGTAGGTTCCTAATTGCTCTATGCAATCAGTTATTTGTTCTATCAGATGATCTGGCAAAGTCGACCTTGCTGCCTTTCCCTGTTTCTATCTCTTTCTGCATTTTGACCAATATAGCAGGGGAAAGGAATAGATGATTTTCTGTGGTTTTCAAATCAACCTGCTCTGGTCTGTTAATGTTGGCTTAGTCTACGTGCAAATTGTATATTCTTTTACTACAGAGTCTCTTAATGGGTAGTCATTTGACTTGATTAATTTGGAGCCTACATTAAGGATACAATTTGTGTATAGAAATGTTCTCAAGTATTGTAACATAAAACATATTTGGAAAAAATAAAGGTCCTCTAGATGGCTTAGAGTTCAGCATATTTTTCCATCATAACCTGTCATTATTAAACAATCTACTGTGATTTAGGGTCCTTCTGAGCCAGTGCATCTGTAAGTGCAGGTAACTCCAGGTTCAAATTGAATTCCACTTGTCTTGTAATGTTTTACCATACATGAAAGAGCTTTTGTTGCTTTTTGGTGTTGCCTTTTTGGCCACAAAATGAGCAATAGGATGTTTTACTTTAAATTGGAAGTGAAATTATTAGTCAGTAGTCTGTTAGAAAGGCCAATCAGATGGGTAGCAACCGTTGTCCAAAACATACATGAAAGTAATAAACTCTTTCATCTTCTTTTCTATTGAAACATGAAAACATGAATTTCTGTTCCTCTGTGTTTTGTGTTTTTTGGGGAAGGGTGTTGGTGGTGGTTTGGTATTTTTTTTTTGAATGTATCTAGTCTTTTCTTGAAGAAAATACTTGCTGATTAAACGGCAGTGTGAAAGACACTATTCACAGCTCAGATGTCAGAATAGTATGTTCATAAATATGTTGTATAGTATATATGAACTGCATCACGCCATTTTAATGGGTTGCTTTTCTATAATAAGAACAAGAAGTCAGAAGACTAAATTTTTAAAAAAGTGAAGGTATGGACTCATTTGCTTCAGAATTTCAATTTTAAAACCTGATTGACATAACAGTACTGAAGGAAAAAAGTCAGATCACAGGGCATAAAACCATTGTATTACAACCCTGCCGTTAATGTATCAGTGGCTGAATATCCATGCAATGGAGATGCTATTGCATTTCAAGATATATTGAACTAGAGAATCCAAATGTTGTAATGAGACATTGGCAGCTAAATCCCTTTGGGAAGCCTGTTGTCCCTTCTGAAGTACAATAGAAATAGTTAAGATTGCTTTTGTTGCATATCACTCTTTTTCCTTTGCTTCTGTTATTCACACCTGTATGTTTTCTGTTTTAACCCCTTTTGTGTACTATATTACACTTGTTATTTTCATTATAGTCTAACCTTCTCATCTTTGCAGGCAGCAAAGATCAGCAACAAAAAATTGATGAAAGAGCAGCTCCAAAGAAACAATCAGGTCATCCACATCTCTCTTGCTTCTAAAGAGAGGTTGCTATACCAGGCCCATGGTGATTTTATGGTATCAATGAACATAAGGTAGTTTTAACTCTTGTTTTTCTTAGTGAGATTTTCTGTATGCAAATATATTTGATGGAGGTTGTATGTGATAGTATGTTGGCTGTGTGGTTTTTACCTGAAGTCAAAAATATTACAAAGTCAATAACTTCAGAGTTTCAATGTGAGTGTATATATATAAATAAGACCACACAAAAATGATGTCTGTTTCAGGAGCAATATATTTCTACACTATGGACTTTGCTTTATTTTTCTGTAAGTATAAAATATTTACATGGTTAATTTCCATTCATTCAGGAAGGACTACTTCTGCATATAGACTGTAACCTCTCCAAGTTATGTTACAATCATTTTGTATCACTTATTATTATGCTGTTACATTTAGGCTGCCTGTTTTTTCGGAACAATTGTTTTCACAAGTCTTTTATTAATTTAATTATTTAGAAATTGATCCCAAATGTCCAGATGTATCGAAGTGTGTGGTGGATGCAGGCACTGCAATGTCAGCATTGCGTTTGTGTTGAGAAGGTGCTATTCATTCAATTGCTCTCACGTGCTTTAGATTTCCAATTGTTGGTCGTTGTCCTGGTTTGAGCTATAACCAGAATAAATTCCCACCTTAAGTTTTCATTTCATGGAAGGAAATGGGAGAATCCTTCTGATAAATACATACAGCTTCTGTCAACCTGCATCTTTAGATGGTAGCCTTTATGGTAGCATACAGGTGCAGTGAGGAGTATTCTAAAGAAATGAGCATATATTATTTTTATATTTTATTTTGCACCAGGGTAGTAGAACAGTGTCAGGGAACTAAAACCATGAAATGTAAAGTGCTTTGTGTGTGCCCATCCCACTTCCAAAGCTGCTGTTTTATAGATTTTGAGTGAACTTCAGAAGAGTTCTGTTCTACATTCCTGTTATATTGGCTGAGAAAAGGCTTTGCTGTGTATTAATACAATATTTTAATTTTAAAAGCAGATAAGTCAGGACTTTAATTTGGAATTTTGGATGAGAAAAAAAAAACACTAAGGAAGGAAATAACTTCTATCTTTCCTTGCAAACAAAGTTTCTGTGGGTTGATGTGGTCTGCAAGGAAAATATAGTGGTATTTTCATTGGTTTAATCCTTGTTCCAGTTACCTTGGCTACCTAATTTGCAGTGTTCATGTAAGAAAGTGCTTCTTCTCTTTCTGAAAACTTGAAAACTTTAGGAAATCTCTAGCTTTATAGTTGCCAACTTGTATCATATTTGCTGTTATGTACAGGATAGATGTATTTAAACTCCCACTTCTCTTTTAGTGAATTTTGTGTATTCCTGCAGTAGAATAAGAGAAAGTGTTTAAGCATTTTCGAGGTATGCTGTTCTGTGATTTCATTTTGCCCTTGATTTCCAGGAAGAAACATTAAATGCAAATCATTTTTCTTTATTTGCAATAGGTCAAACTAATTTAGCTAAAGATCACACTCATCTGCATAAAGATTATTGTAAACACAATAAAATTCAAAGTTCATTTCTGTGACTGAAAGCAGATCAAAGGTGCTTTCTGTGCTATTTTAATCCAATTCAGAGAATTGTAATGATTTTAGTAAAGGGTGAAAGTCCAAGGCTTTTTCTTGCTGTTGTCCTTTGTATAACTCTTATCAACTATTCACTGGTCTATCATTGTAACGTTCAATGGTGAATGAAGGAGAATCTGGCAAGGGGAACTTAGTTGAGGTACAAGACCTCCTGATGTATGCTGTCTTTGTTGATATGTTTCATCAGTTGAACAGCAGTGGCTTAGAAAGCAGAAGTCAAACATACCCCTGATTATGAAACTAGAATACTTACATTCCATTACAAAAGTAAATGGTGATCTCTGGAGAGAGGCTGCAGAATGATTGTGCTTTACCCAGTTTCAAAAATAATGTTGAATAACAGACCTGTATGTGGGATCTTAAGGTGCTTCCTGATGCTTAAGGGGGAAATGGGATATACTTTGCTTTGTTTCTGTAAAATGCTAATATTGCTGGGCTTTTCTTCTGCTTAATGGTCAGAATATTTTCTTATTGAGCCGATATGGCCTTTTTGAAGCAATTTAAGTGCAGGTTATTAGGACATGACACTACTCTTAGGCTAAAAAAGTGGCATGAATTATGAATATGTTTGACTTGTTACCTGCAGATAATGATCTCTTCAGAAACCATGGTTTCCAATAGACATAATCAGAAAAACCTACCCAGCATTCACTGGTCAGCAGTTTGATAGTACCATTAGTGAAGATGATTTGTTGATGTAACAAATAATGTAATATTTTTTTCCCCTCTCCTGAGTTGATCAATTGCTCTCTAGTTATCGGGAATAGCATTTAACTCTTGTTTCTATAATACGCACTTGCAGTAACTTGTTATAATTTATCGCAAAATCAAAGTAGTTAACATAATTAAAATAGATTTGGCAAAGAGCAAGGAGTTAGAGAGAAATACTTAGATCTATTTTTACCCTTTTTTTCACTTAGTTCTGTGCTGGTGCAATGAACTCTGTTTCTGATTTCATTATGACAATGAGAGTGCAAACCTGCTAAGCTCTAGCAGTAGATCAGAACCATGGAATGAGAGAGAGGTGCAGTATTTTAGTTGTGGCTAATGAGTATTACAGTTATTCTCAAATATTTGTATGTTCTGCTCAAAAAACCAAAACCAGGTTTGTATTATTTGACTGTGCTATAAGTACCATAGATCATCTTCTGTTTATTTTTCACAGTTAACAGAATTATATCTGTGGACCTATGTAAGACCTAAATCCCTTTCTTCCCCCAGAAATCCCCAACCCAAACACCCAAACAAACAAAACCAATAACAGAATCAAAATATCAAACCCCATATGGAATGAAAGGAAAGCCACGCTTTCATTAAAAACCTGAAACGTCTAAGTTCATCTAACTCAATGATGAAAGACTGACTACACAGTCATATGTAGGTTAGTAGGGAAATTTCATTCCTGATGCAGAATGTTTTCTTCAACTTATAACTCCTCCAACTAGTAAACTCCAGTCTGAAATTACTGCGTTCAGCTGATTAAGTCCATTCTGGCTGCAATGAACAAAGCCCTCTAAAAGCAATAAAAAGTGTTGCTCCCTCAGTACTTCCACAGAAATGTGTAGGATATTGTCCACGCAAAGACATTTCCCAGTAGAATATCTCTTTTCACTGGTAGCCTTTGGAAATTGCACAAACCACAAAGTATACACCTATATGTGCCCTGTGTTGCTCTGTGAATGTAATGCATTAGTATTCTGTTAGAATGGGATGTGAGACACAACATTATACTCAGATTATTATGCAGGCCAGATCCTGAAAGTATGAAATGAAGATGCTAGTAAATGTGACAACTTAACGACAACAGTATTTGATTTCATGTTAATTTATCTCTTGTAGAGAACAGATATATTGTTTTTTAGACACATCTGTATTCCTCAAAGAAAACCAATTCAAATCAAAAGAAAGGTTGAATGCCAGGAATAAGATCATTTGGTATGATAAATGGATCTCTGAATGATCTTAGTGTGCCTGCTGAACAGAAGAGTTTCAGGGAAGACTGGGAGAAATTAGAAGTTTTCAGCTGTGAAAAGTTTCTTGTTGCTGATATTAGTGACAACTACCATGTCTTAGAGCTACGAAAGAAAAATCTAAAATTATTTTATCTGATGCTATAGCCCCTTCTGCTGGGAAGTAAAATGGGCAAGTGGATTCTGTTGTGATCAGAAATAAATCAGAATCACCAGGTTGGAAGAGACCCACCGGATCATAGAGCCAACTGTTCCCACCAGTCTCTAAACCATGCCCCTCAGCACCTCATCCACCTGCTCCTTAAACACCTCCGGGTAAGGCGAGTCAACCACCTCCCTGGGCAGACCGTTCCGTTGCCTAATGACCCTTTCAGTGAAGAATTTTTTCCTAATCTCAAGCCTGAACCTCCCCTGGTGGAGCTTGTGGCCATTCTCTCTTGTCCTGTCCCCTGTCACTTGGGAGAAGAGGCCAGCACCCTCCTCTCCACAACCTCCATTCAAGTAGTTGTAGAGAGCAATAAGGTCTCCCCTCAGCCTCCTCTTCTCCAGACTAAACAATCCCAGCTCTCTCAGCCATTCTTCATAAGATTTGTTCTCCAGCCCCTTCACCAGCTTTGTTGCTCTTCTCTGGACTCGTTCCAGAGCCTCAACATCCTTCTTGTGGTGAGGGGCCCAGAACTGAACACAGGATTCGAGGTGCGGTCTCACCAGTGCCGAGTACAGAGGGAGAAGAACCTCCCTGGACCTGCTGGTCACGCCGTTCCTGATACAAGCCAAGATGCCATTGGCCTTCTTGGCCACCTGGGCACACTGCTGGCTCATGTTCAGTCGCTGTCAACCAACAGCCCCAGGTCCTTCTCCTCCTGGCAGCTTTCTAGCCAGACTTCTCCCAGTCTGTAGCTGCACAGGGTTGTTGTGCCCCAAGTGCAGGACCTGGCATTTGGCCGTATTAAACCTTATGCCATTGGACTCTGCCCAGCAGTCCAGCCTGTTCAGATCCCTTTGCAGAGCCTCCCAACCCTCCAGCAGATCCACACTTATACTCAGCTTAGTATTGTCTGCAAACTTGCTAAGGGAGCGCTCGATGCCTTCATCCAGGTCCTTGATAAAGACATTGAACAGGACTGGACCCAGCACTGAGCCCTGGGGAACCCCACTTGTCACTGGCCTCCAGCTGGATTTAACTCCATTTCCCACCACTCTCTGGGCCCGGCCATCCAACCAGTTTTTCACCCAGGAGAGTGTGCGCCTGTCCAGGCCAGAGGCTGACAGTTTCCGAAGCAGAATGCTGTGAGAAACTGTATCAAAGGCTTTACTGAAATCCAGGAAGATACATCCACAGCCTTTCCCTTGTCCAAGAGTTTAGTCACTTGGTCATAGAAGGTGATCAGATTACTCTGATAAGACCTGCCTTTCATGAACCCGTGTTGACTGGGCCTGATCACCCAATTTTCTTGCAAGTGCTTCATGATCGCACTCAGCGTTATCTTTGCAGAAAAGAATTCTGTGTAGGGTAGATAGGTCAAACTTTACTGAAGTAGTTTGTATCTAGTTTGTGTTTGTCCTTCAGATTAACATGTTACAGTTATACCTCATCTGAATTTGACCTGTGGAAAGAAGCAGAAACATAAAAGTAGAAAAAGTCAAGATACTCAGATAGTATGTTACAATTATTTATATATTCCTCCAAGATGGGCATTTAACTCCATTTAGTTACCAATATACTGCAGTGTGCTAGGAGAGAATGTTTCATGTTAGTCATCCAGATGTTAAACAGGTCACAGGTGGAAGAGAAGGAAGTTCTCAGTTAATGGGTAGTGTTTCCTATACCACCAATGTGATTTAATTTATCTGAGTTGCATCAGTGATATAAAATAAAAAAATTAATAATTGGAATTACTTCAAGTGAAGCTCAAAATATTAAGGTTGAATTGTTTTACAATCTTTTCACTTGCAAATTGTGAAAAATTTCCAACAATGATCCAATTTTCAGTAATGTTCACTAATCTGTAATATTTTAAAGTTGTCTAGGTCTGTTGGTGTAAACGTTCTTATGCTGCTTGTCCTTTAACATAAGAAAATAAACATACCAAACTGTGATGTCCTTTAATTATCAGTTTGAAGAATATGATGGCATATATTTTATCGTCCCTGGAAAATACAGTAAAGACAATTTCCCAGGGGTTTGTTTCCAAATTATACTGATCTAAAATGATCTTTTGTGAAATCAGTCTTTGCAGAAAGACTCTCTTGGAAAGCTCGTGTATTACTTATGCCAGAACTCTGAATGCATATTCATGGTTATTCAGTTACCTTGATGCTTTAACAAAAACAGAATTAGTGTACAGCATTGGAGAGGTTTTTCTGAGACAAAGAAAGAATGTTCAGCACCTACTGGGTCCTTGAGCCATGCAGAGGACTCAATACATGTTAAAGATTCCCTCTCTGTTTCAGCAAAACCTCTCCAATTCTGTACAGTCTTTCTTATGACAGCTGGCTGTGCACTAGAATCTGTTTCAAGACAAAGCCTGGCAGTCCTAATCTGGGTGATTATTGCTATTTTTTTAACCAGATGTTTGGGCTATACAGGAACAGAGTACCTGGGCATGATTTTTACTGTGTCTAGTGGAGTATGTGCCATGAGTGTTAGAAATCATCCAGCCTGTGTGCATTTTTGTATGTGACCAGGTACATTTCCTCCAGGTGATAAGAAGCCTCATTTTATTTTCAAAGAATTGGTTTAGATAGGTTTGTAATCAAGGTGATCAGCCTTCCAGTTTAAAATAGTACTGATTTTCTGAAATAAGTAGTAGACATAAATCTGTAGGTAGGCTTCTATTAAAGGAATTCAAGATAGCAGAAACTAGCCATCAAATGTTAGGAACTGTTGCCTACTTTCTTGAATGATTTCCTCTATACGCAGTGGGTGCATTGCAATAGGTGATTCTCATTCTATGCAATATTACAATCATAACAATTTCTGTCTGGAGTTGGAATATTTCATTAAAGAGAAGTGTGTGTTGGTCCTTTTATGTGAACAACCTGTAGAAGGGAATGAGCAAAACGGATTTGGCCAACAGTTACAGAAAGCAATGACTGCTGATACTGGGGAGCAAAAAAAAATAGTTTATAACTCTTCAGGGCTTAAAGTTTAAAAATTATTATTAATACAGTGAATGAGTCTTGAATCTTGGATCTCGTACGATGACTGTTTTAAGAGACTGAGCCACTTATGCTGACTTGGGACTGACTCATCTTAAATGGGAATTATCATTGTTTTCTTCAAAAAAGCAAGACAAATATGATTTCTTTCAACTTATAAGGGTTCTGAAGGTTGTAAAATTGAAGAAAAATGTTTCAGTCAGTGAAAGTGGAAAGGAGAAAATATCTAATCTTCAAGCTCAAGTATCATAAATGTATCATTACCTTGTGCTGGAAGCGGAAATATAGCTTTTCTGATAAATATTGCTGATTTTATATGAGGCTAAGAACATTGTTTAGGGCCTTTTGGTGCACTTGTTAAGACATTATGCATGCTTCTTTCTTTTTTAACTTTTTTCTTTTTTTCTTTTTCTTTCTCCTAAAGTTATAAGCAATTTGAAAGGCTCCTTTGATAATTATTATGGCATGTTGGAGGGGAGGGCAGGAACAATTAGGGTTTTTTTTTTTCAGTTTGTATACTTTACATCTATATTCAATAAATGCTCAACTTATAGCAAAGATAGAAATAACTCATTCCTTCTGCCCGGGAAGTACAAAACCAGATTTTATAATCTGTGGACATTGATTTTGTGTGGCTGAGGTGGCCTTTGTATAGCATGATGTGCAGTGTGTCCTGAAAACACTGGGCTTCCCGTTCCCGTGTGGACTCTGTTGTGTGCTTACAACAGACCAGAACTGCTATTGACTTGATCTGGCATGCTTCACAGTTGCTACTGAGATACATGGCAGATTAAATGGAGCTGTTGCACCTGGAAACACTGGTAACCAAATTCTTCAGAATTTGACAGTGCAAGCAGAGCTTGCAGATGAAAGAAAATGCCTGGGGAAAGCCTTGATGTGCGGAAGCTACTTGCTAAAGCAAGAGAGATGTGCCCCAAAAGAGAAACTATGTGAGAGAAAGAAATTAAAACTGGAACTAATCATAATGCCAGTTGGTGCAACAAGTAATAATTTGATATTAACAATCTGTTCTAGTGTTGTAAAACTCACTGGGGGGGCTGTTATGGAAAGCAAGATATTTTCTGTAAGAGTCCAAGTAAAATGATGGTACTGACTGTAACTTGTAGGGCTAAGTATACTTTCCTGGGGTTATCTGACCCTCTGTTATTGTCTTCTCTTCCATGCATCAACCTAATGAACTATTGCATGAAGCACTACAGAGAGTAATTTGGCACCTGTCAGCATTTTCCTAGGTGGCAAGACCACTGTCATATGTCAGCAGAGTAGAGAGAAGATGATGAAATCAAAACGAACAGCTTAAAATTGTCAATTTTACTTGCATTGATCTTCCATCATGTTTTCCATGCTAGGCATGGCTCTTCCCTTGCTGAATCAAGTCGGAGTGCAAAATATTGAACAAGATGTGGGTTTTGAATATGATTCTTAATCTGAAGGTAATTTAATAAAGCATCCTCACTAATTTTGTTAAAGATCTTTTTGTTATTAGTATTGTTCTTTGGAGGGATAGCCAATGGTAATAATGGATTAAACCCAAATTTCTCATTATAAATAACACTAAATTGAAATAGCTGATATGGTAAATTCACTTGGAAAGTTAGGTTTTCCAAGTTAAATAAACCCTTCTTTTTAAAATGTTAAAAGGCTTTTTATTGCTGATTTTGAGATAAACAGATTTCTTCCCTTTTTAAAAAGAAAAAATTTGTTAAGTTATAATGTAGGATTTCAATCAGTTTTCTTCCTCTGGGATTGGCATTTTGATAAACCTACTCATTTTACAGAGTATAATTTCAAACAGAGAGGAGGAGTCTTTTGTGAATAACTCTTTCTTGTTTCTCACTGTGGTTTAAAACTATTTAAGTTCAGTTTGTTACTTTTTCCACTGGTTTTAACTATAGGAGTGCACTCAAAATTCCACACATTCCTAAAGTTCCCCTTGATAATGTATGCACAGAATACGTTATTGTCAAACACTATTGACAGAAAAATATTCAAACTATTTTTTTTTCCTAAAGAGAAATTGAACTTATGACAGAAGAGCTCTGCACTTTACTTTTATTATTCAGCAAACCATCTCACTAAGAATACCTACTGTTTATGGTTCATAATCTGTGTATCCCTGACCTAGTTGTCTGAAATGATACTGAATCAATAGATTAAATTGCTGGGGAGAAGAAAGCTAGTTTACTGTGAGCGAATCTTAAGAATATTTTGAAAGATTTACGGAAATTTCTACTCAAATTGTCTTTTCTTTGGCCTTATGAACTAAAAACTGAAGTTTAAAAAAATTCTCAGAACAGAAGTGAAGTGCTGAGTGAGTACATGTGCACCAGGTTTCAGTAAATGAAAGTAGACATAAAAAATCTCCAAGATACTGTGTGTAAATCAAGACGTGAATGGTTAGAAAATGAAGAAAACTTGTGGGGGTGTATTTATTAAATATTTCACAGAGTAAATGACATGGAAAGATGAATGTAAAGTCATTCAATATTCATTTGCACAGATGTACACTACCCATCATCTAGGTGTTTTTTGAATTTATTCAAGTTTTTTTCTTCTGCTAGGAAAAACTGTAGAGAAATGAGGAACAGTGGGCAGAGTGAATGCAAGTTAATGTTAGATATGGGCAGAGACATTTTATACTGCTTTGCCCCATAGAATAAGGAGCTGCCTGTGGTGATGTTTCAAAAATGATTTCTTTTGCCAGTAATCCAGAAATGAAGCATTAATTTGGTTGATGATTCATAGTCAGTAAAAATCATCTCAGTATTCTGTTTAAAATAACTAGTGGACAACTTGAGTGACATCGGTGCCTCTTTTTGATACGAAAGTGGATAAATGAAGCACTGTGCTAAAACCTTCTGAGCAAGCCCCTAATTGTAAAGGGTGTTGTGTCTTCCAGCATCGGATGCTGTGCTTAATTTCTCCTGGTATCTTTCAGCAATCTTTCTGCAGAGGGCAAAAATATATTAATTTCATAGCATTCAGTTTAACCATTTGCTTTTTCTCTGCTAAGTGCAAGGTGGATGACAGCATTTTATCTTTAAAAATTATTAAAAAGAGTATTTTGAATTGAGTTACATCTGTGTATTTGACATGAAAACTGAATAACGTGTCTTAAGGTGACCTCTATTTTCATGTTATGGAGACATGAATGAAAAGATTCCATGACTTTTGTTTTATAAGCTCCTTTTTAAAAAATTACTCTCTCAATAAGGATATGATATGTAGTAGTGATATATAGTTGTATTTAAAAATCACACAGTACCTCCCAAGAAAACGTGACAGTGCAGGAGTATTGAAGAAGGCTGTACAAGAAGATACTGAGAAGCAAACACATTCTTGCAAGTTATTTTTTTTTTTTAAAAAACGGTTATTAAAGGAATCTGGTATCTGAAGTTAATTCATCAATGGTTTAATGGTTACATGGGCAGCATAGATTTATGGGATCTGTGTTACATATCGGAAAATATTGACATCAGTAGTATCCAAAAGTGGAAGAGACTCATGAACTTCACCTTGAATCCTGAGCTGTCTTTATGAATTCTTATGACATTTATCTAGTTGCCTAAGCACTTCCTTCATCATTTAAGCCCTAAATTGAGTGCATGGGTAGATCTGTCATGGTGACAGGGTGGGAAATACTTTTTTGTATTGTACCCAACCTCCCAATTAAGGCAAAAGGGTCATCTAAATACCTTACTCAAAACTGAGATCTGTGATTCTTGCATTGCTTTGATGATTCCAGACCTCTAGATTTGGTCTTCTAAATTTTTATTTGTGTTAATTGCTGTGAAATCCTTGAAATACTTTATGTCTTAAAATTGCCTCTTAGTCTCACTTGTGCTGCCTCATTGTCTTTCTACTGCCTATTATGAAATCCAAGAAATTTCCCATGAATCTGTTCTGTGGGTGATATTGCTACTCTAAATCAAGCGGCAAGACCTAGGAGAACTTGTATAGCTTTCTTCCTATCAGGCAAAGAACAATGAAGTTATTTCTTCAATGTCATGAAACGTTATTTGCTACCACTGGTGTTCGGAATGGTTTTTCATTAGCAAGTTCTCATTTTGTTTTCTCTCAGAAGTTGCTGCTCTCCTACAAGATTTTTTTTACCCTTTTTTCCAGTCTTATTTCTTACCTTTTGGTTGTTTTCCTTTGTTTGTGTGGCAAGTGCTATAGTTTTGCTCTTCACTGATAACTGGAAAGCCACCTTTCATGTGCCAAGAAAGTTCATGATCTACTGCTGGTAAATTTTACAGCAAGCCAATCCTAATTGTGATGGTGCTAACTATAGAATTCAGAGGAATCAAGGACAGTGCTAATAATCAACTGCAAAATGTGTGTGTGAGGGCCTATATTGCAGTCATTCAGAGTTATATTGATAAAATTTCATTTGTGTAAAGCTCAACTGGAAGTTCTTCCAGCTTTGGTGAAAAAAAGGGAGAGGGAAGGGGGCTTGTTTTCATAGTCAGAAAATGGGTCAAAGGCTTCTCCTTAGAATTTCGGTACAGTAAATGTATTTTCAGGTGTCAAATCTCTCTCCTTCTCAAATATCAATGTGACTTTTAATTGCTCTAGCTATTTGTGAATTCAGCTGTGTTATGCTGTGAGTGCCTTTCTGATTTTTCCAGTTTTACTCTTCCTATCCAGAGCCTGTTGTGAGCACAAATGACAAGACAAGACCTTTTTTAGTATTCAAATCTTTCCCATAAACTGCCTTTTTATATAGATATCTGTTAAAAAATAACTTTGACTCATCCTGGCTTGTAAATATTTGGATTATGAGGTTGGAATCTCTTTCTAATGTGAAAGTCTTCATTGCTATATTTATTCTGGTCAGTTATATTATCTCATAATTTTTTTCCTGCACACTGTTTATACTGCTGATAAGGAAGCAAAAAGTAAAACAGTGTGTTTAAAACAAATCAAGATTACTCAGAATGGGAGGCTTCAAAGTCATACCTAAGTCACAATGTAGTATACACTCAGCCTTATGGATTGTGGGTATCCATGAAGACAACTTCACATCAGTCTTCAGGAATAAACAGATCTGATGTTTTTAAATAGTCAGGTGTCTTCTTGTGATGATTTATTTTTTTGGAACAGCAGTTATTTCATCAGAAATGGAATATTAAAGTCAAAGTATCCTACTGTTGTACGAAGATACCTATAGGTTGTAACTATTTGACAAAAGGAGAATGTTTGTAAAAATGTAAAATACAGTATCATTTGGATTGATCACCTCTCCAGGTTGTTATACTGATGAACAACAGGGACACTCAAACACTCCCAGGAGAAGGCAGACAGTCCAGAGCTGAAGCATGGAATCTGGAAGTTCTGTATTTAATTCTTGTCTGTGAAACAGCTCCAGTGTGCTCACCTTATGGTTGTGCTGTGTGTCCTGGAATGAGAGCAGTAACAGCTGCTTTACAGGATTTTTACAAAGCTAAATTTCTAGGTATTTGCATTTTCCATCATGATAACAAGAGGTTCAGTGTAAGAATAACTTATTTTGCTGATACTTCGTGCAGAAAGGAGGTGTGATCAAAGAAATCTAACTGCAAAAATGTATATGTAATTATATCTGAGCTAAAAATTGTAACTTGTACTCCACATTTGTAAAGCTGTCCTTGCCTATAGTACTTCTGTCTATAAAACAGAGCACATTGCTGCTGCTTTAATTGCTTAATAATTTGAAGGTGCTCGTTGATTTCTACAATTACCTTTCCTTCCTTCCTTGCTGTAATTGCAAATATGTAGAGATGTTTTACCTTTAAAGTGATGCTTGTAATACAGCATTATCTTGATGTTTCTCTTGTTCAGGAAATACTCTTTTTAAAGATTTTAAAAGAGTTTAAAAGACATTTAAAAGGTTGTATTAACTTACTAGGAACAAGGGTTTTGACAGTTGTACTCTTAGCATACCTGATATCTATGCTTCTATTGTTTGGAGTATTTCTTCAGCAACCAACAATTGTAGGAAATACAGTGTGCTCTTATAGAAGATCAATGCACCTGTAGCCTCTTCAGCCCTAGGAAGAGAACATCTTGACAATATATTACTTCTTTATTTCAAAGTAATGGAGAGGCATGTTATGGAATGGCCCTAACTATTCTTCCTTCATGTTTACTACCGATTTAGCATCTCACTTTATGGTTCTTTACCCAACGTACTACAAAAACTACCACACTTCTAAATCTTTCTTTTTGACTCTGAGCAGAAGCAATGAGAACAAACTACTACTTCCACAGTGACTTTAAATCTCCAGCACTACTATGCAGACTCTGTAATCTCTGCTCAGCCCTCTTTTACACTGTTTGCAGTATAAATTTATAGCTGTTTTTTCTAGTGAAAATCTTAGACACGCATATATCTCTAAAGATATCAAATATGTTGTCATTTCCATGTTGCAAACAGTAGGAGGAATTTACGACATATACATGTCCATACATGTATATATATATAAATATATTTTGCACATTTTAGACAAAATTAGACAAAAATTAAATGAAGAAACCTTTGAGTAGTAGAAGAGTTTAAGGGCTTCTATGAAAATTTATCCAATACACTCCAGCTGCAGTAATCTAATCTAATTTACAATTTCCTCCTCTCCCAGTGCACCACCCTGTGTTCACCTCATCAGTGAATCTCTGTAGTCTTCATTTACACTATCTAATCCTCCAATCACCTTCCTTGTCCCCTGTTTCCTTGCTAAAGTATTTTCAGCTATTTTCCTTGCCCACCTCCATGTGAGCTATTGACTCTGCATGAGGTAGTTAACATGGCTTTACAAAGCAATATAATTGCTGGTTATCAACTGGTCTTTCTGCTGTCTTCAAATACAAAGGCTAGCTAGAATGAATCACATCATTATTCTTCACAAAATCATGGAATGGAAGGGGGAGAGGTTGGAAAGGACCTCTGGAGATAATCTAGTTCAACTCCCTTCCTAAAGCAGGTTCACCTAGAGCAGATTGTATAGGAAAGTGTCCAGGCAGGTTTTGAATATCTCCAGAGAAGGAGATTGCACCACCTTGATGGGCAGCCTGTTCCAGTGTTCTGTCACCCTCACAGTAAAGGTTTTCCTCATGCTGAGGTGGAACTTCCAAGGTTCGAGTTTGTGCCTATTGCCCCTCATCTTGTCTCGAGGAATCATTGAAAAGAGTCTGACCCCATCCTTTTGAACCCTGCACTTTAGATTTTTACAAGGATTGATAAAGTCCTCTCTCAGTCTTCTCTTCTCCAGGCTAATCAGACCCAAATCTCTCAGACTTTCCTTATAAGACGGGGCTCTGGTCCCCTAATAATCTTTGTGACCCTTCTCTGGACTTTCTCCAGTAGTTCCTTGTCTTTCTTGAGCTGGTGGGGAGCCCAGAACTGGACACAGTACTCCATGTAGGGATTCACTAGGCCAGAACAGAGGGGGAGCAGAGCCCCCCCTGACCTGCTGGTCACAGTCAGTTTTACTGTCAGCTGGAGGCAGGATGAATCCTGTAAATTATGAAATCCTGTTTACAGTGGAAAACTGTATGAAAAATATTTGAAATCTATTCTTCTATATGAGGTGATATAGTACATCCAGTATGACAATGCTACAGGTAGGGTAAGAGATGTATCTCTCTGGTTATATAGGTAATACCAAACTAAAAAGATCCCATGTGAAAAATTTGTGTGATGTTTAGTACAACTACTACCTGTAAATTTAAGTAGAAACACAGAATGTTGCAGGCTGGAAGGCAGTTTTGGAAATTATTTGATTCAAAATCCTCGTTCAAAGCATGAGCTACTCTAGAGTTAAATCACACTTCAAAGTTCTTGCATACCATTACTTGTGAAGAAAAGGCAGCTGCTCTCCTTTTCTATGAAATCTACTGGAAAAAAATGTGTAGGTGAAAGGCAGAAGAGTTTTCTTATCTCATTCCACCTGGAGAAAACAAGGTAACTGAGAAGCTACATATTTTCAGTTGAATAGACAAGTATTTATTTAATACTTTCAGCAGGTATTGACATCTTACAGGTGCCTAAAGCCAAGCTGTTCAGTGATAAGTCTTTACTGTTTGCTTTGGCCTTCAGGTCAGGAGTTATGCAGGGATGTTGGTTTTGGGGTGTTTTTGTTTTGTTTTTTTTTGATTTTTTTTTTTTTTTTTTTTTTTTGTAAATCAGTGTTAGGCCAATGGTCTAGAACATGAGAAAGTGGAATACTGTTAGTAAAGGTTGATAGAATTTAAAGTTTGGTAGAAGGGACTCTAAGAAGAGGAGAAGGTTAATTATGCTAAAATCTTCTTCCCCTTGTGGTCATACTTTAGAACTGCAAGGTGTCAACATACTGCCCCTAGTCCTAACTATAGCCAGTACTTCAAGTGCATGGGAAATCTGTGTATATACTTCTGGACGCTGGATAAAATATGTCTTATTTCTCCTTCAAGAGCAATAAAGAAGCTGGATGTACCCTTTTGAGTGGAAGAAATCTTAATATAACTCCCTCTGCATGTCTTTCATAGCAATGCAGAGTTCTCAAGGGAGGGGTCTGTTTGGTTGTGATAATCACTAAGGCTTGGATGCATTAACTCCATAGAAATGTCTTTGTTCTGAAAACAAAAAAAGTAGTTAAAACAAAGTTAGTATTTCTATGAGTGTGAATATGGTTTAGGGAAAAAGAAATCAAAATTGAAACCTACTTAAGATTCATTTTTTTCTGGAAATAGTAATCTGGAGATATCTTATGGCAAAGAATATTTTTAGTGAGTTATTCTGCAAAATTTCCTGTGTACATAGGGCAAAAGTTTTGGCACTACCAGGTTCCCACTGTTTCTGTTGAAGCATGCTCCCTCCTTCAATGCACTTAACCATGGAACCTGTATTGAAAAATGTTTTTCTGGTTATTTTCATTGAGTATGTACACTATTGCTTTTAGCCAGCTTTAATTGTTGCAAAGTAATTTTTTACTGAAAAGCCTAAATTTATAAGATTGCAGTGTTTTTTGTTCACCACCCAGCAACCCTGTTTTCTATAAATATTACATTGATTCATTGTGAATAGTGCTTGGTAAAACCTCAGGCATGGCAAATCCCCCAGAGTATGAAGAATGACAAGCTTTTTCTCTGTACTGCTTGTATCAGAAAAATCTGTTTTTCTATATTCACATAGTCTTACCTAAAGTCTATCTAGATTAAGACATCTCTAGAAATATGTCCTTTGTTACTTGGATGTGACTTTTAAGTTCCTTTAGATCTCACTACTTTGCTGATTCCTGCTCTGGTAGTTTGGGAAAGAAACAGTTCCTGGTGATTTTCTTCAAATGTCAAGGCCAGGAGTATATAGGGGAACCTTCACCACCTTGTTCATCCATGGGAGGCATATGTGATGAAGTAAGACAAAAAAATGTGTAAAATGATCTATCAGTTTCCTGTTACTTTAGATTTCTGAGTGAAGTTTAATCATTTTAGTAATGGCAGGATTTTTGTTTTGCTTCCCAGAAAGCTTGTTCCTTTCTGCTGGAAGTCACTGAGTATAACATTTATTTTGTAAGAGTTCTCAAGCTTAGTGCGTGATGCAGTCACAGACCTGCAAAGCTTGAGCTGCAATTCAATACATTTTCTGAAATGGGGAGGAAAAAATAATTTGCAAGACCTAGATGTACAGAATAGATGGACAAAAATATTTAGTTAAAGTTCCTGTACTCCTTACATGGCTCTTGGATAGTATTGACATCACAGAATAGGATTTAAAATATCAGATTTTCAAATATTGAGGTGTATTATACTGCTATTTTTAAGTGTGCAGTTGAACAGAACTAATAAAAAAGGAAAATAATGAGACAGAAGAGCTTTGTAATCCCTTGAAAGAGCTTCTGTAGTCCCCAAAACCTCAGCCTGGAGTTCTAAGATATATTTTTGCCACCTCAAAAGCTACATCTTAAGCTTCTCAAAGGCCTGGGCCTATTATTTAAGAGAAAACATGAGGGTACAATCAGCTTTTTAAAAATGAAACTGAAGAATATGTGCGATATCTTTTTTTTTCCTGTGTAATGGCTTAATGGATCAGGGTATGAGCCAAGGAGTATCACTCAGGGTAAATGGCATTTTATGTCTTGTGTTTTCTTTCAGAAAACATTTCAATGCAAAACTTTTCCAGATTTGACATTAACCCTGGACTGGAGAAATAAAGTGGTAGTTGGCAGGTTAAAAATCTTTACAGTAAGAACAAGCTCCTTTAATCAGAAGGGAATTAACTGTGGTGGTGCTCTCCTTCTGGAGTGTTCTGCTGCAGTAGACATAGTCAATATTATTATTGCTGTTGTTAGAACTAAGCAAATAACTTTCACTAGGGAGATTAATCCAATAAAATTCATCTTGGTTATCTGCACTGGAACAGTCTATATGCAGACAAAGACTTTTAGAGCTCGAACTGTTTTTATGTCACAGATCCATACATTAGCATGTATCACGTGTATTATTTTCAGATAATACTTCCTATTGACAGTTGAGTTGTATGATAAAGTTGTATGCTATATGCAATTTTTCTGTTCATCTATGATATGTAGGAACATTGAATTTCTGATAACACGCATAGAAGAATCCAGAGCTTACTCTCAGCTGGAAATCATGTTGTAATAACACTGGATTGTAACAGCCAAGATACTACCAAAACAGTTAGCAGTGGGTGATACATTAAAACTCAATGTACTGTAAGTAGTCAGATCACAAAAAAAAACATTTAATGCAATGTCAGTATCCCTGAAATGTCTACTCAGTAGAATAATCAGTTTAAAGAGGATTTAAAATCAACAATTAAAATTCATCAACACCTGCTGAACAGAACTTCCTGTAGGCAGGAACGCAGGTGGTAGCTCTGTCCATTAGGGAGGGTTAGATCAAATGTGTCTCTATGTTGGCTTCAGACCACCGAATTTTTTTTTTTAATTGTAGTACTTGTTGTTCTTTCTTGCACAGTAACTGTATAAATTAAGAGTAAAATATAAACCGTGCATACCACTTCGATAGAATGGACTGGAGTCTTCTTTAAAAGTGTCAAAGTCCTGTTTAAAAGTGCGCAAGAGTTGCACCTCTAATGAACACTGCAGAGATTTAAATTTTTTTTCAATAAGAGACTATTTTCTGAATTTAAGCAGAAGGAGTGGAAATATAAATCAGCTGGAAGGTAGAATTAACATCTCAATGAAAAAGGGGTAACATAGTGAGGAATATGACTGAGTTGAACATTGAGTCCATTACCGATACATCAAAAAATAAAGATAAAAGTAAAGAAATCATGTATCCCTTCATAATGTCTTATGAAGGAAACAGAAAAAACACATGATAAAGAAATCATGTTAGGACTGCTAAAGAGAATTATTAATGAGATCAAGAAAAGAGCTAATGTTTTTTCCTCTGTGGGTACTTAAATGCAGGTGATTCAAAGAATAGAAGTAAATCCTGAGAACACTGAAGTTTTGTTGCTTTTTTATGTAGGTGAGGATTCTGCTTTCTAGATATTTCAAGAGTGCCTGCAAAGTGTTGAGTGAATGACATGTGAGAAACATTGTGAAGTACAACTCCTAAGCGAAATTTGATCAGGGTATGATATGCCAATTTTTAAAGCTTTGATAATCTCTAAGTATAGAAAAATGTGGTAATTGCTCCATGGTGGCTTAACTTTCAATGCAAATCAGAAAAGAAATTAACCCCCACTTTCCTCATATTAGTACAATGAAGTTAATTTCTAATGGCAAAATAGATATTCCCAAAGAAAGGAAAAACTATTCAACTTCTACAGCATGGAGAAGTGTGGTATTAGAGAGATTTCTGTATTCTAGTCAGGCTTTGAAGAAAACTGATATTTCTCAGTTTGTTTTAACAGTTTAAAAAAATATTCATATTTTAAGATATTTGGAATTAACTTTTTGCAGTCCCTTCTTGGAAGGAATCAAAGTTAATTTGTCTTCTGCAGATAAATATATAAAACATTTCATTATGACTCATTATTTCTAGAATAGACAGAAAATAATTATATAGTGTGCAAAGATAACAGTATGAATGAAAGAAAAAATATATTTTCTGTAGTTTTTTCTGTCTTTTAGTTTTATTTATCATAATACCATATCTGCATGATATCTAGCAATGTCTTTAATTCACCTTGTAAATACAGACTGGGCTGAGGCATGTTCCTATAGTCGTGGTGACCCAGGCATGCACACTGCCTCCAGTACAATGTCTGCAGAGAAAATTTCATAGTGTTCCTAGATAATGCAAGCAATAAAACTTTCTAAAATTCATAGGGAAGTCAAGATTATTGATACTAGGTAAATGGCAATATTGTTGTGGCAGAGTTAGATGCTATATGGCCTTTCCAGAATGATCACTATCAAGCAGCAGTCAGCAACATGTTAAGATTTGGTGGAAGTGTCATGCCAGTGCCCTGAGCTCGGCTTGATATCACTTCTAGATTGCGCAAAGAACTGTGAGGTCTGAAAGGGTCATTTAAATAAAGGCAGGAGAGAGGGTATCTCAGAAGCAAGTTATAGGGGAACTAGTGCAAGATAAGATCATGTGGCCCTGGGAGGTGGTGTTCTGCACTCTTCAGAGGAAATTGCTGTGCTTTTTGGGGTAGTTTCTATATCAAGAGAGTCAAAGTGACAAAGCATATTATATTTTTATGAAAACTGTGTTTCTATGAGGGGAAGCAGGAATGTAATGGGCAGTAAAATAATTGTGATATGGGGAATAAAAATGGCTATGTGGAAAAAAGAAACAGGAGGAGGAAAATATTTTTTTATAGTTTATACAACAGTTGCTGTAATAAATGAGAGAAATAGTAATTTTGCATTTGTAATAAAAGTGTTGACTTTAGTGTTATCACACTCTAGTTCAATGGCTAGCAGGACTGAAATGCTCAAAGAAGCTCAAGCCTGTGTTGGTGTTGTAGTTCTTTTCAGGGAAGACACACTTTCTTCCAAAGCTAAAAAAGGCTTTATTGCATTCAAGGAACTGACAAGTCAGAAAAATAAACAATCTTTAATTGCTTATGGGAAAAATGTTATAACAGTTAATATGCAAGATGGGTTATAATTTAGGGACTGCTTCAGGTTTCTATTCTGCCTCATAATCACAGATTAAAACTGGGTAAGAGGAAAAACCCTACGTAACTACAGGGCTTCTCTTCCGGTGATAATGTTAGAAACTTCATACAGCTAATACCAAAATGTTCTTGACAATTTTAAGTGCTCTGAAGCACACTTTCTAGTTCCATTTTACATCTGACATGGCATAAAACTACAGAGACTTGATCTTAGCAGATAAGGAGAAATTGATTTTCAGAACAGAAAATCGCAGATAAGTAAGTAGAAATCATTGAGACTTGACCTCAGATGGCTTTGGTAAACATAATATAAATCCAAAGAAACAGTATATGTACTTGGAATTTCAAAGAACTTCTCATCTAAATCTGAAAACAACAGAGGCCAATCACTTCAGATTGAGTATATAATGTAGAAAAAGTGTGTGTAATACTTCAAGAGTAAGTATTTAGGGATGTTTTCTAGGGATACAAGAAGCCTCAGCCTTGGAACAGACAAGGTGGGCAAAGTAGTTGTAGAAGTTGTAAGTACTTTTTTAATTGTAAACTGATAAATATGTAGCTAGAGTGCAGCCTTGTTAGAAGCCAAGTGAAGCCAGATGTATATGAGAACTCTTTAAGTGAAATAAATGTGGTGCTTAGTCTAAGTGTTATAACTCAGAAGTCAAGGAACGCAGTAAAAAATTTAAGGAAACCCAGCTAAATTGGACTCACTTTAATCAGTAATCCCCTTCTTGATTTTATTCCGGAAGTTGTAGAAAGGGTTGAAAAAAGCAAAGCTCTAGACCATTAATATTGATTTTCATCAGTGCATGAAATACTAAGCAAATATTGAGCTTGAATGTAAAGAGTTAAAATTAGATTATAGGGCTGTTAGTCTAAAGTAGATCTTCGAAAAATAATGTAAGGGTTGGAGTTACTCTGTTTTCTGTAACCATAAACTATGTGGCAGGAAGAGCTGGGGAATTTCCACAGAAGTTGTGAATTCATATACATAATCCATTTTTCTTAAGCTCTCTTAAAGTTTCCAATTTCTCTTATGCTATCAACTGTACTTTGGATGAAAATCTTATTACTTCACTGTCTTTTTTTTTCTTGTATTTGATAAGAAACTGTGAATCACCAGAAGACTCTGAATTTTCAGTCATTTGTAAGAACATTTCCAGCAACAGATGACTTCTGTTAGAGGAACTGTATTGCTACTTTCTCCCAAATGGGAGCCTGTGACTACTAGAGAGGTTATCAAGAACAAAGAAGGGAGGGAAGTAACTCTATGCTTTGCTTTCAGGAAGCCTGTTTTCTAATGGAAGACCAGTTTTGCTCTGTACATAAGATGAATAATAAAATACTTAAGCTCCATTTAAATCATAAAATATGAAAATATTTGAGAACTAAATGGATAAAAACCTGAGAGCAAGCTGAGACTTTCACTTATGACTGAAAGAGGAGCTGATGACAAAGACACAGATATTTTGGTTGTTGGGAGAACGGTAAATAGTGAAACAGAAACATGAACTAGATAACATGGGGATTTTGGAAACCCAAAGATGTTCTGCAGCTGAATATGAGGTTGGATATGAAGTAACAGACATTCGTCTATGTGTAAAAGTACCTATCTTGTACTTAAGGAAAGCATTACACTAGAAGAGGATGAATTCTCAGCAGTTCTGAGTGTGATATAGGGATCAAAAGGGCTAATTGGAACTTTCGATATTCATTGGTGAACTTCAGATAGAATAGTAAGATTATATCTGGTGGTGTTTCAACGTTTACAACAATGTGCCCACCTCTTACGCGAACAACTTGTGAAGCATTTTTTGATAAAGTGGGAAGGACATGGAAGAAAAACAGTCAGCTATGTCTCCATCACTACTTATGACTCCAGGTAGGCCTCCAAAGAATAAAATGTACATCAGAAAAGGTGTCTTTTAACCAGATTGCATGTATTCAAATAATTAGGCTTATAAGTATGATGTTATTATTGTTGGGCTTAACTGTAACTGTTCAGATTGCTGGTGGAGGACAGGGAGAGAAGTCTCTGTTTCTCTGTTACTTTGGGGTGTTTTTTTCTTAGAAACAGATATTTCTTAACTGTTAGTATGTACACTAAAATAATTTTACACTAATCCTTTTTTATCATTTTAGGCCATTAATTCTGTTTGCGTTTCAGAAATCAGAGATTTAAAAATTATCATCTAGAAGTAATTTGTATTGAAACCTTCTAGGGAATGAATATGATCACAAGTCAGCATAAAGTAAAATGAATTACTACAAGGAAAGTAGTATTTAATTATTTTGTCACATAATTCATGCTTAACATTATGGAAGTTGCCATGGTGACCTCCGAATGAATTTGTTATGTTATACTTTGTTTTAATTTGCTTGCATGTCATTTTCACTTTAAAGGACTTACATCTATGGCTTGTTGGAAAGACCAATTGTAGTAGCAGTTTCGAGGTATTCTGTTGGAGATTTGCTGTTTGTACTGATCAGGAAGTTTTAGCACACTTAATTTCAGGCCTCATGTAAATAAAGTCTTACAATTATTGCATCAATCCACAGTAGCATTTAATTTTAAGAGACACAGCCAATTTGCTGTAGACTAGACTTGAAGTTTGATGACTTAATTAGGCTTCTTAACCTGTTATCTTACCTTTCATAATTAATACCATAATCATATTCACCTAAACTCAATTATGTGGAAGTCACTGTGTGAATTTTTATTTAAAAAAGTGGAGAAAAATCTGAGCACAGTAAGATGTCTGTACGCTCCCCAGGGTGCAAGTTCTTTAGCAACTGGCTCTGTAATTAAGAGGGGAATTCCATGACTCTTGTAATTTGGAAGACTGCTTTTGTATTTATTACAAATTCTGGGCAGTGTGGACAAAATAGGCCTTTTAAGTACAGGCTGTAGTTGAATGTATTTGAAAACAAGCAGTCTGCAATGTACAGGATATGATTCAGTGCCTAACCTTGGCTTATTGGTGCAAAAGATGTTGGCAACTTGGTTGCTTGAGCCTATCAATACTTCAAGCACATTTGAATAGATGCTTCAGGCAACTTTTATTTTTCTTTTTCTTGATTACCTCTTTTAACCAAAGGCCCATCTTGAGATTGAGCTTAACTGTCCATATTTGAGCCATTACCTGCAAACTGGGTGAATTCACTGTGAGTGAATATGTGTTGTTCAAGGTTGTCTCTGTATCCATACTTCATATCAGTTAACTCACAACTGGTCTTTACTTACTGATTGAGTTAGATGTTTGGATCATGTATTTGCAGATGAAAGAATCTGCACCAGAATTCTTTAATGTTCACTTTGTACTTTCCATCACGTACCAGTGTCATCTCAGTTTTGCTTAGCTTAGTTTCAATGACCTCATCTCATAAGACCACATCTGCTGTCCCAGAGCTCAGGAAGAAAAGGATGGGTTTCTGACTTCTGTTGGTTATTGGAGGAGTTCTGAAGCCCAAATCCAGGCTGCCTACATTTCAAAGCCAATACACTATCTTAAATTAAGGTGAAATTAAATATCTTTTGCTGAGCCTGCTCAGGTCTTAGACATCTTTAAGAAATAATGTTTCTATAACATTTTGGGGACTTGATTTATTTGAATAAAGAAAAGATCTGTTTTGTATTTCTGGGAAAATTTTTGATAAGAGGTTCTTTCACAAATCATGAAGGATTTTGAAGTCTTGATTGGAAATTCTTACTAAAGAGAAAACAAGACTTTTTGAGCATAAAAATAATCTGTTAGTTGGTGGCTCCAAGAAGTAAACCCATGCTGTCTGAAATTATTTCTGTCTGTGCATGTTCTTTCCAGTGCAGTACAATGATAACTCTAATGTGTGCATTGCAAGCTCTTGAAATTCATTAAGTATTGTGACCTTGAATAACTCATACATGGGGTACAACCTGGAGGCCGTTGAGTAAAAGATCTTTTATTTTGGCTTGTGAGGAAGTGAAGGTCTGAAAGAAGTAGCTGTGCATCATGAATGTCCATATTTGGGGACCGTGCCTAATGCCGATACAGTAGCCCTTTGATTTTTTTTGCTTATGGTTAGAATGTGGTTTTAAAAGGGTTGGCACTTTTGTCATTGGAGATGAGCTGTGACAGTATTGCAAAGAAGAAATAAGAGTGGCTAGGATGGTCGTGGACTATCTTCCAGTGCTGAATGATTGAGTGGGTGAGATGAGAAATGACTACCTAAGAGCTCTACAGGTGGAGATGACATGAGCTTTTTGAGTACTTAGCTATGTATATGTCAATCAATGTTAATAAATATGATAAAAATGGGTATTTGTTATTGAGAGATATAAAAAGACTCATTGTTTATTGGTTGTTGTTAGATGTCTTGTAAATTAATATCTAATCTCCTTTACTTTGGGTCTAGCAATAAACTTGGAATCCCACATTTAACATTCAAAACGTGATTGCACATGAAGGCTTTTTTAGGTAGTTTGGATGGTTACTGTGATAGAAGATATCCAGTTTTATTAATAAAAATAAAAGAAGAATGATTGGTCTAAATTGCTTCTCTTTCATCACAGTTACAGAACTCTTTAAAAACTGTCAGAAAACCTACTGTAGGACAAATCTGTATATGGTTGATCAAGGTTGTTTTCTAGAAGTACTGGGCATTTCCCTGATCCTAAGAGAAGATTCCATCCTATTTCCTTTTAAGTTAATATCATGCGATATTTTTATTCTCTCTATGAGGCTGCGATTGCATGCTTCAAGAGGCATGAGCATTGTTCCCTTGCTGAACTTCAAAAGTGCCCCTCTGCCCTTAGGAAAGAAAATCTACCTGAAAACGTCAATAAACAGTCAACACCAGTGTATTCATTTTCACTTACCTTCAGTCTTTGAAAATGCATGAAGTGAGGTGGAATGAAAATGGCTAGAGTATGCATGAGAATATTGATAGATATTTGATATAAACTGGAATTGTTTCTGATGGTAAAGCAGAATAGGTATGTATTTATTTTTTAGCATTTTAATGTTTTAATGAAGTGAGTGTTTTCATGTCTAGAGTTTTACTTTTTTAATTATTATTTTTGTTGAGTTTGTCTTATTTTCTCTTACAGATTTTTTCCAGACAGGTCAAAAGCAAGGTAAGTAGGTTGTGAAATGAACTGTAGTGGTGGGGAAGATTGATTCAATGAAAACATATGTATCTGTGCTGTGTGAGTATACAGAGATTATCTGTGGGTGCATGTGCATTAAAATTGATTGATTAATCTAGAATATCTGTAGACCAAACCAGACTAGAAGTGCTATATTCTTCTGTATACCATGTACAACTTCTTTAAACATTTATAGTGGCAATTTTCCTTAGATTTCTGTATATTTGACAGCTTCCTTGGACAGAGATTATTTTCTGGTAGCAACAGCAGAGCAATATCTGATGTTCTGGTCAGAACTCTTAAGTTCACCATAAACAAGATTTCCAAGTGGGAAGTGTAATTGTGGAAACTGACATGATTGGAGAGAAATACATTTATTGAAAGAAAAAGGAAAGAACTTAAGTGAAAAAATATTTCACGCCTCACTGTAAAAGAAAGAGATTCAATTGAAGATTCTTCAGCTCTCCATGGATCTCAAAAACAGGGATAAAACATTTCCAGTTTTGCATTTTAATCTCACTGAATTTTCTGTTTTCATTCATCGTTTCATTCAAAGTAGTTCTTCAAGTTGCCCTTTGATGTCTTTTACTAAAGAAAATTGTAAGGGTTCCTAGACTATTACCAGCACAACTACAGTAAAGATAGTTTCAGAACCATACTGTATTACGTTCTTTGCAGTGTTGCATTGCTCAGCTAATAATTCAGAAATGTTGGAATATGTGCCCTATTTTTTTTTTTAAGTTACAAATTTCTTGTTTGTTTCCTGAACCTTAGAAGTACCTTGGGACCTAATTCTCAGAAATGATTAGCTCTGTAGCTAAACTACAGCACTCGCAGTAAGCATTCCCAGACTCTTCCAGGAGCTTTGAGAAATTCTCTCTTACAAGTTGTTCTGAGCTGTAGTTCTTGGTGGCTGTTCACTCTGCCAGCTTTTTCCTTCCCATCCAGCTAGACTCAGGAATTGCTCAGAGATATTGTTCAGTATTGGACACGTATGGTTGGACTCAAAGATCTCACAGATATTTTCCAACCAAATGATTCTATGATTCTATAGTTTTTGTACCATAGATAATACTCCCACATCAGCGAACTGAACACAGGTAGAGTATCAAAGGTTGAAAGCCTTGTATATCCATCCCAAGCTCTCAATATGCAGTCAGGACCGTATACTCTAGGAGCAGAAAGGATGAATAGTTTCTTGATGGTTGTATTTTAACAAGTCTCAAACTTAATATAGTCTCCTTATAGGGCTGAAAATATCTATCTTTCAAGTAGGAAAAGATTTAACTAATTTTTATTTTATGATGTGTTATTGCATATATAAGCCTAGTTAAGAACAACATTTGCTGTAACTAGCACAAAGAGAACAGCCATGGAAACAAGGCAGGAGGTGTTTCACAGTGCAGGACAAGGCTGGTAGTATTCTGAGATATTTTCACAGAATCACAGAATCACAGAAAAACCAGGTTGGAAGAGACCCACCGGATCGTCGAGTCCAACCATTCCCACCAATCCCTAAATCATGCTCCTAAGCACCTCGTCTACCGTAACCTTAAACACCTCCAGGGAAGGTGACTCAACCACCTCCCTGGGCAGACTGTTCCAATGCCTAACCACCCTCTCCGTGAAGAACTTTTTCCTAATCTCAAGCCTAAATCTCCCCTGGCGGAGCTTTTCACTGCTGTGTTCCTAAGCTGAGCTATGAAAAAAAATCATGTGAGTGCAACTACCCATGCTGCAGGCAAAATTTCCGTTTTGAGTCCAATATCTGTGAAGTGCTGGTCTGCTGTATGAAAACTAGATATTTTCTTTGACTACTTTACTCCGATTTTTTCACCATATTACTAGCAAATTTGGTTGAAACATTTCATTCTGAACTCCTTAAAGATATTTGATTTCTTTTCAGTAAATATATTCTTCTGTATGATCAGTAGAGTTCTATCTCCATTGTGAATTATTTGAGAAATAATTACTTTTCTTGAGACAAAAACTTGAAAGGATTGCAGAAAATACATTAATTTTTAGGTTTAGCTAAAGAGCAGATGCATTATTTAGCTGTTGGAGTTGCAAGTTGAATGAAGCATATGGATTGCCCATTATAATAAAAAGTAATTTTCTCTATCTAACTAATTTAAGCATAAAAAATTATAATGATCAATCTTGTATAGAACAGACAGGGATAACTCAGCAATTCAATGTTAATTGTGTTATCATCCCAAAGCCCACATTGATTTTTAAATTACATTTACAAAATGCTCAGTCAGGTCCAAGACCTAATAAAATACCTACGTGGCATCTACTTTAAACTTACAGAAGAATATCTCTGGTAATAAATTTTTTTCAACATTGAGGAGGAAACAAAGCTGTTTAGGTTTCAAAACTAGACTAGGAGTATTTGTGCTGAGGGAGTCTTGCCCTGTAGACTTCTAAACAGCATTGGATTTTCAAAGGGTGAATGTTTGGCATTGTCTTGTGGTTTAACTTCTAGAGGGACCTCTTGGAGCACTGTCGTTGTGACATGCTTTTCATGATCTCATCCACAATTTTTCTCTGAGAAATTTTGCAGGCAGAGCATTGATTTGTCTGGGTGCTCCAGTTATTTGTCCTTGGATGAATTTGTCTTGTGATGAAAAAATCTGCTGTTTGAGAAATGGCAAGGTGAATTGAGAATGACAAAGTAATGAGAAAAGGACTGAAACCTATTGCCATCACAAATAATAGAAATGTAAGTTTCTATCTGCCAGCCACCTCCCTTATAAAATAATAGTTACTGTCAGGTAGGGAAGCTGCAAGAAATGATGATGTTGTTTAAAAAAGCATTTCACTGCTATGTTTTCTCTTATGAGCAGTGTTGATATACGTAGTTCACGATGTCCACATGATAAACAGTGCAGCCTCTTTATGAAAACAAGTTGTTTTATATCTCACCCCCAGAAGTAACAATGTATGGAAAAAGAGAAATGACAATTGAGTTTAAAAAAAGTAATAGGTGTGCCATTGTAATTAATCAGTAAGACATGACAGACTGTGTGCCAGGGCTGCTTAATCACCTCACAGGTGCTTGGTGAGTCATGGTACAAATCTGAAGCCTTCCAGTGCATCCAAACGGAGCATTAATCAACAGTGCAGGGCAGTCTGTGTGGCACAGTAACACTACAGAGCAGATGCCTTGAAACTCTGACTTATTTCAAGGAACAGCTTTGGTCTCCATAACATATGGGATAGGTCTAACCCAACCTTGCAGCTTAATTGGTCCCACATCATCATGAAGTCTTGGTGCCAACTCTAAGTGCTGCCTCTCTGTACACTTTAACCCTGGAGCAGACCTTGTTCTTGTATTCCTGGGCTGGTTGATAGCCTGGCAGAGCAGGGCCCTGCCATTACGTTTGTAGGGAAATATTTCACCTGTGCAAAGGATACCTATTAAAGCAACCTTTGCTTTCTTTTGTTTTGACTTTCTCACATAAGCTCCTCAGAAGGGGCTGATGATCATGGTGCAGCAGAGGATAACAGGGTCCCTGGAGGGCAGGAGCTCACTGTTCCCATGTGGCTTTTTTGTTATTACTGACCTGGAGGTGAAGCTGCGCTAATCCAGTGCAGTCAGGAAGACTGGTTCTAATGGCAGATGTCTCCAGCCTTTTAACTAAATCTCATTTTTGCAGAACTTTCCTGGGGGCCCTTTTAAAATTAAGTTTAAAACAGGACTTCGGTATAGTGACAGGGGGTGTCGTACGGTAAAAATGGAAGGCAAGAGGAAAAAGTAATAAGTGTAACAGATCTTTTATGTGGTAATTCCAGTGTTTTACAGCAGAAATCCCCTTTACTTATGTTCTGTAAGTGGGAGTTACATTTATCATAAACAATACTGGAGCAATGTATGAGGCAAATTAATAAGAGAAGCTGTGTAGCTGTCTGCAAACGTATGTAGTGATTCTGAAGTATCAGAGGTGGGTTTTGCATATCAATTTTCCAGCATGAAAATGACAAAAAAGCCACAAGGCTCAAAGACTTTGTTCAGCGATGCTCAGAGTTGCATCCCTGTTCCTTCTCTTCACAAAAAAATATCTTTTGAAGTTGGCTACTGTGCAGATGATTTTTCCAGAGTAGAGAGACTCAGGAAATTGACTCACTAGAAAGGTGAGTAGTATAAGACAGTGTTCACTACATATTAGTTACGTTGCTTTCTACCAGCTGTCTTTTAAGTGTGATGGTTAAGATTTAACTAGAAAAGAGTTTACTGCTATTCTTCCCTTAGTGTTGAAAAAGATCCAGTAGAGCCAAGGAACATGCCAACAGGTTCTTCACAGGAAACCTTGTCCAAAGGAGTGAATGTGTTTTTGCTACGCTAATGTTTATCTTTGGAGGGAATCTTACATCACAGCCCACAGATAATATTTCAGCCTTTGGCCATTTGGGAAAAAAAAAAAAAAAAGGCAAATATGGATCTTGGAGAGCAAAAATTAAATATCGTGCAAGCTGAGCCCCAAACATACTTGTTTCTTCCCACTACCTTACTGCTCTCTTTGAACGAGTGGTGAGATCACATGGAATAGACACCAAGAGAGAAAATATCAGTCTGTTGTTTTTATGGAAAAAGCAGCAAACCACAGAAAATATTTGAAATGAAAGGTTTAGCACAGAACACCAGGGCTTCACTTTTGATCTCCAGTCAGTCAGGCAGAGACAAGAGCTCAGTAGATGTTAGATAGATGCTCTCTTTATTAGAACAGAACTTTTCAGTCTGTTAGAGAAGTGCTTTCATCTTTCAGTCAAGACAGGCTATTACTAAAATTAAAGAAGAGAGTTAATGTGTTGCTAAAGGACTTTAATGAATATTAAAAATATGTATGTGGATCCTCTGATTATTTTGCCTTTTATTAATGCTGGATTTATTTTTAGCTAATTATGCCAGACCATTTCTATCTGGCTAGTTCTTTTAAGTGTCTTTGTCCAGCTCTTTTCCCCTTGCATCTAATAAAAGCTATCTTATTTCTTATATTGGCTCATGAAAAAAGTTGGAGGTGCTGCCAAAGAGATTCATCAATTCAGTCCTTGCAGGAGCTGAATCTGAACTTAGATGCACAAAATCAGAGTTTGTTTGGGGATCAGATATTTGACTGACATCAATATTAGTCAAAATTTCCAGACATATCAATCACATTGTCTTTCCTCCGTAATACATATAACTTGAATACTGTTAAAAATAAAAAATCAAAGCCAGAATAAAATTAATCCCTATAAAAGAGCAATGAGTTTACAGGCAACAGTGTTTACTGTGATATTTCTTTTCAGTTCCTTGAATTATGTTGTGTTGCTTAATGGTTTTATTTTTAACCTAATGTGCAATGTGAGAAATAAGATATGTCTTCTTTCCTTACTTAAAAAAATATAAATCCAAAACAATGAAGAACATCTCTTGATTCTTCACATGTGTTTGGCCTAACTGTTTACAAGGGAATAATGTCTGCTCTATTCAATAGGTGAGTCACGTTCTGTGTTCATCGTTATCCGCACACTTGAAGTGCAACTAGTGACAGGTTTACACACTGAGAAGAGGTGAGGTTTGAGTACATGAACAAAAGCCTGTGAGCAACAGACAACTGCATATATGTTAATTTAATTTTTAGAATAGGGCCTCAGGCTAGTCTGGTAGGGAGATCCTTTAAGTAACTGCAATGAGGCAATTGCACACATTTTCTGAAATGAGGTGGAAAACTGAATTTGCCTGATCTCGATGTATAGGATAGATGGACAGTATATTTAAAGTTCCTATACTCCTTTTATGGCTCTTGGATAGTATTGGCATCACAAGGTAGGATGCAAGACATCAGATTGCTCAATACTGAGGTGTATTATACTGCTGCTCTTAAATGCGCAGTAGAACAGAACTTGTCAAAAAGGAAAATAATGAGACAGAAGTCAAGTAGCTAGATTATGAAACCAGACTCCTTTAATGACCTGTTTCCTTTAGTGACCATACTTTCTTTAATGACCAGCTGGAATCACAAGAGAATTTGTACTGACTCAGGGATGAAGTGCAATTGATTCAGCATCTTTATTTTGTTTCACTTAAAACTTTTTATTCAAAAGAGATCCCACCAGTTAGTACTGTTAGTACACTTCAAGGATGCCCTCTAGGAACCAGAAGCCAACAGCAGATCTGAAAAATCGTATGTTATGTAGAGCTAAAGGAGGCCCACACTCAAAGCATAAATGGTGAATTTGGGAAGATTTAGATTCAGGTTGACAAATGTCTGTTTTGACCTGTCACCGTCATATCTTCATTTAGGTATCCAAGAGCTTTTCCTCATTAATTTGACTTTAGCAATTTATGGCAGGGCACAAGGAATGAGAGAAGGGTTCAGACAAGGGACAGATGCTTGTGTCTCTCATGCATCAGACTTCTTGGAAAAAGGCTGAACCCTTATTCCAGTGTTTACAAGAATGATCTTCTGTCCTCTTATGGCATAGAAGCTTGGAAAAGAAAATAAAATTTTACATTTTTGAAAAGGAAATGGAAATACAAAAAGGAAAGGGAAAAAGGAAAAGGGAAAAGAGAAAGAGGAGAGAGAAAGAGAAAGAGAAAGAGAGAGTGTCCTTAAAAATTTGTCCTGTGATTTCTTTTGCTATGAATAGAATTCTTCTGCACTGTTGAAGTTGCAAAGTTGTGCTACCATGTATCTGTAATTGGTTTCAGTATAATTTAGCTGTCTAATCTATTGCTATGCCTGATTTCTTCTAAGATTAATGATAATGCAAATCTGTTATTTTTATCTTGAAATGCATACATAGAATGGAGGCTGGGGGATACCCTCCTGTCAAATGTAGTGCAATTTAATTTATTTAGTTGAAATGTGTTTGTGCGACAGTGAGTGGTATACTTTCCTGATTTATTTCTTTCACTTGTCAGTGATGGCAGCTGGAAAATGTTTTCCTGGTAGTTTTCTAAATCTCACACTATGAGAGGTAATATACTCAAATGGTGATTTCTCTCAGAATTACTTTAATCTTAAAGGGCCAGGCAATATTCTTCGTTTTCATTCCTGCCTTCTGTTTTACTCCACAATTTGTGTCATATCTTGTGGTCTAGATGTTTAGGTAATGGATACTTCTGAAATGATAGTAAAATCAAGAGTGTTTTCAGATTTGTAATGGTTGTTGTTTATACAATATTTATGTCTGAATTTTTCCTTTTCCTAAACAGTTATTCTGTTACTCTGAATTTAAAAAAAAATGGTAATTTAACCATTTTTCTTTTTCTTTAAAGCTCCACATCTATAATTAAAACCTTGTAGCTAGCTATGATTCTTTCCACCTCTTGCTTACCTCATCCTTGTTTAAACTTTTTTTTCTTTTTTTTTTGGTGGTGGCAAGCAGACACTGAGTGTCAGGCACATTTGTCTTCAGTGTTGCCATCCTCTTCCCAGAACTCTCACCTCCACTAACCATATTTTGCTTTGGCTCTTGTACTCATCTTTACTTCTGTTTAAACAGCTTGTTATTTAGTTGGTATCTGGTTCTAGAAAAATCTTATGGATTTCTATCATCATCAGTGTTATAGTCCATTCTTATAGTTTATCCAAGACCAGGAAAAAAGAGAGATGGAAAAATATGCTTCCTGAATCATATCTGCATTTTTCTGTCTTTTGAGTTATAGGAGACAGAGCATGATCCAATAGTTGTTTTCACTTGTGAACATATTTTTCATTAAAATTTACTGTTATATAAAGACTATTCATATGGATTGAAACTCCTCAAAAACTATTCTTCCTCATGCAAAGTATTTATATTTTAAAAATCTATAGTATCATTTTTCTTGGCCTAGCAGAATGATTTATCAGATTAATACTATACTGATTATGCACATTAAATGGAATTCAAGACACGTCAATCTCTCTTTTAGTTTGATTGCAATGGGAAGAAACATTTTCATGAGAGAGTCTATATTAATAGATAATAAGGACATAATGCAGAGTTCAGTTATTTTTAACTTGCTTTTAGCAAGCTGCTCTGCAGAGCACATGGAATGAAATCACGACTAAAGATTAAAGTTGGTCAAAAATATTATGGTCTCTCTATGGAGAAAGAATCATGTCAGTTTGCTATCTTGAGAGAGAATCTGTATTTCATACCTTAATTGGTGTATCCAAACAACCATCTAATTGCCCTGTCCTGTTTTGTAAGAGTAAGAGTGGAGTTGTGCTTTTCTGTTCTATTCCTTTCATTCGTAACTAGGGATAAGCCATTCTTGGAAAGCAAAGAACTGAGACTTTTACATTAACCCTAACATCGAAATCATGTTGGCCTTGAAGAAGAGGTGAGAGTGATCCTTCGGCTCCCCCTGCCACTCCGTGCTTTGTCACCTCTGTCTGCCTGTGACTGGTCTTGCTGGAGCTCACACAGCCCTAGAGACCACATGGAAGTGGGCATCTGTTTCTCATGCTAGCGTTAATTTTAAAGAGAAAATTTTCTTTGTTTATAACCCTGGTGCAGGGTTCCTTTGTATTTCTTTGCTTGCTTCTGATTTCAGTTGACAAAATATTCCATTGAATTGCATGGAGAAGAAGCCCACCTAGAGCATGCAAGGAATCCTTACAACCCAAGGGTGTGCAGGTGATTATATTGCTTGTTAGTACAATATTTATGTGGCTGTGAGGAGCACAAGGATGTGGGAGGACATGGTGTTGACAGAGTAGAAGGGAAGCAATGTGTGCTAATCAGGGAAGCTGGAAATCCCTTGTGCTGTATTATTGGGGTCAGTATCTTGTGGTAGTGAACCGATTAGGGAGTGATTACTCTCATATTTCAGCATCTCTAGGAGTGATGTTAGAGGTGAATTTGATGTTATAGACAAACTCCAGTAAAGGTAGTGCTCATGTAGGGGGAAATGTTTGGGTCTTGAATAAGTTTCCATGTGTCCTAATATGAATCCTCTACCAGAAAAAAAAAGTTCCTTCCAGTCCTACAAAAGTAAATGTTCGTAATTGTTTTATTTTTCTCTTGGGAATGTACAGATGACACATTGACATCACTCCATTATTTTCCGTATGTGAAGGTATAGTCATCACATTCCAAGGTATTTTGACTCACATCAACCCCTAGACCCCCACCTGAAACCCCAGTTAAAAGCGACTATAGTAGTGATAGACTGGATAAGGAGTTTAATCACATATTTTAAAAGTGCCTTTCAGTGATGTAATTTTTTTCTAGAGCATTTGTGATGCTACTCTGTAATGCCACAAGCTTTTGTAGTTCTTAAAATGAGTGTGTGCCAAATCAGTACTTGTTTACATCCTTGGATGAAATCTTCAAAAGATCTTTGCAATTATTTGAAAAGGAAGAGATGAATCTGAAGAGAGTTTTAATTTAATATTTAATTTCATTAAGGACCTTGGAGCACAAAGTAAGAGAGCATTATTTATAACACAAAGCATTGAGTGCTCCTCAGCAGAGAGGAGGACCAGAATATCATATAGCAGTAAAGGGTCACCTAGAGGAGAAAGTGATAGAAATACAGGAATATTCACTAGGGAAAGTACCAAGTTTGCATTCCTTCTGTTATTACCTTTTAAGGACAGGAACATCTGTGGGAAGAGAAAGACTTAAGAAGTATGAGGCAATGATAAAACGAATGAGAAACAAAAACGGTATAGTAAAGAAAAAAATAAGTGCATGTTTCTTTTATGTGTCACACGAGGAGTTTTTAGTGAAAACTGTGAACTCTTATGGCTGTAGTAAAACTGGAAAGACTTCATTGGGAATTAGTGGTGTGGTTCTGTCATACAATACTCACATGGATCTGGAAAGGACCTTTTGGATGATCTGAGGATAGAGAACCTCTGTTATGAAGGAAAGGAAAATGTTGGCTTCGACACTGAAATTTATGTACCAAAATATGGTTTCCAAATAATGGAAAATGGATATTACAGAAATGTTGATGGGGCTTTTTAGATAGCTTTTCAGGAGAGCTAAGAACAGGAAAATGAAATGAGCCACTTCACATTTTGGAAGTTTTGTCAGCGGTGGTCCACTGTGTCTGCTATTTTGTGTTTGATAAAAGGTGATATTCAGGGAAAACAAATGAACCTTGTCACTTTGTGGTCCATTCTCTGTACTATTCCACCACATCCAGTAATTGTTGTGATAGTTATGGTAGAATTCGTTTTATTGGGGGGGGGGAGAGATTTAGATTAGATATTAGGAAAAAATTCTTCGTGATGAGGGTAGTGAGACACTGGAACAGGTTTCCCAGGGCAGTTGTGGATGACCCATTCCTAGAAGCATTCAAGACCAGGTTGGAGTGGGCCTTGAGCAGCCTGGTCTGGTGGAAGGTGTCTCCACCCATACCAAGGGATTTGGAACTGGATGATCTTTAAGGTCCCTTCCAACACAAAACATTCTATGATTCTATGAAGATAAATAGCCTTCCGCTGATGTGCTATGAAAGGGCCAGAGTAAGTATCAATTTGATCTACTGATCTAGTCTAGAGTGATGTTCTGCTTGCAAATGCTATAAGGGCCGCATAACCATGTAATGATAATTACAATTTTAAAAAGTAACTGAATACTATTTTCTCCCTTTGAAGGACAGTTAGAGTAGGAAGTCTGTGTGTGAATGGTCTCAAGGGGAGAAGGGAAGTGTATGTGTATAGCTGTTACTGAGAATATGCTGTTACCACTGCTGATGGGAATAGAGACTTTGTGTGTGTACTTTGAAACAGTGCCCTTGGCCAGCCTTGGAGAAATGCCCACATTCAGGTCTTCTGAAGTTGCATTTAAAAAGTGACTTAAAATTGTTTATTTGCATAAAACTTCAAACAGAAATGAGAAATTTCAGATTCTGCCTCAATAATCTTATAAGTCTTTTATTTTTCTTCAAAAGATGGCAATTGTTCACATCCTCTTCAAGCTGACACAGAAAGTAAAAGGGCATGTTATAAAAAAAATCCATCATGTTCAGTAAAAAATGCTTTAAAAAAATCAAAATTATAAACTATGAAATTCTCATATATTCATTTTAAGTTTTTGAAATTAAAGACTATTTTTGACAGTTGCATATTTGCCATCTTCAAAAACCTATTGTGTGGGACTAGTATTGATTTGTACAGTAATCCTCCACCTTATGATCCCAAAACTTATACATCTATAGCTCCATTTGGTGAGCACATACTTTACATGGCTATAGCCTCAAACAGGGGTGGCTCATCACTCCTGGTAGCATCCAGGCACTGAACACACAAAGAGAGAACTGTCACAGTGTGGGAGCACAGGAAAAGATGGGAAGAGATGACAGGTTAATAAGCCCAGGTAGTCCTTCTGTGACTCATCATAGAAGAGGACAGTCTGCTTGTTGGACTCGGGATTCCTCAAGTCCACTAGTGAACCTGAGTCTCTGGTCCAGAGAAGCATTCCTGCCCTGCTTCCTTCTGGCCTGCCTGACAACTATGCCTATGTAAGTCTTTCTGCATCCAGGTATTAATTTCAGCCTGATATTACTTAATTTACTGAATTTACTGTCATCTTGAACCAGGCATTTGTACTACCGGTTTGTATTTTTTACTCTGCTGTTATTCTGTATCCTGAACTTACAACTTGACAAGGATGCCTTAAGCCTATTGCAGGGAGAAATTCAGAATATTTTGAATGTATAGATGTGTCAGTAACATGTTCTATGGTACCAAGTGGCTGTATTTTATTATAAAGGGAAAAAATTATGACCCATATTATTTAATTTTTACTTTGTGAGAATTTCATTTTGCGTTTTGTTTCTGATTGGCTATTTTGAAATTACATCATCAATTCATATTTCTTTCATTAAAATCAAGTAGCAACTTGACCGCAAAAATAGTTTTTGGGTTTTATTAGGTTTGTTTACAATGTCTACTCAGGCAATATTTGAGCTTCAAGTCAAACTGAAATCTCTGTAAAAAGACACAACAAACCTCCCCCCACCTACCCCCGCTGTTTTTTTCCACTTGTGTGCTAGTCTAGTTTCTAGGAAAGATGTGCGGCATTCAGTAGGAACTTAAGGGCTATGTAACAGGGCTATGATGGAAGCATCCTGCAAAAGGCCACAAATCTCTTCTGTAGTATAAAATGAATTGGTTATTTGCTACCAGATTCTTTCCTTTTCTGGTTTTGAAAAGTAGTCTTCTGACTCACATTGAATGTGTCTTGGGGTTATGTCCTCAGCCATTATAAATGTCAGAGCTTTGCTACAGCCTCACACAACAAAAGAACTAAAACTGAAAAGAAATATTGACTGAGGACTTTCTTTCTTTCTCTTCTTCTTTCCTTAGTGATTAATTTATCATGTCAAGCTATGTGGTTATTAATGAAGCTAGAGTTCTTTGTCATTTATTTCTGAAATATTCTTGTGGTAAAGCTAATAGACCATTTTGTGCAAGAAGCTATTTTGTTTTTAATGAGAATAATGAAAAGAATAAGGAAATCAGTACAAGTAAAACACTGACAGCTTCGAGCAAGCCTGGCAGAAGGCCACTATGTGATTGGGGTGCTTTAACACAGGACATATGAGGAGAGGCTGAGGGAACTGAATTTGTTGAGCCTTAAGGAGAGAAGACAAAAGGGGAATCTTACTGCTTTCTAGCTACTTAGTCAGTATAGAGAAGATGGAACCAGGCACTTCTAAGGTGCATTGTGGTAGGACAGGAGGCAAAGGACACAAATTGGAATTGGGAAGCTTCAGTTAAGTAGTAGGAATTATTTTTTTTCAAGACATGGATGTGGTCAACAGCTCAATGGGATTTCCCAGAGAGGTCATGGAAACTCCCATGTTAGGTAGAAACTCCAGCCTTGGAGATACTCAAAACTTGACTGGACAAGGTCCTGAGCATCTGACTCTAAATTAGTGCTTACTTGAGTGGGTGTTGGACAAGAGGACTTCTGGAGATCTATTCCAGAGGTCCTTGACAGACAAACTAATTATTTATTCCTCTCTTTCTACAAAGGAACCTTGAGTGTCAAGTGTAAGAATTTCTAACCTACTACCGCTTTTGCTGTCATTAGAAAAATGACAAGCCATTGCTTGTTTGCCAAGCGAGTTCTATTTCGTTATCATTTTTTCCCCTCCAATAACTTCCCTTGCATATTGTACTTAAAGAAAAGAGAAGCTCTGGAAATCTGACTATAGAGTGACTTCTGATAAGATTTCCATGATCTGAACTTTTAAACCTTCTTACAAACACATAGTTATGATAATGATATGTAATGCAATCATCAATCATGTAGTTATTATTTTGGTTGACATATCTATAATAAATTTAATAATAAATAAATATTTTCCATTCAAATTACTTCTTACTTGATAATATTCAGGCTTTTTTATTTGCTTGTTGTGGGGGGGATTGTATTTTTCTTAGGCTGGATTTAGTGACGGGCTGTTAACAGTTATTTTTAACTGACTTTTTTATTTTAAAATAAGCTACCAATCCATTCCTCCATTAAGTTTTACTGATCAGGGTTGATCTGCTTTAAACTCCTGTCAACTAGGATAAAGGAAACCTATTCCTCAATTGATTAACGTCTATCTCAGCAAACTAATTGCATTAAGGAAGTTCAACTGCAGCTCTACTTTTTGCGGAACTATGCAATAAGTAGTGAGCAATGATGTATATAAACGCCTTCTAACTTGTTTGTAAGAACTAATTTGTGAATTTGCTTATTTCCTCATAAAACAAAGAAGCTTTTGTTTCTTTTTCAACTTTACAAACCATTTTTCTCCTCCTGTGAACCAGAAGTGTTCAACAGAGAAATCCACAGCTTTTTGAAATTGCTTTGTTTTTCATGCAGTAAATGGAAATCCTCTCTCAGATGGAGAACTGTAGCTTGTTCTCCCATAAGTTTTAGAAAAAAGCTAATACTGAATATGCCGGCTTTTTCATACTCTTTGTCTCCTCAGATAAAAGAAATATTTTGTTTTCTCTTTCCCTTCTTACAAGTGGAGCCCAGCCAACTCACAGTCGTCATTTGCCATAAATATTGATAAATCCTGTGGAAAGTCGTTGTTCTTAATAAGGATTGCTAACTTTACTATGGATTCAACTACATCATGGGAGCTTTTTCTCACTAGTCACACAAAGAACTAGCAGAAAAATCTGGTGAGTACCACTGGGTGGAGAAAGCTTTTCGAATTACTGTCCTACTGTAGATGAATGGTTGGACTCGATGATCCAGTGGGTCTCTTTCAACCTGGTTATTCTATGATTCTATGAATATCTTCTGTAGTTCTGCTCTATATTTCTGGAAAAACTTGTGCAAGTGTTAGATTCAAAGCCTGGGTATCTTACAGTTCTTTCTGTCTGTTTCCAATAAGTTTCACTTCGAAGTCTCAGGCTTGGCAAAGTTTTCTCACTCTTTAGGTTTCTAATCAATTACCTTCCTTTCTACCTCTCCTTAATAAAACTGTCTGCTCCAGCTTTTAAAGCTACATCAATTTTTTTTTCAAAATGCTGGTATATTAGAGGAATATAAAATTGATTTTTGCTCTTGGTGAAGTATGACATTTTCCTCCTATTTAGGTTTTTTTTTTCAGGCTGCTTTTTGTGCGGATTTTTGTTCTGATTGGTTTGTCTGGCTTCTTTCTTGTTCCTTGCAATGTTCCTGCTTGATTTCCATAGTGTTTTCAGGGCCTTTCTTATTTCTCTTCACATCTTTTCCAGCTCAGTTTTCCTGTTCTAACTTCTAGTTATTCCTACAAAGCTTAATGTGATATTAGTTGCCTTGATTTAGGTAGTCAGAATGAAGCAAGAGAACCAAATGTAAAACCCTAATTGGAAATACAAACTGTTTAATGCTTCTTTAAGAAGCATGTCTAGCAGAAAGTAATTAAGATTCTTTTGTGTATGGCAAATAAAAAAAGATCATGGAAGGCCTTAAATCAAGAGACCTGCCTAAATCAAAAGGAAGACTATTGTCTCAACAAGGTCCCAGTCAGATGGTTTGCCAGCTAACAGAAACTAAACAGAATCATTGAAGAAATTGTTACAAAAGTAATTGTGGTTTGGGTATATCATGACAACCACCTCATGGACCACTGCCTTAAGAAACCCTTAGACCCTGAACTTGGACACTAGAGGGCATGCACAGATAATTTACACAGCAAGTGAGGATTGTATTAGCCAGTAAGACATAGAATATTAATTAATAAGATAGGTAATTAATAAATGTAAATCTGATATAATTACAGGCAGAAGAAATTGTGGCTCCTAAGAAGAAATTAATTACTGTCATGAAGTTTCCATGCAAGTATACAAGGAATTTTGATTTGCCAATTTTGTTTTTGAAAGATTGTTTTTTCTTGAATAGTAAATATAATCTACAAAAGTGATGTACCAGTTCCCCACTGACATACTAAACTTTTCAGAAAAGTTCTTTTGAAAAGTAAATTTTAGAAAGGAATTTTTTTTTATTGTTTGTTTTTTTTAATTGCAGTTTTTTTTATTCAGACATTGGCTTATGTCTACCTTAAAATTGGGCTCCATAGCTTGATCATGTTTACAATTAGTAGTGACATGTAAGTAGCTGTAACTGCAGGAAGTCATCTTAGTTTTTTTGATATTTCTATTCTTGCTACATATTTATTCTAAAATCGATTGTAATAGAAACTTCCTTTATCATCTACAGCATATTTATTCTGCACTTTCAAGTTGTTCCAGATGTACCACAGTGTAAATATAAGCAGAATATGAAACACAAATTTTAATGAACCGTGTCACCAAAGAATGGCAAGACTCAGCAGAAGAATTAATAGATATGATCACACTTTCAGAAAGTGAAAACTTTTTTAAGATTGAATTTCAAATATAGACTTCAGAGGAGCAAATGAGGATCCAGAGGCTTAATCTTTATCCTTAGAAACAGAAATACAATTTAGAGAAAAATATACAGCTGGATTGAAGACTATGCAGGGGGCAAAATAAACTGAGATTTTAACCAGCCATGCTGCATGAATAACAGACTACTGCATTTTCACTTCTGTAATGTTAATTGACTTGAAAAGAGGATGAGAATGTAACTTTACAAATTAAAATTTCCATCTATTTGAGAATATACATAGGTATGCAATGTCACCATCACAGTATTAGAACTGAATTTTTCATGCAACAACTGGCATTATGGATATTTTGTTATATTTTTGACGGCTTTATTTGGTCTTTTTATGACACACCTAAACGTTTTATGTATTTTTGCAAGAAGGTGTTACCATTACTGATGTATTTTGAAAATACCACTATTATTCAAGGGCTGCCTAAAAGACAAAATTGTAAGAATTACTTTACCCTCTTTCCTTGCAGGTTATTGTGAAGGATAATTTATTTTGTCATTCCCTGTGACTGCTTTCCAGAATTGCTCTGCATGAGATCAGGTCAACTAAAAAGTAGTTTCTTATTTCTTTAGGGCATCACGATAGATGCAACTGTTAGAAAGCAAAGTGAATAAAGAACCAATATCTCAATATATTCAGTTGTAGAAGTGGGTAGCTAGTTTTTCTTCAAGGGCTTCTCCAAATAGACACTGATAGTGCAGTTGTCTGAGCTTGTAGACATTTATTTGACTTTGCTACGCATACCTGGGCTCTGCATAGGCATAATGTACTCTGTGTTTCCCCTTTGATGTTGTGCACTCAAGATAGTGTATATTTGATGCATTTTGCTTCTATAAATTTATTCATATTGAATATTTTATTTCCTTCTAGCTTTTTTGCATTAATATTCTTAAATGTTTTCTTGATTCATGTGAGTTGATTCAGATAAGTAAGAAAAAATTCTTTTCTGCTGCTTCCTGGAAATACTAACCTTGCATTTGACCTAGAAATTTCCCTGAATTTCTGGTCTTACTGCTTGTACATTGTTTCTAACCAAGGTACCAGGCACTAAAAAATCTCATGTGAATGCTAAAACCAACCTCCCTACCTAAAAAACCCCAAACCCAGAAACCCACACCCACCAAACCAGGCTTCTTTCTACCCAAACAGAATTTCCAGGCAGATAAAGACATGCTGTCCAGGCAAGGTGAGGCAAGGGGTGCAACCCATGCACCACTGAAAAGAGCACTCTGTGGGATTTTGGGAGGTGGGGGCCAGTACTTGTCACTGGTAAGACTCGTGGTATTTGGGTTGGATTTTTCCCTTTCCTGTCCCACCATTCCTGCTTTGGCCTTTCCCCTTTGTTCCTTGTTCAGCCATCATTCAGGATTTTCTGCCTGGCAGGAAGGGGCTCTTCTTCTTGTTGCATCTCCTTTTAGCATTAAATAAAAAAAAAAATTAAACCCAATGGTTTTACAGTCATTATATGTAAATCATCAAACTGAACATTATTTTTCATCAACATCAGATGTATTTAAATAAAGCTACATGCAAGAAAAGGGTACTTACATTGATACTTCCTGTTGATTTTTATTTAAATATCAGTAAATCATTTAACCTTGATTTGCTAAGGAATACAGAGAAACTGAAAACTAAAAAATTGTGTCTGCTTTCATCCTGCTCCTGTGGTGTTTCACTCACTTCTTTAGGAAAGACAGGGTGCAGACAGAAGCATTGAAGTAATACAGTATTATTATAAATACATGAAATACTCAGCCTGGAGTATAGTTTCCACATATGAAGTCCTCAGCATAAGAAGGAAATGGAAATGCTGGAACAGGTCCAGTGGAGGGCTACAAAGATGATCAGAGTACAGGCTGAGAGTTTAGGCTGTTCAGCCTGGAGAAGAGAAGGGTCTGGGGAGACGTTGTAGTGGCCTTCCAGTACCTGAAGGGGACATAGAAGAAAGTTGGGGAGGGACTTTTTACAAGGGCAACTAGTGATAGGATGTAGTGGAATGGCTTTATATCGGAGGGCAAAGATTTAGACTAGACATTAAGAAGAACTTCTTCGTGATGAGGGTAGTGAGGCACTGGCACAGGTTGCCCGGGGAAGTTGTGGATGCCTCCTCCCTGGAAGTGTTCAAGGCCAGATTGCATGATGCCTTGAGAGGGAGGTGTCCATGCCCGTTGCAGGTGGATTGGAACTGGATGACCTTTGAGGTCCCTTCCGCCGTAAAGCATTGTATGATTCTATGGTTCTATGAAAATACTACTCCAGTATATAAAGTATCATACTTTTTGATACATGCTAATGTGTTTTCTGTTCACAAAATGTGACTGGGTAGAAAGTTGCAATAGTACTTTCTTGTCCTATCCTGGCTGCTGGACAGGGGATCAAGCTAAAACTTATGGAGCTGGAATAAATTTTGCCCTCCCAAAGAGCAACTGAGTGTAAGCAGTTGGATGAAGTTTCTAATGCGCAGCACAAACTGGAAGTTTTAGCAAGTGTCGTGGAAGACTGTGGTGTAAGTAGAATTTGGGGAATTACTGAGTAAAGTAGGGAACAGGACTCTGTGATGACAGGAAAAGAAAATAAAACCTATGGAATTAGAGAGGACTGGGTGGAGACTTGTTGCAAGCTGGTAAGAGTGAGAAATTTATTTACAACACTTTTACATTTAACTACTGGCAAGTGGCATATCTGAGAATTTTCTATTTCAAAGATATATCCTATGTCATGTGGTAATAATAAAACACACAAATAAATAAAAAAAAGAAGCAGCAGCAGAGATTGAAGCTCCTGGATTCTCCTGATGTGCTCCAGCTCAGCAAATCACTGTCAAGCTTATGGTAAATAAATAAAAAGGTATTTTACCACAACTTACAAACTTTCCTTTTATTCAGGGGTCGTGATCAAAGTACACGACTGTGTATTTCTTCAGCAATCTGCAACTAAGTTGTATAGTCTACTCAGCTTGGTGTAATACTTGCTAAGGTTTTGAGGGCATTGTTAAGTGTTTCACTATGGTCTCTAATAAATTGTTAGTAAGAAAACTCATGTCCTTAGGTTTTCCACTGTATTCTGGTGTGGCAGAGATTGTTTTACTCTCCAGGAAGCGGGATCCAGTCTTGTGACTGGAAGGACTACTGCCTGCTTATATCTAGTTGACTTGTGAATATCTGGTGGGAATGGGAGCTCTCAAAGAGTTCTCTTCAATACCACGTTTTGAAAACTGTGAAGAGGGAGGGTTGGCTTGAAGATAACATTCTTGTGTTACAAAATATCTGGAGTATAAGACAAATTACTGGATCTTGGCTAGCCATGTGGCTGAGAGCTGTGCTGTGAAAAGATTTACCAAACTAGTCCCTCGTCAACAAATGTTAAACTGCAGCACCATCCTTCCAAGCAGCATTGACCTCCACTGGTGTGGAAATGCAGTGTTCAAGGTGATACTGAGATCAATGATATTAAGATATATGAAAGTACAAGGTTTTCCTGGAATAAATGTAGCAATATAAGTACCTCTGAGCATGACAGCCTTGATTGCACTTAAGACTCAAGAAATTATGTTGGAGATTTTTAGACTATGCATTTGCTGAATAGTACTTTGTTTAAAAACCTGCCAGGATTATTACAGCAGCTAAACAGGACCAGTGAAAATCAGAGAGGGGATTAAGTAACATGTACTGTATTTACAAGGGGAGATATGATACTGGCTACTTTTATAAAACTGACTTTATTTCTGATGTTTCAGTTTTCTGTGAAAAACACAGTTCTTTCCCTCTTGTGCCAAAAATATTAAGGATTAAGCAAATATTATGCTGTTGTTATTCCCACAGTCTTGGGAGAAAAAGTAGTGAACAGAGGTATTCTCCATAGCCCCTTCAAGCCAGCAAATGAAAGTTCATTGATAGGTATGGACTGCAGAGTGTCACAGGTTGACTGCAGTTTCAGTCCTCTACCTGTTCTCCTTACCATGGGTAACAAGCTTTCCTTTTTGTTTGCTTGTTAATTCATTCTTACACGTGTGCCTGTAGATCAATTCCTTTTTTTTTTGTTTGTTTCTTTTATGCCTTCTTTCCTTTTCTCCTTCTTTTTTTCTCACTTTCTTTCCTTCCTTTTCTTCCCTTCTTTCTTTCTTTTTCTTGTCTTTTTTAGGCCCCTTTTCCCCCTCTTTTCCTTCTTCCTATTCTTCCTCTTTTTTTTTCATTTTCTCCCCTTTCTTCCTTTTTTTTTTCTTTCTCTCTCTGTGCTTCCAGATATGTTTCTGCTATGAAAACTTTGATGATTTCTTTAGTTCTTGGGGTTTATCCACAGTAAAGAAAACCCCACTAGTGCACTAGGCATGGTTAATTTTTCTTTTGTGATGTTCATCAAGTGTCAGATTTTAACCTAACTGTAAGAACTAATTTTTTTCATAATATTATTTTGAGAGAGTAGAGAGAGTTTTTTTATATTTCTACTGGTAATGGAATGTATTAGAAACTTAGTATTTATATAATACATGGAAAGCCTTTCCGAACTTCTCTAATAGCAGTTATAACTCTATGAAGAGCAGTTGTAACTCTAGTGGACTTTTTTTTCTCCTAGACAAACTCATCTCCTTGTTAATTAACATTTTAGAGTGAAAAAGGCCCAGCATAAATTTTACAAAGTAATCTCTGATTAGACTTCATACAATAGAAAGAACTGCTTTTCCCCAAGGTCTGTACAGTATTTTGGTGCACAGAAATATGCAGCCTACCCATAACCCTAGCAAAATTCAATTACTCAGAGAGGTGTAAACCACATTTTATGAAAGCAATAAGACATGACTCTTGATGATTTCTGTAGGAGACTGCTTACAATTTAGAAGTCAGCCCGACACTGAAGGCTGAGTGGATATAAGCAGCTAAGAAGCACAGTAATCTCCCAGAAACAATTTACCTAGAATATGTCTTTGCTATTAATTTAAAATTGTTTTCAAAAGCAACATATCAGAACCATCAGAATAGCAATAAATTTAGTGAAATCAATAATGTAATTCTGGTGATTTTACATGGAATATTGATGCAGGCACTGCATTACTCACAACTCATTTGAGAAATCTCTGTTGTAGTTAGCAATTCCGTAACTGTTGCCTGTGTGATCTGTCACCTGAAATTTCCACAAAAATCTCGCTCCAGCTATGAAAATATGAACTATCTTAGACATATGTTGTCTCTCAGATTAGAAAAAACAACCAAACAGCAAAACTACCTCAAATAATTATGTGTAAGATCAAAGTTAAAATGAAAAATATGTATTCACCTTCCTTTATGTAGGACAAATCCTTATAAAACAATTTTAAGGCCTTACACAAGATCCTATTTTTTTCTTTAGCTCTGAGTGAAAATATCTTTAATAAAAATCTTTTCTGCTGCTCTGATGCATTTATGATGGGAAAGAGCACTGAAGTAGATACTTTACCGATGGCATCCAGTGTCTAGAAAAAAAAAAAGAAAAAGGAAGATTTTAATTTTAATTCAGGTGAGCAGTGCTGAGATTTTCAACTCAGCATTATGAGACCACTCAAGATTAACCTTCACAAGAAGACTTATAAATGAAAGCAGCATTTCCAGCAGGTCAATCAATCCAGCCTCACTCGTTCCTCACACAGCTTTATTCCTCACATATATACAAGATACATGCCATGTGCCAAATCTGGGAAGAATAATTACTCATGTTCACATTGTAATGGTATAGAGCTTGGTGTTAAAAATATACCTACAGCTATTTTGCTGATACAAAAAGTTTCTGTAATAATTGGCCTAAATTTATTCTTTCAGGTCATTAAGATGTATCAGTTAGAGTCACTAAAAGCCCTAAAACATAGACATAATTGCACCTCCTTCCCCCTTCCCCCCCTTTAATATTAGATAACATTGATGTATTTGTTGGTCTGTAATTTTAGTTCTTTTTGCTTTTAAGGAACTCCATTGTGGCTGTGGCTGTCTGGATGTAGTACAGCTGCTTCTCTCTGAATGTGGCAAGTTCACTGTTGGAACAAAACAATATTAATATATTTCAAAGTAGAACCTGGAACACCTGTGCTGAGTTTTATAGCTGATAATCTTCAGTACATGGTGCACAAAGTATTCCAGTAAATACATTTTCACTGTATCTAAACATTGAAAGAGTGTGATTTTATTTTTATTGAAGGAATAGTTTTATTTTCCATTAGGTTCTTGAACAGGCATCAGAAAATAACTGAAATGTAATGAACTATGAAGAATAATTACAACATTGTTGACTGCATCAGAAGTATTGCCAGCAGGCTGATAGAGGGGAACCTTCCCCTCTGCTCAGCCCTGAGGAGACCACACCTGGAGCACTGGGTCTATATCTAACAACTCCTTAGCACAAAAAACACCTATGATCTGACTAAAGCAACTCCAGTGCAGGCCCATAAAGATGAATCAGGGACTGAAGCATCTTTCTAGAAAGGCTGAGAGAGATGGAACTGTTTAGTTTGGAGAAGAGAAATCTCAGCTGGGGGATGTTGTTATATAGAAATACTTGATGGGAAGAAATTAAGCAGGAGCCAAGTTCTCCTCAGTGGTGTCCGATGACAGGATGAGAGGCAATGGACACAAACTAAAACCCATCAAATTTTGTATGAACAAGATGGAGCAAGAACAAACTGTTTTTTTTACTGTGTGGTGCCCAAATGCTGGAATAGGTTGTTCAGACTGGACATGATTCTTGGCAATCTGCTTTAGCTCACCCTACCTGAGCGGGATGTTTGGGCTGGAAGATTTCTAGAGGTCCATTCCAGTCCTAATGATTCTGTGATAATGTCTTTATCAACGACCTGGATGAAGGCATTGAGTCCTCCCTGAGCAAGTTTGCAGATGACACCAAGCTGGGTGGAAGTGTGGATCTGCTGGAGGGTCGGGAGGCTCTGCAAAGGGATCTGAACAGGCTGGACTGCTGGGCTGAGTCCAACGGCATGAGGCTTAACACGGCCAAATGCCGGGTCCTACACTTGGGGCACAACAACCCTAAGCAGAGCTACAGACTAGGAGAAGCCTGTCTAGAAAGCTGCCAGGAGGAGAAGGACCTGGAGGTGCAGGTTTACAGTGACTGAACAGGAGCCAGCAGTGTGCCCAGGTGGCCAAGAAGGCCAGTGGCATCTTGGCTTGTATCAGAAACGGCGTGACCAGCAGGTCCAGGGAGGTTATTCTCCCCCTGTACTCGGCACTGGTGAGACCGCTCCTCGAGTACTGTGTTCAGTTCTGGGCCCCTCATCACAAGAAGGATGTTGAGGCTCTGGAGTGAGTCCAGAGAAGAGCAACAAAGCTGGTGAAGGGGCTGGAGAACAGGCCTTATGAGGAGTGGCTGAGAGAGCTGGGGTTATTCAGCCTGGAGAAGAGGAGGCTGAGGGGAGACCTCATTGCTCTCTACAACTACCTGAAAGGAGGTTGTGGAGAGGAGGGTGCTGGCCTCTTCTCCCAAGTGACAGGGGACAGGATGAGAGGGAATGGCCTCAAGCTCCGCCAGGGGAGATTTAGGCTTGAGATTAGGAAAAAGTTCTTCACGGAGAGGGTGGTTAGGCATTGGAACAGTCTGCCCAGGGAGGTGGTTGAGTCACCGTCCCTGGAGGTGTTTAAGGTTAGGGTAGACGAGGTGCTTAGGAGCATGATTTAGGGATTGGTGGGAATGGTTGGACTCGACGATCCAGTGGGTCTCTTCCAACCTGGTTATTCTGTGATTCTGTGATTCTGTGCTTTGAAAGCAGAGACATTGAGTTAATAATACAGCTTTGGACTGTGCTGGATCTCTTTCTTCAAGTTTACTTCCTAAGCCCTTCCTAGCATTTTTGTTCTAGCACTTACCAGTATTTGTCATGATACATTTTCATCTTCAGGCAAGGGATCAAAAAATAAACTTGTCTGTCTAGGATCTTGTCCTTTTTTTCAATCATATCAATTAGTCACAGGATTTCTTCTTCCTCTAGATATTGCTTTGCTCATTTCCTTAGACTGTCACAACTGTGGTAACACAACTGCTATATAATGACAAGTATAATATCGAGACTATGAAATATTTTATATTTTCTTGGAGGCTGGATAAACTTCAAGGAGTGTGTTGATGCTATATGTTGTCATATAACTACAATTTTCTATTTAGTTGTTTCACATGCTAAAGTTTTAGCAGCAAAGGCAAGACATAATAAGAGTTGATAATGGTCTGTGCACCTTTATGGATTGACATTTCCTTATAATTCAGCTACCCAAACAACAGGTGCTTTTCTAGTACTCTTAATTTTTTCCTCCCTTTCAGGCACCCCTTCTCAGTCCTGAACATGTGCTGACCACTTGGACACTTAAATAACTGATAAAAAGAATTTAAAACTAAACTGATTAGCAGTTAGATGCTTTCAATCCATGTAAAATCTATGGCAAATGTGTCTTCCTACTTGGGAAAAAGTTCCATTTGCTACACACTGTCTAAAGCATAAACTGAAAAGTTTAGTTTACAAAGTCATATCCCTAAATAGAAAACAATTCCTAGTTTATGTAGTTTGTATGTAAAGTAGTTGATATTCTTTTAATAAAACAACAACATTTCACTCTTAGGAAGCACAAGAGTTGTAGGTAGGTAAGGAACATGGACAAATATTCTGAATAACTTAATTTGTAGGATTCATCTTGCATTCCTGAGATTCTCTTTAGTAGTATGTCACCTCTCACCTATTTCTAGGGTATGATATCTTTTTTGTAGTTTTTTCTAGCATTGTAAAAGGTTGGAAATAGAAATTTTTCTTAACACAGTTTCTTGACATCTTTGAATGTTTAGAATTTCCTTTCAAATTAAAACAAATGTCTGAAACATCAGTTCTTATCTCATATATTAAATATTCACTCTTTGATTGATAGAGTTTTTGTAGTGCCTTAGGATGTGGGAGCACTTTATGATCCAACTTGTCAGGCATTAATGATTCTGAATATTTCTAATTTTTGCTGTTAATGCTATTGCTACTTTTAAACATGATCAGAGTAGATCCCACCAAGAGCTGCAGCTGTTTTACTAATCACAAACACCTGGCAGCCACCACTTCGCAGAGGAGGTCTCAAGTTATAGCTGGCTTCATGTTGCCTCTGTACTCCCTCAGTTCTTTCTGATGATTTGGGTCAGATGAGCTGATATGAATGTAAGAATGGTGTTCCCATCAGCTGTGACTACCTATTGGTGCTTGCAAATTGTTTCCTCTTGTCAGTTTTTCTGCAAGTCCAAATTGACCAGAACTTGGCCTGTATTTTCTCCTGATTTATTAGAAGAAAATTCTGGTATGTCACTTTCTTTGGTTTCTAAACAGAGCAAACTACTGAATTTCACAGTAAAATGAAAATTTAAATGGTTTTTAGTAAGACAGGATACTAATTTTTATATGCTAAAACTAATTAAAAAACAAACCACCACCTTCCCTTCCCTTCCCTTCCCTTCCCTTCCCTTCCCTTCCCTTCCCTTCCCTTCCCTTCCCTTCCCTTCCCTTCCCTTCCCTTCCCTTCCCTTCCCTTCCCTTCCCTTCCCTTCCCTTCCCTTCCCTTCCCTTCCCTTCCCTTCCCTTCCCTTCCCTTCCCTTCCCTTCCCTTCCCTTCCCTTCCCTTCCCTTCCCTTCCCTTCCCTTCCCTTCCCTTCCCTTCCCTTCCCTTCCCTTCCCTTCCCTTCCCTTCCCTTCCCTTCCCTTCCCTTCCCTTCCCTTCCCTTCCCTTCCCTTCCCTTCCCTTCCCTTCCCTTCCCTTCCCTTCCCTTCCCTTCCCTTCCCTTCCCTTCCCTTCCCTTCCCTTCCCTTCCCTTCCCTTCCCTTCCCTTCCCTTCCCTTCCCTTCCCTTCCCTTCCCTTCCCTTCCCTATCCTTCCCTTCCCTATCCTTCCCTATCCTATCCTTCCCTATCCTTCCCTTCCCCATCCTTCCCTTCCCTTCTCCAGTTAGAAACTTAAAAAGGAAATAAAAATTGGAACACAACAATGAGTGAGCTAATGCTTTGGCTTTGCAGTCTAAGATGGGAGCTGGGAATATTTTTTTTTTTTTCTGCAGTCAGGAATTGTGTAGAGTTCCCTTACTTTAATAGAGGTTTGCTTCCATAAAGTTTCAAGATTTTGGTAGCCATTGGGTCTCCTTCTTGTTTTTGTCAAATCTGTTTGTAGTCATCAACTTTTTCAAAAGGTATTCAAGGATTCTCATGAATACAGAAAGGCAGCAGTGCTTTAGTGTAATCACATTAGCATGACTTCCCTTAGCAGACAAACTCAAATAGATAAATGTTTTTTGTTTGGAAAGTCACTTCAGAAAGGCAAATCAATAATTTTCAACAGGAAAATATCGTATTTTTTGAAGCTGAGGTACACTTTGTTTTTGATTATTTTGAGAAAAGTTGATTAAAAATTGAGCAACCTTTTCTTTTCAAGAAGAATGACAGAGTTAATTTTTGTTTAATAATTCTCAATGATCTAATCTAGAGAAAATTTATTTGGGGAGGACAGGGCAAAGTATAAGGATATAGCACAGATCTCTTGTATCTTTAAAGAATAAAAAGACACAGGAAGGAGACAACAGCTGGCACATCTGATGTGTTTAATGCAAGTTTGGGTATGAGTCTTCAAGAATGCACTGTAGGTAACAGACTGACATTGTCTTTTAAATACCGTGGAGTCATCCATGTTTGTGAATTTGAACTGAATGTGCATACTATTAAAAATGTGCAAGAGAGATTCTCATCTGATGGTATCTCTATGGTCTTTTTTTGTTCATACACAGATTTGTGCCCATCTTTTAATATTATAAAATTTTATACTAACGAGGTTGTTCATAATTTCTAATTGTACTTTTGAGATTGTTTCTTGAAACATCAGTACAAATAATTTTCTGTTGGCTATTTTTTTAATTCTATTCTGCTTGAAACCTGATATGTCACACACAAGTTAATATGTTGAATGTTTTAGCATACGTTTATTTTTAGAAGATTTGTATTATACAGAGAGACATCATCAAGCATTTTGTCTGTATTTTAAAAGGGGATGAAAAATACAAAACTGTATTTCCAAATGAATTATCAAGCAAAATGGCACTACCTTTTTTCTTTTTCATTGTTCCAACAGACTAGAAACATGCTGAGCAGGCTGAGAATAGATCAACATGGTAAGAGGTAGCCTATAAACAGAGTAGAGCACTTGTCAATTGTCCTGTTACTGTGAAATATAATTTAGGAAGGTTCTAGACTGCTAGTACTGTATAGTTTTAAAATTATTAACCATTTCTCTAGTGAATCTGCAAGCTTGTCAATTTTCATCAATAGCACACAAAAATGTGTTCAGAAAAAAAGGTTTAGGTGATGTAGTCATCTGTATTAGCTCTTAATATTGTGAGTTTAATACCTTGAACGTTTAATACCTTTAACATTTAATGCCTTTTACCATCAGTATGAGAAATAAAAAAAAGAGTATCTCCACAAGTGACGGGATGTAAAAATGAAAACACTGTCCTGAAGTCTGATTTTGTATGTACCTGTGTGGTTCTCTAAATTCTAATACTTGCTACTCTTTCCCACCATGCAGAATTATGTAAGAAAAATAAGCAATGTACCTACTGAAATTTAATTTGCAGAAGTATTTGTGGTTTGTAGTAAGGCTGCACATACCATTAAGAAAGGGGAAAGAAAAATGCTGAGCATGGACAGTGATTGTAAGCAAATTGCAAGGGCACAGTTAGGTTGTAAATTATTTTTTGGCTCTCTTTTGGATTGTAAAGTCCTATTTTATCAATTATAAAAAAATGTAAGGAAGATTTTGAGGTATCAAGATTGGCAGATGGTATGCTAAGGTTCATTGGAACTGAACTCTTTTTAGCTATTTCAAGAAAAAAATTTTTTAATATCAACAATATTGGCAGATTACCTGGATTTTTAAGAAAATTATCATCATCTCTGTTACGGCTTCTCACCATCTCTTACATGCAGCTCAGTACTCTATCCTCTGCCCTATCAACCATCATTGTTCTCCACAATCATACTTACAACATCCTTGTCTTCATGGTTCTGAAATGATTACTTTTCAAATATTTATCCTACTCAGATAACAAAGAGAAATGCATTTCTTCTGTGCGAGTGGGAACAGGTGAGTTACAAGTAAGGAAGGAAATAATATCTCTTCATTTTGAATAAAGATATGCCCAAAGGAAACTCATGGTATATTCCTTCCAAATTCCACTTTGGATATGCCCACATCTTACTCAAAAAGAAATAAAATTATATATTAATTCAGCTGATTGATTTCTGTGACCATCTGCATTTAACTGATATTTAAAATAAACTAAAAAATCCTTCAAGCTGAATACATTTTTTTTCTCACTCTTTATACTAAGTCTTTGAATTCATGAAGTTTTGTAATTTATTTTGATTGGCCAAGAGCTATTTCAACTTTTTTTTTTGGCACATAAAACATGCGCAAGTGGTAACAGTTACACTTACCAGTTCACAGAAAACTGTACCTGATATTTTTTGTTGTTTACCTAGTCAAGTATAAGGTCATTTGATGTTTTCAACCAGAACTATAAATCTAGGGCACTACAGGCTGCTGCTTCTGTAAAATCTGTACTGCTCATGCTACTGGCTGTTCTATTTACTCGATAAAATGTAGGTAGAGTATAATGAAGTGAACATACATATTCAAATAAAAGTTTTTTTTTCTCATTTTATTTTACAGCTTCTTTTCCATTATAGTATACTAGAAAAAGTACGTTTTAAGTGCTAGCTGTAAAGTCTGAGCTCAGTGAGCAATAAAGTAAAAAGAGGATAAGGTATAATTAAGTTATAAGCCTGTTTTAAGTAGTCTTCATAACAGGACGGAGCCTTCTTTACTTAAGTAATTTAGTATTAGAGAATATTTCCACATACTTATGGATGATTAATTTGAACATATTGGGGAATCAATATATGTAGGTCCTGCAGTGTTGTACTACTGTGTTGAAGTGATAGCGACTGATCTACAAGCCTAAAACAATATAGGTGTTGCATGTATGATTCGTATTGCACTGCTATGTGTACTGTTTAATCTGCAACTTCTCACATTGCTGTTATCAGTGGAATAGTATTGTATTATGTGCAGAGAGAATGAGAAAGAGAGGCAGTAAGCAGCTGTGGCCAGAGACTGCAGTTTTGAGGTGATGTAATTTTTTATTCAATGATATAAAAGTTAGACCGTTCCAGTGATGGCTGGAGACCTCAATTATGAGTGGACACCCAGTTGTTGGCACAGCCTTTCCAAACCCTTATTGTGAAAATGAGGTTCCCTGGCAACTGCAGATCTAGATGATGATGATAGGGCAATTACTTATTTACTTAACTTCTTAATTACTATACTTATTCTGCTGTAGTAAATATTAGATGTGTTGCCTTGAAAGATCATAGAATCATAGAATCACAGAATCATAGAATAACCAGGTTGGAAGAGACCCACTGGATCGTCGAGTCCAACCATTCCTACCAATCCCTAAATCATGCTCCTGGGCACCTCATCCACCCTCACCTTAAACACCTCCAGGGATGGTGAATCAACCACCTCCCTGGGCAGACTGTTCCAATGCCTAATGACCCTTTCTGTGAAGAATTTTTTCCTTATCTCCAGCCTAGATCTCCCCTGGTAGAGCTTGAGGCCATTCCCTCTCATCCTGTCCCCTGTCACTTGGGAGAAGAGGCCAGCACCCTCCTCTCCACAACCTCCCTTCAAATAGTTGTAGAAAGTAATAAGGTCTCCCCTCAGCTTCCTCTTCTCCAGGCTGATCACCCCCAGCTCTCTCAGCCGCTCCTCGTAAGGCCTGTTCTCCAGCCCCTTCACCAGCTTCGTTGCTCTTCTCTGGACTCGCTCCAGAGCCTCAACATCCTTCTTGTGGTGAGGGGCCCAGAACTGAACACAGTACTCAAGGAGCGGTCTCACCAGTGCCGAGTACAGAGGGAGAATAACCTCCCTGGACCTGCTGGTCACGCCGTTCCTGATACAAGCCAAGATGCCATTGGCCTTCTTGGCCACCTGGGCACACTGCTGGCTCATATTCAGTCGGCTATCGACCAGCACCCCCAGGTCCTTCTCCTCCAGGCAGCTTTCCAGCCAGGCTTCTCCTAGTCTGTAGCTGCACAGGGTTGTTGTGCCCCAAGTGCAGGACCCGGCATTTGGCCTTGTTAAACCTCATGCCATTGGACTCTGCCCAGCAGTCCAGCCTGTTCAGATCCCTTTGCAGAGCCTCCCGACCCTCCAGCAGATCCACACTTCCACCCAGCTTAGTATCGTCTGCAAACTTGCTAAGGGTGCACTCGATGTCTTCATCCAGGTCATTGATAAAGACATTAAACAGGGCTGGACGCAGGACTGAGCCCTGGGGAACCCCACTTGTCACTGGCCTCTGGGCCCGGTTGTTCAACTAGTTTTCCACCCAGGAGAGTGTGCACCCGTCCAGGCCAGAGGCCGACAGTTTCCGAAGCAGAACACTATGAAAAACTGTATCAAAGGCTTTACTAAAGTCCAGGAAGACCACATCCACAGCCTTTCTCTCATCCAAGAGTTTAGTCACTTTGCCATAGAAGATGATCAGATTACTTTGGCAAGACCTGCCTTTCATGAAAGATATTAATTGTTAACTTGTTGTTAATCACTACTAATCATGTTATCTTTCTAACTGTAATAGTTTAGTAAATCTTGATTTCACAGAACATTGAAGAGTCTGGGCTTTTATGCTAATCATGCTTTGTGCTTAACACCTTGTAGTAAAACACCCATTACACATAAATATACTGCACTTCTACACTGCTGCTAGGTAAAGAAAGTAAACAAAAATAGGTGGAGGAGTTATTGAAAACTCCTTAGAGTTCTCACTCAGCAAGGGAAATATCAAACACTCAGGCACATCTAGCTGAGGGTGATAATACATTACACAACTGAGAATCACATTATCTGTGTTGTATCTGCTCTTTAAAGAGAAGTTGATCCTTGAAACTTCAGTTGTTGTAGTCTATTGCAACCTTATCTGACTTGTTGCACACTGAAGAAGAGTTAAGAATCGGTCAATCTTAGGCAATATTTTTCCTATTATAAACAACTAGAGGCAGGGTAGAGGGCTCTTGTTTGCTTGCTTGCTTGCTTAGTTTTTTGATTTTAGCACTGGTATTTTAAAGTGAGGTAAGTGATGCGTTATCAGTGGAGGTACAATGTCAGGAAAAGAATAGTGCAACAGACATGTAAGTCACTTCAACTGGCTCAGTTAAGAAGCTCTTATAAAGGAAGGAAAGTGGTGCCTGAGATTCAGACTAGTAGAAAATTTTGGAAGTATGTGGTACTGAGGTAAGATTGCACTTCAGGATCTTTCAATAGGATTCTGAATTCATTGTGGGTTTGTATTTTAGTGGTCTGCAACCCTTAGAATTCCAGAATATGGCTGTAAATATCTGAAATAATGCTACTTATAGAAGTAATATTTCAAAAACAGGGAATTTTCAAAATTTCCATTTTTATTGCTTAAAAAGAAAGAAAAAGTTTGTTTCTTGCTTATCTCCCAGCCATGATTGTATTAGGCACAATGTCTGTAGTGCAGTGTTCTCTTTAGTAAAACCACTGGATATTTAAGAATTTTCCATATATATTTCACAATTTTAAGAGGAAAAACTCCAAAATTTCCTGATCTCACATTTATGTTGCATCCTCTGTCTTCTGTATCAGATAACATTAGTAGAGCTTTACAGATATAAAGACATAGCCTTTTCTTTTTTATATTGCTGTAAATTAAAAATACAACAAATTATTATAGCTAGTGTGGAGGAATAGAGGAACTAAATATCTAAAGTCTTTCCCAACAATTTACAGCTCATGGCAGCATGGTAAGAGCCATTCATATGCATTTACCTCTTCAAACAATAAAAGCAGAATTTCAGAAATCATGTTTCTCTGTTATTGCAGTCTGAAAGGTTAGTATTCAAAAAAATTAAAAGTTTTGTTTGAAATCCATAGCCTCTTCAGTCACATCAATAATCTTGGGGTGAGAGGTATAATGTTATTGGTGCTTGATGGCAAAGACCTTTTATTTGGTTTAAAGCAGCACTTAATTCTCTCAGTTATATCAGAATTTTGCCATAAACTGTTTGCTGGAAGTTTGAGCTAATGAGTCATTGATGTATGATTTCATTTCCCATCTGTTTATGCTCAAAAGCCATGAAAGTTATTCAAGAATGAAAGTACAAATGGCATGTGTTGGGCAAGAATTACTTGTCCTTTTTATTTTGATTTTGTTAAATGACATGATGACTGCACTAAACTTCCTGTGCTTGCTTGGATTTGAAACTTGTAATCCGAGTTTGCTGAAGGAATATTTTTTTTCTTTTCTGAATGAAAATACTTGCACATGTTCTTGTTTCTCTGAATTGCGAGACATAGATTACTTGCTCAGAATGTCTTCCAGTTTGCCTCTATAGAAACATAGTTCAACAATACATCAAAATCTTCAAGTGCCCTCTGGTCCACGCTCTTCCTAGTTTTCTTTTGTTCCTCCTAATATTTACAGCTTATATCTTCGAGCTTCTGATGACTGTACACATCTCTTGCTAAGCTCTGCCCAGGAAGCATTCTGGAGTGAGAACTCTTGTTTACAAATGTCTCGACTCTCTTCTGAGCTTAAGTGGATGTACTTGACTTCAATTTTGCATGTTGCTGAAGGCAGCAGTGGGAATGTCCAGCATAATAGAAAGATTAACTCAAAGAAATTACACTAAAAATGTATTATTTCTCTAAGATCTTATTCGAGTGTGGTCAAAGAGGAAAGGAAAAAAGTTTTCAACATTCCTTTAAAAATTTTAATTAAGCAATACCCCTTTTTTAAAACCAAATTTATTAAAATTCATTTGTTTAGGCTATAGGAAATTGTAAATCCTTTACTATGGATTAATGTGAAACACAAATATTAGGAATGTATCTTGTTTAGTTATCTCTTGGGAGCTACAGGCACAGTGGCATAAGCCATTACTTTGTCTTAATGTTAGATACTGTTTAATGAAAAGTACATGTTATCCTGTGTGTGGTCTAAGATCTCAGATAATATTTGATCTGATTTTCTGAGAGGAGTTTGTAGAAAAGGCCCTTGCTTATTTTAATAGATGCCTCTTTCCAAGCCGACAGTTATTTAAAATTTATGACTTGCGTAACTGTCTATATCTGTAGTTACCTTTCTGTAGCAAGTAACCTTTAAATTGATGCAACTGGAAATCATAAGCTCAAACTGATAAGGCTGCTGCTATATTACTCCTGCAGATTATCCGGATAAGTTTTCTTTGCCAGATTCTTAACACTGTTGATCTCTGCAGTGAATTTTTTGACATCTCTCTCAAAAGAACATTGATGGCGCATTTCGAAAACAAAGAAGATACTTTATTATCTTTTCAGGTAGTTATTGCAACATGTGCATCTGCAGAGATATGATGTGCACCGAAGAAAATAAAAGGATATCAGTAGTCTAAACACGTTGATTACTTTTTCTTTACTGAACACAGCAGCTTTCCCTGCAGTCCTGCCAGCTGAATGACAATTCGATTTTTTAAAAACAATAAACAAAAAACTAACTTGAAATGGATCAGCCTTAAATCAGAGTCTCACATTGTGCAAGACTACAGAATGCACACCTTGGCCAAGAAATCCTCGAGTACAGCTGGAAAACACAGACCAAGAAGGGCTGCTTGGACACAAAAGAATGTATTACAGACTGATTGTGCATCGACTTAACAGTCCATAGAGATCGTGATCCTGTAGTGTTGTGCGGGCATTTTTTGACAGCTGCCCAGAGACCCTTCTGACTATTTGAATTTTTCAGTCACTGAAGTTGCTGTGGACTCTGCAGAACACAACACTGAATGATTTTTTGCTTACAGCAGCTTCCTGCATATCCCATCCTGCTGCTTTGTTGAAGTAGAACACCGTTTTCCTCATCAGATCTACAATAATGTCCTGTCCCCAAAAATCTTTGCGCTCTTTTAAATCTGTATTGTGCAACGTAGAATGGCAAGTGAATTCAGCTTTATTTATGGGAACTTGTAGACAGAAACCTAATTTTCGCATGACTTGACATATTAAGACTTGTTCAGATAAACTGCCTTTTAATAAAGTACGTAAGGGAGGGAAGAGGAGAAGTTCTGATTGACTCACAGATATTCTAAGTAGTGTGATACAATATCTTGTTGATGTGAATGAGATACAGATATAAATACAAAGTGAAAAAAAAAGTCACTGAAAGTGGCTTCTGTGCTGTTTATATTTCTGCATGGCATGGCATATGTTAGGTTGCTTGTGAATGAAACGGAGCTTGGCATCTTGTCTTGCTTGTCCAAACCTTCCCAAAGAATAATCTAACCTCATGCTCCTTTGCTGCACTGCGAGAAGACAAGCCTTGACATACCTGCATATAAGGTGACTGGCTGCCTGGTGTGCTACACATTTCCTAAGTAACTAGTTTACATCTGTCAAAACGATTATATAAGGGTTAAGTTGCTTCTAATCTACACGTCTATTCACTACTCAGCTGCAAATTCTCATGAAAAATAAAAATCTCTTAATTTTCTGCCATTTTTTAAATGAGTTTGATATCAACAAGTGAGTTCAAATATGACTGGAAAAAAGTGAGTAGGGACAGACTATATGGACCTTGAATAATTTCTCTTCCAGACTGACTTGAAGAAGACCACAGTGTACTAGAAGCATTATATGCGAAGACCACAAATTTCCCTTCAGCTGTAGTAAGACTACTATGCGTTTTTTAACATGGATCACCAGATATTTTTGCAGTAAATTTCTTTGTACATAGTCTTGATGCAACTAGCTCCTATTTTCTGAAATATCACAAGCAGAATGGTGTATTTTCCTAGCTATCACAGTGAAAAATGACTGAGCCTAAAAGTGTCTAATGTTCAAAAGATGCATGACTTTGTTTAAGAGATAAGTAGTTTCTCTGTATGAAATAAATGTTTAATTTCTTCTCTGATTTCAAATGCTTGTGACACTGCCAAGCCTCAAGTGTTCAGACTGAAAATTTCTAAGATGAGAGTGTCTCTCAGCATGATTTTTTTAAACGACAGTTCATCATTCTGTGGTTCCAGAGAATATGATGCAGAAAAAAAGTTTCAAAACTTACTAGGGGAGAGGGGAAGACAAAAATTTATTTTTTGTAACAAATGTACAACTTTGAAGCAAGAATTTCAAATCTGGCATCAGTGTGATCCTAAATAAGCAAACTGTGAATGAACTTGCAGTTTTAAAAAGAGAATGCTATGTTTTTCATGGAGAATATTTGCAATGGACTGAATTAAGATAATTTAGGAAGACCAACTAAAAAATAAGATTTACGACTCAGGATTTTAAATCATCACAATATTACTCATGTATATCCTGGCCTTGTTGGTAGAAAAAACTGGCTTTCTGTTTAGACTTTTTTTAATCAACAATGCAGTGTATTCAGGAGTCAATATGGAGCAACTTCATTACATTATGAGCACGAAAACAGTAAAAAAATACTAAGTATTGTAAAACACAAATGATTCTTAAACTGTGTTTCTCTAACCCAGGCAGACTAGCAATCTGCTAAAATTCACTGCTGTGTGAAAAGTCAAGAAGAAGAAGTGGTGAATTTATCAGCACATTTATTTGTATACTGCTGACATCCTCAAATACTCTGATACTGGGAAAGCAAAAACTAGTCTCTTGGGACTAAAAGAGAGCCTAGTGCCAAACAAAATCAGGCAAATGGCAAAACCCTCCTTTAATCATGCTTGCGTGAAATAAGAAAGCACCCTCACAGTCTTAATCAGATACACCTGCTTTTCTGCATGCATTCTCATGCATCATTGTTTTTATTGCAGTTACAGTACTGGATGCAGAGAACTCCATTTTACAAGATACCATGTTGTTGATAAATATGTCTGTGTACAGATGCTCTTCCCTAGACAATGACATTCAGTGAAATCCTTCTTTTAGAGGACTGGAAAATGTGCCTCTCTTGGACTATTCATGGAAACTCAACTGAGGATGTTCATCTTTCACTGTGTGGCTTTGAAACTGAGTATCTATTCAAATGTTTTCTGATGAGGACATAAGAACATGGCCAGTTAGAAATTGCCTCGGATGGGGTGAAAGAGAGTTTAGTTATTTGCTTTTAAATGGAAATTAATATATATTCTCGATGACTGTAACACAGAAATTGTGTTTTTCCTGGATGCACTCAGCAGAAGACTGGAAGGAGTTTATTATAGTCACTGTACAAGTCTAGTACTTTCAATAGTAATATTTGAAAATTCAATTGCCTTAAATTTGCCAGATAAATCTATGTCATGCAAGTGGGGAAAAAACCCAAACCCTCGAACTAATTCACTCTGCATATGAAAGGAGAGTGTATGTGCTCAGAGGGGAAGGGAAAGTACATTGTTGTCACTATTTAAGGATCGAAACAGTAAGTCTAGGAATACCAGTAATAGTAATAGCAGTAACTAAAGATGGAAAAAAATAGACGGTGTGTTATGTTTTAAGCAATGTAGCACCCTGTGTCACCCTGTGTGTACCAGCTAATAAGGTTTGTTATACTGCATGTGAAAGTTATTGAGATTTGCTGCTGTTTTTTGTACTAATATGTGCCCAAATAACCTGAAATCCAATGTAAGTTCATATCATTCTAAACATGTGTGTCGTAATGTCTTGCCAATAAATTCAAATTGTGTAGCATAGCTGTGCAATGGATGTTCTCCATGAGTACATCTCTTCAGACAGGTATCTCTTATAATGCATAGAAACAATTGAAAAGGCTTGGTTTTATTTGCCTGTCTTAGAAATTTTTTTTTCAGGGGGCAATGTTCAAAATTGTCTTTTTGTCCATCTGGTGTAGCAACACTGAACTCATGAAAGAGTCAAAACTCATATGAATCATGAAATCTTAACACTCTTTCCCTGACCTATATGAAATAATAGCCAAGATGTATGCAGAGCTGATTTTGAATGGTATAGGTTGTATCTCATAATAGAACTGATTTCTCATGGCCTTTTGATTCATAGATTATATTAACTCCTGAAGAATAGCATACACCAAGATGCAGTAAATGTGGTAACAAAAATTTTGATGTGAAGGTGTTTTTCATGGCAATAAAGACACAGTTTCTGTCTCTAAATGAGACCTGGGCACTGGAAGCCATTGAATAGGTCCCATGGTCCACTGAGGATGCTGGGCAGTAACAGTGCTGTGGAATCAAAAAGAAGATATCATCTACTCTATAAGCAAGGTCTCTGATCCATAACTCTGGGACAGTAGGATACAGCTTGTTCTTTCTGAGAGCTGAATCCCTCGTTCAGCATTCCTGTAAATGTTGTTAGCACAGGAGTATTCTTTAGTGGCTGGGGGAACACATTGTGGGTAATTCCACAAACAATCATTCAGAAATGAGCCTTTAGAAAAGGGTCATTGGTTTGGGCAGGTGGATTGTATTAGTTATGACATTAGACTTTTGCAGAGGCTACAAAAGCCTTATTATGAACACATAACTTCGTCAATCAAACATGTCTGGTCAATTAGATTCTGGGAAATATTAGTTGTAAAAAGCCATGATTGCATTGAAAGAGGTATTCAATGAAAGTAAAAATGTGAGCTGCCTGTAATCTACTACCTAAATACTAAAAGAAAATGAAAAAGTTGATGAAGGAGCTAATAGCCTGTTAAGTAAAAAGAAGATAGATACAGAAATCCTATAAAATTCCCAGTAAATCACTACAGTAAAAGCAAGAAGGGGAGGAAGAAAAAAAAAGATGCTGCAAGGAAGAAAATTGGATTTTTTTTTTTAATGCAAGCAATAGTGCATAAAAATATTTCCAGAGAAGAGATTATTAGAAAAAGAATGTGGCTGTGTCATGCACATCATGAGATGGTAGTTTAATCTTAATAAAAACCTAAACATAAAGCCAGGAATTTCTGCTTACTGTTTTTTCTTCCCTACACATGGGGATGTTATGCTACATTTAGGAATTACAATCTGAATTTTACAGGAGGCTCAGAACAGAAGACAGGTTTTATTTAAGTCTATATAGCATCCCTGCAAAGTCAAAAGTAGTGAAAAGACAACTAGATTGCATTTTCTTGTCCATATTGAGACAATTGTTTCCCTTACTGCTGCCTCTGTTTACTGTCTTCAATTTGTTTTAGCTGATAATCTCAGATACATTATGTCTGCCTATGTACTGTATCTCAACTCATAAAAAAGTAAAAATTAACTCCCTGTTGTCATAATACAACAAAAAAAAACCCTTATTTATTATACTTCAGCTAGTATTTCTACGCTTGCAGTTCTTGCTGAATGCTAGGATAATCTCTGGGATGTTTAAAGAAAATGGAGCTCAGAACTTTCCTCCTTTTACTGGAGTCGAGTAAATAGCTTCCCTGGGGCCCCGCTGCTAGCAAATATATCAGCTTGCTTTCTTGCTTTGGTTACTGTATTGCTCTTTGGGCTTTATAAACTGAGAGTCAGAAACATGGAGTCATGAACCTTTGCAAATCAAACCATGATAAAAGACAACTATTTGAAATTCAAGAGAGAAAATCTCCCTACATTCTTCGTTTCTGAAAAATACTCAGAGCTGCTTAGAATAGAGAGGTTGTTATAATAGCAATAAGGGTTTGGCTTGCAGAGATCAAAGGTGAGAATGGAAGGTAGCAGAAGGAGAGGTCTAATCCCAAGGGTGTCTGTGATTAAGTAGGTTTCTAATAGATTTGATGATGTTACTCTGTAAGTAAAAGTAACCAGTAACTTCCCACAGTAGTCATTACTTGCAGTTCTAATACACAATACTTGTACTAATTTTTCTAGCAAAGATTAGTAAGAAAGTTGCCTTGAATTTCTTGCAGGTAAATATTACTTAGGATGCACTTTGGAAAACTGATTGTTTTCTCTTTCCCTGAAATAAGCAAAATGACAAAACATTTACAGAACTGAATGATGATGCTTTTGGAAGTGGTTTAGGAATGAACAAGTGAGATAGAGGCCCTACTAAATTGTACTGCATAGTAGTAAAGCAAATCGATGGGTGGATGAGAAAATGTAACTTTTGTCACATCTGATGTAAATTGTCAGTGAATTCTTACCTCTAAATTTCTGTAGGTTTTAGCATGAGTACTAAAGCATAGTTTTAGTAGATTTGTTTCTTCTAAATCTAGCTTTATATCTTCCACCTAACTTTTATTTTAGAATTTTTTTTATTTTAGAATTCTTCAGTTATGAATGTAGCATCTTAATGGAATTTGCGTGCTTGAGTCTTATTTTCTTTTTGACTATGTGTGTAAATACCATTCCCCTTCCATGTTTTTCTTGAGGACTGTGATAACTGAAAGCCGCTGTTTGTCATGTTCATTCCCTTCTGCCTCTCATGACGACAAAGGCATTTACACTAGAGAGGCTTCCTGAAGAGAATAATGTCAGTGGAATATTTTGACTGAGAATACAGTTCATGTTACTATGAGAGCTGTTCTGTTACGGCAAGTTCATAAATAAATTTTATTACAAATTCAATTTTCAGAGACTGTCATTTGCAAACACATCCTTCATATCCTACATGCTATGTCAGTTCTAATGAGTTAGAAAGAGGTTTGCTCTGCATTGGAAATATATTATGTTTAGAGGCTCAAACTGGGTCTTTTCTTGCTACTTCTTTTGTTATAACAAATGTTAATGCTAGAGATTTATGCCAAAGAAGTAAGGAGGCAAATCTCACTGTTGCAATGGAACTATCGGGGAATGTAATGCTTTGGTATATTACTGTTAAACTTCAATATTGTGCATGCATAGCATGTGGTGCCAAGAGGAAAGGGAGTTGAAACATCTATATGCAAATCAGAATGCATCTTTTCAGTAAGGGCTACACTTCCTTGTTGAATATATCAGAAGCAGTACTTAAGATGCTTTAGTCTATTTTTTTTTTTAATAACAAAATAAAACAAAAATCCCACTTGCTGTAAAAAATAATGTAGGTGTGATATGAATGGCACTAACTGCCAATTATGGATCAAGTTACTACTTTTCTCAATTCTCTAGGATAGAGAAGGCATTAAAAATATCAGAAGGATCTCTTTTATTCTGTTCTTTCTAATCATCAGCTAGAATATCTGCAACGGCAACGGAAAGTTAAATTTTGCAATACTTAAAGAGCTTGCTTGGGATTAATAAATTCAGGAACAAGATTAAATTCTTGTCTCACTTGCATTGTAACCATGAATATGTGCAAGACAGAGACACACATTTCTCTCTCTTACTTTGACAACCCCTACTCTCTATTGCCAGCTACTTGTTAGTGTATGTTTACACAGTGGAGCTCTGAGCTTACTGCATAAATGTGCACCACAAAAACATGTTCCTGACAGCCTAGTTAAATACTTATTTCAAGTCTTGACCCAGTTTGAAGAGCCTGAAGCAGGAGGAGGAAATAGGGCTTATGCAAATGAACCAATTGAAAATCATAGAATCATAGAATAATTTGAGTTGGAAGGGACCTTAAAGATCACCTAGTTCCAACCCCCCTGCCATGGGCAGAGACACCTCCCATTAGATTAGGCTGATCAAGGATCCATCAAACCTAGCCTTACCACCTCCAGGGATGGGGTATCCACAACTTACCTGGGCAACCTGTGCCAGTGTCTCATCACTCACATTGTGAAGAATTTCTTCCTAATGTCCAGTCTAAATCTTCCCTTCTCCAAATTATAGCCATTCTCCCTAGTCCTGCCATTACATGCCTTTGTAAAAAGTTCTTTCCCAGCTTGTAGGCTCCCTTCAGGTACTGGAAGGTCACTATAAGGTCTTCTTGGAGCCTTCTCTTCTCCAGGCTGAACAAGCCCAACTCCCTCAGCCTGTCCTTGTATGGGAGGTGCCCAATCCTTCTTATCATCCTTGTAGCCCTCCTCTGTATTCATTCCAACAGTTTCCTGTCCTTCTTACATTGAGGATTCCAGAACTGGACACAATACTCCAGGTGGGGTCTCACGGAAGAGGAATAGAGGGTTAGAATCACTTCCCTTGCCCTGCTGACCATACTTCTTTTGATGCGGCTCAGGATATGATTGGCCTGCTGGATCATGTCAAGCTTCTTATCAATCTGCATCCTCAAGTCCTTCTCTGAAGGTCTTTTTTTTTTTATTGCTCTGAAATAAGATTTCAAGGGGGATAGTACAAGGGCTGAGATTACTCAATCAAACTGTTTCCTGAAGCATACTTAAAAAGCACAATTTTCTAAAACTATGCAACAGTATATTTAGAAGAAGTTAGAATGTAACTGAGCTCCAATTGAACATGTTCATGAAAAACCTATGGAAAATGTGTATTTTTTTATTTGGGAATATTTAGACTTAATCAGCTCTGGCCTTTTCATCTATATTGGTATGTTTTATCTTGAAAACTTTGCAAAGCATGTATAGCTTAATAAGTATTTTTTATACCATAGACTTTAGCCTCATGGATTGAAAAATGTATCTATCCTGCAGGGTCTTTGCCATCTTTGAATAAAGTGTAACTGTATTTTTACAATCTGTTTTTAACAGAAAGCCATACAAATGTGCAAATAAAAATGTCATGCAAGAAGTCTGCACATATGCAACCTGTAAAGTCTGGAAAAGTCAAATAGCTTGATACAGAAGTTTATTTTTACCTTTTAGTCTTTCATTTCTGAGCCTTTATATAACCTTATCAGAGGCAACAGAAGAATAATTAATCCTGCTGAATTATAAATAACAAACTAATAAAAATACATATGTATTATTAATACTGATTTTTCTCACTGTGTTTTACACATTTTTAAATCCATTTCCCCTTATAATTATAGAATGTATGTTCTCTTCTTGCAAATTTATCTAATCTGTAGTCTTACATCATGCTATAAATGTTGTAGTTTGGACTAAGGAAAGGGATGAGGGGATTTGAACATAGAGATCCTATGCTAGAGCAACATCGTAACAGAGTACAGACATGAAATATTTAATTACTGTCAATATTATGTTTATTAATAGTTTATGCCAAATCAAGATGTAAATATTTCAATGCTGTACAGTGAAGAAAAGCCAGATATGAAGGTCTGATTCATCCATGGAGAAAATTAGGGCTGAGGTAGCCAGAAGAACAGAACCATGTTACTCCATAACCTAAAATCTATTAGTAATTTACAAAGTTAGATGGGTCTACTGTATGGATAATGATATTCATTCTGCACACACAGACACACACACACACACACAAATACAAGTCATCAAATATCTCTAGCACAGAGGTAGCACTAACCAGTCACATGGCTTTGGGGAAAGAAGACCCTTGCTCCAGTTGGCTGATGAGTCTGACTCCTGACTGGCAGCCAGGCCTTTATACATGGTGGATTGAGCTTAGCCCTCTGCTTTCTGTTGGACATCTGTGTCCCGAAGGAGCTATTGTTTTCACCAATATTTGCTTTCAACCTAAGTTCTTGGCATAAGTAACCCATGGGCAAATCTTCTTGGGTCTTGTCATAACTAAAACCAATTAACTGTTACTATCACCAAACATGCTATAAGAACCTGAAATTACTTGTCTGCCTGTCTTTTTTAATTGTCCTTGCATAGTTAAACCATTAAACAAGGGCAGATGCAGTGCAGAACTTTTGTGAAAGCCTTCCCCAAAGCAATTGTCTGCATGTTGCTTGTTTTGCCACCACATACCAGGATCGTCAAATATATTAGGCCTGGGAAGATAGAGTCAAGTTTTCAATTATGTGAGCATTGTTTTTGGATAGGCTTCCTCCCATTACACTGTTCTGTTGGGTGTTCTTTTATCTTGATTAAAAACCCAAATCTCCAGACTGAAAGGCCCAGGAAACCTGAGCCTTTTTCATGTTTTGATCAGTTCCATGTATGATCTTAACAGTCATACAGAAACATAAAGATATGTATGATGTAAACCTATCTGTAAAAAAAAGTTGCTGTCTTTTTATTAGGAAAATGTATCTAACAATCTGCTCCCAAGAAATTAGTAAAGAGCTTGAAGTAATCACCACCAAGCTCTGCTTATCAAAAAAAAAATGGGTGGTTTAAGCTTGTAGAACAGAGTTTCTTCTGTCTTCCACAGTCAGAAGAAACTTGGCCTGGAAATTTGAATTTTTTGACAGAAACATGCCGGTATGTTTTATAAACAGCTGCCCTAGAGTGAAAATATGAAGTTTTTATAGTCTGAAATCCTGCTGAATGAAGACATGTGCCTTTTTAAATGCAACACATCCATTACGTACTAGTTATCATTGAAAGTGCAACATTTCAGTGTTTCTTATCAGATCAGAAACTGCTTGGCTCAGGTACAGACAATAACTAATTTAGGGATTGGTGGGAATGGTTGGACTTGACGATCCAGTGGGTTTCTTCCAACCTGGTTATTCTGTGATTCTGTGATTCTGTGATTTCCATAAAGAAAAATACAATGAAATAGCAATGAATGTTGCACATTGTCTATGAAATAAATGTAGTCATACCTATTTTTTCCTTTAAGATCAGTTTATAGAGAAATATGGATGCACACATATTTTTATATGTACAAGTATAATTTGTATTGTTATCAATGACTGATGATGTCCAGAGGGAGATTAGTGTGCATATGATTCCATTTGAGCTGCTGACAAGTTAATATCAAAATACAGGTTTTTCTATATGTTAGAGTTATCTGAACTTCCATTTGAGTCCATATAATTTAATCCCAAATCATTTAATTAGAATCAGCTGCTTTTTGTTTCAGAGGGAAGATCTCCCTTCTCATTTTTGTCCCCATCACTTTCTGTTGTGAGTAAACATACATACACTATTTTCAGATGCTTGAAGTGGGTCCACACTGTCCCACTCTGGATTGTCAGTCACTTTTAACATTGAAGTGTTCATCTTGTTTCTTCGGGGCATGAAATATCTGGTAGAAAATGGCTAATATATTTGCTTTCTGCTATTTCTTCTTTTAAAGGAAGAATTCTGGCAAGATGGCTGAGATGGGTCCTTCTTGTGTAGTTCTTTTAAAAGAATTGCCTGAAAGAATCTGCTTCTTGTCATTAACTAAAGTAAACACAGGGTTGAGTAAATGCACAAGGCTACACATCCACTGGGCAGTAAAGCCCAAATAACCTTCCCCAAATTCTCTATACTGTTTTGGTAACTCAAGCTTATTTTAACCTATGATTTACCCATCAGCACAGGGAACAAACTGTGTTATCTTAAGATCTAGTTTCTTTTTACCCAAGAGATGTGACTTCATTGAGTTCTCTTATGGAACACATGTTTTTTAGAATGTTCCTCTATAGTAACTGCGTCTGAAAAGGCTCGGGCTTTAAAGTCGAAGAATAAACATTTCTTTGATTTCCAATCACACTTTTCTTATATGTATTCTTGGTGTTTACAGTCTGGAAAGTGTTGCTTGACACTAGGTTTATTGTGACAGTGCATCTGTCTGCATCTGGAAGTTGAGATTTTGCTTATTGTGTCCAAAGATTCTGCTTGGACTCGGCAGTATGAGTCAATGAGGATGGAATATGGGGGTGAAGTAGATTAGTTTGGGCCATTCCAAGACTGCTCTGGGATTTGGAAAGAAAAAAATAAGGCTAAAAAATCCTATCCACACACAGAGAAAAAAAAAAAAAAGATGAAAATAGCAGTGGACAGTTGTAAATCTCTACTATAAAGAAGCTGCATTTAAAACAAACTCCATGTTTTTGTAAAGTGATGAAAGATTTAGATTTGATAGAACCTTAATATTACATTTGTTCTCTTTCTAATTTCTTTTTACTTTTGATGCATGCCATGATACTTGTTCAATGTAAAAAATACTGTTTTGGGCTAGCTCACTCTTTGCTACATTAACTCCACAGAAAAACAGTCATTAGTTTCCTGGCTTTTGTAACTTATGCAGTAGATAAGTAATTTGGTCCCTCTAACAGAAATGATAAACAATAATCCAAATTCAGTTCTGTTATTATTAAAAAAGAAGACTATTCTCACAAAGACATCAAATTTATAATTGTATTTTTACACATACATTTTATTTTCATTATGGCAAATTACTTTTGCCAGAATTGTTAGAAAAAGCAGAGTAAAAAGCACTAATGGAAAGATTAAAACAGAGAACCTCATTGCAGCCATGTCTAGACATGCTTGATTGCAACATAAATATGTGTGTGTCATGTTTTAAAGTACTGTAGAATATATTAAGAATGAAAAATCCAGTTTAATTGAATGTAGATCCTGTTTTACTGGACTTCACTGACTTTGATTCTTACTCCAGTCACCATATATTATTTTGCATCCTGCATCTTTTGAAAATGCTGTCCTTCAAGAGCACACTATTAATTATTGGAAGCATTTACAGAAAATGATAAAATGTTTTAATAAATGAATTGTTTCTAAAACTAGTGAGGTATGAAAATTTCCAAAATTATGCTTAGAAAAATATAGATAAAAGAATAAAAAATAGTCCTCTGGGTTCAGATGTTACTGATTGTGGTACAGTCACCATGATATGCCTATGGCTTATCTCTAGAACTTGACTGCACAAGCTAGCTTTAATTTAACTGAGGTTACAGTTACGTTCCCAGTTTAGACCTGACATACCTGTTTTAATGATGCCCCTATATCCAGAACTTGGGATACTGTGTCTCAAAATGAAGTAAAACCCTTTTGAATTCTTAAATATATATGATTGTTAGTATACATGACTGGTACAATACACTGAGCCAAGGAGAATAAGGACAGAGAGAAAGAAAGACACGTTTTCTTCTTAGCTGCCAAACAGAAGACAAATATGCATGAAAGACAAATTACAGTGCAGAATAACTTAATGCCTTCCCAAAACACTAGATCTGTTAAGTAGAATAAGTTATCTTGTATGACTCCTGTAAACTAATCTTTTAAATTATTGTGTATAATATGCTCATCATCACATACCAGAACAGATTCATGCTGACTTGATTTTGCAGGGTACTATTATTAGCACGTAAGGCAGAAGACTAGATATGTTAAAAGGCATGCTCTATGTTCTGAAGAAAAGACAGGCTGGAATACTTTTTCTAAATACAATGGTATTTTTGAAAGTCAGTCAGTTAATACGGCATTAAAGTAGCATTAATCTCATAATTTTAAGGTGTAGTATTTATTACTTTAAGGTTAAGATAATCTACTTTACTTGAGTTAATAGTTTACATGAAAATTCTTTTCTTGTCTTTTCATTCTTGCCTTTGTAAGCTTACATCAAATCTGTAAAGGCAATTGAAAGGTGTATTTGTATCTTTTCACTCAAAAGTACTGAAAACCTAAACCCCAAGCTTTTACGGGAATATTTATTTAACTAGTACTTGAAAGAGATATCATAGTGTGTAGTATGGTAATTAGTAGCTTTCTAGATGTACCAATCATAATAATTTATATTTAGTACACATCTTCTGACAGGAAGATATTTTTATTTTACCTTTAAACAGGAGAAATTTTATATGACAGTATTCATAGTGCTATGAATATTTAGCTTCAAATTCTAGTTATATACACACACATACATTTACACACACACGTGTATATATATATATTGTAACTCATCTTCCACATTTCCTCTGGAGAATGTATCTTCTATGGTTTATATAAACTGAATTATTGAAAATTCCAGAGTTTAATATTCCTCTTACTCTTGCTTCCAAAGTCACAAAAAATATTTCATTTAGCCTCAATACTAAAGAGCTTTCCTGTACTAACACAATTAATAAAATTAATTTACTTCAGAATAACATCCCCTGGTAGCACCAGAGAGGTAGCACCTGAGCTGCTGGTTATTGGATGCTTCATTTCCAGGACAGTGAATTCACTAGGCAACAAGAAAAAGACAAAAAATACGTTATAGGTAGCCATATTTTAAAAGTAACTTTTCTCCCTTGCAATTTTCAAGAACTCAATCTACAAATTTTCCATTACATTGACTTAAAAATGCTTTTCTTCCTTGTAAATAATGTGCACATACTCCTAATCATTAAAAGAATTTTTCTTTGGAATTAGTACTAATATGGGTTTACCTAATTGGATCCAATATAAAGATACCCAAGGATCTCAGAGGACTTTAAGGGAATGTTATGGTTACTTTACCTTATATTTCAGACAAATTGAACAAATAGCTCTCCTGATTCTTGAATGTGATGTGTCAAGTATGTACTTATTACAATGCTCCAAGTTGATCTTCCTGGGGGAAAAAAAATAAAAAAAAAAACCCCTAAACCCTGAAATGTTGCTTCTAAAGAACTGCCAAAATTTTCTTATTATTTTCTACCTGCTGTGACTTTTCTGTCCATGGATGAGGATTCTCATATGGGAATTAAAACATATGGTACCAAAATTGGGGGCTTAGTAATACCTAACAAAGTTTTTCCTTGATAATGAATGATAATCTGCAAGGCATTTTAGAAGCTGGTATTTGGCATCACAAACACATGCATAAGTGAAATTCTCTTCTGTACAGTTGCATTTTGAAAGTACCTTGCTTGTTTAAACATACCACTGGGAGAAGCAATCTGTTTTGCTAATGTCTTAAGCTCTTCAAAAAGAAGCTTCCTGGTTTTAAATTCATGGTGGTTTTTATAATGATACCTCATTACTGGGAAATGAGGAACCTGTTCTGGCACTTTGCTGCAGAAGTTGTTTGGGAAGAGCTGACAAGTAACCTACTTTTCCATTCCCAGAAACATGTGAAAGAGAGACATATATTTTCATCAGTGTTAAATATTAACAGTTTCAACACTGATTCGTTTTCTCTTAATAATTGTGAACTAGCACCTTCCCCTGACACTCAAACCTAGATTTTAAGTCTCTTTGTATTCTACTATGTGTTAAGACCCATGGAAAATTATAAAGATGCTCACAGAGAAAGAAAAATCCTAGTTTAAATAAACGTAACACAGCATGGTCCCAACAGTTTCTGATGGATTTTCTCCTTTATGAATTTATTAAATATATGCAATTGAATTTCTGAGCTATTTCCCTGATTGAAGGAGAACTAGAGGGTGTGTTTGTGGCTGATTGCAATTCCTGATTGATAGGAAGAAGGGCAGATTGCTATTAATATCAAGTCAACTCTTTTTAAGGAAATATGCCTGACAAATACTGACTGTTCCTATCAAGAGCCTTATTTATTGCAAGGCTGATTGTTTTAAAACCCCCGCTGAGAAAAAAAATGTTTTTTATACTTGCATTATCTTTTATATAACCTCTCCCAAAAACTTTATTTAGTACCGTGGAGTGGTTAACCTGGGATATAGAGGTGGCAGAAAAGAAGTGCCTGAGGATAGCATATTTTTACTGCAATGCAAGCAGGCTCTAAAAGAAGGAGCACAATGGTTAGAAAATGTATAAGTCCTCTAACCTGTGCTATTTAAGCCATAATAGGGATATTGATTTGTACTCTAGGCTCACATGCTTTTCTAGTCAGAAGAGTCTGATAATTTAATCAGCATCACATAGTAGGGTGCAGAACCACAAAAAAAAATAAAAGGCATTGTCAGATATGCAAGAGTGAAACTGGAGATTCATATACGTTGCTTGCGTGTGATTATATTCGCTATTCATATGTAATTGAAAATATTCAGAGAAACTAGGTGCAGTCCTCCCTCAGCCCTCTATTCTAATACTTAAGTCAGAAAGAAAAGGAATATCGAGATGGCTCCTAGTCAGGTGATTTACTCAGTGAATATGAATTTTCAAGTAATGTTGCATTCATTTCTCTGTTTTTTTTAGCCCCTAGAGTTCATGTTTCCAATTTTATTTTTACTGCTACTCAACTAGGTTCTGTTTGATGTATAGCTGAGACACTTATGTATTTTACTCCAGGAAGTATTTTTAGCCTCAATAAAAATGATGAGAGTCTCAATAAAAGCTCAGAAATGTGTGAAACTATGCAGGTTTGGAGAAAGAGCCTGAATTTTCAGCTCCATGGCCAAGATGCCCTTTTACCTTTAGTGGGCAAGGCAGGGCAAGTCCGAGGAACCCTCTGACACCAGGTCCCAAGCACACCAGGGTGTATTGGGGCCACTCCGTACCTCCAGAGTTAGAGATTTGGACGTAGGTCAATGAATTGAACTCCTGCACATTGAGTAACATTTTGTTGTTAAGCAATGTCATAGCCAAAGCAGCTCTTCCCTGGTTGAGGAGAAGGGAATGCAGCTGCAATAAGATCGTGGCTTTTTTAAATCCGGCAAGGGCAAATATGGATGTGAAATTACGTGGAAACATTCTTATTGGACCCAAAAATGCTGAAAAGCTTGAGAAAACCCTCAGGAATCCGCAGACGTGAGGATGGCATGGTGTCACTATCTGACATATGATGATAAAAACAGGAGGAACCACTGCCAGATATCTAGACAGAAAAACAGCTTCATTTAAACATGTCAACATGTATTTGTGAACATGAAATGCTCATGTTCTGATGAGCAATGTAGATGACAGGTGGCAATAAGTCCAGGACTGAAATCAAGCCATCTGGAATCCAGTCTGTCTAGTGCCAGTGCTTGATTCTGAGAGTTGCTTGCTGGTTCTGGTAAAGATTCCCTAGAGGCCCAATCTTTGAATTAGAGTACTGGGCATCCAGTGAAAGTGCATTTGGTTTTGTACTGTTTGAAGGTATAAAAGGTCAGGGGAGACATGTTTTCATGTGGTAATTTCTAGGTCTTGCCAGAGTGAAAACCACAGAATGTATCAATCAGATATGCTTCTTCCTCCCACTCTTTCTCCCACTGGCTCAGATAATGAGAGGAACAATTTTAGAACCATTTTAGTTTCAGGTGCCTTGAGTACTTCTCAGAAGTTATTATAACAAAATAAAAAGTTAATAGTTTGTTGCAAATACATTTACGAGCTAGAACTCAAGTAACCCATATGAATATCAAATCCATAATTGGTTAGAAAAGTCTTCCTAAAAATTACTGGCTCATTCTGACCCCTATGTGCCTCCTTGGGGTCAAAGTTTCCTGAAAATGACACTGAAATGGGACTCTAATCTGCAGCTTTGGAAGCTGAGGTTGTTCTGACAGACCTGTGCCTGTGAAATACTTTCTTGAGAAATTAAGAGTAATTAAGAAAATATAGGTGATATATACATATAAATACAGAAATTAAGTTCTTCTTGATAAACTCTAATTTCATTTCATTTCATAGAGAGGAAATGATGCTTTAAACTGGCCTCAAAATAAAATTTGAAATATTGAGAACTTCTCAGGGTTGTCCCCAGAGCAGACAATAGAAGATGTCTTTTGGATCACTTAGGGCTCTGACCTGATGGCTTTTTGGTACCTTTTGCTGTTCAAAAGAACCTAGTGACTTTTGGGACAAAGAGATCTAAATTAAGATAGCTGTTCAGAAAGGTATAGTGTAGATATGTGTTTTATATAAGATATTTATGAAAGATCCAGGCGAAAATGGACATGTATTACTTTAGTGACTGATTTCCACTTACCAGGAAACCAACAACTAACCAGAACACCCTCCCAAGGAACTGAAAAAAAAAGGAACAAACTGAAACAACCAAGCAATGAATAATAGTTATGGCATTATTAATGGAAAAAAACAAGAAAATAAGAGAATTTCTCATTTATGTCATCTACTTGTTTTATAGGAAAACAGATATATAGTTTAAACTATTCACTAATTTGATAACAGTAGAGGAAAGGGTTGATCTAAAAGGCAAAATAAAAAGTGTTATTCTTTCTGCAGAATATTACAAAATAACCTATCACTCTTTGACTAATCATCCATTTGAGACCATTAGCCTGTAGTTTTGCTGTTAAACATAATTGGTGTCTTTTATCTCTTGCGCTTGAATAACATGTGTTTTTACTGATGTTTAATGACCCCTGGGGGTTGCTGAGTACCTAAATTATTGGTGCTCATAAAAATAATAGTGAAAACAAACATTTCTATTCAAGTACTGCTGTGCTGCTGGCTCTTGGATATTTTTTCAAGGTTGAGATGTGATACTTAGGTTTTAATTCTATAGCATATGTGCTCCATAAATCCAGACTAAGAAAAGGTGTCAGATGATCTGTTCTTTTTATATAAAAATTTTTTGGGAGAAGTTTGGTTGTTGTTTTTCTTAATGTTCCTTGATATGTGAGGGCAAGAGGTAGGCATCTTAACAGCTGAAAGACGAGAAAGAAACTCATTGATTATGAACTCTGTATCCCACAGATGTATATATATGCATACCATTCATATTTAGACTAGTTATGCAAATTTTTACAGAAATATGTGTTTCTGGGGTAAACTTTACCATGCATGAATACATGTTTTATCTTTGAGGATGTTGAGAAGAAATACATCATCTTACCAAGAAAGAACAAATACATACAGAATGGTACTACCTTTTTTAAGCAATTTGAATCAATTCAGAGAGACGTGATCTTAAAAATATAAAAATTCATAGTCACTTAGTTTGACAGAAGTATTTTTACATGCATTTTATAAACATGCATATTTATATTGAGTTTATGTAAATAGATTTATTGAAAAAGAAGACAAATATGTCCTGTCTAGACTTTGGTGTATACCTTCTAGTAGTACAATTTATTTTGTAGTAAAAGAAATAAATAATAAATTAATCTGAATAAATACAGTTCATTATCAAAAAAAGTAAAATGTATTGAAATATCCACTCTCTAATCAGTAAATAAAACCTTAAAGACCTCATCAGAAAACTTGTATTTAATAAAATAAAGTGGATATTAGAACTTTTAATTAAATATTCAATGCAATGATTATGAAAAGATCCATTGTAGGCTTGTAATTATTAACTGCAAGTCAATAGAACTCAGAGATCAGAAGATCAAAACTGCTTTATTTTTCCTTCCAATTTTTTTTTTTTTTAGTTCAGAGGATATCTGTCTTATGATAAGTGTATTTCCATTCCCAGGATTTCTCTGGAGTTTTTTTCTGACCTTGGCTGATGTATACCCAAGATTAATTTCTGAAAAAAAAGAAGCAGAAGATTCTATTTCTCATGATCTGTGCTTGAAGTATCTCCACATTACATGTTACACTTTTGTAAGATTTTTTTGGAAACAGCAAAAAGTTACAATAATATTGAAATAATATTGTTGATGAAGTACAGACCTCAGTGATGTCAGTATTTCTTCTCAGTAAGGTAGGTATGCAGAGGTTGTGGTGTTCAGTGACAAGAAGGAAAATTTATCTGTTTCTTTAACACACAGTTATTTGCTTCTTCCTGGACTTCATTCATGTGTGAATGAGTTTAAAATGCTTTGCACTTACACAGGCATTGGCAAAAAGACCAATTCCAGTGACCCTGGTTTCCATTATAAGCTTCTTGGAAACTGAGGAAAGGTAATGAAATAGGAGCAAAATGCAGTCTGGATAGAGTTAAGGACTAACATATTTGTATCAGAAGCTGTGCTACTCATAAACTCTTCAGGAAGGACAGGAAGGGCAGAAGAGGAGGCGGGGTAGCCCTCTATGTTAGAGAGGGCTTTGATACGCTTGAACTGGACTACGGTCAGGATGGGACTGAGTGCCTGTGGGTGAAAATCAGAGGAGCCCACGGGCAGGCAGGTATTGTGATGGGAGTCTGCTATAGACCACCCAGCCAAGAAGAAGCAGCTGATGAGCTCTTCTACAAACAACTGAGTGTAGTCTCAAAATCGCTACCTCTAGTCCTTGCGGGAGACTTCAATTTCCCAGATACAGGCTGGGAGTATAATACAGCAGAAAGGAAGCAAGGTAACAGGGGATGAAGACAAGGCTGAAGTGCTCAATGCCTACTTTGTCTCAGTCTTTAACAGTAAGGAAAATTGTTCCCTCTGTGCACAACCCCAAGGGTTGGAAGAGAAGTATGAGATTCCCAAGGTCCAAGAGGAGGTGGTCAGAGACTTGCTTGCCCAGCTAGATGCCCACAAGTCTATGGGGCCAGATGGGATCCACCCAAGAGTTTTGAGGGAACTGGTGGATGTGCTGGCCAAACCCCTTTCCATCATCTTCCAGCAGTCCTGGATGACTGGGGAGGTTCCACTGGACTGGAGGCTGATGTCGTGCCCATTTATAAGAAGGGGAGCAGGGAGGATCTGGGGAACTACAGGCCTGTCAGCCTGACCTCGGTACCGGGGAAAGTCATGGAGCGGGTGATCTTGAGTGCGATCATGAAGCACGTGCAAGAGAACCGGGTGATCAGGCCCAGTCAACACGGGTTCATGAAAGGCAGGTCTTGCCAGAGTAATCTGATCACCTTCTATGACCGAGTGACTAAACTCTTGGACGAGGGAAAGGCTGTGGATGTATCTTCCTGGACTTCAGTAAAGCCTTTGACACAGTTTCTCACAGCATTCTGCTTCGGAAACTGTCAGCCTCTGGCCTGGACAGGCGCACACTCTCCTGGATGAAAAACTAGTTGAATGACCGGGCCCAGAGGGTGGTGGTAAATGGAGTTAAATCCAGCTGGAGGCCAGTTACAAGTGGGGTTCCCCAGGGCTCAGTCCTGCGTCCAGTCCTGTTTAATGTCTTTATCAACGACCTGGATGAAGGCATTGAGTCCTCCCTTAGCAAGTTTGCAGATGACACCAAGCTGTGTGAAAGTGTGGATCTGCTGGAAGGTCGGGAGGCTGCAAAGGGATCTGAACAGGCTGGACTGCTGGTCAGAGACCAACGGCATGAGGTTTAACAAGGCCAAATGCCGGGTCTTGCACATGGGGCACAAGAACCCTAAGCAGAGCTATAGACTAGGAGAAGCCTGGCTGGAAAGCTGCCAGGAGGAGAAGGACCTGGGGGTGTTGGTTGACAGTGACTGAACATAATCCAGCAGTGCCCAGGTGGCCAAAAAAGCCAATGGCATCTTGGCCTGCATCAGGAACGGTGTAACCAGCAGGTCCAGGGAGGTTATTGTCCCCCTGTACTTGGCGCTGGTGAGACTGCACCTCGAGTACTGTGTTCAGTTCTGGGCCCCTCACCACAAGAAGGATGTTGAGACTCTGGAGCGAGTCCAGAGAAGGGCAACAAAGCTGGTGAAGGGGCTGGAGAACAGGCCTTATGAGGAATGACTGAGAGAGCTGGGGTTGTTCAGCCTGGAGAAGAGGAGGCTGAGGGGAGACCTCATTGCTCTCTACAACTACTTGAATGGAGGTTGTGGAGAGGAGGGAGCTGGCCTCTTCTCCCAAGTGACAGGAGACAGGAAGAGAGGGAATGGCCTCAAGCTCTGCCAGGGGAGATTTAGGCTTGAGATTAGGAAGAAATTCTTCACGGAGAGGGAGGTTAGGCATTGGAACGGTCTGCCCAGGGAGGTGGTTGAGTCACCGTCCCTGGAGGTGTTTAAGGTGAGGGTGGATGAGGTACTTAGGAGCATGATTTAGGGATTGGTGGGAATGGTTGGACTCGACGATCCAGTGGGTCTCTTCCAACCTGGTTATTCTGTGATTCTGTGATTCTTACTGTTAATATGTGGAATATGGAATCTGCATCTAAGCTGTTAAAATGAAAGGTACAATATAAACATGATTTATGAGTGGATCTAAGGGAAGTACTCTGTGGATGTCAATGTATTTGCAGTAGATGAAACAAAAAAAGGAATCTGTTATATTTGCAAACTGGTAGATTGTTTTCAGGCTAATTTCTTATTAGTATTATTGTTTGAATTCAATATCAAAGCAATTTTATCTGATGTCAATGTTAAAGAAAGAAGTCTAATTTTATTTTTCCATTCTTAAAAATGCAAGACAACTTTAAATTACTTGTGGTGTATGATAATGTTGATGATTCCTCCAGGCATTTTTTAAAATAATTTTATGGGTTCTTTAAGACTAAACTTCTTAAAAACTTGTTCAAAGGTAACTTCACAGTTCCCACATTCTTCACCTTCACAAGTAGATTCCTAGACTTTCCTTTTCCTCCAGAAGGACCATGCTCTTCTGTTTCTTATATTATGGCAAAGCACAGGGCAGCAAAAGCAACTAGAGGCATTCTATAAAAGATAATCTCTTGATACCAAACAGAAGTAAGCAAGCAAAAATTCAGTTTTGTTAGAAATCATATCTAGGCAAAATTGATCTTAACAGTCTTGTTTCTACCATACATTATGCTTGCTGACCAATAATATCTGTGAATTTAAATGCCCTATCTACAATGAAGTCCTTTGTCATGATAAATTTTATGTAAATTGCACCTTTTACTACACATCTGATATTTTTCTCCTTCCTTCTTGGCCCTCCCTTTTGTCTCCCCCTATGTCTTCCTCCCTGTTTCCATTTTTTCAGCCATCTCTCTTGCTTTAGTTTGAATGAGCATCTGCAGACATCTGGATTTGAAGTCTGAAGGAAAGGAAGCAGTGTACAGAAATCTTTGAAAGGTGGCAGATGATGCACCATTGCCCTTCTTCCAATGTCCTCAGAGGTTGTAATTGAACAATTTCTTTCAAGTCTAGCTTTTCTTCACCTGGAAACGTGCCAGAGCAGTAATGTAACCAGCAACCTCCAGCAGGCAGCTGGGGGTGAGTGTCCTGCCTGGTTCCCCTCCTGGCTCATCTGGGTGCTGTTTGGCAGAAGTAGGCAGTGGGAGAAAAACCAGCAGCACAGATTTTTGTCCTCAGAAACTGCTTATTTTCTCAGGGATGTATGGATCTGTTTATTTCCAAACTTAGTATCCAGACACTTAGCTTGCAAAGGTGATGGCCCCTCAACATTTCACACTTCAAAATAGTAATTTGCTTTACCTAATAAACTTTTTATGTGAGGTCTTGATAAATCTTTCTTCTAAATAAGCAGCATAACAACTTTGCAGTGCCTCTGGTAGCATATTGATCTGAAAGGATTATTTGAAGTTTTGGGGTTAGATTCATGAGCACTTTGATTTAAGCTGGGATGGCAAAAGTATCCGCAGATACATGAGATAATTCCCGAATTGCAACTTATAGCTAGAGAACTTGATTTTTTTTTTTTTTTTTTCTGCTATGAACTACTGCTTCATGTTTGGTCTTTCTGTTTGTGGAACAGACCTGGAAAATTCCAAATGAGATATAAGGCAAATGGCTACACTAACCACATCAGGAGTAAACAAACATAGTAAGTGTAGCTCCATAGAAGATCTGGGATAAATAACCACGCAGTGTAAGTCTTGGGAACTTGTTAGAGTTGAGTTCTCATTTATGCATTTATCTTCTTGACAGTATATTTTATATTTGGTACTGGGTTTTGGTTAACACTGTGGTATCCAGTCTGTTAGTTTTATTGAGTGAGTAATAACTTTTCCTTTCCTTTTGTTCAAACTTTAAAAAATCGCCAAATTACCAAAATAATTCTCCAGGGAGTGGTGGTACAAATTTTGATTCTGCTTTGCTAATAGGCTAGAAAAGAGCAGCATGTCCTTGAGAACCGACAGGGTTTGCTTCATTCAATGTCTGAGTTATAATTTATCTGAGTTATTTAATGTTTTATAATGTAATATTAATGTTTTCTCAACAACAGTGAGGTTACATGTATCTCTGTTTCTCAAAGGTCATTTTGAAGGAACAATTTTTCTGTACATTCTATGATCAATCAACTTTTACAATATTATTTATCAAACACACATTAAAATGTGTTAAATAAAATGCAATCAATGTGCTTATTCTTTCTGTTCTGTTACTTTTTGAGTGAGCCTGAATGGACTTGGGTTTCTTGAGACATCAGTGATCTTGCTGTCAGTCTGCTAGTTCTGGCCTTGCCATACCTCAGCTCAGCTGACTAAGCCTACTGTGAATTTTGCCTGTTGAAAGAGAAAATAAGGCAAAATAGTTTCATCTCCCTTCCTTCTGGGAACTGCAGTGTATATTTACCGTGGATAAAAGATGATATATTGGTCAAGTTATCCAGCTCAGTGGTTGGGTATATTTTTTTATTTCCTTTTTTGTTCAGCTCTTTTGAGGACCAGGTTCTGAGGCCAGATAGTATAAAAATTTTATGCATTTTCACATAATGAGAAATAGATAACAATTTAAAAGATTAAGTAGACAAATAAAAACCAAAACCCAAACAGCTGTATCACCATGAATTCAGTAGTGAGGCAGGAAATTATAATCCCAAAATCTCCTGACAGGTTTTAGGTTGTTGGAAGATGATGATTCCAAATTCCTGTCAAGAAGCCTCATCCAGAGTCAATAACTAAAGTGACTCTTAGTACTTTCCTCAATAGAAAGCACTTGCAAAGAAACAAAGAAACTTTTATATTTGGTTGTAAGAAAACATTATTAATAACTATCTGGGATTGGAGAGTTATTAGAGAATGTGTGATTTGTCATTTGGATTGCAGCTGCTTTGTTGGTGTAAAACTCTCTTCAGAGACCTGTAATTGCATAACCTTAAGTATGCCTTACTTAATTATAATTTTAAACAAGTTAATTAGATTATTTGATGAATTATGATATGTGAGAAACTTGGCACGACGTTCAAGATGAATGGAAGCAAGCTTTGACCTTTATTTCTATCAGTATGTTCTGAATTTTCTGGTAATGCTTCTTTATGGTACAAGTACAAAAAAGTCTTCTTAAATCTTTTTGAGGAAGTTTTAAATTTCTCCAGTTTATGGAGTCATAAATGAAACCTCTACTGTTTATTTTTTCAGATTAAGCCTTCAGTATAATTCAAATTATACTTGTGTTAGTATATGTGATGTCCCACATGAAGCAAATTAATGCAGTTTATTTATTTAACTTGCATACATGTTTGATCTAAAAGTAGGCATTAATGCTTACTCACTGAATGCAGACATTTTTGTAGGGATTTCTATAAGCTCTCATCTTTCTTCTTAGTGGGGTGCTCAGTTTTTATGATATATAGTGGTAGGATTCTATCAAATTTTAAAACAGACAGATTCAACTGAAGAAGCAGAGAAAGAAGAATTAATCACATGTTGCTTTAATAAAAAAAAAATAAAAATCCCTGAGGTGAATTGTAAATTTGGCTAGGAAAAGGCAGGCTACAACTGTGCAGCTGTTAAGACTTCAAGTTTAGTCCAATCTTCAAACCTGTTTTTTGTAAGTAAGCCACATGAAAAAAAGGCGCTTATCAGATAAGGATAATGAGATCTGATAATCTGAATGAATATTTAATTACAGATTAAATATACAATTACAGGGCATATGCTTTACAATAGTAAAACTGGAAGTACACCTATATACTGTAATGACGGGTTTTGCATATATAAAATTACCCAGTCTGAGACCCTTGGACATCATTCCTTTCCACGTACTGTTAACTGTTATAGTAAAACTGCCCAGCTCAAATTGTCCTACTTTATCCATGTAAAATGTTTATTTTGCAAGATATGCACAGTAATTTGGATCAAAACATCCGCACATTTAAAAAAAAAAAAATAGCCATGGGGAAGAATTATATGTTGATGAGTTTGAGGCACTGGGACCCGTGAGTCTGATTCTATGTGGTTAAAGTGGTAGAGGTGGCATTATTGCTTTTACGTATTAGGATCAGGAGACACATAAACCAAATTGCACAAGAATATCAACTCTAGTATTTTTAGTAGTTCAGGCCAATAATAATAAAACATCGACTTCTTCATACTTTCAGATCAAGGCAGTGACAGAAACCCTATAACAGAAATGAATTAGCTGATACGTGTACTTTCCCCCCTGTCCTATGTGGGTAGTCTTCTGAAAATGACTATAAACACTCCTACATATTTGTGGAATAGAAGTCTGTTTCTCCTAAGGGCCAAATCACTGAAGTAAAAAAGAAACTTTCCTTTGACGTAGCTGTGGATGTATTTGTCATACATCAAAATACTCTCAGGAAACCACACTTCTGGTATAAATTTATTTTCAATGGTGTCTTTTTTACTTGATAACTTTTAAATAGTGTTCTCTGCAGGCTTATTTATGAAACTGCAGTAGCGTAAATACACAATGGAGAGTCAGGTGTACTTATGAATTAAAAAAGAAAAAACATTTTGGGGATTTTGTGTATTCATTTCTTATTACTTAAGATTCTCTGTTGGAAAAATAAGACTGTTCATGGGAGAAAACCTTCATAAGAGAAAAATATCACTGTTTTATCTTTCCAATTGCATTTATATATTTTTAGGTAGTGATGTAAACAGTCTGCTGTTTTGAAAAAGGGCTATAGAATGTACAGTATTCAAAAAAAATTAGAAATTGATATTTTTAGTTGCTTGAAGGCACATCTTATTATTTTTCTAAACATAATCTACTTTTTTCTTGGCTTCAGAATCACTGTCCAGCAGTCACCTTTATGAATTGAAAGACTGGAATAGTTTCTCCTCTTAGTAAGCACAAACAAACACTTCTGAATTAATAATGTCTTAGGCATACATATTGTTAAATATTGGTAGCATGCCGAGCAGACGTTTTTTATTAATATTTATTACTATCATTTGCAGAAGAGGCAAAATGTATTTTCTGTTAATATGCTTGGAATTAATACTATCTTTGATGGTAAGAATGTGACTTCTGACTCAAAATGTGACTTCGTCAATAACAAGAAGTCCAGTGTGTTATATACATGTTTTCTGATATACTTTGATCACAGAGAAAAATACTTTTCCTTCTGTATTGTGCTGTCCTTGATATTCAAAGTAATTCAGACCTCAGTTTTACAAGTAATTTTTTCCATTTTAGGTATGTTCAGTTCTAACTAGACCTTGTGGTGGTGGTTCTCAAGAATCACTCCCTCTCCTGCATTATAGTTTTTCCTTGTCTGTTATGAACTAATCTATAATAATTCTGGGCACAAGATCACGTTAAGATCTAGGACATGGTGGGATTTAACAAAAAAAAGGAAAAGATAGTAAAACTTCTTGGAATACCATTAATGAAGTTCCAAGCCTGTAAAAAAAAAGAAAAAATGTATTTTGAAGGGGCCGGATTCCTCATATATTAAACTTTAGGTACTTGGCTTTCTCTATTGGCAGATAAATCCCTATCACTCAGTGAAAATTTGTTTTCAATGTTCCTCCTGAATTTGAGGCATCTGTTAACCATGGTTGATTCCATATCCTGCTATTCATCACATACTTTCTCCTTGTGAATTCTCCAAAATACATTGGTATCCCAAATATTCATTGCTTGTTTCTTTTAAATTTCAAATGCAACAAACCACCAACCACTGCATAACTGTGTTCTTCCAGAACAAAGACTGATGACCTAAGGAAAACAATGCTACTGATTATGTTTACTGGTCTTCCCAAACAGGCAGAAGGGCTCAAGCTGATGAAGCCTCTTGAACAGCTTATGCAATATATAGTTGATAAGACTCAGGTGGGGAATAAAAAAATGAGCAGGTATAAACCTGATCTGTATCGACAGATTCTTCCTCAACACATTTGGTATTTCTTTGTGATTTGGAAGACAGTTTTTTTGCCTTGGGCTTGTGTCATGATGGAGATAACATGGTCACAGGTTTCTTTTCCTCAGGCTCAGACAGTGGAGGCAATAACATGATCACAGGTTTCTTCTCCTCAAGCTTAGAGAATTTACCATTTTAAGTGGTTCACCTAATGTGTCTCACAAGTTTGGAAGTATATTTGCTGCATAAGTTATTGGGAAAAGTGACATGAGTAGCAGATAAGTCATTAAATTTTTAGACACTTATTTATTAGCAAGTTGGTTCTTTGCAAATGATATAGCTTAGAAAACAGAAGTTGGAGCATTTTTTCAACAGCATCCAAAAATTTGATTCTAAATCTTGCTCCTGCTAGGTTGCAGCATTGATGTTTTGATGATTCAGCTATTTTTCCTTGTACATTTTTCACTGATTATCTAATTTTTAAAAATTTAGTGATACTAAATACACTTAAGCTGTTTATTCATTGTTTGACAGCTGCTGACTTTGCTGTGTCATAAGTGTGCACTTGTAATTGTTAATAATGAGAATCCAGACACCATACCATGGGAGGCACTCATGCAAAGTATTCCTATTGACCTTGATTTTGCTAATGATCGGCCAAATTATTAATTAGAGGAAGAATTCTAGTAAAATCTGTCTGGGTCTTTTACTGAAGTTCAGAAACAGAAATTAAATATTTTCTTTTTCTCTTGCTGGTATTGACCATGGGTTTACCCATCTTGTTCCAATTAGAACCAACAGGATAGATATAGCTATATTTTGCACACTTACCTATCATGACACAGATGTTAGGAACTGGATGCTGTGGCTTTGCAGAAGAAATGGGACTTCTTGTCTGTCATAAGGCTACAAAATGTCTCTGCACTTACTGGGGACAGTAATTAGGATGGTGCAATGGCATTGTTATCTCCTGGAAATATTCTTTGGTATCTTCTTAGCTCACACCATGAAACAATTGCAGTCAACAGCCTGAAAAAAGGTGTTCATGATGTGCAGCCTTTTAAGAAAGCTAACTTTTAGTTTCTTTGAGTGAGTGAAGTGGTTTCATGTTCACTCTGTAGAGCTGATCTTAAGGATCAACCCGATGGAAAAACTGAAATGAACCTTAAGAGGATGTAGGAGTGAACAATATCTGCTTAGGAAATAAATGTGGTTGTTTTGAAAGTAGCAAACTACTTTCCTAACAGCTTACAGAATGTGGACTGCTAGAGTCAAGCTGTGCTACTGTAATGATTCAAAAATGTTTATAGGTTTAACTGAAGACTTGTTGATTGGAGGATATTTCGCTATATATTACTGTTAAATTCAATGTTGGAAATACACAAATGCAGGTTCTGTCTTACACTTAGACTGCATGGGATACAATCTATGTAAATAAGCGTGTTTGTGATTACAGATATTAGACAGACTGACAGCTTATCAACACAAAGACTAACGATAAGATGTTTGAAAATTGTAAAATATGGTGATGAATATGCATTCCAGTTCTGAAATCAGTTCATTGCAACCATGTTTGTGCCTCTTGTGCATTTGGGTTTTGTACATACTTAATTGACTTTTTATGTGTCTAAGAAACAGATTTTAAAATTACCCACATACATATTTATAGAAACTGTCATATAAATTGATGAACTTGAATATGCATGCCAGAAACATCTATGTATTCATTCAGTCCACTGAAGAGTAGTTCTGTGCAGTCCTAAGATGCTCCTGTTCAACCTTACCTGTGAAAAGAAACATTGAATTTTTGGGAAAAATTGTCTTGGAGGTATTAAGCAAACAAACATGCAAATGAAGACTTTAAAATGCTAAATAATTGCATACCAAAAATGTATTCAACGAAACTGATATGAATATTCTGGGAAAAAAAAACAACAAGGTAAATATTTCTTGACTCTTAGAGAACATTTCTGTAACTTTCTAACAAATTTTAGCATCAATATATTGTAGTCATGATGGTTGAATCCTGTTATGGTAGTAACATGCAGTATTTTTCAGAAGATACTCTTATTTACAGTAAGAATGTATTCTGGAGATACAGAAGCTAAGGCTACTTAAATAACCTAACTTGTAAGCTATATCTGCTAAAATATCCAGAACAACTCTTCAGATGGAAAGTCATGTAAAATCAAACAAGTACTGTATTGAATACTATAATCTCCCTGAAGTCATCAGATACCTTTGGCAGAGTAGTTCCTTATAATATTGGAATTATTAAATAATCTTAAAGCTAGTGTATAAAGCTTTGCAGCATCAGTAATTTAAATTAAAAATATCATGTGCAGAAATTGCTCAGAATTTAAAATTAAACAGGGACTGCTGTTACAGTGGAAAGTTTTTAAGTGGTGAATAATTTTGACTGATTGAAGGTATTTAGAGAGGTGTGATAATAAAGCTTAACCACAACACTGGAGGAAATATCTACATTACCTTTATCTCACAGCTGTCAACTTTAATGCTCATATTCTATCACTCTTAAATGAAATGCTGGCTTCTGTGAATGAGCATGAAAAATAATCTCATAATTGTTACACAGACAGCTCCTTCCTTCTACATTTGCTTTTTTTTTTTTTTAATTTCTCATCATTCTCTTCTAAGAAATATAAAGTACACTAAAGGAGGCATCATTGGGGTGAAGAATGAAACCATAGAATTACAGTTTAAGAACCAGAATTGTGCATACCAAAACAGCCTCAGAGACAAACAGATGCAGTATGTATTAGAAAGGTGACAGTGGCGTGTACTGAAAAATGGCTGAACAGACAGATTCAGAGTGTTGTAATACAATTCAGAATAAAGATGAAATTTACTTTTATGGTGAAATTTGGTTTTCTGGTTTAATGAAGTTTAATTTAAAATGAACATATCTTGGCAAATATAAGTGATAGATTCATACAAGCTTGGCAGAGCTGAAGAAGAATCCAGTGATGTGGGTGAATTTTCCATTACAGACATGACAAAATAATACTTTTTTCAAAGTTAGCAAAGAAATTAATATTTTGAAAAAATAGCAGTGTAAATGCAACACCTATGTCTGAGACAAATATACCCTAAATATCCAGTGCAATTAAATATTTTTTAAAGTGTCCATAAGCGACACAGTGTCACTAAGCACTAATCTGTCCTTATTTATTTCTGCATTTCTAAAAATTGAGCACATGTTGTTTTTCTATATTCAGCATAAGGTGTGGGAGGTGAGGGTGAAGCAAACCTTGCAGCACTGTATTTTTTAAAGAACAGTTCTATGACATTATTTCTATACTGCTTGGACACAGAAGTCAATGATGTTTCAACATAAAAGCATTTCAGAAAAAAAATATGAAGCTTGACAACAGGAGTTTGTAACTGCTTTGAAAATACAATAGTTTAAGATGAAGAAGGTAGGAATAACATCAACATTATCTTTTTTCTCTGTTTTGTACATTTTCTTTTGAAAAATTATGTTTCCAACATGTCAGAAATTCTCATATAACTATTACCATATCTAGTACTTCAAATTATAGTCCATCTAATATGAACTATTGCCCTAACTTTAAATCTTATCCTTATCACTCAACAAAGTGAAAAATTATGGCCTGCTAAGTCCTTAGTTCAAACAAGGAATTTCAATTCTACTACTGTGGTCTGGCTGAATTGGAGCAAGAAATTGTGCAAGATTGTTTTAAAGCCATAATTTTGTCAGTTATCACAGAACAGCAAAATTATTTATTGCAATTACCTAAAATAATTTGAAGCAGCCTCAAAATAATGTTTTGAAAAATTCAATAAGTTGTTCATTATGAAATATTACGTGCTTTGCTCCACAGAGTGAAAATATAGAATGGTTTGGAAAAGAACATTTAAACTGCATCTAGTTCCACTCCCCTGACGTGGGTACAGACACCTTCCACTAGACCAGGCTGCTGAAAGCCCTATCCAGCCTGGGACATCCACAATTCTCTGGACAACCTGCTCCAGTGTCTCACTACCCTCGCAGTAAAAAATGTCTCCCTAATATCTTATATAAATCTGCCCTCTTTCAGTTTAATTCTATTAGCACTTGTCCTAATCACTACATGTCCTTGTTAAAATTCCCTCTCCAGCTTTCTTGTAGTCCTCCTGTAGGTACTGGAAATCTACAAATAGGTCCTCCTAGAACCTTCTGTTTTCCAGGCTGAACAACCCCAACTCCCTCAACCTTTCATCACAGAGGAGGTGTTCCATCCCTCTGATCATCTTCATGATCCTCCTCTAGACTCATGCCAACAAGTCCATGTCCTTGATATGTTTGGAGCCCAGAGCTGAGTGCAATATACCAGGTAGAGTATCATGAGAGCCGCTCCCTCTGACCAGCAGGTCATACTTCTTTTGATGCAGGTTAAGATGTGGCTTGGATTTCTGGGCTTCGAGAGCACATTGCCAACTCATGCTGAGCTTCTCATTTACCAGCATTGACAAGTCCTTCTCTTCAGGGCTACTGTCAATCCATTCTTCACCCAGCTTGTATTTGTGCTGGGATTGGGATAATAATAATTTATATCTATGAAAAATATGTAAAATATTTGAACCACAAATCTGATTCAGCAGTGAAGCATTCTTCTACATTCTGTCCATTGCAACTAAGATGCTATGAACTTTAATGGCTGGCTCTGTGTATGAGGGAACATTTCATGTCTGTTTTACTCTTCAGTCCTTGACTTTATAACACAGCTTTAAACTACAGCTTAGCAACATATCAGCTGTGCACCAAGTTGGTTTTTTGCAAAGGCAAGTAGTGCTGAGTTACTAACTTAATAACCGATTTCATTTGGTGGCTTGAAACCATTGTCAAGGTATTAGAGATAGCTGAAAAAAACATTCATTTGAGGAGATACGGAAAACAGTGTTGCTCCAAAGCTCTCTGCTGAAAGATGCATGCAAGAATGCACAGGTGATGCTATCTCTGTAATTTAAGCTTTGTTATTACTTTTTTCCTTCTAGGTTTTTGTGCTTTTAAGTGCAATTGACTAGTAGTGAATTTGTTGCTTTTATCTTACATGAAGGATAATTAGGTGCTTGTAAGAGGAAGGAGAGAAGCAACAATTTATAAGATGCTTTTACCACAGTGTAAATCTCAGCTCATTTTCCTTCTTCTTCTTTTTATTTAATGATCTCCATGCTACTGCCCTTTAAAGAGGTTAAGGATCAAGAAGATGTTTTAGTAATTTAAGGGAAGTATTTTATACAAGGGTTGATTGGCTTGGCTTTAGCACTGTACTCCCAGTAGGGATTGGAGTTTAGATCTGTGTAAAAAAATGTACCCAGTCTTCCTCTTTGTCAGCATCCAAATTCTTCTTAATTCCACTAATTACTTTATAAATTAAGACTCACTATGAAGTACATATTTCAAAATGAGTTATCACGTACTAGACTCTTTTGTATGCATCTTCAAAAGTAAGATGAATATATAAAATGGTTTAAAGATGTTTTATAAATGGCACATTCTGGTTTTAAGATTGATATTCAATATGAAGACTATATTTGAAGAGATTAATTTGCCTTTAATGATTTTTTGTCTAATTTATTGATCAGAACACAGATATGATTTAGTAGATATAGATGTTCTGTATCAGTCCTCTGGAAAATTGTTATCTTGTGCAATCAACTAGTGCCACTTTTTCTGTACAGCAAGTTCTCTTGCAACTGTGTATAGTCAGTCTGCCTTTTATTGATGATGCATGATAGCTGTAAGAAAAGTTCTTACTTGTAACCTAAGTAGCCTACCTGTTCTTACTAGTGTTTTATGAGCTACTACATCATACAAAAAGTTCACCATAAAATTAGTGCCCTGGTTCCAACAAGAACTTCACACTTCTAGGAAAACTAGAGAATATTGGAAAAGCTATGAAGCAGAAAATCAAACACATTCAGGGGGACGAGTTCTGCTATGCCTTCAGACAGTGTCTATCTTGGTGCCAGAAAGTCATTTGCCTTTTAAAGACGGATTGATAAATCCTGTTAGGCTCTTTCTGATCAGAAAAAGAGCAAACACAGCTAGTGTACCTGGCCTGTTTAGTGCTGTTTTGGAGTTCAAGTAACTTAAGACACGCTGTTACAGGTCAAAAACTCCAAAATACCATTGAGGGCAGTTTTCTTTATCATTCTGCTTAGAAATTATGTAAATTGAAACAAAAACTCTCTTAAAATGATTTTAAACTGTTAATATAGATCTAATTCTTATTATAAATCATGTTTTGTTCTAAGTCACTGTTCCAAATCAAAATGGACTTATGCCAAAAGTACACTTTTAACTGTAACTCAAATTCTAATTTGTTCTTATTGCCTCTACTAGCTGTTGATTTCAAGAGAATGTGCATGGATCTCAGTGTTATTTAACCAGATAAGTATTTATCCAACTAGTCGAACAAGTTGTGTATGTCTTAGTCAGATATTACTTAGTAATACTTTAGGTAGCCAGCTACCTATAACGTAGCTCATGAGCAACAGCAATGAGAATATAAACATAAAGATACATACATATAGACTAATATCATTTTTTCTTAACTGTTGCACCTAACTACAGATCTCCACATGGTCTTCTCCAAGGTTATGTAATTCCTTGCTGTATTTGAGAAGTAAATCTGGCACTCTTAACTTGCTCTGACCCAACAGAAATTTCTGTGTTGATAGAAAAAACTGGCAAATTATCTTCAAAAGTTTATAATATTAATTATATTAGTATTCTCTTTAACTTCTGGAATGCTATATTAGCAGAATTAGAGATCGTTATTATGAAAATCTGTTTATATCCATCTCCTGTTTTATTATCTCTTCATCACCTATTTTAAAGGTTTTTTTCCTCTTCTGCAGCACTTTTATGGTTTAAGCAGACTCCGTCGTATTTTTTATTAAACTTTAAATAACACTGCTTCTATTCTTCTGACGATTTTGAAAATTTGAAATCCTTTAATTCTGTTTCATAACTGTTGAAAACTTTCTTAAATGAAAAATTTAATTGGGATACAGACAAGTGTTATTGTGACCTCACCTTTGAGATGAGGTCAAGAGGTGTGATCTCAAGGCCGCCAGATGCTTCAAAAGCCTGAATGCAGAGCAATACTTATCAATGAGTTAGTAGGTTATGGGATTTTAGGGACCCAAGCAATGAAATGAAATGACCAGAAATCCAGTAGAGAGAAAAGACTGTGGGAGGCAAATAGCTTAGTAGGATATTTGGGTCAATCAAAATTTCTAGTGCTTTAATTTTGAAGTACTCCATTTCATAATGAGATGACATGACCTGATAGTGAGAGACTTAGTCAATCTATGTCAGCGTAAATGACTTTATCACATTCCTTTTCACTGCAAGACAGCATTACATGCTGACTTCCAATGCATTGTTCTTTCCTATTTCACCATGGCTTGCCGAGATGTGAATCGTTTTTTATTGCTGTGCCCACAGGCTATTTACTCTTTCATCACGTTGTTATTAAACTTCAGTCTTGTTTCTTGTATGTTAGCTGTCACCAGGTCATATGCTTATTTGAAAGAAACTTATAAAATGGGCTAAACAGTGGTTCTTTAGGAAACTGATAATGTTTTGTACTTTGACGGCTCAGGCTTACTGCCAAGTAAATTGTGGTTTGAAAGGGAGCTACCAAGCTCAACTTGGATTAAAGGTGGATAGTTATAACCCACTGGTGAGTTCAAAGTCTAACTTTTTTATGTTCCACAGTCTATTTTATTTTGGTAATACTGCTCAACACACTAATGTGTAGGTTAATGTGTTCCCATCTAATTGTTTAAAAACTCTCCTTAACAAGCCTGATTTAACATTCAGAAACTTGATGGTCAAACAAAAGTACATCACCAGTACTAATTTAAATGAGGGAAACAGTAGACTACAATTTTAGTGATAATGTGTTTATCGTTATGCAGCTTAAATAGGAGGGTTGGGAAACCCATTTATAACATACTAATGCATAATTACTTAAATTTTTTAAAATGTATAGAATTTTTTCTGCCCATGTATCTATCTGTATTTTTATTTTGGGACACAGTAGTTGATGAGTTAGGAATTTTGGCTGTGGAATCCAAAGATCTCTGATCCCTATTTTTCTCACTCAAGTTCCTCAAGCTCAAATATTTTGTGATGCATATCCTCTGTTAGCTGTGGTTCACAGTCCTCTGACCTTCTCCAGACTTTTAAAGCTAATTCTATTTTATGACTCCCAGACTTAATTTACTGATTCTTTTAGTTCAATGAAGAAGACCTTCCCCTCAGCTTCCAACCAAGAAAAAGCAACAAACAAAATGACTCCAGCCTTGTGGCCTTCATAACCTGATAATTTAAAAAAATCTTGTCTGTTGCAAGTTGGATGTCATATTCCTAAACTGTTTTCTTTCCATTGGGAATGGAGAGGTAAATGAAGTCTCTAGAGCCAAATGTCTTGAAATGTCTAGATCCCTGTCCATGACTTTTTCTTTTTACTTTGTCTTTGTCTTTGGAAAGGAGTACTCTGTGTGAGTATATGAGTCTGGGGGTGGTCTGTCCAAACAGACAGGACCTGCCATAGTTGACATAAGGTGACTTAAGAGGGAAAAGACCGAGACCCAAAGTTTCCACAAGCAAATGACTGAAAAGTCCAAGACTGTTAATCTGTTTTGTTTTATCTGCTATATATTACACGAAAATTAGTAGCTAGGAGGGTTAGCACAAATACTTAGTTGCATTCCTGACAGTATAAATAAAAGCAGGCAAAATTTTTTAGAAGCACTGAATACTAGAGCTTATGCTTGCATTCTTAGAACTGGCTATTAAATAGAGACTATGTGAAAGCAAGAAAAAAGCTATTATCACTGTCCTGTCAACATAAAAATCCTTAATTAACATAGGGAATGTAAAACACAATGAATGACTAAACAGCTAATTTGTGATTTTAACCCTCAGTTGATGATGAAGTCTATCTGAAACGAAATGATTCATATGCCATTTAAAATGTTGATTACCTTTCAAATAGTTTTGGTTTTTGAGTCATATACGCTATGTACATTTACCCTCCTATCCCAACAGCAGTTGTCATCCAGGCCATTTTCCCAAGAATGGGATATGTGTGCTCCCCTACTCATCCTCATTTTATGAATGAGGCAACCAAGTCAAGAAATTTTTTCTGGGGACGTGTGAAATCTGCAAGTGAGGGTAGATTCCAGACTTTTAGTGTAGCACTGCATAGGCAGATGAAATGGAAATGTAGTGATCAAGGGAACTTTAGAGAATGGAAAGGGAATTTAACTGCCTCGTTACCTAGCCGGGGTGTTTGACTGTAATATGGAAAGCAATGTAGCCACCCAAACCTACCATGAGACAGAGACAAGCCCACAGGATGCTGCAGTGCTACTCCTCTGAGACAGACATCTGATGGCCAGTCTGAGGGAAAAGGCTTGTCTCTTGCCTTTATAACAACAGCGTGAAAAGACAGTTTCACCCTCTCTTTTCTCTTATTACAAAGGTTCCAAGCAAAGTCTGTAGTAAGACCTATGGGGCTAACTCTAGCACTGATATTATTGTGTCTTACTGCTGAGACTTCACTGAATGTAGTGGGAATAAGCTATCTAAATACTTATAGGACACCTGGCTCTCGGAGATTGCCTACAATAAATCAAAGATCAGAATTGATTTAGAAAGATCCTGCCCAACATAATAGAGCCTTTTTATTCTAGCACTAATATAGAACTCAATGTTTGGAGTTTCTTAATAATATGGCAGAGGAGTATGTGGCTTAATTCTTTGACAGATTTGAGACATTTTACAGGAGTACTGCAAGTCAATATACTACAGACATTTATTGACTATAAAAATTTTAACAGGTTTCTACCCTTTCCTTTTAACTAAAAAATACAGTACAATTTTCTTCCATTAATTTATAACAAAGTTTTTCTCTATTTCCTTATTAGGTCAGTTCAGTCTTAAGACTTTTCATTTATTTATTTATTTATTTATTTATTTATTTATTTATTTATTTATTTATAATTTAGATGGCCTGTTAGAAAAGAAGCAAAACCATAAATGAATGAACAGATGGAGAAGAAAATGTACGGTAAATTACTACACTAGTAGTCTTTTTGTCATGAAGGGAAAACCTAAGGGTGTGACTGGTTTAGATTTCATGTCTTTGTTTCCTGTCCACTAGGAATGCCATTATATGAACTTATCATTTTGTCATATGCTACCATAATTGATTCACCTGTTCAGCTGTAATTGGACTCAGCTATTCATTTGCTCTGCTGAAGTGAAAACTGTGACAAAGTAGGAAATTCTATGTTTGGAAGAAATGCTTGCTTCTGTGGAATCAGAAAGTTTCACCATCCTCAGCAAAATCAATCTAATTGTTGAAGTCTAAAAAAATTACCTTCAAGATGAAGGGACCACTATGCTTGAAAAATTATTATTTTTTTTTTTTTAAGAAATTACCTTCCATTAGAGCTGTGTGTTGCTTAGAGACAGCAGGTAAAATGATGGGTGTATTTGCTTTGTGAGTATAAGCAGCTATGCAACACAGCACCTATCCTACAGTGTGGTGCACAATGCATGTGATTTGGGAAGGTTCACAGGAAGAAATATTTGTGTTTGTAACACTACCCAAAGAACAACGTTGTGTAGATAACTTTGGCAGAGCAGAATTTCTTAGTCTCCTTTGCTGGAGATTATTCTGCTGTGCCATTTTGCTGCCCTTTGGGCACACAGGCACTGCCCTCTGCATCCCCTCATGTGCCTGGACTCCAGCCCCCTGTTCATCCTGTGCCTATGGTCCCCTCGATGAGATGGAATCAACAGTGTTCGAGGGGTTCAGGGATCCTCAGTGACCCCCTGCTCCCTGTCCTTGATCTGACTCCCTGGCATAGCCACCGTACACTCAGAAGTGGCTGAGAGTGGGCAAGGATACAGTCATTTTTCAAATTAGCTGGTGGTGAAAAGTAATACTTGAGAAAGAGAATTAGGGGTTGTTTTTTTCTTTAAGATATACTGACTAGAGACCAGTTCTGTGAGTTAAACTTGGTAGCATTTGAATTGCAAAGTGACAGAGAATGGAAAGTTTATCCTGAGATTTTGCTAAGCCTCAAACTATAAATCGCAATGAAGGAACAAGGTTCCATGTATCTTCAATCTGACAGTCATTTTGCATATGGAATTTACAAATGAATCTAGGAAACAATAAACTTAAGTGAGTCTTTGAATATTCCAGTGGTCATTACATGGAACAACAGAAATTATGCAGGTCATGTGAACTCATATTTGCCCTCAGCAAAGTAGGAGAGCTATAATTCCTATGCATTAGATAACTTCAGTTTAGACCTGTTGCCAAATAAGAAGTATGGGTGGAAGTGAGAGTGCTTGAAAACACATGCTTGCACTAATGGCACAAATACATATTTAAATTTAAAAAAAACCATCTCAGGTAGTATGTCAATCTGCCTAATTATCCTTTACAATTGCTTCCATGGCTTGTATGATTTAGAGTGTTCTGGTTGTGTATGTACCATAATCTTGTAATTAAAGACGGTTAGTAGAGCCATCAATTGCAGTAACTTTTGGCTACTTTTTTTCCTTGCTCAAGTTTCTATGAATTTCTCAAACTGTTTCTATTTTGGTTTCTGTGCATGGATGTAAGAGATAATAATGATAATATGGATGGAGACCTGAATTTCATCTCCTGTTCTGAAACTTTCTGAATAACAATTCAATATCTAGAAACTTTCCTCACAGAGTTTTAAAACACGATAACGAGTCTTCATATATAATATAATGTGAGGCACACTGAGTATGAGAGATGCTTTCAAAACAGATGATATTTGGCTTGCTATGAGATTAGGATTAAAAAAAAAAAGAACCAACAGTTCTCCTCACAATTTTAGGAGCAGTTTCAGGGAAGTATATCATATATCCCTAACACATAAATTTAAAGAAATTTAACATCTGTGCCAATCTTTTATTGGCATCAAAATGGTAACATAATTACTTTCCCATGTTTAAATTTAACTGAAAGTAAATTAAATTATTAGCAGATACTTTATTTAGCCATTAAAAGTCATAGGCAGAAACTAGTCAACAACTCCATCTTTAACTGGACCTATTGTTATCACACTCATGTAATTAAATCTGCTGTATCCAAACCTAGGTTTAACCATAGCATACATTTGCACTTTGAAAGATCAACATATTGGATGATTTTGACAATTCATTCATTCTAGGTTTGGCAACATGTCTATATAACAGAGCAACCTTTTTTTGCCCCATGTTACAATTAGTAGGGACTTAATAAATTTGGATTATTTAAAGTGGTTTTATTCTTAAGTCACTATAGGTTGTTTTCACTAAGAATTTTCCGTGCCCCACACTTTAACGTACAGAGGCCTCAATATTATTAGTATTTATCTGTCTTTTCACACATTGTTTACAGATAACTCAAATAATTAAACTAATAAATCCCTCTGCCATTTTGAAATAGGTATAACATACCTGAAAATTAGCAGTAATCCATATTTAATGACAATGGAAATTAATACTGAGTCTATCTAAAATACTTGTTGATATGTTCCTAAATTTATTTCTCTTCCCAAGATGATCTATTGAACTGAGCAGACAGCTTGTCAGCACAGTAATTAAATAAAGGAAATAAAGCAGTAGGCAAACACAAATGCCTGGGCAATGATACTTCAAAGGTATTTATCAATTGCATTTAGATGATTAGCTACATAACACAGTAAATAGTCAGTTATAGTGAACTGATGCGGAGAGATCGAGGAGGCTTCCTGGGAGTTTCCATAGGTGGATAAAATAATTCCAGGTTCTGTGGTTTAGAATGTTGGGTTTAGACCTATATACCAATGGACAGTTTAACTCTAGGGAAGTTACTTATGGAAGTGTCAAAAAGGCAATGCAGGCAAGGACTTAACTATTGATTGTATCTTTGTTATTCTGCAAGAGCATTTTCTGGGATCATTCAAAGCAGAGAATTTTTTGTTGTCATGCTAATTCTGTGGGTGTGATGGCACACGATTTAGAAAATGTACATTAAGGTGCCTTTATACTTAGCCTATTCATGAGAAATTATCTAGTTCTGCCTTTAGAATGTTATGCAGATGTATCCAAACAGAGTCACGGATGTATACCCATTTTTTTCCACAATGTGTAATGCTTCTCTGTATATAATACTATAGGCCTTGAAAAATAATGTAGGATAATTGCCTAAGTTTGCGTTTGCGTTCATAGGCATTTGTTGGCTGCTTGCTGATCATTTAACAACACAAAGCAGCTTTAATCCAGTACAACAGTTTTGAACATCACCCATCCCAGTGAGGTTCCATTTCACTTTGGTTTCCCAGATACTTCTGCAAAAGATAATTTCTCTTAATAGCTGATTGTGTTGAATGATTTCTACTGGTCTGATGAACCGTCTAAATTGCAAAACAAACAGAGAAATAACAGTTGAATTTATATATCTTCTTACAAACAATCTTCCTAAATATGATGCCCAGGGAGGTGGTTGATTCACCTTCCCTGGAGGTGTTTAAGGCACGGGTGGACAAGGTGCTAAGGGACATGGTTTAGTGTTTGATAGGAATGATTGGACTCGATGATCCAGTTGGTCTATTCCAACCTGGTTATTCTATGATTCTATGGTCTCCATGTGTCATGGGTTATTATATGTCTTGCTTGCTGTTTTCTAGTTTTGACATTTTGTATAACTTTTAATTACAGAAAGAATTCCCAGCTGGAGACTTTAGAAACAATAATGAAATTGTCAACCCATGTCAGTGACTGAAAGGTAAATGGATTATGAGGATGTTATCTCATACTTCAGATGTTGAACCTAAGAAATTCACAGGTAAGTCTACGCTGAAAATCTTGGAATAACCACGGGGAAAAAAAAGAAGGAAATCAATGCAGGACACAGCTTTAAAATCTTGATGACAACCTTATCTCTTTACTGCAGTGCCAACACAAAGAGGAAGGAAGAAAAAGAAGCAGAAATTGGAAAATTTTTAAACACAGCTGTTGGCCAAAACCAGTTTCTATGTTTTAATTAGAAACACAGGATTTCATTTTTAAGTTATTTTTGTGTCTTTGACCTGTTATGGGAAAAATATAAGAAAGGAAAGCTGGAAAAAATCTGAGATGGTATGACTTCTTTGATTAATGAGTATTGAGGTGACAGCATGAACATAAAAACTCTCCAAAACATGTTCTGCTGAAGCTTTTTGCAGCCCAACTGACGAATTTTTGTTGTATTTGGAACAAGAATTAAATCATTGGCTGCTTCAAATTGGGGAAAGTTTCAGACAGTTGAGAGAAAGTTGGAGATCTTCAAACAGTGCTGTAAATAGGCGCTACTAAAGCCCATGACTTCAGGACTAGTTTAGCTGCAGAAGTCAGTTGAAATACTATACTTAAAATAATATGAGTATGTGAGATAGCAACAAATGCAATTCTTGTTTCCTGTAACAGCTGTACTAATTCTTTCACATTATTTAATACACAAAAGAATATGAAAATAATGTTGTGTAAAAGGCTGCCTTTGTAAGGATAAAACATTTTCCATCAGGAATCAGGTTGAGACTTCCATTAGCAGGCGTCATACTTCAGAAATAAACTGGAGAAAAAACAATAAAGCACTTGCAGAAGATAAATACCAATACCTGGTCATGGTGTCACAAAAGACTTATGTACTTGATGTTCCATGGCATGAAAAGGCAGCAGAAACTCTTTGCCTTTCAGTGCCTTCCATTTTTATACTCTGAGGAACTGGAAGACATTCCAAGTAAATCCTGGGTTTTGGAGGGGAATAATATGCTTTTTAGTATATATTTTAATGATCCTTCACAGCAGCTCTTTGTTGAAGGAATATGGACATTCCTGATTTTGTTCACAGACCTATACTTCCTTTACCCCCAACACTGGAATATGCAGCTGAACAGAGACCTGGGCCATCTTGTCTAGATCATGCTTTTGCCAAGAAAGTTTGGACCTTATAATACCTGAGATTCCTTCCAATCTTATATTCTATAATTCTCTGAATCTATGATTGGTTTTGGGGTGGTGAAATTATGGACATTTCTGGAATATACTTAAAGCTTACAGAAATATATTTCATTGAGGAGCATTGTCATCAGGAGTGGCAGTATGAGTCACAGTGTGCAAGCTCATGAAGGAGGGTTCCTCTTGCATGAAATAACATCTTATTTCATAACTAAGAATGATATTACTCTCTTAACTCTGAGTCTTGTGATCAAAGTTGAGACTTCAGGTTTAGTTTCATTTTCTCTTTTTTTTTCAGCCTCCATTGCAAATTTTGTATAGAATAGAAAAATGACTATTCTGCTGTTGTGCGACATTCCAGTGCTCAAAGCTCATAAACTAGCTTCACCTAAAGGTCAGGAAATTGATTTCATTAAAGTTCAGAAGGTTGACATGGTCCACAACTAAAACAGACAGAGAGAGAAAATTTTCCCACTTTCTGGTTTGTTTGCTTTTTCTCAAACCAATTTAAGAGATTATAGATCTCTCATCTTATACACTTTCACAGTTGGCTGTTTTTAGCTCAGTGGGTACTTGCATGAACTCACCAGCTGTTTCTATGGTGAAAGCGTTCTTGGCCTAGCCCAGATGATCAAACTATGAAGAAGGACTGTTGTTTAGACAGTCTTTCCCAAGCACATAAAACTTCTTATTTCCATCTTTTATGTCACATCAGTTTTATAGTTCTTTCTATATGCATTTAAAAATACAGAACAATTCCAAGATCCTTTATAAATTTCCAATGTTTTTGGTTATGTAGGTGTATTGAATGCTGAAAAAAACCCTGAGCACGTTTCCTGTAATAGTTTAATGAGGAAAAACTATCATACATGTGGTTCCCAAAATTAAAATATTCATTGTAATGTTGTATGAATGTTTTAAATAAACCTCCTTTCTCTTCTGCCACCTTGTCATGCTTGTCTTCTCCATTAACAGTTTTCAGCCTGGTTTGATAAGGTGAACTGAGGTCACCACATCCCTGTGCTTTCTGGTATGGTTTCAGTATAAACTAGCTGGAAAATCCCTTAGTGCTTCTGCTGTGATGCATAAGAAAGGTAAAAAGTAATAAATTTATAAGCATGGTTATAAGAACTGTAGCTTGAAAAGATACTCAGTTGTTAATTTATACTTTCAGATTTTATAGAAACATGATATCATTTCTCTGTATAGCTCTACCAAAGATTTTAGCCAAGAAAGATTACTGGAAACTTCAGAGAAAAAGAGAAAAAAAAAAAAAAAAGCCATCTCATCAGTTTTAGGTAAACTGTCTGACTAGAATGTTCCACAAATCTCAGAAAGTATTAAATTGGAAAATGCAAAATTCAGTTTCAACAATAAATTCTAGTTTATGGAACTCATTTATAGAAGTCAAATGGCTTTGAAAATCAGTTTGGTCTAATTTGGAGTCTCAAACACTACAGTAGCTCAACAATAATGCAATATAGTTTAAAACATATCAAATATAGTAAAATATGACTCAAACAGTAACTTGATGTTGAGCTATAGTCAACTCAATTGTCATACTCTCCTAGCAGAGTTGTCTATTACAGTGACTCTACTCTACCTCATATTCTAAAATTTCCACTATTGGAGTGATAAATGATACCACAAATACTTTGATATAATTTAAATGCAAATACAAGTACTCTTTGATTATGATATGTATCTTTTTTTACTTATTCCATGTAAGTTTCAAATGTGATAACTGGTAGCTTTATGTTATGGTATATAAATAATTCAATCCATCATTATAAATTATAACCCATTAGAAATTATTCATTCCAAAATTATCTTGAAAAAAATGACTAAAATATGTTACCAGCTGTTTCATTTTGAAAACATCTTGGAAATTCTAATTCAGTGTATGGTATTTAATCTGTTCAGGTTTTTTTTTTAACACTTTCCATTTTCCATCCTTCAAAAATCTATTTTGTATCAAGTCAAAATGAGAAGGCACAGTCAAAATAGGAGCAAGAATTGTGTAAAAGTTGTAATGATTCTAAGGATTTTCAATTGCTTTTGGAGCTATTAGCTATTTCAATAAGATAGTTTTCTCTAGTTATTGTCGTAGAAGAGGGCACAAAGCAACAACTGCACAAAGGAAGAAGTCTTACGTTTCAAATTACTACCTGGAGAGGAACTATAAAAGCAAGAAAACATTTGGTGAGAGAAACTGATGAAATAAAATACAACTTTTTTTGGCTTGTCTTCAATTACAAGCAGTGTTCTTAAATTCAGACTAGAAAATAAGATACATATAAATGTATTATTTGCTTCTAACAGTTTTTCTAGCTCAGTTTGCAAATTGTATGTGAAGTCATTTTCATGGCTTATTTGAAACAATACACAATTATTAGAATCAAAATATAATGCAGTAAATTCTGAGTTCGCTCATAGTCTCCAGTTTGTCAGTAAACTTACTAATTTGAGAGGCCATACACTGTTCTACTAGTTAGGAGTCTTCATCAAATTTAAACTGTGGATTTTTTTAAGTTTCTGGGTAATATGTATATATTACTAGATATTTTCACCATTTTTTTAAACAAAAATTTGAAATTGTCTTTAGAATAGTTCTTTCATTGACACAGAGGGATACCTAAATCCTTTTATATTTTTATGATTAAAAAGTCTTAGGATGCTTGAATGAGGTGAATTGGGATTGAAAGTCCTAGCTAGCTTATAAAGCTTAACAAGAAAGAAAAAAGTGGGGGGAAACAGAGATTAGCTTTTTTTTTCATTTTGGTTTTGCAGGGGAGAAGGGATGAGAGAAGTAAGTTTAAAAGCTTTTCCATCAGTCCTAAAATCCTAGCTGTAATTAGTAAAATGAAGAAAAAACCCCAGCCTTTTACATAATGTACACATTAAGAAGAGAACAGCTAAAATACACTCTGCCCCCAAAGGAAAAAATTTGGTACTGTGTTTCAGCTGACATTGTTTTTACTGATTGTGAGCAGTTCTGTTATAGGGTTAAAGAAAAAGTGTTTAAAAACATATTTAGGAGAGGTAACATTCGGTTGTAAAGAAATTATTATATTTGGATCAGTGCAGAGCACCAATTTGAGCAGTAACTCCTTTATGAAAGCATTGTAGGTTTTTTGCCATGTCATAGGAGCTTTGATAACCATTATGAAAAGAAAAGAAAAAAAAATCAACTTGGGGATAAGGCAGATTGTTGGGCTATTAAGAAATATTTCTGAAGCTCTCAGTTGTTATGATTCTAAACAGAGATTCAACAAAAATAACTGTGTTTAAAATGAGTATTAGTTTTGTATAGATACAGTCAGTCATAAGTGAGAATGAACCCTGTTATTCTTTGATTCTACTTGGTTTCAGATTTAACAGCTGTTTAGACTATAGAAAAGATTTTATTCACAACTGCAGACTGATGAAAAAAATCTGAAAGCCTAGATGCTTTTAGAAAGTAGGGTGGGCAGGAAGTAAAGCCAAGAAATCTCCTGAAACCAAGTTTTCTGAGCGATTAAGGCAAGAAGAAAGTTTTTATGGAGAGCCATACTGCATGTTATGCATGTTTTTTCTGAGATATAGAAACACAAAGTAACTTTGTCAACTTCAGGAAAAAAAGAAAAGCATTTTTCCCTTTGGAGTGTCTCCTGATGACATGCAGTCGTATGTATATTTCTTATGAAGGAACAAGACTTCACGCTGAAGCTGTAAAAAGAGTTTACCATTATATTATGAAAATAAATAAATGAAAAATCTCAGGAACAATCCCTTCAAGCAACTTTTGATCACAGAAATGAAAAAAGTTACAACTGAGAGCAAAACCCAGCCAAGTCTGAATTTTAAGAGTGTATGACTTGTTTTCTAATGTTGACCACTGAACAGTAAATACTGGGAGTTCTTCAAAAGACAAGATTGCTTTCATCCTCTTTATTTGCTTTTCTACCTCTAGTAATACAACTCTTGGCAAATTGACTTAAAAAACCCTTCACAGTTTATTATGGGATCCTTATTCCCCCTTTATTGTCTTCTAGTTAAAGTTTTTCTGATATCTTTTTACTCCTGTTTTTCATAGTCTTCTACAAAACAGGAAAATTACATTAAATTAAAGGCAGCAGTACACCATTCAGTCTGTGTGAAGAACCTACAGTGATTATCTTAGTTAAAAATAGCTGTTAGGTTGGACTGCATGCCCTCAAGAGGTCCCTTCTGACTTAAACAATTCTGTGAATCTGTGATTCATGCTTAGTGGAATCAGTTTTGGAGCCCTTTTTTGTTTTGTTTCGTTCCCCAACAACAAAGTCCTGCCACCAAACTATGTGCAACTCGGTCAAAATTTATACCTTCCTTTTTTGGAGAAAAATAGATAAAATATGAGTTTAGGTAAACCTGGCAAACACCATAACTTGAGATGATAACCCCAAATACCACTGCAAATTTATTTTTAGTTTTCACATCTACTGCACACTAAGGAGACATACCGTTCAACAGTCATCATATGGAGTACATTTTAACCATATTGGCCCCCAAGAGCAGTTGTCTCACAGTTGCATATAAATTGTCTACTTTGCAAAATATTCTGCAAAACACAAATGAATATGAGTTGTTTGCATGAATTGCTAAAGCTAAACTCATTTTATTAATTAATACAGTCCTCTCTGTGATGTACTGTCCGAGCTTCTCTTAGTGTTTATGTTTAATTATCTGCCACTTTGCAAGCATCAGTTCCTTTTTAATTGGATACCTAGGGGTTTAGTTGAAATCTTTTGTCTTTTTAATAGATAATAAGAATCAGAATTTGGCTTCTGGACCTGAAATAGGAAACAATAAATACATATGATATATCACATTTGTCTCTTAAGGCTTATGACAGTGGAAGTTCAATGTCAACATTGCCAGTTTTATTATTCAGCCTTTGCATGTGATTACACTTCTGTGTCTCCAAGTTAAGACACTTGTAATGTTCCAAAACATTAGAAACCCTAAGAACAAAAGTGGTTTTCCCCTTGTAGGATAACCTGCTAGCATTCATTGTATACAGTACATTTCATGCATCATTTCCCAAAATAAGACTCTGTGCATAACTTCATCAATAACATATGCAAAACAGTCTTAGAGAGTATTACTCAGTTATGCACTCTGCCCAAGGCTGTCTGTATTGTTATTTATTTTTTTCCTTATTGTGGAATTCGAAGAAAACAGCATATAAGAAACGTTTATTATTTTTTGGCAACTGTCAGTCTCTACACAAGGGGTCTTCAATATACAGTCAAGCTTAAAAATAGCTTCACAGGCTGTGATACATTAAACTGGAAAACCTTCTTGCTGCTTGTGCTTAATGCCAGATAAATAGCAATTAGGTTGAGCTGAATTTAAATAGGATTCTACTTTGAGTTGTCATCAGAAAAATCAGTATTTCATTTGATGAAGTTGTTAGCCAGCCTAGAAACCTGAAACTATCAGAGAACTCCATGCTTCAATTCTCAGTCCTATCCATCAGTAACGATAAAATATTTTAACCTTGTTATTTCCTTTTTATACAGAAACAGTGATCACAAAAGGTCTGTGAGCCCTTTCAGGCTAAAGGAAAAGAGGATACAAAACAGAACAAAGCACTGATGCCTATCTCCAAGGGTACTGTCTCCATTAACTTCTCACTTTTTAAGAATTCTGAAAATGGGCCTAGGCAATCCTTTTGTTACAATGGTATTCACTGTGTAAATTTCTGCACTTGGCTGAATGAAAATCATCCTGTGTGTGGGGCCAGTAATCTAGAAAAAACTAAAAATAAGGGAAAAAACAAGGAAAACTACCTCTGTAAGTTCTTCCTGTGCAAAAATCTTCAGTGTGAAATCACGTTGTACCATGTATATGTTCTTTACTACCACTTTGCATTAAAAATCATATATTGATGATACATCATAAACAAACTCTTCTCATGAGATAAACATGAAAGAAGTCAAAATTATTTCTGCCTGATGTATTTGCATTAATTAAGCACCACAGTTGAACCTGGAAGAGTTCCTCAGAAATGTGTGTTCTCAGAGAGATTAGAAAATTGAGTATGTGGAAAAAGGGTACAGTGCTTAATAATGCAGCCCTACAGTCCTTTCGACTCTCTACAGGAGGTGCTTGTGCAAGTAGCCAAACAAGTCTCTGCAGCTACAGATGATTATTCCCCCCTTTTGAATAATTTTTGACAGTTAGCAAGAAAGGTGTCATCTCTGCTTGCAGAGGGTACATAACATTTGGTGGATATAGAGCCTGTGTTAGGAAGAGCTGCTACTTTGCTTTATATCCATTCCAAATTTCTTAATGTGGAAATGTCACATCAGACATTCTAACTCTTTCCAAAATGCCATCTGCTCTTCATTATAATTGCTAGCTCTCTATTTTCATTTTGGAATGTTCGATGTTTAGAAACTGAGGGTCAGATACTCGGTTTAGGGTAAATTATCAGGGCTCCTTGTGTCAAGGCAAATTACTTCATCTGAGATCTGCCCTGAAGAACATATACAAAGAATCTAATAAATAAATATAGTAAGATTACTTTCATTTGACCTTGATATTTTGGAGACAATTTATGTCTAAAGTAAGGCAAAAAACTGCATAATAGAAGTACTAAAAGATATTTCCTTCTGAACATTGTTATTCTCATCTCTACAGCCTTCCCAAACATAGGAGATAATTGCATAGAAGGATTTGATAACGTATGTTTCTTATCTTTGTTGATATTTTTCCCCTTTATAAAGAAAAGAGAGAAAAAAAAAAAGAAGTACTTGTAGAAGCCTGTGAGATTTCTTTGGGGAAATCAAAGTGTACAATGTATTGTGTGGTTCTGTGGGAATAGGGAGGAGTTGGCTATGTTATCAAAAACTGAGGCTGAGAACAAATGATGTGAGAAAAAAAAAATGGAAGGGAATTTACTTTCCTTCCCAGGGAAAGAAAATTAAAACAGATGTCTAAGCTACCTTCTTTAAATTCTAGTTCTCTGACTTTTTTATAAAGGCAATTACAAGAAGGAAAAATGTTTAAATGAAAAACCCCACTCTGTTTTGGGGACTTGAGGCACAGAGTGGTCATTTACACTGCTCGTGTTTGAGTTCTGTTAGAAACAAAGGTATTTAATACATCATTCCAAAAGCATTAGGGAATTATGTTGGGGGAAAAGCAAACTAATAAATTCTTGGTTTTGAGTGACAGACCAGTGTTTGATTGGAAGCTCATTCTTTTCTCTGTTATTCCTGTCTGTAGGACTGTACAATCCAGTTGTAGACACCTGAAACTTAATTCTAATCTCAGACAGGCAGGTATGCCAAAATGCAAGCAGCTTATTGAAAAATCCTCTTTGGCCCATGCAGTCACTAATTTTTGGTGCTCTTGTGTACATAATTAGTATATAGTTCTCAAAGCATCGAGTCTGTTGGACTCAATGATCTGGTGGGTCTCTTCCAACCTGGTTATTCTACGATTCTATGATCTGCAGAAATGAATATCTGCTTGGGAATATGGCTTCATAATAGGTTATTGTTTAGTAATGACTCAGTAGTGGACAGGTATGATTGGATGCAATGGTCTTTTCCAACCATGGAATTTTATGATTCTATGAAATTCTGACACTAGTTGAAATATATGTTATATTTAAGAAGTATGCTCTGAAAGGTTATTCATTATGTATTTCATAGCTTTTCAGCTAAATTCTGGTGGTAAGCCGTGAAAATTAACATCATTCATATTTGTAGACTGTGGATTTCTATTTACTAAATGAAACTGATAGATAAATTTTATTGATTTGCATGAATTTTTGCAAGATTAGGTCTTAAACATCAGAATTCTACACAATTTTCTGCTTACTCTTCATGCAGCAGCTACAACACATACATTATGAGGTAGGGAAAATCTTAATTTTATTTAGATTGGGCAGTTGTCTTGGCATTTAATCTATTAAAAAGCAGGCAATTTTTACAGTGTGTAGGCAACAACTAGTACAAAGTATTTAAATACTCACATAACTTCATTATAAAGCCTGCCAGCTAGAACAGAGTAGTGTCTAAATTATCGATACCTCATTTAAATTACTTAGCCCTCAAGAAATAGAGTTTTATTTGCTAATTAATTGAATATGCCTTCTGAGCAGCAGCCTTGGTGGTGTACCTTCTCAATTTATTCATTAAAAAAATCCCAAATATTTTAGTTGCTTTCTTTTCTTGGAAAAAATAGAGACCGCAAAGTGTGAAGTGAGAGCATGGAGAAAAAATTCCCATTTAAAGGACAATATAAGCAAATTAAAGGCTAACTAATCACATAATTGTAGGTGTCTAAGTAATTGACAAACTGATAGCTGCTTTGTTTCACTCCCTGGTAGTAAACAGTCAATGTTCTCTCCAATTTATAAGTTTGTGCAAACTGTGATGACTTTCTATAGTTTTATTGATCTCATTAATATGATAACATAAGGAGCAGGACAAAAAGAATACAGAAGTATTTTTATAGAAAAAAAAAATGCAGCTTATCTGTCTGTTCCTGTTTCTTCTCTCATTTCCCTTTCCCCTTACCCAGGACGAGTCGGGGGCGGTGGGGGCGGAATGGGATCATCACAGCTGCTTGTGTTTAGCTGCTGATCAAGCCAGGAGGGGCTAAACTGCAACAAGTGGAAAACATTACTTTAAAAAAAGCTGAGCCTTTTGCTTTATGTGTACCAAAATCCTATAGTTCCCACTATTTGCCCATGTGCATGGCTTATTGGCTACTGGCCTGACTTTAGTGCTTACTCAAAGTCTCTAGTTTAATCATCCTTGATAACTGATGTAGCAAAGACTACTTTGATGACACTGTACCTTTCAAATAGCCAAATTATTACCTTTCCCTCTCTCCTTCTCTACTTCTTAATAGTATAGTGAGAAGGATTAGTCTCCTAATAAGAACTTCTATTAAGTGCCTTAAGCAAGGTAATGAGTTTTGATCTTTGAATCAACCTGATGTTGGTTTTTTACCAATATCTACATATCTGCACATACATGTATATATATAGCTACATATCTTTGAAAAATGTTGTAAAGCAGGAGAACAGTTTCACTTTCCATATGATGCATAGATTTAGGAACATTACTCTTTAAAAATCCCCATTGTATTTTATAGGCAAACATATTTAGCAAGGTAGTTAAGAATTAAATCCATTGGAAGCTGACAGTGGAAATAGATAAAGCATATATTTCAATATATAGTGACTTTCATACCCTTAGTGATGTGATGTTTGCTTTTCAGGTGATGTAGAGAAATGCAAATGCACTGGAAAACTAAACCTTTCAGGGCAGCTTAAGGTATATCAAAGCTTTTAGTTTATGAAACAGAAAAAGACAGACTTCCTTGAGGAAAAATCTGGACAGTTTTCCAGATTCTCTTTCCCCTCTAATTCCTAGCATTAATTAATTTTGACCGAAGGAAAAAAAAATAGCTACTGTACACAAAAAAAAATCATGGAAAGGTAAAACAAATTCTATTACCCATATAAAAATAATAGAAATAAAATACAAGGTGTACAGAAATAAAATCTGTCTATGAAAGTATACATAATGCAAATGAGTAATGACTGTAGTCATCTCAGGAAACACAAACAAGTCTCAAGCATTAAAAAAAGCTCTACTGAATTGAGAAATCACTAAAGGCTGAATAGTTTTAGGGTATGTTTTAATTATGAAAACATTAGGGATATCTATAAATGGGCTTTGGTGCTGGAAAACATCCAGCCTAAGTTTGGCATAAGAAATGAAAAACTGAATTATGGGAGCAATGTTGCTAGGGTAAAGTCAAGAATACTGAAGTCAGAAATGCCAGAAGTAACATTTATGCATTCTTTCAGATTTCACTTTATTATACAGATTGCGAACATATGTTGCCATTGACACTCTTGTGTCTAACTCATAAATCAAGTGTGATGTTAGTGACCTGCTTAGCATCAAGTCTGGTGACAGAAGCAAGGACCTGGTTCAGTATTTCTTTTACCGGGGCAGCATTCAAATACAGTCAAACTTTCATCAGAGCTTGCTGCATGTGTGTCAGTGATCTCTTGCCTCACATAACACATACTTTGGTTATCAAATTAGAAGCTTTATGCAGTTTTATTCATGAATGTCATCTAAAATATTATGCAGTGAGATGGATATTTCAGCAGCAGTAATCATTTAAACTTGCCTGTACAAAGGTGCAGTGAGTAGTTGTACATTGTCGAAAAGTGCTGGCTTCTGCTAGTTTCCTTTTCCTTCAGTCCAGGCTCAATAAAAATTTCTGATTTATTGCTTCCAGTCAGTCACTGGTGAACCTCTGTCTCCTTCCAGCTGTTCCCAGTACACCATCCAATCTATTCAAGCTCCAGTGTGGATGACTGCTCAGCATCAACCTGCTTAAAGGATGAAGGAAAGGCTGTGGATATACTTAACCTGGACTTCAGTAAAGCCTTTGACACTGTTCCTCACAGTATTCTGTTTGAGAAACCGCCTTCCACTGGCCTGGACAGGCAAAGCCTCTGCCGGGTAAAAAAATGGCTGGATTGCTGGGCTCAAATAGCCACGGTGAATGGAGTTAAATCCAGCTGGAGGCTGGTCACAAGTGGTGTTCCCTAGGTCTCAGTGCTGAGTCCAGTTCTGTTCAATATCTTTATCAATGACCTGGATGAAGGGATTGAATGGACCCTTAGTAGAGTTTGCGGATGACACTAAGCTGGGAGCAAGTGTTGATCTGCTAGAGAGTAGGGAGGCTCTGCAAAGGGATCTGAACAGGCTGGATCCATGGGCTGAGACCAATGGGATGAGGTTTAACAAGCCAAGTGCCAAGTGCTGCACTTCGGACATAAAAACTCCATTCAGCGCTACAGGTTTGGGGAAGAGTGGCTGGACAGCTGCCTGGCAGAGAAGGACCTGGGGTTATTACTTGACAGCTGACTGAACATGAGCCAGCAGTGTGCCCAGGTGTGCATCTTGGCTTGTGTCAGAAACAGTGTGGCCAGCAGGACAGGGCAGTGATTCTGCCCCTGTACTTGGCTCTGGTGAGGCTGCACCTGAAATACTGTGTTCAGTTTTAGGCCCCTCACTATAAGAAAGACATTGAGATCCTGAAGTGTCTCCAGAGAACAGCAACGAAGCTGGTGAAGGGTCTGGAGAACAAATCTTATGAGGAACAGCTGAGGGAACTAGGCTTGTTCAGCCTAGAGAAGAGGAAGCTGAGGGGAGGCCTTATCACTGCCTACAACTACCTGAAAGGAGGTTGCAGAGAAGTGGGTGTTGGTCTCTTCTCCCCAGTGACAGGTGATTGGATGAGAGGGAACAGCCTCAAGTTGCACTAGCAGAGGTTCAGATTGGACATTAGGAAAAACTCTTCACCAAAAAGGTTATCAAGCACTGGAACAGGCTGTGCAGGGAGGTGAGTCACCACGCCTGGAGGTATTTCAAACATAGGTAGGTGAAGTGCTTGGGATATGATTTAAGTACAGTTGGACTTAATGATCTCAATGGTCTTTTCCAACCTAATGATTCTATGACTATCATTATATAATAAATAATGGCATGTGCCAGCCTTTCCGTGAAAAGCATCAAATACCTGTGATTCTAGTCTTTTTTGACTCAAACCCAGTTCTCTGTATCAACACAGTTTAGTGCCTGCCCTTCCAAGTATTTTATCTCATCTGACTAACCTCTGACTTTTAAGATTCAGTCTTTCTTCTCTCTTAATCTGACTTTTCCATTTGTGACTATCTCCAATGAGATTATTATCCAGTATTATTTTCTATTTATACTATGATATCTAAGTCAAACTCAGTGTTTCCTCTACTCTTTCTCATATTTTTTTTTTTTTTAGAGTTGTTGTTCTCTGCTTCAAGGTAGCTACCGGTTCTTGCATAGGCAGTTTAGATTTCCCTTTTCTGATTTCTAATCCTGGATTTCCAGTGGCCTCACATAATATCTTTCTTCCAGTTTTTGATTCTCAGCTGCAATCTAGTATATTAACCTTCTGTCTTTTTCCATCTTTATTAAACCAAAGCCTTTTTAGACAGATATTACTTCTTACAAATAAGACTGAAATCATTACACAGAAGTTAATTGATGCCAGTTGAGAATCTGGCTGTGTTATGGGGAAATTGTTAGTATTATCTACTATGTAGGCTTCCTTACACTTCTACATCTCAGACTCTCCTTTCAGTGATCTAGAACTTTGCAAGACTTTAATGTTAGATAAGAAATTTTCCATGCTGCATTTCTTCCTCAGGCTATACTTCAGGCTATATTGCTCAGAATAACACAGGTTGTTTTTTTTCTTTTTTTCCAAGAACAAAGCTGTTGAAAATGCAGCAATCGTTTGCATGCAATAAGTAGTGCTGCTGATAAGACAATTACTTTTAATCAAGCCTTCACCTACTGTTGGTATGACTACCACAGGAAAATCCACAAGCAAATTAATTATTCTTTCTTTAGAGAAGGTTAGGCATTAGCTGTGGCAGAGGTCCTGTCTGAAAATGAGGGTGATCAGGTAATAAAAATCTTCCTTATAATGTAGGTGCACGGGGCAGAATTAAGGCTTTGCCAGCAGCCATAATCTAGCCTTGATTTTCTGAGTTTGTCTTCAGGACTTAATAATGCTCATTTAAGATCATGGCATAGTTGCTGTGTGAAGCAGTAAGTTTAACAAGAATACCTGCATAATATTTTTTCTCCACTTTCTGTAATTCATATAATTTATCACCTTTATCCTACCACAATAGTGACAGATACTATAATCAGGTAGGAAATTTTCTGGTTTTATATTTAGAGAATCCTCATTTTGCTTTTTACCTTTAAAATAAACTTCAGTGCTAGGTACTTTTTTAAACTATATCATCTGAAGTTGTTTTATCTTTCATATTCTTATTATCTGTGCTATTAAAATATGACTTCTTCCCTGAAAGAGCATGTATGATGCAGTTATAGAACACTGATATAAAAAACTCTCTCTCTTTCCTAGTTTGTTACGAGTAGACGACATTTCAGTCTTACCCAGATTTTTCACTGTGGTGAAAGCTTTGACAAGAAAACTCATATTTGACTTGTATAAAGCAGTGATCAGATGCTGACTTGAATGTATTCCAAAACTTAAAAATGATATACTGCTTGAATTAATAGGTTCCCTTTTATAAATGAGCAAAGTTCTTTCTAAGCACATTAATACTCACAAAGACCAACCTAAACTTCTATTTCATGATCATGTGGACATTCACATGAGGCTATATTAATTAGCTTTAGCAGTGAACTGAAGCTCTTTAGTGTTATAGCCTCGCTTTCTTTGAACTTACCTTTCTAACTGTGTCACTGTTTTAAATTGTATTATATCACAGATGCATGTAGGTTTATCAGAGATTAAATGGAATTATGCAACTAAGCCCTATTAAACCCTATTAAAACTCAGACAGAGTTATGCAGCTAATTTTCTGTCAATGTTAAAGACTCAGTAATAAATGCTATATAAGCCAATTCCATTTCTGTTTTGGGTAAAAAAATAGTTTTTTTATTCACATTCCTTTTTTCTTTTCTAGGTGTTTGTCTAGTTGTTTGTCTATTTCCATCTTCTGGAAATTGAGTTGTGGTGTCTTACACTATCTCAGCTGCAAAGATAATGAAGAATTCAAGAATGTGAGCTCACTGGCTATAGATTCATCTATTAAGAAACCCTGTATTTTACATAGTGTCATTAACATTTCTCATCGATTCATTCTTGTCTTCGCTCTAGGAGGTATGCTCAGCAGTGTACTTGGTTTTGCTTTTGTAGTTTGCCTGTATTTACACATACATGCATTATATGTTCTATGTGGTAAATGTATGTTATATATGAATATTTTAGTTGCACATGTATTTTATTTCTATACAATATTGACTGTATATGTTTTTACATACATAGAAGTGAACATTTAACAAACAATACGGTTTTGTTGTATCTCTAGTTTACACTGGAGGATAGTTTATAGAAATAGGCCTTTCAAATACACTGCAGTTTGCATTGGTTCCTTGTTTACTGTGGGCCTGTCCTGATACTGGTTTTAAAAGTTCCTGTGTGTATCAGACCAGCAGTCCCTAGTGGACCTATGCAATTCCTTCCAATTTGGAGAAAATTTTAGAAGCCTGACAACATTTTATGGATAATGAGAGCAAAAGCATTCAACACTACCGATGATATTGCTCTGGGGAAAGATGAGTGTTATGGGGCCATGTGCCCCAGCTTTATGGTACCTGCAGTTGAGTTGCTGGTGCGCGTTTGGCAATAGATTACTCTATTTTTGTAAAACATATGCAAAACAATGCCCACTCTCTGAAGGTATATCCTCTCATAGATTAAAATCAATATTATATTTAAGATGCACTGTATAAAATTTGCATATCTACCCTGCTGCGTATGTTCTGGTAAGGTACATACTGAGCTTAATCACAAATACCAGAAGTGCTTTCAGGTTGCTTACAGAAAAATATTTACAGTATTGGGAAGGATGCATTTATATTCAGCGTGAAGGCTCAGATGATGTTCCTCCTGGAGATCAGCAGGCCTTTAGGTCAATATGAATTACAGTCTTTAAGAACTGGAACAGTGGTAGCCAAAACCTGTGTGTTAAAGCCAGTCATGCAGTGCAGAGCGAGCTGTCAACACCTTCTTAGAGAGACAGATCATACGCAAAGGGCAGTGTGCGTAGGAAATAAAGGGCAAGAGAAAAGGCAGGTAAACAGTGATTTAATGGCAAAATGAGAAAGCCTTTGCCTCACCAACAGATATTGTTCAGCCCTAGAGGGCAGAGCTTTTCCTCAAACATGACAAGGGGCTGAGTAACAAAAGGAAAAACAGCTCCTCAGGGTCATCTGAGTCTTAAAAATAATTTTATTGGACTATTTAGTTTTTTTCTAGGAAGATGGTAAACCTTAATAAAGTATATTCATAGAACTTTCTTATTTTACAAGAATCATATCTGAACACAGATTCTGGAAATAATAGCAGTCCTGTCAAGAAATGGAGCTGCATCACACAGTCTGTGTTTTGTCAAAAAATAAAACTGATGCAAACACAAGGGCTGACTAATTAGCACTTGCACAATAATGACTAGTAATAATTTGCAAAAATACCTTTTCCTAATCATAATCTTATGACAAACTTCAGGTTTAAAAGAATACCTTTAAATGTCATTGACTAAATTCAGATAATGAAAATGTACATTAAATAATCTTACAAGCTGTTCTCGGGCATTCAATGAATAGAAACAGAATTTTAAACTAGAGCAGTAAATGATGTGTTGTAAATTATTTGTTCAGCTGTATTTATTTTTCACTTAGTGTAGGTCCTTATTAATTTTTTTTTCTTTGTTTAATTTAGAAACTCTATTCTGCTTCCTTAACCATATAACAATATAATTTATAGGATTTCAAACTTTTCTAAATTCATGTGATTAAATGTTTTCTAGAAAAAAAATGTAAAACCAATAAATTCACATCATGAAAGACCCTGCACAAATAGGATTAATAGCTTTGTCCATGAATATGATGTGTGGATCCCATCTTAGGCCCAACTAAAGAGAAAGAACAAAGAAAATGCCTGGGGTTTTTTTTTTTGTTGGTTGGTTTTTTTTTTGTTGTTGTTGTGGGGTGTCAGGATGTATATGTGTATTTCTGAAAGACAAGGGTGTCAGTTTCCAAGGTCTACCTCATGTCAACAGGCTGTTAGTTGGGTTTTAACAGGAGTTTGCCTACACCTATTAAATATGCTGAACTTCTTATAATCCCAGTGTTGTTTCTTAGTTTGGTTGGTTTCTTTTTTTTAAAGAAACGGATCAGTTTTTTTTGAAGAAATTGATCAGTGCATGAATTTTTACATATTTAAGAAAAATGAATCCAGTACTTCCTTGACAAACCCTGAAATTCAGTTAATACATGTCATATAAGAGGATTCATTCCTACCTTTGTTTTACATAAAGAGAAAATGGGAACTTTTTTCTAGATTGTATGCTAGAAATTAGTTGTTTCATGATTCATTATATTCATAGTTGTTGTTAATTTAGGTATTCTTTCTTTATTCATAGATATATTTGGTCTGGTTTTGAAGCTTATGTTGTTCTTGACATAGAAGTATTTAAAAATGATTCATAGAGTAACTTAATGTAGCACAAAAATATCTCCATTTATATATTTAAACTTCTCTGGCTTTCAGCTTTGTTGAATATTCCTATGATCTTACACTGCAGAGATGCAAAAAGAAAGTGCCTTATTTATCTTCACTATGCCATAATTTATTTTGTATACATCCATCAACTCTTGTCTTCTGAATTTACAGTAGACATCTTTTCATTTCTGTAGTACTGAAGTTCTATCACATCCCTAAAAATTTTTATGCTTGCCTCTGAATCTGATTAATTTCTTGCCTTTTTATTTTCATTTTTTTCTGTTGAAATAAATTAGGCTTTGTGTAATGCTTAGAATATGTAAAATTCTTACCAGGCTGCAAGTAATAAGCTCTCATATATTGCTATTTTCAAAATTGTCTTTGGAGACTTATCAGAACACTATATTTCTTCTTTATCAACTCTTTGTCCTTTTTGCTTCTAGATATTATTTTATTGCTAGTCTTACTCTGAATTTGAAAACTGGAAAATAAAAGCCCTGGAAAGTTTTAAAATTTCTTTAATCTTAAATATCTTGCGTGAATGGTTCATACAGGATTCTAAAGGATGTTCCCATGGTTCTTGTTTTTTTTAACAAAATTCTAATATCATTCTTAAATGAGTGCGGTAGATGACTGATGTGACATGCTCATATATTTTAAGATGATAACTAGTTGTGGGGTTTTTTTACTAAACTATTTTACTATTAATAGTGCACCTATTTAGTTAATACTACCTCTGTAAATGTATTATTGGAATGAAATATCTCTGACATATAAAAATTACATTATCTGTTTGAGAAATCTGCAAAGTCCACAGGCCGCTCCCATCTACATGAAAGACAGTGGAGTAAAAATCTCAGGGTGGAATTTTTGTTAGTTGAATAAATGACACGGAGAGCAGCCAAATGGAAAAGCAAGCTGAAACACTCATCACAACAGAAATAAAACCAAAAGAAAATGTAAGTATTCAGATGGGTAGAATGCATTAAAAACATGACAAAAACATTGCTAACTAAGTGGAATGAGTTGCTTTGTGAAAAAAAGAGGAAAGGTTTTGACAAATACTTGTGTCAAGTGGTAGGTGGAGAGGTCAAACTATGAAGCAGCTGAAGAAAAAAATTCAGAAGCCTTGAGAGATAAAATCTATAACTGACAAGCTGTACTGCAAACAACTTGAAAATCTATCCACACATTTCCAGTCTTCTAACCCACAGCAATTAAACCTAAATGTTGTAACTGATGGGGCTTTTTTTAGCTGAACGATGTCTAAAGAAGGAAAGGAAGGGAGGAGTGAAGCATCTGCACATGAAAAGAACACAAAATATTCTGTTAGTTGCCCTACAAATCACTTCATACAGGTAATTTCTGGCAGAATGCTTCTTTCATCAGCATAAGCAATTCTTTGCTAGCAGAAATTGTGATTGGTTTCTAGTGTTGTGTGAAAAAAATGTTTAAAAGAAAAAGAATTAGTCATTAAGATCTGTTTGAGCTGGAATCTGGAATAGGAGAATTAGATGTTGGAAAAAACCTTTTTAGAAACATGAGGAAGAAACATAATTAAGTATCATAAATCTGTATCAATCATGCCTTTTATCTTCAGTCAACATTGTCCTTATTAAAAGGTCTTGACAGATACAGGCATACAAGATGACTCTTGACATTAGATATAGGAAGGCTTTTCTGGTTAGATTTGTGTAGGCTTTGGTAAAAGATTGTTGTTACACGTAACAACACTAAATACCTGATATTACAGCTTTTCATCTTGTCAAACTTCCTTATTAGATATCTGACAAACAGTATTTGTGTTCATTGTTTGTTTGGTGAAACTAGTAAAGTTTCCTGAGCATGTGGAATTAAAAAAATAGATTCCTGACATGTCAACAGTTTCACAAGTTGAGCCTATAAACCTAGGTTCAGTCATTCTAGTGTATCTTATTCTCTGATTATTCAAATTGTTACTGTATCTAGAAATTTCAGACATTGCTCAGGAATATCTTATTAAAATAGACAATCCTTGAATGTAACAGTTCCTCTTCAGGAGCTGCAATATGATACGAGACAGAAGGCATAGTTCTATATGTATCTTGTATATGTATATGCCAAGCAGATCTGCCAAAGGAAGTACTGGCACACACTCCCTGCTTCCAGCCATTAACTTCTGTCTTTTTGCTACCTTGTCCTTTTGGCTTGGCATGAATTTTTGAATGGTTGCACAGTGAGTTGAATCAAGGAATTGGTTTATTTGAAAGGTAACCTAGTGTGAGGAAAATGTCCAAAGTTCAGCGCCCAGTTCTGTTTGTTCTCCTTGGGAACAAAAGTCAAATTAATCATACAAAAGTTCAACTACACTTATTCCCAGGATATTTCATGAACAACTTCTTAAAGATCCTAAGATGAAGCCATTGATTTTTTTCAAACATTAACTATTTTATTTCCTACTCATTTTGCTATCAGTAGTTTTTTTACATCTGATTTAAATTTCTTTGCTGCAGTATTAACTTTTTATTCTTGTCCTATTTAATATGGACATGGAGAAGAGATGATTTCCTTCCTTCTCCTTTCTTGTCTTTAGTATATGAAGATTTGTATTTGCTCTCCTCCATCTATTTCCAAGTCTAAGCAGTCCTGCTTTCTTTGTATCTTCCATTTTGCTTGTTTTTTCTAGCTTCTGAGTACTTCTCTAGCAGTTTTATGTCCAAAGCTTTACATGGTTCCAACTGAGAACACATGAATTTGAGGAAAAGTCGATGACACCAGAAAGCAGAACAGGTTTAGCTGGTTCATTTTAATCATGAGAGAGTAAACTTTTCTTTCCTCTGTGAAAAGCACTTTTGTCACTGTAAGGTATTATCTATTTTCCTCTTATTTGAATCTTTGATAGGACAACTAGCATCCTTAATTGTCTTATATAATACATAAAACTTTGTACTTACAATCAAGACAAATTTAATTTATAAAACTTAACTGCTTATGTTGTAAAAATCTCAGCTCCAAAATATGGATCCCAGACTTTCCCTTCTTAATTGTATGAAAATATATGATACAGTAAGTGCTCATTTGAAAGCAAAATTGAAGTAGAGGGTAGTTTTAAACTCATTGTTTTCTTGGCAATATTATCAGTGTACAGCACAGAAATAACCTACAAAAAGAAGTATTACAGTTTATTTTTGATTTTAACTCTCTTTTGTACCCATTTGTTTTCCATTATGCTATAAAATGGTGTTAACACAGCATAAAACTCAGTTAATGCAGCATAAAATGCTATTATGAATACAATGCCTGAGATTCTGGAAACAAAATTATAAACTAAATTTCCCCTGTATACCTGCTTTTAATTCAGTCATAGAAGAATAATAATCTGAAATTGTTGTCAAGATATTTCTTAAAAATATTCCCACATTCTGCTTTTGGCAGTCAAAACTAAATAAGCAAAGATAAAGGTCACTTTAAGTACTTTCATTGATGAATTTTTCTCTATATATTTTTCAAAATATTTTTAAGTGCAGTTACTGCAAGCGTTAAGGTTAAAATGGAAAATATATTGTTCTTCATACCCGAAGATGCTTGAGTAGATTATATTTATCTTTTTCTTGATTTTTTAAGGACTTCATGTTAGCTAGATGCAGGTTTTCTCCAAACGGCCAAAGTATGTTACTTTCTCATATTCAAACAACTAACTAGGAATCACAGAACCTCTGCTGGAAATCACACAGGTACAGAGTGGTATATCCAGCTTTGGCAGTCCCTTGTATTTCTCAGAGAACCTTCACTAGGTGTGTTTTTGAGATAAAATCTGTCATCAGCATTTAAACTGCTTTGGGATCGCTGTAGTCACCAGTGTACATTAAAACTTGTTTGGTTTTTTTGTGAAAAGGGTAAGCTGGCATAGATGCCTGCACAATACCGTTCACTGCAGTATGTAAACAGTGCGCAGAACAAAAAAGGCCCAAAAATATGAGGGGAAAACCCTATTCTGAAAGCTCCTACGATTAAGTTCAGGAAGTAGGATTTTTTCTCTGTAAATTCCTGTCCATATTATTTTAAGAAATTGTTTCCAAGTTTTAATGTGAGGCACCTGCATTAACAGAATTTGCAGAGATTGTTGAAATACCAAGGGTGTATTCACTGAAAGACAGCTCTGGGAAATGGAGCATTAATCTAAGAGACAATGATCTCCTTGTAGTCAGGGAAGCCCTGAGCACAACGTGAGCAGTGAGCCAACTGCTGTACAAATGCAAAGGAACTCAGTGGTGCATGAATGGCATGTGAATTGAACTCACTGTGAATTTAGTGTTAAATCCATTGTGTAAGTATAGTAAATATGGTGCACTGGATTTGATAATTGAGTCTTATCTCTGCAGTTAATTAGCTGATCGGTTCTGTAATTTCAAAATCTGAAAATAACAGCAGAACATAAAGTGGCAATATCTGATTCAGCAGAAGTGATAACATGCATCTAGTTATAGCCCCTAAAGAAAATCTCCTTTGTGAAAATCCTACATAATTTTAAAAAAAATAATAACCATAGACACTAGTGCGAGTCCAGAGAAGAGCAACGAAGCTGGTGAAGGGGCTGAAGAACAGGACTTATGAGGAACAGCTGAGAGAGCTGGGGGTGTTTAGCCTGGAGAAGAGGAGGCTGAGGGGGGACCTCATTGCTCTCTATAACTACCTGAAAGGTGGTTGTAGAGAGGAGGGTAATGGCCTCTTCACCCAAGTGACAGGGGACAGGATGAGAGGGAATGGCCTCAAGCTCTGCCAGGGGAGATTTAGGCTGGACATCAGGAAAAAATTTTTCATGGAAAGGGTCATTGGGCACTGGCAGAGGCTGCCCAGGGAGGTGGTTGATTCACCTTCCCTGGAGGTGTTTAAGGCACGGGTGGACAAGGTGCTAAGGGACATGGTTTAGTGTTTGATAGGAACGGTTGGACTCAATGATCCGGTGGGTCTCTTCCAACCTGGTGATTCTATGATTCTACGTCTCTTTAGCTGAGGCCCAGAATCACTATTTAATCCTATTGTTGAGACAAGTGAGCTGGATTTTCTTGGCTGCCCAGTCTTTAAGACTCCTCACCTAGCTGCCCTCCAGACTCAGCTTTTCTTTTGTTATTGTTGCTTTAAGGGAACTTCTGCAATTACCGTCATGTTACAACTTTATCTTTAACCCCTTGACTTTGCAAAATGGATTTGCATAGGGTCTCCTCTCTCTCTGCTGCAAACCTCAGTGGTTTCTTGCTCATAAATATGAATTCAACTTCCATCCCTGTCATGATCTCTTTCCCATTGTGCCACCCTCTACTTTATCACTGGAAACTACATCACCAACTTATTTGAATCATGAATATCTATAAAACACTGATTTCCTTCGTCATGAGAAACCCAAAACCTATATAAGAATTCATATTAATGCAACACTAGCCTGAGTACAATTTCTGCTCATGAAAATTATCAATGTTTCCTCACTCTTTCCTTCTCCACTTCCATCTTTCTCTACATGCACTTGTGGCCTCAAATGGGCAATACTTCTTTTGTGTACATGGGTTTATGCATGGCACCCCTATGAGAAACAGTTGCTGTTGCCCATTTTCATAGAATCATAGAATAACCAGGTTGGAAGACACCCGCTGAATCATCGAGTCCAACCATTCCTAGCTATCACTAAACCATGCCCCTCCAACGCCTCCTCCACCCATCCCTTAAACACCTCCAAGGAAGGTGACTCAACCACCTCCCTGGGCAGCCTGTTCCAGTGTCTGTGAAAAATTTTTTCCTAATGTCCAGCCTAAACTTCCCCTGGCAGAGCTTGAGGCCATTTCTTCTCTTCCTGTCCCCTGTCACTTGGGAGAAGAGGCCAGCTCCCTCCTCTCCACAACTTCCTTTTTTGGAGCAAGCACAGCCTGCAACACTAGTTGCTTATTTTGAACCTCATTTAGAAGGGTTCACTAAAGAATGAGGGTATTATTTTTAAAAAGTCTTAGTCACAAAGGAACGCTTGTATGCTGAATGAATTAATTTATTCCTAGATCAGTCGCAGTGTAGAAATGGATAGAAACACCCCATGTCACTATCACAGCTAAACACTTTGAAATGTCAACCCACAGCCTGGGGCTGTTAGAGTGAATAGTAAATAATATATCTGCTTTGCCTGAAGTAGCATACTGTATACAATTTTGATGATTTGTTCAGAACTTGATATGTATTGCAAAGAGGATTGCAAATACTTGGTAATAGTGTTAAGTATAGAAAAATCCAATAGTGCTTCAGTTACTAATAAATTTGAAAGATTTTATTTATATTGTTTTTTGTCTGGATCATCCTTCAGAACAAACCTTCAGAAATTGATTTTCAAAATTTTAAAATGCCTAAAACACTTCATGAAATAATTTCAATAACATTTAAGAGAAATGTAGGTTTAGTTCACCCTTTGTAGTTTTCATTTATTCTATTTAAGCAAGGAACAATGTATCAAGGAAGCATTACCTGTACAGTACAAGATTAGAAGATTTTTATCCTATGGAAGAAGAATAATTATGGCTACATCTGAATATAACTCATCTAATTTATATATGAGCTAGGATTCAAATTGTATTCTACTTTTATGAAAGATATATGAAAAAGTATATATATTTTCTATTCTTTTAGATTTTAAAAAATGATTAATCTATAGTTGTTGCAATAGGAATAGTATGACTGTGTGTATGTGTTTGGTAAAGTGCTGTGTTTTTTCAGAGACTAATATTGTAACTGTCCTTATTCTTTTTTTTTTTCCTCCCCAGAGGCCTCTCCTCAAAAAAACATAAAATAAAAATTTGTATTTTTCTGGAAAAATGAAAATTTGAGTGGTAGACTCTTTTTTATTCTCCCCACAAAAGATATGGGGAAATGGGCTGAAGCATAGATCTTCTAAGATAGACCTAACACCCTGCTCAATTTGCCTTCTTGTTAAGCCTGATTAGAATCAGAAGGTTTTAAAAATCATGAATAAAAGTTTGACCTTATTTAGGTCAACAGCATTGAATTCAATGAAGCACATATTTGTCTAGCATATAGAATGTTATGTTAAAGAAGAGCCTAAGGATGTTGTTTAGTAGATGACAAAGGATCATTATCCACCAAGACCTGCATAATGCATTTACAAAGTAATGTGAAGGAATGAAAACTTTATATAATAAAATTATTTTTGATAGCAGTGTAGATCCAGACCCCATTTTGTCAGGATTTCAATAAGGCTCTAAATCTCTAAAATATGATTCAGTTCACAGATCTAAAGGTCTCCATTCAAGTGGACCTGATTTTGAGAACTATGGGATTTCTTAATTTCTAAGTCATTAGTGTCATGACTATGAGTAACTACTTGTTCTAATTTTCTAGATAGCTGTCATCCTTCTTCCTAAAATACTCTCATGAACTTTCACTCTTTAGTAATGGTTCCAGCAGTGAGCAATGCACTCATACTGTTGAATGGATTTAGAATGTTGATTTTGATCTTCATGTCTTTCCTGTACAGTATCAGACTGAAGCCTTTAGGCTGGAGGGGGTCAGAAATGAAGAGAGAAACTGGGCTAGCTTTGAATGCCCTGATAAAAATATTGAACTTCCCAGCCATATAGTTCTATACCTGATTTAAGAGCGCAATGGCCCAGTGCATATGATTTTCATCTTTCATCTGAAGAGCAGGTTACAGAGGCTTCAGAGATAGAAAAAGATTTTAATTAACCTCTCTGAGTGAACACATGGTATGTAGGCATCTAAAACTCACAGCATTTGAAACAAGTTATGTTTTACAGAAGATTAAGACAAAATTCCTGTTTGGTAAGATATTGAAAAAGCATATTGCTTTTCTTTTAATTTTTTTTTCATCTTGATTTACGCTCTGAATGCTTTGTCTCCAGGGAGATATCAGATACCACAGATTTTCAGCTGTGAGAGTGTAGGTGCCTTCTGCTAGTTCTGTTTGATTTTAGTACTATCAGCACTGCCACAGGTGCTGGCAATAATTAAGTTCACTGCTTCATTTGTATTTCATCACTCTGAGTTACCTCACCTAACTGTTAACAACTGTCTGAGCAAGGTCCTGAAGCTGGGAAGCACAAATGCCCCTTCTAGACTTTTTTCACTTCCATGGGAATAAAGAAAAAAATTCTTTTTCTCTACCAGAAAAAACTACTAAACTAGCATGCAAAAGCACTCTGCTTCACTCATAGCTTCACTCTGAGTGCTAAAACAGGCTTCACATTTTCTCTTAGAGAAATGGAATAAAAGGGGAGATTTTAGACTTCTAACTGTAAATCTCTTAGGAAATTTTATGTCAACTAATATTAAAAAAGGTTGTTTGATGTTGTTTTGCTGTCCCAACTGCATTCTTTGAAACTAGCATCCAAATCAATGCCTCTAGGATAAGAAGTCAGAAGGACAGAGAATAATACATTATCTAAGACAGATTTTGATACTTTACAAAAAAACAGAAAAATATTTTTCATGAGCCGGACAGAGACAATACAAAACCTGAGGATAATAAAATGTTGACTTTTTGGTCACTGCATGTTACAGAACTTGAACAGGGTTTTTGGGTTATGTAGGTCTGCCATTTGTCAAATTGTCAATTTTGCCTGAGTTAACAGAGATCAACATTGTATTATAGGGCATATTTAAAAGACTGAGAGTTCATTAATAGAATTTCAAAGCACAACCAGTAGACAACACTTTAATGAACAATTTCAAAGATTATCATAGGCTCAGTAATCGTTTTTCTTGTGAAAAAGTGAAACAGGTAGATAGAAACTAAATCTTCAATTTCTCTTTGTGTTACAAATGAATAAACTGTAAAGCACATGTAGATGGACACACTAAACACCTGATTTTCAAAACACTTAGTTTTCAAGTGAAAAACAGAGATATCTTATGTCAACCCTTATATTGCTCATTTATTTTTTCATGTTTTCAAATGAGAAGAGATCAGCTGTCAAGCCTGCAATTCAAATGAAAACACCTATCATGTAATCATTTTTTCTTCTTACCTTATACTGAGAAATAACAGGTTTGGGGTCTGTAGCACTTCACTCTGTGTACAAAAAACAGAAAATGAGCTAGCTGACTATCTTTCTCTGCTATGAGTAGGAAGAAATTTGTTAGCAGTGATGGGTCTTTTCTACAGGGATCAGTTTCTTGAAATTTTTTCTAAAGTGTATAAATTCAGTTCAATTATAAAGAGTTAAAAATGAATTAAAATGAACAATATAAGAAAATTTGTGCTTGATGAACTAGATGTTACAGAGCTTTGTTCTCTCATACACTTTTGTTAGGGTTCTGCCTCAAAACAATATTCCTAAAGGGATTTAAGTCAAATCAGTCATGACCTTAGGTAACCCAGCTGATCTACATGATTTTTGGGTGCACGGTGGGTTCTAGAAAAGTCTGTGCCTCTTAGGGCAGGGGTGAGAAATGGTATCCTAGCCCAGCTGTTTGGGCCAGTCTGGTACTTTGGAAGGGCTGGCAGATAAGCCTAGCACCTGCCTTCCACTGTTCTCGTATGTCCTATGTCTGTGCTGCAAGGCCAGAATATCCTGGCCTAGGGTTAATGCTTCTTTTGAGCCAGAGCTGTTTTGCTGTAGCCCTGTAACTGCTGCTTCTGATAGCCTAAAAACAGTTCACATGGTCGCACAACCTTGAGTCACAAGGCAGAGGGTATGAGCCAGGTCTCTGAATGCCAAGAGGAGAAAAGGCAATTCTAAGGATGACTCTTTAAGTGGATAAGGTCGCTAAACATTACAGTCCTTTGACACTGGGAGAAAAAAATCCTTCCTAAGTGACAGGGTTCTGATGTGTTTTTTTAAGCAAGGTGTGGAAAGCGTGCTGTCTGGGAAATGCTGTATTTTAGCAGTGATAAAAAAAAAAAGTTTAAATGTAAGAGAAAAGATGTGTGTGAATTAATTAGACACAGCTGGAATATTAAGAAGCAGAACAGATAAATTATGACTTGTGTATGCAGAATGTTGATTGCATGTCACCAAAAGTATAGATCTATTTTTCTAATTTAGATTTTTTTCTATGATATTGTCAAGGTTTTAAAAACACAAGGATAATTTTGAAAGTGTTCAAAACCGGTGAGGAAAACCTCCTTTGAAAAAATGTAAGTTTACATTTCAGCACTAAAGCAAATGTCATTTTTCTTTACTGCTATAATCTGGTCATTTGCTTGCAGTTACTGAGTTGTCTTGGACTGACCTGAAAGCATAGCACGTAGCTGGCAGTAGTTTTGCTTGCCTTAACAGCTCACATCAAAATTCATTGTGCTGAAATTCTTTTCCTGAAGGTGTAAGATTTTGCAAATATTATTTCATTAACTTCCTAATATTTGATGTGTTTATCCTTTTGTTTTTATTATTTATTTTTCCCCTTGAAGGTGTACACAAATTCTTATTATAGTATGACTAATCCACTATATTCTTATTACCAAAGTCTCCTGGATGTCCATGACTGATGCAGAGAGAGCAGATTGAATCTTTACAAAGGCATTAAAGCTGTGCAGCCTGTACTGCACTTAGTATTCCTCCTTACCATGAGAGAAAAATAACTGTTACAAAAACCAAAGCTATCCTTTTTCAGCACAGACAATGATGAATATGGTTTAAGTTATTTTCGTCATTTCCTCATTTGATCTCCACTCCTTGGGGAAGAAAGGGTTAAAAAGGTTGCCAGCCTTTCCTTCTTATGATATTGGATGGTTGTTTGTTTGCTATCACCATTTGGTCAGGATGGAGCTAGTGGGAAAAATAACCTTCCTGAAAACGAAAAGTGCAGCCAGCTTTGAGGAGAAATGACATTCAGCGTTGTTTAGTGTTTGCATTTCCAGGGTCTTTTAGAAAGGACAATATTTTTTTTTCTGCTGTGGTTCACATAGCTAGCATATTTGCTGGATGTGAAACACAATGTTATCAGACGTGTCTAATGTAGCCAGTGACATTCAAAAATTCGATGAATCCATGACCTGATTCTGCAAAGTGTCTGTATGAAATAATTTGAAAGCCCACTGATATTAAACAGGGGCAAAGCTGACTGTGTTTTTGACAGTATCATTCACCGTTATATGCTCCTCTAATATTATTATTTTAACATGGACATAAGACCTTCAATATTCATCCAATCTGTGTTTCAAACTTGGTTTATTGTTTTCTGTTAATTATCTGTTTGCTACATAAAACAGCATACATAACTCCAAAAAGGTAATTTTAAATACAGCCTGTTTTGATGTTGGACTGAAATATACTTGCTGGCACATTTTGGAAATATGAATTATTGAAAAAAAAGTGAGATGTCTATTTGTCAGTATTTTTTTCCCATTGTTAAAATAGTAATAGGCACCTATTGACTGACTAATAATAAATAACAAACAAGCTCAGTATTTTTTTTTTTACTTTTGTAAATTAATTAGGAATTCCTTTTAGCAATTAATTAATAATCTTATCCTCTATCTTGCTAACTTCTATTTTTAAGAAATATTTTACCTACTTTTGCAATGAATTACTAATAAGTGTTCCAGCACTGGGAAGAGGAAAAACCCAAGGCATAATGATGCTAGAATTTTATCATGAGTCTCAGGTCACTAATAGTATTCTTTAAGTATCAGACCCTTGAGTCACTGCCTAGAAGCAGCCTAGACTTATCGTTTAAAATAAAACTAAAAAAAAATTAAAAAAACCCCATTTTTTAGTGGAGAAATGTTGGAAAATGTGTTGTATACTGGCTCAATGAACAGATGGTAAATCAAAAATGTACAAAGATATACAAACATAGATATTAATCAGTCTGCATTTTTACACTGCATCAGAGTTTAGCCTGACTTGCAGTGTATTGAGCTGAAAATCCATGGCAACTACCAGAGGAGTTACATGCGATAGTAATTTTTTCTTTTTTTTTAAAATTTTCTCCAGAATTTTTGTTTCAATTTGTTTTGAAATAATCAGGCCTTTAACAAATCAGCATTACAAAGTGGGAATTTATTGATAAGCTTAAAGGACAAAATGATGTATCTTTATTTAAAAAATAAAACCAACCAGCTACCTTGTTGCTGGCAAAATTGCAGTTGAACCAGTATATTCCACGAAGAGGTCAGGATACTCTTTCTTTTTGCTTTCTTGTCCACACTATTTGAAGACCAGAGTCTCTGAGGCGCCACAGACTCCCTTCTGTACTGTGACCATCCTCCATACCACTTAGTATTTCCTCTGGTATATGGTTGTTTGCTGCTTTAGCAACAAAATAATGACCCTTTCTCCACCACTTTACCTCCTCGTCTGGAGGTAGTTTGCCTACCTCCCAAGGTGCCAAAAGTATCCAAACATCTTTAGCATTCTGCATCTCAACTGTGATAAATGCCGCCTAGCACTGAAGTGTGACCTGTAGACTTCTGAGCATCCAAAAGACTGCAATAACTGGGAAACAGGATTCTCAGTAAGGTTTTCAGTTAAAAAAAATCCCCCCAAAAAACAAACCAAGAAACCAATTCTTGCTAATAAAACTTCATAGATCTTATAAAGGTCATTTTTTTACAAAACATTTATGAATCTTAACGAGTTTAAGCTGCGTTTCCTTAGGGTTCTCCATGCTAAATAATGCCATTTGGGGGAGCTGTTTCACTGCAACTCTCTGAGACTTGCAGTCCTCTTGGTCTGATCTATGAGCAAAGCAACAAAGGAAAAGGGCAGGTCAGAAGCCTGTCTGTGACAAAAGGCAACAATTAAGCTTGACAAAGTAGTAAAAAAGAACATATTAACTCTGGAAAAGAATAAAGAGAAGGGAAGAAAAGAGATTAGCATAAGCAGGAGAATGTACAACTTAGGTGGGCACTTCCAAATTTCTGGGAGACTTGTATATCGTCTGGAGCTGACTGAGTAGGGAAGATGCCCCTACCAAGGAGATCTAACTTTTCTAGAGAGCATAGATCTAAAGAATGGCAGAATACTAATCTAGGAAAATGGATTAAGAGCTAAAAATAATACTTTTCCATCTGGCCTGTTTCCCCAGCAAGTTAAGCTTAATTTCAAGGCTGGATTTCAGTGTATGTTCATGGACCATGAAATATTTCAGTAACAAAAACCTATTGCATCATCCTTTATTCCCACAGTGTCATGTAGAAAGCTCCATTTCAGAGTTGTTGTGTCTTTGCTCTTGCTCCTCTGTCTGAAATTTCACCGTCAGAGAATTATTTTTGATTATGCTCCTAAATTTGCTCTCACTCTAGTACTGTCTGATATTTATATTCTCTATCATCAAATATTTATGGATAGTTGTTACACCCCCTCTCAGCATTCCTTTTACTGGGCCAAAAATTTTCATTTATTTTTTCCTTGCAAGATATGACTTTCAGTTCCTCTGATGATCTATGTAAACCACTTTAACTCCTTTTTTCTTGAATGCCACACCATTATTATTATTACACTGATCATTGAGTTAGCCTGTGGTTTTTTATGTGATAGGCTTTACTAAAATTGGTTGTGCTGTCCAAATTTTTTATTAAAAATGGTGTTAAAGATCCTGTATTTGAGCAGTCACATTATTTGAAGTAGTGACTTTACTGAAAATCCTGCTCAGCCACAGTAATTTCCCTGAAGGTTAGTGATTGTTATCAATCCTTTAGCAGTTTCTCATCCATCGCTGTTACTTCTTGTCTTTTCTGGCTCTATTAGTTTTCCATGTGACAGTACCAATTACACACTGAAGTCCAATTAGATGAGATTTCTTGTATTTCTCTTATTTAGGAAATTAAGTTGCCAGATTATCTTTGCTAAGACTTTTAATGTCTAACCCTGTTTTCTTTAACTTCCATCTCTGTAGTTGTTTTTGATGTAAAATTTTGTTACAATGCTTTGCTCGTTATTGAGCTTATACTAACAATTCTGAATATCTGGATCAAGTAATTCACTTCTGAATTAGCTTTTTTTTAATATATGTGCTATAGTTATTAAAAAATACCCCAAGACCCCCTTCTCTTTAAAATCACTTTATGAATGCTTGTGGTGCTAGGTTTACAGTCGAACTCCATGAACTTATGGGTTTTTTCCAACCTAAATGATTCTGTTATTCTATATTGATTTTGTATGTCAGATATGCAAAAACTTGCGAGGGGAGATCATTTATCCCAACAACTGGTCATTAAGCTGTTTGAATTTTTCTTCCAATTTCTTTGTGGTAGATTCTCTTTTACTATTGTCCTTAAGTTCATGAGTTCATCTTCTCTTTGTCAACTGCTTAGTTGTGGAAACATTTATATATTAATTTAGTTTTGGAGCCACACCGAGTTTATCTTTAATCTCTATCCAGAACTTTCTTCATAGCAATCTTACTGTCTTTTTTTCATAGCAATCTCACTTTTTTTTTTCATATGTATACTAGAATAATCTTAAGTAATTTGTTTTAATGCCCTTTCCCAGCTCTGACTCACTTGCCTCTTACCTTTTTATTTCTTGATTCCTAAAGGATGATATTCCTTGCTAATCAGGCTGGTTGGGATTCTTTCTGTTTACATATAAATCCTTTCTAAGAGAACTATTGATTCAGTTAAGCCCCTTCTCAGAGGATTTTTTATCCTCTTTTTTGTATCACTTCCCCCATGTAGATTGCTGATAATTTTAGTATCTTGGACTTGAAGAAATTCCAGGCCTCTACCATATACTAGGGCCCTCAAATTTACTTGTTTCACTACCTTTTATATAGTCATACTTTTTAAATGGAAAAACTAGGATCTAGAATACAGTTGAAATTTCTAAGTGTATCACAATGAATAATAAATGATAACAGGCAAATAAAATAATAGTTAATTAATTTTACTTTTCAGATTTTTTTTTTGTAATAACTGAAAGGAAAATTTGAAGCTAAATGTAATACAAAAGACAAAGGTAGTTCTTCCACAGGTTATTTTTTATATAATTTTGCCTTACAAATTTATAAACTGATAATGTTCACTTCAAATTTTTGTGTTGCAACTATTTCACATAACAAGAAAAAAAACAAATCTCAATTGTCTATTATTGTCCTTGTGTGTGTGTGTTTCTGTTTAATAGTGAAATCAGAATTAAGGTCATGAGCTTGTGCTGGTGGAAATGTTTTCTGTAGGTGTTTCTCTTTGGCCCATTGGACATATTTGCACTGTTTTCATCCATGATTGCAACCAGAAAGTTTATAAATCAACAGGATTTTGCTTTTTTTTCTTCATGATATCAGAGAAGAAACTTTATAATGAGCAAACTTCAATTTGCAGAAACGCTAATGGTCAAATCTCAAATGCAGCCTAATGTGTCTTCCTGATGGAATCTGCAAAGCAGCTGTAGAAGTCACTTGGCTTTGGTAAAGCCTGCTGCATATTTACATGATTACATAAAGCTCTTTAAATCAAAATTTACAAGCAATCAGAAGACTTAAAAAAAAAAAAAAGCAGGTAAGAAGTACAGCATAACATCCTTCTCCAATTTCCCCTCATTAACTACTTCATTTTTATGCATTCTGAACAGTTCCTGATCTTAAGTCAAAATGTGTCCATGATCATACTCAAAGTGAACTCTCTCACAGTCTACATAATACTTTGCTAGATTAATTGCTCAGTAGGTATGAGCATCTTCCAATCAAAGCAATTTTAAAAATAAGATTATTTTGGTTTTACCATGATTAATTCAAATAAGTTTAAGTGAAAGGCATATCCTTTGCTTTTCCCTGTGAGTATTGAAGGGCATTGGATCCATAGTCTTATTTCAGTCTTAAAGTAATACAATTTGCATAAACATTAATAAATTTGCATAAATTATTTTCCATGACAATCTGTCAAGTAATTTGAAGAGCTCTAAATGATGACAATCAGTTTCATAATTGCAATTTATTTTAATATCGTCTCACTCTTGGTTTTCACTATGGGCAGATTCATATGCTCTACTCATAATCTAGTACTGTTTTTATTGTCTCAGTTTAATCACAAGTAGACATGTTAAAAGAATAAAATAGTTACAATATTATTATTTTGAAAATGCAAAGTCTATCAGTCCCAATCTTATGAAATTAAAAATGCCTACAAGTAAATTGGGCTATCCTGCTGGATTCTTGCTAAGCTTATAGAAGACAAACCTTGTAATAGTCTTTAATTTCCTTGTAGATTTGCTGATGCTTCTGTTGATTATTTTGTGTGAAATTTCTCAGGGATGTATAAGCCTGTGTATTTTATTCTATACATTTATAAATTATTAGTAAAATCACCTCTTTTAATAGAACAATGTGGAATAATGAAATTACACTAGAATTTTAGTTTTAAGCCAGATATTTACCCTTAAAATATGCCAAACAAATAGCACTGTATGTCATGATGCTAGCCCAGAAGTTGAGGGCTACAGCATCTTAGAACAGGGCAGCTTTCTATTCTGTTCAGTGAGCATTTAAGTGGGATTCATGAGATTGTAATAATAGGGATTGTTCTGTTAATAGTATAAACAAAGGGAATAAATCTGAAATATGAGGCAACAGATTTTATGAATGATAAATTAGTTTCTTGATGCTTAATTGCTGTTTACTAGTGATGTGATGTATTACAAAAAATCTTTGATCTATAGCACATCACAATTATAATATACAAGGAAACTTGTATTTAATCATAACAGAATAGAAGAATAATGGAGAATTCCAAAATGCATGGATACAAAGATAAAATTTAGTTTTTCCAAACCTTCTTTTACCCCTATCATGCCTCTGTGTAGCTTAACACTTTCCATATAAACCTTGAAATTAAGAAAAATCTAGTGGTAGAACTGTGAAGAAGTATACTAGAAATCACTTGTAGTTAAACTGGTATTTTAATGAGTATCTATCTCCTGTTTAAGGTGACCTTAGATAGTAACTGGACCTGTCACACTTGGAGAAGAGAACTACAGTTGCTATTGATTCCTTTTTTTCTGAGAAAATGAAATTATAACTGCATCCTAGGTAACTAGGAACGTTTCTGGTGAAAGCTAATTTGAAAATGAGTTGTATAAATGTGTCTTGAACAATAGAGGAATATCACAACTTCTCTTTTCCAAGTAGATGACCTCATCCATTGAAAACTCAGAAAACCCTGAAAAGAAGGTTTAGGCATCTACCACTGTTTCTTTGACATTGAAGCAAATATTGTCAAAGTTAAAGCTTAGCTTACTGAATGTGCTTTCTTACTGAATCTTTGTCTGCATGTAGTCAAAAACACTAACAAAAATAAGAAATACTCAAAGTCCAGGTATAATTTCCATGAGCTTTTATTTCATTCTGAGCTTTTTTTTTTTATATATATGCAGTCTTATGCAAATGTTGGTATGCAAATTACGTTCCTGTGCTATGAAATCTACAAATTCCTAGATTTTAAATGACCTGTATTAAGAACTGTGTTAAAAATATTTTTTGAGCCTTTTACATAGCGTATTGGTATTACAGCATTACAGCCTTTAGAAGAGACCATGCTGGACATGTATTTCCATACAGCCTGTGGAGAGGAACATGACAGAGCAGACAGCCACACTGTGGACTTGGAGAATCCCATGCTGGACCACATGGATTTTTTTGAAGGAACGGTGTCCAACAGAGAACACATGCTGGAGGAAGGGAAAAGAGTGATGAGGAAGGATAAGCAGAGAGATACCCTTACGTACTGCCTGCAACCTCCTTCCCTCGCTACCCAAGTGTAAACGCATGAAGTTGAGACTGGAAAAGGAGAGAAGGAAAGGTGTTTCTTTTATGTTTGTGTTTTCTTTTTCCCCACTGCTGGAAAATGCTTATTTTATTTTGCAATAAATTTATTTCCCCTTAGTTTGTTTTGCCCATGATGGTAACTGGTAAATGATCTCCTGGACCTAATCTTAATCCACGGGCATCTTCATTGCTTTTCTTACTTCTTCTATCACACTGGAGAAAAGGAGAGGAGTGAGAAAGGGAGTGGGTGGGAGTTTGTCTGTTGGCCAAGGCTAACCCACCATACCAAGATTTTAGCATTATCATTTTCTCCTGGCACTTTATTAAAAGTTCTCTCCAATTCCAGGTTTGTAAAATAAGGAAACAACTATTCAATGAGATTCTTATTGTAAAGTTATGTATACCAATATATAGTTAATATTTGAATCTATAACTTGTAGAATATTGAGCCCTTAGGCCTAAAGGATAAAGTGATGTAGCTGTTTTCCCGCTTTCTCAGTCTTCAGGCATCTGTCTTTTCTTTGCTTCAGTAAGAGTTGCAATGTTCTTTGAGCACAGGTGTCATTGTAATATTTTCCATAATTTATCACAGCCACAAAAAGCACTATAGAAATTTTAGGTAAATATAATGGAAAGATTATGTGATGGTCTGCTTGAAACCAACAACAACCAATTAACTTCTGAATTTCCAATTTAAGGAAGTTGTGTAAATCAATATTCCTAAGTTTCAGTATGAGTTTTTTCCTTATAGTAGCTATTGGCTTGGATTTGTTCTTCTGGGGGGAAAAATTGCCCTTATGACATGATGTAATATCAGTTCATAAAAATTTATTCTTAAATCTCATTTGAAAGCATCTATAACTCAAGCTTCCACTAAGTCTCATTTGATTTCAAAATTGGTGACATTCATTTATTACGCCTTTGATAGTGTTATATAGAAATTAAATGGTGAATTTTCAAGCTTTATATTAAGGAAAGTTGATCACAGAACTTTTCTGATATAAAATACTTGTGCCTTCTATTCCATGAAGTAAATTCCTGCATCCTATTTAAGTAATATTTGTATGCTTCACTGCTTCCTTCAGTCTTTACTTTTCCTCTCTACCTCATGTAAATGAATTAGAGGATTTTGGGATACTTGGAAACCAGAACTCTGTCAAAAAAGAATTCCTTCTTCATTAAGATAAAGCTGGAAGTCTTCCACAGCACTGCCAGAGATAGAGATTTCAATTTTCTGGTAGGCTGAAGCATAAAAGAGAGGAAAATAAGATGCATTCTAAAATTCACCTTTTCTTTTCAATTGTATTAGTTATAATATTCTGTATCTGTTGTGCTATGAGTGTTACGTTACAAAAGTCAGAGTGGGACTGCTAAACCTTGTCCAGCTTTGAAGATATCAGCTGTTGGTTTGCTATGTGTTTTCCTATTAATCAATTAAAATCCTCTGTGAGACAGAAAGGATGCTAGATGTTGCTTTTTAATTTAGCATATTTGCTACTAAGAACCTGTGATGCATTCAAGTTACTTACCATTTAATATAGTAAAGTTAATGTATTGCAAGGTAATAGAAAAATTGTCTGCTAGTCTCTTCCATTACTTGCTGAACTTCAGTATACAGTTATGTGAAAGAGTTTGTATAATTAGTCAGCCCAGACTGCAGTAGTTGAAACACGCATGTGAGGTTTGTAAGCTGAGTTTAAATAAAGATTCGAGTACATTTATTTGATGAAGGCGTAACATTTCACAATTATTATGATCTGATTAGATTGCCATAGTGCACAGCTAAGAGTTTACATTAGGCATTTATGTTAGGGAGTGATTGACTCTCAGAGCAGACCAGAATGCCGCAGAATTTGACTATGTAAGTCTAAGTTCTAATTTCCCACTATGTATAAAGGACACTTCCATCTGTCCAACAGGTATGTATTAACAGAGACAATACTGAGACTGACAAGAAATTATTTCCAAATCATTCCTCGTTTACTCTTTTGTTTTCCTGAATCTTTGGCTAGCCTACCTTTATTAGTGACTTAACACATATGAGCAGTCATAATGATGAGTGTAATTGAAATGCATAAAGCTAAGCAGTTACAGTCTCTCACAACATAAAATTGCCTAATATATAAGCAGAAAAATAAATAATAAATGTTGTGGCATGTGTATATTAATTATTACCTGAAACAATTCATAATTCTATAATTTCTATAGCGTGACTGAAAAATATTTATGTAGAATAGACATATGGTGTCGCCAATACATTGATGTGCACAGATCATAGAAAGCTACATCCATACAGGTTACAGGCAAGTAATTTCTAGGTCTAGTTATATACATACAGATACTGTCTTACTAAACTACATTATCTGTGTTGGTAGGAAGTTGAGGACTGGGATCTTGTATCTATTGGAATAACATTTTCAGAAATTAGTGTATTATTTTGATAAACATTAAATTTGTTTAAGGGATTTACATCATAATGTCCGCCAGCATTTGCTTTATGTAGAGGTACAAGCTGTATGTCTTCACACACAAAACAGGATGCGTAATGCACACAGTCCTTTCTTTTAGAATTTTTAGTTTCAGTGCATATAGTATTCAGCTCCTAACATTTGGAAACAGGAATAGCAAAGATGCTTCTCAACCTGGTTTTAATACAGTATTCTTTGTCTTCAGCTACACTAAGTAACTAAAAGTGTGTTAATGCAAGGCTTCAATAAGTTTTACTTTCTCTATGTTTTATGGTTATTTTATCTCATATTTATGGATTCACACTTCTAGGTATGCACACGAGAAATAAAACATATGTAAAATATGTATGTTTCCTAACTGAATCAGGGATGAAAGTTTTGGTCATACCATGTCAAGAAAATCCATTAAGTTACATGTATGTTGTATAAGGCTGTGATTTTGTGGTTATCTGCATGCATTTGTAGGGAAAAGAGATGGAATGAGTAACTGAAAATATTGAACCTTTAGAACAAGAGAACAACTACATTAATTCAGACATGGAATTTACTTGGCTTCCCCATTCCAATAAATCACTGCTCTATAATGCTTAGTGCAGTGGATGAGATTACATAGGCATTCAAATCTATGAGTGTGCCTAGGTAACAGAGTTTGATTTATGACAGAGTATTAAAAGTGGTAAAAAGTTGAGAACTATGTACAAATACCACATTTTGTGTTGAGAAGAATTATTCAAAGTGCAAAAAATATTGCAAAGGGCACAAAACAACAGTAAGAAAATAAAAATAAAAAGTATGGAATCCTTTAGAATATCTTTAGAATATCTACTATAGAAAGTAGCGGTAGTATCCCTTCTCAGTCATAACTAAATGCTCACTATGTCAGGAGGTCAAACAGATGCCCTTAAGCCTTTACTAATTTTGTTCACAATCAGAGTTTTCTAAAATGCTATTCAGAACTCTCATTTGTAGAATAGAAAGTGCCATTCAAGCTGTATTTTTCAGTTTCGTTGTAGTTTATGTACTCATTTCTTACTTTATGAGACTGAGTTCCATGTTTAGGACAAAAAGGAAGAGCATTTGAGGAAAATCAAAGCATGAGACCAACACAGGAGAAGGCAAAGAGAGAAACAAAGAGGAAATGCTAGACTACAGATTGTAGAATTAAAATCTAAATTCTACTTCTGAATTTTGAAAGAGTCTTCAAGACACTGATATTCTTCAATGTATCTTTGTCCTAACAGTTGCCACAGCAATACCCTACAGTTTAGATGTCTTGATAACTTCTGCTTTTACCCCTTGTGGCTTGTTCATGTGAGGGTTTTAGCAGGGTGATCATGTTTTAACTGTATGCAGTACGGAACAGCCAAAATAGTTTGATGTTAGAAAGAAATAGTTAGAGATCATAGGAAAAAAAAAAGTCTAAGCTCCGTTCCTTTTACAAATATGTCAAAATGAGCAAACTTTGATCAAGAAACTCTTATACCATTTTTTACAAGACTTTCTGACCGCAAATTATAATGTAGAGTGAGGTTAGTTTTACAAGAAATACACTTTGCTAGTTTCTAATATAAGTGTTTCAGAGCTGAACTAATAGTTTTGCTATGCTGACCAGAATGTGTTTCCAAATTTGGTCTATTCCATAATGGCTGGGAAATTATTTTCTTAGAGAGTAACAGTTTTTACTTTTGCTTCTAATAGTACCCAAGGGGGAGTTAGGTTAAGTTGTGTGGTTTTGGCAAATCTCTAATGACTGGTGCAAAAATGTGACTTAGAAAGGACAAATAACACATAAGTCACCTCATTTGTCCCACCCGATGGCAGCGTAAATATGCAAAACTCATTCAGTGCCTCACTTCTCAGCATCTGAGTTACTCTGACAGCAAAATATGCTGCAAATACAAAGACAGGCAAGGAAAAGTACAGGAAAGATAAAAAGGGTTTGATTTGTCCTATCTTCTCAGAAGACTTGCCGCATTCACTTTTTCTTAAATATTTTATGTTTTCATTTAGTGTATTTTAACATGTCAGGTGGTGTGTAGAAACATCATTAGTAAGAAATCAGACAATATAACAAGTCTACGAGTGCAAAGTACTTGCCTGTGATTTTCATGCTGAGAATGACATTTCTCCAAAGGCTTTTTTCCTCTGGAGGGATTTAAGCTAAGCTTTGGAGTTCCCTTCACATGCACAAGTTGTGTTTTGGTCTATTCTGGGTCTCAAGTATTTAAGAAAAACAGAAGTCATAGAATCATAACATGGTTTAGATTGGAAGGAATCTGTACAAACTGCAGGAAATCCACAGCACGTTAGAGCTGCTGCTAACCTGACTTGATGAACTATTTACAAGATATAGTACCAGTTCCACCCAGTATACAAATTAAAGCTTTTGTATTGAATGCTGCTGTCCCTCCCCTCTTAATATAAAAATTGTTGAAATTAGAAAGTAAAGAGCTGTATCCTATCATTTCTTCAACCTACCAAATAGATTGCCTGGCATTTGAGGACTATTACAAGGCACCAGAGGTTGGTTGATTTTTTTTTTTTTTTTTTTTTAATTTTAACTTACAGAAGCTCCTTCTCAAAATATTGGCAATGTGTCATTGCTCAAAGAAAGATTAAACAGCAGAGAAGGGGATCTCAGTTCATGTATAGATGCATTTGGAAAGCTGTCACAGCAATTTTGACAAGAAGAAGGGTTTCTTTATTGTTCATATTTGAGGTACGATAGCATTTTCATCTCTTCAGATACATGATTCCGTTTATATTTTGTGCTAAATGTACCAGCGATCTACATTTCCTCATTAAGATCTAACGCTTAAGGATTACTGAGAAAGTATTAACAATAAGCCTCCATATGGAAGAATAAATAATTCACACGTTGTGTGTTTTGTTCTGTCTCTTAGGGAATATAAACGTGGCAACAATCAAGGTGAGTGTCATCATTAATTATAGTAAAAATGCTGAAGTAGGCATACTTTTCCTGACAAAGCAATGCACACAGCCCAAATGTAAAAAGACATTTGTAAAGAAAATGAATGGAAGTTAAAATTATAACACTTATGTAGTTAGTTATGTAGTTACTGAATACTCAATCAGATAGAAAAACACAGTTGCTGAAAACATTAGAGGTAATTTTTATATCTCATGATACTTCTGCATGATTCAAAAGGCATCTGTGCAAGCATCATGCATCTTAAAATTATGAGTGCTATCACTTCCAGAATATGAACTGAAAATATTTGTTCTGAATTATAATTCTGTCCTCACCATCCAGGCTCAGCTAGCCAGAATTTGCTAGAAGATACTGTTTAAAGGAAATCAAAATATTTTAAACTATTTTCAACTGTGTACAAGTGTTATTTAATTCTACTTCAGCTTTTGATGTCTGAATTCAGCACTCAAATAACTGCATAATTTTTTTCCTGTTTGTTTGTCTTCTTGTTTTTTGTTCTTTGCTTGCCTCCTCATCCCATTTCTCTGCCTTCCCACCTCCCTACCCCCAAAAATGTGCATAACAACTTTGCTGAGGTTTCATAGTAGTTGTCAGGCTCTTTCCTCTAACGTAATATATGATCTGTGGACTGTAATATAATTTTAGGATATTTTTCCAAACAGTGTGTATCTGATTATTTTTCCCTCTCTGCAAATAGGTTATGTAACTGTGTTGCAGTTGCTTTAGCATTTGTGCAACTAAGGAACTTTTTTTTGACTGAAATGTCTTCGTCACCAAGCAGATGCTGCATTATTATGGCAACTATGCTACCAAAGTACACAATGATATTAAGCACATCTGTGTGCATCTTGAATCTGGGTGCTTTGAGCAGATATGAAGTCTTTAGCAATACCAAGAGTTGATTATTCCATTCATTACACTCCTCTTCCACCCTATTTTAACTAGTGAAAAATATTGTTTGATTATGAAATGCAGAGCTGAAGCCATGGACCTAAGTAAAACCTAATCCTGAAAGTGCCATAGAGATGTGACAGATATTCAAATAGACAGATTTTTTTCCCAGCTTCAGAAAGAAGTAAACCCAAACAACTAGAATAATTTCTTCTTCTCTCTTTTTTTTTTTTTTGTAATTTATCTTTTCTTCTACAAACACAGACTACTTAAAGGATATAAAACCATTCTGAGAGTTTTGATTTTATTTACTTAGCCCAATAACATTTAAAGATTGTGATAAGTTTTAGGACTAGAGATGACTCGTTTAGTAATAGTTACTAAGTAGTATCCACTAAGAGTGGTGATCTGAGGGCTTGAGTGCCTAGGGAAAATAAATATCATGCTCTTAAATAGACACTGCATTCTGAAGAAAATAAACTAGATTGTAGTGAATTAGTGTGATCTAAACATATATCAGATTTAATTTCTTGTAGTTTTTAAGTCTCATTAGTACATCTAGAGGACAGGAAATGTGACCTCCACAGCTGCTCTTCTCATTTCTCTTGCAACCACAAGACTTCACTGATGTGAACCAGGGTAATAATGAGTATTCAAAAAATCTTCCTTGTCTCAGCTGCTTCTGGGTCTTAGTAACTGCTTTTCTCATCCGTGTTAGAATTAAAATGGTAGTAAGCCCTTGGGAGCAGTACAGTAGCTGCCAGTGTCTGGACATCCGTAACAGACTTTCTGGGCAGATGAGAAATTAGATTTCCAACTCTGTGTTCTTGGGACATCTTTTCATGGAGGAGTATTTCAAGCTGGGGGACTTGAATGGGAGTTTTCCAACACTTTATGTAATGTAAAGTAAGAAATCAAAAAATAAAACAAATCCTGTTGCAAAATCTTTACTTTTTATTTATACTTGACTTTGTTTAAATGTTAGGTCAGGTTCTCTGATCTTCCAAGAGTACATGTGTGATGATGAGTGTTTACATGGCACCATTTCCTTATGGTGATTATGGAGGCAGAATGCAAATACCATAACTACACCAGTGATCACCAGATTGCAAAGAGTATCTTCTCTCTGGAGACTGGTGAAGGGATTTTTTCATGAAGAATATGACTGCGAGAACATCCATCATTTTTTCTCTCCCTAGACTCTACAGAGAAGTGACCTTACAAATACTCTTTTACTGGAGCAGTGTCGATGCAGGTTTATTTTTCTTGTAATATGAACCTTCAAGCAGAAGTTGAATGTGGGGAACATGTAGGCTGGGGAGTTTGAACATTTCTGGCTCAGATGTAATAAATGATGGAATTTTACCGACACATCGCCAAATATTCAGTTAAATGATGTTGCATTAGTGTCTGTAAAGGTGGTGGCAGTATGGCTCCACAGATCTATTTGTTTTAAAAACAGGCCAATTTAAAACAAATCTCTTTTCTCTAATTCACTATGATCTTTTAGTTATTCCTTTGTTTTCACTAGTAACTAATATTGCAACCTTAACAGTTCAATTTGTTCCTAAAATATTATAGGCCTTCATGTAATGACAGGTGACTTTCACAGGAAATAGTCCAAAGCTATTTCTGTTTTCTCAAAGGACATTTCAAAAATCCCCTGTGATGGTTTTCTGGATTCAGTTATATGAGAACTGAAAATCTTATAAGGCTTCTATCTCCTTTTTACCCAGGTCATATTTATTTCCATCCAGCAGGATGATTGTATACATTATTATTTTACAGTTCCTAAATATGCCTCCTAAGATATTGCTAATCATGCATTATCTTTATAATCTTTTGGTAACTCTGAGCTTTTGAAAGTTTCAATGTGATTTTAAAGTGAATTTTCTAGCGTTATAGCCTGTCATAAGCTAGACTTTAGTGTTAACAATCCCTCACCCATTGCAAGCCTCTTCACTGTCCTTTGGAAAAATAAGCAGTAGAAAAAGAACTGTACGGAACTATGGGAAGAGGTAGGACAATAGTTTGTCCATTTTCTGAAGTTAACTTTAAGAAGGCAAAAATAATGCTTATTATTGCTCTGTAATGAGTGAAAAACCTACAAGAATTATTATAACTCTAACATTTTGCATGAAGCATCAAACTGATTATTCAGGGTATCTTTTAGTAATAACTGAATAACCTGTTGTTTGGTCAGATCTGAAAGCTCTAGAACTTGTCTGTTCAGACCTTACTAGTAAAGTACTTATAAACTAGTTCTTTTTCAATAAAATATGTCCTTTCCTTCTCTGTTGCACTTTCCTCAAAGCACTTTTCAGTGCCTTTAGAGCAGAACCTGAAGTGATACTCTGCTGAACTTAAGCCCCAAAGCTGATGCTGTGATTATATGGAAGTTACCACAGGGAACTGAGAGCAGATGAATTTGATAGTCAAAGGAATGCTGAAATTCTCTGCAGTGTTTTTATTTGGTTTGTTCACTTTTTGTTTCTCTTTCTTAAGGGCTAATTTATTTCAAACTGCGTGCTTTGTTTCTTGGCTTTAATCCAAGCAGAGGATGGTAAAAATTGAAATGCAGCTGAGCTATTTACTCATGCCTTCTACGGAATAAAAGTTCGCAAAAGACAGTAAGGAATCATGATGCACTCCTGTAGCATTTTAGCTATTCACATGTCTTTGAACACATCCTTTTCACTTTTCTTCATATCTTGGTTCAACAGAAATGACCACTTGAAATATTTCCATTACTAAAATCAAGCAGTGACACTGAGATTATGCACTGTATTTCAAGATTTCATACTCACTTTGATGTACTGAGGAGCTCAGAACTATGGAAAATAGCCAGGTACAAGAGGGACTGACAAAAGTTGCCTCTGGCATGGCTTTTTCATTATTAAAATTCGGATCTGGTAGGTACTATTTTTCTATAAGACAGTTTTGAATCAGAGTAAAGCATCTTCCTGAAATATACTTTTTGAACAGAAAGTTCAGTGTCTTTTTTTTCCCTGTTTTTTCCAGTCATTATCTCTTTCATCAAGAGTCCTGAGATATCAAAGGATCATTGTATAGAAATAATTAAAAAAATATGGTTTCAGATAATACTGAAAGAACAACTTCAGAGCATCACTTAAATAAAAGTTCCTTTGTGTAAAGATCAGAAGTATTGTGCACTCATCATATGAAATACCATAACCAGAGAGCTTGTGTTGTCATGTACTTTACAGTCAGATCTATATATTATGTTTGGTGGAAGATACGTTAGATGTTTTTAAAGCTAGAAACACTTCAAGGTATTTTACAGTGTCTTTTCTGTGTGATTTTCAGATTTCTCACTTAATGATGTTTTTTAAGATAAGACAGAATTTTAAACAGCCATCTTTTTATCTACAAGATAAAAAGCTCCAGATCAAAAATCTTTAACATTCTGAAGCTGAGTGGACTACAACAGTCATGTAATAATCATTTTTGTATTATTTTGATATCATATATTAATGTTTTCTAATTTTCAATTTTTATTGTAAACAGTTAATATATTTTTATATTATCATCTATACATGAAGGAAGTACAGTATAATCAAACTGTTTTTCAGAAGAAAAAATATTGTGCAATTGGTTGTTGTTTCTGATATCCTAAATCTGTTGTTTCATGGAAGCCAGTCCTCTATATCATACTGATCTACAAGTTTTTATCCACCACTTTCCATATGTAATGATTTAACTGTGCTTGCTTAGCAATGATAGAACCACCGCAGCATGAAAGTAATTAATAACAGAAACTGAGAGAATGTGAGTTTTCTTCTAGTATAGGGATTTCTCTTGTAGAAAACATTATGTGCACAAGTAAGTTCTTTAGATTGCCTCTCTGTTTTTCCATTTGTAACTGAAAACACAAATATACAGTATCACAGAAGTCTTTCTCCAGGCATTATCAAGCACCAGCTTAGTTGCCAAACTGATGTCCAGACAATATTCTTGAGAGGAAAGAATTTAGGCTGGTATTTCTCTTTGACTTGAGAAAGCTGCCTGGTAGGAAAACTACATGCTGACCGCTTAAGCAGATGAAGAAGACTGTTTCTTCTCAGACTCCCAAGTCCAAGTTCTATGTGTTTTCCCCTTTCTGATGACAATCAAATCCTCCATGCCCCCTCATACTTTGCTGGAGCCCTCTGTACTTGCATAAGGATTTTTTTACCTCTAAAGTATTTCCCATTTTCTCAAGAATGGACAATTAAAGCATTGGAACAGGCTTCCCAAGGAAGTGATTAAGGCTAAGTCACCATCCCTGGAGGTATTTAAAAGACATGTAGATATGGCTCTTAGGGACATTGTTTAGTGGTGGTTTGACAGTGCTAGGTTTACAGTTCAACTCAATGATTTTAAGGTCTTTTTCAGCTTAAGTGATTCTGTGATTCTAATTTAATCTGCCAGTTTTAACTATTGCCTACACTATGACACAGTCTTAGCTCATGGTTTGTAGTATATGTTTGGCTATAAAGTGAAAGAAGGTACTTAGACCTTGTTTGAAACAGATGTATATGCTCCAAGCACCACAGCTGAGAATAACGAAGGAGACAGAAAATAATAATTTGCTACTCTAGTCAGAAACATTATAACTTTATGTACAGATTTTTTCAGCTTAAATAGATGTCTTAGATTCCTAATATGACAAGCATTTATTCCATCTGTTCTCACGGAACTAGCTGATCATTTTCAATTGAGCTGCAACATTTCTATCTACTCATTGCAGCATTTGATTGCAAAAAGCTTCCTGTACTATGGAAAATATCTGCAGTATGCCAGTCACAGCATATCTCACTCTGCAGCACAATATGCTTTCAAACAGTGGATAAAAAATGTACATTCATCATTATCCTGTCAAAACAGTTAAGTGACTACCCATAAGTCCCATTTAGCTAAATATTCTGTGGTAATATCTAATATGCAGAGTCAATGCAAGTCATCAATCCTCAATCATCATCCAGTCTAATGCTGTAGTCGGAGGACTTCATCTATATCAGTTATCAAAAATGACCATTTCTTAAACAGTGGGAAGAGCTATGGCCTAAGAATTCCAGACTGTATGTTGATTCACAATAATTTTGTGAACCAAACTAATTTTGCTGTTCCTTAACATTATATAGTTGGATCATGGTAGAAAGCTTTTTTGGCAGTACCTGAAAATGCTGTAGAATATAATAAATGTATTTAAATATTTCATTTATACAACTGATTTACTGGAGAAGAAAATTAATAACTTGCATTATGGATCAAGGCATTAATTTTTTTATATACTTATAGTAAAAAGAAGACTAACGAATAAGACTAACGAATAAGAAACCTTTGAATGGAAAACTCAGATAAGGAATCTACTCTTTTTTGCTTAGACAGAGCTCAGAAAGTATCACTGAAGTACTCATAGAAACAAAACAATACATTCCTAAGTAATGTTTTTAGGCTTGATAGAATCCCACCAAAAGCAGGAGATACCTTGAAATTATTGCAATTTATCTAGTTATGTTTTAGAGGGTTTTTTTGATTAGTCAATATGTAACGTATTTAGACTGTCAAATAAAAAATACTGATATGTACCAGGTAGTACATTTCTGTCCAAAATGTTCACTTTGTAAAAATAATATAATTTAAAAAATGCAGTGAGGTCTCAGTCCATTTTCTAGAGATCAGAACTAAGACACCACCATAAGTGAGGCTGCCTGTAGAGAAAAAACTTGTACCTTGAAAATATACTGACATTACGTAGTAGATGAGATTATTAAAAGGAGTAAAACAGTATGGAGATTTAACACAGAACATATAAGACTTCAGGTGAGTAGACGGGTTTTTTTCATCCTTGTGATGAAGTAGTATTCTTTCCAGCATTTTTGTGTAATTGTTACATTGACTAGTTACCATAATGTAAATCAAGGAGTTTAAGTGGCTCACATACACTGTACTAGCTAATAGAAGACTCACCTTATCAATACCATATATTTAGTAGGTGTTGCATGCAGAAAAGTAATTTCAGATTGAAAACAGCCCTCTAAAAATATCAGCAAAAGAAATGTGATTTGTTTTCTTAATACAGAAAATTTCTATCTATTGGGCAATATTTTTGGTTTTTTCTGCTACTCTCCTGAAAAGTTAAGAAATTTAAGAATGATGTGAAGGAAGAATATGAAGTCTAACAGCTCATATGGTCTTTTAATTAAGTGTACTTTTGCCTTGTGTTTAATTTTATCTTTTTAAAAAGAAATGTTTAATTAATTCTTTTTTAATTAAAATTAGAAATCGTTATCTCACTAACATTTTAATATTTTACCTTAACAAAGAGCTTGTAGTTAGAAATTATTAAAACCAAATGAATCTGTATGAACACTAATAAAAGACATTGGAGTAATAAGAGCACTGCGACCTGGAGCACGGCAAAAAAGAGTGTGGCAAAGAGAGCGGGGCAGTTTGAGTGGCAGTTCGAGAAGGCAGGGTGCAGAGAGGACCCAGAGACTAGATAGAAGACACCAAAGACCATGGTGGCCACATGGCAGAAGATTAAAGCTGCTCCGTGTGCTGCAGCAAGCAGGACGGATGCTGCCACCCAGACAGAGCCCCAGTGGGCACATGCAGCTCCCCAGACCCTGAGCTGCAGACAGTGCCCCCCTCCCACACCAGCTCGTGCCTCTTTACTGGCTCCACTTGTGAAAGCTGCACTCGAGTGGGGGAACTCCTTTGTATGGTGGAGGAGTTAAGGGAGGGGGTGAAGAGGCTGAGGACCATCAGGGAGTGTGAGAGGGAGATAGAGCAGTGGAGCAGTGCCCTCTCACTAACTCAGCCGGCTGCTGGAGCTGGTGTGTCCAAACACCACCCACCTGCTAACTGCAAGGTTGGGGGAACAAGAGATGGGGAATGGCAGCAAATTCCTGCCAGACGAAGGAAACCTGCTCCCCTTAACCAGATAGCAAAACCCCAGATCCCCCTGGTGAACAAGTACCATGTGCTGCAGGTGGAATCCAATCCTGAGGATAATGGCTCCCACAACCTAGAATTTTTCCCTAGGCTGCACCATCCTCAGAAAAAGATAAAAAACATCCTCCATTAAGAAGAAGAGGAAGGTGATTGTTGTAGGGGACTCCCTCCTAAAAGGAACGGAGGGACCCATTTGCAGACCAGACCCACTCCACAGAGAGGTCTGCTGCTTACCAGGGGCATCAGTGAAGGAGGTAGCTAGAAAACTTCCTTCCCTGGTCCATGAGACAGACTGCTATCCTCTGATAGTAGTCCAAACTGGTAATGATGATTTAGTAAACAGAAAGACCAAAGCCATCAAGAAAGACTTCAGGGCCATTGGGAAAATGATGGAGGACTCTGGGGCACAAATAGTATTCTGCTCCATCCCAAGGCTAAATAGAGGGGAGCTGGAAGTCAGGAAGAAGAATTAGATTAATGCCTGGCTCCAAGCCTGGTGTGAGGAAAGGGGCTTCGGCTTCTTTGATCATGGAGTGGCTCACGCACCCCCAAACTTTTTTGCTAAAGATGGGACACGTGGGTCTCCTAGAGGGGCTAAAGCCCTTGCTAAAAACCTAGCTAAGCTCATAAATCGAGCTTTAAACTAGATGTGAAGAGGGAGGGGATTGAGACTAGGCTAGACAGAAGTGAGCCTGGATATGGGGCACTAGTGATTTGGAGAGGGTGTGCTGGTGAGGACCACATCACCACACAGAAAGTGGGGGTGAGCACACCTAGGGGTAGTAAGAGAGATACGGGCACTCTGGTACAAGTTACTCCAATTACCAGGCAATTGGGAATGGACTCTGTTCCCTCTAAGAGTGCTGAAGGCTCGGTAGCTCAGCTGAAGTGCATTTACACCAATGCACACAGCATGGGGAATAAGAAGGAAGAGCTGGAAGCTGTTGTAAGGGGGTTAGCAGGACACTAGCATGAAATTTCCAGAGGGCAGACTTTGAACTCTTCAGAAGGCTGGTTGGCAAAGTCTCGTGGGAGACAGTGCTTAAGGGCAAGGGAGCCCATGAGGGCTGGGAGCTCTTCAGAAAGGAAATCCTAGCAGCTCAGGAGAAAGCCATCCCCATGTTCTGGAAAAAAAGCTGGCAGGTGAAAAAACCAGCTTGGTTGAACAGGGAGATCTTGAGTGATATCAAGAAAAGAAATGTTTATGGGTTCTGGAAGAGGGGACAGGCCTCTTGGGTGGACTACAGGAGGGAAGTGAGATTGTGTAGAGAAAAAATCAGAAGGGCAAAGGCTCAACTAGAAATCAGATTGGCAAAGTCTGTGAAAGATAACAAAAAATCTTTCTATAAATATATAAATAATAAAAGGAGGACTAGGGAGACCATACAGTCCCTATTAGATGCAGAAGGAACAAAGGTGACAGGGGACGAGGAAAAGGCTGAGGTACTTAATGCCTTCTTTGCCTCAGTCTTTAATTGTAAAGAAAGTTCTTCCCTTTCTGTACAAACCCAGGAGCTAGAGGAGTAAAATGAGGCTCCCACAGTCCAAGAGGAGGTGGTCAGAGCCTTGCTTGCTCAACTAGACACCCACAAGCCTATGGGGCCAGATGGGATTCACCCAAGGGTATTGAAGGAGCTGGCAGATGTGCTGGCAAAACCCCTTTCCATCATCTTCCAACAGTCCTGGAAGACTGGGGAAGTTCCACCGGACTGGAGGCTGGCTGATGTTGTGCCCATCTACAGGAAGGGTCGCAGGGAGGATCCAGGGAACTACAGGCTTGTCAGTCTGACCTCAGTGCCAGGGAAAGTCATGGAACAGGTGATCTTGAGTGCGATCATGAAGCACATACAAGAGAATTGGGTGATCAGGCCCAGTCAACACGGATTCACAAAAGGCAGGTCTTGCCAAACTAACCTGATCACCTTTTATGACAAAGTGACTCAGATGCTGGACAAGGGAAAGGCTGTGGATGTATCTACCTGGACTTCAGTAAAGCCTTTGACATAGATTCTCACAGAATTCTGCTACGGAAACTGTCAGCCTCTGGCCGGGCCCAGAGATGGTGGGAAATGGTGTTAAATCCAGCTGGAGGCCAGTGACAAGTGGGGTTCCCCAGGGCTCAGTGCTGGGTCCAGCCCTGTTCAATGTCTTTATCAAGGACCTGGATGAAGCCATCGAGTGCTCCCTTAGCAAGTTTGCAGACGACACTAAGCTGGGTGGAAGTGTGGATCTGCTGGAGGGTAGGGAGGCTCTGCAAAAGGATTTGAACAGGCTGGATCGCTGGGCAGAGTCCAATGGCATGAGGTTTAACACGGCCAAATGCCGGGTCCTGCACTTGGGGCAAGAAGGATGTTGAGGCAAGGGGCGAGTCCAGAGAAGAGCAACAAAGCTGGTGAAGGGGTTGGAGAATAGCACTTACGAGGAATGGCTGAGAGAGCTGGGGTTGTTTAGCCTGGAGAAGTGGAGGCTGAGAGGAGACCTCATTGCTCTCTCTAACTACCTGAGGGGAAGTTGTGGAGAGGAGGGAGCTGGCCTCTTCTCCCAAGTGACAGGGGACAGGACGAGAGGGAATGGCCTCAGGCTCTGCCAGGGGAGATTTAGGCTGGACATTAGGAAAGAAATTTTCACAGAAAGGGTCATTGGGCACTGGAACAGTCTGCCCAGGGAGGTGGTTGAGCCACCTTCCCTGGAGGTGTTTAAGGGACGGGTGGACGAGGTGCTGAGGGGCATGGTTTAGTGTTTGATAGGAATGGTTGGACTCAATGGTCCGGTGGATCTCTTCCAACCTGGTTATTCTGTGGTTTTTTGAAGAATTACCCACCAGTTGTCAGATTGTTGCTAAGGTAAATTAAATAGCTTTCAAAAGAAAGAAAACCTAGGGTAGGAAAAAAGGAAAATCTGTTTTGAAGCTTTGATAATCCAAAATGTTATCCAGCATTGCACAACCTTCAGGTGAAATTTTAACAGTTTGAAGCTATGTTTATACTGATGAAGTATTTTATACCAGTAGGAACAGAGCTCTAAAACAAAGCAGTGATGCTGAGAAGCTGATATTCATATTGTAGGCATTTTAGGGATTTAATTTTACTTCTCAGTAGCTTTAATGTCATTATATGGAGTTTCAGTTGGAGAGAAAATTCTAGTTTAATTTTATATGTAAGCAAATTATTTCAATTGCCTTAAGATCATTACAAAATGCAAACCAAGTAAGACGAGGTCACTGGGACACTTGTTTGTGATCCAGACTAAGACCATAATACAAATGAACCCTAAGGTGGTTGTAACTCTGAACAGTTGTGTTGAGTATGGCTGAGTAGGAGTTAATCTTTCTCACAGTATCCCTCAGAGCTGTGCTCTCCATTGGCAGCTATAAAGGCGTTGATAACACACCAGTGTTTTGACTGCTGCTGAGCACTGTTAACACGGCATAAAGGCTGTCTTTCCAACATTCCCCTGTCTCACCAGTAGGCTGGAGGATGGGCAGGTTCTTGGGAGTTTACATAGACATGACACCTGATTCAAACAGACCAAAGGGATATTCCACACCATACGATATCTGCTCAACAATAAAAGCCAAGAGAAAGAAAAAGGAGGGTGAGCATTACTTACTATGATGCTTGTTTTCCAGCATAACTGCTATGCATACTGAAGCTGTATTTCCCCAGAAGTAGCCAGGTATCACCTGCTGATAGGTAGTGGAGAATAAATATTTTGTTTTCCTTTACTTCCAGAGACAGCTTTTGCTTTATTACACTGCCCTTATATTGACCTACAAATTTTTTTTCCACCTTAGCTTTTCCCCACCCTGTCTTGCTGAGGAAGGGAATGAAAGACTGGCTTGGTGGGCACCTGGTGTCTGGCTAAGCTCAGTCCACCACAGCAGTGCTGCCATTCTGTCATGAAGCCCCTGATCAAAACAGCTTAAGGAATACTGTTGATTTGGTTTGCAGAGATCTTTTGTTTCACATCAGTTGGATTCCTATTGGTGGAAACGAAACTAAAACCTGATGTGTTCTAAATGTGCTACACATACCTAAAGGAGAACCACTTTGGCCTTTGGACAATATTGGGTAAAATTTTAATGACAACACAAGACTAAAACTAGCCTAAAATAGGAGTGTAGATAAACTTCAGCATTTACCTTCTTCAGTATACAGATCTTTTCCTTTTATGCCAACTTCTTAACGTAGACACAATCTTATGTGCAATGTGCCTACGAATAGTGATAGAAATTTACTCTTTAAAGTCTATGATTTAATTTTATCATCAAAATCTTTCTCATTCTAAATTGGGATTACTCCAAAATTATCTGAAGATTTTTTATGGTATTGTAAAGAGGTGGGAAAGGAACAGAGAGATCTGTCACCAAAGAGAGGTCAGTAGCTAGGATTTGGGGCACTTGCCTGTCAGTGAAAAAATCCCATTGTTCTGTGTGGTTACAACTAAGATTCTTTTGCAGGAGACACTTAGTTACTAGTTCATCCAACACCTCGGTCTCCAAGCTTCCATTTTAGGAGAAGTGTTAGACTGAAATTTCTTTGAGTCCAATTAGAGTCACTAAGATCCCTCTACTAATGCTTTTGTAGTATTTTCTTTGTGATTCTTTCTATTGCTCCCTCTGAGCTCTAGCGATCACACAGCATAGACCGGTTTAATTCACCTTTCATTTAAGCTAAGGTAGCTTTTTTTTTTTTTTTAAGCTTGTCTCTGAACAAAATCTTCTACTTTGATAATTTTCCACTTCTTTTCTGCCCAGATCATGGATAATTTATTATCAGTGGATAAAAGAGAATAGCTGCTCAGCTGGAAATTTGGGAGATGGAGAAACTTGGGAGATACTGAATTTTGTCTTTGAAATGAAAGGACACAAGAAGAAGAAACTAATGTACGTTTGTGTCTGCCTTGCCTTAGCTTCTACATAGACCAATAACTCAATGTATGCCCTTTTGAACTAGGTTGGAAGTTTTAAATTAAACTTCCTCTGGATAATTTACAGCATGGCATAGTAAAACCCTTTGAATAGATTTCTCTGGATTATTTGTACATTTCTTTGGTGGATTAAGTATCACAAGCAATGGTTATACCAAGGGAAGCCTTTCTGCTTGTGATGTATGGCATCTTTTATTTTCAAATGAGGAACAAAGCCTTTTGAATGCTGAAGATTATTTAATGATTGATGATAAATAACCACTAAACATCAAGAAAGGGAGCTGAGATGTTCCAGATTTCAGCCAATATTCCAGCTATAACATGTTAATTGGCTGATGCATTACCCATCTCCTCAGAAATAACAATAGTCTGTATATGTAGTATCACTAAGTGATGTTGCCATAGCACTGATAAGTACTTTTAAAAGCACCAGATGCATAATTTTTTGCAAGAGAACTTTCATTTTCTGAGATGCCTTTGACCTAAACTGCAATGTTCTTTTTCAGATGGTCAAGGTGGGTTGGTTCTTACTTTCTTAAAGTTTATATGCTTTGCTAAGCAATGAAACTTTAGCCAGACTATTTGTGGTTTATCTAAACATTTAATATAAAAATTCAGATAAAGCTCTGGGTCTTGACATAACTGCTATAAGCATTTTTTTAATTAAGTTTTTAGATGACTGGTACAGAGAAATTCAAGGGGTATAAATAGAAAGGCACATGGGAAGACACAATGTGAAAACTACTGCTCTAAAACAATCTCCAAACCAATATTTCATGATAACTATCTTCCCACACTTGTCTTCCTATTTGTGGTAAATATAGGGCAATTTCTTCTAAAATGTCTGTAACTGAAAAGAAGACTGCAAAACATGCTGAAAGAAATTTTCTTGGTTTTTTTTTTTTTGGTGGTCTTAATGACTATTGTGAATATGCATATCAGATAACAAAAACCCCATGTATACTACTCTTGGACCTTAGTTCAATCTTGCAACTTGCAGCTTTTTATTTGTGCCAGACATATTACAGAAATTGCAATTACAGCTATGTGCTGAACTAGATAGTGGCAGGTGGATCACATTATCGGGTTCACCAGCCAGAGCAGATGTTCCGTGTTAACTTACACTCAATAGAATGATTTATATAAACACAGGTTTGGGCATTTCAAGCTAATGATACGATAGGTATAATCTGCTATATCCTATTGCATTTCAGTTACAGTATCTGTGGATAATACAGTGACTAACTATTACAGAGTATTGTCTAGTATTGGACAACAGTGTTCTACAAGCTTGAGAAGAAATTTCCTTACTGAAAAGGAATATATTTTTTTAAATTAAAATGTTGAAATGTTTCTATTTCAAGGTTAAAATTAAAATAAACTATTGTTTTTTGTTTTTTGTTTTTTTTCAAAGTTAGATCACCAGATGAGAATGGGCTCCTGTTATTTTACCTAGAAATCTTACCCTATTTAAGGTGAATTAGTAGAATGGGTCTCCCTGCACAAGGAAAACTTTTCCTTTGATAAAAACAAATAAAACTATTTCCCTACCATTTTGTAGGGCTTGAGAATTACAGCATGCTTAGACAGAGAACTGCATTTGCAGGAAGCAGACATACCTACAGTGGCCTATGGCTGAGACATCAGAAAACAGCGGGAGTCAAAAAGAGAGGTTTCCAGATCAGAGACTTTGCTGATGTAATGTGGCAGCCACTCGCAGAACCCCTGCTATCCTGCAGATGGCTGAAGCAGCCCTACCCACCAACAGCAGCCAGCTCCCAGCTCTCATCTCTTTCCTGCTAGGGAAGAGCACACCACCATGGGCAGTAATCCTTGCTTTGTGTAAAGGCATCTGTTTTTTTGCTGGCATATTAAATCTTGCACTCTGGTCTTGCGGAAAGTTGCATTGATGACTGTCTTATAAACCTGCTTTCAGGACTGTTAGCAGAAAATGGAAGGAATTTACCATCTAAAGTTATTGATGGTAATAGCCTTTATCTAAAAGCAAAAATCTTGCTGCATACAAGGATGCTTCTCTATTTGGTTAATGTCAGTTTATGTGACTTGTGGTCTATGTTTTTCTTCACCTTTTTGAAACAGAGAGGAATTACTACACATTTTCTCAATTGGAAAAACTGTAATAGCTTTCACTGTTATAGAAATGCTTGCAAGTGTTTTCTGTGGCTATATGTGTCTATATGTCTAAAACTGGCAATTTTCTTAATCTGGAGTACATGAAACTGTAGGCTTATTGTTAGGTATGTAAGCTGGCACTTCAGTGCATTATAAGAAAACAGCAGATGTTAAATTATCATAGACCCAGAGAGATTATGAGTTACAAGTCCCTAGGAATTTTATACAGATAAATTTACAGGGCTCCATAATAAACGGAGCTCACTTATTACTTAAAAAATATTCAATAATATGTTGTTTAGCACTTACAGCGAGTGATGCTGAGGGTATAATAACATTAAAAGTGAAATCAGTGGTTTCTTAAATTCCAAAAGTCATTTTTCAGAGCAGGAGGTTGTTCCCAAATGGATAGGAAACATCATAGTCTTGTTCTATGTCCTAGTTCCATTTTGAGTTCTGCAGAGGCTTAAACACCCTAGCTGAAGCCTTTGCAAAGAGAAAGATCATGCACAAAATCATACGGAATCACTAGGTTGGAAAAGACCCACTAGATCATAGAGTCCAACCATTCCTATAAATCACTAAACAATGTCCCTCAGCACCTCATCCACCCATCTTTTAAATATCTCCAGGGAAGGTGAACCAACCACCTCCCTGGGCAGCCTGTTCCAGTGCCCAATGACCCTTTCTGTGAATTTTTTTTTTCTGATGTCCAGCCTAAACCTCACCTGGTGGAGCTCGAGGCCATTCCCTCTCGTCCTGTCCCCTGTCACTTGGCACAAGAGGCCAGCTTCCTCCTCTCCACAACCTCCTTTCAGGTAGTTGTAGAGACCAATAAGGTCTCCGTTCAGCCTCCTCTTCTCCAGGCTAAACCCCAGCTCTCTCAGTTGCTCCTCGTAAGATTTGTTCTCCAGCCCCTTAACCAGCTTTTTTGCTCTTCTCTGGACTCGCTCCAGAGCCTCAACATCCTTCTTGTGGTGAGGGGCCCAGAACTGAACGCAGTACTCGAGGTGTGGTCTCACCAGTGCTGAGTACAGAGGGAAAAGAACCTCGCTGGACCTGCTGGTCACGCCATTTCTGATACAAGCCAAGATGCCATTGGCCTTCTTGGCCACCTGGGCACACTGCTGGCTCATGTTCAGTCGCTGTCAACCAACACCCCCAGGTCCTTCTCCTCCTGGCAGCTTTCCAGCCAGGTTTCTCCTAGTCTGTAGCTGCACAGGGTTGTTGTGTCCCATGTGCCGGATCTGGCATTTGGCCATGTTAAACCTCCTGCCGTTGGACTCTGCCCAGTGGTCCAGCCTGTTCAGATCCCTTTGCAGAGCCTCCCTACCCTTCAGCAGATCCACACTTCCACTCAGCTTAGTGTCATCTGCAAACTGGCTAAGGGAGCACTTGATGCCTTCATCCAGGTCATTGATAAAGACATTGAACAGGGCTGGACCCAGCACTGAGCCCTGGGGAACCCCACTTGTCACTGGCCTCCAGCTGGATTTAACTCCATTTCCCACCACTCTCTGGGCCCCTATCCAACCAGTTTTCCACCCAGGAGAGTGTGCGCCTGTCCAGGCCAGAGGCTGACAGTTTCTGAAGCAGAATGCTGTGAGAAACTGTGTCAAAGGCTTTACTAAAGTCCAGCAAGATACATCCACAGCCTTTCCCTCATCCAGCAGCAGAGTCACTTTGTCATAGAAGGTGATCAAGTTAGTTTGGCAAGACCTGAATTGTAAACCCGTGTTGACTGGGCCTGATCACCCGGTTCTCTTGCATGTGCTTCATGATCGCACTCAAGATCACCTGTTCCATGACTTTCCCTGGCACTGAGGTCAGACTGACAGGCCTGTAGTTCCCAGGATCCTCCCTGTGACCCTTCTTGTAGATGGGCACAACATCAGCCAGCCTCCAGTCCAGTGGAACTGCCCCAGTCTTCCAGGACTGTTGGAAGGTGATGGAAAGGGGTTTTGCCAGCACATCTGCCAACTCCTTCAATACTCTTGTGTATTCTTTCTGTGGAATAGCTCCAATTGAGTAAAAGCTCCTTTAGAATATATATGGACTTAAGAGATGAAAATGATTCACAGATCAGGACTTAGTTATATCCACCATGATAATGTACTTCACTATTTATTTGGTATTTGGTTGTTGACCATAGAATGCAAGGAATGTGCACAGTGAACACCTCCCAGGAGCTCTGGATTTTTAATAGAAATGCTTGGATGCTTATGTTTATACCAGAGACTGGAGGTTATTTTGTTTCATATCATACTTACAACAGAGTTTTTTGATATGATGCAAGGCCAGTCAGAAGAGACAACAATTTATTGTCTAGCTGGCAGATGTACAAGGTGGTAAATGCTTAAATGCTCAGAGATTTATAGCGTTTAACTATGAAGTCAATGACAACCTTTAAAATAGGAAGAGCTACCCTTCACAATATTGGATTTGGTCAGCTGCAATTTGGACCTTCAAGACAAAATAATTCCTTCCAAACCACCCATAGCTCCTCTTACTTTAATTCTTACTGAGATTCCTGGTGTGGAGTGGAAGTCATCTTGCTTAGAGGAGTTCAAGAGACCACCATGTAGAGCGACTGTGTTACCGTTGATCCCACTGGTAGGATTTGCAGTAATCTGCTGAAGCAGTTTTGTGACAGAGTCTGATCATAGTGTTCATATAATGGTGGATAGGCACCCAACACCTGTCTTATTTAAACAGGAAAAAAGTTTTTTAGAAAATTTTTGTAAACACATGGGGATTTTGTGCCTAATAATTTTTTCATAAACATACACAGGAAGTCCAGCTGGGAGAAAAGCTTTTCAGAACTTATTTATGTAGTGTAATGGTAAAAAATGTTAATTTGTATTTTATACATTCTGGGCTGATATTTCTGCCTTAGTTCACAACAACATTTTGAAAGAGTTAAGTTGTTGTAGTGCTATAAAATGGATTTGAAGTATTTTGTAAGCACTTTTGAACCATCTAATATGATTAGTAGAACATGTTTGTTGCTTTACTTTTTAGATTACATTTGGAAAAATAAGTTTTCTCTTCAATTTGAAATGCCATTTTTGCTTGATACAGCCCAAGCTGGGTAAGAAGCTACCACAAGTAGCTAAAAAATACCAAATGAACAAACCTCCCTTTCCTAGTCTATCTGCTAGCTTCTAGACTAAATCTGATTAAAATGACTACTGCCTTGTCCACATTTATCCAAAATATGTTTCACTAGTTTATCATTTTTTCTGCAAATTTTTTCCCAATGTCTATTTGCACTTTATCCTAGCCTGCATTTATTCGTTTCCTAAACTGGCCAAGGTAGACCACTCAGCTTAACATCTGCCTCATCCTCAGGAGGACCTGACGCTGAAATGTGTGAAAAGCATTTCTGTTCAGAGCTCAGCATACAGTGAATTAAATTGTAAAGACATTCCTCCCAGGTGCCTGACCTGCAGCAGGAGCGGCTGCTGCCAGCAGAACTCAATATGTAGCAGTTCATTTACCAGGGGCTCGGGCATAACTGTTATATGTGCATTGGCAGAATGATGGGAGAGCTCACCTCAGGAGCTGGAATACTTGTGAAAGATGATGGGAAAGGAATAAAAGAGGGCCAGCACCTGTGAGACAGCAGTTCTAGAACATGTCACAACTGTCATGAACTACTCAGAACCAGAGGTCTTAGAATTTTAATCAAATTAGTTTTACTAGGTAAAATTTGCAGATATTGATTGTCACAGTATAGGGTGAGATGAACATCACTTTATGTAGTGTGTCTATGGTTATCTTTCAAAAGCTAGGTTCTCATCTCTCCTGATGTTTTCTTTGAATATAAATTATATAATGGATACAAACTCTCATGTATATTAATTAAATATGTTTCCAGTTAATCTTTTGACTAGTAACTTGTCTCATAGCTAGAAGAATACAGACAAAATTGGTCAAGTAATTTGCTTTTCATTTTACCTTTATTGCCAGGGGCCCATTCTGGTAGAATATATGGTTAGCTTTGAAACAAGATCTTTGCTGGATGCAAACGGTTGAGTTGATAACTATTGTAGCCTTAAAGTGAATGTGATTCTTTAAACTTTGTTTGGCTTTTTTTCCTTTGATTATTACTGTTTCTTGGATTTTTTAATATTTTCTTTCTTTTTTTTTTTTAGTTTTTGAAACCTAATAATATTAAAGCACTCAATTGTTTTTACCAACGTTCTACTTTATTACGAGCATCCGTGTACTGTGGAGATGTTTTATTCATGTCTGAGTTATTTTCTTTCTGAAAACGTCAAAAACATTCTAGGCACTTCAAGCTTAGTGCATTCACTGTACTGCAAATTGAATCTTCCTCCCACTATAATTATTACCAGCTGTGTGTTTCTCTTCCTCCTAATTTATCTAGACGCATATAAGAAAAGACATGCTGGTTTTATAAAGACATAGGATACCACATAGTTTAACTGAATTTACGTATGCTTTGGGGTTTTTTTGCAGGTGCATAATACACAGGATCTATCACTGAACACAGACTTCCTGTGTACTTATTTGACCTTCTTATTTTCCCATCCTTTAAAAAATATTTAACATTGTGTGCAGGTGTTGTGAAGTTAGGCATGCTTCAACATTAAATTGAAGAGTGACTCCTAAATCTACAAAGTCTACCCTAGGTCTTGAAATATGTTGTGCAGTTGAAGGGAAGATATTTACTCAGTATGTGCTTCAAGCAGCTGGTACTATTTAGTAGATCACTGTCTTAAGGGACTTTCTTGCCTTTCTTTTAACTTGCGGACTGTTTTATAACATATTGATTTGGTTAGTTACTCCACAGATAAACAACTTCTCCTACCCTCCATGATTTTCAGGGACATTTTATCCCTTTTGCCCCAAGGGGGCAGAATGACAGTGTGAAGAATTTATAAATATCACCGTTGTAGAGTAAAATTATTCATTTTTTTCAAAAAATTAAGCAGCTCTTTCCAGGCATATCATACTTTTTTAAGAGGATAGCTGGCTCCTGTCCCTAATGCATCCATCTCCACCTTTTCTTGATTTTTTGTCTAGACATAAGAGGAAGAAAAATGGAGGCAAGGACGTACAAAAGACTACTCATACTGAATGTGCTGAGACAAGATTCTGCTCAGATAAAACTAATTTTGTGGAAGTAGGCTCAGGTCCCCATTTTGCACTGATTTTCTATTGGCAAACTGAATTTTTCTGCCTTCCGTTATATATTTGAGGGCACAACGTGATTTGGAAACAACCGAAGAAGTTTTCCTCTCAACTGTTTTTCTGTCTATTTTTGTGTAAATCACCCAGGCAATCTATAAAGTGAAAATAAAGGGGAGGAAATGAGAATATTTCTTCTACAGTCAAAAGACAGAATGTAAAGAAATCTCAGTCATATTCTGTTTTGAAAATATTCTTTATGTTTTTTTCTAGGGGAACTGTGATTAAAGGCTATTACATGCCAAAGCACTGTAGGCTTCTGTCCTAAGACAGAGGGACCTGGTCATCATCTAGATAAATATGTGGGGCAGATGAATCAGATCAACATTCTGACTGGCAGCCACAATGGAATTTCTGGCAATGGCAAAACCTCAGGCTTTGAGTTGTTGCTATATTGTAGTCATCTTAACTATAAAATTCTTTGCAGTCTTCTATGTGAAATCTTAAAGAAATGTGAAATACTGTTTTTATAGCAATGCTTGATGATTTTCTTCTCTAGGGTACTAATTATAGGGCTTCCCCAGCTGGAAATTGATTTGTGTATTTAAAAGTGTAAAATTTTTTAGAGCAATTAAGAGGAGCATCCTGTAAAGAAAAATGTTATAAAGGATAACATATAGGGAGTAAGTATAGAAAAATAACTGATATTTCAAATTACAAGACCATTTTTTCTGTTTGTTTAATAGTTTCTTAGATTTTAACAATCTATATTTTTCTGGCTACATATTGATTTAAAGCTGGATAACTTTAAAAATATTTGTTAATAATATTTCACTGTTTCACTCAAGAAGTTTAGAGAAATATGTTATCTTGATAACATGAAGGAGAAATCTAATGTTTTTAAATCTCTAAGTGTCTTGACAACCTGCCATCTTTTGAAATAGGGATTTGAAACAAGTCAAAGAGGGAGTTGGTGAAATGTCTTCAGTTGGCATTGAAATTTGTTCCAATGCAGTTAGGCTGTAAGATTTTGAAAAATCTTCTTTTGTAAGCATTCCCTGAAGACTTTGAAAGAGTTAACCAACTATGTTCTGTAAATTAGGTATCACATCTTCAGCCAGCATGTCTTAGCCAGGGCACTCTGAGCACTCCCTATACTGCCATTGCCATGCTTTTCTGTTATCAAACTATCTTTGAAGCTAATAGCAGAAATGCATATTTCATCTCCGGTTGGCACACTGAAGATGGAAAGCTACTGCCTTTATCTGTTACTCAGCACTCAGGCATTTCAGGTTGGTTGTTATACAGTCCTGTCATTAGTCACAGTGTTGGTAATAGTTGGCTTAATACTCCTTAAAAGAAAACATTTAGACTTATGACATTGTGCAAAGAAAAGCTACATAAAGAAGTGTTAACTCTGACAAATCAAATATATAAAATGAATAAATGAGATGAAAAATAAAAACAGGACTGACTTTGCCTGGAAATCTTTAAAATTCTTCTTACATGTTAATGCTTTATGATACAATTTTAATCACATAGTTTCAAACTGTCTTTTCATAAACTTTCTGTTTCTTTGAACGTACGTAAATAATGCTTGGAGGTGAATTTTAGTGATATCAGAAAACAGACAAAAATTTAATTCTTTTCTTACTTACTGCAGATATTAACTCGTACTTGGTGAACGTGCAACTGGAGGAAGATAACCAAATTAAGGTACATGCACTTCAACATTGTAATTTATGTTTTAAACTGGAAAATAGTATTTACTATTAGCTGCTATTTATGCACAAAACTCTACTTATTAGAAACTGACAAATTATAATTTTTGGCATGTAGGTCTAGTTGTTTACTCAGCTAAATATTCCTTGGAAGTTTTGTTTTATTTTATTTCTCTTAAGTCAGTTTCTTCATTAATTATAAAAAAAATTAAAGTTTTGCCTACTGGGAAAGAGATAATGATTATGTGAACAAACATTGAATCCAGATTGTTCGCGGATCAGCATTAGGCACTTGTCTCCTTTGCACTAAAAGTAACTATGTGAGCACTGCTTAGCAGCAATAAAACATCCGTGTATTATCAATACAGTTTTCAGCACAAATCTAAAATATAGCACCATACTAGTTACTATGAAGAAAATTAACCTTATTTCAACCAAAACCAGCACAACAGGCATGCAAATATATTTGTTTGTGCGTGTACACATACAAAGAATATAGAAGAATTACATACTTTTGAATGAAATAGCTAATAGACCATCAGAGGCTCCTTTTGCTAAACCAGCCACTAAGAACTGCCAAAGTGATAAATATAGATAAATTATTCAAAAAAATCAGATAATTGAGCCTTCAGGAGATGAGTCCATTTCCATACAGATTTTGAAATCATGCTCTCCTCTCCATAACTAGGTGTTTGGCAGCAGTGTTCTCAAATGTGAACTGGTACTATTTTTATCTTAAGTAGCAGTTATTTCTTACAGCACTTTCTTATGGAATGTGAACAGTCATCCAGGATGGAGCTAAAGTTCCCAGGATGGAGCTAAAGTTCTTTTCAGGCATGGAATTTGCTGTTCCATGCCTGAAAAGGAGCTGTCCCTTAACATCTATCCTGAAAAACTACCATCTATAAGGTGGCGAGTGAAATATAAAAATAGCCTTGGAAACAATCAGGAGGTGCAAAAGCATGAGTGTGATTATGTAGTAACATCACATAGAGATTGTATCACAGAATCACAGAATCACAGAATAACCAGGTTGGAAGAGACCCACTGGATCGTCGAGTCCAACCATTCCCACCATTCCCTAAATCATGCTCCTAAGCACCTCGTCTACCCTCACCTTAAACACCTCCAGGGACGGTGAATCAACCACCTCCCTTGGCAGAACGTTCCAATGCATAACCACCCTCTCTGTGAAGAACTTTTTCCTTATCTCAAGCCTAAATCTCCCCTGGCAGAGGTTGAGGCCATTCCCTCTCATCCTGTCCCCTGTCACTTGGCACAAGAGGCCAGCTCCCTCCTCTCCACAACCTCCCTTCAGGTACTTGTAGAGAGTAATAAGGTCTCCCCTCAGCCTCCTCTTCTCCAGGCTAAACAACCCCAGCTCTCTCAGCCGCTCCTCATAAGGCCTGTTCTCCAGCCCCTTCACCAGCTTTGTTGCCCTTCTCTGGACTCGCTCCAGAGCCTCAACATCCTTCTTGTGGTGAGGGGCCCAGAACTGAACACAGGACTCGAGGTGCGGTCTCACCAGCGCCGAGTACAGAGGGAGAAGAACCTCCCTGGACCTGCTGGTCACGCCATTCCTGATACAAGCCAAGATGCCTTTGGCCTTCTTGGCCACCTGGGCACACTGCTGGCTCATGTTCAGTCGTTTATCAACCAGCACCCCCAGGTCCTTCTCCTCCTGGCAGCTTTCCAGCCAGGCTTCTCCTAGTTTGTACCTCTGCATAGTGTTGTTGTGCCCCAAGTGCAGGACCCAGCATTTAGCCTTGTTAAACCTCATGCCGTTGGTCTCAGCCCAGCAGTCCAGCCTGTTCAGATCCCTTTGGAGCCTCCCGACCCTCCAGCAGATCGACACTTCCACCCAGCTTGGTGTCATCTGCAAACTTGCTAAGGGAGGACTCAATGCCTTCATCCAGGTTGTTGATAAAGACATTGAACAGGGCTGGACCCAGGACTGAGCCCTGGGGAACCCCACTTGTCACTGGCCTCCAGCTGGATTTAACTCTCTGTTATCTCTTGTATCGTTCACAATAGGTATTGTGAATGGCTGCGTAAGGTGCGAGCAGGCGTACTACCTCCTCAGCCTGGTGGCAGACCTGAAGGAGGAAGTAGAGAGGCTGAGGAGCATCAGGGATTGTGAGCTGGAGATAAACTGGTGGGATCACACCCTGAGCTCCAAAGCACAAGAGAAGACGCAGACACAGGTAAGAGCCCAGGATCAAAAAGATCTGACATCTTCCCCACTTAAGATTGTAGGCATGTGCTCAAAAGGTGGTAGTGAGTGGAAGTGTGTCCACTTGATCCAGGTTATTTGGAATTTTTCTTCAGCTTTGTGAGTGGAAATTAAGGTTGGTTCTCCTTGGATTGACAATTTGCCAGTATTTATTTTTAAGGGTATGTTTAATTTTTTTAAAAAAGAAATGTTTTAAGAAAATTTGGTTTTATTTAACATTAAAAAGAACTTTTTGATTCAAAATTTTTATTGGTTACACCACACTTGATTTAGTCTCCTTTGCAGATGATCCTGAACATGCATGGACAGCCTGAGTAGGATGCAGACTAATGAGGCAGAACACATGTTTTCCAGAACATTGCTGACCCATAATCTATGAGCATCTCTTAAACATTGCAAAGGTTTACAAGAATACATCACAAATTTGGATACTGCATATGCAATCTGTATGTGCTATGGCAAATTTCTGTCCTCCTAACACTAAATTTGAGCTGTCACAGGTGCAATCACTACATAAAAGCTCAAATACTAATGATGGAAGAAGTAGCTAAGGGGTTGCTCCTCAGCCTTAAGAGCCTTAGAAGTAGAAAGAAGTATCCAATTTTCTATTAAATTTCTCTCTAATATTTAATCACTTTCATAAGCAGAAGGTATAGGGTTTTTTTCTTACATATAGCTACAAGCAAATAATGTTACAGATATTCAGACTGGTTTTTGTTTATGCGTAGAAAACCAAATCACTTTCCATTGTAAAATTAGAAAAATGTATTGCAAATAAAATATAGACACTAATCTATTCACTTCATGAAAACTGACTTTCAACATTTTTTTTTTTTTTTTGTTTCTTAAAACACAGTCACTGTGGGTTATAGAATGTAACTCCTTAATGTTTTTTAAAAATAATAATGATCCTATCTGATTTAAAGTGACATACTGGCTACCATTAGATGCTGATCTATTTGAGAGTAACATAAACCTTCAGTGTGGCTTTAGTAGGCTAGGAATCTAAAGCACTCAAGATGAAAGTGGACAAAATTTATGATGGTCTTTTTTTTTTTCTTTCTCACATCTATTAACCATCTTATACCTAATACGCAGTGTTTAAATGTTGTCGTGATTGAGTTACCAGGTATCAATAAACTTGCCACATCACATTTAGGTTCTCTATATAGTGTTTAGAAATGTTTCTTCATTAATTTTTTTTTGCTCAAGATGTTTTTATCAGTTTCACAGAAAATAGCAAACTTGGATCTGAAAAAAATATTTTTCCGTGCATTTCTCTAAAAGCTTCTGCTAAATCATCCTACATGTATTGTCATTTTCTGTGCTGCAGCAATATGGACAAATTGTGCCTGAAATGCAGAAATTAAAGAAGCTTTACTGTAATTTTGTTTCTTTATGCATACATTGAAAAACACATTTTTGTCTCTGATGGATTCTTTCTTTTTCAGTACATGAACTTGCTCAGAATTCTGATTTACAGACTATTAATAACAATATCCAGTGGGCTTGCTTAGCAATCTCTTTATACTTCTACTTATGCCATCAGTAATATTACCTGAGATAGTGTATGCAAGTTAAATTCAATTCATTTCTGATCTCTGTGGGTATGATCTCTGGCCAAGATAATTTTCTTCCTGGCAGAGGGAAGTGTCTATAGTTATTATAAGATGGGTTAAGCTACATAACATGTGGTAGGAATGAGAAACTTTCTCTGTATCCAGCTGGTTATTAATAAAGAATAAATCCTCTTACACTGTCAGCAACAGTTTCCTAGGATCAAAGTCAAATTGGTGACTGAAATCTGTCTCTGTGATTATGCATTTCACATGGTTCATGCCTTACATATCCATCAGATTTCACCTTCAATTAGAATAACTAACCACATCAAGCCAATCTGACCTAGTCAAAACCACCAATGCTTTCTCTGTTGACCTGAATATAGCCTAAAGCTAATTTGGTCCTGGTTTCAAATAGTAGTTTCTGTTACCTTGGATCACTCAGTTAATTTTTATTTTGATTATGTAAAAAATTATATTTATACAGGTTTGTAAGATGTCACAACTTCGTCAGATAAAATTTACATTTTTTTGCCGTGCAGTGAACTTGTTTTTAAACTGTTGACTAACAGTGCATTATGTACAGTTATATATGCAGTTTTCAACATATAGCTTGATTTCACTCCAGAGAAGTATTCAGATAGAGGTTTTCAGCTGTTGTTTTGAAGTATGGAAGATAAAATGGACCTTTCTTAGAGGATGAGTAGGTGCTTTATTTGCTAGCAACTTTGGTTCAATGGCATCTGATACATGTTAGAGCTATTGTCAGGCTCTCAGTAATGCTCATGCAATGCAGTAGTGAAGTTTGCTTTCTTTGGCTTACAACCATAGTCTTAGCTAGTTTACACTATAAACTTCAATGAACTTAAGTGAGGACATCACCTTGTTATCAGTCTTATCCCACTTAGTCAAGGAAATAATATTTTTTTTTAATGAAAGTAAAAGTAAAGAGGCAAAAATAGCAGGGAGGGTTGTGTTTAATATGTTGAATGACAAACAGCTGTAAGTAATAGACTTAGAAATAGTGACACTGATTTTCGCATAACATGTCAATTAAAGCTGGAGCTACTATGCTTGGACACCAGTTTTCACAATCAACTTCTCACTAACTATGAAATATGGATAAGAAAATATTTACTTACAGTCTAAGATGCTCCATATTCATTAACTAGAATTATAAAGTATTAATTACCTATATGTCCCCTTTTTTTCCTAAAAGTAACTTAAAGTTGAGTTAAAGCATACAATACAGAAACCACAGAAAAGTGGAAAGATGGAATCTGTTCTTCATGCTCACAGTAGACAAAAAGAGCTGCAATGGGCTTAAATTCTCTGAGGAGTATTTAAATTAAAGAGCACCTTCTTATGGTAAAGATACTGCAGCAGTAGAACACATTCCTTGAGTTTACCACCATGAGTGATCTTTGAGAAAAGGCTAGACAGATTTTCAGTCTGCCAGAATCAACTGAGAGTGCATTCAAACCACCAGTTCTTTGAAAACATTAAGAATTGTACCCAGGTCCTAATGTCAAATATATAAATGTTGGGGGGATGGGGTGTCTGGATACTGAAGTTTTTCCTTCATTTTAAATAAAAACTAGTTAATTTTTCTGCTTAATAAAAAAATTTATTTCAAGGTTCTCCATTTTTTCATGACATAGGAAGTCTATTCAAACTTCTTTGTATTTTAATATTGCACACAATAATTTTAAAAACGACTCAGTTAATTTTTATAGGATTTCTGAGGAAAGATTTTCGAGTAACTTGGATTTAAGGCTGATCAGGCTTTGTGGCAGCTGGCAAGATGAAAGTAACTTGAATTCACTTAGCAATATTGATGGGCCTTGTGTTGACAGCTGGTTAGAAAACAACAATATTTTCCAGATTAATTCAACTTAGTCTCATCAATATCCTTACATACTGTTAAAAATAGTTTTTACTACCATCATTTGTTATATTATTTAGAACACTTTTAGGACTGCTTTACACTTACTAGCATTCACAGTGATGGATTATCTTTCATTTTATGTCTTTGAATGTAATTGATCTAGAGGAAGAAGTAAATTATGATTGGTATTGCTTGTAAAGTGAAAGCTATGCTGTCTTGTGACTGAACCAAGTAGATCTTCATAACAGCTTCCTGATAAAACTGAGTGATCAAACAGCAGCATGGAAGTAAAAGCTGATGTGTGGTCATCTGTTAAGGTCACTATTAAAAGCACTAAAAATATATGAGATGTATTGCTAGGACACTGCAAGCTATAATATAAATACCTTTGAAAGATAAGCTGACTTAAAAATACTAATAAAATACCTGCCCTGATGGGCAGATTTAAGAATTACCACATGAATAGAAGGAAATTGAAAAAGCAAACAAATTTAGAAGGAAATGGCCTATAACTGTCTGTGGGTTTTTACAATTTTATTTATTATTCTCCTCTATTTTCATTATTTTTTCTCCCATCCTATATTCCATTTTTTCCAGTTTCCTGTTGCAAACAGCCTTTCACTGGCAAGTAATTCTGACATATCCAAGAATCTCACTGTCACTTTACCCACCTTATTTGCACTTTATGTTCTGGGGCATCTCTCATTTGTTTTAGGCAGACAATGCTCCCTTTTCCACCATGTATTTCTATAACTGTTGGCTCATGTCAGTATTGCTCAGATGCCTCAGATTTGTGTTCAGTTCAGTCCAGTGGCCAACAAATTTACATGCAGGTCCTGCTGCTGCATATACTTAAGTTGTCCTAAATTCTGGAAGCTTTAAAGAAAATAGCATAGCTCTACTAGTGATACAGTGAGGGTTTGTTTGGTTTTGATTAAGTACAGAGAGACTAAGAAGAACACTGAAGAACACGAGGAAAATAGGTGCCCATCAGGTGAAATGGGATGGCTTGAAAAGTTATAAGGGAAGGCCTTGGTAGAAATTATTTGAGTTCCAAATAATCAACCTAACTTCATTCTCACAGATCCTAAAGTCAGTTTCAAGTGTAAAAATCATAGTGGTCATCAAAACAGACAGATACAGAATTGCTTTTGAAAAGGGGAGGAGGGATCCAAAATAAACCATTATTTTTTGTCATTGAGTGTTAGTATGGATTCTACAGAAACTTAGCAGAAAGTTTTTTTGCAGAAGGCCTTAGGAGAAATCATGACAGTCCTCTGACTCCCTACAAATCATATCTGTGAGCACAGAGAAACTAAGCTAATCATGATTACCCTGACTAATGCTTTCCTTTTTTTCTCTGTGACTACCCGTATGGCACATGAAAAAAGTTCAACATCAGCTGTCAGAAAATTTCTAGGGAAATGTTGCTCATGTGCCAGGTATTGTATATGTCATTGTTGATGATTGCTGCTGTTGCAAAATACACAAACTGGCTGCTCCTCAGCACCTGTGACAGCTTCTGCCAACTGAAATGCACAGTGCAACTTTGAAAAAAAATTCTCTAAGAAAGAAGTAAGTGGTGTTATTTAACATAAAGATCTTGCTGTGTTTTTTGAAAGTATTCCCATTAACGTGTCTTCTTAGTCAATAGAAATCCTACAGAGTCTTTTGTCAGATTTTTAGACCTTCCTTTGGATTCAGGGAGAAGAAAGGGAAAACAGACAGAGAGAATTTCTTTGGAGAGAGGAATTGAGACAGGTTATCTTTAGAGGTAGTTTGATTTCTTCTATTTAAAAAAAAATCATATACATCCTGAGGAAATATGACTCTGTAGCTCTACCTGGATCAATTCCTAGGCACACTGGGCCCACCTGGTGGCAGCAGTGAACATGGAATCACATGGTATTTGCCTTGGTATTGGTAATGAAGGATGCTTTTAAGAGTGTAGGCCTTGACAGAAGCAGAAGAAATAATTTTCTGCCCATTGTGTTACCTACTGATCTTTTTATTTTCTGGCTGTTCAGCATTAAAGTCATGGTAGCTTCCTTGATCCATGAATTTAGGCAGCCCTAAAGAAACCATACAACATTATTTTTTGTAACTGATAGCTGAGCAAAACCAAATTTTATTATTCATAACCTATACTAACCCTAGATTTGGAACAGTGTTTCTTCATCTTCCGGTCAGTCTAATTCTACTTTTTTTGGTGGTTGTTGTTTAAGGAACTAGGATAACTCTCCTCAGCCAACTTTCTTTAGTCAACTCTCTGCAGGACAATTCTACATGGGGACAATTTTACACAGGAACCCCAAATCTAACTCTAAGTCTAACCTTAACTGTAGCTCAAACCCTAAGCCTAACCCTCCCTGCGTAGAATCAGCCATGTAGAGTTGTCTTGTGGAGAGCTGTCTACTGTGGAGAACTGGCCAAGGAGAGTTCTCCCTTACTGGTTGTTTGATGTGTTTAAAAGACTGGCTCATCAGTGGAGGAAAGAGAATGTAACCATGTGGTCCAAGTGTAGAGGGAAGTATGGGTAGTCACAATGCCCAGTTTGATGTTAATGTCATTAGCTTTTAGTGTTGCAGGTAGGGAGTCTAGGAAGGGAGGAAATTCCAGAGGGAAGAGAACAAAAAGCAAGAGAGTTAAGATGAGTTATTTATCAATAGAGATGTCTTGTTATTTGGCTACAGACATGTTGCAAATCCAAATTTAGTGTCCTACTGACTAAGCCAACATATAGTAGATAAGAGGTTTTAACTGCTTACAGAACCAGTTTGTCGTGAATCCTGGATTAGATAATCCATTTGTCATCTTATGGATGGGGTATTTGTATGCTATAGTTGCATTTGTCTTCCTTCTTTAAGGAAATGGCTTTGAAGAGATGATTTAATGGTGTTTTGCAGTCGTCTATTGTGACCATGGAAAGAACAATTATAGTCTTTAAGCATCATAATTAATGAAGATGTAGAAGACAATTGTATTGCTGAAAATCACTGTTTGTCTCTATCCATTGGTCACTGGGAAAAAAAAAAAAACAATAAGGCAACATCACATCCTTATACACAGCTCAGTAATTTAATTTCTAAATGCTTTTTTGCATTTTTTTATCCATTGTACAGACAGTATTGATCTGTATTTTTTAAAGTATTTGTTCTGTCTTTTCTCTCATATCTTTCTCAATAAGCTTTAAAAGAAGCAGCAACTCTGTGAGATGTAACCTTAGCTGGGATTGTTTGTCGTAGTTTGTGTTCACACTGATATTTTGTAAAGTTCAGTGAGAGTCGAATTTGTGATGCACAGGCTGATCTTTGGACTGTTGTGAAGAGACAGCATTCTCTCGATCCCTGCCTTGCGCTATAATCTGTTGTTTGGTGAAATGCCATACAGAAGGAGGAGCAGAATTCTGCCTTAATCAGTGTAATTCTCTTCACAGACTCCCTTATCCATATTGTGTTGAAATGAATAGAAATATTTCAAAGGTAATTAGATCAATAGTTTATTTTCTAGAATTTTCCTACAGCTTTGCTGATGCTGTCAGATCTGAGAGCACATCTTTTTTTTTTTTTTTTTTTCCTGTAACAGGTAACAGAAAAACGTAGTTCTTCTGTTCTCACTGGAACTAAGTAGGGTCTTACATACATTACTAAACAGGGATCTTTGTGAACTCTGAGTGAATTATATTCTAATATTTTTCAATGAGGAAAAAATATATTGATTTTAACCTATCACCAAAACACAGGCTGTTACATGTTCACCACTCATTTATTTTATTATTGCTTTAAATTAATAATGTTTTTTTTTTATCATGATAATGTATACTATCATTTTATTAATATTTCCTATAACTTTTATAATTCTCTCCAGTAATATATCAAGGCTGAGATTTTGAGGGATGATCTTTGGTCTAGAAACAAAAAAATTCCACAGTTATCTCCTCAAAGCAAAATTTTTCTTTTTTTTTAATTTCCTTTTTTCTCCCACTGTAAAGTGTAGTAATTTTTTGTCATCTCTGCCATCCCCCTTATATATGGAAATAACAGTTACCATTCAGATTCACAGAAATAAACCCCTCAGTTTAGAACCTAGCCTATTTTCCTAACACTTTAAATAAATTGCCAGGCTCATGATGGTACAACAGAGAGGTCAGAAGCAATTGGGCAATAGTGCCCAGCATACATGTAACAGAAGAAGGGGAAGCACACAACATCAAAACTCATGAGTAGAAGATGCAACATGAAGCAAGTCTGAAAACCTCACTAATCATTGTCAACTATCCTAGGGGTCGGTGGCTTTCAGCCTGTGATCCACAGACTCTAGGGAGCTACCGTTAGTTTTAAATAACTTGCAAATCTGACCAAGAGGAATAATTTAATGTGTGCTATACAGCAGATGTGCAAGATGAACTTTCTAAACCTAATCCTCATACATTAAAAAAATGCTTTGGAACTCACAAATCATAGAAAGGCTGGAAATAGATCTATACATAATATTATACATAATAACTAACAGGCTGAAAACTATGGCAAGTATCTGAAGTGAGGAATTTTTTCCCTCTGCTTTCATATAACAAATTTCAATTTAGGTGTTATCAGAGTAGCAGTAAGAGTTACGATTCATGGAGGATTTTGGTGAATAATCTTGCATAATCTATTACTTAATTTTGATTGTTCAGTAATGCAGATCCTAAATTGAAGTTTGACATCCTAAAACTCTTTATACTTGGGTTGCAGCATACATGGTATCATTTGGAAGATGTGACAATATATTCAATAAGTATCAAGCAGTGTCAAAATTGTAGTCTTTCCTTTGAGGGCTGAAAATAAAACGGACATACAAAGTTGACAGGTGGTGGTTATGTCTAGGAAGCCACAGAGATCCAGGAGTTTCACTAATTGTGGCAAACAGTTCATAGCAGGAAACTTATCTAAATATTCTACCTATTTTATTTGTTAATATCCTAATTCCCTGAGCTCATTCTTGAAAAAAAACTGAACCACTCATGCTCACTAAGTCCACAAAATAATTAAACAATTAAGATCTTATCCAAAACTTTCTGTAGTCCATAAAAATAATTCAAATTTTTTAATGTCTTGAATGCACTTTAATAGTCAGCACTACTCTTTATCTCTGTATAGCCCTATTTTAATTCAGTGAGTATCCTGATAAATATACATCTTTTCATACTGAAGAGGAAGGAGACCAGAAACAGACTCCACCCAAACAATTCTGCAAATAATTATTTCTCCCTAAGAGGGAATTGAGCGATTCTTTTTTCCCTTGTGGTCCTCAGCAGTCACAATTTTATCTAGACCAAAAAGTAATATGGTATATGTTTATTCCCTGACTGATGAGGCAGAAAAGTCCAAATATTCATATTCACAAATTCAAAATTAACACCTGTGGTTGTTCTCTGTAGTATGTTTTTGTAAGGCATCACAATACATTTTTCCCAAACAGGTTGAGAGCAGCAATAAAAGGACAAAGTGAAGGATGTCTAAATGGGCAAGAATTGGTATTTGCTTATAGCAAAAGAGGAAAGCAGCACTTTTAATCATAACTGATTAAACTGAAAGAAAAGTCACCAAGATTTAGAAGAAATAAAGCTACAACTAATACTCTTGTAGATAAGTTGCAGTAAGACAAATTGGGAAGGCAGGGCAGTCAGTTGTAGGTAGTGAACAGAGGTAAATTTAAAAGTTTTCTTTGTTTTGATTTAAGTTGCAATCTGTTTTCCTGCTGTTAGAGCATTGTTGTCTTGTGTAGATTGTGTCTTCCAGAAGGCTGCAACCTCATCTTTTTCACCTTATATGTAAATTCTCCTAATAAAAATATTACATCCTATAGGGATAAAGATGTGGAAAGTCCTTAAAATAGGTCATAAGCCAAGGGAAACTTAACATTTTCTCTCAAATTAAAAGAATTAGACTGAGTTGGGTAGGGAAAAGACATGAAGCTGCTTACTATTGTTAGGCTTGCAAATGACTCAGCATCAAAGGAGAAAGTAATCACAGAACAAACCAGATTGTGAAGGACAAGGAAGGAACTGTAAAATACATCTTGAGATATTTGCAGGTACTAGAAATGCAGGATATTTTGGCAGAGATTTAACTCTACCTTCTGCTTGAGAAAAAAAGCAAGGCTATTCAAAATGTTGTTTTGGGTAGCCAATAACTCTAGGTCCTACACACAATAAAAATAACAGTGGTTGTACTCTGTATTAGTAAAGTAAATATTTTTTTCAGAGAGCAGAATAGGAGAAAGAAAAATACATTTTGACAATGACCTAGGTGTCATGCTAGATAAACTTACAGGAAAGAGAGATGTAAATGTGGAAAGCTGGTGAAAAAACAAGAACACTGTTATCCTTTCAGTAATGAGGATATTACAAGGGGGGGAGTGGGTGACGAAAGGAAGAGAAAGAAAAGGAGGGAAGGGGAGGGAAGGCGAGAGAAGGCAAGGAAAGGCAAGGTGAGGTGAGGCAAGGCAAGGGAGAAGAAAAAAGAAAGAAAATACTTTAATTTTTTTTTCCATTACTATAAGGAAGAATGCCATATTTACTGGATCACAAGTTTGTTCAATTGCAGTAATTTTTATGTTCCCCCATGTTAACTTTCCTAAGTGCTCTGTAATAAATGATATCAGAAAGACCACCTTTCTGTTCAGATTTCTGTTCATTCTGTGATACTTTCTTTGGCATTTTTTCTTAAATTACTTTCTCAGCTCTCTTTTGTATCAAATTGCTATATGTTTGAAGTACTGATTGATATAAAATGTCATTACAGGGTGTCAGGAAAGAAAGAAGTGTCATTTAACAGTGATTTTTCTCATTCAGCCTGAATTGTCACAAAAAAATATGTGTTTTTAAATGTTCCAGCAAAGAAAATAGGCATAAAAAAGGGACAATATTTTAGAGTACTTTATGAGTTGTGAACACAAACAGACTTTCAAAATGTTAAATACTTTTCCCCTCTTTCTGTATACACAATATTTCCTAAGAATGTGCTCCTCCAAACCCCTTCCTGAAGAAAACCCCTGACAACTTTATGCAAATATGTCCTCATTTAATATAAAATGTCTGGCTTGTAGCCTAATACAGTGTGCAGAGAAATGGTAATCAAGTTGAATTATCATTTTTCAGACCTCAAGGATAAAAAGAAATATTTCATCTAACCATATTTCATTTTTTTAATCTACATTGAATATAAAATACATTGCAGTCCTACTGCACACATCCATGGCTTAGCCACCCCCAAAGTTTAATTATTTTTATGGGACTCAATATCTTCTAGACTCATTGTTTCTCTGTTTTGGTCCTGCTGAATAGCCTACTTCTTACAACTTGTATCAAACATCTTGAATTATGGTACTTTTAAAGATAATTTTATTTATACATTTTCTTCTTAAAGTCCTGTGCACAATTCTGGTGCTTAAATAAACAAATTGTTTAAATAAACTATTTAATCACATAATGAGTTTTCAGGTTAACATCAAAAAAATGTAAATGTGTCATATCAATCTTGTTGAAAATAAGGATGAGATCATGGAGTGTTTAAGGCCCTTGATAACTTCTAGTTTAGATGCATAATTAAAATTTACTTAATATATATAAAAAACACTTTTAAATTTTCTCCACACCTTCCTTTCTTCACTTATTTTCTTCCTATCTCTCTTGTAAATGTAGGTTTAGAAGCATGAACTGTAAGAATCATAGAATCATAGAATAATTAAGGTTGGAAAAAACCTCTAAGATCGTCAAGTCCAGTCATTAACACAACACCAAATTGCCTTCCTGTTTCCATGTACTAACTGGTAATCTGGATTGACAGTTTTCAAAATCCGATCATGACTGGAATACTTTCAGGAATTTAGAGCCAGTAGATACCTTTGCAAAAAAAAAAAAAAAAAGAACCATCACTTCCTAATGAGCATTATTCCATAGTGAATGACAGCACAAATGGCAGCAATAGAAATGGCTTTTGAAAAATATCTAAGATTAAAATAATGACAGAGTACAGCTACAAACTAGCATTGTGGCTGAATAGACTGGCTTTCCTATGATCTCTTAAGCCTGAAGTTCATGTCCTTTTCTGTATACACTTACCATCATCCCAAATATAATAGAAATTGCATGTTAAGTTTTTTAGCTCTTAGATTGGCCAACGTATTTAGAAAATATTTCTCAGCATATATGTATTTTTTTTAATATATTTCTTTCCAGAGGACATTTCACTATAAAATCTTTTGCTGCTAGACATGCTACATATGCTTTTCTATGATAAGGGAAACAAGAATTAATTAATATCTAAATTATGTCTGTTTCTTAATGTTAATTGTGTTTAATGTATGAATATTTTATCATACATCACTCAGTAGTTTCAATAATCTGCCTTTTTACATTTTATTGATCTATGTAAGTAAATATTCACCAAAATGATTTTTTAAACCAATATATTTTTACAATTAGATAATTTCCATGGTATTCTGGGAGGAGCATTGCAGCTGTTCAGAGAAATATTATCTACATAACTGCATTTTTTGGCTGCTACATTTTCTGGGCCTTCTAAACATTCTTTCTTTTTAATTGCTTTTCTTTGTTAAAATTTTTGTGCATGCCTTTTGCTGTGTTTTCAGGGCAAACAAACATTTTGGGCAGCTAGGTCAGGTCCTAGAAGACTACAAGGAATAATGGAGAAAAAGTCAATGGACATTGAGGCAGGCCTCTGATAATCACATATAAAAAGACAATAGTGTAAATGCTTAGTAATACTGCCTATATCACATAATTCTTCTAAAAACCTGTCATATTTGCCTCTTTTAAATCAAGAGTTTCACTTACCTTTACTGTATTAGTAATGATTTCTAATTCTACAACAGTCTGACAGTTTCAAATATTTCCCTTCATTCTGAGGAGGTCTTTTATATTAGTTGCTGCTGAGTCACAGAGATGCTTGAGGGAGTTTTCTGTTGAAAAAAAAGAAAAAAAAATATGAGATTATGATAACTTGACTGATTTTAATGGAAAAGCAACAGAAAGAATTGGTTCCATTTTGGTGGTATCACAATTCTAAATTTCTGGTATTAGATTAGATTAAATACACATTTATATGCTATGTACTCCTGTAAGAGTGAGAGTTGGTTCTTCTGTATGAAAGCATAGCAAGACCCTCTTCATTTCTGCCCAGAGAAGTTTTCACATGAGCAAGTAAAATCTTGTATTTTTCAAAGGAGAAGCCTCGAGTTCAAACTTGACTGTGACATATCCCTGTAGAAAAATTTGTTACCAGTTCAATGACAGTTGTTTCAACTTGCTTTTTGATAGAGGGAAGAAGTAACAATCTCTCATATTTGTTTTTTGATACTGACAGATCATTTTCAGATTGTTGCTTTCACCAGAAATGATGCATCTCTGCCCTTTAAAATTATAACGACATTCCTGCAGCCATCGTCCTAGAGTCCGATGCTATTTTCAATCTATTTACATTATATAGATGACATAATTTTCCATGTTCAGTCTGCTAGACCACTGTTAACCTCTTGATTTATTGTATTCCATAGCTTATAATGCCTGCTGGTAGTATTCTTAAGTGTTACGTTTAACAAGATTAAAAGAAATGCACAAAAGCAGACTGCACAAACTTTCATTTAAAAATAAAAATACTTCTGTTACTGGCTGAATAAACATTGTATTTCAGTTATTTGTTTCTTTGATGGAGGTAAAGCTAAAAAAGTTCTTTCAAAAGTTAAACACCACTAATGAAAATATCATATTGTTGACATCTTAATATTTCAGGCAAAAGCAATCCTTATGAATGATGATTAAAATGTTTAGTAATGTAAAACTGTGGTCCCATCTGGAGCTTAGTAAAGACTGAAGTCTTATGAGCCACACCTTCCATTTTGGATATCCAGTAAGTACACATAAGTGCTATTAAGTACTTCCGTGTTATTATTTTTTGATTCATAGTGCTTTGTAAGCACAGAGTGAACCAATAATCACTCTAGCCTTTTAAATGCTGATTCTTTGTAATTTAGAAGAAGGAAAAAGCAGTTGTCACAACTCTAGAAATGTGACAAATATAATTAAAGCAAATAATGTTCAGTATTTCAGTATTTTTCATGCATTTGAATGTAAAATTTACAAATAGGCCATAACTTTTCTCTTTACACAAGAAATATTTCATATTGATGCATTTCTGAGTTAAGTATTCTACTAAAATCTCATAGGCAGCAGTGAACCATTAGGAACTATTGTATAACTAAGAGGTTTAAATATATGTTGTATACAAATCAGGTGATGAAAGAGGAAAAAAACAGTCCTAAGGAAATAAAAAATTACATTCTGAGTTGGAGGAAGAATCTTAAAAAGTATTTTAAGTGTTGCTTGACATGATGTCTGGTGACAATAACTACAGAGTTTATGATATCAATGCAATCATACAATTTATTACCTTAATATCTTCTTAGCTGATTGTCTACACAGACAGACAAGTAATTTATGATAGTGACTAGGTGCTAACTTATTTGGATTAACCACAGTTACATGCTTTTAAAGTAAGGAAAAGTAAGGGAAACATGTATGTAGGCAGCCAAGTTTTATAGTATATTGATTAGATTGGCTCAATCACATCTTTGTGAAGAAAATTATCTTTTTTAACCCATCTCAATTCAGAAAACATGTTATGAATGTGACATTGGTGACATAAAATATGTTCTCATTTCAACATGCAGACTTCATTAGCTGTAAATGAGCGTGCTATGGCACATGAGATATAAAACTCATTTATGTAATATATGTCATTCCAGTTTGTAGGTGTGTTGGGCTTCATGATTTGTCACTTCTTTCTGCCTTCATAGCTGGATACAAATTAATGACACACTGGCCCAAGCTTTACTAGCCTTCCAATAGGAATGTCATGGCTCCAAATGTATTAAAGATGGAAAAAAAATGCTCACATTCATTGACGATCTTTTGCCTTTTTTTAGAGCACTACGTTTTTGCTTTTTGAAACTGCCAACAGCGATATAACTACTTCATGCATTTGTAGATAGGAATGTTAGAGACAGCTTGGGAAACCGAAGACAATGAAATATATTAAAAAGTACTTTACCTAAAATCTCAGGAGACTGGTCAGAAAATACAAGATTGTGTCTTTCTGTGTGAATGTGCATTATTCTTGGATTGGATTGGAGGGGAACTTGCTCCCATGGTAAACATGGTACATCAGTTAAAACTATGCTTATTGTGAACATGTCTACTGCCCATCTATAAGAAGGGGCGCAGGGAGGATCCGGGGAACTACAGGCCTGTCAGCCTGACCTCGGTACCGGGGAAAGTCATGGAGCGGGTGATCTTGAGTGCGATCATGAAGCACTTGCAAGAGAACCGGGTGATCAGGCCCAGTCAACACGGGTTCACAAAAGGTCTTGTCAGAGTAATCTAATCACCTTCTATGACCAAGTGACTCAGATGCTGGACAAGGGAAAGGCTGTGGATGTATCTTGCTGGACCTCAGTAAAGCCTTTGACACAATTTCTCACAGAATTCTGATACAGAAACTCTCAGTCTCTGGCCTGGACAGGATCACACTCACCTGGATGGAAAACTGGTTGGATGGCCGGGCCCAGAGAGTGGTGGGAAATGGAGTTAAATCCAGCTGGAGGCCAGTGACAAGTGGGGTTCCCCAGGGCTCAGTGATGGGTCCAGCCCTGTTCAATGTCTTTATCAAGGACCTGGATGAAGACATCGAGTGCTCCCTTAGCAAGTTTGCAGATGACACTAAGCTGAGTGAAGAGTGGATCTGCTGGAGGGTAGGGAGGCTCCAAAGGGATCTGAACAGGCTGGACTGCTGGGCAGAGTCCAATGGCATGAGATTTAATAAGGCCAAATGCCAGGTCCTGCACTTGGGGCACAACAACCCTGTGCAGCTACAGACTAGGAGAAGTCTGTCTAGAAAGCTGCCTGGAGGAGAGAGACCTGGGGGTGTTGGTTGACAGCAACTGAACATGAGCCAGCAGTGTGCCCAGGTGGCCAAAAAGGCCAATGGCATCCTGGCCTGTATCAGAAACGGCGTGACCAGCAGGTCCAGGGAGGTTCTTCTCCCTCTGTACTCAGCACTGGTGAGACCGCACCTTGAGTACTGTGTTCAGTTCTGGGTCCCTCACCACAAGAAGGATGTTGAGGCTCTGGAGCGAGTCCAGAGAAGAGCAACAAAGCTGGTGAAAGGGCTGGAGAACAGGCCTTATGAGGAGCGGCTGAGAGAGCTGGGGTTGTTTAGCCTGGAGAAGAGGAGGCTGAGGGGAGACCTCATTGCTCTCTATAACTACCTGAAAGGAGGTTGTGGAGAGGAGGGAGCTGGCCTCTTCTCCCAAATGACAGGGGACAGGACGAGAGGGAATGGCCTCAAGCTCCACCAGGGAAGATTTAGGCTGGACATTAGGAAAAAATTTTTCACAGAAAGGGTCTTTGGGCACTGGCAGAGGCTGCCCAGAGAGGTGGCTGGTTCACCTTCCCTGGAGGTGTTTAAGGCACAGGTGGACAAGGTGCTAAGGGACATGATTTAGTGTTTGATAGGAGTGGTTGGACTCCATCATCCGGTGGGTCTCTTCCAACCTGGTGATTCTATGATTCTATGATTCTGTGATCTTGTTGTATTTTGCTTCAGTGACAAGGTAGTTGGGCAGCCACGGGAATAACTTCTAGAATCTTCTCCTTTATCCAACAGAGTCAATGTCATTTGGTTGCAAGACAGACCTGTGTCTGGTCAAGTCTGAGTCCATCTATAACATACGTAATGCCTCCATGATAAGCAGTGTGTGAAGAGGGAAAAAAATGTGTGCAATGGGAATTACACACAGAGAGATGAATGAGACTATTTGAGAAAAACAGCTCTATAGATATCAAGGTCAGTGAAGAAGGAAGGAAAGGAGGTGCTCCAGGCATCTGAGCAAAGATGCCCCCACAGGCCATGGCGAAGACCATTGTCAGAGAGGTTGACATTGGAGCAGCTCTCCACCTGCAGCCTATGGATGACCCCAGGTTGGAACAGGTGAATGTGCCAGAAGGAGGCTGTAACCTTGTGGGAAGCTCATACTGGTTCAGGCTTCTGCATGACCTGTGCATAAAATACTTGATTTATACATATCTTTGCTTTGGAACCTGTCTTCATGTAGACTCCAGTTGTTCCAGCAGCTGCAAAGGAAGATTTCCAAATTTACACCTATGTCATTCAGTTAGCATCAACTAAATATGTAAAGAAAAAAAACCCACAAACCACCTTAATCTTAGCATAATTTGCATAACATTTCATTTGTTGTTTATTGCTGCTCATTCATGAATATGATGAATTCACAAAACCATTGTGATTTCATGGTAACAAAGCTTTCAGGAAATTACAAAAAATTTGTTTAATGAAGATAACTTTGAACCATCTTTCTCAGAATTAATGGCTGAAAATGTTCCCCTTTAAAAGAAAAATTAAAAGAGGGAAGGTTTAACAGGTACGAAAAATAATTAGAAGCTTGTCTTGCACTTAATGGGGCTTGGGAAAACTTAAAAGAGAATTCCAAGGGCTTTGGGAGAAGAGTAAGTAGAGAAGCCAGAAAAGGTAAGAGGAGTATAGGGAAAGTTAAATAGGCAAGAAGCTAATGACCTGTGGTCTAATTATTTTTAACACTGATGATTCCAACTATCATCTAAAGACTCAAAGCAATTATTTTAACAGTATAAAAATGACAGATACTTTCATATTAATTCCTACAAATACATCATGTTAAATTAAAAATGTTAAAGAAAATTAACCTTGTATGTGATATTTGATTTATAAAATGTGCTACATATGTCTAACTGAGCAAAGACAAAGAAGCTGAGACTTATTTTTTTGTCCCCAAAAAAATAACATATTCTCTAGTGTTTTTCTTGTTCTGCTACTTTTTTATTCTTTTTTTTGCTTTATTTTTTCATTTATTAATCTCCCAAAGTCAAATGACTTATGTGTGATGATTGACCTGAGCTGATTGGTGATTTTAATCTGTGTAGTAAAAGAAATAGCAACCTTTAATTTTGCATAAGATTAAGCCTATTTGGAAGTATCCTTCTTCTAATAGAGAAGCAAAATTAAAAAAAATAAAACAAAAAACCACAAAGTAACACATTGGGAAATGAGACAAATTTTTTTTGAAACTTCTGTCTTCTTAATTTCAGTTGAGTTTCTTCAATAGAGACTCATTTTACAGTTGTGATTTGACGTCTGCTTGTTATTTACTCTGGGAGGAAGCTTTTATTTTAACTCATAAAGAAACAAAACAGATATGTGCTGTTGGACTCGTAGTATGTTCTCAAACAAATTTTGTTCTGTTTTTCTTAATAAAAGCATAGAATAAAATCACAAGGATAATTATTCCTCAGTAAACGAAACATGACATTGTTATTTCAGAGAAATGGTTGAGACTTACTTTCTAATTGAGTTGTTTTTAGACAATGTGTGGGCTGTTCTTCTAATTAATACTGAATAATATTTTTGACTGTAATTGATTAATTTTTTAAAAAAAATAAACAATTTTAAATATTTTGGAAAATCAAATTATGATAGTTCTGTGGCAGCACAAGAGACACCTTTCCCCCCTTTTTTGAAATTAGAAATTTCACATGCTATTATGCTTGTTAGGCTCGAAATTTGATGTTTTATTGTGCTATGCAAGATTTCTCCAGTTTCAATGAGATTACATACAGTGAACTGCTATCACCCTAGTCACTACACTGTGCAGCTATAACAGCATTTTTAAAGTGAGTTACTATCTCCCTGATGCATTTATTTGCAGTTTTGCAGACAAAAGAACATTCTGCTTGAAAATAATTTATCTGGGAGATCTGGAGTGTCTTAAGAATGAATTTACTTCTAGTTTTCACCAGCACATAGAATATTGTAAAGCTAAATAATTACATACACAGTTATTTCAAAGCAAACATTTATTTAAATGCTGGAATTTTCCTCTATCTTTGACTTCTAGGTCAAAGACGCTGTCTAGTATATAGTTGTTGTGAAGTTCACTAAGATTAATAAAAATAAATAGTTCATAATAACGCAAATATAAGCAGTGAATGTATTGTTCTAAAAGGATGTACAAAAATATCATGAATAGGTACAATCATTAAACAATTGAACTGTATATAATGAAGTAATTTTCATAAACAAGGTATACCTAAATAAGTCAAGATATTCATAAGGGTCTATCATGGCATTCATCTCTCATTAAAATGGTCAAAACCTGGAAGTTTTTCATTAGGGAAGAGGTGAGAGAAAAGCTAAATATATCATAGATTTTGCAAAAATAACTGAAACTATGAATTCTGATTTCTTTCTCCTGTGATAATATATTGGTTTTCTGAAATTAAACTATTGACCTCTTCAACTGTACTATGAAAGTCTTGTTTACTTGTTGCTGCACCTCATAGTATTTGTATGATTTTTCTTTAATGAAGTTCTGCTCTTCGTGGCTACAAACATACTTGCATACTAAAAAGTCTCAAAAACCAGTTAGGACAAATAATCTTCTTTGTCAGTTTTTATTCTAGCGTTTTTAACTTAAACTTATAATATTTTTTTTCCGAGTTAAGATTTGTTTTCCTGAGCCTTACTAGGAATGTGAGCCAAAATAATTCCTGGAATGTGAAAAAAATTGCTCTAATTGTGTCTCTCAAATTGTGAGATGAATCAGGAAAATTCATGTTGTCATAAAGTTTCAGGTTTAGATCAAGAGTCCTAGGAAACTTATCTGTAAAAAAACACAGTAAAGAGCCTATCAAAGATGTCTTGTGTTAATAGACATGTTGAAAGGAGAGACGAGAGTGAATAATTTTGCATCTCAGTAATTGACATTCTTCCACTTGAGCAGGAAACAAATATACCAGAGACAGTGACTTTTATACAGTATTTCTAAACAACTTGTCCAAACTTTGTCCCCCTCAAATAGAGAAAAAAAAAGTCTGTCTCTAAACAGGATGAACAAATAAAAAAGGAAAAATGAGAGAAATGTAGAAATGGAATTTTACACTAAATGTAGTTAATGAAGCCATTTATCATAATTTTACATCTCATTTGATAGTGAAAAGTGGGTTAAGCTTTAACAGAACGGATGACAAGTTTATAGCTTGATGCGAAAAGATGCAGAGTTTCCAGTGATTTGCTCTACAAAGGATCTCAGAATGTTGAATAATAAGGATTTTGTTTCTGCTTCTTATTTTTTTCAGTTTCTTTGATATAGAAGCTTAAACAGCTGCTTAGTGCTCAGAGAAGTGATTATATATGTGGAAATACGGGTCCTGAAAATACACTAGAATTTGATCTTGATTTTTTAATTATTACTATTCTGAAATACTAGCTGGCATTGTAAAATGGTGTGATTTCTTCTTCTAATAAAAAAAATAGTTTTATTTTTGTTTTCTTTCTTTTGCCTTGACCCATCTGCCCACCTTCTTTTTTCTCTTCCCTCTTCTTTTCCTTTTCTTTTCCCTATATATATAATCCTCGGGGGGAGTCTATCACTACTTCTTTCACTGCTCAAGCTGTCTATGGTAATGAGGAAACAGTTCACTGTAGTTAATTTTCCCTGAATCATGAGTAAGGTGTGCCGTTCCTGGATTTAAGTGGATTTTGAGAATCAGTGAACAAAAAAATACTTTTAATTGCTGACGGTAGAACAGTTCCTCCAAGAGGTCTAGTTGAAATATATTTTTGTCTCTTGTAGAACACTTACTTACTTAGAGCCCTTCCACAGCTCCGTTGTGACTTTAACTTGAGAAATATTTGAGATGTTTCCCTCTAAAATCTGAACTTTGGAAACATTTGTGTAGAAACTGTTAAGATAGAGGTATATGTTTGGTTAATGCTTGAAGACATGCATGAACTGAGTAAAAGGAAATATTTTGGCTGGCAGATCCAGACGACTTGCAGAGATGTTTTTTGGGGGTTTTTGGGGTTTTGGGGGGTTTTGGGGGTTTTGGGCTTTTTTTTGGTTTTTTTTGTTGTTTTTTTTTTTTTTTCTCTGAAGAGCTGAAGCAGAATAGATAGATAGGTCTAATGGATGTCAGATTTCAGACTCAAAGTTACATCTTATATCGGAATGTCTTGAGATTTGTAGAACAGTTTCTGATCAGGAAACACAAGACTGGCAGTGAAGTGCACATATCCCCAAATAGGGGAGAAGCGCCTTTTACCCTTCGAGTTTTATCTTGTGATGAGGTGCTAATTGGTTCTTACTGAAGTACAGGTTAGTTTGTCTCAGCTGTCCTCCTCCAATGGACTATGACTTAATATGAAGAGATTCAAAGCTCAGAAAGAAATGAAAGCAGAGAAATTTGCCTTAGAGTTTCATTAGTTTCACTTTGTTAGTAATTTTCTTTTATGATTTAAGTTTGGGGACAGCTGCAAAAGGTTCTTCTTAGAGTTTATCTATGTACCTTTTGACAAGCTTCCTTAAAGAGATGTGATCTAGTTTGTAGGGACAAAGAACATGTAAACAGAAGTTTAGTGAATGGCAGTTAGAGGTTGTTTGTGTATTTTTTTTATATATTATGCACTAATGCACAGAAAACATTCTCACTCCCTTAGCTAAAGTTTGGGGAAGCAAAATAAATTAACTGTAACCCCATCTACTAGTCTGTTCATTTGGATCTACTGCAAACATTGTTATGTTAATCTGTGGACAACCTTTCATAGAAACAGCACACAAATAGGCTAATTCTTTCTTTTCAGGTCTTTTTAATTTTACATTTCAAAATTACACACGTTGAATTTTAAACTTTATTGCTCAATGGATTCCTTTTAATTCCAGTGGCCATGACCTGATTGGTCATTTTACCATAGGTTTGGGAATGTTTTATGGTATGACTGCTAGTAAAGTAAATAATATTATTTTTTCTTTGTTAGCTACTAAGAGTATTGGACATTTTTCCTTATTTTCATTCAACCTGTACACTTCACAGTATTTTCCATTCTGTTTATTAAAAAGTACTATTTTTATAAAGATATTTCACAATAAGTACCTTTATATGATGTTGTTTGGAATCATCGTTGGATGCCAGTATTGAATTGGATATATTACAGGAATAAGCCTTGCTGTGAAATTTTTGTTCTTTCCAGTGCAGTTGGGAAATAGCACTAGAAATAATGTTTGCTCCAGGGCTGGATGCACTCTTTTCATGTAATAATTCTAGTAGTCTGACCTTGACAGTGCATCATCATTTCAGAAATGAAAAATAATGAAGTCACACAAACTGAGAAAATTAGATATCTAGGAAGTCCTTGTTATTTTAGCTGTATTGGTTCATCTATCTCCAATGTAAATGTTTCAAATGTGAATTGTTATCAGCTCCTGAAGAGAGCCAAAATCCAATGATTATACAGGAAACAGCACCGTGAACTCACAGGGAGGGGAGGAAAAAAAAAGGACAACTCTCCTTTGAGTTAAAAAAAAAATATCTATGCCAGCACTGAAACCTATTTATTACAACAGTCAAAGCTTACAAGGGTTAAATCTTACCCTGCTCTTAAATGAATATGCCACACATCATGCCTTGTGAATAACTAGCTCTTTGCCCCTATCTGGGAATGTGTGTGCACTTCACTGCCAGCTTGTGCTTCCTGATCATAAAAAAATGTAGCATTTTATTGACTTTCTGTGACCCATCATTGCTTGATTTCAGTACAGAAAGATCTAATGAAATATACACCAAGTGGGCTGGGGAAGACAAAGCTTTGAAAGACAACTGAGAAAAGAAGAATTTATAACTGCAGTGCTATTAGAAGTCCTTTGAGGCAGAGGAAAAAATTGAGGACAAAAAAGCTATGGGAGATGAAGATCTTAAAGAAATCCTCGATGTCAGAAAGAAAGAGCCCTGCAAAAGAGATTTAGATAGGACTCCTCCCTGCAACACTTCTGACTTTTGTTTACTGGTTTATGATACTTGTTAGGATATACCACTTGGTCATAATCCTCTCCAAGAGCTGAATTCAGAGTCTTTACAAGTGAATACGGAGATTCCTTGTTCTTGATCAATGTTAATTTGTGTTCAAGTATTTAAGCTGGATTTGGAAGTGTCCCATTTTCTGATGAGATTTACAAAGTTTAAGGACACCAAAATTTATCGTTGCCTCATATAATGAACTGAATAGAAGGCTAAAAGGTAGAAAGCATGGACGACGTGCTTTTCCCCACTAATCATGACACAGACTTCCCCACTCTGGGACTGAACAAACTGTTGAGCATGTGTCAAGCAATGATCACAGTATTTTCTTTCTTGTTTAATTCACAGGACTGTAATGAAGACTAATTGAAAAGTCTTTTTGAGTGCGTTAGTGGAGTATGGTTCTTTATAAAAGAAAATGTATTATTCATTACTCTTCTACATCTGTCTTCCTCAGTGAGTGTAAAAACATCTGCCTTATGTCACAAATGGCCTCTGGTGACACAGAAAGGGACAGGCCAAGGTACAATTAAACAGATAGGCTTATTTTTTTAATACATAAATGTTTCTTGTTCCATGTTCTTACACTGCATTTTATTCTGTGGTCTTGAGCAAAGTGCTTAGCATCTTCTCTTGCTAGGGATTATCCAGCCACCATGAGTCTGAACTTGGTTCTTGAATCATGGCAGAGAAAGGTCAAATTCAGATACTCTCAACCTAAACTAGAACCAGGGTATATAATGCTTATGACTGTATTTCACCTTGGATTTTCAGACTTCCTGCTTGTATAAAGAGTCCCAAGGTTTTAGAGAAATTCAGGATTTGAAATTCAATAACACCTTTTCAAAGTAGCTCTTTTTTTCTGTTGAATACCTACATAAAGTTTGCTGGATTTTCAGTGGCTCTTTCAGCAGCCCGTAACTCCCACTGAGAGTTATTGAAAATCTGCCCACACCATTAAGATATATGAATTGGATCTCTAGTATCTTGAAATGCTAGAATTACAGGCTGTAAGAAAGGTGCATCCTTCCTTACAGAGCACTGTGTTTCTCCCTTGGTGTTTTTGAATAATAACGTTAATAGCTGTTGCAGAACTCAGCCATGTGAAAGCTGAGGTTTCAGCATTAATTGTGGTTAAACAAAGAATTTTAGTGTAAACCATTGAGAGTTGTCTTCAGTAAATTACACTCAGGAGCTATATATCTCTTTAGCTGTCCCTGGCTACTGGCAACCAACTTACTTCCCATCTGCTGCTCTCCACAGATGAAGGCTGCTCTTAGTTTCTAGGAAGCTAAATAGGGTTTTCAGTTAAATTGTCTGTAAACTGCCAAACAGGTCTTTTTAGATGGCTGCGTGGGGGAGCTGCTAGAGCATGATAAAAGTTTGGTAAAGACTTGTCCAGAGGGTTTGTGTTGTTAGCTGTCCTTAAATCTGAATATTTGTATGTAGGGAATGAAGAAAAATAACTGTCCAAGATTTGTAAGCAGGATAAATCATCAATTTGTAAGCAGGATAGACCAACGGCATGAGGTTTAACAAGGCCAAATGCTGGGTCCTGCACTTGGGGCACAACAACCCTAAGCAGAGGTACAAACTAGGAGAAACCTGGCTGGAAAGCTGCCAGGAGGAGAGGGACCTGGGGGTGTTGGTTGACAACCGACTGAACATGAGCCAGCAGTGTGCCCAGGTGGCCAAGAAGGCCAATGGCATCTTGGCTTGTATCAGGAACGGCGTGACCAGCAGGTCCAGGGAGGTTATTCTCCCCCTGTACTCGGCACTGGTGAGACCGCACCTTGAATCCTGTGTTCAGTTCTGGGCCCCTCACCACAAGAAGGATGTTGAGGCTCTGGAGCGAGTCCAGAGAAGAGCAACAAAGCTGGTGAAGGGGCTGGAGAACAGGCCTTATGAGGAGCGACTGAGAGAGCTGGGGTTGTTCAGCCTGGAGAAGAGGAGGCTGAGGGGAGACCTTATTACTCTCTACAAGTACCTGAAGGGAGGTTGTGGAGAGGAGGGAGCTGGCCTCTTGTGCCAAGTGACAGGGGACAGGACGAGAGGGAATGGCCTCAAGCTCTGCCAGGGGAGATTTAGGCTTGAGATTAGGAAGAAATTCTTCACGGAGAGGGTGGTTAGGCATTGGAACGGTCTGCCCAGGGAGGTGGTTGAGTCACCGTCCCTGGAGGTGTTTAAGGTTAGGGTAGATGAGGTGCTTAGGAGCATGATTTAGGGAATGGTGGGAATGGTTGGACTCGACGATCCAGTGGGTCTCTTCCAACCTGGTCATTCTGTGATTCTGTGATTCTGTGAAATCAATCATGCACACAGTGACTTGTTGGCGTGTCAATTAATAATCCCACTTTGAAAATGTGCAGAGTTGCAAAGAATTAAGAGGAACTGAAAAGCATCTCACCAAAGATTTTTTTTCAATGCAGCATCAAACTATTGTTACACATGACACAAAAGTATCCCCACTTTAGTACTTGTAGAGGGCAGCTAGGAAGAATTGTTCCTATGTTATAGCTTAATTCATCTTCTGTGTTATTCTTTTCTGTTCTTCATCACATTTTCTTATAATACCTTTATTTCTTACCCTTGCTTATTTTCCTTCAAGGCATGGCAAATTTTTCTCTTATTCTTTTTCTCTCTCCTCTGTCACTTCAGACAGCTGTATTTCTTTTTTAACACACTTGTGATATTTTTCCCTAATGGTTCCACAGATTGGCAAAAAGATATGGAAAACATTTCTTTTGAGAAATGCTGAACACCTCAGCCTTTGTTTAGTGATGCAGAACTGAGGAATTCCTAATAGACGTCAGCCTAAATCCTGCTTCCCAAAGTAAAAAGCCCCTAGCTGTATAGACTCAACTGAATGTGAGTTTTATGTTGTTCTGATGGAAGGAAATTGAGTAAAATTGATCAAATAATACATCTGATAATAATCAATCTGTTATCAGATATTATCCTTTCAAATTTTTATAAAACAAACCATTATGAACCATTAAAAAATACGTGTGAAAAATTATGAGGTCCACAAAAATTACGAACTGACTTCATATTGATTTGAAAAAATATTCAAATAGCTTATGTATTTCCAGCTTTGATGTTAGATAAGATGTTGCCCGATGTATATTTTAGACTGTCTCCCTAAGTCAGAAAAATTTTGAAATATATTTTGACTAAACTCTCTGGTGTTTAAAAAATTTTCAACAGATTGAAACCCCTGGAAATATCCATATATGGCAATTGAACCCCAAATTAATGCTAATTTGGAGAAATACACATTTCTTTCTCTATGTTTCTTTCTATTTTTAGAGACCATGTTATCTTCTAGATATGCTAGATGGAAATGAGAAGTTAAACTTTGTGTTAGAAGAAGAAAATATGTCAGTCCACAGATGAATATGCAGTAATTACTGGGATATCTTTTTGTGTGTGTTTAACCAATGAATTATTTTTTTCATGGGAATATAGGAAAATAGAAGACTTTCAAGTATGCCAAATGACTAATCTTGGGAATTGTCCTTCACCCACTGAAGCTTTCCTTCCACAAACTGTGTTAGGTGTGGAAATTTTTGAATTACATGCTGTAATTACATGTTGGCAGAACTGCAGTAAAATTAAGGGCTTGAAAAATTAGCTTCCCATCCTTAGCCATTTCAGCATGTGCATAACTTTGCTCATATAAGTTATTCTAGTCAATGTTATAAAACATTTGCATCCCCAGGACTTCATTGGGTATTTGTTTATACATCCTGCAGGAAGAAACACTGTTACCTACTTTGCATTTTCCCTAAAATCTGCCATGAAAATCTATTCATCTGAAGGTCACTAGTAGAACTTCTATAAAATTCTAGACTCCCAACAATAAACAGCGTAAATACTCACAAAATGATTTATGCCATCCTAAGCTCCCATGGCATTGACCAATAAGATCCATAAAGGCACACAAAAATGATTTATGTCTCTAGATCCCCCCTGGTAAAAGAATAAGAAGGGAAAATGGAAAATTCAGGGACTTCCCCTTGAGTATAAACGTTCACTAGAGCAAGGAGAACATGGTCAAGTTTGAAAGTGTTTCTGTTTTAAACTGGTGAAAGAACTTTTCACTTTCTTACAGATACACAGTTTTCTAAGTATACATATTTTAGTTATCCCAGTAAACAAACTGTTACTTATCTCCACAGCTATCAAAAATACCATTGGAAGTTTGCAGGTAAAAGAAAGTATATGTATATCAGCTGTTCACAAGACTTAAAATTTCCTCCTCAGCTTTATCTAAAACACAGCAACAGAATTTATTCAAGACATATTTATGCAGTTTTACATTTCTGAAATTGTCTCCAAAGTACTCAAAACTTAGAACTGAATATAGTAAATTTGAGAATCTGTCCAGCATTTAATCTATATTTTAATCTATAGTAACATTGGAATACACTAATCAAAAATAATGCTAAAAATATTGTTAAGAATTTAAATACAGTCCTCCAGGAACTGAAACAATGCTTTAAATCCTTTTTTAGCTCTTTTACTAGCTTTTGACTCTTCCTGCAATTAGTTGAATAAGCTTTCTACTAGGTGTTAAAGATTTTTACAGAATTTTCCTTTTCCAGTGTGATACTATCAAGAAGTATCCCCTTTTAAACCCTTGTGCATGTTCATAAAGAGAATATAACCTGTCAGTTATCAAAAGAGAGGCCTCTCATAATCAATGTCATCTATTTTGATAATTTAAAAGTAAGTCATCTGGAATACAGGCAGTAATGCTCCTGAACTGAAATCCTCTTTTTACCGTTGTATCCTGCTCCGCATCCTGTTCAAATGAAAGTCAAAGCACTGACATAGAGCAATGTCAACTCCTCACACCTGAGAGGACCTTATTGAAATTTGTGGTCTAAATCAGGGTATGAATTAAAATTCTCTGCGGTTTCAGTGTTACATTACAGATGTAGAAATACATGAGAATCAGTCTGTGTATCTACTTTTATCCAAACTTTGAAGTAAATCTCATCTAGAATGAGATACCTTTACAACTTAGTTATCCATTTTTGTCCTCTGAGACCTTTTCATTCCAAAATGCAGTGATTATTCTAGGATTTTTTTATCTGCATGCAACACTCAGCTCTGGAATTCTGGTTCATTCTCAGAATCGATGTTTCTTAAAAATATCATGAACTATTATATGGGGAAACTTAAATGCATTTTCAGAAACAGATGAAACTACAAGCTTCCCAGTCATCAGAGATCAAAAAGTCTATCTCTAAAGGTGAATACTTGTTACTTTGATATTTAGACTCCTATGCAAGATTATTGATTTCAGTGGAGCTATGCAAATTAGTAATGAGTGTGGATCTGGCATTCACTCTTTCCTTTAATCAGTATTTCTAACAGATGATCTGTTATCGGAATATTATTAAACATTAGTCTTTTCAAGTACTCATTACCTTTCTACCAGAAACGGAACTTTTCATAGAACAATGAATAATATACCTACTTTTAGCAGTAATTGCTTTGGTGCTGTGTGCATATGAGAGTGAGGTGTACCAGCCTGCCAGAATATAAATGGGGTGAGATACATGGGGCACATTCTATATTGTGGATTTGTAATTAATAACCAGCAAACTATTGCTGAGCATTAGATTAGGAAAGGTGGGCATGAAATTAGGTCCATGACTGATAGCAGACAACCACTAAAATGAATTCTTAGCAAGACTGCTCCTGAAAATGTATTTGAAACAGAAATAATCTTTAATTTTTTTTATTAATCTAAATTTTATAGATTATAAATGACCTTAAATTAGGTTGCATATTTGAGGTAAACAGAAAATATCTTAATAGCAAGTGAAAATTGCAAAACATCATCCTGGATCTGACTGAATGTACATCATTGGCTAATGGATTGTGTCCTGAGATTGTTTATTTCTCTTTCTTCCCCTGGGAGTATTCTACAAGATACTAGTAACAACTTTAAGCAGGTTACTGAACATGATGGATGAACTGCCAGATATAGTTTGGAAAATCCTATACAAGAATCAGTCTGTCTTCCTTCTCACAAGCAACTATCCTTCCCTTCTGCTTAGTTATTTAAAAAAAAAAATCTGTTACATTTTGAGTAACTCTATATCATACAATTTCTATTTAAATTATTTTTAAAATCAATAAAAAAATGAATCATTAAGTTTTCCAAGCATGTGTGAACTTCTTCAGCAACTACTTACTAATACATACAGTATTCAGCTATTACAGTCTGAGAGGAAGCAGCCTTAAATGTCTGCTGTGGTATGCAACATAGAAAAAAATATTCAGGGAAATTTGGTTTATAGTGCTTGCTGCCCTTTGAGTATACATACTATAGATCCCCCATAGTTCTTGTTTATTCTGTTTGGTTCTTGGAGTAGAATCAGGCTGGGAGGCATATTCCTATGGTCATTGCACAGAACATGTGGGAAATTGGGAAAATGAAAAAGGAAGCCATGGTAGACAATGACTATATGATGAACAAAAGAAGTGCTGAAAATAGAGATAGGCACTAAATACCAACTTTTCCAGCTTTAGGGACCTCTCAATGTTCATGTATATAAACATTCTTTGGAAATAATTTACTGACAAATTTCTAAACATACTTTTAAATAAAGTGAGGAAATATGGAATTAAACAGCATTGGCACATGAAATTTACTTCCTCTCCATTTTACGCAATAGCAGAATACAAATCCTCTGCACAGCCTGAAGGAATTCCAGTATAATTCTCCTAGCAATGAACTCTTGAAAATGGCTGAATTACATTGTTATTATTACAAAATAGTTAAATATTCACTGAGCCTGAAAGACTGAGGCTTTGCAGTGCACTGAGTCTGGGAACAGCCTTAAAAAAAGAAAAGCTCCTAGAGATAAGAATTACATAAATTGGTCTGTCATGATCAAGTGGCTATCTCAGTTCTTGGGCTAGTCACCTGTACTTTAATTTGCTTGATGGCTCTGATTCTGTTAATATTTAAATCTGTCTTTGAAAGATGATGAAGAACAGGATAGGTGCCTGAGGACTGCAGAAAAGCCAATGTCACTCTGATCTTCAAAAAGAGCCAGAAGGAGAGCTCAGAAAACTGCTTGTCAGTCAGCCTCATTGGAGTAATGTCACAGATCATTCTGGATGTCATCTCCAAGCATCTTGAGGAAAGAAAGTTATCAGGATTGGTCAACATTCATTCACAGAGGGGAAATTATCCTTGACGAATATGATAGCCTTCTGTGATGGAATAACTGGGTGGGCAGATGAGAGGAGAGCACTGGATGTTGTCTACCTTGACTTCAACAAGGCTTTTCACACACAGAATCACACACAGAATAACCAGGTTGGAAGAGACCCACTGGATCGTCGAGTCCAACCATTCCCACCAATCCCTAAACCATGCTCCTAAGTACGTCATCCACCCTCACCTTAAACACCTCCAGGGACGGTGACTCAACCACATCCCTGGGCAGACCGTTCCAATGACTAACCACCCTCTCCATGAAGAATTTTTTCCTAATCTCAAGCCTAAATCTCCCTGGCGGAGCTTGAGGCCATTCCCTCTTGTCCTGTCTCCTGTCACTTGGGAGAAGAGGCCAGCCCCCTCCTCTCTACAACCTCCCTTCAGGTAGTTGTAGAGAGTAATAAGGTCTCCCCTCAGCCTCCTCTTCTCCAGGCTAAACAACTCCAGCTCTTGCAGCCGTTCCTCATAAGGCCTGTTCTCCAGCCCCTTCACCAGCTTCGTTGCTCTTCTCTGGACTCGCTCCAGAGCCACAACATCCTTTTGACACAGTCTCCTATAGCATCCTCATAGGCAAACTTGGGAATTGTGAGTTAGGTGAGTGCACAGTGATATAGACTAAGAACTGACTGGATGGCAGAGCTCAGAGGGTGGTGATGTGAGATATAGTCCAGTTGGAAGCCTGTAGGTAGCATTGTTCCCCAGCAGTCCACACTGAGGCCAGTCTTGCTCAACATATTCATCAATTACATGGATGAAGGGACAGAGTGCATCCAGAAAGTTTGCTGATGGCAGGAAAATTGGGAGGAACGGTTGATACACCAGCTGTCCTGCTATTAAGAAATACTTGGACAGGATGGAGAGTTGGGCAGAAAGGAACATAATGAAATTCGAAAAGGCAAGTGTAAGGTTCTGCACCTAGAAGGAATAACCTCATGCAGCACTGCAGGTTAGGGCTTGGCCTGCTGGAAAGCAGCTATGCAGAGAAGGACCTAGGAGTCCTGGTAGACAAGTTCACTGTGACCCAGCAATGTGCCCTTGCAGCCAGGAAGACCAGTGGTACTCTGGGCTTCATTAGGAATAGTGTGCCAGAGCAGGTTGAGGAAGAGAGATTCTCCTCCTCTTCTGCTCTATCCTAGTGAGGCCTCATCTGGAGTACTGTATCCAGTTCTGGGCTTCCCAATTCAAGGAATACAAGGAACTACTAGGGAGAGTCCAGCAGAAAGCCTTGAAGATGGTTAAGGGACTGGAGCATTGCTCTTGTAAAGAAAGGTTAAGAAATTTAGATTAATTTATTTAGCCTGGAGAAGAGAAGACAAGACTGGAGGAGATCTTATAAACGTTTACAAATATCTAAAAAGCAAATTTCAGGAGGATAGGTCCAGACTTTTTTCAGTAGTGTCTAGTAAAAAGAAAAGAGGCAATAGGTACAAACACAGGAAGTTCCACCTCAACATGAGGAAAAACTTCTTTACTGTGAGGCTTTTCAGAAGGGTGGTGAAATCTCCTTCTCTAGAGATATTAAAAACCTGTCTGGACATGTTCCTGTGCAACTTACTTTAGTAGGAGGATCAGACTAGATAATCTCCAACCCTGACCATACTGTGATTCTGTGATTCCATAAAGCATTATGACAATGCCACACTCTTACCCTTGATTTTCATTCCTAAATAGCCCACAGACTGCTGGCTAGGCCATTCTCCTGGATGTCAGGCTCTTACTTCTCCTAGGTATTGACTACTTACCATCAAATACTTAACGATTTTCCTAGGGCCACCAGATCAGATATCCAGAAATTTGAATTTTATGTCATCATTGGGCTGATGAAATTAGAATTCTGTGTTTCCTTCTTAAAAATGTCCTAACAAGTAGCGTATAAACTGAAGTACTGTAGGAATATTTCTTTCTTTTGCTCATGAAGTTTGCCACTGTACAGAAAGGAGCAGTAGTTTGCATTATGCTGAAATAAACACAGAGTAAGGAAAAGATATTTTACTTTGGTTTTGGACACAAAATCAGAGGTACTTAGATACACAACACCAATTTTTTATTTCAGGTTATTATTGAGTATTGCTTAAATAGGAGAGAGTAAATATTTACTAATTCTCTTACTATTCAGATTCTATGACTCTTCATAAAAAAAATTCTTCTGGTGTTAATGATTTTGTAATGAATGCATCCATGGAAATTTGATAATAACTTAGAATTCAGAAAAGTACAGTTATTTAATTTTCATGATAAGCTTCTTCTTTTAGAAATGTAAACCACAAAGAGAAAGCTGTAAGTTAAAGACAAATATAAATGAGGAAAAAAGAAAAACAAAAGCTAGTTAAGAAGAAATTAAAATAATTGCATCAAACAAAATCTAATTAAGAGCACAAATAAAGATTCTGTTCAGTGATACATGTGATCATAATGTAATAACAATATGCTTGTGATATGTAGTCTTGTTACTTTATGAAATGTGAACTAAGTTCACAGAACCTGTTTAAGTCAGTACAATATTAGCTAAGTCCACTATTTTATTTTAATAAATGGGCCCCTTGTTTACAGCAATATTTTAATTCTAAATTCTCTTCACAATCTAAAAAAAGTGTTTAATTGCTTTAATGATATTAGCTGTCTCAGCCTTTATTACAACACTGGACATAATTACCCTCTTTTAAGGTAATTTATAGACCTCATTAACACTCTTGTCTCTCTGCTGTGATTAAAAATCTCCTAAGAATTGAAATATCTCTGAACAGTAAGAGAATTATTGTGATTTATTGTTCTCCATTGCTGAAGAGAACAAAGCTGATTTATTGTGGCTGGTCCCTGCTGAGGTGACTAGAATTTGACTAGGGAAGGGGAAGTCAGGAGCTCTTGGTGAAGAAGTTTACTCCTCTCCATCACAGAGCTGCAGTTTAATATGACTCCTGTCATTTGCTTCCACAGGAGCATGAAAAAAATCTCTGGTGAATAAACCCCACAGGAATAAGCTCAAAAAACTCTCATCTTTGCAAAATAGAAAGTAATTATATTCCTTTATTGGAACTGAACCCCTTTGACAAACTATCTTAAAGGACTCAACAAGGTGGTGATAGTATGTTTTTTACACAAAAAATATTTACAGTAATGAGAGACCTTGGATTTACTGGTTGCATAGAAAAGTATGCTGTCCATATATCATTTACATTTTGTCTATAAGTAGAAGGGAAGTTAAGTTTCATTTATTTACAAAGGCAAATAAAATGAAACAAAGAAACTGATTCAACAGTACAAACCCACAGCTTTTGTAAAATCTAGTGTCATCTTTACTTTTTCCTGTAAACAACTGTGTAATTCTATACATTTTACAGAATGATCTATTCCCAAACACAAGCAAAAATAAAGCCAAGAAAGTCACTAGTAATCTATTGACATTTATTTGTAGACCTGAGGAAACTCCTGTCCTGGCTGTTCAGTGTACAGGAAGTTTGTGAAATAAACAGGAGAGCAGGGCCACTGCCTTCATATACTGGTGGAGATGGTATACAAGGTTTGATAGAAAAAACCTGAGACTAATGATACATCTTGGGAACCAGGTATGGGAGGGGAGAGACAAAGAGATGGTTTTAAAACATGTTCTAACCTGTCACACTGTGACAAGGCTCAACTCAATAGCTTCACTTAGTACAAGTCATTATGGATGTTTTCTTATTAGTGCGCAACAACCCACAACACTTTGCCTGGAAGCAGTTTTTGGCTAATAACAACATCACCGTGCTTAAGTACCCATTCTGTTCACCAGACCTGCCTTCCTCTTCCCAAAGATCAAGTTGGTGCTCAAAGGAACCCATTTTTTGTCAGTAGAAGACAAAATGGAGCAAAACCGGAGTTCTTCACCAACCTTTCAGAAAATGATATGTGGCATTGCTTTGAACATTTGCAGCATCATACGTAGCTGTGTGCCAATTCAGAAGGAAACCATTTTGAAGGCAATTGTAGGTGATTTTTCAGATTTGTTAAATAAAAAGAGTTAAAGAGTCTCTTTGTGTTTATGTAATCTCCTTGTAGCCAATGCAGAGCATCCAGAATTAGAGAATTAGAGCCACTGGCAAAGGGTCTTTCCACAGACCTGAATGCTGCAGATCTACTGTTGTATGCAAAATATACAGACTGTATCCCCTGAAAGCACGGGGGTATTCTACTCTTCACAACTGTGCAATATGCATGGTTTAATGAGAGGCTGTTATCTTTAAGTAGGAATTGTATTCCTGAAAATGTGTTTCCCTTTTTCCATTCTCAACTGACTCAATAAAGCCTGGTGATTTCTGCGTAGAAACTCTGTTATTCCTACACGGGTGGCTCATAAAAGCCTCTGCTTCACTCCTATCATGACAATCATTCCAGGGAGATTTTGTAGCCCTTTGGGAAATACCAGCAAGCACTGAATGAAAGACCTTGTTCCCTATGGGTCATCCACTGTTTCCCATACTTCATGGTACATCTACATACTTCTACATAAAAAAATGAACTCAGAGATTAATTTCTTATAAATAACTTCAGTTGAGTATTTAGCTCTCCAGACAAATAAATGCTATTCAGCTATATTTTTAATATGAGATTGCCTTGGTTGTTTTTCTGAAAAATAACTGTTCAGTGTACTTCTCTGAAGCTATTTATGAGAATAAAATAATAATTAAAAAATTGGTTTTGAGCACATGTTTGTATGGTTTTCCCCATCCTCACTATGAATATGGATATACTTACTCTGCAAAGCAACATATATTGCAAATGAATTATCCAATGGAAAACAGAATTCCAAAGAGTGTAAAAATTAAGATTTTATGACTGCTGAAGAAACATTAATTTGCTGTTGTTGAATAAATTGTCAGTCAATTTACAGCAAGTTTCTGTTTCTCATGGAACTGGTATTTTATTGCAGTATATATACCAATATGGTAGAACATTGCATGTGTATGATTTGCATACATATTTCTAAGTAAAAAACCAGTTCCAAGTAAGAGTGAGAATAGTTCTGGTTCCGTTCCATTAAAACTGTACCAAACCCATTATATTAATTTTGTATTATTTTAATAGGTTTATAATAAATTTAGATATGTTCTAAATGGTGTTACAGAGAACATTTCCTCTTGATTTGTACTTAATAGAAATGATATTAATGTAATAATGTTTCACCAGAAAGCTGAAGAAATGTAGGAAGAATAAGGATGGGAAGTAACATTCAGTTGGTCAAATTTAGAGATACTAATATGCACGTGCAATTCTGGGATATGCACCATGTACGGTGGAAAAAAAAACAAACCCACATAGATATGCATATTCCATTTAAAAAAAAAAAACAAAAGGAAAACAGAAAATCCTTTACACTAATTGTTCTAATGAAATTCTAGGATATTATTTTTTGAATTATATTAATGCTTACTGTTTTAATAAAGCATTTTATATACTCTAGTACATAAGACATTCTTAATATTAGTAACACCAGTTTGCAATGAAAATTAGCTTTCAGATTACAATTTTTTAAGAAGATACATATCGTATACACTGCAAAATGTAGTTTTCATGTGTGATGTGAGAATTAAGTGAGAAAATGTGAAAGATGTGTGAAAATCTTTTAACCCTGTGAAGACGCATAATTTACATGTTATTAAAAACACAGCCTTTGCTGAATGATTAAATGCTTTTTGACATATTTTATCTTTTGCTATAGATATAATATCAATCTATATCTATACCTATATATAATATTTGTTACACTGGAGAGAACAGTTTAATATGTACGGAATGTTTTAAAAGGAAATAAACATGCATGAAGTAAAAAGAGAAAAAATGGTATCAATTACTTAAACCAAGATGGTTTGAGGTGCCAGCAAGAACTGTGTTTGAATAGACTGCAATATCTGTTCTAATCAACATAAACTAATCTGTCCAAAAGATGACAATTCAAGTACTTATTACACTGATTATACTGTTTCTCCCAGTAGAAATCTAATTAATATATATATGCAATATATATGCAATGCACAAACTGTATTCTACCTTGAAGAGTTTGCAGTCTCAAGAAGATAACTATTAGGAATAGAAGACATTCGTATTCTTGTTTTACAGGGAAGAACTGAAATACTTTTTTTCTGTGATAGAGCTGAGGTCACTAATGTCAGTGCAGAAATCGAAACTGAAACACAATTTCTCAAATTCTTTTTCCGATGTTCTAAGCACAGAAAATTCTTTAATCAATCTAGATTAACAAATTAAATTTTAAGGTTCTTCTCTTCAACCATTAAAACTCAATTCCTTTCTTAAAGCCCTAGGGTTAAATACTGCTGCTGAGCAGTTCCAGCTTTCTCCTGAAGCTAACAGAATTAACAGCATCCAGTCCAACAGAAAACTCATGAAATGTAACATTCTCAATCCAATTTCAAAAAAGCTTCAGTAGGCACACATAGTGCAGAAAAAAACACCCTACCTCTGGAAGATTATTTGAATTCTCCCTGCTGCCTGATGAAGTCCTGTCATTTTTTTCATCCTCAATGCAACACCCAGAATGTGATTTACTGGAAATACAAGTCTTTTAGGAAAGAAGCTAAATGAGAGACAGAAAATTAAAGGTTTTGTAACGTTTATACAGACACTACTTTTGCTAGGGTCAGCATATTTTGTTTAAGTTTAAATGAATCAAGAAACCCAAACTATTCCAATGTAACTGATATCTACTTAAACTCCTCTGTTGATCCTGATCCTGACATTGGACTCACATCCCACAGTGCATCTTACGATATTCAACTCAGTCATCAGCTCAAATGTGTAAATTTTTTTAAAGGTAATTTTAAACTAACAGAAAATAAATGGTAAAAAATAATAAAAAAACCATGTTTTTAATATCTTTAAAAAAATTTAGCTTTAGCAGACAGAAAAACATGTCTAGCCATGGTCAGAAGCCAGTTTCTAAGAGGAATACTTTTGTGAAAATCTCTGTTTCACTGTTTTTTTGCATTTGACTTAGTCATGACTACAAAAAACTACCACAAGTTGACTCAGGAATATTTTGTTCTCTAACTATATCATAGTATTGTAAACTTCACTTATAGTGTCAACTCTACATTTAATTTATGGAATCACAGAATCATTATAGTTGGGAAAGATCTCTAAGATCATCCAGTCCAACTGTGAAACATTATCTTCTAAGTAGCCAGACTGATAACAAATAAGTAGGTGTTAATATATGCACAAATCAGTATCGGGGACTGAGAAAGAGAAAGAGTAGGGGCCACATAATACATATATCCCAAGGAAAGTAGTACTTGCTGATTTTTTTTTTTTAAATAAAGATTGCTTTTCATAATTTTTAAAAGAGTATTTTTCATTGAAGAGTTTGCTTTCCCTTGATTTGTGTTGACAAAAGAACTGAATACTCAATAGTGTGCAAAAATACAAAAAAGATATTTTTTGTATCACATCAACATCTGAGCATGAAGTAACCTCCCATTAGATGTTCTAGTACATTTTCTAATAAGAATGTAGCCATACACCCTGTATACTTCAAAATGCACAAAGTTATGCATATATAAAAACAAAATAATGATTTAAGCAGAGAAATGGTTAAGAAGGAGCCTTATTCTGATCATTTTCAAAAGTATTTGGTCTTACAGCTACCTGTTTCTGCTTTCAAAATGGGTGGTTTTTATTTAGAACACAAGGACACTCTTTTTAACTGCTGTATAGTCCTGCCAGAAACAGTGCAGATGATATCAGCAGCAGTTTACACAGGAAGAACAGCTTTAGAAACTGTCACTATTCTTTTGTCTCTTTGCTTATTGTTTCTGCAGCCTTTGTACAAGATCTTGGCTTGAAGCCTACATTTTAACATGCACTGACAAGCTTGGGGTTCTTTTTATTTTTTCTGCTGCAGTAGAAACAAAGTGAAAGTCTGTATTTTGGTAAAATAGGAATCACTGTTTAAATAGGAACATCTTAAGGAGAAGAAAAAGTATCCGATGAAGAAACAAAGTTGGAGAGGTGGAAAGAAATTAATGGGGATATACTGAGACTAAACACTAGTCTTTTTCTTCTGATGTCATAGAAAAACTCTAAGAACTGGCTTTTCCTGTTTGCATTGGAGAAACCAGTAGAGATCAAAAAGATAAAGGCTCACAAAGTAAAACTATAAGGAGAAAAACTCATAATACAAAACCAAGGACTTTTTGGGACTAGAAAATCTAAGCAATAAAAAAATAGCTTCTGGTTTAGGAGTTAGTTTACATAGTAATCTTAGTTTCTCTATATCTCAGGTTTCTTGCTTTCTCACATTTTTTAATGCTTGCTTAGGCCAAGGAAATTGTTATTCTAATGTATTCATATAGCAAGCATGCAACCCTGTGACGACTCGACTGTTTGCATTATGGTTGCTTGTGTAAAAAATCTTAAATAAAAAACAGCTAAGGATGAGGGGATGTTGAATTGCTGAAGACAGAAAATACTTTGGGAAGAACTAAAAAAATTAAACCTCAGAAAGAGGTTCTTCTATGAGTATTCCATAGCCCTCTTTAGTTGACAGCTAAACAATAGATTACATCTCTATCGCTCAATTCATCCCCTGGGCCAGGAAGCAAGAGTTGGGAAAGGAAAAGAAGACCCAAATGTTGAAATGGAAACAGGTTTAATAAAACAATAAAACTAATACTAATGATAGTATGCAAAATATACAAACCAAATACTCAGTCTGTTCCTGGGAACATGAGCTACTAGCAATGACGGCCAGATAGTGGAAACACCAGGAGCAGCAGATCCTGTGGTGCAGATGCCGCTGTTGTTGCAGTGAGACCACAAAACCTGGAACTGGGCTCAGAGCAGGAGTGCCACAGGCGAGGGACTGCCAAGGGCACAGACTGAAGAGGAAGAGACTGTGTCCCAGGAAAACTTCCTGATTTGTACAGAGGATGTTGTCTGTGATATGGAATATTTCTATTGGACTGTTTGGGTTATCTATCCGAGATCCGCTTCTCCCTGCTTTATATGCTTGATCACTTGTGAAGCATGAAAACCTGAGAGAAGTCCTTGGTTTCCCTGGAAACAGCGTTCCTTTTATACCAGCATCTAGCCTTGCCTAAACACAAACCAAAACAACAGATATTATCAACTTTATTCCTATATTAAACTTAAAATGCTGCAGCTACTAAGTACAGATAGTCTAGAATAAAATTGATTTTATCCCAGTCAAAACTAGGACAATAATTTGTAAATGGTACAGAAGTTATAAAGAAAGTTAATTTTCTCCTTGAAATTTTTTTAATAAAAGTTAATTTTCTCCTTGAAATTTTTTTAATAAACTAATTATTTGTTTCACATTGAGCTGATTCCAAATAGCTTCTAAGGTATTCTTTCTTCATATTTTTTTTTCCAGATTTAAGAACTGATTTCTAGAGGTACGAAGAAAAAAAAAACAAAGAACAAAAGCAGAACTAAAAAGCCTTACTGAGAAGATACAAGTGCACTATCATTCAAAATATTTCTTAGAACTACCAATGACATTTAAATCTACAAACTGAACATTTTTTAACACAAAGTCAAGGAAAGTCATGGGTTCTCATGTGATCTTCAGGGTGTATGTCAATAGTTTCCTACTTTTTTGAGTGGCAATAAGATATGAAGGGAATATGGATGGCCTTAGTTCAGATAATTGTGGTAGTTTCCTCTTTCATGTATGTGAGAAAACATTCCCTGTTTCAAGTCACAGCAGCAAGGCAGTGCAATTCTCAGTTTCTAAGGATCCTACAAGTACAGGAAACATGTCTGCCTGATTCAGAAATTTCTGTTGTTTCATCATACAAACTTTTATTCGCTTTTATATTCATACATGGATATATAGACTTACACAAAAAAAATGTTCTTTTTGTCAGTGAGCAGATAGTAAATTGCAATGCCATCAGTGCCACTGAATAGTCTATTCAGTTTCAATTCTTTTCTGCCTTTCAACTTCCCTGTCAGGTATGCATAGAAGCATGTCCTATTCCATGCAACATTTTATAGCTGTCATGAAATTATTCTGACTCTTTTATATTATTGAGGAAATTAATTGGAACATCTATGGTTCTGAGTGCTGTGTGTAGAGGAAGTACAATAAATTCTCATTACAGAAAAATAGTCCATAACACACCTGAGCAAAAATAAAATGGAATATAGTCCTACAACAGAAATCGTCAATCTTTTTGTTTTCAATGAGTTTCGAATCAGATGCAAAGATAAAAACTACTGTGTAATTGCAATGTGAGATAGGACTTATCAGATGTACCTCTGCTTTTTCTGTGACTTGTGAGCATGCCCCGATACCATAATAAAACCTTGAGAAGGAGGGAAAAAGAAGGAAATGTAAGGTGGGAAGAAATCTAAGGTAGGAAGAAAATTACAAATAATAATAAAATTCCATGAGATCTTCCTGCTAGTAATATTGACTCTTGAAAAAAGAGGGACCAGGAGTACAGATTGTTTTGTGACATGACTGGATTGGTAACATATGAAATACCTAAGCTCTTATTTGCTACTTATAGACTGAAAGATAGGAACATTTTCTAATACAAACAGTGAAGACATGGGTATGAAACTGCTTGCAATGGCTTAAGGGTAGATGCAGCCTAGTTACTTTGCTGTGAAAAATAAATAGCTATAAGGAAACAATCTGTTAGATAACTCTCTGCAGACTGAAATTTACATGAGTTCCATGACAAAGAAAAGAACAAGAGTAGGAGAGACTGAAAGTAAATTACAAAATGGGAAAAAGTGTTCTTTACAGTGGAATATCATAAAAGATAAGAATAAAAGGCTGCCTGAAGTGAGTCAAGGCTGATGCTGTGGCAGAGAGGAGGCTATCATGTGGAGAGCATAACTAGAGTGCAATTGAGCTGTCAGATAAATCCTGTGTCTCATGAGTGAACTCACAAGATTTTGTGACAATTTCTTAAAAAATAATATTCTAGATGATGATCACCAATATTTGGAAAAAAACCTAGAAATCCTTCCAGGACAAATGGACTTCCAAGTTTGTGTAGCTGCCACTTAAGAAACAATACTAGGTAAGTATCAGCAGGTATAGAAACGAGGGATGATTGCCAAGTAGAGCTGAAAGAGCTTCATCCAGACGGTAGAATTAAAGATGATTCCTAATCATCTTTTGGTAATATTAGGCCTTTAGTCTTTACTTATTTTGCTCAGCAGGCTTTTCCCATTTCTTCTTCACTAGCAAGACTGCATGGGCTGTCACTTCTCTGTAACAAACTATAGCCCAGCAGGTGGGAACTTCTGGGAACTTGAAGTGCTGGGCATTAAGTGGCAGGGACAGTCAGTTGCCCCTGGGCTTAGGAGAAGTAGTTATTGAACTCTATGTGCAGGCACCAGTTCACTAGATATTTTTGACCATTCTTTATCATTTCTACGATGATATCTGATGTGCTTAATCTTGCCTTGGCACTGACCCCTCCTGAAAAAATACCTCGTTCTCTGCTGCAGACCCTCATCTCTGTCCTCAGATCCTGCTTTATACTCCTGGTGCTGCCCCCAGAGCAGTGACAGCACTTTTGTACTGACCCTAAGTCTAATCCATCACTGCTTTACTGAGTTCTTTTTCTTTCTACAGCTCACCAGTGCATGTACCACATTGATTGAATGATGAAGAATATTTCATGAGACTTTTCTTCTAGATTTTCACATTTTGTTCTCTTAATTCTCTTTTGGAATATTACCGTAAAGTTATGGATTGGCCTTAACAGCCATCATTGTGAAAACTATATGGTTTTTTTCCTTGACATAGACTAGGTATAAACAATGAAAAAACTGCAGTCACTAAAATAAATATATACATAAGAAGGGGAAGGTGGAAATCTCGTATGCTCAGAATTCAGAATATTATCTAGCAATATAATTTTTCTCTTATTTTTTTCTAGAATTGAGTATTGTAATCTCTAAATTTGATGTAAAAGGAAAAGAATGTGAAAGGAATTTTGGTATATAAATGCTGTCCTCAGTTTGTTGATGATGTAAAATAAAAGATGAACTAAATTTATTTTATTAAGTTGTTGGTTTGAAAGCCTAATGATGACAAACTAAATGCCAGTGGCATTTCTGATAGCACTAATATCTATTTTAGCAGAAACATCCATCAATGACAATTATTCCAGCTGCCTTCTATTCTTCCCAGGCATCAGAATCCCCACTTATCTCTTATTTAGACATAAGAAACTCCAGCTTTCCTCAGACAGTTCTATAACAGAAAATATGGCCTAGTGATGATTATTATCCTTGCATCACTATAGATTTATTTCAGTCTTTAATGTACTCTGATAACATATAAATTTGTATAAAGTTGATTGAAATTAGTTGCCTCTTTTTTAGTATATTGAAGTGTGAATCAGGCCCAAGAAAAGTATAATTAGAGATTGGGATACTTATTCTGCACAGTACTAGTATGAAAGCATCCCGATCTCTGATCTTTTTTCTGCTCAACTCTTTGACTTGAATTAAAAAAAAAGAACTCTTATAATGTATTTATCTGCCTTCCTGCTCATAAGTCAAGTAAGTATTGACAAAGACTCACACTATACAGAAGTAGTATTAAAATACTTTGAGAAAAGCCAGAGAATTTTCCTTAGTGCAGAAAAAAAGGTACATGCACATTTGCAAATTTCACATATAAACTGATGCTGTGAGAGTAAAATGAATAATCCTATAAAAGGATTATTCATTTTACTCTCTTGTCAATTTTGCTTTTGTTCCAATAAGCTGAATGTTTTCTTGGCTGTCACTAACAAGGCTAATCTCACTTAAAAAGTCTGCTCTTTATTAATCCTAAAACTTTTAGAAATAACTGTTCAAATACATAGTGTGCACCTTCAGAAAGAGCAAAATATAATACATAGCACAACAATAGAATTATGTATGTGATGACATTTTTACCAATTCGTTATTCATGAAGTTCTTGAAATAGTTTGAAAAACTTCATAATTATTCATAATTTGGAACCTTTAATATATATATTTTTTGTAATAAGTTACCACTTGTTTAATAATGTCATAGTTTCCTATGTTATTTAGGTGTTAGCCACCTTAATTACAGTAAAATGCAAGCAATCTGTTCAAGGTATGAAGTTACCAAGAACCAGCATAACCTCTCTTTCTGCCCAGCTTCCCTACCCAGCTCCTGGTGCCCTTATCCACTCCACAGGTTTTCAGTTGCCAGCTGGTCCAGCTTGATTCTCGCTAGCAAACACATACACACTCACACACTCATCCTTCTTGCACTCCACATTCACAAATCCCCTGGAATACCAACACACCCTACTACCTGCCTGATATTCCATCCTGGACTTGAAGCCCCACTACTCGCTGGTGAGTCCATCTTCAAGTTAGCCAGAGAATACAGGTGCACACCTCACACACAGCAGGACTGAGGAAGAAGATATTTGCTCCCAGCAGCTGACACATGGGCTGTGACATGAAGTCACCACTGTGCCATCTGCACTGAGACTCTCACTCACCTCACTCCTGTCAGTATTCTCCAGTAGCTGGTTTTTTTGGGCCAGGGAGCCCACACCCCTGCTCTGACTCCAGTAGCCACCATCTATTTTCACTCACGCACATACAGATCTCACCAGCAGAGATCTCACCTCCCTGCTTCCCCTCCCGCTGCACATCCCCCGTGGATCTGTTCAGCTCCATCTATTCCTCTATCCTTTCCAGTCTGAATCTTCCTCTGTTTATAGTCTTATCAGTCCAAAATTCCAGGCTGATCTTCCTGCCTTGCTAGCCCATCAATTAAAGTGGCTGGTGAGGCTGTTTTCTTGTTGTTCTCTCCATGTTAGTTTTGTCAGGTCTGTGTCTCTTTGTATTTTTTAACTTATCTCATCCTTTTTGCCTTAGTTTCCTAGCTGACCTGCTCCCCAACCGGATATCTTCACTGAAATAAACTTACTCACACTCTCACATGCCCTCATCAATTACTGTCACTGATGGGGTCTGGGTCTCATCACTCCCTCTCTTACTATTTGTCCATCAGGTTTATGTCCCTGCGCGTTCTTGCTTATGGCTTCCTCCCTTTATTATTGCCCCTCCTGGAAATGAAAAAGGTCCTTGACCAGACAGCCTTCACTCTCTTTCCACATACGCTTACAACACAATCTTACAGTAAAATTGCACTGGGAATAGGAAAGAGTTGCACTATTAAAGCACTGATTATAAGTCAAGGATGTGAATGACTATCTCCCTCTCCAGGCTGGTGTGCCCTGAAAGACGGCTCTTCCCTTATTTCCTGCTCAGACCTTAGTCTCACAGTGAGGTTAATTAGCTGGACCCAGGGTAGCACTAGAAAGATTCATTGCTTAGTAACTTGCTGGCAAAGCTCAAATTAGTGTTTTCTGAAGCAGTATAAACCCTACATCTGTATTTTAATATGAAAACAGCCTTCTGACTCGCAGAAATGTGTGTAAACAATAAGCACGCAATCTAAATAGCTCTGTTTGAGCCATTCATTCAAATTTTGCATTTTGCTTCAGCTTGACACAAATTTTATTCTTCACTGTTCTGTACAGATACACTGCTTAGTTTTAAGGTGCTGTGTTTTCTTCTGCTGTCTCAGAGCCATTTTCTGTGCTGTTGGATATTTTATTCTGTTAATTTGGCTATATGTAGGCAAGAAGCTTATTACTTGTTCCATTCTACCACTCCTATAACTTTTCCTTTGAAGAGAGGCATTTAGAGGTTTCAGTGACAGTTTCCAGTGATGAGGCTTAGGAACATTCTGTTTTTACAGTGCACTGTGCTGAAGTATTGAGTTTCTGAGCTACTGATCTGTAAGGTTTAGTTCAAAAGCAAGTTTACCACCTTCAAAAATGTTTTCTATTTTTGCCTGATTCTTTTTAAATAATCCATCACAAGATTTATGTTGACTATGTCTAGAATCCACCATTCTATGTCAGTTTAGTATAAATTTGGTTTATGGAGTAACAACAAAATAATTTAGCTGAGGACATATAAGCCTTTGTCTTGCTCAAAAGCTATGTCCCTCTCACTCATGAAAAATGGTAACTGAGTCACATCACTGCTTCCACTGCAGCCTTAACATGGTAACTTCTTAAGCCTTTTTTTACTGGAAAAAAAGAGAAAATGAAAAATAAGATTAATTATACTCCTTGAGAACTATTTGAAACTCATAATTACATTTTCTGCTAAGCAGTTCAGAATTTTATGTTATAGCAGGTCAGAACAACATTATATATTAAATTTGGGATTTCCTACAAAACAAAGTATTTCAGACTATAATACTATACAGATTCCCTATTCAAATATAATTTTTCCTTTAAAAACATGCTATGTTTTAATTATTGTATTTTGATCATGTTTCAGAGATTTTCTGTCACAGTAATCATAACATATAGAGTAGAAATGATATTATTGTGGCATATTGTGAGATCATATGATGTATTGACAGTATTTATATGGCACTGTATAATTTTTCACAGCATAATCTAATATTAAATATATCCTATTAATAATTTTTACACAGGCTTATTTTGTAAGCATTTACTTAAGAAAGGCTGGAGTTTACCTGAGAAGCTAGACATGGATATATTTAATCTGGATTTAATGAAATGTCTGGGCACTGAGGTACTAGTAAAAATAGCAAATACGCAAATATACATTGGACAATTCTATGTAATTTATGGATATTTGATATGTATTGAAGTAAGTTAGTGACTAAATTTTTAGATAGTGTTGCTAAAATGAAATGCAATGAAATTGTCATTGAAATGACAATGAAATTGTCATTGGGGAAGTTACTTTTCTCACAGATTAGAACGGTAGATTCTGTTTTCCTACACATGTAAGAAAACTCACAGATCTAATAAAAATCCTCTACTAAGTTATTTGCCTACTGTATCATCTTCTTAGTTATAGCTTACAGTATATGTCTATCAACTTGTTAAGATGGCTGTAAAATGTGTAAGCGCATTAATTGGATATGAGAACCATTCTGAATGACATACAATAGCAGAACGCAAAAACTTAAATACTTTTAAAAACATATAAGCACACATTAACTTTAACAAATAGCAAAAATTAGGATACTGAATATTTAAAGGATTGTTATACAGAAAGTTTGATTCCTAAGACCAGGTCTGACTCTTTACTTGCAGAATTCTTCTGCTTTCACAATTTTTCACAGGCATGGGTGAAGACAGCTGTTATTTTGGATGCTGCTGTCTATGCCTAGACTGTGTGGGAGGAAGCACCCCAAGAGGAGATATGCTTGCTTTGCCAACAGTAGCTGCAGCAGGAGATCCAGGCACTGCTAAGACACTGTCTGCAGAATGTGTAGAGCACTGCACAACTAGCAAGTCAGTCTACTGTCAAAGGTACTTACACAGACTGTCCACAGGCTGCCTCTGAGGCATCTACATGAAACAAAGAGGAGAGGAACAAGCCATTAATACAAATGCAACTGCTTGAAATACCTTTTAGAATGCTATACCCACATTGCTCTAAGTTGAGAAATTTGCATTGTGCTCATACTTCTATTATAAATAAAGTTCAGTTGTAATCTAGTGAAGAAAAATTTTAAAAGGCTAAAGGAGCTACCTTTAATGAAGTCTCTTGATCTTTGATATTAAGTCTACTCATGCAAAGGAGAATACCTCAGAATAAGAGTTAGGTCGGAGAAGGAAGATATAATTAGAGGTGACTAAAGGATTTAAGAAAGATTTGATAAAACAGCAAACAACATGAAATAAATAGCTGCAAAGGGCAGGATCTTTGACAAAAGCAAATCACACATCAAAAGGTCGGGCCATTTTATTACTTTTACCTGGGACAATCTGTTCTATCAAGCTTATGTATTTTCTGTTCATTAGGTAGGTTGTGGTCTTGCTCCACTGATTGTCCCCATTATATCTGTTACTTCATATCCAAGCTTGGCTCTAAGTATGAATCAAACAGTTTCAAGTCACAGATATCCAGGCTAGACCAGAGCACTTCCTTTGACTGATGCAAGTTTGAAATAGACTATGACTATATTCTGTGGTGGATTTGAATCCTTTTGCTTGCTGCAATTCTCTAAACATGTCAGCAGAGTTTATGATTTCTTATTTGAGCTGGCAGTGCCATTTCATACAGCCAGGTTGTCAGACCCCATATCCTTGGGCTATTATCTTACACTTGGGCCTCTTTTGACCTGCAGGCTTGAAAAATGGGGATTTTTCTATCTGTGCAGTGATCTGGAGGGCAACAAGATCATTCTCAGAGCAAAAATCAGAAGCAAAATTTGTTCTGCCCTTCAACCAAAATAAACAGACCTAGATACAACAACAGCTGGGATCAGGGAGTGCAACTTCCAAAGGTTACAGGAAACAGATTTCAGTCTGTACAGATCACAATCTGATCCCTGAATACAGCCAAAGTTATTCTGATCTGATCCTACACACACACCAACACCAGATCAGGGAAACGGCAAGGCAGATGAGAGAGAAGGGAAAAAGAAAGAAATCTCCACTTTGATGGACAGCAGCAGTTCCTCAGGAACATGTGGTTGCTGCAGCAGCTTCTTCCAGGCTGGATGGTCCCCAGTGGTCCCACTGAAGTGATGTGCGAAAGAGCACACTGCATGGCTCCTTGCAAGTTCTGTTATAAGACCAGTCCATCCCTCATCAGCACGTGAGACTGGTCTTGCCAAGTGTGTGCAGAAGCTCCATTGGGAGGGTCTGGCCTTGGCTGTCTGGCGGATGGAGGAAGAGTGAGGCACTGCCCACCAATACATCATCTCCCTCTGTAGCAGCAGCTCAGGACATTGAGCCTGGCCCAGCGAGGGAAGCAACACTTACTGCAAAGAAAGAAGAGAAGTCAGGCTTTCCATAGGACTAACACAAGCCTAAATAAAATCTAAATAAAAAGAGTGAGAAGGTAGTGTTCACTTCATGGAATACTCTTGCAATGTTGAGTATCAATGGGATCTGCCTTGAAGGCCATGAAATTTAGCATGAAGGCCATAAAATTTAGCATAAAGGCCATCAAATTTCTGTACCACTTGGCCAAGAATCCAAGGGGAGTTGTTCAGCATGACTAATACAGAAGGTAGAGGTGTGCTGCAGATACCAAATACGTATTGAGAATAAAGTAAGATGATAGCTGACAAGTTGCAATAGACAATCTGATTCAAAACCAAATGTAAATTCCTTGGGATACTGCAATAGCAAGTGAAGGTAAATTAAGAATAATATCAGTTTATATTAAAATATTGGACAATAATTTGGGACAATTTGTCTCATGTTTCTAAGCAACTCAGTCATCCCTGCAATGGGACAGGACATGATAAGGAAACCACTGTACCTGTCTCAGATTAAGCTAGTCCCATTTTTTAAAAATAGACCTTTGAAACTTTAAACCTTCATACTATATAACTCACAGTTGCAGCTTGCTTTTCAGGATGCAGTTAAAGGAATGATAAGTGCATTGAATCAGCTGAGCATGTAATGCAAATACTTTTTTTCAGGTTAAATGGCCTTTAATGATTGTGGTACAGGCTAAAACTACTCCTTGCAAGACAGAACACCCAACCAGGCTCTTGTTAGTTTGATTTTATACTTACTGGTTCTCCTTGTCTTATGACTTCCTTTTCCTTTCCTGGATTTTTATGGATAGAGATTAAGTTTTACAAAAATTGGTAAGAAGTGCAGGGAACTGCTTGCTATCGAGCAGTAAGAAGTGGGAATCCAAGAGCAATAGTTGTCTTTGCCATTACAGGACCTAGAACAATTAAATTTTGACGGTTTGGGATTCCTGTTTCTCCCTGCAACTGAAAAATATCAGGCTGAAGTTCAGTGGTCTTTCAAAAAATAAGAGACAAATCTTTTCACAAACAGAAAATGATCTGCTGAATAAGTTGCACTGACCACTGAGGTATCAGGTACAGCTGGAAAAGGTTATTAATCCTAACTGTTTCTTCAATATATCAACTTAGTTTTGCCACTCTTTCACTAAAGTATGGACTAATACCTCCAGTGCATTTGTCTGATAATTTTCATACAAGATAGAGCAAAATTCTCCATGAATTACAATGGGATATGAGCATTGAACAGGTATGAATACAAAAATATTATTGTGTTTGTTTTCACTAGAAGAAATTTAAAAGCTTAGACAACTTCTGTAACAAAAGAAAGATAGCCTACAGGCACTCTGAGGATCAATCTGGATTTTTCAGATGACACTATAATGACTACATCTATTTACTGAAAGAAAACTGGTTAATCAATTGTTGTGGATGTAACTCTATGTTTTAAAATATGAAATCAGAGATAGTATTGTACCCATGGAAGTATAAAAAATGAAGATACATATGGTTTGTAAGGAGAAGGGACATGTTTTCCTTTCCACACAAACAGGATGACACAAAAAAAAAGTCACTTGTTCACATGCTCTTTTTACGATCTGAAACAAGATAATTTGCCTTAGACTGAGTCAGTAGTGCAGGAAGAACTCAGATGGATGATTCACAGTGCTACCTAATTATTTCTGGGTGATTCTTTACTCATAATGTGTTTTGTAGTCTCACAGAGAGCTATATTGTTTATAAAGTGTTCTGGAAGGATTTTAATATTTCAAGCTTAACAAGAACCAACAGGATTGGATTTGTTTTAGGTAAACCCAGAGGGGCTTCCCTGCCAAAAGAAGAATGAGGACTAGCTCACAGCAGTTAGAAGTTTTGCTTTAGTCTCCTAGATGGAAACACGTCATATAATAAAATAGTAAAAACTAGTTGCGTAAAAAGATAAGGTTAATTCTTAATCAATAATGTTGGAACAAAACCTTTAGCAAGGGAACAGGTATACATATTCAGTTTCCCTGTTGCACTTCTTCACTTTCACAGAAGTTCCATTCTAAAGTGTAGTAGGCTAGATAGTTTTTGTAAATATGTGCAAAATCACAGACATAGCTGATCTTCAATATGCAGAGAAATCTACACAAACATCTGCAATGAGTAAGAAAAAAACTGTCACGTCACTGATGAGAAATTCATTGTCAGACTGCGCCGTTTTTACTAATTTGTGCAGATCAAATGCAGGGGATGTGTACCCTGGGTTTATATTTGATGGGTAATTCTGCACTCCAGTATACTTTTTAGAAAATAAAATGCAATTTCTAAGCCTCATTTAAAGTCATTGTATCTTTTTCTGAATTACTTTTCTCCTCATCACTGATTAAGTATCTCGATGTTTTGTCTGATTCTTTCAATAATGTTCATATTCAATGTTCATTACATCATCATTGCTTTCATGATAATGAAGCACATTGTCACCAAAAATGATCTGTCAAATAGCCCTTAATTGTCCTAAATGCTAGAGCTGGGACAATAGCAAGAAAGGATCAGCAGCTGATTGGGAAAAGTAATTTCTAAGTCTGTAAAACTGTGGCAGTAAATTAAGAACAAGCATAGCTGTGAAACAATTTAAGGGAATGTGAGCAGGCCTTCTGATTGCCTCACAAGTTTGAAATACCAAAGACTTTTGTTTGGATAGTTCTTCTTATGCCCAGTTAAAGGTCTCATAGGATCACTGTGTCAGCAGCATATCCCAAGGACATACAGATATCCTGTTGCTAAATCATATTCCTGAGAGCTATGTAAGGTCAGTTTTATTCATATAAGTGGGTAAATATGCCACTGATGAGCTACAGCTTCTCCACATCACATGGTGCCATGCTGTGGGAGGGGAGAACCTGCCTCCGCATTGATGAACGGCGGTCCAGTTTCAGCTCCTGGTCACCTCTAGCTGGTTTTGGAAGAAGCTTTCAATTTACAATTTTTTTTTTCTCTTAATTGCAGGTTTTTGTAATAAAACTAATTGGTTTATTTCCTCTTCTAGATTTTATATTACATGCCTTTTATCTCTGTAAATTATCTGAGGCTGTTAGAACTGAAATGAAACCTCATCACTGCTTTTCTTTAAGTGATACGATCACTTTCTATCCTTGAAGCAAATCAATGGTAATTCTTGAAGTAAACTAACAGTGTTTTCAGCCACATTATTAGAGTGTAATATAAATACATATGAATTGGCTAGATTTTCTTCTTCAATGAACTTCATGAAATTTGTTATGGATAGTATAATTGATGTAATTTTCTGTAACAGAAGTTAGAAGGCAAAGGTTCATACTCAAAAATATAATTCACTGTATGAAATGACTATTAGAACTGAAGACACAAAATTGACTAGCAGTACGTGAAATGTTATTATTAGCTAAATATATTAAACTGCTGTTGCTGAGCAGAAACACCTCTACAAATAGTATTACAAACTTATAATCTCTTCTTTTGCAAACAATTTCTCTACTAACAACTGCAGCAGATCTAGAAAATCTAAAACTGTTTATTAAACATTCTTTGTTTTTATTTGGGCAAAAAGATGTTCAGAGTGGGGAACAGTTTTCCAGGAGGAATGTGTGGTAGAAAAAGCTAAGATATTTTGAGAGGGAACTTGGTCAGTTTATGGAAATTATTGTATAACAGAGTCACTATCAACAGTAGGGTATGATGCTTGATAGCCTTTATAATTCTGTGCTAATTCTGGCTTTATTCTTTCATAAATGAAGTGGGAAGTTCCTGCCTTCTTCTCCTCTGCTGCAGTAATGGGAGAGTGTGTTTCTAGTGAGGCACTGATTTCTCTCTGGTTACTCATTCAAGTCTGATAACAACAGCAAAGATAACAGGGTTGAACATATCTGAGCATCATGTGCTTCTATCTTTTTGCATGTTCAAGACGTCAATAAGATGTGAGCCAGGCAAGTTCAGACTATTATTAAACTAATTGATGCTGCGAAATGATTGAATATGGCCCCTAAATGCACATTTAGATCTTATTCAGTGTTTATTAAAATTCAGATTTTGTCTCCCATTTCTTTTATAGATCCCCAATCTTTGCAGTGTCCCATATTCTAGGGTATAAAAGAAACCTAATGTTATTTGGACTTCTCTTGATTTCACAGTTTTCTGGAATAACATAAGTCCATCAGTATCAGGAATCTTCAGTTCTTTTAGCTATAGAAATCCTTGTATGCCAAGTACTGCACATCAGCACTGGTATCACATCTGATGAAGGAATATTTGGTAAGTAATAGTTAACCTATTTAAGTTTCCTCCTGAAAGTTCTGAACTCAGAAAATGTAAAGTAACACTGCATCTAAGCATAACCTTTCATAAACACATTTGAGATAAAAACTGCATGTTGAAACTGATGTTGCAGTAAGTCTTAGGAACTATGACATGATATTGTGGTATGAGTTAAAGTAGCATCCACTTCTGACTCTTCACTCACTTGCTACAGGTAACTTCATTCTCTGAGAACTAACTGCATGATTTTGAGACAGCATTCTTCTCTAAAATGACAACACAGGGCATAGGTATGCAAAAAGGCCATCCCTTAGCTGTCGGAAAATGAGCTGTGTCTGCAAGGAGGGGCAAATAGGGCAGGTGACCCTGAACCAATCAACAGAGTATTCAATCCCATACATCATACTCATTATAAAACTGAGAGTTTACGAGGGTCTTGCTGTCTTCTGCGATAGCTGGAATCTAGTGAGGACCTCATCTGTCTGGTTGCTCCTGATCCCAGATCCATGAGTTCCTTAATCCATTTCTTGAGTTCAGATCCCTCCTAGTTGTGGACCTATTCTTTCATGTCAACCCTGCAGTATTTGGGTCACATACAGTCGCTGAGGGGTGGAGGCATGATCTTATATATTTGATTATATTTTATTACTTTCTAATTATTTTCATTGTTATCATTATCATTATAATTTCATTAAAACTGTTCTAGTTTCCAACCCATAAGTCTTTTTCCTCTCACTTCCCTCTCTTTTTATTGAGATGTCGCAGGGGTAAAGATTTTGGAAGCTTAACTGCATCATATTTAGCTGCCAGAATTTGATAGGTTGAGTCTAAACCATGACACATGATATTGCTGATCAATGAGTATAAGTGACTTTATTTTGATACTGCTTTAGTCAACAGACTAAATTTAAGTAAGGTGAATGTAAATTATTAATATTAAGTAACTAATAACTCTCCATAACAAGTCTGAGAAATAAGATTCTTTGTTTCACTTCCAGATTTGTTTCTTTTAAACTATTACTATTTTTAAAATGCTACTTTGTGCTATTTAAGGAGGCTGGGTTAAGCAGAAACTACAGAAGAAAGTCAAGGCTGTTCTTCGAGGACCTATTGCACGCCATAGCATATCTACAACATACTGGCATGTTTTGTATTTTGACTCTGATTATACAGGAGCAGGCAGGACTCTAGTACTTGCTGTCTAGAGGCAGAGATGGTATTTGAAGCTCCAGCATTGTGATAGACTCATAGAATGGTTTGGATTGGAAGGAACCAATGAGTTTGGCAGGGACATCCCTTGGCAGGCATTGGTTTGCTCAAAGCCCAATCAAACCTGACCTTGAATATCACAGACTTGTTCATAACAGCCACAGTATCTAACATATACATAGACTTGCTAGTGTACTGCATACCCTTGATTGCTGGTACCTTATGGGTAATAATTTAAAACATCCTTTCTGAAATGACTCATTGATTGATACTTGAAGTTAAGGAGTATTTGGTCCCGGCTTCTTTTGTAAAACAGAAATTGATTTGTTTGAGTAAATTAATCCAATAAATAAATCATAATACTCCAAATATGCTAGGCATAATCCCAAGGAAACACGAAACAATACAAAATCTTTCCTCTTTCTAGAAAAAATGTAGGAATTTAGGATATGATACACCACAGTCCATCCCAAATCAAAAATAATACCATGCCCATAATGAATTCAGGAGGTCACTATCAGTATTTCTTCAATGTATTATGAAATATCAAGTTTTATGATCAAATACATTTCTTGATCAATTTACTTCCTCTCTTACAACCTAATTGTTTCACTCTGACATTTTGTCCCTCCTCAGAATGAAACAATTGATTTAATATACTGTATAAAATGACTGTGTTTCTCAAAAAGTTAATCCAGCTATGTCAGTTGATATCTGAACCAGTGCCCTGCAATTAATATATGGGGTGTTCAAAATATCAGTTAGAAATTACTCTCCTTGATCAATGTCTTTGATTTAAATATATTTAATAGAACTTTATGAAGAGTTACTCTACAGCTAACAGACTTAATTCTTTTAATTTCCATTTTTAAATGTTCAAAACCACAACAGAACAAGCTACACATTTCTGATTTTCATCAAGATGTAAGTTAAGTGATCTGAATGCTTGAGTACTCTGTCAGAATCCAAGAATTCAATATTTATCACAGGCAACCAGACTTTTCCCTTAAGTACCCAAGTTTGCCCAAGTGAAAAGGGAAGACAAAGCATTCACACAGTTCCAAAAATAGCATTTTTACTTCTAAGAGTAATTTGTTATTGATTTTAACTTTAGTCTTCTTCTGAATGTTGCTTGCTGGGATGATAGTTTAAAGATTAAATTAATCTAAATATCTGATAATAAATTAATAGATTAGATGGAAATATTTAGTATTTAAAAAAATGTATTTGAAGAGGCCTTTCAGCTGTATTTATATCCTTAATACAGCTTTAAGAAGACTTGCAATAATCAATTTTGTGTTACGTTATTTCATTTCTTTGGTTAAGATTTTTTTCTTGCATATGGAAAATTTCCTTTCTGTGTACTTTTTGAAGCACAGAGATTCCAGGAGGAAAAAAAAAAACAAAAACAAAAAAAACCCAACCAAAAATGTGAAAACTGCAGCAAGAGAAAAAAGTGCAAAAATTATTTGTTTTTTCAGAGTTGCAGTTCAGTTTACAATACAGGCAAGTGGTCACTTTTTAGCTGTAAGCTAAATGAGAGATGATAATCCACATCAGATATTTTAGTGTACATTGGAATAGACCGAAATTTCATCTGAATGTTTTAATGTGGGATTTATGGGCTGGATATAGCCTTCTTTGGTCTTCACATTTGAAAATGTGCATTGTAAAATATCGTCTAGTTACTATATATATACTTGTTACATGCTGGTAAGAGTTAACTTCAACCACTTCTGTGCTGTGTACTTCATAAATACAGTCTAAAGAGCCATTTCCTGTTCCAAAATTTTCCAATTCAAACCCAAAACCCAAGTAAAAAAAAAATGAGCAAGATGTAGCACTGAATATGGTTTTGATTCTCCTAATCTTAGATGCAGTCAATGTCATAATGAATTTCATTTCTACATCTCTGTTTGAACTGTGACAGCAAATCTTTAACAAAGATGCTTCAAAATGTACATCTATAGGGTGCAATTCTACTAACGATGACTTTACATAGACAAGCTTAATGACTGATAAACTTTGGAGAATCATGTAAGGCAACTTGAGAGATTACTATTCTGCCCCCAGCTGTCTGCCAAATCCTCTGCTAATTATTACCACCCTCACATATAATAAAGGAAGAAATAATCTGAGCTAGTCCTTTATCTGTAATAAAACTCCATCAACTGTGTTTTAGACTAGACTTTGTACACTATGAATCATAACTATAAGCTGGCACTGTTCATTTGTACCATACTTAGAATGTAATTTCTCACTCAAGGATGTGGCATTAATTTTCAGAGCAACACGGTGCAGTATTGAATTTAAACCTGATAACAGTGAGTAAAATTACCTAGTGAACAGCACGTTACAGTATGGGCTTTTTCTCCTTAAACTAATGTGGTCAAATTTAATCAGTTTCCAAACCAGGAAACAATTATGTTTGCTTAGAATATTGACATTGCATGGATAGTTATCTCTAGACAAAGAGCAGAGGACAAATTCAGTGATGCCATAAATATACATGACGTTTCCAAAGGCAATTTTCTTTGCTCCTAGTGCTTGTGGATTCTGGAAGAAGAAACTCAGCAGAGTTATTTTTTCAGCTCTCCATTACAAGTGAAAACACTGCAAGTTAAGTAACATATTGGGCCTAGTACTCTTAACAATTCAGAGCCTGAAGGTTTGGTTTTTTGTTTTGGTTTTTTTTCCTTCTTTTTGACTTTCCTTTATTAAAGGTAGCCAGTTTGGCTTCATTTTCTGCTTATTGACTGCTCTTAAGATACTCCTATGTTTACTGTTAACTAACAGCAAATGGAGTAATCAAAGTGATATTGTGGTACCTTTAATTTTGTCCTTTCCTTTCTCTTGATTATGATCTGCTGTAAATGTAACGGTCATAATAAAATTTACTCTGTAACTTGATCTTGATAGAGTCTTTCAGAAGATAATTACTGTCAGAGGTAGAGAACCACAGTTTCTTATTTTAATAAGCAGTATCAACTTCCTGATGTCATTCAGTTGCATAGTTTCAGTTTTCTTCAGATTACAGCACAGTGACAGAAGAAAAATTATTTTCTACCTTGTTTGATCTAAACAGTCAAATCTATTGCATAAAGTTTTGGTTGCTTGTTTTCATATAAACATAGGCTTTCTTTTCCCCACTGTTTTATTTTCCATTATATGCCTGTTTTCTTCAATTAACCTGATTAACCAAGGTGTTTAAACACGTGCTTAAATCTTAGTGGATGGACTCCTACCATTCTAGTTAAATGAACGCTTAAATGATTTTCTGACTGTGTGTCCCTTGTGCGTTTAGCTCATTTCCTAAGGTAAGCATTTTTGAATCTAAATTCAAATTTGTTCTAAAATCTAGTGTTTAACTATTTAATGCCCATTCCTCGTGAAGCTTCTTGATTTGCATCAGTTCTTTCACTGAACTTAGTAAGTGAAATTCATCAACATCAGTGGTGTTAGAATTTCAATTGCTGTAAATTTTCAGTCTTATTTGCTCAGGTTGAAAACACTTTGGAGATGTAAACTGCCTTTCATGTTTAAGATCTGCAGTCCCTACTACCATGTCTTTGGATCAGTTGGATTTCTTGGTGGTACTATATTTCACACAAAAACTATAGCTGTCATAGTATGAGTACTTGTAATAAGGATGTAATCCGTAGGGCCTCAGTTGGTATTCAAACTGAAAATAGCCACACTACAATTCTATTTCAAATGGAAAATATAATATGACAAGATTGACTGTGGCGTTTAATTTTCCATCCAATAGAGCAAGATGATGTCTGTGAAAGTGGATTTTATATTTAGTAAAATATATTCCTGAGGAATATTGTGATAATAAGCAGATTTTAAATAAAAAGGACTATATAATGTTATTAATGAATTTTTGATATTAATGTCTGTATATAAGCTAGAGCATCAGTTTCAAGAAATAGTAGAATTTTTAGTTTTTTCTGTTAATTTGATCTAGTGAATACAGAAAAATAGGACCTGTGTAACAGCTTAAAGTTACTCCAATTTTAAACCTGAAAGTATCAGCTATATGTATGTACCATTTAAACAAAAAATCAAGGATTTAACCACACATCACATCCAGTGGATGGCAGGTCAAAGAGGAGAAAAGGTTCTTTTTAAAAAGATAACCATTTATCCACTTTCTTAATGCAAAGCCTTATTCTCAAAAAGAAGGTTGATTAATTCTAGGCCAGATCCTCTTACAGTGTAAGTCGCAAACTTTTATAGAATCATAGGAACATCTCTTAAAATATCAGATCTACATTGCAGTACCTATGGTGCAGGGCTATAATGCTACAAATATAAGATAAAAATTATTGAAAGTTTAGTTAATCAATTAAAAAAAAAGTGTGAGTTTAAAATCAACAGGGCTTTTACTGAGTATTTCTAAGACTTTCTTACACTTTGCTGCTAAAGAAAAATCACGTTGTTCTCAAGTGTATTCAGTACTGAGTAAATACAATACCTTGTGTGGGAAAACTGCAGGAAAGAATTAGAGTTAGCTGAATTTTTTTCAATAAACTATCACTTAAGAGTTTGTTTCAAAATCAGCAATGTTGCTAATAATTTATTTATTTTTTATTAATTACTTTATTAGAAACTTTTTTTGCTCAAAAACCTGTCCATTCTGATTAGAAAAGTCAAAAATACTGAAAAACTACTGGAGTTCATTACCTGTTATATTAGATGCTGAAACCATCTTACCAACACTTGAACCTTTAGAACTTCACTGGTAGATGTTCTACAGACTTAAGTCTCTCTATTCTTTATTACAAAGGCAATATTGTTATTAAAGATAAGACATTAAACACTTCTACCAAAGATCCTGCATTCATTTGTAAGAAATTAAATACACTATTTCTGTTATGAAAATTAACTAACACATAATTGTGTCTCCTGAAAAGCCTAATTGGTTTCTGTTCTTATAGTTCTGTAACATCATTGGTAGATGGTGCATAAGAAATCTAACTAAGGTTATATCCCTCCAAGACTGAAATGAGAGGATATTGATACAAGTTTGCACTGCTGATGGTTATGCTGCATCTCTATCATCATTAAAAAAAAATAATAGTTCCAGTTTTGAGACCCTTAAAGCAGTTACTTTACAAGCACTACTTTTCCTATTGGGGCACTAGCTCTCTATCCAGATGACATTAAATACAGGTGACATATCTTGCTGCCACAATATATGGGCAAGAACCCTACTACACTCAGAGGGAGTTAATTTTAAAAGATGAAAACTAAATAATTGGGATATCTGTCTCATTTAGATACACTTTTTTTGGCACATCATTTCATCATGACATGTCAGCTGGAGGTGCTCTTAATCGATATGAATAACATTGGTAGAATGAATAATTACATACCTCTTCCTCTTTTTCTTTATTTTTTTCATAAGAACTCATCACAAAAACTAATTATGTATTCTGAGATTAGCCTTTAAAGGGAGTTAAAGAAAAAAGATATCAAAGTTCCAGATGGCAGTGTAGTACTAATTCATTTTTTTGCCCATTGCTTTCTAGATGTTACCTTAATTGTCATTTCTGAAGAGGGATTATAATTCCTATTCCCTCAAATTGTGATGCGTGGAAAAGAGTTTGAGCTTCCATAGTTCATAATTATCCCTCTGAGAGGTATGGGTAAGGACCAGATCTGAAGTGTCACACTCGCATACAAGTTAACACACTATAGGAAAGGAACAGGACTATGGGGAGGATAGTGGGAGGATGTTGAAAGTATTGAAAAACCATTGTATGAAGGGTTTGACACAATATATAGGCAAGAATCAATGTCTGATGCTCCAAAGTTTGTCGCTCGTTTCAAGAGCACTATGCTACAGAGAACGAAAAGGGAACGGTCCCAGTTGTGAGTCTTTTTTAAATAAATGAAAGGGAATCAGTGAAGCAAGGCAAATCCTCCATATCCATTTCCTACCCTCCAGGCTACAGAGGTCCCTGAGGTGGTCCCCTCAGTACATGAAAAGTAACTTTGATATTTAAAAAAATCCAACTCATACAAAAAGTTTCACAAAATAGTAAATATTATGATTCATATTAGATTTTCCTTTAAAAAAAATGCATCAACTTACAGTATTCTGTTGAACAGGGGGAAGAAGGGACTTCTACTAGTGATATTAAACTTCATTGTAGAAAGATAAAAGTGGGAGATTTAAAATATTTTTGGATCTGACAATGCCTTTTCTGTTTGGTTACAAACAAGCATTGTGGATTGATGCATGAAAATAAAAAAAGACAGTAGTTCAAAGCTTTCAGTTACATGGGGTGAGATTTATTCCAATGCATTTCCAACAGCTAAAACCCAAATATATAGAGTAACAGAAACATCTGAATTCTTTATATCGTCAGTGCTGAGAGGAGACACTTTTTGAAGTCTATTCACTTAATGCTGAAATAAGGACATACAAGAAACAGAAAAAATAACCATTATGATGAAAACTCTGTCCTCAGTGTTGTGACAAACTGGCTGACTAACTTGGACCAGATATTCATCTTGTAGAGGGCTAAATTTAGATGGCAAGACTTATACCATATGAGGCAATTTTCCATTAAAAAGACTAGTAGCAAAATCCAATCGGCCTTTGGAATTTCTTCCTCTAGTGTATAAATGAGAAGAAACACTATCAGGATTAAAATAGTAAACTCTTAAACTCTGGCCAAGTTCAACATCAAAGTCTATAAATGAATGTTTTTAAATGCTTTCTATAAAACTTTTATTTTTGAAATCTAAATAATTTCCTTTAATGTAGTTGTATATGGCATGCAAATTGCACTTTGTGTCTCTTGAGTTTATTATTCTCTTTCACAGTCTGAATTCTGGGCTTTGTGTGTTTCTCTCATTTTCTAGCCTTCTTACTTGCTTATCTCAAGTCTTTTGTGATACACTCACCATTTGGCCCTATCAATAAAAGCAAATTCTTAAAGATAATTTGTTGTTTGAAATTAATATCATTGTCCTGCTTCTTTGCTTGTCATTCTGAAACAGCTTGGTTTTGATAGCTAGCTAAAATATTTTATGGGATCCCTGCAAGAACAGAAATTAGATAAGGAATTATAAATTAAGTTTTGGTAAAATGATCCTGGCTGCTATCTTTATGAAAGATGTGCAATTATTATGATTTATGCTTGTATAGACCAAGCCAAAATTCCTGACCATGGACACTTGTATGCCAGTGAATATGAAGACACTTTTTTATACTTATTAATAATCTGAACAAAAGGACTGTCTGCCACTGAAATATTAAACAAATAGTAAAGAAAAAAAAATGCTTGACAGACACAACAGCTGGATGGATATAAATAGAGATCAGTGAAAAATGTGAAAATTTTGACAAAGTATACCAGACTTTTGCCAATAAGTCATACTGTGCTCTTCCCCTGCTGACAAAGGAAATGTCAGTGTATTTTCAGCATTATATATGTCTGAATGCAAGATTTTTTTTTAATTCTGAACATGCTGATGAACTCCTAGTTTTACCCATCTTTTTATGTTTAATTGGGCTGATTTTCCCTTATACAATGTTTATTCAGATGATTCTCAAATTTCATGATCAGTAATTGTCTTAAACATGAAAGGTAAATATGTTTGATAAGGGGTAACAGATATCAAGCTAAATGATTTTCAGTATTCATTACTCTGCCAAACAGATTTATCAGTTCAGTTTTCCTCAAATAACACAGAATTTGATATATACCTTTTGCCGAAAAGCAACAGACTAAGTCTTACCCTGGAGAACATAAAGAAAGTTAATTGTTGTCAAATAATTAATCCCTGCATTCGGTCACATTTGCAGCGCTGGTTGCATACATCATGAAGATCAAACTTCTAAATCTTTAAAAGTTAATGTGCCAAAAATTTATTTTCTTTGTCAATTGACAAGACTGGTTTGAGCAAATGCCTACTGTTGATGGAATTATTCCTATAAATAGCAGATGTGAGAGAGATGTTATAAAATATTCTTGAAAATAAATGTTGATGTGCTCCCTCCATCTTTAAGATGGTTTCCAATGAAGCACCAAGCTTGGGAAGAGCTGAATTTATTTCTTCTAATGATGGTATGTGAGTAAAAGGTGGCTTAAAAGTCTCTAAAGATGTTTTTCTCTTTGCAGTTTATATTGTTCTACTGAAAGGGTAGCTCATGTTGTATTCTAGTAACATCTCGATTCTCAAACTTGGAGAAAATTGGATCTGCACTCTTCCTGAGGCCTGTTCCTGAGAGATAACATTGCTCTATCAAAAATGAGAGGAAGGAAAGGGAAATTAGAATGAAGCTTGTCCATACACCAAGGTGATAATTGATTAAAGAATTCATAGAATCATAGAATTGTTTAGGTTGGAAAAGACCCTTAAGATCATCAAGTCCAATGTAAACCTAATCCTTTCAAGTCCATCACTAAACCATGTCACTAAATGCCACATCCACGTATCATTTAAACACCTCCAAGGATGGTGACTCAACCATTTCCCTGGACAGCCTGTTCCAGTGCTTGACAATCCCTTCAGTAAAGTAGTGTTTCCTAATATCCAGTCTAAACCTCCCTTGCTGCAACTTGAGGCCATTTACTCTTGTCTTTTCAATTATTAATTTGGAGAAGAGACCAAAACCTGCCTCTCTAAAACCAACTTTCAGGTAGTTGTAGAGAGCAGTAAGGTCTCCCCTCAGTCTTCTTTTCTCTTGACTAATAAGCCCCAGTTCCCTCAGCTACTCCTCATAAGTCTTGTTCTCCAGACCTTTTACCAGCTTCGTTGCTCTTCTTTGCACATGCTCCAACACCTCGATGTCTTTCTTGTAGCAAGGGACCCAAAACACAGTATTCAAGGTGCACCTTCATCAGGACTGAGTTCAAAGCTTTCCTGTCTTCTCAAGAGAAAAAAAAAAACATGATTAGAAAATAGTGATTTATACAAATTTCGTGAAGACATAGTTTGTTTGCTAAACTGCAAGCATAAAGCTAGTAAATAACCAAAGATATAACACATCAAGTGGTCCCCATGTAATATTCACTCATATTTTGGTGTTTGCTGAAGTGACATACTTTATATGACCTAGTCAGGTATATGTCAGAGGCAAAAGCCTTTTAACATCTTCAGAGAAGGTTTATGTGTGCTTAGCTTTTGACACCCAAAGCCTTTTATCATCTTGTTCTTCCAGTAAATACCATAGAGCAACTAAATTTCCTTCTGCTAGTAAACACATATCAGCATTATGCAATGTCTTGATGCTTATCTCACATCTGGCTGCCTTAGGAGATCAAAAAAAGTCACCTTCCAGGTTAGCCGCTTAGTTTTAGTCTATTAGATGTCCTTTGTGCAAGCCTAAATATACCTATTTATTTGTCATAAGCAAAGAATAAATACTTTATCTGGGAACTTAACATTCTTACCTGACTGATTGGATTTTAACGACCCTCTCCTTAAACACAATGACAAACGTTCATTATTTGCAGAGGGATGGGAACTGTGGTCAATGTATAACAGTCCCCCTTTCCTTCTGACATTCTTTGCCCCTTTTTAAGTATATTTTCTCAGAGGCAATACCAAGGTGGCTAATGGGCTCAGCTGTGTCCTGCAGGGGTTTCAGTACAGAGATGGTGGGAACTGGCCATCCCTGGTGTGGTGGGGCAGCTCCTGACATCTTCCCACAGAGACCACACCTGTGGCTCTCCTGTGCCAACACCTGAGAACCTGCAAAGAATTCAGATGTAAATAATTAAAACAAAAGTCTTGGCATATTTTGGGTGGAGCAAGAGTTTGAATTAGCCTCTTACAGGTCACCACATTTTCTGCGCTGAGGCATTCTTGAGCCTTGTGTGCTTGGGAACACATGGTTACCTTAATCTTTAGATGACATTCTCTTCTAAACCTTCTTTCATCTATTTTTTTTTTGGTAGATTACTCTTTCAGTACTTACATAGTAGAACGGATTTAGAGGAATGATGCATCGGATAGGGAAATATGAAGTGAGTGACATTAATAATAATATTCCATCTCAAGATTAAAAGTTGGGAAGCTATCTTGGCCATCTTAATTAATTATCAAAATCCACAGGGAAAGTGAAGTGCTGAAATCGTGTCTAAAACTCTGTAATGTAATCAAAGGAGGTGAAGGGATAATGTGGTTCTTTTGGGATTTGTGTGATCTTTTTATAAACTAGATTGGATCATTACTGTTAATCTTTCCTTGGATTTTCAAGGTTTTGGTGGATTGTTATGAGACAACATATCCTCAGCCTGGTTCGTTATATTTATGTTACTTGTTTATTACCTACTCTTTCCAAGCATCAGTTACTTCCTTGGGATTCTAATTGGAAAAACAATTTACTTTACAATGTGAGTTGTTAAATATTGGGAATGCTTTCATGAAGAAACAACCAACACTAAGTCCAGGGTCAGTTTGGAAATTCTGCTTCTACAAGCAAAAATGTAATTATCTTTCTGTGGCAGCATCATTTTTTCCCTTATCAAATTATATTTTTTTATGCTAGCGAGCAAAAAAAAATAATTTTCTGGTATATTTTAAAGCTAGTTTATTTCACAAACCGAGACAAAATAATTGAAGGGATGTGTGTGTGGTGGTGGTTTCAAGAATTTGATAAGTGATGGGGTAATATACAGTAATGGTAATTACTACTGAAATTGGATTGAAATTCATTTGAAAATCATCCTTTTTATTTGTGCTGCATGGAAATACTACTATTCCCAGTCACTGACAGAGGGGTAAACTGTGAGCTGCCTCAATGGAGCCCTGTGGAAGCTTTGGGCAGTGCAGCCTCTGCTATGCCATTCTATTTGGAACCTCTGAAATTTCTTATAGATTTATTGCATGGTACTATCTTTCAAATTAAGTAGGATATCACTAATTCAAGCTAAATGCCTCTTTGGAAACATTATGAGACAAATAATTTTGTGTAATTTGGCATAATATCCTGGTATAACGCTGTTTGTTGTCTCCAGCTAAATTAACATATTTGCCAAAACCATTGAGGAGAAATGACCACTATATTAGTAACAGATAGTGTTCAGCTAATACTGCCTCTCTTGGGTTGCTGATTCTTGAAGGCTTAACATTTCTTTTAAAGAAAGAGATTTCTGCAGCCTGATACAGTACAACTGATCTCAGGTCTTAGCTATTTCCGTACCTATGAGACATCAGTAGAATTTATTCACTGATTTTTAGTCTAAAGCCTTCAGGACATGCTTCAAGACTCTACACTTTATCTGGCTATTTTAGCAAAGAAAGTGATATTTGGCTATAACAGACACTTGAACCAGTATAGTGCATTTGGGAGCTCTATGTGAGTATTGGGTATTCCTGGTTTAAGTTTTTCAAGGTAACATAATAAGAAAAAAGTGCCAAAAAATGCTCAGTCAAATAGGTTATTTTCACTTGCAACTTTCCATATGTTAACATACCTTTGAAAATAAAAAAAAACTGAGATGCCCAAGATTGCACATACCAGCACAGAGTAGCTTCTTGCACTTAGCAGTGTAATTTTGTCTCTCCAACATTTTATGTCCTTAACAGGGACATTTCTCTTCCCAATGCTCTTGTCATGCCCATCCCATGTACAAGCCTTTGCACAGAGAAAATGCTATTCACCAGGGCTAGCTGAAGCTGCTGGGCCAATCAAAGTCAATGGGATCTCCATGGTGGCTCAGTGACAATCCTTCAATAAGATGTCAAGCTCCTGCTCTAGACAAGGCACCTGTCTGACATACAGGACTACAGGCTGCCCCCAGGCAAGTAAAGACATTTATTTAATACAAAAAGTAAGCAAATGGATAGGCGCATCTATCTCCCACTCCTTGTCAAAGCTATAGCTGTACAAGGTTCCTACACTAGCATCTGAGTAACCCCAGTAGAAGGTGATTAATGACAGTTTTTGCTACTAAAATGTACAAGTAGAGCTAAAATTACATTGTTAATATTGAAATATCTATGTTTATCTTATAAATGCACACGTGTAGTTTTGTATGCAACGTTCCTGGGGTTTTTTGTTTATGACTATGTGTAAACATGTGTATCTTTAAACAATTTTCATATCTCCTCAAAGAAGGCCAGTTTGGTCCATTAAGAGAGATGATTTTATCTAATTTCTCTGGCTTTGTCTTTTGGGTGAAAAGTCTAAAAATTGTGTGTATGTGCAAACATGCATATGTGTTTTAGCCCCCTTGAGCCAGTTCAGAGTTCTACCTGTGTTGAAAGACAGTTAATAAATAAATTAGTACCTTTTTCTCTTACATCTGGGTAACATTTCTTTAAAAATCCCTGAAATTTTCATGTTAGTATTTTACATCCCTTCAATCACGTCATGAAGCAGATACTGAATATTACAGTAAAGTAAGCTTTTCAGTATCTGCATTTGCTAGTAGCATTTTTCATGCAGTGCTGTTGTTGAGGATCAGGGTGACTGCAGCTTAACAGAGGATGTTCTGTAGCTGGGTTCCCTATGTACCATTGAAAATGGAAGATCTCCCTCAGTGCAGGTCTCAAGGGAGCTGTTTGGCATGACACTTTCAGTGACTGCTTAGGGACTCCTTAGTGCATGCATCATTAATTCAAAAGGCAGTTATAGTCCCTCTGGAATCATTTGAGCTGTCCCCATAAATACACCCTTAGGGACACTAATGCACATGTTACTGGAACAGCAGTGGGTATTAGCTGTTCGTTCAGTTTTACACTGCTGATACTGTAGCTGAAGGTGTCATTTGATTTTTAGACAAAAGTGCTCAGAGGATTGTTTTACAGTTCCAGCACGGAAGTGACAGTAGCCTCCTTTTTGTTAAAGCTAAGCTTTGTATTATCTTAAATCTTGAAAAACTGTAGTGAACAAAATCCCACTGTGAAAATGAGATAAAATGGACTGGGCTGGGGCAATTTGCTTTGACTGAAGGAATTTTCTTACTCCTTCCTCCCTCTTCAAATTGTTGAAGGCCTTTTTCTGAGTTCATCCTGTCTTTTGTCCATATTCTCAGCCAACAGTTCTTTCCCTGTTTATATTCACATATAATTTGTTTTATCGGGTTTTATTTTTTTGCTATGGACTATATATTTTTATTTTAGTGATACTAAATATGCCAGATTGCTGTTTCTGAGTATTATATGAACAAAATTTTGAAGTGTAATAAGCCATGAAGAACTTCACTGTAGAAAATCATTGTTGTTTTAGGGAGAAAACAAATGAAGTCTCAATTTTTATTGTATAAAAATTTTATTGTCTGGCTAGAAAGCTGCCCAGAGAAGAAGGACCTGAGGGTGTTGGTTGACAGCGACTGAACATAAGCCCAGGTGGCCAAGAAGGCCAATGGCATCTTGACCTGTATCAGAAATGATGTGACCAGCAGATCCAGGGAGGATATTCTCCCTCTGTATTGGGCACTTGACATCAGGAAAAAAATTTTCATGGAAAGTGTCACTGGGCACTGGCACAGGCTGCCCTGGGAGGTGGTTGAGTCACCGCCCCTGGAGTGTTTAAAAGATGGATGGATGAAGTGTTGAGGGGCATGGTTTAGTGATTGATAGGAATGGTTGGACTCGATGATCCAGTGGGTCTTTTCCAACTGAGTGATTCTGTAAATAACAAAAGCTTGTGCAGAATAGTTGTAAAGATAGGTGTCTGACATTCATCTGTACAACAGATAGGAAGTGTATGCAACATTTATGCTCTTTATATCAATATAGAAGTAAGCTCAAAACTTAAAGGTGAAAATTTATTTAGGCAGATCAAAAGATATCTTCATCCAATATTTGAGACAGTAGATATAAAAATTTCTTCACCTTCATGTCTTGTTCTAGTCATCTTCTTGTCACCTTACATTGGTGCAATACATAATGCTTTCAATAATGCTTTGAATAAGAACTTTCTTCATTAATGTAGAAAAAGAAAGTAAAAGCAAGTCCTACAACTCTGTGTTGATTAATTAGACAAATACTTTTTACCACAACTATCTGTATTAGGAATAGGTGAGCAAACTATGCATATATTTAAATTATTATTCCATTGACCTCTGAGAAAAACTCTAATGAATACAGAAGAAGACCAAAGCCAATTGGTTTTTTGCCTCCTAAACACATGACTATCTTAAAAAAGCAACAAACGAACCACATATTCCTACCCTTCCTCAGCTCTTCCGAACAAGAAAGCATTTTTTTAGCAGTTTTAGTTTCATTTGGCAGGCATGATCAGAGTAACTGTGGGGAGTTGTGATGAAATGAAAGGAAAATGTTTTGCCTGTTCTGCAGCTCCAGAGACCAAAGGATTTGTCCTCCGTTGATTTGGTGTGAGAACAAAGTCAGTCTGATTAGGTTACAAAGGGAAAATCATATTCATTTATGTCAGGCAAACATTGTCATAAAAACAAGTGTCTTTCAGTCCTTTGTATTCACGTCACATCAAGAACAAATTATACTGATGCTTCGTAATTTACTTTATAGCAACGTGTAATAACCAACATCTGAAAGCTTGGCTGGCTTTGGAGGAGAAAAATGAAGAGAATATAATACAGGCTATTAAAATTAGAGCAGGCCAAAGAACTTCTTTGCTGTCTAAGTGTTCTGATAGATTTGAGATTAAATTAATGAGGAAAAACATTAAGATTGCTTCTTAAGCTTAGTTGTGCTTTAACTGAAGTGCCTGTTTTCTAACACAGAGTCTACCTGTCACACAACAGCAGCATTCATATTACTAAGTTTCTTTCTGCTCACAAAAGTCTGCTGGAAATTCTAGGGCCAGGGCTGACTCCTGCACCTTGCATGGATGTTTTTTGTGATCATACCCACTTGGGCAAGCCAAAAGTCATGTCACGGACCCTTTCATCAGTTGCTCAGCACTGTTAATCTCACCAGCGTAGACAGACTACGTGTGCAAAGAAAATCCACTGGACCTCAGTTGTCTCTGAAGTAATGAGATATGATCCTCCATATGATCAACAGTGGGATATTTTCCCTATGTATACTTTCATTCCCTGCGCTAGTGTGGGAACAAAAAATGTGTCCTGTGAGCAGTGCTGGCTGATTTCACCAGAGATCTGCCATTAACAGGAATTAATATATGCAATAAGGGCACTATATCACACCAAGACTTCTATTCAGACTTTTTCCCAAGAACTAGTTTCATTAATGCAGAAAAATAATGATGTAATACTGTGTCAAATCAGAGAACTGATTTAATGCTTTCGAATTTGGGTAGCATAGTATTTGTCTGCTTTTAATTAATCAGACTGGAAATTAAATGAGGCAATCATCCACCTTTTTTATTTATCATGATAATATCAATATGAAACAGCATCTGTTATTGCATTAAGGGAAAAAAAAGAAATATGATGCATTATTTTGAATTTTTTTTTACTTAAAAAGTTTATGGATAAAAAAGCTTGTTTGCAACAGCTTTCAGTGGGCATTTAATGAGATATTTCCATGTAATTAAGATCAGATATCTAAATAAGTCTTCTGATTGATTTTTGTAGGGTCCAAATCAAGTAAATAAAAAGGAAAATACATTTGCAAATGAGTACAAGAAGAACATTAAAATATGACAAAGTAACACCTTTAAGTTTTTTTCTAACTAAGGGTTCACCTGCCAGAAGTCACATTGACAGTAATTACATTACTAATTCAAAATAATGAGATGGATTCTAAATCATCACTAACAATGTTATGATAATTAATTAAAAAGATTTTTGAGAATAATAAAACTTCTTGCAACCCTCATTATGTTTAGGCTTCCTTACAATGAAATCTGAGAAGAAAAACCAGTTCATTAATAAAAAAAAAATCCACAAAGTAATAGAGTTACCCTAATCTAGCTTTAACTTTCTAATTAGATTTTTAAAGTCTTCATTATAATGCAATATTTTTCATACACAGGTAGGTGATATTCCCCTGAAAAGTAAAAGTCTTTGTAAGTAATATGTGCATTGTTACAGCAGTGGGACAACAAAAGTAACATAGCTGCCTACTAGAGCAAAATAATGGCTTAAGTGTCACATCAAGGTTATTTAGATATTGCTGGTTAATAATACTGCACATTTTCATCAGCTTTTTAAGAGTCCGTATAGACTTTCTTAAGGCATTATGCATCTAAAATCAAAACAGATCATTCTTTTTGCTTTATACAAAGTGGTTTTTGAACAGGGAAGAATAAGTTTAATCTTACTGAATCCAGTTCTGCTGATATGATACAAGTCAGTGTCTTGGTGAAATACAAATGGCTCTTTCTGCACTAGGATAGGGAAGCCAGTTTTGTAAAAATAAACAGACATAAACTAAATATTATATTAAAATTTTAACTATACTTTCAACATCTTTACTTTCCATAAGAAGCCATGAACCAGAGGGGAGAAAAGTTCACTATTATATCCAATTAAATATGTTTTTGAAGACAAAAATAAAGAACAGAAAAATAATGTAATAATTAAGAAAAGTCCTCATGTTTTAGAACACTCAAAAAAGAATCACATTTTTTTCCTTCTGTCAGAAGCTTCCAAATATTAACCATGAAAAGAAAGACATATAATAAAATGCAATGGCCTGAGGAAATGTTTTGGGTTTAATTAGTTTTGATATTTTCCAATAACATTGGAAGGGCTATGAGTTGCTAAACTATTGGGAGAGATATTTTGTCATCAGATTCCCTATGTAAACAAGTGTATCTTGTTAAAGCCCACAGATCAATCTCCTTTTTCATCACTCAAAAGTCTGCTAGACTTTTTGAGTTTGATGGCTGAAATGCTTTGGGCCAGTTTAGACATGACAGTAATATGTGTTAATGACCTGTATTTGAAAAGTAATGTTGGTGATTGATACCACTGGTTCTCGTAGCCACATATGATAACTTCCAGAGGTCTAGTTTTTCAGTACTTCAGGTAGTTTTTAATACTCAGCTATCTAGAAGCTGCAGTACTCAGCACTGTTAAAGATGTTTCATAATGTAAGTCTAGACAGAGGGAGCAAGCATGTGTTGATGAAGTGATATTAACCAGGGAGCTAAAGCTTGTTTGAGCCTTTTACTACAATGATAGGTTTGCTTAACCTGCTTATTACAATTGTATTACAAACATGGGATTATAACTTTTGTCAAAGGTATATCTGATGATAACGAGCTCATGTTTTTCCAAGTACTATTCATGGCCTGTGGATGCCTGTTAGTATTACTATTGAAGAAGATTGTCTTTACTGCATCTGAATTCAGAATATTGAGCACCAAATTCTTTCAATATACATTCTCACGTTCACCTAAGGTGGAGGTGACTGTGCGTGGAAATAAATTCCTCAATTTCTTTCTGCAAAACTTCATTCTTCCAAGTAGTTCTGCTGGACAGACATCCTCAGTAAGCCCCATTTCATTTTTTTTTTCTGTGCTGTCAGATGTAATGACTTACTTTGTTTCACATTCATGTCCATTCTTCTTTCTGAATTACTCTATTCATTTAAACCACCAGATATTTGAATTCACACTCAAAAAAAATCTGATATATCCCATAATCCCTCCAAATGCAAGCTGAATTCGACCATAGGAGACTTGTCAATCTTTACAAAACTACTAGTACTAATTAAAACTGTCTGCTTCATGCTGTAAATGAGGACAGCTGTCAGAACTGAGCAAACTTCCATGTGAATTTGTTCTTCTTTTATTACATTAATACAAATAGTATAATGAGTTTCAGTACAATACATATCTATGGATTTTGTGAATGTTTATGTATTTAGAGTTTGAGTTTATTTCTTTCACATAAACTTCAGGATCCCTGGGGAGGAAAGAAACACAGAATATAAAGCAACTGAATTTTTGAAGTGATCCTCAAGAGATATTTAACCTCAGCACAATGCCATCATGCAGTGATGCTTTTATTAGTCTGCAGAAATTTAAACTTTAAGAAATGTAACAGAAAAATGGGTTAGAGCATTTCTGAATGCTGTAATAATTACAGGGAAAGAAGCAAACAATTGCAATGAATGAATCATCTGTCCTCACTTTTGGACATGTGGAATGTCAACAAGATTGCAATTTTCAGATATAAAACAAGTTTTACCTCAAGTAAAATGTGACAGAAAGATTTTCTTTCCTAGCTGTTTGAGAATGTGAGAAAGATGAGATGAAAATGCTTTATGGGAGTAATTTATACCGTACAGTAATTTATATTAATAATAAATAGATTTTTAAATAATTGATTTATAGTAATTTTACCATGATATTTAGCACAAAAGTTTAATAGTAAAATAATTTCAGCTACTTGTGCTCCAATTCAGACTCTGAAAAACCTTTATCTCTGAAATTCATATTTTCTATAAGTTAAAGAATTCAAAGTGAGATTCATAAAAATCACCTGGCAAAGTCAGGATGCTTAGAGCTGTCCAGCAAAAATCTTTCACACAGAATCACAGAATAACCAGGTTGGAAGAGACCCACCGGATCATCGAGTCCAACCATTCCTATCAAACACTAAACCACTATTTGAAATAAATTGGGAGACACAATTGCTAGTCAAACAGATATTCTTAAGGCAGTCCTTTTGTTGACTTATAATAAGAAATTTAGGTAGATCAGGGGATGTATTAATACCGTCTCTATTTTTGTATCCAGGGGAACTTTTTTATTACTTTACGTGACATTCTACTTGTGAGCATATAGGAAATCCAGGTTCAGGTGCCCCTGGGGCATCGTAAGACAGCCAAACCTCTACTTGATAGGATATAATAGCCGAGTGGCTGTCATCCAGCAGTTGTGTTATCCAGAAGATAGGTCTTTATAAGAATCAAATGAAAACTTTATTGACTTAAAATGGACAGATTCAGAAGTGTAGGGGGTTTCATGGTCCCTTTGGAGAGGAATAAACTAACAGAGACAAATGCATTTGCCTGCTTTATCTGAAATAATCCTTAAACTGAGGAGAAGAAGCCTGGAGCTTCTGCATTGTCAGTGAGTGCTCTGTTTTCCAGACTCTTTTACTAAGTACATTGTCACAATTTTTTCCCCGAAGTTTTGAAATTTGAGTCACTTTTGCATGCGTTGTCTAAGAGTAAACAAATTTAATTTATGTAAGGGTTTAGGCAGAGCAACACCCATGGAGCCCCACCCACATGCCAAGTGTCAAGACTCAATCAGTGGGAGAAAGTGAAGCATCCCAGTTTTGAATTACAATATTGAGGAGGAGAGGTGTCTAAATCAAAACTATAGGTGTAGAAGTCTTTGAAGGTTTTTGAAAGGCAACCCTGAAGAACGTAAAACCAGCCTTTACATTGAACTATATTGAACTTACCTGACTAAGCATTCCGTTGAATGGTATTGTACTGAGGATATTGTATTAGTTATTGATTTTATTTTTTTTCCTGAGGTTAAATAAAAATGCTGCTTTACTTCTCTGCAAAAGAATCCATACACAAGAGAGATGGTCTATTTTAATTCCTTTCCAGAAGATAACATTTGTTTTTCTTTGCCATACACTTAGCAAACAGTCTTTCTACATTTGTCTCTCTCCTAGGGCTCATTCACAAAACGATAACGCATCTCTACAAATTGTTTGGCAGCTGGTGGTAAATATAAGTCCATTAAATTAAGAAACAGCTCACCAATATTTATTTTTTTTATAAATTACACTATAAAAAAAAGGGAGTAACATTCCTCGAAGCAGAGGTTTTGCAAAAAAAACCAATTAAAGGCTATGAGAATGGTGGCAGCCAGTGTTCAAGGTCTTAACTGCACGCAGATAAATGGTACTCTTCAGTTCTGCTTCACCACAGGAATTCAGCATTACATGCAGAATCTGCCCAGGGTAAAATCTACTGAATCTCAGCAAACTGATTTGTGAAGACATAAAGCTACCTTCGACCCAGCGGAAAATTAAGAGATTATTCAAGGCAAGCTGGAGTAAACAGCAGATAGTGGTTTGGAGAAAAAATATAGAAGGGTGTTTCCACTGAAGTCGTAGAATTTGTTTCCATAATGACACAATTCTGACATCTGTGGTGCTTTTGTGCTGTCAGGCATGTGATCACTGTGCCAGAAAACTGTCAGATTCCCCCCGAAAAAAAGAGAGAAAGACAGACTAACAAAATAAAAGTCCCTCCCAATTAAAATAGACATAAAGTATGTTTCAACACAACATAGATATACTATCAGCAAAATACAGTTTGCATACACAAGTAATCTCATTTAAATACTTAGATGTTGACAGAACAAGAAATCATGGATTTCCTGAAATGCTTAAAGTTTCAACTTTCAAAAAATGTCTGTATCTTATATTATATTACCTGGTTTTGTAGATTTAGATTTTACATGATCAGCTGCAGATCTTGCTGAGAACTTAGACAGTAAGTATTCATACAGTTCTTCCCACAAATATAAATATAAAAATATATAAGTAAGATGAAAAAATACATGAACACATTACAAATTGCATGTACATCCAGAACATTTCAAGATTTTGTACTTCAGGGGCTTCTAGTCTGCAGGTTTGTGTCAACCCATTGTGAAGATACAATCGTTATCTGTTGTCATTTTCAGTCCCCACCCAACATGTAATGTCTTTCCAAAGTTCAAATGTACAGATACCTCTACTGCCTTTGGTTAGGTCTTTTATTATGATGTCTGGCTCTCATTACAATGAAGGAATTGCACAGTAGATGTCCAAAGATACCTAATTGCATTAAGTTTCTGGTCAAGAAATAGCATAAATCTCTAGTTTTGGTATTTTGAAGGGAAAAAAAGGGTGAGTATGTAAAGCGTATATGATGCAAGGCAGTTTACACTATATAGCTATTAAATCATTGCCCTTTCATTGTAATATTTCCTAGTCAATACTGTCCCAAAATACTCCATGTGCGATCATGTCATATAACAATAACTTCAGAAAGTAATGAAGGATACTACCCATATATTATGTATTTGTGTTCCTAAAGCTGTTATGTGTCTTTCTACTGCAGAAAGATGCAAAAAGGCTGAATAAAGGGAACGCTGACACACTTACTTTTTTCCTTCCAGTTTGAAGGGATTATTGGAAGTATCTCCAAAAGTAAAATTAAAAGCTGATAGATCACTGAGCCAAGGAAAGGATTTTGCATGGGCAAGGCAAGTGCCTCACCTGAAAATTCTTCCAAAACACAGGACCCTTAAACTATTTGAGCACTAAATGCTACAAATCTCCTATATATATATGGAAGCTTTAGGTTTCTTATCATACAGCTTTTAAGAATACCTGATATGTAATTAAAATAATTTGATAAATTTATTTTTCTCCCTCTGTTTAAGAGGTACATTTCCACATCAGTGACAACCAAACCCTTAAAATGGAATAGTTGGAGGCATACATACAGTCTAGCCTGACATATGAGGAAAAAGGGAAAAAAACCCAAATACATGTTGATTTTAACCCCAGTTGTCTTAAGGGCTTGTAAGTTCCACCATTCTCTTTTCCCTTTAGAAATGAATTATAGATGCTTAGATAAAAGAAAAGCTAACAGAATCTTCTTTTGTTATAAATTTCTTCTTGGCAGAAGGAGGAACCATAGAATTTGGCTTGGATTGTGTACAATTTCAAATAATGAGGTCTTGAAAAGATTAGGGCAAACAATCCAAATATAGTCTCCATGAACTGCTTGACTCAGCTTTCTTTCATCTTTTCACATAGCCTCCTTCCCTTTATCACCTACAAGGGCTATGGCATTGGGTTTTGGTTTGTACCTTTTGTTGTTAGATGTAGTAATCCTTTGTAAAATTGTTGACTTTATTTAGTATCAGAGATAATCATGGCAACCCACAATGAAGTGAAGAACGGCACATATTTCAATGTACTGAAATAAGTGCTGAATTTTCAAGGCAAACAGCCAGGAGCTTTTCCAATCCAGATTTAGAAATTAATTTTATGAAATGTAAAACTAAATTCCAGATTAGAAAAAAATATTTATATATGTGTTAGGTTCTTTTGGATTTCATTGGAAATACTTTATTCAGATTTGACTACTTTTCTTTCTGTTCTGGCAATATAAAATAGTTATTGCATGGAAATGATTGCACATATCATTATTGCAGTATACACTTAATATGTTGTTCTAGTATATTGTACTAGCAAGAGCTCCATCACAAAAATGATTAATCATCCATGTTGTGTCATTTCTTTCTGTCTCTACTATAATCCTGTGTGCTACTTTGTCAGTATTTGAATTGTATAAAAATTATTCTATTTTCCTTAATATCATTGCACCATCTAATTGCTAGTGACACTAGGATGACTTGTGGCCTCTGTCTCTGCTGTCATGAGTCCAGTCATGCAAAGAAGCACTATGGGATACTAGCTGCTGAAAACTGCCTTTCAACTACTTGTATATGTGTTTGCAATTTAACAGCTTGTAGTGGCATTTTTCAGACAAGTGTTTTTGCTTTACTGAGGTCACCTGGCATGTTCATCTTGGAGAAGAGAAGGCTGAGGGATGACCTCATTGCCAGCTACAACTCCCTCAAGGAGAGCAGTGAAGGGGGAAGCGCTGATCTCCTCTCTCTGGTGAACAAGGACAGGATGCTGGAAAATGGAATGAAGCTGTGTAAGAGGAAGTTCAGACTCAAGATGAGGATGTTTGGTCCCCAGGGCAGTGGTCCTGGCAAAAAGTCTGTCAGAATTCACTGATCACCTGGATGACGCTCTTAGTTATATAGTCTAAGCTTAAGTAGTCTTGTGGGGAGCAGGAAGTTGTACTCAATGATCCTTATCTATCCCTTCTAACCTGAGGTATTCTGTGGTTCTACAAAAAGTGTTCCAAATATATTTAGAGTCAGAATTCAAAATAAACTCTGCTTTGGAATAAAATTTTGAGGATATAAGTATACATTGGTAAGTAACCGTACTTGTATGAGTCCTAACCTTTCCAGAAACAAGGAAAAAAGAATAAGAAAAAAAAGAGTTGCTCTGATATTTTTGAAGAATATGAGACCTCCTGACTTTGCAGAGAACTAAGCTGGTACAGTCCAACACAGGAACTACATCCCCAATTTCTAGTGTAACTGAAATTCTACTGTGCTTTACATTTTACTATCTGTTTTTAGAGTAATGGCTTTGAAACTGTCACTCTGCTACAGTGAACCTAACATTTAGTACTTCTCAATAAAACCAATGGTAGGACTCAGGTGTTCAAAAGAATTTTAGGGAGAGAAAAATCCCAGGCATGGGAACTGTCACCAATGATATGAGCATTCTCTGGAGTTAGTCCAGAGAAGAGCGACAAAGCTGGTGAAGGGGCTGGAGAACAAGTCTTGCGAGGAGCAGCTGAGAGAGCTGGGGTTGTTTAGCTTGGAGAAGAGGAGGCTGAGGGGAGACCTTATTACTCTCTACAACTACCTGAAGGGAGGTTGTAGAGAGGAGGGGGCTGGCCTCTTCTCCCAAGTGACAGGGGACAGAACAAGCGGGAATGGCCTCAAGCTCAGCCAGGGGAGATTCAGGCTTGAGATTAGGAAAAAATTCTTCACGGAAAGGGTGATTAGGCATTGGAACAGTCTGCCAAGGGAGGTGGTTGACTCGCCTTCCCTGGAGGTGTTTAAGGTGAGGGTGGATGAGGTACTTAGGGGCGTGATTTAGAGATTGGTGGGAATGGTTGGACTTGATGATCCGGTGGGTCTCTTCCAACCTAGTGATTCTATGATTCTATGATTTAGGATATTATTTTTATAACAGGTTTAGGAATTAAATCGTGAAAGTGGGAAGCTAGTTATATTCCAACCTACAAAAAGCCAAATACCAGAAATAAAATACAACTGAACATGAAATTCTCAATGAAATTTTAAGTTCAACTTTAATGAAATAGATTTTCTGGCAACTAATTCCCAGAAAATTGCTGACACTATGTGGATGAACAAGCAAAGCGAGTACATATTGCTCCTTTTTCCTTCTCAAAATACATCCTGCATGGTTTGTGGTATATGGAAGACAAAATGTTTTGGCATTATCTGAATCATACAGTGCCAGAATATAACCATTCTATACCATAAAAAGCACTGTGTTGTTCAGAGACATGGTATTCTTCTCAGTGTCTGGAGATTAATGAAGTTCAGAACTGTTTTGATAGAACAAAATCTAATGTTTAGTTAGATCAAGTTTTGAATGTGTTCATTTGTATATAAAAAGTGATCTGTATTTGTCTGAGTACTTGAGTACTGCTACAAGAAGAAAACAGAGTTAGCCACCCTCCTGCCAGTCACTGCAATCTCCTGCCCCTCAGGAAATGTACAGTACTTGTGCTAGTCATTTACTCATTACATTAAGAAGCTCCTTGTACATTTGCAGGGAAATAAGAAGACCTGTGGCAGGACTTTTATTACTGTCTGAGCTTCTCTTTCTAAGATGATGATTGATAACAGCAAGGGTTTAGGAGTAGATATTACCTTCACATTACCACTTGTTCTAGATACTTCCTTGGTGCTGTTGGGATTTGTCTACTTTACAGAGCTTTATGTACAGCAAAAATATGCTACGAGCTGACCTTACGGGTAAATTTGGTCCCAAGAGTACAGTCGATTGACTTTGGGCTAGAAATAAGCCCCTGATTAATTTCTTGTGCTGATGTCTTCCTTTGTTTACTAGCTTAAAGTAAGATTTCCTCTCAGCTCCGCACAGTTTTATTCAACTTAGCTACATTGCTCACTAGCACTTCTGAATTAACAAATGGGACCGTATGCTTGAAAACTGGTAGCAAAGAAAAAACTACTGAAAATTATCTTTAGAATCATGGAGCTGGAAAATTTTGTGCTTTGACCATGAGAAAACTCTAGTCTATGGGGGAAAAATGGGCACTTTAGGAAGAAAAAAAAAAAGAAGAAAAAGGAAACAAAAGCCCAAAATACAACCCACCCAACAAGCAAATAATTCAGAATCTCTTCTGACAGAAACAGTTGCTGAACTAAAGAGGGCTTAACAATAGGCAATATGGAAAACATTGCTGCCAAAGAACACTATACATCTTTCTCCAGGTTCTCTTAATTAATATAGAAGCAAGGCCCTTGGACAGAAGGCATATGCTGATAATTCACAGGTTTCTGGTAGTGGCAGGGGACTGTTATCACTGATTAAAAATAAAAAAAAAAAACTAAGGCAGAGATACAAATCTGTCCACTCTAATGTAGGTTCTAGAAGAGGCTATGTATAATTTGGTTATCTTTGCAGCATACATGAGGCATTAGCATATCCAGAACAAGCTTAATTTAGAACGTATCAGACAACTATCAGTGACTGATTGTTGTTTAGATAGTTTCACAGTGCAAAGACAAATAACAGCCTCCTGTATATTAATCTCCTTAGGAAAATCAATCCTGGCATCAGAAGATGGTGCTATCATCAGAAGAAAGGACAGCAAATCTGCTACATAATTGCAGTGAGACCAAATTAATAGGGTAGAAAGCAGAAGACCTGACAGGTAAAGTATGAAATGGGGAAAAATAAGATAGATTTCTGATGGTATCAAAGTGTTATGGTTTAACTCAGCAGGCAACTAAATGCTGCACAGCTATTCTTTGACTCCCTTCCAGTGGGATGGGGGAGTGAATTGAAAAAACTTGTGGGCTGAGATAAAATTTGATAGGACAGAAGAGGATAGGAAAACAATAATGCTAATAATGGTAACAGAATATGCAAAAAAAAAGGGATGCACGATGCGATCAGTCATCACCTACTGACCAATTCCCAGCTTGTCCCTGTAGTATTCACTGCCAGTTTACCTCAGTTTATATACTGAGTGTGATGTCATATGGTATGGAACATCCCTTTATCCGTTTTGGGTCGTCTGTCCTGGCTGTGTCCTCTCCCAGCTTCTTGTGCACAGTCAGGCTTCTTGCTGGCAGGGCATTGTGAGAAACCAATAAATCCTTGACTTAGTATAGGCACTGCTCAAGAACAAGTAAAACATCAGTGTATTATCAACATTATTCTCATCCTATATCTGAAACACAGCACTATACCAGCTACTAAGAAGAAAATTCACTCTATCCTATCTGAAACCAAAAGACAAAGATAGCAAGTTTTAATATTGTTTGGCTATCAAATGATGTACATGTTTTTTGGAGTGATTTGTGCTTGAATGGGTATTTCTGAATCCAAATCATGTTACAAATGAGTACATATTTTTCAAGCACACCATTGATGTGCAATGAAAGAATGTGCAATGCATGTGCAATTTCAAGCACAACATGGATATGCAATGTATGATTCTAGTGCTGTCAAAATGATTATATTTAATGGCCTCCCACAAACACAACTGTGCCTCATTGATTTAAATGCAATAAAGATAGAGACCTAAACTGAAAAGGAGGGGAGAAAATCTAGTGATGATTTTGTGTTAGAGAGAAAAAGAATAAAGGATTTCCAGGGCAGAGATTACACTTCTATAGAGATTATTTTGAGTAGTCTCTTCCACATAATAATCACAGAATCACAGAATCACAGAATAACCAGGTTGGAAGAGACCCACCGGATAGTCAAGTCCAACCATTCCCACCAATCTCTAAACCATGCCCCTAAGTACCTCATCCACCCTCACCTTAAACCTCATCCACCCTCACCTCCAGGGAAGGTGAGTCAACCACCTCCCTGGGCAGACTGTTCCAATGCCTAACCACCCTCTCCGTGAAGAATTTTTTCCTTATCTCAAGCCTGAATCTCCACTGGCAGAGCTTGAGGCCATTCCCTCTCGTCCTGTCCCCTGTCACTTGGGAGAAGAGGCCAGCACCCTCCTCTCCACAACCTCCCTTCAGGTAGTTGTAGAGAGCAATGAGGTCTCCCCTCAGCCTCCTCTTCTCCAGGCTAAACAACCCCAGCTCTCTCAGTCACTCCTCATAAGGCCTGTTCTCCAGCCCCTTCACCAGCTTTGTTGCTCTTCTCTGGACTCGCTCCAGAGCCTCAACATCCTTCTTGTGGTGAGGGGCCCAGAACTGAACACAGGATTCGAGGTGCGGTCTCACCAGTGCCGAGTACAGAGGGAGAAGAACCTCCCTGGACCTGCTGGTCACGCCGTTCCTGATACAAGCCAAGATGCCATTGGCCTTCTTGGCCACCTGGGCACAATGATAGTGAAGCCTGTGTTTTTTCCCCAGTGATGGCCAAAAAAAGATTCCTTTTTTCCTCTTTAGACCCTCTACTATAAAGGAAAGAAGTCTTCCTTGGAGAAAGGTCAGTACCAGCTGATTTTTTGGTGATTCTTAGTTCATGGTTTACCTGAATGAAATGCTACCTAGGAGATAGTAGCGAACTGACTGTAGCATACAATCAGTTACTGTGCCAGTAACCAAAGAAATATTTTTTATGGTTTTTACACCGATCAGTTCTTCTACTGTTACAGCAGATCTGCCATAATATGAGTATCTGAATTTATTATTTCTTCATACTTTGATAATTGCTATTGTATATCTTATAAGTCTTATACTACCTGTGAGACCTTGAACTGAGAAACTAGTAGAGTTGTAAGAATAGATCAAACTGGAATTAATTCTCTATCTCTCCATGTTGCTCTGTGACCAATCATCCATTCTAACCAGATGGCTGCCAGAGCCATATGTCATATCATTTGTATTACTATTCCTTAATTGATCATCATGTTAACTTACAAGTACCTGCTGTAGGTAACTCTGAGTGTAAAGTGTCCTCTGACATAGTATTGCCCTTCATTTTTTATTGAGAGGAGATATGATCTCGAATCACTTCCCTTGGTTTCGTGTCCCAGAAAATCTCTGCATATTATTTTTAAATGACAGAGTTTAAACTATTCATTTGTATGGAAATTCAAATGGAAAATGGATGGCATCCTTCACTTATCTTTCAAATGTTAAAAATCAAGAAAACTAATAGTGAAAACTACTAGTGCCTATGTCATACCTGTCTGATCAATGCTTTCAGGATAGTACCAGAATTCTAGCTTGAGACTCAACTTTTCTTCTAGAGTAACAGAACCATATAAAATATATAGGGGCTCAGATACTGTCTTGTATCTACACAGTGTGCCATCTTTTGCTTTGTGTTCCTGAGAGATATTTTTCTTACCCTTATTCATCTGTTTCTTACCATCACATTCGCCAACAGGCTTGCCCACAGCAGTTCAGTATCTTTAGCTATATCTGTTCAATCAGTCTTATGGGCTATATATGTGCATAATAAAAAAGATAGAAGGCCTTTCAACTCTTCAAAATGTCTTTGATAATATGAAGCTTATACTACTATATTTAAGTCATTTTTTCAGCAGTATGGATTCACCAAAGCAGTTGAGATGGATATTTTAGAGATGATGTTATCACTCAGGATTTTGTAATTGAAGATCATACTCTTTGTGGATTGTATCAATCTTCCATGTTTTCCTATGGAAGGAATCCTTCTCTAACTGTTTTGTCTGATGAGGCATCCCCTAGCTGTCTATCGGTGCGACTAGGTCTGCAGTGTAAGTTATGAAAGAAAATGGCAGTGCAGAAGATCTTATAATAACCCCTTGTATCTCTGTGCATTGTCTTTATGAGTCCGTAATCTAACTGTAATTATTTCAGGTAGTAATTAAGCAAAGAATATTCTTTTGCTCAACATTTTGTCTGAATTCAACATTCTTTTGAATTTTTTCATTATTTATTAATGTGTTTTGGAAGAACAATTGAAGCTATTTCTAACATGTGAGGTGAACCTGGTTCGTCACTGTTAGGGACTATGTAATAACACATCAGAAAAACAAGGAAGGCTAGAGTGTGATACGAGGATATGAAAGACAGGGTGGTTTCTGAAGTTTGTCTGTACAGAATATAGGCTGGGCTTTTGCTTCAACACATTATAAATAAAACACTGGGAATGTTCAGATGTGGTATTTGGTTTATATCCGTTTATAATGAAAACTGGAAACGCAAATGAAATAAAAAACCAAAATCAAGATGCATATTGTGCTGTTCTGTGAGACAGATGAACATGACCTCTGCATTTATTTATACAAACACACCAACAAATTAATTATTTGAGTCTTTAATGTGCCACAGAGGGTATTATAATGTGTTAGATACATAATATACTTTTATACTCAGGAGACAGTAAATACTGAGTGTCCATACTGGCTCTGAGCAATTAATCATATTGGTTTGTTCTAATTAAAAGTAGTTCTAGACTCCTCACATCACTCAGAGAGCCATTTGACTACAAGAGGTAGAAAAGTTCATATTCATATAGAGATGAATATAGAATACTAAACCTACAAAGCATGGTGAGGGGATATTTGTAATAAGTGGCTAAGGTTCCTGTTCTGTGAGGTGAAAGATGCTACAGCAGGAGAGGAGGTGTAATTACGGATAAAACATTAAGAGAACACATAACAAGAGGATAAAAAAGTGACTGTGGAAGTATTTTGTACTGTAAGAAACACTGTAATGGGGATAATGGCCATATTAAAGCTCTGAATTTCCCTTGAGAGAAAAATGGCTAGCAAAAATCAATGTGATTATAGAATGACCTGTCAATGTCTTGTTTGGCCCTGTGAAGGAAAAGGCCTTTGCTACTTTTGATTAAATGTGCAGATATGGATCAACATAGTCAATTATTTGTTTAGCAAGCAAGAAGTGATAGTAATCCACTCTGCAAGTGAATTTATTATTCTGTGTCATGTCTTCAACCTATACTCACACTGTGGAAATATCCTCACCTTGTAGTATATAATTAGTAGAATCAAAAGGTAATAAAATCCACAACCCCACAATTACAGAATTTGCAGTTTTAATTGAAGTATATATATTTAATGGAACAATGATTTGATCAGTGGCAGGAGGAAATTAATATTATGCTCAGGATATATAATATCACCATGACTTTTAACTGAAAGTCTTTAAAGCAAGGTTGTGACTGTAGGAATGCTGATATTTTATCCTGAATGCTTTAGTACTAGAAAGAAACAGGAACTCAAAAAATTTGTTTATAAAGGATAACTTCATGGATTATTTTCTTCAATTTCTAGTCTAGACTATCTGGCTTGCCATGTAAATGTCTCGGACCTAAGACATTTTTATGCTATGTACTAGTTACAGGATACTGAGCAAGGCTTGACAAACTTACATTTATGGGAGTAAGAATGAACATGGGAATGTACATTTTGCAACCTAGATCCTTAGGGACCCTTGGGGAGATACTGATTTTCTCCTTCAGCCTTTCAGTCTTTGCCAATAGGCTGTAAGGGAGTGATGAGTAGCACCTAGTACAATCCTGGTATGAAAGGTAAAGGGTTTGGCACTCTTCGACTTACCAAGAGATGCTAGAGCACTCCATCTAGATGAAGGCCTTGTCATTGAGTAGTACTATTCATACAGCTGTAAAAGAGAAAGTAATTTTCTCCATTCAACTCTTCCACTGAAAAAAAATCTCTAGAGGAATTTTCATTCAATATATGTTGCATGCATTTAGAATAATGATGACTGGTAAGACTGAGTTTTCAAGATTTTTTTTGCAACATTATTTATAATTACAAATTTAAACAAGTCTTCATCTGTAAATCACCATAAAACAGAGGGACAGAGAGAAAGAGAGACAGAAAGGCAATGAGAGTCTCAGTTGCAAATGGGGATTTGAATTTGCCTGAAAAGGTCAAATGTATAGTATGAGATGTGTGAAGTTCAATCTGATCATTTTGTTTTTCCTAGTGGTGTAATTTGTTTTTTTCCCCATGAACAAAGCTCAAATATTTAAGTTGAATATTAGCAGGAATTCAATCTTCACTGTGGTTATGCTTTAATAAGCCCCCTGTATACACATTAAATATAAAATGATTTACACTCCAGAAAGAAACTCTACTCATTTCTCTCTAATATTTTTTGGAGATTTTTTGTAGAAACAGCTGTTTCTTACAGTCTGTTCTTATCTTTTCTTATGCTGCAGGTCTACAGCATGACACTTCCTTAAAGTATTATTGGAGTAATTCTCAGAGTTTCTTGACAGAGATGGAGAAGGGAAGATTGTAGTGGTCATGAGCCTGTGCATTCTTGATAGACTCTTGATCATTTTTTAAATTGGCCTGGACCTACAGTTCCTAAAAGCCAGCACAGTCAATTTATTTATTAGAAAATCCCAAATAGTCATACTTGTCACCAAAACATTTGTGTTTAGATTTTTTAAAAATATATGTATATATTCAAGCACCTAAGACTGCATACACATGTATATACCTTTACATACAACCATATGTTGTATTTTAAAGACAATATCAAAGAGCCTTACCTCAAGGTTAAGATGAATAAGCAGTAAAGTGTCATCTAGCATCAAGAGACAAATGTATAACATACAGAAGGCAGGCTGTTTTATCCATCCAGTGTTCTGCTTCTTTCAAAATGTTAATATTTGCTGGAGGACTGATTCTCACTTTTGAAAACTTTAATGAGCTAATTCCCTTATGAGAGAAGGAGGGGGGGCATTTATTTTAATTAAATATCGTATATGCGGAAACTGTAAGATCACAAGCAACCAGATGCTCTGTTTGTTCCAATTAATGATGCTTTGGGATTTCTGATATGCAGAAAGGACCATGAAGAGATCATATTTGATTATATACTTACATTGCTGATAGTGAGGAAGAATGAAAAAAATTGTCCAGAGACAATAACAGTTACTGAGAGTGTTGTGCATTCTTCTACAGTATATTAACAAGAGGTAGAAAGTGAAAATGTTCCTGGAAGTTCATGCCTAGAAGTATTGACATGACATTTAAAGATTGTGGTAAATGTTGAGAAATTATTCCTATTTTCAATGAATATTTTCTCATTTTCTTCATATTTTCTCCAGAAGCAATCAGATGACATTGATAAACAAGAAGCAAACAGATTTTAAAATACTTATATTCATAATAAAGTACGAATGTGCTTAAGAGCTGTGAATACAAGTTGTCATTCACTACTTAAGACCCTGTGAATACAAGTTGTCATTCACTACAACTCCAATAAGTAATATTTATATACTACAATCTAAGGTATCCTTGTGTAATACCTCCAAATCATTTTGTCTCAACTGTGAATTTTAATTATCAGAGAGATTTAGTGATGTATGCTCTAAAGATTGACACCATGTCTATTGTGCTGCCTAAGACTTTAATTTACTTTTTCAGGGTAAGGATGAAGTGCCTTCCAGCTATTTTATGGCAAAGCCATCATTTGTTCGGAGCATTTTTTTCATCTATCCAGAAAAATAGGCAGAGGTGTTATAATAAACTCCATCATGTGTTGTATTCTTTGATATTTAGTGACCAGAATCTGTTACTTAGTTGTTAACAACCAGAAAGTCTTCACAATGAAATACATATTGATAATTTTGGGAACTGGTAGGAGAAAGGATGATAAAGGTAAAAAAATATTAACAATTAAATTAATTCTAAATTCCTGGTTTGTCATTTCATATCAATGAAGTCCCAGTTTGTCACATGTAACAATTTAAAAGCCTATTTTTTAGACATAAACCAATAATGTTTAGAGATAAAACAATATATTTGCTGATTTGAAATAATCTGGATTCATAATCACAGTCTGTGGAGAAATGAGTAAGTATCAAAGATATTGCACTAAAATAAAATAAAAAATACAGGTTCTAAAAATTTTCTTTTATTTTTGTTCTTGTGTGTATGTTCAGTTTTGGTAAAGCTGTTCTGCCTTTGGAGTTTTAGGTGTTTTTTCCAATAATTGCAGCATAATTAGTCTCCCTTTCTTCCCATATCCTTGCCATTCCAGAAACTATAGTAATGATTAAATATCCAAGTTCACTGCATCTTTTGATTCACAGTTACTGCCACGGGGCTTGCAGATATTTTGTAAGGAAATCTCTCTGCTTAATTTGCTCAGTGAGAATGTGATTTAAGGCTGTGGAAGTTAATTCTTCAATCACTTAAAACTGAAAAGTCATTCAGTTAACACCACATTATACCTGTTAACTGTCAGTATAAAACTGACATTGACATGCGGATTGAAAGATGGATATTATAAACATATCCTCTATTCATTTAGAAACACACAGATGGCTAGATTGTAAGTTTTCACTGCTCTTGCAGATGTCTACATTTTAATGACTAGAACAATGAAGTGAACAGACTACAAGTTCACTGCTTGTTAATGTCTGCTGTGTTTTTCTCTTTTAAAAGGTTAAAGGTGAGAATGACACCCCTCATTCATATTTTTCTGCTGTGTATTATTTATATATATATATATATTTATACATATATTTAGATATATATTTATCTGTGCAAAACCATACTTTATTACTTATAAATAATATTCTCAAGGATATTAATGTTAGATAGACATCTCAGTATCATTAGAAAATTATCCCCAATTCAGAAACATGTTTTGCAACCCTTTCTGCAGCATGAAAACAGAGGGATGTTTTACTTTATACTTAGATAACATCAGCTGAATTGTTTCCTATGATCATCCTTCATGAAGGAAAGGGTCATGGCAGTTATTTAGTAATACCTACTTTTCAGTATTTGTTCTTGATACAATATCATAACAATGCCATATCCTCTTTGATTTACCTATTAATGTGTAATTTTAATGTTTATGCTTCTTATCATTTTACCAATGATAAATCAAATAATACAGTGACTCTAGGTCAAACTTACAATAATTTCAATATGAATTATTTCTAGACAAGGTATACAACCCACTCCTAGAACCATAAATGAGTAATTTCATTCATAATTAGACTTAGGAGCTTCAAAGAGGTTATTATTATGAAGACTGATACCCAACTGTATTCTTATATGGTTCAACACAAGATTAGGACTTCAATAATGGCAAAATCTTTAATATTACAAATTATTTGCTTTAACTTCTTGGAAAATATTTTGATTTTTAGCTATTTTTATTAGTTTAATTAAAGAGAGTTTCTCCTGGGAAAAAAAAATTCATAAAATAGCAAGTCCTAATTAAATACATACTTAAGAGTTTTTTTCTAGCACATTTCACTACTAGCTTTTTACAGCTATATGTCGAAGCTTCAATTAAGAAAAAAAAAGTTCAATAGAGTGAATACATCTATATTAAGCTCGCATATGGCTCTGTCTTGAGAAGCATACTTTCTTCATGGGACAGCTCTACTTTAGAATCCTTGAAGATGACAGAGAAATCATTGTAGAATTAGTCCTGCTGTGCTATGATAAACCAGAGACTCCTGATTAATTGAGTCCACATGACTGTGGAGAGAACATTTTGTGAATTTTCATTTCTAGAATATCCAATATATTTCTTCTTGATAACAGTCCTTTTTTTGTCACTTGAGTTTCTTTCTCACAGCATTGGGTCAGTGAAAAGCAAACACAATTCTCTAATTATTGCTCCCATTTGTTTTATTGTTGTTTATATAACAGTGAAATATTATCTCTGGCCTAAAATGCTCAGTTATTACAATAGCATATTTTTACTTTTGTGTTACGTAACATATTGACTTCTGTTAATTTGAGTCTTCTTCTGTTTTTTGAAAACTGCCATAAAAAAAGAAGTAAGAAATAAATATTAGAGCATAGTCAGTACCTTCCAACTGATTATTGCGTGTTTGTTTTTCAGAGGCAAAGAAAACACTGGAATTATACTCCCAAATAGCCTTACTTTCAATTTATTAATTCATCACTAATTTGATTACCGTATTTGCAACTTCATATCATTTGACTTTACTTGTGTATTGGGCTGAATTAAGTATTCGGTCTGTTTAGAATGTCCACTGTCCTAGTTGGCATGTTTCTTTTGCGTGGGTTTTCTTACACTCAAAAAAGTTCTGCTCAGTGCTGCAGTTGCGCACACACTTGAATCAGGACCAAGGCATCATCATTTCAGGAGACTGGATTAAAAATGAGGAGGTTTTGAAAAGACTACTGTGTTTCATTTACTTGCCTTTGATTTTCCACCTTTAAGATTCTTAATTTCTAAGTTTCATTTGTGAGCAGGAAGATGGAAATCTGTTTCTCAAAAAGTAAGTTCTGACATGTTCAGGTAGTCGAAAGATCTTAGAAGCTGCCTTTTTAAGAGACAAAACAACTCCCTCAAATCCTAAACTAAATCAAATACCATGAGAGATGTGATAAAAGTCTCAAGCCTGACTTTAGCGTTTATTTAGACTTTCAAGAGAAAGAAAGGGAATATATGTGGAATCAGAACAAGAGTCAACCATTTTATAGACATTCCTTTAGGATTTGGAGATATTGCATTAACTTGCTATGATTGGTGAATATCTTGTAATGAATACCTTTGAATGGATCTTTTTGATAGTCTGCATTAAACATGATATTATATACAATAATTACCAGATACCTTTTCAATAATAATTATAAACTCTTCCTAAGAAAAAGGCGATTTGTTATTTAAAATATTTCTTTAATACAATTTTCTTTAGTGGAATAGTAATCTGCAAGTGTAACTAAACCATTTAATTAAGGTCCTTTAAATTAGCACATTTTTCTACAACTTTTTTCTTATTCACGATGTGCAGTTTTAATACCTGCAATAACATACGGTGATTTTCCTCAAGTGAGAAATTTCCACTTCTCTCTTAGAGTCTTGGCTTCTTTATAAGATCATTTTACAGTCATATAATCTGTTTTGCCTACCTAAAGTAAAATTTACCTCATCTGCATTTGTTGTCCAAAGTTTAAGCTGTAGTTTTCATTAGAGAAACGCAACCCTCTTGTTAAGATATGTCTGAAAAAGAATGAAAAATATGTCTCTGTCTCTTAACATGTTTCAGATCACAGAATCATAGAATCGTTTGAGTTGGAAGGGACCTTAAAGATTATCTAATTCCAGCACTCCTGCCGTGACAAGGACACCTTCCATTAGATCTGGCTGCTCAAGGTTCCATCCAACCTGCCAAGACATCAAAGTGAGAGGAAGAATTTCCTTGAGCTGAACAAAATTTAAACACATTCCCTATGGGTTTGTATCTTGCGTTTCATTGGCACTGATGTTAATGATATTGTAGTTGGCAGTTGCAATGTTTTGTGATACGCCATATTTATATTTTCTTCCCTTATGAACTGTCTGACATATGAACTTTTTCACCTATACTCTTTTACAAAACTTGTAGAAGCTTTACAGTCACTGGTGCTTTTCTCCAGCTGTCAGGTTTAGTAGAAATGCACCAGCAGATTAGCATGTTATTAAGAGCATGCCTCAAGATTTCACATATATGTAGGATGATTCCATAAATTGTGCTTTCATGAGAAAGCAGCTTAAAATTACCTCACATTCCTATGTAAATTTAAAACTGAAATGACATTTTAAAAGGAAATTATAACATTGATATGCTTAATGCAAATAGATTAACAATGAAAGTTTTCAAACTAAAAACTAACCATATATTTGGATAGATTTTTATTTGATCTGAGTAAGTTTACTTGATTAAAAAGCATTATGTCTTTTGGTCTATGTACAATCTACCTCTCAGAATATTCAGAAATATGCCTTATGAATTGTTTTCTAATATAAACTGAAATAAATACCTTTTCTAGATTTTTGCATTAAAAATATGTCTTGCAATACTACTTGTCTGGCAAACCCTAAGTTCAGAGAAGTAGACAGCATTGTGAACTACATTTATTTTCCATATTTCTGAACTATCAAGCTGAAGTAATGGTCAAAAGTGCAGGTGCAGATCACTGTAGCCACAAGACACTTGCATTACAAATAGGATAATTAGTTGAGCTGTAGGAAAAAAAAAAAGGAACATTTCAGTAGTCATAATGCAATAATCTGATGTTCAAAACAACATGAAAATGGAATTTCTAATGGCAATATCATCCAGGAATAACTAAAAAGAACTGTTTTCCCCTCCTCTCTGATTTTCAAAAGCCCTATTCTATACAAAGTACCATAGCTGACTCTCCAAAGACTGCTTATATTTAATTTTCAGGGGAATTCCTGCTGCTTTTTCCTTGTTTTGTGATTAAAAATTTTTGTTGAAGTATTTTCAAAATATTTTAATTAACTTAATTTGTGTACCTGAACAGACTAGGTAGTACAATCAATTAAGACCCAGTATTTTGGCTCTAGGGCTTCAGTTTGAAACATCGTTTATGCAGGAACTAATGCAATTATCCTTATCTGAATGCTCTGAAGGAGAAAGTAAGTAAATGACAATTTTGGTCTCTTTACATGGGCAAAGCGACACTTCCCTACACATAATCAAAGTGCAAACATTTTGAATAATATATGCAGCCTAATTAAAACAAGTATAAGGATCTTTACAGATGAACTTTATGAAAAGCCATTTTTGCTGATCAAGGTTAGAACTCTTGTGGAAATGATACAAAATTACAACATCTGTATATAAATATGTCTTATCCTTTAAGCTCTTTTCTCACTGCTACTCAGTCTTGCAGCCTTTCTTTTCAGAAATCATTGTAAAATGAACACTATCTTCTTTTCTTATGCTATCTCTTCATTTAACATGGTTGTTTCTAAACTACCATCTGAAAAGTTCTTCAGCTATTTCATACATTCTGCAGCCTATGAAAATATTCTGCACTGGCAGTAGATTACAGATTCATTTCTTCTTCCTTAAATATGGAAGTGTCAAAATCCAATAATTTTTTTTCCAAGGTTGTTGGATTTACTATTACAGTATCTGTCTTTAATGGATCTATGTAATATCAGCCTAAGATATTGTTCTGGATTTTGGGGATTATTTTAGGTACTCATTAGTTTCAAATTATAGTGGGAAATTAACTCTATACATGATAGGTCCAGCAATGGGAGGAGTGAGGGAGAGTATCCTTGTTCTGTATTGACTCTAGCTGTCAGTTTCCAAAAAACTAATACTTAAGATCAAATTAGAAGTATATCATGTCCTTTAAAAACATTTCAATAGTCTGAATTCTCTTAAAGAACATTTACTAAGAGGCACAAACCCCATACAAATAAGCATGAGAAACAGATGAATATCCATCCTCCTCTCAGTATCAGTTTTAGTTCCCGCACATCACTCTTTGTCAAAAGAGCCTCTTAGCTCATAAGCAAAGTGAAAAAAATAATATATCTGAATGTTTTATAGTTCTGTCAGTCTAAGATTTTGGGAATAATTTTACACAATTTATTGCAGTTTTAATATCAACAAATTAACTAAATATGATATTCAACTAACATTTTCTTCATTAATATGAAGAGCAGATTACTTTGGCTGATAGTGGGAGGAATGGTAATTATTGTCATTTTTCAATTAAATGAGAATTGATTAAGGGGACTTTACTGTGCTTCGCGTTACTTCTGGATGTCAGCTTGGGAATATGGGCCAAGATGCTTTCTTTCATTGCTGTTTTTGTCATGTAACTTAATTTCACTGTCTGCACTGGTCTGTTTACTTTTAGCAAAAAGAAACTCTAAAATCTAATTTTAACAGTTCCACTTGCAGAAAATTAAGTTTAAGACATGCTAGTAGTCAGATTGTAGCTAAAAGTGTCATCTCTCTCTCTTTCCACCTTCATTCTGATTGCTTCCTTTGAGTGGTGTGATAAACTGAAGACATATAGAAAAGTCGGAGACTGGATTAAAATCACTTCATATCTTTAGTTCCTGCAATTTTCCCTGTTCAGTTTCTTTCCCCTCAAAAACTCTTGCCCATGCTTTTTCAGATGGAATGAATCTTTTTGACTAAAACCAAGGCTCTTGATGTTTGATGTTTATTACCTTAGCCCTCCAGCAACAGGTGCTGCAGTAAAAAGTAAATGTTAAGCAATTATGGATCTATCAGTTAGGCTAAAAAGGTCATGGTATGGTGTTGCCAAATAAATTATGCAAGTTCCTGGTGACAAGATGTGGAAGAGATCGTGCTGTCAGTCCTATGGCCAATTTTATTACACCTGCATTGGTCCAGAAAACTGTCTTCTAGTTAACAGTTTTGCGGGTTTTTTGTTTTTTTTTTTTCCTATGCAGACTTAAAAGGTTGTTAAGGTCAGATAGTCCCTTTAAAGACTGAACAGACTTTTCTGCTCTGGGGAAGATTTTAAAATCTTTGACCCAAAGATATCTTCCTGAACAGCATTTCAGACTTCCAACATCAGAATTTCTTTACTAGACCTACTTTTGGTCAAAACAACATTATTACTTGGGGTATGAGAAAATATAAACACAAAGTCTGAACTCTCATTGTTGTATCTACTTTGGTTTTTGAAAGATGTTTTTGACAACATAATCATGGTAAGGCTTTTTTTTCTCCTCTTGCTTGGCAGGTTCAACTCCATGTGAGATATTAATGCCATTATTTATATCTAAAAATGTCAAGATGTTTTCACTTTATCTGAGATAAAGTGTCTGGTTTAGTCCCTTTTGTGCAGACGTGAAAATTAAAGCATAAAGAGCACTTATATGAATTTTGGTGAGCAGAATAAGTAGTGGCAAGATGAACACAGAAATAAAGATGTCTACCCTTTTCAGTATATTTTCTTCTGCTAGGAAAATACTTATTTCAGACTGTGTATTATATTTTCTTTCTTATTCTTTTCCTGTTTTAAACCACCTGTTCCATTTGGCACTTTGCCTACACTCTGTGCTTTCCATATGAACTTTTCTCTGCAGTTATTTTTCTTTCCTTCCACTCTTTTCTACTACTTCTTTATATCTCCTTTTATTCCCTCATAAATCTAGAAACACACTCATATTTACTCTTGTTCACATTTTTCTCTCTCAAGCATAAAATGTCTTCTTTATTTTGCTCACACATTAATATACTTCCCAGAGGAAGGGCTAGAGATGCTTTCAGTATATATACTATACCATCATCTATCATAATATACATATACATATACATATACATATACATATACATACACATATACATATACATATGGAAATAAAGTAATTGCAGAAATCAGTCTTGGAACAGAAATGAAGGTTTATCAATCAATCAATCAGAGTGATTCTTGTACAGGGCCAAATTTTCGTCTGAGGCAGAGCAACACAAGCACGTGCAGATCTTTCTGTGGAGGGCATGGGTTCAGCCACAGCCAAATAGTCAGAAAGAGGCTCATTAGCTGAATTTTTTAAGAAAACCACAAACAGCTATTCAGATAAAACTTACAGGAATTTGAGGTTTGCTGCTGATAACATAGAGGAGAGGTTTTCTTTTGTAGACCTCAAGAGAAGAAAGTTGTTTAATGTATCTTCAGATGGAAAATTCAAGCCAGATGCCATTCCCTATGTTTACATGAACCTCTGAGCAAAAGTAGGAGAAAGGGACATTTAGTATTTGTGTTGTTCTGATCTCTTGCTTCAAGGCATAGCACAAATCATGTCTGGCAGAATTCTCATACTGTTTGTTTTGCATTTTAAATATTAACCATGGTAGGCTCATTAAATTTGCCATGTTGTCTACAAATTTATTGAACACCAGGTCTCACAAAAATAAAATTCGTTTTTCCATTAACTAATGAAATGCTTTAAGTCATAAAGTATGATGCAGATCTGAACACCTTTATCATCTTTTATTATCTTCTCCAGCCTGTCCAGGTCCCTCTGGATGACATCCCATCCTTCTGGTGTTGTAACTGCATCACTCAGCTTGGTGTGATCTGCAAACTTGCTGAGGGTGCACTCAATCTTGCTGTCATATCTGTTGGTTTTCCCATATACTCTGCTGTGGTTACCCCATCATAGAAAGCCACTGGGTTGTTCAGACAGGATTTGCCCCTGGCGAAGCCATGCTGGCTGCCATTAATCATCTCACTGTCCTTCATGTGCTTTGGCATAACTTCTAGGAGGATCTGATCCATGATCTTCCCAGACACAGAGGTTAGGCTGACAGGTCATTAGTTCCTAGGGTTGTCTTTTCTAGCCTTTTTAAAAATGGGGACAATGTTGCCCTTCTTCCAGTAACCAGGGTCTCCTCGTGACTACCATGACTTTTCATATATCATGGAGAGTGGCTTGGCAACCACATCGGTCAGTTCCCTCAGGACTCTGGAATGCATCTCATCAGGTCCCATAGAATTATATGTTCAGGTTCCTGAAAAATGAGATTGGATAGATATATATTAGTGTAACTATGGATAATGGTAGGTCTTGGTGTTGAAAGGCACTCACGCCTAGCATAAAATGAGCTTCTCTTCTCTAAGCCAGAATTACATCATTTGCCTTTCTTAAAGAAGAATGTAGTGTCTAAGAGACATCAAAGCATATAAAAAAGCCACACTATTACAGCTATGATAGGAATCCGTGCGTTCATTCTTCCACAGACACACAGATGCCATTCTAAATCTATATCTCAAGAAGCAGGGTGACTTACACATTTGTAGATGTTTACACACAAATGACAACTGTCAGATTAGAAAAATCCACAAATCTGGAATTAAAATGTCAACAGAATTTTTGAATTCTGTTTCAGCTTCTTAGGGTTCTATCTCTCTCTCTCTCTCTCTCTCTCTCTCTCTATCTATCTATCTCTATCTCTATCTCTATCTCTATCTCTATCATCTCTATCTCTATCTCTATCTCTATCTCTATCTCTATCTCTATCTCTATCTCTATCTCTATCTCTATCTCTATCTCTATCTCTATCTCTATCTCTATCTCTATCTCTATCTCTATCTCTATCTCTATCTCTATCTCTATCTCTATCTCTATCTCTATCTCTATCTCTATCTCTATCTCTATCATCTCTATCTCTATCTCTATCTCTATCTCTATCTCTATCTCTATCTCTATCTCTATCTCTATCTCTATCTCTATCTCTATCTCTATCTCTATCTCTATCTCTATCTCTATCTCTATCTCTATCTCTATCTCTATCTCTATCTCTATCTCTATCTCTATCTCTATCTCTATCTCTATCTCTATCTCTATCTCTATCTATCTCTATCTCTATCTCTATCTCTTAGCTGGTACGCAGATGTGTTATCTCTAGCACAGAAGGAGAATTGGTTTAACATAAAGCTGGAAGAATTCTGTGCATGCCTTCCCTGGGGCAGAGTGGGAAGAGAAAGGAAATGTCATTGTTGCCCAGCGCCTGAGATTCTGCCAAGCTGAAACAAATCCAGCTGCTGCTGCACAGGATCATAAGACTGAATGAGTTTTCAGCTGTTTCCTGGATCAGGTGCTGGGACTAGAGCAGGAAACCATTACTGTTTCAACACTTTTCTCAGGTATGCTGAGCAGCATGCAAGAGTACGTGGAGATTAGGGCTCCAAAACTGTCTGAAAAATTGTAGCAATATTTGACTTCACTCATGAGGACAAGCCAGCAAAACAGAACAATAAAAAGCCTACCAGGCTAATATAGAATGGACATGGAAATTTTGCAGGCTTATTGCTGGTCACACAAAACCTTCAAAAAGATCAGATTGATTAGATGCATATAGCCAGATTTTCATTTTGCCAGTCACTGGTAGTCTGACTGTATGTGGAGTTATGGGTGCTCTATATCCTTGCAAATTCGTTCCAGCTATTTATAGTTTGATATGTAAATATGAAGTCACTGAATACTGTGAGCACTTGGGCCTATAGTTTAATGAGTCCTTCTTCCAGGAATCTTGTAGACTTGGAAAAATCTTCTTTTATCATTTCTGAATGTAGCCTCAAGAATATTTCTTACCCTTCTAATGCCATTGTGAAAAGCAATTTTATCACATCAAACACAAATTAAATAAGCAGATGAGATTTTTATATAATGTATAAAAACCTTCTTTGTTATGGACTTAAAGCCTTGCTTTCTATCCAATATCACATGCTGCTCTAGGAATCATTTACATGTGTTTCACTTGAATGGAGAGTGGAAAGTGCTACATCATGTACTATGCAAGTGCAGTGACCTCAAAAGAGAATTTATATATTTGGCTAGTCTTTTAAAATGTGTTATTTAAGTATGAGTCATTTTCATTGCCATGCATTCCCTACAAGCCGACCCAGGAAAGACTAGGGGGTATATTTATCATAAATGTCAGGTGTGCTTGCTAAGTATACATCAAGCTAAACTTTAATCTCAAAACTAAGCCCAAGAATTGAAATCAGGGGAGATTTTAAGTTCAAGACATGCAGAAGGTTTGAATAAGCAGATTCAGACATACACAGAGGGCAATTTGCATCAACCGAATGAGACAATTTGATGCTTTAAGCTATTGAGTAAAAAGCTGAGAAAAGAGAGCTGTATGTGTAGGTAGAATTTCCAGCATTAAGACCATGAGCTTAATTCTACCCTTCATAGGATATTCTACTGCCTAAACCTATCTCCCTTTTAATCTTGCCCTGGACTGATGATTTCTTTGGCAATTCTGCTTCTCTTCTGTTGAACAGTATAAATAATTTTAAATAATAATACTATCTTTAAAAGTTTAAAAGATGCCACATTTAGGCAAATGTAAAATTTCATCTCATCATCTTCAACAGAATTTTACTTTCTTAAAGAGGGAATATGTGCTAGTTAATCAGGAATCTTAATTTTTCTTTGTACTGGAAACCTCTTGATATTTGTCTACTGTGCAAAATAGCTGCTGGGATTCTCATCTTTCCTGATCTTTATAGGATCATTTCTTCCACCTAAAAGGAATGCCTGTTCTAGGTTGAGACCAGAAGATTTTTTTCACAGCTCCTGTGAAAAATATTGGATAGTACCTGGCCCGTTAAATTCTTTTATAAAATTGAAAAGGGCTGCTTTCTTTAAAGTCAGCAAGCAATCTACTTTAGTATGCATATAAAGCATGCAAATCTTTATCAAGACTACACTGGCAATGAAAAAAAAAAACACTGGTATTTAAATATAATTATATAAGTTAACATTTTTTTCATAATCTGTCACCTACCGCATATACTCCTCATGCATGTTTCAGAAGACTAATATTAAATCATAGAATAATTTGGGTTGGAAGGGACCTTAAAGGTCATCGAGTTCCAAGCATCATACCATGGGCAGGGATACGTCCCACTAGATCAGGCTGCCCAAGGCCCCATCCAACCTGGCTTTGAACACCTCCAGGGTATGAAGATATAAAATAAATTGCACCCTAAATTGGAAGAGTTTTGTTTGTTTGGTTTTGTTTCTTTGTTTTCTATTTTAAATTTGTAATGCAGTCTTTTTTGACAGATAGCTGTAGTCCCTTTTGCATTCATACTCTCTTATGTTTGTACAAGACTCAGCTGGCAACTGATAATATTTCACTATTCGATCTATCATGTGATATAATGGCTCATTATGTGCTTAGAATTAAGTTAAAGAACTATTAACACAGTTATCTCTATTTCCAATCAAAATAAAAAGACATAGCCACTTTTTAATATCTATTACTCTCAGGTGATATTTGATTATTTTAAGTCTGATTTCTGTGACAGATTCTTCTATTTTATCAGGTCTTGATTTTGAAAAGCTTTGTATTCCAGAATGGCATTGAGAAATATCTACTGTTTTAAGCATATTGTTAAGTCTGAAACAACTGTTTCCCTGCATCTGTGTTTTAGGTGAAGCACCAAAATCTGAATTTCTGCATGAATATTTCTTTTAATAATCATATTCTACAGTCAAAGACGTCTAATTGTAGTACATAGTTTAATGTTGACCCACAAAGCATTATTGGTTGCCACCAGAGAGACAGTGAATCACTGAATGCTAACTCTTTTTTTCCGAAGCTGATGAATCATTTTAAAGGGCAACCAGAATATAGTAAATATATCTGTCACAAAATAATTTTACTGTTTTCAGTAGAAGGTATAGTATATTACATTGCATATGATGACTATGGAAGACTTTGGTAAAGTTTTCTGGCATTATATGGTGGAGAATGTTGCCCACAAGCTGAATACAATTGTCATGATCTGTTACCAGTAATACCTCAGAGCACTCCATAGAGTGCAGTAAAGAAGTGTTGTATTTCTTAAAAAAACACTATACTAATTATGTATATATGAGAATTTTAAACAGAAACTCACAAACAAACTTTTATTTAGTTACTGAAATTATAATTAACATGTTAGACTATTCTGCTTCTGTTGATGTCATGTTGGAAACACTGTACCATATCTCCTGTTTAGTGAGCATGATACTTCTGCCCCAGAAACACCAAATTCATTTCTTGGGATGACTAGGGGCCTGATTCACTTTCCATCAAATCTTTTTGGAGCTCTCTCCAGTGAAAACACTTGAAAAAGGCTTTGTGTCTGGGATTAAAATGCAACACACAATTCAAGATTTGTGTGTATTGGACATGACTTGTTATATTTTCTTCTGAAATTAAAAGGATCTGCCAATCTATCAGCCCTGCAATTTTAACAATGTTTCAATATGCTTTCAAAGATAAGAGAGCATACCCTTCTGTATCTGACTCCTTTGTGAACTTCGTTTTTCCTAAAAAGAAAAATTCATAGCATTTAGAATTTCTCTTTATGCAAGTTTTTTTAGGATCAAGACCTCATGCTGTTGTTACTAGTATAAAAGTAACAGGCTAACACAGATATTAAATTCTAACACCAATGGCATCAATTAAGATTCAGTGATGTAGTAAAAGATGTCTGTCCCTTAGGGAGGTATATTTAGGGATTTTGAAAGAATGTCCAGTATCCTTCCTCATCCTAGATAATAACAGAAGATGAAGGCTAGCATGATCTTATTAAAGTATCAAGTGTATCAACTGGTCTTCTTTGGGTTAACTAATCAAAATTTGGAACTTCATATCAAATGCTTAGTATATTTACTGAAAATCTTACTTCTTGTGTCACCACTTTTCCATTACACTTTGAATTTGTTCAGGAAGAAAAAAATAAACCTGTTCGGCATAGTTAATAAGGAATATTTCCTATTCACTTAGCCTTACTTTAAATGTCCATCTGCAAATTTCCATCTAATGTTTCAAAATATGTGCCTTCTTTTCAATGGGTCAAAGCAATGAGATCTCCTGTAGACAACATCAAATATTAACAGTACATTACTTTTTATGTCACATTAATTTTCCTCATTATCCCTACAGCATTGACTTTCATGTAAGTCATAACACTGTAGGATCTTCCAAAGCACAAATGAGAAGACAATATATTGCATCATACTGAAAGAGAGCTATTTTGTTGATTTTCTCTGTTTGTTTTTAATTTGTGGGAAAAAACTCAAACAGTTTACTTTCTATTTCTCCAACCCATTTATTAAATTGATCTTGTGTAACTGTCAGATTGTGAGACCTACAGAACTAGGTGAATTTTGACCTTTTATGTGAGTACATAGTTCATACAAAGAGTTCATAAACCTTGATAATCCACAAACTATGTCTGTATAATAATTTTTTGGTACTATAAAAGATAATATCATACACATTATGAGGAATATTCAGAAAGCAATACAGCTTGGTTAACAATACTTACTGTAGGTGTGAGATTCTGAATAAAACCACATTGAGTATTTCTTCAGGGAATCACAAAGGGCTATATAAACTCGGAAATAAATCAGTATATTACATCAAAGCTTGATAAAAAAACTAGAACATTTTCTATAGGCCATGTAGGATTTCAAAACTCTGCTCCAAAAGAGAATGGACTCCTTTTCATGTTGCAATGATATCTATTTCTTCCTGTGCAGTTGAGGCTAAAATGTTGGCACAAGTAGATGGAAAATAATTTTCTAGATGAAGTCCCAGCTTTTTGGTGCCTCAATCAATGACAAAAAGACATCACAGTAGCAGAGGAAAATCAAGCAGGAAAATGTAATCAAAATTCTGCTAGACTGGACTTAAATGAGAGTGGATAAATTATTCTATGTCTCTTCCACTAAACCAGTGAATTTCTCAATATCAGATTAAAGGAAGGTAGGAATACTCAAGCAAACTACAGCATTATTTAATGGAATTATTATTCATATAATTTCTGCATACAAAAATACAGCCCTTACATGGTTACCAATCTATGATGTCAGAAGTTTCTTTTGTACTGACACCCACAGATCCCCCCATCCAATTTAAAATAACTAAATAAATAAAGGCTTCAAAGCAACTTCCTTTTGAATATTCCAGGTAACCTCTAGAAAAAAAAATGTGTGGAGCTGGGGATCTGACAGCTATTTTAGTTCTCATTTCCAAAGGTCAAAGCCTAAGACATGCATGTATTTACATGAAAATGTAAGCAATCAGTGGTTATAATTGTGTATGCAAATAGGTATTTTGAATAGGCAAACACACAGATGCTTTTAAACAGTTGAGATAGAAGCAGTTTTTAATTATTTGCAGTTTGTCAGGATTTAATAGATGAGAAGAACCCTATTTTACTATTTGTGCAAGATGGACACCTACCTAAAGCCATATGTTGTATGATATGCATTAGATTTGTCTCACTGTAGCAAAATGTTGTGAACGTTTTCCCTTTTGATTAATTATTCTTAAAGGAAGAGCATTCTTAGTGAGAACAATGGCTTACAAATTTCCCATACATATTACCCAATATATGTACATTTGTGAATATTGCCATAAATACAATACTGAAGGTGAAATTTGGCAAGTGAAGTATGATTCATTTAAGCTTATCTTTCTGAGCTTTTACTTCATCTAATTTTAAATGTACAAAAATAGTCAGCTAAAAGTCTCTCACACTGACATCATTTGATCTCACTCACAAACTTTCATCCTGACTGAATGACTATTTTTCAGCTTCATCCCATATATGTAAAACTCTTTTGTATAAAAATATCTAGGTTACCTACATGGACCAGAATGTTAAGCCAGAATGAATCATAATCTCATAGTTTTGTCTCTACACCAGTGCATGACGAAAACTGGGAACCTGGGACTGTGAAAATTGCACTGAGTGAAGCAGCAAAAATTATAGCTAATATAATCAGCATGGAAATTATATTTTTATGTCTCAAAAGCATCTTAAAGCCATATGTGACGTTGTAGACTTCTTTTAGTAGTGGAGTTTAAAATGCAATTTTAATTAATATATCCAAACCTGAAGGAAAACTGCTATAATTTATTACATCCAGACACACTGTTAAAGGATTATTTAACTTCTCCTTGAGAAGCAACCTCAGAAAAATCTGGAGCCATCATCTTTGCCTATTTCTCAGCTGGTAAGCCCATTCTAACAGATATGAAAGGCCTTCCATCAAGACTTTGATCATAGGATGCACTATACACACCATAAGACATTGTATTTAACTGGAAAAGGGATATTCCTGAAGAGTATTAAGTGACATCTATTCCTCAAGAATGAAAAATATTGAAACAGTATGAGCACAGGAACAGTCTCCGGATATTAACATAACAAAGAGAACACGTCTGTTGAAATGGGGATAACAATAGAGAAACTGGGTGGTAGATAAATGTATACCAGGACTGCTGTTAGTTGTCAGGGTACTGCAGTACTCCTTTGAGATTCATTTGACTGTGGTGAAGGTACTGCTTATCATGTGTCCATAGTTTCTTTAATACTAATTATGAGTGCAAACAGTGCAAATAGAATTGTTGAGAAATATAACAAAACTATTAGGTGAAAAAGAGCCTTTACTTGGGAGCTCCAGGGCTGTAGTGAGCAGTCTCATCTCACCAGGAAGGAAAAAGTCCAGAATCCTGCAAGGTGCCCCATGGACCGAAATCGAGAAACAACTGAGTCACGACAGACAACCTAATGAGAAGGAAGCCCAAGGCAAAGGGAAATGAAGTACTGGCAACAGCAGTTTTTACCTGAACCCCTGTGTAACCCTATCAATGGACTTTCTTCTGGGTGCATGCCCATTTCCTTATGGATTTTGAAATGTGTTTGAAAACATTCTTTTAAAGTCAAAGCAGGGAACTATCTTGTAAAAGACTATAACTGAATAGGGTGTTCTTCTTATCCTATTGACCTTGTGGTTTGACCGCTTTGTGAATAAACACAAACCTTTGCCTTACAGCAGAGAATACTGGCTAACATCCCCCAGTACGCACTATACTTATTCCTCCTTCATAGCATAAGATTTTCTATGCAAAGAATAAAATGTAAATATTGACTTCCTACTGAAGTAAGTGTATGGACAATAAGACTAGTATCTGGGATAAGACAATATAAAATATCTCTTCTATAACGTTAACAGTATTAGAAAAATAGCTGAAATAAGCTGAGATAAGCATTAAAATGGAAATCTATTTTGTGAGCAAATGGCATGACTATTGAACTACATAAACTTGAAATAGAATATTCCTACTGTGGGGTCACAAATACTCCAGGGGAAGGCTAAAAGCAGAATTTGAGTCAATTAAGTGTATTTAAAAGAAAAAATAATTAGATGCCAAGTTTGATGAAAGCTGAGTTGGCTTTTTAAGGCCTAGAGTCTTGGACTACAAACTACATGAAGTAAGTGTATTAGCCTTTTTATGGCAATCATCCTAGCTGCAATAAGCTTTGAAGTGTATTTAAGCATATTGTTATTTCGGGCCTATAATTCAAGTTCTTCCAATGGTCTTTTTAATAGCAAAAGTACTGAAGGGATTAGTAATTTTAAAAGCAAATGAGCAAAACCCAGAACAAAGCAGAGTGCCACAGTAATGAGGAAATCTCAACAAATTCTGACCTCTTTTTAGACATTTATCCTGCACAAGATTTTCCTATATTTCTTTTGCATTTATGCCATCATGCTAATGTTTTTCACATGTGCCTATAAATAGTTAGTTAGACTAGAACTCATGTGCTTACAAATCAGAGAATCTACATAAATCTGACCCTAAGAACCATGAAAACTGAGTTTGCACTTGATTTGGTGATGCCTTAAGGAAGCGTAGAATCTGCTTGTGATGAGCATGGAGAAACAGAAATGTAACTCGACAAGTATAACAATTCCAAAGCAAACTAAGACTGGTGAATAATTTGACTCATAATCTTGGTTATCTGGAAGATGGAACCTAACATAAATGAAGCAAATTTTATCAAAAAATATCTATACTTGAACTCTTATCATTATATCAGCTGGGTATGAGTATAGTACAAATCAGAAACAATCATAAAAATTAAGCTGTCTTTATACATGCTAAAAGGTCACACTATGTCATAACCTATTCTATAGTTTGGGTTTGGGTTTAGTTGTTTCTTTGGTTTTGTTTTTTAATATCAGAGAGTATAATAACATAGAAAATTAATACTAGCTAGAGAAAAAAATCAGAATGTATCAGGTAACAATTCAGTACATATTTGCAGATGAAATTGGAGTGGTAGAAAAAGAAACAGCAGAAGGATATAAAAAGACTCTTCTATACAACAAGATATGGCAAGAACATAAGATTTTGTTAAAGACCAACATGTTCTGTTTCTGAAGCTCTGCAGATCTTCACAGAGTAACAGTTTCAATTTGAATACATCTAATGACATTCGATCTGCAAGGGATGATGCATTTTAAACCTTCTAAAATTTTCTATATTTACCTTTAGAATTAGCTGCAGGTTGCATTAGAACATTGGGGCATTCTATAAGTTCTTTTGAAAAGTTAATTCTAAATTGTAAAAATTTAGATTTAATTATTTGGAAAACAATTTAGAGGGTGCAATAGGAAAGACAGGGGCAATGGAAACTCGCTGTCTCTACAGAAAGTGTAATTTGCAACATTTAGAAAGCAGTGAAGGGATCAACTCAAAGATATAAATAAACAAAAATAAATTAGGAAATAAAAAATAGAAAGGAAAAACTTAAATGTGAAAGTAAACAAAATAGGAAATTTAATCAGAGACAAAAGAAGTTCGAATTTGATCCTTCTCAAGGATTATGTGGAACTTTCCACCCATTAGCATATAACTGACATATTAACAAATCCTTCCTCCCCAAAACTGCACTCCAGAGGAAAAAAAATATGCAAAATTCCTTTAAAACGCTCAATGTGATCGGAAGAAACATTAAATTCACTTTGGAGATCACTTTGCAATTGAGGAATAATGCTGTGTTATGTTAACTTGTGTTTATTTTAGAAAATATATTTGTGTTGACTCATTTATGTGACAAGCTTTTGAAGAGGCTGGTGTTGCTCTGTCTTTTATAGATATTCAACCTAAAGAATAGAAAAATAAAGCTTTCCAGAATCCACAGACTTTGAACCTACGAATGACTGGCAAGGGAAAGCAACATCAAGTAAATTAGACATAACGTTGTTTAGCCACATAACTTGTTTTTAGACCTAGCTGAAAGATACATAGCAAGTACAACCAGGTATTTCAAAAGTAAATATCAAAGTCTGACCTCTGAAGGAGTTCCTGCAGTATCTACAGTAGAGCTGTTTCTATAGCCTGCTAACACACACAATCATATCTGAACATGCCCTAACTCTATTTTACTGAATAACCAGTTTCGAGAAACCTCTTAAGCAAACCACATCACCTAGTAGTTCATATACTTTTGTCTCCTTCTTACAGCAGTTATAGTGTAAGTACGAAAGGGAGGTCGTCGGAGTCAAAGAGGATGGAGAATTTTGTAAATGCTTCTGGGCTGAATCTGAATCTGGAATGTAAACAGGGTACAGCCCTTCCTCCTGGAAGCTGGAAAATATTTTCTCATCCAGCATTGTAGATATAACTGTTAAGATCTTGATAATTGTATCTAGGCATGTATATCTAATACTGTGTATCATAAAGATGAAAATTTTTATACTACACATAACAACTCTGTTTGTACATATGACCACCAGAAAGTAAAGCAGAAGATCTTCCTTGGTGAAAACTGAAGCATTCACATGAATATTTTTATTGTAAAAGATATATTTTTCTTGTAGATTATATCATGTATAGCCCAGGAGAAAGGAAAAAAAAAGATTATGCTTTACATATTTGTTATTGTTGATATTCATGCCAATCATGTCTAAGGTCTGCTCTTAAATTTGATTTTGACTTGCAAATTACTAAGTGCCATCACATTGAAGAGGGGAGTTAGGAGTTACGTTCACTTTAAATTATTATTTCTTAAACAATAAAGCTCTGAGGTAATTTTTACATCTTCAGAAATATGCTTAAATAGAATTTTATAGTGCTAAAGCTAATATTTTTTTAGCCTAAAAAGTCTGCTTTTCATTAGGTATTATCATCTAAAAGGCACTTTCAGGACAAATGATTTAAAAGGATTTTTTTTGCTTTCATTACTCTTTGAAACTTAGCAACTGAGCTAAATAGTTGGACAATAAATTCATATGTTTGAGATGATGAAGTTATCAACTTCCCCTCTGAGAGAGAACTGGAATTTACTTAATGAAGACTTATCAGCTTTTCAGACTAACACAGATATTTGACTTTCAGACATTTGTACAAAACTTATCAACTCATCATGTAACACGATGCCTCTCAGGAAGATAATTACTCAGAAATTTATAAGAAATTTATGTTCAGTGAAAGAAGACACTGTTGACAACATTTATCCTTATCAGGGCTTTTTTTCTCATTACTATTTTGCATATTGTATTAAAAATACTACAGAAGCACAAGCATGCTGGTGGTTAAATTGTTAGAAATTATTTGGGTTTGACAGTAACTAACAGTTTTTTTGTAATTTGAGTAGAAAGATAACACTTTACTGTTATTATACTTTACTTTTATTTTCTTCCTTTCATTTATTCCTCACTTTTCTCTATCTTGGTAGAGTCTCAGTCATGTAAGTGGTTCTTACTGAGTTGATAAAACTGCTGTCCAAGTACAGAATTACATTTTGATGAATTTTCTTTACAGATTTGCATTTATATACAGTATACTTTATGTATTCTATATAATCACCATAAAGAAGTTTTCTTAACACCACAGATTGAAGTAAATTTAAAGAACATTTCCTCATTAAGGTAAAAAAGAAAAACACTATCAAACAGAGTAGCGTGGGAACTTTTCAAGCAATACTTTTGTTATAACACTTTTACAAGCATTCTGAGCCCTAATATCAAGTCTTCAAGCAGTCTTCATACTGCCTGCCAATAAGTTGCCATTTTGGTTGTCTTGTCAGTTCCTTTTTAATCTAAGTCTTAATTTTAGTGTAATTTCTCTTTCAGAAATTAGACACATTTTTATATTTTATATACAGAATACTGTATTTGAAAATCAAAATGACACAACAGAAACATTCAGATCCCAAAGTACTTACTTGTTGATTTGCTCTAGTAATGTAGGTAAATATATAAAGCTGGTTTTCCATTTTTTTTTTTTTTTTTGCTAAGCTAGATGAATATCTTCACCTCATGACAGAGATCAGTGACATTTCTGGAAGCCTAAATCCCAAGGTATTTCAAAGCACCAGAAGGACATTTAAAGTTATAGAAATTTCCTATGTCTAAATCTTGATATACTCAGATTCTTAAATTAGATGTGGGGAGATTCTCATTAGAGACCATTGTGAGAAAAGGTCAGGAGAGGAAGACCTGTCCCATGCATTTTTAGCAGACTATTAACCTCTATAGAGAATTATGGACAGTTTCCTCTGTTGAGATATATAACTGTAAATACACCAGATATCTCAGGAAAGACTTCAATTGCTTAGCTTAATCTCCTTGCAAAAGGTATTAAAAATCAGTGATTTTTCAGAAAGGGATAATTGCAATGTTTTTATCGGCAAAGTCTGTCATTCTATGCATAAGAAGGTAAAAATTCTCTAGCAAGATTAATTCCTTCTGCACTTCTTTGACATAGCGAATTGAAGATTTTCAGAAATATGTTTTAAAGAGTACTGCAACAGTAACTTCTTATAAGTAACACAGGACTGAAAAATTGCCAAATTCTTAATAAAAAAGCAAATGTTATGAAAGGGCATTCATAAGACAATTATTTGTTGCAAAATAACTAAAGCCTGAACATTCACATTTAGTTGTCCTACCTAGCCTTCAGGTAAGAACAGGTCCTGTTCTTAAAGATACAATTACATACCCTTTTCTAAGTTGGAAAAGACAGTTTATGTTTTTTGAAATCTCTAAGATTGTGGATACAATTACTGTGAAACAAGAAATAGCAAATGTAACAAACTTGTTTGCATATGAAGAAGAAATGCATAGTCACACCCATTTCTGCCAAAAGATATATTTGATTCCTTTTGTGGTCAGTTAAGCCTATTAAGAAAAAAGATCTTACGAAGCTAAAGTTTTTATTGTGATACTTTTTTACAATTATTGAGGGGAATAAAGTGACTGCACAAGTACAAAAGAACAAGGAGGTTCCCTTTACATTGTGCTCTCTCCTGCATATTCATTATTGACCATCAGGATCTTCAGGCTGGACTACATGGTGGGTTTTAAATGATCTGGCATGGCTATTCCTTTGTTATACTGTCAATAAACTGTAAGGAAAAATAGTCAAGAAAGAACAAACTTCAGAAGTTTCTGTTAATCTGTTGAAGACTTCTATTTCATTTGCCACAGGCAAAGAATGGATAAAGGATTATAGCTTCCAGGCATTGAGGGGAAACCTGGCAGGGGCTACAAGACAGTTATGTCAATTACCCACTTTGCATTACTCACCAGTCTTTCAGATTTTGCTGACTTTCCTCAGTCTAAGACTGCAGCAAAATTTGTCTTGATCTAATTTCTGAGAAGACACAATGTGAAGTTCAAGCCACTTGCTGATATTGTGCAGTCCTTTCAATTCTCATGAGCTGAAATCTCAGTTCTTAGGTGATCTGGTCAATAAATCATGAATTAATTTTTCTGAATATTGATTTTTATAATATTTATTTATTTATTCAAGATTCTAATTCAGTACAGTAAATATTGAAGTTTGTTTACTAGTCTTTTCTAATCTTATAGAAGATTTTGGTTATCCTCTAAACTTTTAAGAGGGAAAAGAAAAATATTCACTTCTGTATTTACTCAGTCCTAATTATCATAGAGACTTGTCTTAAGTCACACAAGAAATTTGTCACTGAAAGTTAACTGTATTTGACCAGTAAGCCTCAGACAGGCACATGAAATATTTTCTTCTGTCACTGAAGGAAAAATAGAAATATATGGGCATCTTTTTATAGATTATTTAACCTATATATGTCTGATATGATTATTGTGACTCCTATGAAGCATTCTGTTAATAAATGGCTAAAGACTATGATGCTGAAGAATTGTTAATACATCTGAAAAAGTTCAAAAATAAGTTCTGTCAATTTGTCTTCAGTATAAAGTTAAACTGGTGTAAAAGGCTCATGTGATACATGGAGGTGAATACAGAGTACAGACTGCAACACCAAGATATTAATTTAGAAGTGAGATTCTTTACTCAGAATTGTAATTTGAACCCATATTAGTTGTAGACCTATGGTCTGAAAGCAATGAATAAGTAGAGAAGTGAAAGTTTATACACTAAATATATGTACTTACTACACTGACAGGCTCTGACCTTAGGTAACACAGTAAATAATACCCTGGAGTTAATTGCTGGGAGCTGTACCATAGATATCTAATGTAATGTGCTCAAAACTTATATTTCCCCATGGGTTTAAAACTTAAAAATACATACTTACACATAGACCGATGAGGAAAAATTGTATCCTAGTTGGTGATGGCAAACTGAGATTACTGGGTATTTTTTAAAAGGTAAGATTTACTTTCCAGCTAAGCTATCTACGGATAAATTTAAATTCTTCCTATCTTTCCCAATTTAAATAAAAAAAAAAAAGAAAGAAATGAAGCAACAATAAGAAAAGCACTAACCTTCAAACATTCAGAGATTTTGCTAAAATTATACTAGACAGGAGATGCAGTTTTGCCTTTCCATGTTTCAATATGAAAACTCTTCAGATGTGAACTCACATATAGAGTAATGCTACAGAAACCTTTTAGTTCTGACTTCAGAGCTATACAACTTTCAAAATATTAATAAAACACATACACAGACAATTAACTTACCATTGGGGAAAAAAGGCAGAAAAAAAAAGAGGTCAAATTGATACAGCTCCCTTGAGACAGCCTTCTCTTTAAGCAGATTTTCACTACAGGCAGTTACAGAAAATTACTTCAGACGTCTACATAATAGAAAACCAAGGGTCACAAACAAAAAGAGAAAAATATAAGTCACAACATGCAAGGGGAGCCATGAAATGAATGACAGTGCAATTATCATGACAGAGATAAGACGGAAACTTGTTCAAAAATGGCTGCACGGTGCTCAGATATGGTAGGAGTGCGGGATTGATTTCTTCATGTTGTCTGTTAAAAAAAGATTTCAATCAAAAAGTGAGGGAGTGAAACCTGACTGTGTATGCACTCAATGTATGTGTGCATGTGTGTGTGAGTCCTTTTACAGAGGTTCATAACAGAGGAAGGAGCTCAGCAAAGCTGTTAGATCATGCAGAAAACAAAAAAATGTTCCACTCTGGAGACCATGAAAAACAATAATTGCAGTAATGCAGTAATAACAAATTTAAGTGAACTTTTTTCCCACTGGAAAATTATTTTTAATGGAAATACCAAGAACTTCAACAACTATTCCAATATAAACAGGATAAAAGGGTCTTTAGACATGGGAAAATTGAGCTGAAGAGAGACATCAGTAGCGATCCTTGCTTCAGCAGCTGTTGAGAAGCTAAGCCTAATAGATACCAAAAGGATGGAGATGAGAAGTTGCTTTTGCCTGTGCTGTGAATCTAACTGAAGATACTAGCCACTCTGCTGATAAACTCTCTTGCAAAAGAAATTAAGTTACTTCAATTTCCATTGTGAAAAGCATTGTTTCTATCTCTTAGAAAGTGTCTATTAGAAGACTTCTGGGAAACACACAGTGAAAACTTTCTGGGAAACACACAGTGAAAACTGCAGGCATTTTGTAGATCTCTGCTGAAGCTCCATCAAGCTGAACATGTGTTAAAATAAAAGGGTGAAAAAAAAATGTCTAAGAACCCATTAGTATTAACTGGACTTCTACAGCTCAGACATAATACATGAGGAAGGGTGAAGTTTGCTGGAATAAAACTCACTCTCTCATTATCCGTCTTAGAGGGGAATTAATCACTATTTCATCTTGTAACTAGTTGCAATAATGGGGTTGTTTAACCTGGAGAAGAGGAGGCTAGAGGAGACTTTATTGCTCTCTATAACTACCTGAAAGGAGGTTACAGAGAGGTGGGTGTTGGGTCTCTTCTCCCAAGTCATAGTTGATAGGACAAAAGGGAATGGCTTCAAGCTGCATCCAGAGAAGTTTATAGTGGACATTAGGAAAAAATTCTTCACAAAAAGGATTATCAATTACTGGAACAGGCTGCCTGGGGAAGTGGTTGAGTCACCATCCCTGGAGGATCTTTTCCAATGTAATGATTCTACGACCCTATAATGGTCAGGTATGAGTAAATTTTTTAAAAATTTAATTCAATACTGCCTTAAATACCGGTTTGTTTTTTCATATGCTATCTTTCAGTTCAGTGTGGGTTTGGATTTTTTGGTTTTGTTCGTTCTTTTCTTTTAGTGTGTGTGTTTTGCTTTGTCTTTAATAACAGAAATTGCATGTTATGCTGTGCTGTGAATTATTATATTCAGAATATATAGTCCAACTCCACCTAAATGGCAACGGCAAATGGTTTCAACAAATTAAATAAATTGCTGTTCTCCTGTTCTTGCCAGTAAGCAGCTATTTAATATCTTTCTTATACTTTCAGAAGCAGGTGACCTTATGCTCCCAGTCCGTTCCTGAATTTGTTAGTTTTAAATTTTGCAAAACCCACACTTTTGTACTAAAGTGAGTTTTAACAGCAAACACCTAGTGCATTTGCCGCTATTTTAGAGCTATGTTTGAAACTTTTTTTATGAAACTGTATCATTAAGATCTAGACTTTATGAGTTTTTAGGCTAACTCACTCCTTTTAACAGGATTGTGACAATCCAAGAAACCACCATAAGCAATTAAATGTACATAAGAAGGGTGATTATAGTAACTCTGATGTCTTCATATCTCACTTAAGAGTTCTCTAATTTGTTGACAGAGACCTATAAATCCTACATAATTATAACCATTAGTTACAACAATTGAGATGAAAATATGTTCTTAATAACCATTTAAAATATAGCCTATTCTGAATATTTTAATTAATTTAATGGAAAGATCTAATTGCCTGTGTAATTTACTCTTAAAATCTTTTAAGGTGAAGAACTGACTGACACACATGCTGAATATCCTAAAGAAACCTGCTTTAATTTATTTGAATTCATAAGTGAATTTATGGATTCATCACTAAACTGCTCAGGAATAGCAATGTGTGAGACAAGAGTAAATGTCTTAATGGGAAATACATATTTTTTTAATAGAAATAGAATTGTTGTGTCAGAATAGATTTGGAATTTTACCATGAACATATTTTTTTAATAGAAATAGAATTGTTGTGTCAGAATAGATTTGGAATTTTACCATGAAGAGGGCCTTGATTTAGTTTTGATTTGGTTTTATTGTCTTTGTGGTATTTGAACATCTACAGAAACAACATAACAAAGTGACCTGTAGCGGGGCTATAGGTAGCATTACTACATATGAGAGTGTTCATGATCAAAGTAACACAAAAATACTATTGATAGCACAGACATTACCAAAAATGTCTTGCAAAACTTTTAAATCCAAGTAATGATACATTACAAAATACTCCTTCTTCAAAGGTTGAAACAGTTAGATATCTGTTTCCCTAGGGTTAAGACAGACATAAAATTTCAGCTGTAAAGTTAAGTATATTGCATTTTATCAATTAAAAAAAAATAAAATAAAAAATGTTTTCCAGATCTATATTATATCACTCACAAGTCACAGAGCTGACATATAAAACTACTCCACTTATCACTTCCTCTGTACCTAAAAGATATCCCAGTGGTTGTTCCATCTTTGTCTCTCAAGAAAGCTCTGTTGGCATAATCAGATTTCCTTTAGCTTTGTTGAGACAAACTAGGAGGTGAAGATGTGCCAGTGTACAAAGTGAAATGCAGAAGCACATATTTTCTCCAGCAATTTGTTTAGTTCACATTCTCATTGGGAGCATTTTTCAGCTATTTTTTTCCATATGGAATGCAAAAAATGCCAAATTTAAAAATGTTTGGGTTTTGGGGTTTTTTTTGCTATGGATTATGAAGAGTGAGGCATAAAATATGATGACGGTCCTTCATTAAAGCCAGAGACTGTATTACTTTTTTCTGTGCTTGCAATGCAAAACACTATGATAAAAAGTTTATCAGTGACAAATCATTGGAGGTGATGTAAATAGCATGTCATCGTAGTGCACACTTGACAATTGTCTGATATGTTATTAAAATTATACTTAAAGTTCGATGTTTAGGTCATGACTAACTGTTACAGGATTCCCTTGGTTGCCTGGCTTTTGGAGTGTAGCATAGTATTGCTTGTATTACAAAAGAAGATGTACAACTTACATGCTAGATATTTGCATGTTTTAAGTAGACTTCATTGTGCTTTGTAAGTGATTTCTGCCCTCTAAGTTGCACACCAAATAACAGTGAAACACTATGGGAATCACAATCTTCTGACATTTTGGTGGAAAATGAAAAAAATTATATATAGGTCACTTCCATCATTTGTAAAAAGTATAGTTCCAGATGTAAATCTCTGCTCTTTCAGCAGAATCAGAGATAGCTGATTAAAAATGAAGTAGTGCAGAAGTCTCGTCTCATTTCTATCATTAGAAAAAAAAGCTTTAAGGAGTCTTGCAGATCTTCTCATACCTGTGGTCTAAGATATATCAATCAATCATATAATTCCGGCTTTTTTTTCTGGATAATCTGCCATCCAAAATGGGGTCAGGATTGACCTGAATATCAGTTATATTCAATCTGACCCTTAGGAGAGTGTCATAAACTTGCTCTGAAGCGAATGTTGTTCCTCTGTACACTTTTTAAGGGTCAAATGTGTAGCAAGTTCATAAGGCACACATGAAAGTGTAGTAAGGTGTGAAGACTAACTGGTATTACAGTGTAGTGGTGTTCTGCCTTTGAGATGGAGACCTCCAGCTGACATCCAGTTGATAAATGGTGGTCTCAAGGACATCTATACTAAAAAGATGTTGATATTATTATCAACAGTAAGTGTTCATTCTGAGATAAGACTTGGATTTTTTCAACTGAAATGTTGCATTCAGATCAAGACAGCTCTTATGATCAGAAGTAGGGAATTTTTCCAACTACCTCCCATTTTTCCTCTAGAGGTCATTAAAAATATAAACTTTGATTAGAGATCCATTAACTTATGCAGCTGCTCATCTACTTCTCCGATGGATGCACCAGGCAGCCTAAGTCTCGCTTTTTGCCAACTGCAATGTTCCAAAGCAGCACTGACAGGCAGAACTGGACACTATCCTTTTTTCATATCTGCCAATCCTTTACAGCCATTCTCACTATTGTTTCTTTAGCTAGGGGACAGAAAAGGAAAGTCTAAGAAGCAACAATCAATATCAGCTCTTAGTTTAAGGGATGTAGAAAATGTCTCTATCTTGTGAAATACCTGTTTTCACCAAATAACTAGAAAATCCAACTCTTGCTGTGCTAGCACCTTTAGGGATTTTAGAGTATTTCAGAATAACTGATGTTGGGCACTGTTCTGTGCCTTTTGAGGAATACTCCATGACAGTAAAGGTGTACTCTGTCCTCTCTAAAGCTTTTCTCTTCCGTATGCACTTCTGCAATATTTTAAGGAAACTATTGGCTTTCAAGTTGTAAAAGTTTTATAGAACTAGTTTATCATGAGGAGCAGTTTGGACAATAATATATGCAGGAAAGTCTGGATTCAGATATATAAAATGCCTATCCCATCTTTTGGTCTAGTGTTTTGACTGTATCCTGAAGAAGTCCTGTGACCTCACAGATTGTAATATAGTGGGTAAGAGCAATTTGGTCTAGGGGTTAGGCAAAGAATAAAACCTCTGTCACTGAAAAATAGGAACAATCAGAATTTTTTTATCAGAAACACGTTATATTTTTGAACAACAACGACAAGGAAAAAAAAAACCAATTGAAAAATGCCTTGCATATTTTTAAAGGGAAACTTCCAGGAAGGAGCTTAATACTGGAAACCTCCAGAGAAAACTCAGACCCAGCACTGCAGATATGTATGGAAATGCACAGTAAATTGGTTTAAAAAATGACAAACAAAGCGAATTACACATGGTTTAAAAATATTGCCCTTTGATACTATGTTAATAAAAGCCCAAAGCTCATGGTAGTATATGAAGTTAGCAGAATTATGACAACAGATATCAGTGCTTCGTTTTCAATAAAATGTTTTGTTCTGTAAGAACACTGTATAAAGAAAATGAAGTGCTTCATATTTCTGTGTCTATCAAGATATCTTTATTTCACTTGGCTTTAAATAATTAGGAACAATTAGAGGTTCTCAAATTCCCCTGCACACTATTTGGACATTTCAGAATAATTCATTATTTCATATTGGCAAATACTGTGTCTATGCTGCACTTTCACTTTCCAACTCAAACAAATGGGAAACAGGACAAAATCACTGCTTCAGACTATTAAGTAGTAAATGAAGCAAACAGACCAATACTTCTTTTATTTTTAGGTGGGGTTGTTTGTTTTGTTTTGTTTTTTCTAGAAGAAAATCCAACCTATGAGCTAATGCATTACAGAACCTTAAAGGAACCTCATATTTTATTATAACTTGTCATAGAACTAACATCATCCTTCTCTACCCACTGGGCCCAAATCATAGGTTCAGTTTCAGTCAGAAACAGATGTCACCTCTCTCACAGACTGTAACTCTAATCAAGATTTTATCACAGGCATTTTAGATTCTTTATATTGTAAATGAGCTTCTTAATCCATTAGACTGATTATGCAAAGCATAATCCAAGGCCAGACTTTCAAGGTTCATTTTATAAATGGAGCATCACTATCTTACTTTTAAATATTTCTGATAAACGATTGCCAGTTCCACACATTTGGGTGTATCTCTGATGGGAAATGTAAATGGAGTTGATAATGTTTGCAGAATGTTGGGAAACTGCATGAGGCTTTTTATCAAATTTGAGAAGTTCTATTACATGCATATGGGCCAGCACACTAGCTTCATCCTTTTTTAACCCTGGAAAAAACAAGAAGCTGTTTGAAGCAAGATACATGGATGGATTTTTCCTTAAAAAAAAACCAAAAAAACCACAAAAACCCCACCAACACCAAATTCCCCCAGAACCGACACCTCCTAGGCTTTCAATTGTGGTATTTTCAGACATCCTTAATATGAAGATAATTTTCAGAGTACTAATGATGACAATAACATCTAATATAAAGTACTCAAGTACAATTAACAAAGTTGTGTGCTTTTAAATCTATATTAAAAGAAATTAGTAAGTATAAAATATGTTTGCTTTAAGGGGAAAACACCTTCTGAAGACACACGGTGCCGCTCTTCTCCTTTTTCCCATCATCCATGAAATACAATAAACAGGATACAGACAACAGATCCATAGGCAAGGTATGAGTGTTTGGAAAGAATAATCCTTTGTGCAACACCATATCATAGCACTGTATAAATTGTTCCTGAAGAAGATGTTTTTATCTTGTGAGTTGATTCCTCTGGTGAGATTATTCAACTAAAATTGCACTAAAACTCTACTAAATATATGTTATTGTTTTACTGTTTTAATTTTGTGCAATATTGTTTCAGATATTTTAGACATAAAAGGACCTAAGCTTTGGGACAGTAAAAGAAGAAAAAAAGTATTCTGAGTGATCTTCTGAAGATGATTTTATCCTTCATCATATCAAATCATCTCACTGGTATATTTAGAAGATCTGGAATAAAATACACATACATGTACATTTATCGCATCAGAAACACAGATGCCACAGGAATCAACAATGAAAGTAAAAATCAAATTATTTACCTTGATTAAAGTCTACTGAAGTAAAAGTTTGGTGTTTGGTTTGTTTTTTTAAAAAGGAGTCCTCTTTTAGAGCAAAATTAATGGCAGAATCATCTACAACCAAATAAAAAAAAATAATTCTGCATTACTTACTTGACTGAAGAGGTAGGTTTTTATGTGGTTTTGCATATAAACAGGAATAAAAGCATCAGGCAGAAACAGAGGAGAATTGTGGGAAATGATACCATGTAGCTGTATAGAACCCCTTACAGTTTGGAACTCTAATGTTTTTCATTAAGTTTTTTACTTCATTCCAAGAAAAAAATATAATACTTAGTGTAGAAACTTCAGGTTATTCTTTAAATTCTGTTTTGATAATTCTTGTGAAAAGAAATATAGGATGTCATTCAATTAGTTTAAAATAAATACGATTGGAGAAATTTATTGAGGTCTCATATCTTTCCAAAACATTAGGCCAGATCAGGATTATTTTTCTATTCACATATACCATCAGACCTTACCTCAGAATGAACAGCAGTATTATCCTCTTGTTTATACTATTTTCTCACCCTTTGTTTGATACTTTCAATCTGCCTATGAAAAAGACTGAAGATCTGGCCTGGACCACAGTTTTATTAGTCCTAGAGTAGTGATTACATCAACAACATAGAGATTTATGATTATTGTTGTTAATATTATCTCATAATTCATGATTATTGCTATGGTTATTATTACTTTTATTTCAGTTAGAATAAATCTATGCTTTGTCATTATTTGTTGAAGGTCTGTCCTCCAAGGTTCATCAGACCTGTTTGTTAGGAAGCACAACAACCCTGTGCAGCTACAAACTACGAGAAGCCTGGCTGCAAAGCTGCCTGGAGGAGAAGGACCTGGGGGTGCTGGTTAACAACCATCTGAACATGAGCCAGCAGTGGCCCAGGTGGCCAAGAAGGCCAATGGCATCTTGGCTTGTATCCGAAATGGCATGACCAGCAGGTCCAGGGAGGTTATTCTCCCTCTGTACTCAGCACTGGTGAGACTGCTCCTTGAATCCTGTGTTCAGTTCTGGGCCCCTCACCACAAGAAGGATGTTGAGGCTCTGGAGCGAGTCCAGAGAAGAGCAATGAAGCTGGTGAAGGGGCTGGAGAAAAGGCCTTATGAGGAGTGGCTGAGAGAGCTGGGGTTGTTTAGCCTGGAGAAGAGGAGGCTGAGGGGAGACCTTATTGGTTTCTATAACTACCTGAAGGGAGGTTGTGGAGAGGAGGGAGCTGGCCTCTTCTCCCAAGTGACAGGGGACAGGACAAGAGGGAATGGCCACAAGCTCCGCCAGGTGAGGTTCAGGCTTGAGATAAGGAAAAAAATATTTACAGAAAGGGTCATTGGGCACTGGAACAGACTGCCCAAGGAGGTGGTTGAGTCACCATTGCTGGAGGTGTTTAAAAGATGTGTGGATGAGATGCTGAGGGTTTACTGACTGATAGGAATGGTTGGACCTGATGATCCGGTGGGTCTTTTCCAACCTAGTGATTCTGTGATTCTGCGAAGCAGAATTACGCAGGTATAATATTAAGTGTGTTTACTTGTGCTTATAGTCTTGGACTCAGTTCCCCTGAAGATAAAGATTGCCTTTGTTATCCATAAAATGTGTCTGTCTTTCTTCCCCTTCCATCACTTCATTTACAGCTTGTGCTGATCTGACAGTCTGACAGGAGGCACTGCAATCATGTCCACAGCCCTTCTTACTGCACTTTAAAAGCATGGAAAGAAAAGAAACGTTGCAGGCATATGAGGACATAAGGTTATTTTAGCTTGTTGTTGGCTTGTAGTTTAAGGTTCTGTGGAGCCTTATGGATTAAACTTTTATCACACAGTTGTTCTCTATAGATACTTCCAGTCCTACATTCCCAAGACAGGCAGTAAAAACTAATACAGTTAAAAATGTGCTGACAGATTAAAGAAAAGTAATAAACTCTTTTTCATTCACTTCTAATTCTGTTGCTGAATGTAAGTAAGAGTTGGCAGCACAAGGGTTTCAAGGATGAAGTAATATTCTGACTTTCTGATCAACCACCTTTTTTCATGATGTTTCCAGCAATATGAGGGATTAAGATTTTTAAATTAACTCTCCTAAATACAAAATAAGACTGAGTCACCACATTTGCCCCAGAGGAAATCCAGAGACAAGAGTAAATGCAGCCAGCCTATATCCCTGTTGACTCAAGGCTGCAGAACATTCCCTGGCACTTTATGTTTAAAGATGCTTATATACATATAATTAAAGTTTGAGCTCAGAGTTTAAGGTCAGATCTCTGAGGCAGGACATGGCTGTTTTCAGGCTTGCCAAACTCTTCATCAAAGATCTGGTAAACAGTAAAAGCTTTCTGATCTTCTGATCTCCCTGTCACAAAAGGAAATATAGACAAATTAAACCTTTTTTTCTGAAATGTCTTTTCAAGGAAAATATTCTATAATTTCTCCTATTCAGGAACTTCCCAAATTGTACATTACATTTCAAAACAGGTCTCTTTGTTTTTTTTTTTTTTTCCTCCACTGAAAAAATACTTCTGATGAGTCTTATTATTACACATGTAAACATACTAGGGCTGGGCATTTTGTCTTTGCATTTTTATTTCTTTATCTCTCTTTGTCTTTCCTTCTATATATCCAAATTATATATATCTCTATAACTTAAAGTCAATCTTCAATGCAAAATAACAAGGTATATATTACTGTGTTGCTATAATAATATTACTTTTTTCTTTGCTCATTATATCTATATTTCTAGAAGATATCGGCTCATCAATATACCCATGAGCGGCACCACACAGAATCTTTATTCCATTGGTTACAGCATCATTTCCATCCCAATGCTTCCTTCTTTTGTCAATTAGCTAAAAATGGAAATATTTGCCAATATTTCTTTGACTCAAGATTTATGTAAAATCTGAAGCAATTCTACAATGTTCATCACCCTGACCTTTTCAGCACTTTGTCAGCACAGGCCACCATTGAGTGCTTAGGTAAATGCTGGTTTGGAGAGTTACACAGAACTTCTGCAAGGTTTAAATTGTAACACAGCAGGGATTAGAAAACACACAGCAAAAATGGGAAAAAAGCAAGCAAGCAAAAACATTAACTAATGACCTTCAAGAGTTACTGGCCAGGTGTTGGCAGCAGGTACCTGGCCATTCCTGCCATGGGGCCTGGGCCTGGTGGCTGTGAAGGAGCTGGGTAGGACCGAAACTGGAAAGGACCAGGCTGCAAGAAACTTTCTTGTGGGCTCCTCCCTAGCTCAAGGCTTCCCTAAGCTCAGCCCTTGGTCCTGGCCAGCACCACATGCCCAGCTCAGTGTTACAGGACTGTGTCCTGGGAATAAGCGTTTCATACTTAATAAAATCATGAAAGAATGAGCAGCACTAACTAAATGTCTTGGACTTTTACTTTTGATTCTTCATACAGCATCACATTTCTTAGTATTTGTGAGGTCTTATTAAGGTGTTAATATGTCCCAAAAGGTAGGATAAATTTACCAAAAGTCAGTAAACAGAAGATAAAGGTTTTTAATTCTGCTTATTCACATTCATGTAAATTACTTTTTAATTATTTATTGTATTGCAGATATATAGTTTCAAGAGGACTTCTGGAAGTCACTCAGTCCACCTCTTACTGTCATAAGGGAAGGATAATTATGTTCACAACAGTGTTAATCTGGTTTATAAGCCTCCAGGGAGACAGATTCTCTAGTCCTCCTGTACAGGCTAACCCAGTGCTTGATTTTCCTTGATTCCTTTTCCTTTTCTGGCCTTCTAGTCAGGATATTAATCCTCTAAACATTCTGGGATATGAATATTCTGAATTCGCCTACTGTCTTGCCATATTTTGACCAAACATACCTTTTAATTTTCATGTCCCACCCCAATGCAAGTCCTTCACTCTTCTGAATATTTTCCACTATAAAAGTTTATTACCATTGTGAACTTGTGGTATTTATTTAGCTAGACTAAACTAGGGTAAGTCCTTCAACTATTCCCCACTGATTTTTCATTTTAAGCCTTTACTCCTTCACAGAAACGTTAATGTCCTAACTTGAATGTATTACTCAAGACTGCCTTAGGAAGTAGCAAAGAGTGACTCAAAGCAGACATGAATGTCTTTAATTTTTTTTTTTTTGACCTTTCTGTCCTCTGAGATTTAGTTAAACAGTTCTAGGGTTTTTTTTCACCATATTTATTGGTACAATGCATAAAACCTGAGGAACATCTATTTTAGCCACGTGGATTTGAATTTATGCAAGAAGAGGAGTCTTTGGCCTTAATGTGACATTTTTAAGGCTCTCTGCATGGAACTATGGAGATAAAACATCTGTGGAAGCTTTTTGAATTACGTCCCAGTGCCTGTGTCTCTCCTGAGAGATTTAAGACTGGTAGATATGTCAGAGTATTTGAAATCTCCCCAAAAAAATGTAAAATGCACAAGTCCTATTGTAAAGCAGGATATTTTGGGAAAACAAAACAAAACAAGAAAACCCCTAAACCTTTTAAAATATTATGTTATATTCTCAAAAAAAAAAATTTAATACATACCAACCAAGATGAGGCTATGAAGGTAGTATTGACAGAGTGGTATCAAACTGATCTTTGAAGCATCTAGCTTTTTAATTTGTCCTAGATACTTTCAACTCTGAATTCAGCTGAGATTACAACTTGATGTCTCTGTTGGACAGAGATGGATGCACCAGTAAGTAAATATTCACTAGAGAATAGTGTAATATGACACAGGCCAGGCTGCAATACCAAAACTGTAGGCAGTGTCAGACTCCTAAGCTCTAACAAGCTTCTGAGTGTGCGTCACTTCGGTAATGTTTGGAGATACCTTCTTCATGATACATTGAAAATATCCAGGCAAAACACAATTTCTGTAATTTTCTTTTATTTTTTTTTAATTTATCAAGGAAATCTACAGAAATATTACTTAGTGCGTTACAGAAAACACTGGTTTCTCACTGAAAACATTCAGAAAAAATAGCTGTGGATACTCAAATGATTTGAGTATAATGCTGACTGGAGAAACAGATACTCTTATCTGCAGAATTTGAAATATACCTTGATGATCTGGCTTTTCTCACACTGGAAGAAATCTTTTTTTTCCCCTCTTTATGTCTCTCCTATCACCCATAACTTGAAGTATAATCTTTATTAGTTGAATTGGTATTTAGAATGTAGTACTGGCATCAGCAAAAAAATGAGAATTCCTTATTTTCAGCTGTTGAGCTTTAGCCAGTTTCTTTGCCCAAATGCTGCATAGGAGATTTATGAATCAGAAACCCATGGTCTCTAAATAGGAATCCAGTGGGAGGCAAAGACTAGTTCTCTCTTATATTTCAAAAGCATTGCTGACTAGAACTGGTTGAATTTTATAAGACGTAGTCCTTATTCAGCATCCACATCATCCTGGGTTTCATCAAACTGTATACTCAGGGAATTTTTATACTCTTTAGTCAACTCTCATTTGTAGAAGAATACTCAATCAATAATTCTATTTGTAGGGGCAGGCATCCTGGGTGGACTATAGGGAGGAAGTGAGAATGTGCAGGGAAAAAGTCAGGAGGGCTAAGGCCCAACTAGAAATGCGATTGGCCAGGTCTGTGAAAGACAACAAAAAATCTTTCTACAAATACATCAACAGTAAAAGGAGGGCTAGGGAGAATCTCCAGTCCCTAGTAGATGCAGAGGGAACAACAGAAACAGGGGATGAAGACAAGGCTGAAGTACTCAATGCCTACTTTGCCTCAGTCTTTAACAGTAAGAAAATTGTTCCCTCTGTGCACAACTCCAGGGGTTGGAAGAGCGGTATGAGGTCCCCAAGGTTCTTCTCCCTCTGTACTCGGCACTGGTGAGACTGCACCTTGAATCCTGTGTTCAGTTCTGGGCCCCTCACCACAAGAAGGATGTTGAGACTCTGGAGCGAGTCCAGAGAAGAGCAACGAAGCTGGTGAAGGGGCTGGAGAACAGGCCTTATGAGGAGCGGCTGAGAGAGCTGGGGTTGTTTAGCCTGGAGAAGAGGAGGCTGAGGGGAGACCTTATCGCTCTCTACAACTACCTGAATGGAGGTTGTGGAGAGGAGGGTGCTGGCCTCTTCTCCCAAGTGACAGGGGACAGGATGAGAGGGAATGGCCTCAAGCTCCGCCAGGGGAGATTCAGGCTTGAGATAAGGAAAAAATTCTTCATGGAAAGGGTGGTTAGGCAATGGAACAGTCTGCCCAGGGAGGTTGTTGACCCGCCTTCCCTGGAGGTGTTTAAGGTGAGGGTGTATGAGGTGCTTACGGACATGGTTTAGAGACTGGTGGGAATGGTTGGACCTGATGATCCAGTGGGTCTCTTCCACCCTGGTGGTTCTATGATTCTATGATTCTAATGATAGAAATTATCCATGAACTACTTTTGAAAGCAATATACCTGCATGTTCAATAACTGGAGTGTCCTGTTTGACTCTTTGGAACAACTCCTTCTCTTCAGTTGAGCAGACCTTCTAGAAGTTCTTAATAATACAGATTTAATGCATATAATAAGCTGTTAAACTTTAACCAGAGGGATCACTATTAAAATAAAAATCTTTACTGCCAAGACTCCAAAGACATAGCTTGTGGGAATCATTGCGGCAGAATGGAGAGCAATCATTGCATGCATATTTTTCTGCACAAAACTCTGTGAAGGAAGAACCAAGTATATACCTAGTAATGTGTACTCATAGTTTTGAATTTCTTAGGAAAAACAAATGCACACACATGCACACACATATACTTCTCTAGGACTTGGCACTTCTATCAAAAAGGACTCATCTCTGTTTCCCTTACATGGCTGACAACAAGAATTAGAATGTTAGATGAGACATGAAAGAAGGAAATGAATTTGTCAAGTTGACCCCCTTATGCCACAAAGGAAAAAGGAACGAGAGCACATTCAATTTCTCTGACTGACAAGAACCCAGCAGGAACAAACAAGGGCAAAAACTGTTGCCTAACCAAAGGAATCCTCTGCCAAATACATTGATCTCTGAAAGAACTTCAGAGTGGGAAGTGGAAAACAAGTTTCTGTGACCAGAGGTATCACCTTGCATTTCTAGAGAAAGAATTTGGAAATAATTCATCTGGTGTAAGCAGAAAAGCAGTTTGTCCCTAGAGGAAAAGAAAAGTGCAACTATGACTAGAATAAGGTACTGACCTTTTATTTTTTTTTCCCTGATGGAGGTAGCAAACTAAGTCTCCATTTTAAATCAGCAGAATTGTTAGGTAAAACTGTCAGTACCACTTAGTTAGTTAGTATAATTTGCTGGGTTTTACCACTACTTAAAGGAAACTTAAATATACTTATGGTTATATACTGTGGTTATATAATTAAACAGGCAGGAAAATATGACTCCTCTACCCTTGCACCATAAGCAGATTACGTCCCTAAAAGAAAGAACTACTAATATGTTTGCTCTATTATTTCAATTATCTCCAAAACATGGTCCAAATGCCCTAATACTTAAAATGGTCTAAATTCCTCTGTCAGACACCACAAAGCTCCTCTGATAGCAAGAAAATTGAGACAAAATTGACGTTCAGATAAGAACGGAAGCTGCCCAAGCTCTAGATGACTTACCATGTGCTTAGACTTCTTCCATGTAAAAAGAGTTAGAACTATCTGTGAGGTCTCAGTACATTTCTTTTGATGTTGCTTATTTATCATTTTTGGAAGAGAGAAAGAGCACAAAGAAGAATAAACATGTATTTAACTAATAAATTAGGGCTGAACAACTCAGGAAAAAAAATAAAAAAAAAATAGAATTCTGCAGTTATCCCCAGCCTGTAAATCTCACTTACTTTTTCAGCCTTTCTCAGGTTTCCTTTTCCGTTTGCATTTATAACATATTCTAATTCCTTGAAACAGTTCACAGGGTGTAAGGAATCTTATTGACACATCATAAACCTTCATATTCCATAGCGTCTTTTCTGAGTAGGACTATGCTACACGTATTAAGGTTTTTTGTTCATTTATTTGTTTGAGTTTTTTACGACAGTTACTGTAAAGAATGTAAGTGTTAATATATTAAATAATGTTTTCTACAGAATTATGTATTAAACATGAAAGCAACATCCTTTGATGACGTATAGAATTCCAGTAGTCCTTGTAAAAACAAGAAAAGGCACTTACTGAAACACAGAGGAAGGTGTCAATTGTTAAGATACAATTATTTTGTTTAACAGCTGCTAAATATTGCAAATAATATTTGCTCTAACACGTGAATGTTATGAAAAATACTTATGATATTTAAAAGAAGAATGTGCAGGCTTAAATAGAAGTTTCAAGACAAAACTGTGTATGGTAGTACACTGAAATTAAGAGGGAAGATAAGAAGTACTATATAGACTTGGTAGTGGGGCCCTCATAAACAGCTAAACATGCAGACCTGGAGCTTGCCAAAGCTGGTTTTAGGAGTAATGATGTAAATTCATAAGTAATGGTGAAGGACCCCTGATACTGACAATTCATGACAATTCATGTAACACACACACACGTGCACACACACACTCACACACACCCCTCCTTTCTGTTCAACCCGGATGAAACCATTGGCGTTAGGACCCAGAGGAGCAACGGAAGGGTTAAAACCAATTGCTGGAAAGAGGTAGAAACAAAGAAGTATGTGTATAGTAAGGTTAACATCATTATTACTATAACTGAATCTTTTCCTCTATAGAAGTATTCTAAATGTACAATTCTTTATTTTCTATTACAATCAGTTTTAGATAGATAATGATTACACTTTTAAGACTGAAATTATAGTAACAATAAATTGTTGGCTTTCTGTATATACATACAGAAGATGTGCTTGCTCTTTGCTCATAATAAGGATATTGAGTGTAACATCATAAGATATCAGCATGAAATGTAGACACCCTATTGCAGCTAGTAATTGCTAACCCTCTGTGTGGTGGTTGTGTGACTCAGACTCTTGGTTCCAAGCACTTTTCAGGAGCCTCCACAAATATTGTCTCCAGTTTTAGAATGTTGGATGAAATGTGCACGTGTAAATTGTGTCATTTCCTTTCACATACACTAACCAAAGGGGTCCTCAAACTCTCCTTTTGCCAGACTTTTCAAAAGAAGATTCATTCCACACACAAAGAAACAGCAGCAACAGCTGGAGAGCAGTGGTTTAATTGGATTGGCATTAACTGCAACAAAGAGTAACCAATTATATTTCAGAGTGAGGGAGGACATCATTGCCAAGTGATGGCAAACTAGATGTCCTGAAGACTCTTTTATTACTTTGGATTTGCTTTGTTTTGTAAGCCACTGGACTGGAGGCTGGCTGATGTTGTGCCCACCTATAAGAAGGGGCACAAGGAGGATCTGGGGAACTACAGGCCTGTCAGTCTGACCTCAGTGCCAGGGAAAGGTGATCTTGAGTGCGATCACGAAGCACACGCAAGAGAGCCGGGTGATTAGGCCCAGTCAACATGGGTTGACGAAAGGCAGGTCTTGCCAAACTAACCTGATCTCCTTCTATGACGAAGTGACTAGACTCTTGGATGAGGGAAAGGCTGTGGATGTAGTCTTCTTGGACTTTAGTAGAGCCTTTGATACAGTTTCTCATAGCATTCTGCTTTGGAAACTGTCAGCCTCTGGCTGGACAGGCACACACTCTCCTGGGGAGGCTCTGCAAAGGGATCTAAACAGGCTGGACTGCTGGGCAGAGACCAGTTGCATGAGGTTTAACAAGGCCAAATGCCGGGTCCTGCACTTGGGGCACAACAGCCCTGTGCAGCTACAGACTAGGAGAAGACTGGTTGGAAAGCTGCCAGGAGGAGAAGGACCTGGGGGTGTTGGTTGACAGCAACTGAACATGAGCCAGCAGTGTGCCCAGGTGGCCAAGAAGGCCAATGGCATCTTGGCTTGTATCAGAAATGATGTGACCAGCAGGTCCAGGGAGGTTATTCTCCCTCTGTACTCGGCACTGGTGAGACCGCACCTCGAATCCTGTGTTCAGTTCTGGGCCCCTCACCACAAGAAGGATATTGAGGCTCTGGAGCGAGTCCAGAGAAGAGCAACAAAGCTGGTGAAGGGGCTGGAGAACAGGCCTTATGAGGAGCGACTGAGAGCGCCAGTGTTGTTTAGCCTGGAGAAGAGGAGACTGAGGGGCGACCTCATTGCTATCTACAAATACCTGAAGGGAGATTGTGGAGAGGAAGGAGCTGGCCTCTTCTCCCAAGTGACAGGGGACAGGACAAGAGGGAATGGCCTCAAGCTCTGCGAGGGGAGGTTCAGGCTTGAGATAAGGAAAAAATTTTTCACTGAAAGGGTCATTAGGCAATGGAACAGGCTGCCCAGTGAGGTGGTTGAGTCACCTTCCCTGGAGGTGTTTAAGGTGCGGGTGGATGAGGTACTGAGGGGCATGGTTTAGGGATAGGTGGGGATGGTTGGACTCAATGATCCGGTGGGTCTCTTCCACCCTGGTGATTCTATGATTCTATTATTTAATATCTCTGCAGGTAAAAGTACCAGCACAAATGTATATGATGAATTTAAATCAGTGTTCTGTGCTGATGCTAGTAGTTTGTTACTATTATATTCCCGGATACAGAAACACAGTTTCAAATCAAGTTTGACATAGGTTTATATGGTGACACAGAGGAAGTGCTGGATTGCCTGGTCTGACCATATGACTTGTAATGAGTGACTTTAATATTTATGATAATAAAGCTTGCTGCATCCCTTGTATAAGCTTGACACAGACCCCAGTGGCAGAGAAGGAACAGCTATCTAAATTAAACTGAATAGGTCTTGATTGAAAATGAAGGAAATTATATTAAGCAGTCACCTGTGGGTACATGTCATATGCTACTCTGTGCTGAGTTTGATGGTAGAAGTGTCTAATATATTAATGTATTTCAAGCTTTGACATAACAGATAAGGAACATCTCCCTCAGTGTGAGGAGATAGATTGGCATCTCATCTTAGCAGTTTACTAAAATTTTTCTTATGCTACTGGCAACCTACTTAACTATGGATATTTTGTCTATGAACCGTGTGTGACATGGGGTGAGGCTTGACCTACTGGTTTCTACACCAGTGCGCTGAAGTTCATGACTGACACAATCCTCAGATAACATAGGAAACCTATATAAACAAGTTTAAACCTGTTCTAGAAACATTCTGATCCTTCAAAGCAGGTCATTTCATTATATGTTACAATACAGCATGAAGTTAAATTCTGCAAGTTTGAAATCTATATACTGCTATAAGCAGCAATAGAAATTAATCATTAAAATTTTCTATAATTTTCAAATGAATTTGAAATCAGATGCTAATATTTTTAAAACCTCATTAGAAAATCTTGTCAGAAAATCATGGAAAACTAATTTACATTCCAAGTATATAATGGAAAAAAGCCATAAAGATTTTTAGAATAATCATAGTACTGTAATATGTTCTCATGAGGAAACCAACATCCAATGTAAAACATTAATGTACATTTAATAGATGGCTTATGATAGGAATATATTTTATTAAACCTTCAATTGATTATTTTGGGTAATTTTTTACAAATTATTATTGAGAATTTCTTCTGAACAGCACTGTAAGCTGAATTTTTTTTTTCTAAACAATTTGAAGTATTCCAAGTTGAGAGACAATGTTTGATGTGTATTATGAGAGATATGCTTCTGTATCAAAATAGATTTTTAAATAAAGAAGAAAGTTTGGACATTATCTTTGTCTTCTGTTTACCTCTGTGCATTTCTGTCAGAATGAAAACATTCAAGTTGTTCCTCTATGTCTTAAAAAGTGATTTGCAAATCTTGAACAATAATTTTCATGTTTACTCACTTTCCTTATTTTCTAGACTTCTTGAACTTTACATTGCTCTAGTGAGGAACACACTGGCTTCAATAAAATTTATAAAGAAATCTTGTAAAATGTTGTTTTTCAGTAGCTACTAGTTCTGCACTGTATCAAATGCAAGACCACACATTTCTTATTTGACCAGCTGCCCATTTGAATTAGGTTATCCACCACAATATCGAGTGCAGTTAAGTTGGAATCTAATGTTAGGCAAGTTCTGGTAGAGTTTAAAAGAGGTTTAGGTCTAACAATAGCCTATATGTAAACGTTTAATTTACTCATCTCCCTTTGACTTAAAATCCTCATTGATTCAATTAGAATAAGTCTGTGCCTATGGATTATCTTGCCTCATGTTGTTTAAGTCTATGTGGCCATCAGTCAGTCTTATACTGATGTCTGTGGAAAAGTAAACAAGAACCTTCAGACACAATTTAACTCACAAATACATGTGGGTTTGAGGACACATTGATGATTAGATCAAAGACTTATATCTGATTATTTTTTAATAATCTTTTTCCTAAACATAAGGAACAAAAGGTTCTCCAAAGTAGTCTGAACCTATCTTCATATGTACCTATACACCAAACACACTAAGTTGTAAACAGGCTTACAATCATCTTCCAAAATTCAGTAAATTATATTAAGTTAGCATTCCCTGGGGACAGAATAGGAAAATTGCACAGTTGTAAAACCCACAATTTTTTGCAACAAAAATCACTTCTGAACTATATGGTTATTTATATAGCAAAAATCTTGATTTAGGGTATGAGGAAATGCTTAGGGTAAATAGAAACTCAGGGAAAATTTCTTTTTAATAAAGCACATGAAAGAACATCAGTGCTTCTTTTATCTTGTCTCTCTTCTTTTCAGCTGAATACATAGGAGTATGAACAGCCATCTAGTCCTTTATGGTTAAAGAGTACAGTAGTATGTTTCGTTACGGTGACTGATTTTTTTCAATTTTCCTGTCTTTGCAATCTATTTCACACTGTATTTGTCTATTTCATACTCCAAATATTGCTGCTGCATTTAGCATCACAATAAAAACCGGGGAAGATACCCCTGGAAGATACCAAACACAGGTCAAGAGTGATGACAAAATGAGAAAGCCAGGTTTAATATTCTCTAGTGGTTTACAAGCGTTTACAGGATTTACCCAGTCTCCCGGCCCAATGTATTCAGTAGCTCGCATGTTTAGGAGCACTTACTGGAACCCGGTAGAACATGTTGGATGAAAATCTATTTTTCACCATAAGAGAAGGCCATCTGTTTGGAAGGGATGCTGAGAACAGGAAGCCGACATGGTTCCAGCAAATCATCCTTGACTGCTTAGCTGTACTTGACCTCAGTAATAACGAAGGAAAGGCAGTCCTATCTGAAAAGCTCTTGAAATCAAGGAATTCTTAGATGAGATTTCCATGCTATTCTAGTCTTTGCCAAACATTTGCCACTGTAAGGTGTTAATTTCAGAATAATTGTCTGAATGATGTAAATACAGTATCTTATAGCACCTTCTATTTTTTTTCCTCTTCCCAATAAAAAAATTGTGTTGTGGTGTTTTATACTATCATGTTTTATTAAAAGATCAAGATATATAAAATTTTTGATTAGGTATGAATATACCAGTTATAAACCAAATAGTAAGTCCAAAACATGGAATTCAAGTGAGATACAGGATAAAATATATGCTAAGAAGATTAGATTCACGACCACCTGAGGATGGTCAACCACTGATGTGGTTGCCAGGTCATGCTCCATTATATCTGAATAGTCATGGACTCAGGTGTAATCCCTGGCAACTGAGGAAAGTGAACAATTGCAACTGGTTTTAAAAAGGCTAGAAATGAATCACAGGTACAATAAGTGTTTACACTTATTGCATTTATGTTATGTAAAAACAGAGGTAACCACTTTCTAGATTTCTTGTCTTCTAGATACACAGAGGCACTTGAAAGCACAAACTCATGCATAAGCTACATCAAGAAACTAGCATTAAATCATCCAGTGATTTTAATGCGTAGTTTAAAGATGTTGTTTGATCTGTTAACACTTATATCCATATTGATGAAAAGAAACTACGAGAATTGCAGATGTTTCACTTGTAGTAATATGACACTTTACTAGAATCCTCATTGAATAATCCACTGTTTTTAAAACATTATTTAAAAAGAATATTTTGCAAAACACTCAATACAAAGATTATTCTTTATACAATTGGTTTGCTATTCAATTAACATTTTCAAGCATCAGTCCCTAAATATCCCATTACTGGACAAATGATCTTTTACTTGACATTTTACTTCCATAACTATGATGAACTCCTTAACATTTGTTGAACTGTCCTATGGAGTTCATATTAAGCTGCTTTTTATTTTTTGTTTGAACTCTACCAATTAGATCTTTAGTTTGCTCTGATTTTATAGATCTTTGAGTCCTCAACAGATTTTTATCAGTCTTTAAAGGTTTTCAGCTATTCAGATCAGTCTTTATGACTTAATCATACCGACATTAATTGCCTTTGCCTGCATTTGGAATTACTAACATTTCATTTACTAGCTTTTCCAAATGTTTCTTGAACATCTTTACATTTTCTTGGGGGGAGAGGGTGGGTTTTGCTTTGTAGTTTTCTTCATAGATATTGAATAAAAATAAATTTTGAATTTGAAAAATCCTCTTGCAATTTATATTGCTCAAGAATGAGGTTACATATAGTCAATGAATCTGTGTACTTTATTTTCTCTTGCCACTTATTCTGTTTCCTTTGTTTGTATGACTTAACACAATTGAATTTCATACAACACAGGGTGAACTAAAGTGGGTTAAGTAATAGGTTTTTCAAAGACCTATGATGATGTCAGCAGTCTCAGCACAGTATATCTACACAGAGACTGACAGAAAAGCTGTATCAGAGGCATAATTTCTCTTTTTAAAGGAATAGTGGTTTTGCTGTTTAGCTGCCAAGAGATGCAACATGTCCCTCCTGTAAATACAGGGTCTTTGTATTCATTATTGATGTTCCTTCTAAGTAACTGCATTAGGTTGTTTGTGTGTTTGCTTGTTTCATGCTAAGTTCGACACTTGGAATTTTACTGTTTTGTAGCTGCATTCACAGTGTCATCTCATGATTGAGCCTCAGTTCAGTATAATTGTGTTGGGATCTGGGGCCAGCTATACTTGATATGTCATGAACAAGATGCATTCCGTTTTGTTCCTGAGCTTTAAAATAGGCTGCCTGTTTCCTTTTTCTGTGCTTCCATGAGACCATAGGAATTGTACCCATCTGTTGCAGTGTGTTACTGTGTTATACTGAATGACAATGAAAGTAATATTCAGAATCAGTAATATATATTCTTTTAGAACTGATCTATTCTTCACATAAAACTCTTTTATCTTACTAGTTTCTGTTAGCTCAGGGACCTACCTGTTCTCTGGGCTTTCTGTACTTTATTAGTGCTGTTCAGAAAATGTTGTTCTACTGGCTAAATTCTTGGCAAATGTTTTACTATTACAGCCATCTGTTCAACTGATATCACAGACATCTGTTCATCTGAATAATTTTTTTCCTATATTGTCCTTCTGTGAAATGATGCAAGAGAAACTGCTACAGGAATTTATCTTCTGGGATTCTCTATTACTTTCACAGCAGACTTTTGTAATTTTGTGATTTTGCACGACAGACTTGATAGTGAAGGAGGCGGCAGGCTGCCAAGAGTGTTCTCTAAGGAGCTGTGATCTGTTCCAGCTTATACTTGGCATCCAAGCAAAGTGCATACTATATTCATGAGTTTTCTGCAACAGTGGTGAATAATGTTTGGGTTTTTTTCTGTCAGTCTAGTTTTATTTCACCAGTATCATTAATTTTGAGGTTAGTGGGTTTCCTTCTTGAAACAATTCTTGTGTTGCTTTATTGTCATTTAATATTGAGATGAGAGTTCATGTTTGGGGGAAGAATTTTATCCAAATTGATGGGACGCAATTTTTTCTTCTATTTCTTCAGCTCTTATAAATATTGTACAATTTGGCTAATCTCAGTATTAAATTACTTGACTAAATCTTATTTAGCATGGATTCTAAAGCTTTTTCAGTAAAGGCTTTAGCTTGCTTAGATGTCTCACTTCAGGTCCATTCTAGTGCCTCGTCTTCCTAGTAGGTGATCAGTTTGACTTGCTCAACACAAAGCTGTATTCTGATGAGATACAGTCTTTGTGTGTGTTGCTGGTGAACAGTACCATCAGACCTCTATCATTTCACCAATGCTGTTTAATGTAAAAATGATGCTAGTGGTAGTTTCAGTACCCATTAGTTAGTATTGTTGTACTTCTCCCCCTCATTTCTTGGACTATTTCTTGTGTTTAAGTTATACAAAGGACATTCGAGACATACAGTAACTTTTCCCATACAGAGTATGGGCTGGCAATATTCAGTACATAAATACACTGCCTGCCAAAATGTTAAGTGGATACACTGTGTTATTGCTTGCATATCATAAGTTGACACATATGTGGACCAGCTGGTGCCTTTCTTTTCTACTGCATCAGTTAATTCATGCCAATTGCCTCTTAACTTTTCAGTTATGCCACATGTGCTACTTTGGACACTGTTCTTAAGTACAGCCATTGTGATGTATTCACTGCTGTCTCTGTATTTGCAAACACACCCAGTTTGCAATGGTCTGGTCGGCTTCCTTCATCTCCATCTTTTAATTCTAAGAGATCAGGAAATGGTTTCCAAATCATCTATAATGTTGAGACATTTTGTGGATCTAGGACCTATTCTATCTGTGTTTCAGTTCCCCTAGTGAGAAGCAGTAATAATGATGATCACTTTCTCATTGGGGTGTGGGGTGGGGGGTGAAATCTAAGAAAATTTAAATTGAAAACTCTCTAAGGATAAAAAAATCACTGTTGATATTGCATACACTGTATAGAGACAGTCTAGCCTTCTCACTAGTATTTATAACATTTTGCAAAGAGGACAGAAATAATTTCATAATTTACTACAGATACATAGGAGAGTATTGGTATAAAAAACATTACTGGAATATGTGTTGGCAAGTCTAAATCTTTTAAAAGCATGCACTATCACCATTTACCCCATATCAGGCTCAATCAATCACTGATGGATCTTTAAAAAATAGAATAATAAAAGCTTGGGGTTTTTTTGTATCATGTAGATTTTTTTTTAATTGCGTCTTAAATCATGTATTGATGTACAAACTGGTTCACTTTTGTGCTTTCAGTGCAGAAAGATAGATATCATATTTTAACAAAACCACTAAGTGGTGAAATTCAGTTTGTAAAGCCTTCGCCTTCAAAGTAATTTTTCCATGGTCTAAGAGCTATATTGCTTTTAGTGTATAACTGTTAACATAACAACATCTTTTAGTACAATTGGTTTTCACAGAATTTCTCTGATATTTTTAGGAGGGAATGTAATATATTATGGTTAAGAAAGCACCCCTCTTGGAACCTATAATCACAAATTTAAATTTAGGTGAAGGGTTTTTTTTCAATGAAGATTTCCCCAAAATTCTGGTTTAGACATTGGAAGACCTTCAAGCTTGTGGACAGCAGTGAAGATACTATGTCAATCTATGCTTGAAAAAAGGAGTTTGAAACTCCATGTGAAAACTTTTTGTGCTTCTTGTAGCGTCAGTAATGAAGTATTTGAAGGACAGAGATATTTTCAACTATTCATTTTGAACTTCCAAATGTTGTTCATGTTAGCTGAGCATATTTAGCAGACAACTGGTTTGGGATTTTTTCTGTAAACCAAATCATTTAACATAATTAACTCACTTTCAAGTATTCAAGTCAATAAAAAGAAGAAGCAGAAGAAAAATAATTAATTATTTTCTTTTATACAATAAAGCTATAATGAAACTACAAAGCATGAGTCAACAGAGAAAGGCAAAGAAAGTAATATGCATGAGAAAGGATATCTATTTTGTCAGGTAATATGATAGTAGAAAAGAGGTGAGCAAGTAAACAATACTTGTGCAAAGCAGTCGAAAACCTAATGGTCATTTTCTGTTCCTTGTGGGTAGAAATGAATGAAAGAATTAGCTTCAATTAAAACTGAGCTATAAGTAATGTACTGGTGTTAATATAGGAGAGAGGTTGCTGTTTTGTTTGTGTCCCATATCTCATGCCCACCCTCCTGCCCCTGAATTTTATTTTTCAGTTATCTGACTGATTTGTTTCTGCAGCACTTCCATTCAAGATGCCTCTTACAGAAAAGGGAAACTGTCTCCCCTTTGTTACCTCTCTCATGTCAGAGGATTGAATAGCTGGGAGCACACTTGGGCGAATAACAATAAAGTTATTTTCATTTGTGATTTTTCCTGCAGTATCTGTATGGTTTTCATTTTGCCCCACTTACTTCATTATATCACACTGCATTCATGCAATGACACTACATCCTGAAGAAGATTTTTATTCCAGTAATGAAAAGCTTTTAGCTTTGCTCAAAGGCAGAGCAACTGTTACATTCTATGTTAGACCCTTCGGATGGTAGAAAAAGATGATATTTTCTTCATCTATAAAGAGTTTATATTGCACAGACTAATTTAGACATGCTGAGTTTAAATATGCACAGATGAAAAAAAAATAAGTTGAGAAACAGAATATATGCTTTAATCAAAAATTCCTAGCAGTTGAACATCCTTTCACTAATTCATTAGAAACCAAGAATAGAGAATTAGGAGGTTTCTCATTTCTCTCATGAAGTAAGAAGCTTCTCTTAATTGTGAGAATTCATTCATCAAATTGCATTTATTTTGCAGATTTTAGTTTTGATCTACTTGTCTCTCTATTAAGGGACAGTTCCATTCTAGAAATTATTTATGAGAAGATGCTAACATTTTTAATATTCATACGTATTTCCTTTCATGTGTTTTATTTATTGCATTTATTTATTTGGTTTTATTTGACTTTTTTTGCTGTGATGTGCTTCCTGACATAGTTTCAAATAGTATAGTAAATCATGCAAATAATGAGTTAATTTATTTACAACACACAGTTGAGTCATGCAAATATTTTCTGTGCAGAGTCACACGAAGCAGTTTCACAAAGATTTAGGCTTGCATGTTCAGCTTCCCACTCAGTAAAGGTGTTTGTTCATTTTTTTTTCATAAGAGTCTCTTTTAAGACTCTTATAAACTGATTTGCAAGGGCACTTTACTGCCTCACTGTCCATGATCATATTTATTTTGAGGAACAAGGTAAAAAATGGGCCATAAACCTTCCATTGCTCTTGTTAACTTAGAGCATCTGCTCTAGTAATAAGCACCTGGTTGGATAACTTTGACATCTGGAAATCTTTCAGCTGATGGACTTGCCCTTACTGAGTATGCCAGTGGAGATGATGAAAACATTATTAGGTGTATATCACAGTTTTCTTTTTGTAGTCCTATGCACCATTGCCAAACTTGTAGGCTACTGGTGTGACTTACATGCACCTTTTTTCTTATTCGTACAGTTATAAGTTTTATTTTGTAGCACCTGCCAAAACTCAATGTATACCTCTGACAGTCTCATGAAAAGCTATAAGGAATATATTTGCTAGTGACATGTAGGCTTCAAGGAAGCTGGAACACAAGGAGAAGTTGGCAGGCAACTGAGCAGCAGCTCTCTTAAAATATGTGTTATGCTTTTGGTAAGTGTGAATGCCAAAAAGTTTTGTAGCACCATACTGACAAGTTTCACTTCAAGGGCTACTTCCTCTTAATGCAAAAAGCAGAATGGGAGCTAGTGTGTTTCAATCAAAACTGTATCATAGGATTTAGGGACAGTTTCAGATAATTATTATATTTCTCCAGAAAAAATGCAGAAAAAGAAAGAAAGAGAAAAAGTAATAAGGCTTTATCCTTTGCCAGGACTGTTTGTCTGTTTTGCATAATAACTATGCCTCAGTTCTCAACAACCATTTGCAAGCCAGATTGAAAAGATGAAAAGCATCCAAGCAGTATTATAGCTTTAACATTTTGTTTTCCCTTAAGAAAAAGACCTTTTTATTCATCTAATTTTGAATTGGTGAAATGAACTGATGGAATCTTTAATTCTAACTATAGTTGAAATGTGTGTGTGTGTGTACACGTTTGTATGTGTGTTGGTATAGGAAAAGGGTGAGCTAGTTATGCATAACCCCACATATAAATCTTCATACGTTTGTGTAGAAACATACATTGCCAACATCTACATTCAACCAAATTGATATACAATATTGTATTTAGGGATCTTCAGGTGAAATACTCTTTCTCCACATTTTCTTTTTAATCCTTCTTTGCATTCTCTAATTAGTTTCTTTTTTATGACCATTACCTCAAGCCAAAGGTTTTGGCTTTCAGACTAATGGGCTCTGAGCCTAATGGCAATTTCATCTTTGTTCATTCTGTGAAAATTAAAGATCTTGTTATACAATTAATTCAGATTTGGCATGGTTTTAATGCTATTCTTATAAGTTCAAGCATTTGCAAATAGGGTACCAATGAAATGTAAAATGCAAACTTTTTTTCTTAACAATTAGCCCATTGTATATATTTTGCTGTTCTTTTTGTGAAGCTGAATATTGTGATGACAGAAAGTAGATATCAAAACTTTGTGGACAGACAGCTCCCACTGACTCTTTCAGAAGATGACTTATCTCAAGGAAGATTAATCCACCAGCAATTTTTTAAGGGTTATGAAGTGAATTTGGAAAACTTGTGATTAAACTAGGACCTTTGAGATGAAAGCCAAGATTTCTGACTTTGAAAATGTTTATATCAGCCATTCCTAAAACAAACAAAAAAAAGCAGTGGGCTTAAGGGCCAGGGAGAGTACTTTGCTTTTTCTTTTATTGTTTTAAAAGCTGACTCTGACTGACATATCCAAATACAGAACATGTCCTCTAAGAAGCTTTTTAAGAAATGACTATCCAAAATTTATCAGTAGAGTCCAACTGATTAAGTATGCTCAAGGGAGATATTGGAGGGTAGGTTGTGCATTCTAATGGACTTATTACTTTAAGAAGAACATCAAAATAATTATTAATTGTATCTATTTTTTAAAAGATTTCTAGAAGTTAAATATCACAGGTGTTTCATAATCTGGTAAAATGCTGAGGTCAGTACAGAAAAAACAGGCCTTCCAGAGTGGCGCTTGTTCTCAGATGAGCAAAGAAATCTTCAAGCTGAATTACAGAATCACTCACTGGAAAGTTTTTCTTCCCTGTTGACTCAGGAAAACTGAAGCAGAGTAGACAATACTGAACTTTTAGATTAAAGGATATACGTTTCATCCATCTAGTACTCACGTATGCCACATAAAGATTTGGGTCTATGTTTTTAATCATGGCAAGATCTGAAATGTTCTCATTCTGACTTTTGCCTGAGAAATACGCCTTTACACCTTTAAGTTGATAAACGTTTGCCCTCTTCTGTAACATGAACATAATCTATACCCAAATGTAAGCCATAAAATCACACACCTCCAAACCCCACCTGAATATTCCAATAATAAAATGGTAGTAAATAAAAATACCAAATTCAATTAAATAGAAAAACAAAGTTATCCTGAAATCAAGCAGTCCACAAAAAAAGAAAATAACAACAAGGAAGTTTATGAATCATTTCACACATAAACACAGACACAGAGACACAGACACACAGAGAAAGGAAACTCTGTTAAAAGAGGTAATGCCTTATCACATGGCCAGCTGACAGAGTTGAACAATTACAGACTCATTAAATATCCCTTTAATTAAAAATATTAATTAATAGAGAAAACAGCTTTTCTTTAATCATCATAGCTACTGCAGGAATACTATCAATATGATTTTAAGGTCTTTTAAAATCCTTTATTCTTTATGTTACTACTATGTTCTCCTATCTCCATATTTCTCTTCATGCATTACCAAGTGTATTACTTATGCGTAATAAACATTATATATTGTCATTGATGTATTCAAAAAGCTAAACCTATCCTCGTGACTTTTTGAACTCTACTGAACAAAGATCGTGCTAATCATACAAAAGTCAAGCACAATATACAGTGAGTTTCATCCTAAAATATAGATTGCTAATTAGAGAACAACCAGTTTCCTGGACAAATAACAGCCTCATAATAGATTTGTTATAAACAATAACATTAAAATTGTATTTTCATTTTTATTTGTACTGTTGTATAAAACCCAAAGAAAATGTAGATCCATCGAAAAAAGTCAGGAGAGCAATTATCTAAGTGTCACATTGTCTTCAAGGTACTGCAAGATATGATCAGGATTAATTCTGTGATACAGATTCACAACTCTGTTGAACTGTTAAGTTAGAACTTGTAGGTATCCCATGAAAGTACACTTGAGATTTCTCCTTTACTCTAGATAGCTCTTCTCTCCTAATTAAGAGAATCTTAATTCTGAATGCTCTCTTTTTTGCAGATATAAGAGGAAAGACAAGTAGTCATCTACATGCAGTAGGAGGAAAGCATCATGCATTTCTTTTTCAGTATATAATTATCCAGAAATATATCTGTAGGCTAGAACCTGTGGCTAAGGCTTCTTATCAATGCCTTTGTGAAGTTTTGCTAAAACTCTCTAATAAATGAAGAGATCTATACAAGAAAATTGAAACATCAATGCACAAGTGGTTAAGTACATTTAAACCATTCTTTTTAAGTTTCCTCTATCCTGTCAAGCTCATTTCAATTTCAAATTAACAAAGCATATTGATCTGATGAATCTTATTGAAAATGTGTACTAGTGAGAGGTACTCAGACTCTCTGAGACAGAATCAAAAAGAGAAAAAGAGAAAACTAAAATACTGTAAACAGCATGAAGATTTAAAAATCTGAGGCAAGAAATAAAGTGGTTTTTTCAGTATGTACTTTTATACATATGTGAACAATTGTGTATGGAAAAATCACTGTAGACTTTATCCATGCCAGGTTTTATTGATTGATGTATTCTATACATATTCAGATTTTTTTCATATGGAAGAAAATGCTTGAAACACAATCCAGACGACAAGTAAAATCAGAAAACCATAAAACCAGAAGTAAAACATCACAAAGCGTACATCAAGCCTATCAATAAATTACTAAAATAAAGATATTTTTCAGCAGCAACATTACATGTCTTTTGTAAATAACTCTTTGAAAAGAAATTGGGCATGACAATTATGAAAATGTATTGATTTACATTCTGTGTATTTTTACCTACTGTTGCTTTCCCCTACATACGACACTTAGAGCTGAAATACACTCTCTGAAATACTACAGGTGTCATGAAATAGCAACCATTTAACCAGTAGCTATGTGACACAATAACTGAATGCTACTCAAACTTTTTAAATCAGTCTTCTCACTTTTCTTCCTTGAAGTTCAGCATATTTGTATTACTTAATGTATTCCTATATACATCTTTCTCCAATTTCCATTATGGCACAGACTGGAAAAAGTCAATAACTGCCAGGTGTAAACTATCAATACAGAGTAGCTATCCTGGGCAGTCTGAGTGTGCTGCATTAGAGAGTATTTGACCATTATTCATACAAGCCAAACAGTAGCATACAAATCAATTCTTGTACATTTCATACCCTCTATCTTGGCATAATGGCCTCTGCTCTAATCAATATTTCCAATTGTACTAGGCTCCTATAGGTGACATTAACTTGAATGTGTATCATTCTGATATATAACAATATTGATCAAATAATTATCTTGTGGAAACAGTGGATCATTATGGCCACTTTTCTTATTAAATGACTAACTCAGCATTTGGAACATGACCCTACTGCAACATCTTGCCACAAATAGCCTCCAGGCTACCTATGAATCTTTTTCATAGAAACACTTTTGCTTTCCTATATGGCACAAAAATATGAAGCTTGTAAATTACAGATATATTTACAACTTACAAGTTTCAATTACATTTTTAATTTACTTCTTATATTAATTAATACTGTTATGCCAAAAATAATTTTTGAGTTACATCTTTTTAGATTTGGTTTTATCCTAGATTCAGATTACTGGAGGAAAATTTGGGAGCAATTCAACAGGTCTGTTCTTAAGTACTCAGAGCATCAAGATGTAGTATATCTGAATTATTAACTCAGATTTCAGGATAAATCCTTTCACAGTTGCATATCTTAACTTTTTACTCTCATTCCTTTTAATTGCAGAGCTGAAAAATTGATGCATTTTTATATTTACTGAAGTCAATGTAATGTACAAGTGTTTGACTCATCTGAAATGCAGACTTTCCACATGTTGAAATACAGTTTTAGGATCCTGAAGTAATGCTCCTCCCCTTGCAGATTTACTGTGCAGATAGAGGCTCTACAAGTAGGAGATGCACAATTTAACACTGCAAAGCAATTGGGTTTTTGGCTAATGCACAGAGAAAGTATCTAGAACTTATCATCTACCAGCTGAAGCATAAATATTCTTACTTCTCAATACAAAAAGTCTTTGTCATGCAGAAAGTCCTCATAGGGAAAAAAGAGTGACTTTTGTTGTGCCTTTAAATTGACTTATCCTTATTGCTGATGGATTGTAGTCTTCTGATTCTTTGTTTTTTTTCACATCAGTGTTTTTCCTCCCGAATCCTTAGCTGCTGCCAACAACAATATCAGCCATTATTCTTATAAGCTACTGGTTTTCATACTTTAATAAGAATTTGCTAAGTAAGACTACCAAGATTACCTGTCTTAGCTGCACTAAACCAGCACTTGGATCACAGAAACATGAGGCTGAAGGTCACATTAACTTTAAAAACCTCAGACTGCTTGGAAGATAACAATCTAAGTATCCATGCCAGCTATATGCTTAAATTAAGTGTTGCTGGGAGAGGAGAAACTTGAGCGCCTATAAGAAGACGACTAGTTGCCAATTTAGACTTCTGATTTTCCCGTGCCTTTCCAGAAGCTTGCAGAGTTCCCAGGATTTCTTGTGTGCCATTCCCTATGGGAATATCACAGCTTGCCTGTGCACTGGGCACATAACTTTAAGCGTGAAAATCACTCCCTGCATAATCACATAAAGTACAATAACAAATCTTAAAAGTTTTACATTGTGTTACTGTGTGTTTTTTAATGAAAGTATTTTAAACATTTTATTTCTGTCTTTGTAAAGACTAGTTTCAAAATCTACATTTATTTTCATAAAATGATTCATGAAATATTCTGGATTGAAGTCTTGTGTAAAGATCCAAACAAGGTATCCATTTACCACATTCCTATAAATATTTTCTACCAGAGTCAGAACTTATTTTATGCAATGGTCTTAGCCAAGATTCATTAGCAAAAGGATCTGGTTTTGGTCTTGGAATCAAAAAGTGCTTGAGTGGAGTCTGAGTGCAAGGACTTGGCCAGTAGTTCAGATGTTTGCCTGAGAAGTGAGACCTGCTTCAATATATCTAGTGTTGAGAAACTTTTTTTCCAGTTGTTCCTTTAGAAAATTTCCCAGCATTAGAGAGGAACAGAGTCACTGCTCCGGCTTGAGAGGACATCTAGTTGAACAAAATTCTACTTTCAAGACAACAGAGTGAAAATTTCTACTTGGATCTCTAACAACAGTTTTAATCAACAAACCATTGAGGGAGGCAGGAACAGTTTTCCCACCAGTGTACTCTATAGGAACTAAAAGTCTTCAAACTTTACATGAACACTGTGGTCCTGCACATTGTGTGTCTTGTGACTCCTGTAATTATGCACCATCCAGAATGAGGTTGTGCTTTCTTTCATAGTAACCTCTTTTCCCTTTTGAATTAAGTAAAGCATTGCTGTTTCTTGATATATGGAAAAAAAGGATATTTCAAGACAAAAGAGTTTTAATTCTACTGCACCAGGAAAGGATTTTTTAAACCTCAGTGTTTTTCACAAAATAAAATTGTGTTGTCCAACCTGCTTTGACAAGAATAGATGCTATACACATATGCTGATAGTCACAGCCATGTCTTACGTGCTCCTTATGCTTTAGAAAGGAGTAATAAATGCCTAGAAAACTCTTACAGAAGATGAGAATCTCTGACAAGTGACGTACATTCATAATGTCATTTTACACATCAGCAGTGATACGAGTGTACAGAAAAATACTGATTTTATTATTTTTGAAGCTACAGATTCCAACCTCAAATGTTCCACAAAAGGACAAACTAAATCTGAGTTGTGAATAAAGACAGAATGACTACAAATACCAGACAAGAGAGTAACAAAAGCAAGTGCTGCTGCAATACAAGATACTGTTTTCCCTTGAATTGTCAGTAAGTTCCAAAACCTGGCTGGTACACTAAAGGTCTGAATACAGTAGCTATGACATTTAATGATTTTCTTGTGGCTAATTTAGTGTGATTGTTGAAACACAGTGCTGGATACCATGGGTACACAACAGGTAAAAATCAGTCACATAAATATAGAAAAAAAAGAATGAAAGATCATAATTTACTTGTACCTTTTTTTCACACTTCTCTTTCTCTAGAAACTGCAGCAGTGATAAATCAGATGATAACACTGTTGCATATGTACCCTGTCATACACATATTTTTTTTTTCACAATATATTCATAATCATGTTAAGTATCATAAGCATATCAGTGACACTGATTTAGTGAGGGAGAAGGGGAAGAAGAGCACAGGGCTGAAATAAACAATTTAGGAAGACTAAATTCCTAAACACTAATGCCAGTATAAATTTAAAGTAACATTTTCACTCTTCCAGTTAGAAATTAGTGTTTGAAGAGTTGAATTAAAAGCAGGCTTTCTATTAAATTATATTAGCAATGAGAATGTACACCAGTTTACACAAAAGAACAATTACATCAAATATTCTAGCTTTTTCAATTATCAAAGACACAGAACAGTTATAAAATCACTATATATATGTGATTGTGTGTGTACTTGTGTGTATATACATATATCTATGAGGTATTTTTTATATAGTCAAGTTTTAAAATTTCTCCTTAGCACCTGACTTAGATACTAAGGATAAAAATATTGGTCATATTTTAATTCATGATATAGCTGTGTTTGCTTAGTATTCCTAAACTCTAATTTCTTCGTGAATGAATTTAGTTCTGTTGAGACACAGTTACACTGAATATTTCCAGATGTTAGAAAGCTGAAACAGATAATAGAAATATTACTGTGCTTTTGCAATATTATGTTAATAGACAATTGGGTTTGATAATTAGATAATTATTTTCTTATATATAGATACACGTACATTTACATATAGGTATACAAACATATACATATAAACAGATATCTATGGAAATCTGTTTTCCTCATTTTTTAAATCCACTTTTGTCTCAATGAAGTTTTGATGACAAAGAAAAAGCTGCCTTCTTTTTTTTTTATGCCTATTTAATGTGTGTGCCGACAGTGCTCAGCATTCATTAATTATTTTTCAACTATGTGCTAGTGGTTTCACGTGGTGCAGTTGCTGTGAAATTATGCACTCAGTGTTTCTTGTCAATGAAAGTTAAAAGTGCCTGACATACTTGTTGCTATTGTTTGTATCTGTAAATAGGCTCATGTTTTCCAGGAATTTAGAAAGCTAGAGAAGGCAACTTGGTGTTGTGAGTCTCTAAATATTAAAATAACAGGAAATAAAACAAGAGTTTGAATGTGCTTAAATACAACACCACTGGTGCCTACATTTATTTCTGGTCACCATAATGCCAATACTTTGTCTGCCAAATTATATATTGTGGGAATCCTAGAACTGTGGCAATAGATAGAACAGTGTGGTGATAATACTTCTGTAGTCTCTGACGTATCCATGTAATCTATCAAAGTCACCTATTCTGTAATCTTTTACTAATCTAGCAATATTCAGGTATATTTATCTGCGTAGACGCTGTGATGCTGCATAGCAGGAAGACAGGTAGCTTTGGCAGTCAATCATAGGAAAAAAGATAGCTGTTCAAGAAAGCATAAGAACTGATCCCCAGCTGGATGGTATATTTAACTGAGATACAAATATAAAGAGAAGAGTTTGAGGCTCTGTTTCCTTCCCAATATGCAATGGTTTCGTGACAAGGTACTGCATGGATCTTAAATGACTAAGTAATGCTCAAATTACAAGATTCATTAACAACTGAAAAAAAGAAAAAAAAAACAGTAGTCAGATATCTCTTGGTAGTACTTTTAAAAGGGTATTGTGAACTGATGACTTCCAAGTTCTTTCTGTGAATAAAACTGCTATTTCTAAGATACATTGGTCTTCCCTGAAATGGATGTAAATGACATACAGGTGAAAGAGCTAAGCATGGTTGGACACATCACGCCTGAGTTGGCTATTACTGCTACTGCTGTCTCTGACATGACTAAAGCTGAGTCTGAGAAGTCTCATTCAGCTTATCCAAGTGTGTAGCTGACATTTTTGCTTCATCTTCAAGAAATTTCTTTGTAGAAGTATATTACTTTTTCAAACAAATTTCAAGGAGAGTTTTGGACTGAGAAATAAATTCATCTATTTTTGGTATATGTGGTATCACAAAAATAAATTGCTACAGAAAATTAGGTTTACTCTTGCAATTGCTCACATTTTCTGTTCCTTCTACTAATGAAACTACAAGATGTGATCTTGGGTAGATTAATTCATTGACAAATGAGATTGATATTGTCACTATTGAGTTTCTTCTAAAAAAATCTGGCTTTGGGAAACACTTGCTTCAAGACTGATTTTTTGTTATCTAGCCACTACATGAGCAGAGATTGTTTAGAGAGAAATATATATTTTTCATCAGATACCTACGTTATTAATTCTGCAGCTACTGTAGAACAAAACACAACAAAAGAGAATCCTAATGTACAACCCATACTGAATCTCTATTGGTTTAGAAGAAATCGAAGATACATTTTTATTTAATTATCAATAAAATAAGCAAAACTGCTTTTTTTTTTGCAAAGTATGTATATTGCTGTCCTCCAAAATTTCTCAAATCTCATGGACTGTTCAATCCTGTTTGTTTTTACTTAAGATTTCTATACATGTTAGATATGTAACAGTCATTTTTCCGTCTTGAGATTGGGAGTTTCCCATAAAAAATATCTTTTAACACTCTCCGTGGTTTGATTTCATAGTACTTGAAAGATTTAATTTCAGCTTATTGTCAATGTTTATTTCTAAACAGGTGAATATTTTGGCTGTAGGTAGATATAGCCTAATGCTGTGCGAAGTAGTGTGCCTCGTCTTGATTTTCTTTTTCTAACATGCCATTTACTCTGGCTGAAAATTAAAGATTTTTTTATGAAAGAAAACCCTGCCCAGCTGCCCTGGGTATAGAGATGAGGCCAGGGCCTGCCTTCAGCCAGTCAAGACCTGTTCTACACCAAGCCCCACAACCAGCTCTGTGCAAGTCTGGCTTTGTTCTGCCCCTCATTAGGCACATCCTCTTGTGCCACCTTTATCTCCAGTGGCCCCTAGGCATTGCCATCTTTCTCAAATACACTTTTGCAGAGGAGCCGCATGCTCCTCTGGGTACTTCAGCTTTGGGTGCAGTGCATTTGTTGTAGAACTGTCTGAAACCAGTAATGGCTGGCAGCCCCTGGCCTTCTAGAAAAGCCACTGCTGCTGCTTCTTGCTACCAAAACCCTGCCAACTATGCCCATTGTGAAAGCTCACAAACTCAAAATTACATCTACAATGCAGGCACAGATCAAGCCAGCAGCAGGTGGTTCCTCATGTTCCCCTTTGCCTCTTTGTCCATGGAGAAGCTTGGAAAGCCTGAGTCACTCTACTAGGTAGGGAGACTACACCTGGCACAACTAGTGAGAGAAGAGACAACATGCTTCTTGTGTACCTTCCTCTCTGTGACCAAGGCCCTGGAAGGACAAGAGCTTCTCCCTGGAAACCTGTTTGGAGGATCTAATTCTGGAGATACCTGGGATTCTTCAAACACATCCAGAGAGCACTCTGATGTAGCTTTGCAAAAGCAGTGAGAAGGTTTGTCATTAAAACTAGGGAGCAGAACAATGGTGAACCAAGGGCAAAGGAGAGAGAGAGTGGGAAGCAGATTCATCCTTGGTGCTCATTGGTGGGGAACAGAAACAGCTTGCCCATCACACTTGCATGAGGGTCAGGCTGAGGAAAAGAATTGCTTAGCTAGACCTGCCTATGCTGCTCCAGCACTGCCAGGTGCACTGTACATCTCTTTTCTGCTCACTGCCACAAGTACCCTCAGGGTCTTTTCTGCAGAGCCGCGCCTCAGACTGTCTTGCACCATTCTACAAAGCTGGTCACATTCACAATGGGCACATAATCCTACACGTCCTTCCATATTGTTCAGGAAGGTTTCTACCAGCCTCTTTCTCCAGCTGGTGGATATATGGCCCCTTGAGCAGCCACACTCCAATCCAGGGTGTCAACTACCTTCCTGCAATCCTCAGACTGGAGTCACCCACAGCCTTGTAGAAGGTGTCTACACCGCAATGGGCTCCACACTACTGTTTGGCTGTTCCACATCTGTTGTCTACATTTCATTTTTTATGTGGTCACCAGCAGTGATTTGCATGCCAAACCTGGTGTCTTGGCTGTCCCTCTTCTGAAACTACTGCCTTTTCCTGGAGGATCTATGTTGTTTATCTTCTCTCAGCTTCCTTTTGGCATGGAGAACAGACTCTTATAGGGAGACAGGCATAGTTTATGGTAACTGAGAACCCCTGACTCTCCTTGCAATGCTGTCACTGTTTTTTCATAGAGAACCCAGGCATAGTGCCAGCTTTTCTGAAGGCAGGTTCACTTCCATTGATTCTAGCTCATTTTTTGGAGGATCCACCTACATGATTTCCATTCTCTTCCATGAGATTCATGTCACCCTTTACACAAGCAAAGTGCCTGATCCTACACCTCACCCTCTCATTGTTAACCAGAAGCCACAGAAAAGCCCCTCAGGCACACACACAGCCCTGCACCCAGAAAATATTTAAGACACAGCAAATGCAAGTAAAGAATTCCTTACAGATTCAAGCAGCCTTAGTAAGCTGTTGGACATACTGTCATTAATGTGGCCATAGGCTGCTAATAATCAATGACTGTTTTCATGGCTGCATTCCTCCAGAACTTTTAAGATGTCTTATAACTTACTCATCTTTATCAGAAGCTTTTATGACATGATGAGGAGTTCAGTCTTTGGGTTCAGGTCTCTTAAACCTATCCAATATCCAGTCCTGAGCAGCAGATTTGAAGATATAAACAAAGAACTACTGTTCTATGTAATCCTATGTTTAATTAATGTCTTCATTGGAAGCCTGTTCCTAGTTTGATTTGTCAAGCCTTAATTTTTAGTCTCAGAAAGTGTAAGAGAGTATGTTATGAGAAACTCTGAGAGTGCTTTAATGTCTATTTTGGAACTCCAGGTATGCTTTGTTCCTGTTTTCCTTATTTTTTCTCTCAGAAAGAAAGAAAACATTATATGTCAAAGTAGTAGTATGGGTTATTTGAAACAATGAAAAGCTCTGTTATGTCCATTGTTATACTTACTCAAGACTATTCTTTAGCTACTGGTGCCAACTTACCACTTTTGCCTCCTTCCACACCAGCACACTTTCTTCCCACATCCTCAGTAGCGTTCATTTTCATAGAATCATAGAATCATAGAATCATAGAATCATAGAATAACCAGGTTGGAAGAGACCCACCGGATCATCTAATCCAACCATTCCTATCAAACACTAAACCCCTTAACGCCTCATCCACCCACACCTTAAACATCGCCAGGGAAGGTGACTCAACCACCTCCCTGGGCAGACTGTTCCAGTGCCTAATGACCCTTTCTGTGAATTTTTTTTTCCTAATGTCCAGCCTAAATCTCCCCTGGTGGAGCTTGAGGCCATTTTCTCTTGTCCTGTCCCCTGTCACTTGGGAGAAGAGGCCAGCACCCTCCTCTCTACAACCTCCTTTCAGATAGTTATAAAGAGCAATGAAGTCTCCCCTCAGCAGAGAGGATTACCAGTTATTTTTAATCACTAGGCATGTACTGCAATTCCACATAGAAATTAGTCTTTGTCAGTGTTGAGGTACAGCATTTCGTTAATGTATCTCATCTGTAAAGGTTCAGAAATGAGCAGAACTGAACATCACATTTAAACAGTATTCTCAGGTCTGTGGGTCTGCGAGCATCCCAGACTGTGGTGTTTGGCTACTTGCTGCATTTCCAGACATGGACCTTTGAGTGGCCAGTAAGAGAGAACCAGTGTAATCCTCCTCTGAAGCCAAAGGCAAAATCCCTCTTAACTTCACAGGATATGAATTTTGTCTTTGAGATAGCGGTAGATTATCCCTACAGCACTATATCCTTCTTTCTTAGACAACAAAACCTTTTGGGCTTTCAGAACAGATTTCCATGAGAAGTGTCAATGAATCCATATTCCATTGTTAATTTTTTTTCTTCCATATTGTGAAAGCTCTTTCAGGTCATGCAATAGTGGTCACACATACTTCCATGTTATACACAGAATGGGGAAAGAAAGCTTTTTCAGATGTCTGCAAGCTTCACTTTCATCTCTAAGTAGATGCTCTTTACTTATTGAAAAATGAAGCCTATATTAGTGGATAAGCCAATGTTTAAAAGTTATTTTAAATCAACTTTTTAAGCCATTGAAGCCCAACTTTCTTCTTTACAAGGAAGGACTCCTCATGAACAATTTATAGTTTAGTCGTCGGAAGGATCAAATGCACAACTGACTCACCTAATTAATTAACACAAGCTAGAAGAAGGGAAGAGAAAATAGAAAAATGCTTTAAAATCAGTGACTGTAAAAAAATTGTATTTACGTTTGGGAAAAAGAACACTGTGGTCGAATTGCTTATTGAATTTGTTGCTTAACCTTGGAGCAGTGCTGACAGTTAAAATTAATGTAGAATGAAAATCAAAGAAAATGAGGATCCAGTCTGGGGTAGTTCCAATGAAGTTAATGGTTCTGAGCAAGTTACAATTATAACAAGTTTATCTTTCTATTTTAAACCAATTTCATCATATTTTACTATTCTAATTATACAAGATAGGATTTATCTGCCTAGTTTAACTACATAATGATTCAGATCCCAAGTATTAGATTTTCTTCCTATGCTGAAACACATTTTATTGATTTGATGTGTGTCATCTTGCTGAAATGAAAGATTTATTACTAAATATTGGTTTAAAATGTCAAAAGCTTAATTTGAGGAGAAATGTCATTTCTCTGATTCAATTTTGCAGGACTATGTGACTGTACAGTCACAAATTAATGAACACTGATTTCAAGGGAAACTGTAAGATTATCTGGTCTTGTAACACTTGTATCATCAAACCAAACAAAATTTTTGATAGAAAAATACTTTCCAGAAAGTCATCTAGTCTGGTGCAGGATATTTTCCACTGAAGATGTTGCATCAACAATATCATCAAGTTTTCTCTTTATCTCTGTTTAAATATCTTTAGCTTTTAAAATTTTTTCTTTGTAAGGCATTCTATCCAACCTTTGATTCGCATCTGTGCATTTTCTCTTTAATGCTTCCATATTAAATCTTGTGTTGAAAAGAGAGATGGCAAAAATAAAACCATTTATTTTTTCAGTTGGCTTTCATTAGTGCTGTATTCAGAGATAACATTAACTTCATGCATTTCTTATTTACTGTAATAAGAAACTGTTTTGAATCATTTTCTACAAAGCTTATGCACAGATAAATTGTAAAGTGACTGAAAGGCTTCCCAGGGATGAATAGTTCAGAATCAGTAGAAAGACCTTGTGACTCACAACAATATGACTGCCATTTTCCCAATCCAAGAAGTCCTTTGCCTTTGTGAGTTGCCAAGGTGGCAGTTTCTGCTTATATCTCAGATCATCAATGGTACCTTGCTTTTATGAGAAAGAGTGACTTCCACACACTGTATCTTGCCAGGCAAAATGTTAGTCACAGTAGTTCAAAGGGACCAGGACTGAAACTGTCACAAGCTTAATATAATTCTGAGTACTATTGGAGGTATGGATAGTCATAAAAGTAGTATCCTTTCCTGGTGAGAGTTATCTGTTCCTGCCACCAGAGCCTGGAAGACAGCCTTAAAGCCCTATATTTAGCAAGCAATATAGGCCAATACCAGATATTAAGTGCAGACAATGAGGGGAAACTAGTTCTGGATATGGACTTGAGACCTGACTACTTATAGGTGGCACTTAGACTCCTGTTAAGGTTATACCACAAGTTCTCCCATTTAATATGTAGGTATGCAGAAACGGATCTGGGAGCCTCTATTTGTCTCCATAATCTGCACGTAGATATAAAGTTTATTAAACCTTCATCCTCTTCCAACTATTCTCGACTGTGATCTGCTAATCTATCAGATCAGTCTACTCTCTTTGCTTTTACATTTCTTTTGCAATTGTCTTTTTGATGCATTTTTGTATAAATGCGATATGATTAAAAATAAATTCAAATTATATTATACTCCTGCTTTGATCTCATTATTATTATCCTTCTGATAAATATTACATAATCTACAAATTTAAATCTGGAGATATATATTTAAAAAGATACTTAAATATAATGTCCTAAACACTTACAGTGATTCCAACCAAGTTTACTGATTTTAAAATTTTCTAGGCACAGAGAAATGTCTACTGAACACAAGTATACACTCATAGACATGCATGCAGACACGCATGCTTCAGTTTACATATGCATATATATTTAAATTATTTATATTATTGAATCAGAGAGTAAAATATTATGAGTAGGCATACTAGATTTAAATTTAATGAGAAACAAAACCATTAAGGATAGCAACTGTACTTAATTCTACTCATACTCAATTCAGTGAAAAAAACTCATAGCAGCATTGATGAGCATTATGTGCAAGAATTAATCTTTCAGAATTGTGTTTGCATTCTGACAAGCAGCAAGTGATTTCAGACCAGAACTCCAAATTATAGTAGAATCAAAAATATTATTAATTTTTTGCAATACTCTTAAAGACAAATTACTCAAAACAGGAAAGAGGACTACAGTACAGTATCAATTGCATAGTAAACAAACAAACAAACAAAAAACAAAAAACAGGTCAACTAGAGAATCCGTTAATTAAATTTTTCACTTTATTCCTAGAAAACATATTGTGATGTTGTCAACAGTATCAGCAGGGTCTGTCTTCTGAAGCTGAGACACATAGCACTGGTACAATAGAGACTGCTGAGTTCAGTTAGTATTTGGATATTATTTTTCAAACAACTCCAGAGGAAATAGCCCCTGCACATAACAGACAAAAATCTAAAAAAAGGATGGTGAAAACACATATGATAATACAACAATCAGAGCAGAAACAATGTTATGTCTAAGATACAATTAAAAGTTCTGAAAAAGAATCCAGATGTCTCAACAGAAAAACAGCAGAGAGATTATTAACACCCCTACGTGTACACAGCAAAGTAATCAGGCAGGGCTAGGGTCAGCCAAGCATTAAGGGGCGCAGGGAGGATCCGGGGAACTACAGGCCTGTCAGTCTGACCTCGGTACCAGGGAAAGTCATGGAGTGGGTGATCTTGAGTGCGATCAAGAAGCACTTGCAAGAGAACCGGGTGATCAGGCCCAGTCAACACGGGTTCATGAAAGGCAGGTCTGATCACCTTCTATGACTGAGTAACTAAACTCTTGGACGAGGGAAAGGCTGTGGATGTATCTTCCTGGACTTCAGTAAAGCCTTTGACACAGTTTCTCACAGCATTCTGCTACGGAAACTGTCAGCCTCTGGCCTGGACGGGCGCACACTCTCCTGGGTGGAAAACTGGTTGGATGGCCGGGCCCAGAGAGTGGTGGGAAATGGAGTTAAATCCAGACGGAGGCCAGTGACAAGTGGGGTTCCCCAGGGCTCAGTGCTGGGTCCAGTCCTGTTCAATGTCTTTATCAATGACCTGGATGAATGCATCGAGTGTTCCCTTAGCAAGTTTGCAGATGACACCAAGCTGGGTGGAAGTGTGGATCTGCTGGAGGGTCGGGAGGCTCTGCAAAGGGACCTGAACAGGCTGGACTGCTGGGCTGAGACCAACGGCATGAGGTTTAACAAGGCCAAATGCCGAGTCTTGCACTTGGGGCACAACAACCCTGTGAAGAGCTACAGGCTGGGAGAAGCCTGGCTGGAAAGCTGCCTGGAGGAGAAGGATTCCGGGGGTGTTAATTTGACAGCTCTACTAAATATATGTTATCCTTTTACTGTTTTAATTTTGTGCAATATTGTTTCAGATAATTTAGGCATAAAAGGACCTAAGCTTTGGGACAGTAAAAGAAGGAAAAAAAATATTCTGAGTGATCTTCTGAAGATGATTTTATCCTTCATCATATCAAATCATCTCACTGGTATATTTAGAAGTCCTGGAATAAAATACACATACATGTACATTTATCGCATCAGAAAGACAGATGCCACAGGAATCAACAATGAAAGTAAAAATCAAATTATTTACCTTGATTAAAGTCTACTGAAGTAAAAGTTTGGGGTTTGGTTTGTTTTTTTAAAAAGGAGTCCTCTTTTAGAGCAAAATTAATGGCAGAATCATCTACAACCAAATAAAAAAAAATAATAATTCTGCATTACTTACTTGACTGAAGAGGTAGGTTTTTATGTGGTTTTGCATATAAACAGGAATAAAAGCATCAGGCAGAAACAGAGGAGAATTGTGGGAAATGATACCATGTAGCTGTATAGAACCCCTTACAGTTTGGAACTCTAATGTTTTTCATTAAGTTTTTTACTTCATTCCAAGAAAAAAATATAATACTTAGTGTAGAAACTTCAGGTTATTCTTTAAATTCTGTTTTGATAATTCTTGTGAAAAGAAATATAGGATGTCATTCAATTAGTTTAAAATAAATACGAGCGGAGAAATTTATTGAGATCTCATATCTTTCCAAAACATTAGGCCAGATCAGGATTATTTTTCTATTCACATATACCATCAGACCTTACCTCAGAATGAACAGCAGTATTATCCTCTTGTTTATACTATTTTCTCACCCTTTGTTTGATACTTTCAATCTGCCTATGAAAAAGACTGAAGATCTGGCCTGGACCACAGTTTTATTAGTCCTAGAGTAGTGATTACATCAACAACATAGAGATTTATGATTATTGTTGTTAATATTATCTCATAATTCATGATTATTGCTATGGTTATTATTACTTTTATTTCAGTTAGAATAAATCTATGCTTTGTCATTATTTGTTGAAGGTCTGTCCTCCAAGGTTCATCAGACCTGTTTGTTAGGAAGCACAACAACCCTGTGCAGCTACAAACTACGAGAAGCCTGGCTGCAAAGCTGCCTGGAGGAGAGAGACCTGGGGGTGTTGGTTGACAGCAACTGAACATGAGCCAGCAGTGGCCCAGGTGGCCAAGAAGGCCAATGGCATCTTGGCTTGTATCAGAAATGGCGTGACCAGCACGTCCAGGGAGGTTATTGTCCCTCTGTACTTGGCACTGGTGAGACCGCACCTTGAGTACTGTGTTCAGTTCTGGGCCCCTCACCACAAGAAGGATGTTGAGGCTCTGGAGCAAGTCCAGAGAAGAGCAATGAAGCTGGTGAAGGGGCTGGAGAACAGGCCTTATGAGGAGCGACTGAAAGAGTTGGGGCTGTTTAGCCTGGAGAAGAGGAGGCTGAGGGGAGACCTTATTACTCTCTACAACTACCTGAAGGGAGGTTGTGGAGAGGAGGGTGCTGGCCACTTCTCCCAAGTGACAGGGGACAGGACGAGAGGGAATAGTCTCAAGCTCCACCAGGGGAGATTTAGGCTTGAGATTAGGAAAAAATTCTTCATGGAAAGGCATTGGAACGTTCTGCCAAGGGAGGTGGTTGAGTCGCCATCCCTGGAGGTGTTTAAGGTTAGGGTGGATGAGGTACTTAGGAGCATGATTTAGGGATTGGTGGGAATGGTTGGACTCGATGATCCAGTGGGTCTCTTCCAACCTGGTTTTTCTGTGATTCTGTGATTCTGTGTGATTAAGAAAAAGCTAGGAATCTCCAGAAAGAAGTCATCCAGTGGTGAGAAGAAACAACAAATTCAGAGATAGGACATCAGGAACTATTACATGTTCTTTCACACTACTCACAACAGCACACATGAGTCTGAATGATTGTTTCCTGTGATATCAATTGTGTGGCTATCTTGCCTCCTCTTTCACTGTTTGCCCGAACCTGACCCAGATTACAAGGCAGAAAAAGAAAAGTTAAGCTGGGTTTATCTGGGGAAACAGAATGATCCATGTTAGGTTTATGCTATCAAATTAATACCTCTTCCTTGTTTCTGTTCAAATGGATGAAGCTATGTTCCTCACTTATGTATATATATGTATATGTCCAAGTGTACAACCACGTCATTTTGTTATTTTGATTCTGTAGATTTGAGAACAGCTGGGTAAATGTTTCTTTTTCTGAATGCAATATCTGAATTCATCCTTCTGCAACCTCTTCAAAAACTGGCTGCATGTTGACTTAACTGAACAACAATGTTTGTACTACATGCTTCATACTGTGCCAAGTAAGTCACCAAGGCACTCAGTACAAGTTTTACTGTCCACACATCTGTTGTTTGCTATAACAAGTTTAACATTAACACATCCAGGAGTCCTCAGTGGAGCTATGTAGCAGATTGCTCCATACTGAGAGCCTGAAGGAACGTCAAGTGATTGACACGTCTCTAATACCTTTTTCAAAAGTCAGACTGTAGTGGAAAGGCACAAAAATTCCTGAAGAGTTTCCAGTTTAGGAGCTAATTTTAATCATAATTATAGGAATTTCACATGGATATAACTCCATTTTGTCTGGAAGAATGACTCTTCACTGTGCATGCTGAAAGGAACAGAGCTCAAAGAAGTGGGTCATCTGTTTCTGGAGGTACAGTTATGAAGCAGTAGGTTTGAAGGAAATTGTGTGTACTAAGCCAGATCATAAATAAACATTGTCAAAGAAAAAGCAGGGAAAGCTGGAACTGATTTCTGTAATTTTAGAGTGATTTAGGTATATTTAGCCTCAGCACCTGCTAAGAACAGAGTAGATGTATCTGTATACAGAATCTGGTTTAAGTTCAGCAGTTGATATTGAGAATATTGTAGAAATATATGTCAAAGAGATAGAGGTTAATTGCTTTTATAAGTACAGAAGATTCATATTCATAATACTACCTTTAGGTAAAGTTAACAAAAGAGTGTCCTGTTAATAGAGGAATATAAAAATAATCTGAGTCAATCCCTTTATAAAATTAAAGTTTCATTTAAATCAGTTAATTCTGTTAAGCTTTTTTCTAAAACATTCCTCTGAACATTCCTCTGAAGCTGGACAAGAGAAAATTACAGCAAGCATCCTTGCTGTTTTTCACCAGACCAAACTGCTATGACCTTTACTTGTGTCATATTTTAACCCTGTCCTGGACATTGTCAGTAGCAAAAACCGTTGGGCTCCCTATTCCCTTATCACCTATGTCCAGGGAAAGGGGAAAGGGAAATGAGAGGAAAAGACTTGTGGATTGGAAACCAAAACTATAACAGCTTTAATGAAATAATAATAATAATAGTAAAGAAAATACTATTAATTAGAAAAAAGTATAAATAAGTATTAATTTTGAGTATTTGTGATGAAACAATACATTAAGCCTTTTGAACCCAGCATTCATTTCTAAGTCTGCTTAAGGCTGATGAAAGTGTCTATGAATCTTGGGCTAGTGAAGAAACCTCCAGCAGAGGTTCCCTGGTGCCTCCTCACAAATTTCACTTTTATAATGATCATGATTAGTCCAAAACTGAAATAGATGAAGAATATTCTCTTCAAGGAGCAAGGACAGATGTCTGCTGTCCTACAGAGTTATGTCTGGGCCATCCTGCCTTTTATTTTGGTAATATTGTCTTTCCTACCAGCAAATAAATACAAAGCGACTAAAATGTCTTTTCATATAAGAAGCATCCTTGCTGTCTTGAGATTGTTTCCTTTTCTTGTTTTTTAATCTGGAATACAGATTTCTTCTCCTTTAAAGCAGCATTACCGCATCCAGATGAGAAAAAGGAGGATTTTGAAATTATTAAAGCAGAAAAAATACAGATCTTCTGGAATGTGAGCTGATTCACATACTCTTTGTAATGAATGGCAAGCAATAAGTAGAGATTTAGAAGGCATTTGCAGAACAATAAAAAGAAAATGGGGTAATTTCTACTAGCATTCCAGATATGGTATGCTACAATGTGATATATAGGATTCATACGTAAGATTGAGAAATTGTGCTAAAGTGCTAAAATAATGATTCTCTGATGCTAATGCTAGTTTTCAATGTTCAGAAAGTTACCTCTACTTTTACTATTGATTTATAAACTTCCCATCATTCTTTGTCCTATAAAGCTAGTTTCATATCCCAGAAAAAAGTATCAAAAGAGTTCTACCAGCACCAAAGAGCAACCCAGGTATCTGGAAGGGTGCCAAGATGCCTATTTGCCTCTACACTCAGTCCACACAAAACTTTCCTCCTCTGTTAAAAACAGGAAGCATTGTTTGAAAAGATGTTATGAGGTCAGTTTTAAAATAAGGCCAAAAATAATTCTTTTTAAGTGCATTCTGTGTTTACATATACTGTGAATGAATACTTTTTGGTGCCTCTTCTGATCAAATAGGGCTAGATGAGGGTACTTGATTTCTGAGGTTGCAGAACCTACCATAAAAGCCTGCATGTGAGGATTTGTTCAAGTCCTTCCTGCTCCAGCCAACTTTATTTTGCCAAAATTGTAACTAAGATATCATGATTTGCTATCAAGCACCACATAAAGTTGCAGTGATAGGGGGGCATTATGTTGTTCCATGTGGATCTCAACAACCTCATGCAGCATTGCAGACTTGGGGAAGAGTGTCTGGAAAGCTGCCTGGCAGAGAAGGACCTGGGGTGTTGGTTGACAGCCAGTTGAACGTGAGTCAGCAGTGTAACCAGGTGGCCAAGAAGGCCAATAGCATCTTGGCTTCTATCAGAAACAGTTTGTCCAGCAGGACAAGGGAAGTGATTTTGCCTCTGTACTCAACACTGGTAAAGCCGCATCTCAAATACTGTATTTAGTTTTGTGCCCCTCACCACAAGAAAGACATTGAGATACAAGAGTGTGTCCAGAGAAGAGCAGTGAAGCTGATGAAGGAGAACAAATTTTACAAGGAGTGGCTGAGGGAACTGGAGTTTAGCCTACAAAAGAGGAGGTGGAGGGGAGACCTTTGTTGCTGTCTACAACTATCTGAAAGAAGATTGTAGAGAGATAGGTGTTGGTTTCTTCACCCAAGTGATAGGATGAGAGGGAATGGCCTAAAGCTACACCAGAGAAGTTTAAGATTAGACATTAGGAAAACCTTCTTCCCTGAAAGGATTATCAAGTACTGGAACAGGCTGCCCAGGGAGATGGCTGAGTTGCCATCCCTGGAGGTATTTAAAAGTGCTTAGGAATGTGATTTAGTAGTGGACAGGTACAATTGGACTTGATGATTTCAAAGGTCTTTTCCAACCTAGGGATCCTATGATTCTATGTTTGCAGCTACAGGTGTCGGCTGAGTAAGATATTGAAGTCAAGTGTTTTCTTTTCTTCCTTTTTTTTTTTCCTGTTGCAGACACCTGTTTTCTTTTAAATCTACTTTTTGAGGTCTGGATCTTTCTTTCCCTTGCCACTATAAATGGTTTTCTACATTGATTCCTCCCATTTCTGAATATTTCTCATGTGCTTGGTGCTGCAGGCTTGAGACTTAGTACTCCCTGAGAAAATTTTTGCACATTGTATCTTAGACTCAAAATAAGAAATGTCATAAAACACCTGAGGGGAAAATTCTGCAATTTTTTCCAAAAAAACCCCATCATGAATCACTTAAATTATTATTTTAAATGAGTGTTTTAAGCACTCTAGAATAAACAGTAGCAATAGATTCCATAAATTCTCAACTCCTAAAATGCAGTGAAGAGTGCTTTGAAAGTATTTCAATAAAACTACTGGTAAATTGTAGTTTCTAGTCTAAATACTCATAAATTCTTAATAACAGAGATAATAAACATATCAAGACATCAGCAGATTGTCATTAAAATTTCCTAGGTGTCTATATCTCTTTAGCAAGAAAGGTAGAAAAGGGAAATAGGAATATTCCTTTTAGTATCAAATTTAGTTATTAAATTTAATTGCAACAAAATATTTTGAATGAGTTTACATATGTATTTGCACACATCAATATGTATGTTGTAAGGTGTAAAACTGTCCTGTGCGTGGGCATTTTTTATAAGTCTACAATACACATTATACAATGGGAATGCTAGTCATTCTTACTTAAACTACATTGTGTCATAATTGATTAATTTCACTTATTCCTATCTTAATTCATGTTTTAAATAAGGACTTATAACAGTATGTCACAATGAGATGTTAAACTGAGGGGCAATTAAAGATTATCATATGTTAGGAAGTTCCTACTCTGATCAGGATCACTAACCAAGCCTTAATCGGGAGCTAATTGTCTTCAATGTGGATATAAATGCACAGACAATAGAGGTTAGATAAAATTAGACTTTTAAAGTATGCAGTAAAATCCTGTTACATAATTTCTCAAACACTGAAGGCTCAATTCTAAAAAGTTCTGAAGGCAAGACTGTAAAGGTTTTGGACGTTTTGAAACAATGTCCTTAAAAAATCCTTATCAATCTAGTCTTAAGTACCTGCCTTCTGACCTAAGTAAGTGACACAAATATCCAGCATCAACCTTATACATGGTTTAATAGGTAGGCAGACATGGTAAAAAATAATTTCTTAATCACAGAGAAGTGAAAATAAGAAAGATTATGCAGTTGGTTATAGGATTAACTTAAAATTCAGGAAAGATTTGTTTCAGTCTCTCTTCTGTTATACATTTCCCAAAGGGCTTGGTCCATGACACCACTTAAATTGCAGTTCTTAACATTTGCATGCCTGGTCCTCTGACTAGAAAGCACCGTAATATCTAGAGATTCCTTTTGTATTACTTTTAAAACCTCAATAACAGTCCTATGACTGTTCTTCCATGTATTCATAAGATTAAAGACAGAAATTTAAGATTCTTCTTCACTCCCTTCTATCCTGGGCAAAAGAACTATTTCAAGAAATATAAAAAGTAGCCCTTCCTTATATAATTTATAAGCCACTAGGGAGAAATACCTCACATGAAAAATAGACAGAGCTATCTCAATTTTTGTACTTCTGTCATAAGTCATCCGATCAAAGATCAACCTCTCCCTTCTAAACCATCTCACTTACATCTCACTGTCACAGTCACATCTCACTCTCCTTTATTTTGAACTTAATATTGGCTGTGAGAAGAGGGCACACACGGCTTGAGAAGGGAATTTTTTGTTGAAGAAGTGTATAAACTCTAACTTATGTGAAGTGAAAGCAACAGAAGGATGCACAGCTTCCCAGGTGAGATGGCTTCTAACTGTGCATTAGTGCCCAGGGAATTTAGGACAGACCAAGCCATGTATGGGTGACATAGGTATTTATAAAGGAATTAGACAAAGCTGTGGAGTGAGGTAGAACTGAAAGCATGTCCTTAATCATGGATTTCCTTTTAAAATGCTGATTGTTTTTGGAATCAATATGAAAGAAGGTATGACTAAGCAAGTGTGATCATTAAAAAAAAAAATATATATATCTAAAAGCTTGGCGGAGTGGTGTTTGTTTGTTTTTACTGTTCTGTATGCTTTGCTTTTGGCAACTGTACTAACAGAATTGAAAAAAACACACTAAAATCTGATTTCCTTTTATGTGGAAAGGTACACTTCCTGACACGAGCTTTGCACTTGCATTTTCTTTCGAACACCCTTCTAAGCCAGGGTAACATTTATCAAAAAATCAATAAGTCATGAAAAAGAATTCTCAAGGTCTCACAACCCAGAATTCTTGATTCAACACTGCTGAGTTTCTTTCTTAGATGAGCCAGTGGGTTTTCATTCCATAAGAACACTAATATCATTGATAATTTCCTTGTTTGTCTCCTTTATAAGTTAGAAAGTACTTCTAATTATGGTATTCAGCGAGTATGAACATTTCTTGTAAAGTGATTATCTCTAAAATCTTATAAATTATTATTCCTCTTATTTTTTGTTTAAAATAATTAAAATTAAGCTGTTACAATATTGTTTGGAATACTAGATACCTTCACTATTCATTCTCATATACTCAGAGGAAGGCTGAGTGGTATTTTCATCTGAATTTATCAGCTTTGCTTCAGGATAAATAACCACAATTACATTGCTTCCAGGAAGAAGGAGGAGGGAAGCGCTAAAATAAAGGCTTTAATCTTTCAGTAACAAATTCATGTGAAAGACATAGAACTGATGATTATGGGAATAATGTGTATGTTCTTCTCATCTGAGTGCTCTGCCTTGCCTAATCAGTTTACTCTGAACATTTTTCCTCTGCAATACTCTATCCTTCCTTTTGGTGTATATCGTTAGTTACTTGCTGAACTCTATGTAACTTCAGTGGAATTTTCAAACTGTCTTTTCTCATCTCCAAACTATGGGAAAACAGAATCCTGTAACATGTTGACAAGACATACAAGACAGATGATTAAAATCCTGTGAAGAAGCATAAAACATAATTCAAATTCACACGTTAACAGAAGGGAAATTGAGTTCAATTTAGGTCTCTAAATGTTTTGGATGTATTAATTTTGAAAAGTGTTCAGGTAAAACTTATAGGTGTGACTTAATAGTTAAAGATTGAACTTGGAGTACTGAGAAGATGTATTTCTTTGAACTTTCTAATAAATGAAGATGAGAATCTGAATTTCAGGCTAAACAAGGAAACACAGGATAGATAATAATGATTATTTATTGCTGTTTTTTTCTGGTAGGTGCAAGCAAGAACTGAGTATTTATTTCTTCTTATGTCTTTATAACCACTGAATATCTGCAGAACAATTAAGTCAATGTGGAAAGGAGAATAGCAATTCTTTTAGAGTGTTGCTGTGGACTAATCAAATAATATTCTTACTTTACTACAGCTGGGTACCGTGTTTATTACTGATCAGTTACCTTGCTTCTAGTACTTCCATAGTAACAAATTTTTTATTCATTGTTTACAGTTTACATATTTATCTTCAGTGAATAAAGATAGCAGAATAAGTTCTTTGGAAACTGTAGACTTTTGTTTACTATTTTCTTTGTGAAGAATGAATTTGAATAAATACATTTGAATTATCCCCAATAATTATTTTTATGCTCTGCTATTCCTAACCTGACATGAAAAGAGGATTTTTTACCAAGAAGGAACAGAGGTTCTCTAAAAATGAAAAGCAATTGTAAAACTAAATTTCACCAGAAACCATATAACAATTAATGACATTAATAGAAGACCATACACTACCATTGCCTTCTTATGAACTATTTTTTCCATCATTAAATACCTGACATCTACCTATTAAACCTCTTTTTGTACTTACGCAGTACCTAATTCTTTTTTTAATTAATTAACTCTGGAAGTGGCATAACTGGTCTCTGGAATGGATTATTTTGCTTTGTGTTTCAGGCTGACTATGCCACTGCAGTCAGTCCCTCCTTGACTGTTCTGCCTTACACTACTTTGCACCTGTCCTGCAGCTTCAAAGTCCTACCTAGGCACCTGTCTCTGCAGCTTCAAAGTCATATTGATTTTATATGACATTTTAAATGCTGTAACAGGCAGGATCCCTTTCTGATTCAAGTTGTGGCAAACCACACGTCCATGACAAAATAGCCATATTTAATCCCATTTATAGAATATAAACTTCCTTCCATCTCAGCATGTTTAGCTCACCTGTTCTGTGACTTTTTTTTTGTTTTCCTTCTTAACCACTTTCTATTTTTTCCCCCCTCATGAAAGCAGAAACCCACTCTTGTATCTCCAGGATACAGGTGTTTAAATCAAAGATCAAGTATCACAAGGGTGATTCTCTGCCCAGAGAATTCAGGGCAGTCATCAGAGCAAAGTTAAGAATGTTCAACCATGGATGGGAGCTGCAGGACTATATGTACCTCCCACAGTACGAGCCAGCTGATCCCTCTCTGCTGCACGGAAGACCAACATTTTAGACCTGTCAGTATTAGCAGATTTGAAAAACATCTAGCCTTAGGTGTTCAACTGTGTGGCCTGTAATGCTAGAGGCCACACAACTCACATCTTCGTTTGTTCTACAGCACACTGTTTTTATCCGTTGAGAGGGGCCTGACATGGTGGCTGACACCGCGTCTCCTAGCATCCTGCCCTCAGACTGACATCAGCACCGTAGGCAGGATGCTGCCCATGTTATTCCTGTGTGGTACAATTCTCTCACGTAACACTACTATTGGTGGAACCATGGGGCAACACGGCTCTTACATCTAAAAGGCTCTTGCTGATAGACGAACCAGACACAAAGTGTCTCTGGCAGCCAGCCAGAGTCATGGCATCTTATGAGCTCGTGTTTGTTGTAGGGTGAGCTGCCTCATGGGAACGTTGTTGCTCATGTTTCTTCCTGCATCAATAAAATTTCATTTTATAATGTGTTGTGAGGCTCCATTTCTGATCAGACCACAGTTACTGAATCAATTTGATAAAAACACACCAGCACATACCGTACGGACTCCCAGTACCTTCGGTGCCACAGTCACAAATGTGTTTAATGAACAGTGTGTAGAAGTAAAAAAGAAATTGAAACCAAAATCAACAGCAAAAAGAGGATGTTAGTGAGCTGGGTGGAAAGTTACTGTAACAGTTGTGTTAAATTTGTCAAAGCTGTTTTGTGGAATTTGTTTTGTAGTAGATTCTGCCAGGAGTTGTGGCATCAAGAGTACGAGGGTTTCATGGGTCAAAGGAAAATCTTTCTTGTGGAGTAAGAACTCACAACAGGAAAGCTAAGAAAAATGGTTGGATTCTTTAAGATATGATGGAATTTCTTCTTTCTTTTCAGATGAATCTCTCACTCTCCAAATTACTGCCTTATCTAGTTCTAAACGTACATTGAGAAAGGAGTGTTTGATGTGTTTTCTTATGTAGATACCATGTATTAAAAAGAGATAGCGTTAGAAAATTACTTAGTGAAAACAAGGAAACCAGCCACTTTGATGTCATGACACAAAACCCAGCATTAGTAATTTTTTAACTCTCTTTTATAGTTCAGGAATATCTCAGTAGCTTATCACAAAGCAGTTCAGCTTTGAGGGATGGGAGGTACTTTGGAGCGTTTTTCAGGCTGGACGTAATTTTATTTTTATGAATTCATCTTTCCTTGACAGGAACATTTCGATGTGCTGGATTTGTGACTGAGATATGGACTTTAGTGTAAATTCATGGGATATTAAGAAACAGGTTGAAAGACAAACCTCATAAAAAGGATCAGTTAAAGAGAACAGAAATGAATAAAAGGGGAAGGGCAAGAAAATATCATACAAAAAACTTGACTACTTGGAGAGAAAACTCATTCTGTTGCAATGTCTGAGTAATCCTATACAAAAGTACTATGGGAAAGTAAGAAATTAGTTCCATTTGATATTGAAATTTCATCCTATCTTTTTTCTGAAACATAATATAACTTGGAGATACACTATTTATTCATCTATCTAAGTTTTTCAGCTATTCATTTATATAATGACATGAAGATCTAGATCACTTTTGAGCAAAAATTCCTCTTTTAGGTTGACCTAACTAAGCTCAGGTGACAGCCTTTGATGTGTATCAAAATGCTGAAAATATTCTGTTAAGTTCATTGGAATGGGTCTTTAACTCCTTTTTGGGAATGGTAGGAAATTTTGAAAATCACAGATAAAAGATACAAAAGCGTAGTATCCTCTATGTGCTGAAAACAGAAAGGGATAATTTTAGATCACTTAAAGGCTTATTTAAATTTTAGTCTAAAATTTCATACTGAAAGGTCCAGGCAAGATAATATTATATTTTTGCATGGCATTTTCTATGCTACAAACTTTCTTTTTAAACACTGCTATATCTTTGGAAGCAAGAACTTCCTAGAGTTCAATGGCTGTTCTGATGATTATTGTACTCCATTTTAGAAAGTGTTATCAAATTAGTGGTATTTCAGACTGAAAAAAAGTAGAATGTGAGGCACAACCAAAGCACCAATGTTGGCACAGAATCAGAATGTTTCCAGAAAGAGCCTCCTACCCAAAGACAGAGACCAGGAGGGGACATGCAGGAATGCAGATACAGTCACCAACGTGTCAAATAGAAGAAGACAGAAGCATTTTCATTCTGTTGTTATTGTTTATTGTTCAGTTGTGAAGGTCCAGAGGCTTAGCTGCCAGCAGGGAACTGGCTGTGTGTTCCTGCACCACTGTTGGTGCCAGGTCATACAAAGGAGCCTGGATGTCAGGAGTACTGCTGGGTAATCCATATGGCAGATAACCCATTGCCATGGATGATTCCTGAAAAGGTGGATCCACCTCCATTGGCTACATGCTGTAGTTGACTTCATTCTTTGGGGACTGTGGATGTGCTGGCATATTTACATTTACTGCAATTTAATGGAAATAATGAATATTCTCTTCTTATGAACATCTACAGATGATGAGTGCCAAAAATAAATGACTTTTAGTATAATGGAGCTCTGAGAGAATGTCAGGAATATGCGTCTTTTCTAATAATTTTCATATTTTATGCCTCCCACTACAAAGAAAAATCTCTTTGGTAACTAGATAATCTGACATTTCTGGCTCCATGCTCTGGTGGCTCCACTTCCACATCATCCCTTGGTGGATTGTCACACCTGGGTGTCACACTATGCCTCAGCAGATAGACACGTGGAGGCCCCATGTTGTTCCCCTGAGTGCCCACATCTAAATGCTGGATGACATTGGTCACATAAATGCAGTCTCATGGCATGAGGGGTGATGTTCTTTTTCCTGATGCCTTCTTTGCCCTTTTAACTCCTGGCAGTTGCCTTCCTCTTTGGTGGTTGCAGGAATGGAATCATCTTTGTGCTGTCCCAGGCAAAGCTGAGCATCCATCCACCTTGCTGCTCCAGCTGCTCCCTGACAGGCAGACACATCTGAGCTCCATTCCTTGGTGAACCCACAGCCATGGACTGCATGCTGTCAATCAGAGAAGTGAGGTAATTCATGCTCATGGCACAAAAGGTGGGTTTGTTCCTCCACTGCCTCTCCTTCCTTCTCCTGGGAGATACCTTCCTCCTCTGTGTTTGCAGGAATTGTCTCTGTGGCATCCCACACCAAAGTGGGCCATCCAGAAATTTTAAAGATTTTAAACTAGTGCTCTCTGCCTGTCTATCCATCTTCAAGTCCTTTACTGTCAGTTATGGGCACAGTAGAGGTAAACACAATCAGCAAGCTGCTGCAGACAGACAGCAACTTAAATGTTGTTTTTGAAGGACAGAAACATAATAAATTCCTGAATGTCAATTGAAAATCTTAACAGTGAAGAGGAAAGACGAGAAGATCAAAAGAAGTAGCTTGGATTTATACTTTCTATTGTTTTAATATAAAAGGAATTCCTGAGCTTGCAGAAGTATGAGTTTATAGACAGGATGATAACTGTTGAAGAAACTCCATGAGAAAACAAACATTTACTTTGAGATCCTGAATGTTATTCAAAGTATTTGCTTTTATTACTAGGACTTAGGGGTTTAAAATCTCTAATGCTGAAAAATAGCTTATACACTAGAAAACTGTGGAAGAGAGGGAGAAAGCACCTCAACTTGACATCGCATCATTTTTTGAATAATAATAGTTTTTGTGATGGTTGCCAAGTTGGGATTCACTTGAAACTCATCAGCATTTTTATAATGTCTTATTAACCTTGTTTGCTGAGATTGTGCAGTTGGCCAAATTAGATTTGATGGCAGAAATTTCTTTGGGGACTGTGGATGTGCTGGGATATTTACATTTACTGCAGTTTAATGGAAATAATGAATATTCTTTTCTTATGAACAACATCTACAGATGATGAGTGCCAAAAATGAATTACTTTTAGCATAATGGAGCTCCAAAAGAATGTCAGAAATATGTGTCCTTTCCAATAATTTACATGTTTTATGCCTCTAACTACGAAGATAAATCTTTGATAACTAGATAATCTGACACTTCTGATACTAACAGGCTTCCGACTCTTGGAAACTCTGAGTGTTTTGGGTTTTTTTTATAAATGATCAATTCTTTTTTGGTTCTTATTAGAGATACAATTAAATGATTGAGCAAGGTAAATTTTTATTTAGTCTGTGTGTCATTCCATAACATTACAATTTTATCATACATAAATTGTAGAACTCAGTACATATCTTCTGATTTCACAGAAATAAACTAACAAAAGATTGAACAATCATAATTTATACTGAAAAGTAACATCTCATTGAGCATGAATTTCCAAAGGAAAATCATATATTAGAATGGAAACATACCCGTCGTCTTTGATGGCTGCATTTTGTAGCAATACTTAAGGGGCAAGATTCACTACAGTTTCACCACAGTAGTTTCTTGTATTTTATTAATTAATGATTAAAAAAATCTGCCATATCTATTCTTTTTCTAATAAAAGACTTCAATCATTCTGTTGTTGATTCATCATGTGATTACATCATTGTAACACCATGATATATTATTAAATGGGAGGAGGAATTTCTTAAGACAATATCATCTTCTTCCCATAATGCATTTGTAAATGGAAATCATAGATACATTTCCATCCTAACCAACATACTATCTCTGTAATTTCTAGTAAATTGGATGGTTTATCACTGCCTGAAGTTGATGCTAAACATTCAACATATATTTACTAATTGAATTTGGAGAATGAAGTACCGCGAGTCACTCCCTGTAAGGGATATTATTGATAAAAGCAAGCAATTACATTCACTAATAAGAGATATGGAATTCTGACACAGACAAGATTTTCTAGTGAGACTTACTTTGCTGACTTTTCCAACTCTTCAATTTTTCTGTGCAAAATAGCATTGTCATGGAGTCTCAGCTTTGACCAGTGAGTATTCACCAGAGTTGATATAGGAGGATTGAGAAAGTGAAATTTAGACCTTGCTGCATCTCTCCTGAAATCTATCTGGCAACTCTTATACATGCTTATTGCCAGTGACATAAATAAGTTGTTAAAAATCAAGGAATCACAGAGTCCTATGTAAGCCCATCTTCCCCTGTTCTGAGGATTTAGATAAAGAAGAAAGAAGTATTTCTAAAACATACTTATAGCACAGAAGGTTTTCTTAGACAGTCACTGAAGAACTTTCCACTATCATTCGATTCTACTTATCAATCAATATCACTTAATTTTCTTCCTTTTCCAGAAATGCATCAAAATTACGGCTTAGGCTTCTCTTATTCTCTATCAGTGTTGCATCTATATTTGACAGCCAGTCCTCAAAGGCAGGTAACCACACCAGTCCATAAAAACAGCACTACTGTATGCGGATCTCTACTAATGTTTATGTAAGTATTGTTGAAATGCAGAATATCAAAGATCAATTCTGCATACTTTCTTACGAAGTAAAAAGGCACTCATGCTGATCAGAGGGTTGTTACAGTCTTAAGTGCTCAGTCTAGAGACAGTCTCACCTGTGCTATCAGAAATTGTTAGCTTTGATGATTCTACATTGGTGTATTTAATGATTCCTGAAGAAAGTTTACTAGTATTCCTGTAAGTTTCTTATTTTCTTTAATTTTTTAAAATTTGAAAATACAACTCTTCAGTGGAGTACATATCAATGTATAACATTTCTAACCTGTTCAACCTGACGACGTGTTCCCAGATGTTTTCATACCTCATCTGTAAATCATTCATCAGGTCTTTCTTTTTTTAAATGAAAATTAATATTCATAAACATAATGTTGTACCTAAACTCATTTGATTCTTTTCAGCCTACAGAGCAACAAATTACATATCCTGAGATCCTAAGAAAGTTCTATGAAATCAGTCTGCTTGAATTTTTCCCCAAATTTGTAGGAATAGCAGAAGGCCTGAAGATATTGAGCCCCCTAAAATGTTTCTAAAATTGTAGATGGTGTAGATAAACTGAAAATAATCTCCCTACTCAGTGTATTATCAGAGCATTCAATTTGTTAATAAACAGCTGAAAAAAAACAGGCATGACAAACCTATAAATCATATATTACCCAGTGGCAATGTGTAGACAATGTCTAGAATATGTTTCGTATCTACATTTAAGTGTATATACCCATTACTGGACCTGAGTATGGCTCAACCTTTTTTTCATGTTGGTATGGGTCATCAGTATGTACAAACATTTGTGTTAACACAGATGAAATATATGTGGAGAGAAAGAAGAGCTCTGTGTATTTATCTGTGTTAGTTCTTAAAGGATCCTATTGTTCTAGCTATTGTACCAACTTACAATATGACAACAGATGGCAAACAGACACATGCCTGTCACACAAGTAGAAAATAAGAGTTTATCTTAAGGAGGTAGCATATGCTCTACATATGTGAAGCAAAACGTAAAAAAATTAAAGCAGGAGTATTGAAAAAAATATTCAGGGAAAGAGAATAGGTGTCCAGTCGACTTACTCAATTCACTACATAATATGGTGTTAAAGAAAGTAATTTTGCGGATGGGAGTAGGAGATTTTAAATACTGTCTTCTGTGATGTTACCTAGTACTACTGAACTCTGTTACCTTAGAAATGAAATATCAAGTCACTTCAGAAGGGAAAACTGTTCAATGAAGTTGTTTTATTCCCTGCTACTGATGTCCATGAGTATTTGACAACAGAAAATATAAGGATCAGTCTGAGGTGTTTTCGTGGTTAAGAATTAGAGACATAATCTCTACTTCTCCTTAATAATCCTTATTTGTGTATTTTCTTTGTATTTCTTTCATCCTATTATTTTGCTAATCACTGTCAATGAAAAATAAAGTCTCTCAAACTTCAAATTTGTGTTCATTTTAAAAAGAAATACTTCAGTCATAAGAACAACGCCTCTGAAGATCAGTCCAGTAAAAACTTAATGTTCTCTTTCAGATAAGAACTATAGAGTGCTACAGTATTTTCTTCGAAGATGTTACAATGCTACAAATTTTGTGCCTGGAGACAGCTTTGGCATATTTGAAAAACAGGATGGAATAAAATGTACGCATGTTAGCTCATGTATATATGCAGTATGAATATAGATGTTTATTGCAGTGTTTTAGAGATTATTGTCACCTGTATGGCTATTTTTTAATCCTCCTGTCTCTTATTTTCTGATTACATCTATTTCTGATGACAGTGTGTTCATTGGAGGCTGGGCTTTTGTTGTCCAGTTACTATATGAAACTTCGGAATAGTAAGTGGTCAATTATCTTTTACCTAGCATCATCAGAAGGAAAATTCAACTTACCTGTATCTCCTGTAATCACAGTACAAAGGATGTTTTCTAATCTCAGTGACATTGTGGTAGAATGCATTATTTTCCATCATTATCTCATTTTGGGGCTTTAGCATGTAAATTGTCATGTTCTATTACAGTTTAGATGGCTTAGATAAAATTCTGTTCATGATCCACTGAAGCAGACAACCTCTTTCACCAGCTTGAAACCTATAGGTAAAATGTGTGCTAAAACAGACATATTTGTCCATGCCATTTCATAATAATTTTATATAAAACAGTTTAATCCAGAGCACCAGAATGTATAAAATGTATCATGTTTTAAATGTGGAGAAAGTAATTGTGTGGAGAGTCCGTTCACGAAAGAGGAATGTATCAACCATATGGGAAGTCAGGGAGACATAAGGTGAGCTTGTATAAGTCCCTTTAACATTACATATGTAATTTAAAAAACATTGTGTTGTGATATATATATATAGCTAGGGTTTAGAGAATTTAGTAGGTACCTTAATACTAACTTAAAGATATCAACTCTCTTAAAAAAACATGTAGCTTATGCAAAAATGTGAGAACAGAACTTAATGGTACTTCTGTGAAACTAAGAACAGCAAAATTAGGACAGGTATAAAATGGTGCCAAAATTGAGACTGAATCATTCAAATATTTTAATAGGAAACAGATAAATAGATGAGACAGTTGCTGGGTTTCTTAGTGCAGTAGTAACCATAGAAACCACACTCAGACATTATTTTCATTCACAAAACATTTTTTGAAGAAAAGCAAGGAATTCTCTGAACAAATTGACGGGTTTGATTCTGTAAAGTGCAGCTGCAGACCAGTTTGTGCTTGTTCTAAATGCAGTGAGCAGGGCACCTCTCAGCTCTGCATAGATATGCAAAAGCTCTTGGAGGAGGAAAAAAGGGAAGGAAAGAAGTGTTCAGGTTACCAGCATAAGAGCAGAGCTTTTCATAAGATGACATTTGTGGTGGTGGAACTACCCAGCTCTGAGATGACTGCCAGGCAAGATCTTGCCCCTGCTGAGGACAGCCCTGACTAACAGCTCACAAACTTCAAACTCTTATTACTGAAGTAGCATTACACAGTCGAAATGTAAAAGGCACATAGAAAATCATGTAGTCTTGCATTTAAAAGCTCAGGATTACACTGAGGTAAATAGACCAAAATGCCTTATTTTGATCTATGTCATCTTTGTTGATGCACTGTTTGTGACTGAAACGGAAGGAATATGTTAGGGGTATACAGAGTGAGTGGCTGGAAAATATCATTCATTTCCCATTATCAAAATAGAAAGCATTTTCCTCCATCATTTGAAAAGCTATTTTTGTTCTTCTTATAGACAAAGGGGAATGAGGAAATGCAAAGAAAGTATTATTATTCATTTACATTTCCACTTTCTCTTGGCCAACTTGAAAGAACATGAAAAATTAAGAATAATCTTGAGTCGGTTGCGAAGAAAAATAATCTTACCTTGTCTTTTCTGTTCATATTAAAGACTGCTAAACACAGAGGATGATGACCTGAAGTGTGCTGAACTGCTGAAATACAGAGAGGATTTATGATAATTTTTCCATAGTGTAGGAAAAATATTGTTGTAATTAAATATTTGGTTATAAACCAAGAAATCTTAGTTAAGCTATGTGTTTATCGTTTATATTTCCTATACCCTTGGGAAGAAAAAAAAAAAGAACTCAAAGTTTATGATCATCAGTTTAATGTTTAAAAGCATTGTTATGCTTTTAAACAAAATAAGTATAATAGTGCATCATGACCATATGTAGGCTGTGTACCCTTATGGAGTTTTAGGTTCCTCTGTAGTCTATATACTAAAAAGTATGTGTTAAAACACAGTGTTGAATGGCAACATTTCTTTGCTCTGTCAAATGAAATTAAATATTCTTCATACACAGTTATGCAGTGTCTAGAGAAATTTCAGGAGAATAAACACAATGTAAATTGTAGTCCAGTGTATTGAAACTGCCATCATCCTTACTATTTGCCAGTTTCAAGAACTAGGATTTCCTGTCATGTCAATAAGACGAGGTATTACATACTTAATTCAATTGTATATTGTTAATGCTGATTACCAGAACAGCCAGAATTACCAAGACATCTAGAAATCACAAATAACATGAGTTTCTTAAAGTGATCTTCCATGTCAAATAAATATGCAATTTTATCCCTATTGCATGCTGAGTTAGTTTTGTCTTTTTAATACAGTTCTGCACATGTAAAAATACATCTCAAATGGTAAGTAAATTCTCCTAACAGATTCATTAGAACACCAGCACATTTTATGCCTATGCCTATAGCTGAAGCTTAAACAGCAAATATGTGGAAAACTTTGGGTTTGACTGTGAACTTGGATCATGCAGTTCTTCAGTTAGAATTACCTGAGTTGGCCATGAATTTAATTAGGATTATATAGTGCCGACTGATTTTAACATTTTAGAAATCTGCAGTTAATTAGCTGAAAATCTTTTCGTATGAAACACAAATCTTCATCACGTTCTGTTTTACATTGTGAATAAAACATTGCTCCATTTGTTTCTTTTTTTTTGATCTCTTGAAAGATGTAATACTGTACATTAGATCATAAAATATATTCATGAGTTTTCTCCTAAAATCTACACTCCACATCACTATTGACGGAGGCATTAGGTAATACTTTCACCACATTGCTGTGAGATCATACTCAGAGCCACAAACCTGTATCTGACTTATTCCATCCTCTTTGGTTATTTGAAAAATATTACTCTCAATATGTCATTGAATGTCACTTTGTTTTAATTACTAGTTTTGATGACTGAGAATATTAAAACATGGAGGAATTCTATACATACAATATTAGGAGTTTGAGTGTAATCCTAGAAATTATTTAACAGACATTTAACCTATATAACATAGTAGAGATTGTAACAGGTTATAATATAGTGTGCTTTCAAACCTTATGAAGTGATACTTTACTCTCAGAAATAAAGAAGGCAGTTTCTATTCCACATCTATTTATTAACTGATCATTTTTCTATCTTTTTATGAGACCTATTTTTCTGACAGTGGTGAACATGTACTTTATTAGCACTGTCTGGCAATTAATCTGTTATTTCTTTAAAGCTGTTCTAAAATTGTTCAAAAATGAATCCTACAAGCCTGCACACTGGATATTTCTAATTAAATTTTTGGAGGAAATGTTAAGAGGAAAGGAATAATTTGGCAGTCACAACACTATATAGTATTAATGGATGGAAAGAAGAACCAAATATATTGTGATCCCATGGGCATCTAGAAAAATAAGATCCAAATATTTAAGGCTGTCAAAAACCCAAGCATACAGGAGTCCTTTCCTATACAGATTTGATGGAAAACTGCACAATCTATCCAAGACATTCTGTGACTATGGCTTGTCAAGGTGATAAATCTTTATTTAGGGTAGTTACTGGCATATAAAAAAAAAGTTCAGCAGTCACATGACACAGAGGACAGAGTCCATCCAAACTCTTTTTACAGCTTCTGATTCGGTAAAATCTTTTTGAGAGGGTCATTTCATCCTTTATCAGCTTTATGTGTCTGTCTGACTTGATAAGTGATAAAATATTTCTTGCTGCCCTACAGGCACATAAGCACATTATATCATATATGTTCTGCTTAACCTAACAGATATGTAATATTGACCTATATTTGTTCTAGGTTTAGTGTGTACTACAGATCTGATAGGAACAGTTGTGGAATCAGAGAGGAAAAATTAGAGTGTGATAACATCCTTCAGTTGTCCTAGTTAAATTAATCTAGCTGCAATGAAGACAAATACCTCCAAGTTAATATGGGAGAGGCATAACGTGATATGACAGCAGAGTAACTGAGCTAAAACATACAGCCTGTGATAACTCAAGTTGTTCATGTCCAGTGTAGTATTAGAATGTAATCCTTATTGTATACCCTGATGGGACAGTTCAAGCCTGAAATGCCACTTAATTCATGATAGTATTTTTTTAATGGATGAAGTTGAATTTGAAACAAAATCTGGTAGAATTGTGAATGAAATCAACATTTTTATTTAAATATATTTTAATTTTACAAATTATTTGTCATCCCAAACTTAAACACAGAGCAGCAGGCCATTTCAGTATATAAAATACACAGTGTTGTCTCTCTTGAGCTCATAGTCAAAATGTCACCACACTTCAGTGGAACTAAGATTTCATCCATGCTGTTCCATAATTTACCCCTTAGCTTTGGGCATAGTTTAAATCTTCAAGAATAAAGTGTTGATTTAGGAAATATAGTGGCAAAACACCAATAAACGTCACCAAACCAAAGATTTAATCCTAAAAGTTCAAGGACAAAATGCTGGATGATGCATCAGCGAATGTCAGATCAAATCTAAATTGGGACAGATGTGTTATTGGAGAGTATAGGCAAGTGCAGGCTATTAGGAATAATAATAATAAAAAAAAAGAAAAGTAAAAAATATCAGCCCAAATTTAATTAAATAACATCTACATAGCAGATTAGCAGCAAGGGTATTTGAATGTTCTTTTTTTTTCCCTAGAATAGTACATGCACTTTTCATAACAGCATACTTTTAGCTCTCTTCTAGCTACTAGTTCTCTATCTAGCTATGGAAATAAAAATATACTTCGAATAGCCTAGATAGTACACTTCTACTTTATAAGAGCATAAGACTGAAAATTAATATTTATCCTTCCACTCATATATTTGGAAGAGTGCTGCTGCGCAGCTCTCTCATGAGCATACAGCTCTAGCAGCCAATGCAGGGAGTAGCTGACATGTTTCATCTTTAACTTGTAAAAAAATGACAGAGAAACAGATAGAATAATTTTGTGCATACAACAAATGCAAATAGGTAAATTAATGATTCAATAGAGCATGGAATACAGGAGAGGTAGCTTTGATCAGACTGAAATAAGTCTTGGTCCTGCAGCAATTGTTCAAAAAATCTCACTATTTTTAAAAAAGATGAAGATTTCACGTTAATCTGTATCTACGAAGCAGGGCTAGAACACAGATTTCTCTCCTTAAAAATAACCCAAGGAAATGAGACACAACTAGAGCCTGGACCTTGCACCAAATCTATTACATTCACATGAACTGTGAAGGAAGGGACAGTGTTCTGGTCATGAGCATATATTTGTTGTTAAGGAGGTGGAATATTTTTTGCTTTGAACAACCTTGTGGAAGAGTTAAGCAAATATGTATACTTTCAGAAGGTTCTTGTTTGCTTGATCTTTCACTGCATCTGCAGTTAACTAGGGTTGTCTTGCACTGTCAGTTCTGAACATATTTCACTGTGTACTGTCTTCAGTGTTATCTTTAACTTGAATTCATTTTTTATAATATAGTATATGCTACAGGTGCTAAACCAGCAGATAATTTTTTTCAGTTGCTACACACTTAGGTTTTTAATTAACATTATTTAACTTTATTGCATTTTGTTAATCCTGTGCATTCTAGTTTATGTTAGATTATTTTTTCTCTTTGTTGTTTCTCCAAATGTTCTTGATTACTTGCACTGCTGATATGAGAATAAACGACACAAATTCTGATACCTACATATGTAATATTAAAATAATTTATTTTTTCTCTTGCTTTATGCTTCCTTGTTTTCCACTTTACTGGGGAACTATAGCTTGTCTTAGTTTTTAAGCAGACATTTAAGGAAATTCTGTTATTTACGATACTTAAACTGCAGTCAGATAAGTAGAATCCCATATTATTCAAGCCAACTGTTTAATTAGCACATGACACATTGGATAATAGGAGCAAAATATTTTATGCTGGTTCTAATAACATAGAACTGAATGTATCACTTGTTATATAGTACGAAAAGTTATCCCCTAATGGGATTAAAGTTTTGTAACCTTACAACCTACATTACTTATAAAACAGATGTTTAAACTTTGTAATGCACACAAGCGTATGTAGAGTCACACCATTTTAAAACTAATTAGTGTTTAATAAGCCATTGGAAATGTTGTCATTCAGCTCTTACAAATTAATCCTGATCTCTTAACACATGCTGATATTTTGTAACAGTGATTATTCTGAAATAAGAAAGGGATCTGAGTTAGTCTGAATTAACATAAACAGCTCCCATGATTATTTTATGTAATTCCAGCAGAGAGGTGTTAATAGAATCCTCATGACTTGATAGGAAAAACTCTGTAACAGAAGTATTCAAAATTGTTCTTCTTGATGGTCAGTATTTCTCAATAAAAAACATTTAATATAGATCAGAAAAGAAGAAAGAACCATAAGTCTTTCAGAATGACAGTCTGGGCTAGAGTGATGTACCTTCTTTGTTAGCAAATTACATGCAAACAGAACCTGGAATCTGCTAATAAACCTAGGTTCTTTCCAGCTCACACACTGGCAATTAAGACTCCGTGTTGGAAATAATTGGCAATTCTGCCAGATTTGCATGTGTCAGAAGGGAATCCAGTCACATTCCCTGAGCTGGACTGGTTATATACTACTAGGAATAGTAGTAAATGCATTTAGGCACAAACAGAGACACATACACATGAAAACACACACTTACAAACATTTCTAGGTATATACGAATGTGTTGGTAGATATACATGTATTTATATAAAAACTTGCATACATTATCACACTAAAAAATGCTGGGATATAACTGATATGCACCTGTAAGACTTATTTTTTGAATGATTAGCTGCAAGCAGAAGACAAGACTTGTTTTTGTACAACAGCCCTGTTCTCACCACAGACTTGTAAAGTGCAATGACTTCACAGCCCTGCTTTTCCTTTTCTGCTTTCATTGAGGTGTATGGACAGAAAGGAGGGCAGTAAACTTAAGAAACTCAATATCACTAGCAAAGTGTAAAATCAATAATTTTCTATATGTGCTGCATTGATGTCAGCACCATGAATGGAAGATAATATTTTCCCCTTTTTTATGTTGTATAAATGCATGTATTCTCTTTTGTTGTCAAAATTTTCAACAGTAAAATTTAATTCACAGAGGTGATTGGGAGATTTATATGAGAAACAAATTTCAAATTTAAAATATAAATTCTAGAACTTGCAGTTAATTTTTTTTTTCCTTTTTATTTCAATTGAGGCATTCTTGCAATGGCATGATTCTGGAAAAAGGCAAGGAGTCAAAAGAAATCTGATCTAATGTCTAATTTTGAATAACAAATGAAAGCTTCTCCAAGATCATTGGCAAACAGCGTAAGAAGTAAAACTCATCTACTAATGGCAAATGGTTTTAGCAGCTCACAAGAATATGAAAATATTGTGAGACTGAAGAAAAATTCTGGCCAACAAAGTACTTATATATATTTTCAATCCAATATTCTTTTTTTGATTAAATATTTTTTACTAGTTAAATAACTGCATAGTAATTTGTCTTCTTTTCTTACCTTCCCAAGAAGGTGGAAAGCAGGATAAAAAGATGGAACAAATGAAACTACAGAAATTCTGAAACAGATGATAAGACACTTTGGATATGCAGATTCAAAGGAGGACAGGACATAGAGAACATACAAACACCAGAAAAAAAAAAAAGCAGCTCATCCAAACTACATTTAATAAGGAGTAATAAATGACAGACAGATTCAACTCAGGGCATGATTACTGCTGCCAGTATTGCTTGATTTTCTCATCACTCTTGAATATTCTTACAAACCTATCTAGCTGATAATATGATTTTGCAAGATAAATAATGCTAGAATATATGTCTACTTCCTAGCAAAAATCCTAGAAAATACATTAGGCCCTGTATTTAACTTCTTCCCAATGTATTTTCAGTCAGTATCACCTACATGGAATTGTATCTGCTGAGTAAGTCACTTTTCAGCCAAAGTTGTTCACCAGAAAAAGGAATCCCTTTGAAGTTCTAAGTGATAACACAATAGGTGCTTCCAGCAGAAAAAAGATTGAGGCAATGCTGAAACAAGGATGTTAACCTTTTGGTTAACACATACAAGCAGTGTTCCTCAAAAACTATGAACAGACACTACCACACTTATTTGGAATCAGACCACTTCCATGGAAACCCTGACCAGTAGAGGCAAAAATCTCTGGTACTAAACTACAAATATATTTTCTTAAGTTCACGTGGAGGCCAGATCATGCAGATGACTAATTTGATAGGGAAAAAAATATGATCTTGTGGTTGACTCTTTCTATACTGTTTAGGCTTTTTAAAAAATTTTTACAATTTTATCCAAGACATAACTATTTAGTTCACCAGTTCATTGGATTAAACCTCACCTAGCTGACCTCTGTGCAAACTCAAGTGTATGGTTTGTATATAACAGGCACGTATTTTGTAGTTCATATCTTTCTCAGTCTTTCCTATTCCACCATTTCTTGAAATAAAATGTTGAATCAGGAAACAGATGTGAAGTGTTAAAAAAAGGAAAATACTTTTTAAATATTTGGAAGTAGACAAAGAAGCTTATATTTTTCACTTCTGTTTTGAGGCGTATTTAATGAGTAACTCTAACACCTGGAGATCTGTAAAGAATCACAGTAATACTTGAGTAGACCAAGCTGAGAAGATAAAAAAAAATGGATGACTTCTTACTTTGAGATGAATTGTTCAAATTTACCTGTATCAGTCATGAGCAGGAGTTACAGAAGCTCATTGAAACCTGTGAAAGGAGTAATAGTTTAATCTCATTTCTCCACAGCTCAGAACAATAATTTTCAGTCAAAAAAAAAATTATCAGTTTATAGAACTAAAACTCTACAACAGGTTTTTGTATAGCATTGGCATACTGTGCAATGACAAGTTTAAGCCATCATTGGCCTATGTAAAAAAGAAGTCAAAGAAAAAGTTGATCACTTAATCTGTGTTAGATGATGAAGGTCACGTGGCTGTTATTTGAGTTCATTCTGTCCTATAATTATCTCTCAATAAAGATTAAAGCCTACAATATATCGTCATTTTTGATCAACAACATTTACCTTAAGTACACATAAATATAGGCATCTGTTTTCATCACAATTGTCATTACGTTCACTCATTCATGGCAACACTGTTTATAAAAATAATTGTTTGGTAATGGTTTATTCTGTTTCAAGTGAATGCTCAGAGCAGTCCTATAATACGCAGTGATCAAAGGAAACTGGCTTTCTAGTTGCATCTATTGGTAAACAAAACAAGCTTCTGAGCTATTCATTCAGTAGAATACTAGTTACTACAAACTCCAGGTGAAAAAAGATTATTTCTCACTGTGCATTGTCAACAGGAAGTGTAAGAATGGTAGTGCTTATTTTATGGAAAAAAAGAGGATGGTTTAGTCGTGGTATTCCTCCAGGCTGAAATGATCTGACTTATACTTTTCTTCAAAATACAAGAAGTTTAAAGCATTGATGACATTTTTGATATGAAAAGACCTGAGAAACATTTTCCACTATGGAGTGAAACATCAGGGCATATGTATGGATTAAATATGATGTTTGTGATAGCAGAAGCAGGATAAACTTTGTCAGGAAAAAGTTCAATATCATGAGATTGAATCCTAATAAAAAATTTCTAGTGGAATGGGGGGACTTGCAGCTGGTAGTAGTAAATAAAAATTTGTATGTACTAGCTGATCACAGGATGACCCTAATTCTCAATGTAATCCACCAACAGAAAGATATGATCCTGTAGTACACCAGTAGGGATTTTTCTAATAAGAAAATATATTATGAAAATTATTGTGCCATTTTATGAATTACTCGAATTTTTATATCTTGAATACTCTATATAATTCTTGTAATTCCTGTAGAAAGAATTAAAAATTGAACAAATTTGTGATAGTTTACAGGAAAGATTTAAGAACCTGTCAGTAGGTTTTGCTTGTACTCCACGTACTGTACTTAGGCAGCGTAGTAAACAAAACCTACATTTTCTTATTATCAGAATTAATGACTCCAAATAGAAAAATATAAAGAACACTGCTCAACAGCAGTGATTCTACATGCAGACATATAGAGGAGGTGGAAAATGTTATAACTTTTCTAAATGTCCAGTAGAATGTTTCTAACTGTCAGAATGACATCTGGTGTACTTTTACAACAGAAGAACTAGTGACAAAACCTCTTAACAACATGTTTACAAGCAAACTTGTGTTCAGTGACCCTGGAGATCTCTTCCAGTGCCACTTTCCTATAAATCATAAGTCCTCTAAACCTATAAAATTCATACACACAGTGGGCAGTGTCTGTGGAAATGTCAGATAAAGAAGACCTAAGTTAGGATTTTTTTGAAAATATCTGTTAAAAATATCAAACATTAACCTCTTAAGAATATTCTTTTATGAGGTGTATCCCCTATCTGAAGGATATATATGCCTTAATCCATTACATTTACCTTCTCACTTTTCTTTCTGCACATAAGCAGAATTCTGAGTGAGGTTATAAAACATTTTATACTTCTTGAACTTGTAAATATCTGCAACCCTTTGGGGATCTTGTTGAAAGCTCCTGCCTTGGCATTTTGAAAGGTGCACATTGTATTGAGATTTGATAAGCATTTTAAAAGTGAACATTGATCCAGTTGTTCCATGTATCTAGAATAATCCACATGTGCCTCTGGATGGATGGCATGTCATGATTGTTAATTGACTTAGTGAAATCTAATGTCAATTCAAAAAAATAATGATTATGCATTTCATTGGTTACCAGTCTAATGCTAATTTTGAAATTAATTAATCTTATGGGAAAAAAATTCCTTAGTGTTTTATTGGTTTTGAAATATAAAACCTCACAATACACAGAATAATTAACAGTATGCTTTAGTTGGTGAGAGAAAGAGGAGATACTTCTTCAATTCAGTCCCAGCACGATTATATCATAAGCCAGATTCCCTAGTTGTCCTCTCACACGTAGTTCTAATCTGTAATTAACCAGCTGCTTAATTAACAGAGTTTAGCAAATAGTTCTCAACGAATAATTTATTTGATTAATTTAGCCCTTTTTTTTTATTATTTCAAAAATTTCTTCAAAAGAGACTGGATTTTCCAAGACAGATTTTTTATCTAACATTGAAAAACACTTTTTGTAAATAATTTTTGGATTGTGGTTGATATTATTTAAATTCATATTATTAGTTGTTATAATTTAGGTATCTATTTAAATCTGATTATTCCTTGTTGATATATATATGTTATCTAGTTGGACATAGCTAAAAGCAACTCATTAGTCATATTTATTCTTTAATATCTATCTGTAAAATTTGCAGATCATAATATGAATTGTACTGATCAGGTCAACAATCCACTGAGTAGAAGCTAAATATTAAACAATAATCACAAGAACTTACAAAAACTCTGAAAATTTTTTAACCAATTAATTTGAAATTTAAGTTAAAAAAGTTTGTGACTCACTGGAATGATAACACAAATTAACGAAGATGGTGAAGGGGCTGGAGAACAGGCCTTATGAGGAGCGGCTGAGAGAGCTGGGGTTGTTTAGCCTGGAGAAGAGGAGGCTGAGGGGAGACCTTATTACTCTCTACAACTACCTGAAGGGAGGTTGTACAGAGGAGGGAGCTGGGCTCTTCTCCCAAGTGACAGGGGACAGGACGAGAGGAAATGGCCTCAAGCTCAGCAAGGAGAAATTAAGGCTGGACATTAGGAAAAAAATTTCACAGAAAGAGTCATTGGGCACTGGAACGGGTTACCCAGGGAAGTGATTGATTCACCTTCCCTGGAGGTGTTTAAGGCATGGGTGGACGAGGTCCTAAGGTACATGGTTTAGTGTTTGATAGGAATGGTTGGACTCAATGATCCAGTGTGTCTCTTCCAACCTGGTTATTCTATGATTCTATGGTTCTATATGGGGTCATCAATGTGACAGAAAGGAAACTCGTTTTATCTTTTACTTGGACAAGAATCTCAAGATTTTTGTACCTGTGTGCTCAATAATGCATATTATCAATGCATCCAGAGCCCACTGAAGTAGTTGGATGAACCTCCACTGCTTCAGTTTTGGCTGGATCAATAAGTACTAGAAAATATGATTTTCCTGATTTAGAGACAGTGAAATCACAGAATCATTTGGTAGTTCTTTTTTTGGAATATATAGAATAATTGTCTTAAAATGCACAAAATGCACTGAGGACAAGCAGTGGAAGTTCTTAATGTCAGGCATGGATAACAGGATAGGAAACATTCCCAAAGGAGCCCAGAAAGGTGATCTTCATGATGGACTTAACTCTGCAGGCTACGTTTAGCAATAGGAACAGGAGGTGACATTAGCTAGATTAATACTTTGTCTCATCTTTGTTCTAGAAATTGATGAGCCTTTATACCTTGCTTGCACTTTGGCCTAGACAAGCTCCTGAAAAACAGAGACCTTGACCAAAAAAAATCTCCTAGCTAGATCTTTGGGCATGCTTGTTTAGTAACAAAAATGCATTTTCACACGGGGACATATTAATTGGTTCACTTCCCTCAGCAAGGTAAATTAGTTTTATCCCTCATGAAGCTCTTAAGTTATATGTAACTAAATTTAATTATGAGCCCACAAAACTGGATTAATCACTTAATATCATCAATTTACCTTAATCTATGAAGCACAAGAGGGAAAACCAGTTCATTTATCTTTTATCTGTCTTTCCAAATCAAGAGCTGTTTCCTTTAAAATCTGCCAAAAAGAATGACCGAGTAGTCTTGTTTTAGTTCACTATAAATATATATATAAACTATCTTGTATTTGTTGTAAAGTTCAATGTTGACTCTTTCATGTGGAATCATCTGAGCCACAGGTCTTGTCTTATTCATGGTAATATTATTGTTTTCTTTAGTGTTGCTGTTCTGAGATATTTTCTTGCATGTTACAAGGTATTTAAAACAAATCAATGCCATAATATGGCTAAAAATAATCAGTGATGCAGTTTTATACCTAAATATTAACATTAGGATCACCTGCATCTCAATTTCCATTTGGGAAAACTCAGTAAAACATATGAGGCTTCAGAGCGTATTGACTATTTCCCTGCTAACAGCAGAAATAGCACTAGGCTATTTAATGACTACATTCAACTACCATATCTGACAGAATCAAAAGAAGTTTGACAATCTGGATTTTATACCTGTCATATAGTAAACCCCACCCTGCAAACTGCAGTAGCAACTGTCTGGAGGATTACTTGCTTTTTGATTTAAAACAGTGGGTTTTTAAAGATTTATTGACAGCTTGTGAAAGTGTGGAAAATTCAGATTGGAGAAGTACGCTGGGATCATGAACATAGCATTTCATGAATTTTTCCTTCAGCAAGTTCATTCATAAATTCTACCTTCTGTTCAGTTATGTTGGCCAGACCCAATAAATGTAAGTTCTTGCTTTGAAAATGGCTAAAAACTGAAGGAATGTGTTATCCAATATCCAGAGAGAAACTCATGATAAAAATGAATAGTTCTTTATGTGTTCTTTTAAAAGAAAATAAATAGTCCTCGAGTATCATGGAAAGGACCTAACAAACTGGAAAGGACTTGGTAGAGGTCTCCTATTCATAAAGGAGGGTATCTCATACAGTATTAGTTGGGTTACATCCATTTTGAGAGACAGATGCTGTGCTAAAAAGGTCCTAAAATATGCAAAATCTGATAAACTTTCTTAGCTATTTATGAAACACAAAAGCATATAAATGCCTAAAATTTCCCAAATTTCTTAAAATATATTACATTTATGCTTAACTAAAACATACGCTATATCAGAGAACGTTTTGTAGTAAAAATTTTATTTAGCATACAGAATGAGGTTTTTAACTGAAGAAAGCCATAACAACATTGTATTCTGGTGATAAGTAATGATGATGGGGCAAGAAGTAGAGGAGGGTTTCACAGTGGCTGTTGCAGGCCACAGTAATTTTTTTTTTATTTTAAGATAGACTGCCAAACCTCGTTTATTAAGGCTCAATAAAACAAATCAAATAGTCACATTAAAAAGGAAATCAAAGACTTTCAGGGTCCTAGGTCCAAAGAAAGTGCTCTAGGTATGACAAATAGAGCTGACTCTGTTCACTTACAGAATTGATTTTGACACTGCCCTCAAGACCTTTCTGAGCTATGTATTTGGATTGTGTTGTATAATTTACATTGAGCTATAGATTACGTTTACTAACCCATGTCCTTGCAGTCCCTGCAAAGTCATGCTGCCTTCATTTCACCTGCCTCTGCTATTTATCATGGATCAACTCATTCTCTGTGACGGGAAAGTCAGTACAAGGCTCCATGAGTTTTGTCTTCAGTGCTCTGCACTGCCACTCCTCTTCAGGCTACCTCTAGGACTGGATGGCCCAGGAGGCTCATGGTGTTCAGCCTCCAAGCTGTAGGTCTAAGGCCCTTCAAAGAGACTAAAGCTGTGTCTATTCCCTGTTTTCTGGTCACTGTTGGTTTTAAGACTGTCTTTTAAACATAAATAGGTAAATAAGAAAGTATAAGCCTTTCTGTATAAAAGCTAGGAAAGTGATGGACGACAGACAGACCTTTCCTGTCCGCAAAGAGCAATCAAATTTCAATCCTTTCATGAATGTAACCGGTAATGGCTTTCTTTTAGGTGCCTATTTCAGTCTTAAGAATTCTGGTGACAAAAATAAATCAGGAGAAATTCTGCTCCCATAGTACTCTCCAAATGCTGCCCTCAGTTTACTATGACTTAGTGCTGCTAATCTCAACATACGTTAAGTGTAACCTGAAAGTACTCTCTTTCAAGGTAGAACACAACACTCTTTTTTTCTGCTCATAGTAACTTTCAGTAGCACCACTTTCTAGGGTGGGGTGCTGGCTGTCAAAATTGCATTTTCTTTCTCAGCATATTGATAACAGCTATTTGCTGGATCTCAGAATGAATACACGTTCTTCTAAGAAACTACAATCAGAGTGGGAGTGTGAATGTCAAACAGATGCAACAGTTCTTTGTTTAAAATTCCCACCAGAAATCTTAGGAATCTTAAATTATTTGGGTTATTAATTTGCTTAATGGGTTTGCTGTTCTAATCTAGGGTTAACAAATATTTCTGTCTTGCAGAAAATACTCACAGCAGGATAATTGTTTTCAACCCCTGAATTTTAATTAATCTTAAGTTGCCTGAAAAATATATACCCATTTTATTGCATAAACCCATGTATTTGGAAGAATTATTGTTCCAATTCAAGATACTGATGGGTAGAAGAGAGTGTTCTTAAAACTTCTACTCACTGTTGGTATATTTAGGGCAAATGATTTTTCTCTTTCACAAATACACTGGCAATGATTTATGTTCTGTGTTTTAGAGCATTTATAAATAATGGCAAGAAATGGAAAAGACTTAAAAGGAACAGGTGTTCAAACTCTTACGGCTGCTAGAATGGATATGCACATAGATCTTGCTTGTAAAAAGGATTCTGGGAGTTATAAAACTAGAGCTGTGTAAGCTTGGGGCTACCTGCTTTTGTATCAGGCTCAGTAAACTTTCAAGGATCCTTTCAAAATTGTCAAGTTCACTGTGCCTCAAAGGCAGTTAGAAAACATTTTTTTAATTGCCTGCGAGAGTATGTAGGGGTTTGAAACATTAGGAAAACAAGTATTCTTACCATACCATAAAATTACACCAAAAATGCATTCTGTCTCTCCTTATCCCACTCTTTCTTACTTGCTCAGTGCATACACACAAAAATATAAATATCTTATTCAAACTGTAGGAGAAGATGCTACAGAAGGGAACAAATCTTAAAATGCTAAAAATACACTGGAGCCACCTTAGAAAACTGCTTTTTTTCTTCTTTTTTGTACAAATTATTGTGTGCAGGAAATTCATGTTCATTAAAATATTTGAGTCAAGGATTCAAATACTTGTCATTCCGTGGCTTGCATGGTAACAGATAGGGTGCCAGCTCTGCTTTAGAAACCACCAGCCAGGTCAAAGGGCCTCAGAGAATCAGCAATATAAATGACACTACAGTAACAAAGCTTACACTCTTGTATTCAGAGATATATATAAATATAAATAAGTGGCTGAGACTGAGCAATATACATACCAAATGCTCCACCACTGTAAATGTCAACTACCAGGAGACAGCGAATGTGTTCTCTCTTTAGGCACAGATGTTATGAACAGAGTGTTCAGTGGATTTGAATATTTATAATAATGAGGAATTGATGTATGCACTTTTGCTATAGTTATTCTTTATATGGAGATAGGGAAGTTTAACTTAGTCATTTAAATAAGTAAGTGAACTTGTTTGATTACGACAACAGCACAGAAAAACAAATTATTTGTTAAAACTTCCCATGTTCAATAGTAGTACATTAAAAAAGACAGCTACTTTAAATGTGAGTTTCTCATTCTCCTGTGAAAATGAGAACAAAAGGATTTAAATTAATCCCTCAAAATGTAAGTTAATTTAGAATTAAAGTTCAAGTAGTCTTCTGTTATTCTTAGTTTGCTCAAAAATGACATTACAGTTTAAATATATATGAAAATGTAAACCCATTTTAGACATATGTAAGCCACACCTTTATGCCAAATCAGAATTAATATGTAAAAGAATGTGTTAGTGTATTGCTATTTCCAGATGGATTACTATAAATGCTTCTTGAAGAGTAATCAAATCCAATCTGGAAGAGTCCTCCTTTGCAATAGGTTGTTGAGAATTGTTTCTGAAAGAAAGCTGCATGAGGTCATAAGTCCTTTATGATTTAAGTCTGTTCAGAATGGGAGCTCCCACATACATTTCAGGAAGTGCAGCACCGAAAGGAAGTGAATTACAGAGAAACAAGAATCTTGGGGACTCTAAAGGACAATTGTTATTTGTGCCTAGATGCATTGCATTGATGAAACTAATTCACTCAACACTTAGCACACCTTTGCTCTGCTTTAAGCCTGGAAAAAATTCCTTATTTTAGCCAAAATTTTTTTCCGGAAAAAATCCAGGGAACTCCATGGAAGTCAATGACAGTTTTGCCTGTAGCTTCATTTGTACCATCTGTCACCACAGATAATTTCATCAGGTATAGGAAGAGAAATAGCAGATGTTAGAAATTTTTATTGTGCATCTATAGGCAACATAATGAAACACAGAGGTTGCCTGCTTCACATGCATATTGTTGGTGTAATACACCACCTGAAAATCTAGCTCTTGACAGATGGACCTTGAATAACACTTTTCCCAGGTGCCATGCCAAAGATTTCTCTGATAATAATCCACTGTACAATATAAATAAAAATATTGATTAGAATAGTGCATGGAGAAATAACATATAAATAACTATAAACTTGCCCTTTCCCTAATTTCCCCTCCTCATTAGTGCAGAACAAATTTTTATGTTGCTGTCATTGCTAGAAGCTATTTCTTATAATGCAACAGCTCTGACCAGAAAACAGATCTATGGAAACTTTACATGTTCCTCAGTTACTTGGAAATTTGTGTATTTTTCCCTACAGAAAATTACTTTTTAAGGTTGTTAGAAAACAACTAGTGCTTGAAGAATATGTGTCACATGAATGTTCCATGAAAATCAACATATTTTCTTTTACTGGTTATGATTAGAAAAGAATCAAACCTTCAATTTTATGTAACAAAATACTTCAATAAAACTAGAAAATGTTGATGGAAATATGAAAGCAAAAATTATTTACTTATGACAGATGTTACACTTGAAGAGCTTAGTTGTTTCTATCTGCATGTAAAAATAAGCATTTGTAGATGCAGAAATTTTATTTTAACCTTTACCAAAGCAGCTTTATCTATTAACATTTATGTGATATGTTGTATTATCACAAGGTTTTAGAATGGTGTGTCTTATGGATTATTTCATAATACATTATCCTGTAGTATATGAAAGTGCTAAAACAACTTTATAAGTCTAGGAATTACAGCAAATATCAAATCGTAGCTTTAATTCAAAATTGAAGTTTCAAAGTCAAAATTGGAGTACTTGTTGAGCTGCAAGATAAGAATACGGTCAAATTTACTTCAGAAATTTAACAGGTGTATTCTTTGATGTATGTCTCAAAAAAACCCCTGTTTTAAAATAAATTAGAACAACATCATTTCTGGTTAAAAGAAGTTGTGGAAACACAGAAAGCCCTCCTTCCCCACCAAAGCAAATTATCCTTGAAGCATTTGAGATTTTGAATTACTTGTACATCTGTGAAATCAGTAACCTCCAGTACATTCTTAGCCCTAGTGACAGCAATGAGAGTTTGTTATCCTGGCTGGTATAATCCTGGAAATAAGGTCTGGATTTCTTTCTCTTCACACGCGTTATTTTTTCAACTAGATGAATATATTCTTTGATTTTTTTACTCAGTATGTGGAACACTGAAAGCAAAATAGCAATGAAGCAGAGTAAGAAAGTTTCAAGCAAGTCATTTAAATGTGATATATTTTGTAAAAATTAACATTATAATTCAACAATGCTGTTATCTGTAAACTCTTTTTCTTATAGTCATGCCATTCTGATTTTCATTATACAATCCTTTAGAGTTTTTACGCAATGTTAATAGATATTTCTTTCTTAATATGCAAGGATATAGAAACACAAGTTGCATTATCAATTACTCTTCTGAAATAGACCATCTGGAAATAAATTTTAACTCTGTAACTCACAGCTACATTTCCTAAGGATTTTTCTCCGTCTTTGATCCTACTAAGTCTTTGATCCAGTGAGGATCTGAACCCTATAGGAGGGTGATTTTCTATCAATTGAAGTACAAAATATCTGAAACACGTGTGCTACGTAGCTTGAGGAAAAACTTTATTCATCCTGCATTATTTTTCCATATTTGCTTATTAAAGCATGGGCCAGAAGAGGCAAGAAGTGAGGGCACAAAAGCAGCAGAAAGAAGGGGGGAGAATTGGAATCTAAAGTGCTAAGAAGCTGTTGTAAAGAACTATACTCTGCTAGAAAAATTTGGGGTTTTTTCCAAGAGGTAGGCTATTCTACCTTCCTTGGTCTTAGCCAAAGAATTGTTAGCAATTGTTTAACTACTTAATTACTTCCATTTTGCCTACTGACACTTACCATGTATTGTCACAGAACTACTGCAGTGTGCTTATCAATTTTTCTGGATATTCAGGTGAACAGATTACTTTTGCAGTTAGAAATTTTCATCTCCAAAAATTATGTATCTTCAATTGAATAGCATGAGGTTACATTTCAAATGACCTGATTGATAGTGTGTTTGAATTTTTCAGGTTCTAGTTTACTCTCACAAGAACAATCAGAAACTGGACGTTAGCCATTTTGAAAATATGTTCTTTGAAACCCACAGTTGAGATTTCAAAGGAGAAAAGAGTCATAAGGACACAAGGTTGACTCATACTCTGTAAGCCTATGATCCCAGTTGCCTATGTGTTTTCAAAAATCTGACCGTCGGATTTTCAACACTAGACACCACAGTTACCAAAAAAAAAAAAAGGTATAAAATAAAAAATACAAAGCTTAGGAAAAAAAACAGTGAATAGACAATGTGTTTTCTTGAACTTCATTTGTTTATATTCTATCATATTTGAAACATGCCCGTTTATCTATGTTTCTAACATATCTCGCCAAAACACTTACTACAATGTGATTAAAAAGGACTAGTCAGAATAAAGTATATTCATAGACACATTTCAGATTTTTTGTGACAAACCAATATCAAGTATTTCTACACCCAGTTAAGTTTTCTATAAAGTTTCTTCTTTTCACACATTAACTCCAGGAACACACAACAAGATTTTATGTATCTGAGAAGCAAGATAGTGTGTGCTTGACCTAAATTTACTATGGGTCTCTTTACAGCAAAATATTCCATGCATTTTTTTCTGAAATTTAAAACAATAGTTTACTTCAATGAGACATTTGGAAAAGTGTTTGAAATCAGTAAACCTTGTATGAATTTATCTTCTGCTAAATTACTGCCTCTAAAGAAATTGCTTCTGAAGTACAATGATAAATTAAAATTTGAATATTATAAATAATTTTTTACCATGATGAAAAAAAAAATTAATAGGTTAAAAAGAAAGTACCTGTATCATCTTCTGAAAAAGTGCTTCTTATTCCCTATTGTGATAATAGATTTAAATGACAGTCATAGCAGAAGCTAATTTTTTAACATTGGAACGAGTAGATAACCTTTCATAAAGTTTTGTGGATGCTAATATAAATATACATTTTTTTCTTCCCATTTCGATTTTTTCCTCTCAACTATATCTTACTTGTGTATTGGATGTTACTTTAACTCCGAAGAGATTTTCTTTCTGTGAGTATAAACATCTAGTTCTTTTTTTAAAGCAAAAAAACAAGGCTTTTGCTTTGAGAAAATAATGACTTGCAAGAGAGACAGTAAATATTGATAGAGGTATGCCTGCTGCACAGGGAAAAGTCAAGACTTCAGATGTCACTGAGAGAGATGAATGAAAAGCTGTATTTGGTGAAAGTCTCAAGTTCAGTAAGGGTGAGAAAACGTTAGCCATGCTACTTCCAAATCTGCCATGGGTTCAGGATGTTGATGAAATGTTGAAGGGACTGAGAGTTAAACTGACATTAAATATAATTTCTTCAAAGGATAGAAGGGGTAAACATTTTTTTCTAAAGTTTAGTTAGTCAAGGATCATAGACTTATTACACCATTTGGTACAGCACTTTGGAAGTGAGGGAAAAAAACATGCATTCTTAAGTCTTAGAGAGGTGGTAATGAAAGTCAACTTTTAATGGACTATTTTGTGAACAGTTTCACTCTTGCATCATATCACATTGAATGTACATACATAACCTGTTATATAGAACATCAATTCCATCCTTCAAAATGTTACCAGTTCTAATAGTTTTCCTTATTTTAATAAGGAATAAATCAAAATAATAGGTTCTCTAAGAAAAAAATAAGTTTTACAGGCATGCAACTTTAATATGATTACTTTGACATGAAAATAGGCCAGAAGTGTCTTCTTGTCTTGATTATTTGTAATGTTCTTCTCAAGTCAAACAAAAGGCACTTCTATTATAGGCCTAGTTTTCCTAAAAATAACTCCATTGGGATTAAAATAAAGGTCATTTCGAACAAAACAACCTAAAACAAACACGTGCTCAGGTTTGTGACACTGAAATGGAACCTCTTCTCTCATTCTGGTTATCTTTCATCTGAATTTGTGTTCTTCAAGAATATTTAAGCTGCTTCATGTGTCTTTCTTAGCTTATAACTATGTTGGCAAGTTGTCATGAAATCAACCCTCTTTGGCACCAATATTGTCCCTTCAATATTATTATGGCTAGTATCATTAGGTCAAACTATCAGTTGAGAGTTTACCTTTCATGATTAATGAGCATGATCAAGTTCATAACAATGTACTTATTTTGTTTTGGAATCTTACTCATTCTGACGCTTGTTCAAAAAAAAAAAAAGCACAGCTTTTTTGTATATGCCTAAGTTTGGATGTTCAAACAATTTTACAGATCTCATATATTGTTCAAGAAATATTTTGTCTTCAGAAGCCAGTAACAGAACTCCTGCCTCCATCTTAGTTACAAAAGCCTGTCAAGACGTAGGAAAGTTTTGAATTTTCAAGTTCTGATGCATGAGTGAGATTCAACCACTCAACCTTTTTGATAGAGTTCAGAGACATTTACCTTTTTTGTATTTCAAAACAACAGTGAACAATCAAATCTAATCTCTTCTATTATCTTTCATATGATTTGACACAATCTAAAAAAGATATAATCATCCCTGGTGATACATGAAACAGCAAATATTTCATGGTTTTTGACATCTACTTCCTTGTCCCTGTGAAGATCTTCAGATGCTTGGTTGAGCAAAAAATGCCTTTCTGGGTTTCCATTTCACTCCTGATATTACACTAACTTGCCTCTGTTTCTGAAGTCGGAGCAGCTTCCACAGGAAATCTGCCTCTATCTGAAGCTTTTTTGTCTTTCATGTCACTCCATTGTTTCTGATTCCGTCAATTAAAACCTCTTCATTTAATGTGCTTGGGCTTGTCCATAGCAATAAATACTGTTATCACACTAAAGCAACTCTTCCACTTTCAAGATGAAGCCAAAAGCCCATCAGCCAGAAACATTTTTTTCAGTCTACTTTGAGGAGGAAGAGAAGGTAATTTTTAATATTGATGTCTGTCTTTTCTTTTTCTATTGTCAATGGGATTGCTATTTTTTAATACATTTGTAGTGCTCCAAGTTTTCTTTTATGAAATTTCTGGTAGTAATGCAATAAATTACAAGATATGCTCCTATAGACCTTTTTCTATAAGGCATCAGATTTTCCTCATCTATAATACTGTACAAAGCTGATTTTGCACATTTCCCGATTTTCCATTGCATTTTTCATGGATTTGCCACTTTCTTTACTATTAAATACTACACCATTTATATAATATCATTTATTTTTATATACTGCACCATTTATATAACACCATTAACCCTTAAGAAACCTTGGGCAATAAGTCATGGAAGATATATAACAAAGGGTACGTGGGAGAAGTTCCGTATTTCAGAGTTTTATCTGAATATATTATACTTATCTTTCTTCCTACTGTAGGAAATAGCAGCTTGAGTTTAAATTAATATCTAATATGTTGCATCTACTTATATTTTAAATTTAATTTATTTTTGTGACAATTTTGCCATTTATTATCTTCTCAAATTAAGAGGCACTGATCTAGAAAATATTGGTATAAATACCATTATTAAACTGAAACAAAAAGTGTCCAAATGTTATTAAGTAATATCACTGATTAAACATAGAATCACAGAATCATAGAATCACTAGGTTGGAAAAGACCCCCAGGATCATCACCTTCAATCATTCCTATCAACCATTAAATCATTCCCCTAGACACCTCAACCACCTATTTTTTAAACACCTCCAGGGAAGGTGACTCAACCACCTTCCTGGGCAGCCTGTTCCAGTGTCCAATGACCCTTTCCATGAAAAAATTTTTCTGATGTCCTTCTTGAGGCCATTCCCCTTTGTCTTGTTTCAAGACTTTTATATAATGCATTCTTAAATATGGCCCTCTCCTTATAAGTGCTAAGATTTATGAAGAAATGTTGTACCTCATCATTTAATAATTCATTTTATTTTGCTAGTTCAAACACATCATAAAAGAATACCAGATACCCTACCAAACACCTAACCAACAAAGTTCCTTAGTTACCAGAAATGGACCAAGAGAATCCTGAAGGTTTCAACATGGATTTGAACACGTTACCAAAACCCGATAAACTTTATGATAATTTCCTTGAAAAAAGATCCTTTCCCATCTTCCATGGATGTGCCATGATTCCCACACTTTTAAATGATGGGTTCAGAAATCCCAGATGGGCTTAAATTGGATCATATTTTAGTTGTAAGGCCTTTCTGAGGTTCTATTATCATAGACATTCGTATCACATATAGATTTCTGAGGGAATTAAACATTATATGGCAAATCGTCTCATTATGTGGTTTTGTAACCCTTTACAGAAGTCAAGTTTCAAAGGAGTGCCACTAAATAGATCAGATCATTTTTGAGTCAGTTTTCAAGGTATTTATTTTCCATTGGAATTTAATTTTTTCCAAACTGCTCTCATATCACAAGAATTCATATTCAAGTGACTACTTCTTTCTTAATGCCAATTAAATACTATGAAGGGCTCAACTTCATTCTAATTTGTATAGTTTTCTCCATGGCAGTAACTTTTTGGATTTAACCTGAGTTGCTACAGATTTATTCTAGAGGAGGAGAAAAATGCCATGTCTGATATACTAGCTGATTTTCTGTACTTAGAGTTGGAGTGCTATTTTAAACAGGGAATAGAGTTTCTGTATATATTTTTTCTTGCTCAAGGGTCAATAAGAGACTTGTTTTTAATATGAACTCTACTTTTTCTCAGGCAAAAATTCTTTTCTCAAGTGTGTTTCAAACTGACCTTTTGTTCACACTTAAACAGATATAAAATGAAGAAAATTCCATTTAAGTGAATGCAGTTCTGTCGTACTTCACCCACAGCAGCAAGAAGCAGTTATGTTATGGTTAGAGATCTGACTGATGACTGTGAGTTTCAGTTGCACTTTGATTCAGACAAAGAAAATCAGATGCAATCAGAAATGTTGATACTGAGGGGTCTCTAGGTCCATAAAATGTCAGTAAAAATCTCATTCACTTTGATTTTTCAGTCCTCTATGTGTCACTATCTAGTGCTATTTGTGATCCCTGGGTGCATTTCACGTAGAATCCCATCAATGGTTTGGACTACCAAAGACATGATGTCATATCTGCATATGGATGTCTCAGATCTCCTTATTATCTTAAAAAAAAGAAGACATCAATGTGTGGAAAATAGGATTATGCCATGTATTTGTATCTGGTGATATTCTACATTGGGAAAGAAAAATACCAAAGGAAAATTTGCCCTGAACTGAACAAAACAATACAGTAAAAATAAGCTGCTGCTTAGAAAGCATTTCGTATTTCTATTAGAAGTTTCTGGGATGGAAAACAGCTACTGTTAGACTTCAAGAAGATTTAAATAGCCATATAAGATGGATGGAGATGGACTGCAGATAGTATGAGAAATAGTACTGTGCAGAAATTCTTTTTAATCATTTTTAATCATATATAACTAATATAATCTCTGTTCAAGTGATACAATATGTATTGGATCCAAGTCTGCTTTCCACTGTGACGGCATGCAGCAAAGAAGTCCGTTTAAGTGATTTTAGGTTCTACCAGCAAAAAAAATGATAGAAAAACATAATTAGGACCATTTCACTCTCTGGCTACAAATCAAATACATATCTAGATTTTCTTGTGAGAATTCCAGCAAGACTGTTATTAAAAGAAAAAAAAGAAAATAGCTCCCCATCATAATGAGCTACAAAGATTAATCAAAACTCCTTCATACCTTCTCATCCTCCCTATATTCAGTATGTTATCAGACATAAACCAGCAAATTCATTGCTTGTTTTAGTGAGTTGACTATTCCGAATTCCTTATTTAACGTCCTGGTAGTCAAATTTCTTGAAGACTTTAGAGAGGTTAGATAGCTTACACCAAAAAAAAAAGAATATACTAAACAACCAAGCAGCAAAGATAAAGGTAGAAATAAATAATCAGATTTAGCCTTAAATATAAGTCACAATGTAAAGTCACTTTTCTTTATTCTTCCCAATGTTTAGTCTTAAATGTAAGTCATAAGGGTAAGTCACTGTTGTATGGCTAAAATCTGCAGAGTAACTACCTTATGTCTTTTGGGGAATTGTCAGGAGTTTCCTTTTTTCAGTTCTGTTGGTATCAGAACTTTTCAGAGCTAACCAGGACTATATTTATGTATAGAAATTGGCCTTTATGGTATGAAAAATGAAAGTATCACTTGGTTCAAGTATTGCAGCAGCGCTGTAGCATGCACTGACAAAACACAGTGGGAGATAAACCCTTCAAGCATTTCTTGGGCTAAGCAAGCAAGAAAAAGGCAAAACATAAGAAGAGAAAGAGAAACACAGAAAAAGTAAATGATATGCCCACAAGTCAATACTACGGCAGAGGCATTAAGCAAAATCCTGTGTCCTTGAGGATCACTGAGATTGTGGGACTGCAAGGGCTCCCTCTTCTGCTCATATCTCTCAGAGACTCACCTAGGTGATGTACACCAGATTTCTGGGTGCCTTCCAGTAGTCATGGGTGCTGACAGGAATTCACAGTTCCAAGTGGGGGTGATTCACAATCAAAGGTTTCTGCATCAGTCCAAAAGCAGTCTAAGTTACTACTGTTGTCTGAAAATCTGTGTGTGTTGCAGTTGGGGAGAAGGATGTTGGAGATGATTACCACCTTACATGATCAAAAAGACTTTGTTGTCATGATACAGAAATGGAATTCCAGGAAATTGCAAACAGGTATATTACTACCTGTGATAATTTCAAAGGAAACATCTTATAAGAGCTTTTATAGAAATTACCAAGAAGCGAGCTTTCAATTTACTCCAAATACTTATTTTTTTTCTTGTTGTTGTGTTTTTTTTCCTTTCTCTCATGCCTACAGATCTGCCTTTTTAAAAAGGCTTCTCAAAAAATCTGATCAAATATCTTGCTCAATTTAAACTCATTTATATGAGGTTTAAGAAAGCACAGGCCAATGTTTTCTCTAAATATAGAAGCAGATGACAAAAAGAGAATGAAAAGTGAGGAATCGTATCAACAGACTAAAAGCTACTTGGATGCATCTCATTTATTCCAAAGAGCTAAGTGAACCAAAAGAACTTCTACAGATAAACATTTATAAGGTTGCTCAATAGAGTTTATCTCAAATCAAGGATTAATCTTGTGAAGTTGATTAGAAAGACTCCTCTGCAAATAGATATCATTCATTTATTAAAAATTGGATTTATTTGCAGGTAATAGCTAATTAAAAGTAAAAACTGTCTCTTCATACTGCAGGCAAAAAAAAAAATTCCTCTAATCCATATTGAAAGCTAAATTACGACAACAGTGAACAGAGCTATACTGCTATGTGATAGGGCTGCAATATGCCCTGTCCTGTTGAGAGCTCAGTCCAAGATCAAAGAGGGGTTTTGCTTTTTAGACTGATGGAGGCTGGGAGACTGTTGAGATCTAATGAAAACATTTTCCTCTGGGAGCTTTCTGTTCGTGTATGGATGTCCAACATCCACTGTGAGTTAATTGAGAGCAGCATGAAGCAGTAGCTTCACATATGCAGAGACTTTCTGCTGCTTAGTAAACTCTGATGGTGGAGCACTGTAAAGGCGGTAACACCCTCATTTAGTACTATAATATACATTTCTGATTCTTTTAAGATGTAAAAAGAGACCATAATGTTGAGACTTTGCAATCTGTATATAAGGTTGCCATAGAAGCAATGCTGAAAATTTACTCAAAGGATAGGAAGTCTTACCAAAGATGCATGTCTTGGTATCCATTCTATGAGTCTCCTCAAAGAAGCTAATTAGGGTTAAAAAGTTAACTTTTGATCTAATGGAATTGCTGTACTCTGCATCATGTCCCTAAAATACTGGTAGTCTAAGCCAGATCTATGTTATCAGCATTTGCACTGCTATTAAATTAAATAGAACACTAATACAACATTAAAGAGCTGGCTTAACACAATTTACAAAGCCTTTGAGCTTATTTGCCATTGTAAAATCCTACTGATTCTACTCAGTCAAAATGAGAAGGATTGAAAAATGCTAATTAATTTATATTACTGAACTTACATACGTGAGGAAAAAAAAAAAGAATCCTAGAAGCATTTGTAAAAGTTTTCTGGGAGTTATAAATTATACAGACCTTGAAACAGAATACCGCTGTATAGATATTCAACTTCCCATTTTCCTGTCTAGCCCTTTCCTTCTTCTCAAACTTGGCACTGCTCACACCATCCCTGAACACTGAACAGACACTGATAAAGCTTAGGCAGGGGCAGAGGCAGATCTCAGCTTCCCAATGCCTGGTTAGCACACTCTGAGAATGGCAACTGCACGTGGAAGTAGTGAATCAGTATATTGCCTGGTTTATTTCCTTGTTCTAGGCTGCTTTATTTCTGTTTTAGATAAGTCAAACATTGATTGGGGTCTCTTAGACTTCTTTTCTCCCTGTTCCCTCCCTGCCTCCCTTATTCCCTATTCTCTTCTCAGCTCTTCATTCTCTGTACAGCAGAATCAATCCCATGCTTTCCACAGCAAATTTTTTAAGTACTTTGTCCAGACACAACCCTTTGTTCCATCTTTACTTGCCCATTTTCATTTGCTTTTCTAAACAAACTTATCTTTAAAAAAACCCACAAAACCTGTCCCAGAAACCAGAAGGGTTGTTCTACATGCTCTCAGTTTGCAGCTCAAAAGCATCTAAAGAAGTAGCATCATCCCAAGCAGCTCCACACTCCCATACATTCTGCACAAAAGACATTTCAGCCATCCCACTCCCAGTCATTTCTTTTTTCCCACATGCCTCAAGGGCACATGTGCCATCTTCTGGCAGGCAGACTACACTGGGAATGATCATTGGAGTGGGAAGGAAAGTCTCAGAACAAAATATTTATGTTGTAAGGCAAAGAACTCCTGAATCCAGTGGTTTTTAGCCCAATTATATATTTGTTAGATTTTTTTAAATTACTATAAACCTTTGCAAATTTCAGTTCTGACAAGTGACATGGTAAAATATTCTTAAAACATTCACATGAGCAATTGGTTAAGGTTTGAATAGGGAAAATTTCTAGCTGAAGCTAATTAGACAAGTTAGCTGGCTCTGAACCACTTGTTACTAGTAATGGTAACACTTCCTGCCAAAAGGGTGAAAAATGTTTGGTCTTTGTGTTTTTCTTTTCCCTTATTTCCAGAGTTCATTCCATAATAGGTATTTAGATCTCTCTTTTCAGAACCTGAGTTCTGCTACAGATCTGCTCAAGTTTTACAGTAGACCTATCTCTAAAGCAGCTGAACAGGGAATTCATACAGCAGGTTACAATTTATCTCTTTAAATAAAAAATACATTTTAGAGAAACCCCATTGCCTGAGGCTACTATGCACAGCAGCTAAGCAGGAGATGGGAGCAGACTCCTGGGCCTTGGACAATTTTGCTATGAAGAGTTACAGTGAAGAAAGTTTAGAAAAACCTGAAGATTATTTTTGTACCTCTTATGTGTGTTCCCATTTCTTTTCCAAAACACTCACAAGAAACACGTCCTGAGAGCTGCATTATGTAGTAGGAAAATGTCATTCCTTCTGTTTTTCCTGGAGGAATTTAATTATCTTTCAAGGTTTATTTTCATACTTTTGGTTTATATGTTATACTGTTGGTCACAATTGCTATGGATATGAAGCTTCAGGAGTCTTACAAAAAAACTTAGACTTTGACAACTGCTTCTTGCCATGTACCCTCTTCACTCTCAGGAGACTAGCCTTCAGTTCCCACATCTTTGGCTGGTTTGTTGGACAAACTTGATCAACTCACTTCACCTGCTTCAGTGCTCTAATTCCACAGTTGTGAAACAAAGATGGTCACTGAACCTCAACTGTAGACAAGTATATTTATCAAGATGAGCATGTCTTAATATAAGATTGGACATAGTTTTATCCTGGATAAAAGAATATTTATGTTTCTTCCTAAGGGGACATTAATTTTTTTTATTCTTTGTCTTGTGATTCAAAGAACCAACTGGGCACAAAGAATGATCAGGTGTGCACTACCAAAAGCAAATCAAAACAAAAAAACATTAGGCCCCTCAACTGAGACACATTTTGTTAATTCCTTCTTTTTAAATTCTTTAGAATTCTTGTAAAATCTGATACCTAATACTGTCCCATTGCAGGTTCTCTGGAAGATTAAAGAAGAAATGAAAGATATCCTAAATATCAGAGTGTGAAAATAAGTGCTTTTGAAGCAATGAGAAGTTTACAACATTTGTGAAAGCTTCCTCTCCCATGTGCTGTTGTTGAGATAAAGAAAGTTTAATATGTAAAGCAAAAGCCATGCACACAAGCAAAGACAAATAAGGAATTCACTCACTATTTCCCATCAGCAGGAAAGTGTTCAGCCATCTCTAGGAAAGCAGGATTCCATCATATGTAGCGGTTACTCGGGAAGACAAATTCCATCACTCTGGACGCCCGTGCTTCTTCTTCCTCCAACTTTTATTTGCTAAGCATGATGTCCTATGGTATGGAATAACCATTTGGTTAGTTGGGGTCAGCTCTCCTAGATGTGTCACCTCCCAACTTCTTGTTCATCCCCAGCCTTCTTGCTGGTGGGGTGATGTGAAAGGCAGTTACTCCATGTAAGCACTGCTCAGCATTAATGAAAATACCACTGTATAACTGACTCTGTTTTCAGCACAAATCCCAAACATAGTCTCATACTAGCTGCTATGAAGAAAATTGACTCTATCCCTGTGAAAACCAGAACATCTTTAAAGTCTGCGTTTTCTGCATTTAAAATACAAATGTGACCCTAAAAATAAGAATCAAACTTCAACTAAAGGAATACTCTCCACACCATCAAACAGCAACAGTATTGAGAACTCTAAGCTTCCCTACCCCTCTTGGAAAAGGGTTCATTTGAGGAACTAAGAATGCTGATTCAAGTTTTTAACTGGTTGCCGCAGCATTGCTTCTCAGCACCAGAGACTGCATATATCCTTAGCTATTTATCATTCCCCAGTAGGCAACCAAAAGAGTGCACATGATCCTTAGCTAAGAAAGAATAAATAAGGCTTTCATCTTTGCCCCTGTATATTCAGCAGTGCAGTTTTATAGCAGCTCAGCCAAATATAGGATATATGATCAGCCTATGTCCTTGGCACTATATAAGTCATAAGAAAAACAAATATTAGTAATAGTAAGCTTCCTCATTTTGGACAGAAAAGACAAAGGGGACATAATAAGCATTTTAATGGAGAGGCTTTAATTGCTTTTTATCTTGAAGTAATGATTGCCCTGGAAAAAACATGTAGCCTGGAAAAAAATTGTTGAATTCCTGTTATCTGGTTGGGTTTGTTTTTTTTTTTTCAAATTTCTAATCTATTTCAGGTAAGCAGACTTTTACTTAAGATCCAAAATTCTGCTGTTGACAAGATTTGAAAATGCTTTCACTTTGGGACTTTCTTTTACCAGCTTTTCTGTATTTCCTGACAACTTAGTGTAAAAGAATCCTGGACCTGAATAAGGTACATCAGCAGTATTTGTCATGGTGTTAGCTCCCTATCCTTAACATGAACAACACGTTACAACCAGTTATAGAGGGCAGTCATCTGGGCTGTTAGTATGAACTCTACTAATGGGTATTTGTGTTAGAATCTGCTAGAGCAAATGACACTTTACAGTCTCAGTGTCTTTTACCTGAAGGCAGACTTAAGCCTACAGCCTTGTTAGGTCCCATATTAAATGAGTATTGCTACTGAAACCAGTGAGACTGGAAAAAAAAACCAAACCCATCAAGCAAATCGTGGAATCAGATATCATACTATACTGGAAAAAAGGTTGCTGATTGGAATATGCAGTAAAATATTTTTTCAGCGTATTCCTAGAAACGTGATGTTTTCATATTATTACATGTGTTGTAAGAGAGGACAGTTACAACATACAAGTACCAATTACTAACAATCTTTTAATGAGGATCTGCTTGCCCTAATGTAACTTCGTCCTTTCAAGTTACTACCAAGTTTTCACCAGGCCAAGGAATTTCTTTGGAAAAGAAATCTCATCATAGTTGTACCTTTGGATATCTGGATCATGTTTTATCAAAATCATTTTAGTATAGGACATTCATGATTAAAGAAATGTAATTAAAGGAGAGAGAAAAATGATTGCAAGGTCTGTATGACCTTGAAAATGGAAGATCACAAAGGATCCAAATATATGGCACAACATAGAAATGATTTAAAATACTCTTAAAAGAAACAGCTGTAGCAAGATGAGAAGAAAACAGATAATTGTCACCAGATGTCCCTCTCAGACAGTGATGAAAGAGTAATTACAGAGAGAGAGAGATAGCATCCTGCAGGGAGCAGATGAGCTTTTACCAGCAGCTCTACAAGAATGCATAGAAACAAACATGACAAGTTTCACCAGCTCCTGTGACATAAAAAGAGATTTGAAGAGAAAAAAATCTTACCTTATGCGCTCAAAATGAAGACAGAGAAAGTCATGAAGGCTTTAAGAGGAAAAATACCTGAGACAGATGGCATCACTAGTGATATCATAAAAGTTGGAGGGAACTCAGTAACCCAGCCAGAAAAGCTAATCAACTTGAACTACAGTGAACAAAGTGTCAAAGGGCTGGAATTATCTTATAATCACTCTTCTGCACTGTAAAAATGCCAGAGGTGTTAAGAGACATACAGCCTACTTATAGACTCCATTTCTTATGTTGTCAAGCACATTAGCTGAGCAATTGACTTTTGAAACAGCTACAGTTCAACTACTCCAAAACAGATAAAAATACTTTATAAAGCATATTTTAAGTTGGTATATTGAACTACTAAATGTGCATTATTTAATGAGATATATAATAGGTATTACTTTTGATAGCATTGTTTTCAATCTCTAATTGACATTTTCCCAAATTTTCATCTATTAATATATATTTTTTTAGATTATTTAAGTGGACTTCAGAGAGATTGTTCAGTATCTGATTAGATTTGTTCAGTACTTGAGCTTAAATTAAGATCCTAAATTACTCCTCACTTAATGATTTACATCTTCAACAAACCGATATATATTTGAGAGCTACTGGGTAATATTGCTCTCCTCAGCTGCATGTCTATATCTTATATTATGTTTTGGATGCTGAAGAAAACAGTTTTTAAATGACCTTTTACTTTATGATTTTCTTTTTCTACTTTAATTCTAGTTTGCTAATGCCGTATTAGTCCAACAAACCAATGAACATAATTAGTTTTGAAGAACACAATCATGACAAAAGTGGTGTTCTGTTTCATGGGGAATGTTTTAACTAGTTTTTTTCTAATCAGCTAATGTAGGTTGGACAACAGAGAAGTGGAATCATATTAGAGATTTTTGTTATGCTGTCAAAATACTTCCTGACAATCTCTTATTATTCTTTTTGTTAACACTATATTTCTAATAGTGTCAATTGCCTATTTATGTGGTAAGAATATTTATTGACAGGACAATGAGTGAAGAATTTAAATTAAACTTCTGGTTAACTTCCTAACAGGATAGAAATATGTGAACTTTCCTCTTATGGGACACTGAAAACATGACTGGAAGCAATGATTCAGTTATTAGTAAGATTGCATTTCTGATCTAATATGAAAATGTTGGATTCAGAAACAAATGTTCATAGGCTGAATAGACCCTTGACAGTACAGATAGTATCTTTGTTGACAGACCAAGGTATAATTAGATCTATTCAATGAGCTTTGGATCAGAGGCATGGCGAAGTACACTGGTTCTTATCATTTCTTCTAGAAAGCACTGGTAAAATAATTTGGCTGTCAGTCTAACTATTGATGTTTCTAGAACACTTGTACTAATGTGTGCAGAAAGGCATTTGTACATTCAAGAAAAGCTCTATAGCATTGGTATATTTATGATTTCCAGCAGTGGAATTTTCAGAGGGAAAATTAAAAACCTACAAAAAATATTTGCAATGAGGGCATGAATGTTTCACATAGGGAGCTTGTGCTCTTCAAATTACTATAGGCATGGATTTTAAATAAGCAGGTTTCCAGTCTTGAATAGCACCATTGAGTGTACTCCATCAAGACAACTGGCAGTCCAAACAAAGAACGTTATCAAACACGTGTGAAATGGTAATTATGCAACTGTCATTAGTCAAATCAGCAGCTGTTAAAAGAAAACTCAAAGTGACAGATGGAAACATTCTTTTTCTTTTCCTTCCTCCCTTTCTCTGCCTAGATGAGACCTTTTTTAAACTGGAACTGCCTGGGAAAGTGGGACATTTAAAATAAAGATGAATCATTTTCTTTAAAATTTTATTCAGCACGGCTTTGAGAATAGGTAAATAACAAGCAACATTGCCTTCTGATGGACCCTATTTTGCTGTATCAAGAGTAAATATGGACAAAATCATGCAGTTTCTGGTTTTAATGGGAGAAAGACAAAATTTATTGAAAGAGTAGACCCAAACTACATTTTTTTTGAACAATTTCATCTAGTTCTATGTAAGTGACTGAAGTTTTCCTGAAGTAAAAATCTCTTCTTGGATGACTACCAAGCTAGGTTACAATGAGTATTTCTCTTTAAACACATAACTTATTCCTTTGTAAAGTAATAATTATTTCAATGAGACTAGTGACATTTAAGCACACATTTAACTGTTATGTTATACCAGGACCACCTAATAGTATCAATGTTTTGTTAGTTACCACAACAGGTGGGAGAAATCATGAGACTTAATATAATCAATGTTAAGAAAAATCATGGCAAATTTAAAGCAAACCTTAAAATTTGTTGTCCCCAAAAATGATTAAGACAGAGATACTTAAATAGATTTTGAAATGCTGTTCTTGGTATATTCTTGACTCATCAGAACTGTGAACTATCTAGGATTACAGAAAGAAGAAAGTGAACCTCAGCAGAAGTATTAAATAGGTAAGTAAATAGTACTTAGGTAAAAAATATACAACCATAAATGTTTACCTCTAATTCAGAGAATAGACCTTTTACTTACTGCACAATAAGCCAAAATAAGGTGAACCCTATTCTGACCCCTACGGCCCTTCCCAAAGGGCTGGTCCCAGGCTGTGCTGCACTTTTGAATTATGTTTTTCCAGGTTCAACAATTTGTTTGTCGTTGTTGAACTTCATTAGGTCCTTGTTCACTCCCTTTTCCAGACAACTTAAGTCTATCCCTTCTGAAGTCTCCACTTGTATATTCGGTTTGTTATCATTGGTAAATTTCAGCAGGGTACACTTGATTCCATCATCCAGATGACTTATTCACTAAACAATAGAGGGCCCAACATCAGTCCCTAGGGGACCCCACTTGTGGCTGCTTGCCAGTTTGAAAATGAACTATTTGTCACTGGCCTCGGAGTGCAGCCTGTCAGCCAGTTCCCCACCCACTTCACAGATCACTTCTCTAGATCTTAATACATCAGTTTCTCTAGGAGGAAGTGATGGGAAATGGTACTGAAAGTCTTAGGGAAATCCAGGCAGACAATGTTCACCGTTCACCTCACATCAACCTAGCAGGTTATTTTAACCTATAAAACAATCAGATTTGTCAAGCACAATTTGTCCTTGGTGAATCCATGCTATTTATTTTTTCAAGCATGTACCTCATTTGACTTGTGATAGCCCCCAACAGGATTCATTCCATAACTTTCCCAGGGACTGAAATAAGTCTCACGGGCCTATGATTTCCTGGATTCTCCTTGGAGCCCTTCTTGTAAATAGGGATGATGCGTTATTAAACCTGACTCTGCGAATCAAGTCAACAGTGTAATACCAACCTCACTGAAGTCCATGGCAAAATTTTGATTGATTTCAGCAGGTGACAACATCTTCACACCACTCAGCAAGCATAGCTTGTAGTCTGTGTGAGAACAGTCAGTGTTAAAGAGGTTCTGAGCACATCCATTTTCTAAGACTTTTTCCCTCTTTTAAAAGTCTTTTTAATATCCAACATGTGTTGCAGTCCAAGAACAACAAAGTCAAAGCTGACTCAAAAGTGATAATGTAATTTGTCTCCTTTTTGTATTAATACATATTTATAAAATTTATGAGCCACACAGGGAAGAGATTAATTGCATGAGAAAGATAAAGCAGAACCAGTTCTCATTACTGGCGAGCTGTGGGCTCACTATATATTTTAATTTCAATTTGGTCAAATTTTATGTATTATTTATATATTTTAATAAATTATTATGGTGAGTGTTGAAGCTAAAATCTAATTTTGATTGTTTATTATATGTAGCATAACAGAAATAATATATATTTATTTTTCACAGTTACCTTCTCCATTAAAAAGTACTTCCGTGCACACAGGCGGGGGTATTCGTACAGAAACATGCATCAGAAAATCTTTACTTTTTCTTACATTTTCCAAACTTTACATATATATGACACCTTTTTATATGGACAGATAAATGAATTTCAGTTATTTTTAAGTTTACTTTTTCTAATCGCCTCTTAACAAGTTTGTAGGAAAGTAATGTGAATGGTTATTTAATTAAATTTTAAAATATCTACAGCATGAGATGGTTTCAGATTGCAATAACTGTTTTCTAAAGTTTCTTTTATGTTATTTGCTGTCTAGAAATTGCCTATTTTTTAGGATCAGAAATCATTTAATGGACTGAAATCAAGAGCTGACACTATTTTAGTTATATAATTTCAATGATAAAAATATAAGTACAAGATAAGTACATTACTCAATTTGGGACATAAAAAAAGAATTTATTTGCTTTTAAATGATGATTACTGCCTCATATTTTAATTGATATATAAATATGTCAGTACAAAAGCAAACAGGTTTTCTAAGATGTCTATGAATATCAAACCAAATAATGTTTCAGGAAACTTAACTCATCTCTGCATTGCTGTAGCATGCCAATGTCTATCTCATTTCTTAACTCATGTGCACAAACTATTAAGGGAGGAGTAGAAAAGTTCCATGGTTTTCCTGACTTTCCTGGCTTTCTCGATTCATGGCTGCTTGGAGAGGTGGTTTTATTGATCTTTTTATGTCATTTCAACCACAAATAACAGCTCAAGAATGCTTAAAATTTCGGAGTGTTAGGACAGAAAATAGACCTGACATAATAATCTATGTTCTGCCTTCATTTACCTGAAAAAATTGTCAAGTAATAATATTAATTTCAAGAATAATATTAAGAAATTGTTATCTATTTGATTTCTATTATTTCTGTTAGCTTCTTAGTTAATTAGTTAGAACTTACACATGATTTAATTTTCAGATTTTTGTCACACATTGTCTTTTTCATATCGAAGTATAAGACACCAGTAAGCATCTTCATGAAGATATATTTGTCTTGTCAGTGAATGAGCTCAGTATTTAATTTCTCTATTATAAGATTATACTGCAAATTTTTAATAACTTTACTTCCATGAGTCTATTTTTGAGTCAAGTCAGCTATCTTATACAGGAAGAGGTCTTTTTGCTAGATTTATGTTTAAGTTTCTTCAATAACCAAGATGTAGAATGCCTAGTAAACCTTATACATTATGGGTGGTTTAAGTCATGGTCTTGTTGCAAAAAATAGTCTTTGAATCACTTTTGACAGTTTTATAAGCCTTCTTATATCAAATCAATCAATGAAGCACACCTCACTAATTGAGAGAACATCTAATTGCCCTTCATGTATAAGCCTTAATATAATAATTCAAATTTATACTTATTTCAATGGCATGAAGGTGCTTGTCATTCTAGCAAGTGCTTCTCCAGAAGCAAATGAATCATATTTTTTAACAGCTTTCTGAGAGATGCGTTATGTCTTATACAAAAAAAAATATTAAAAAAAATACTTATTAAGAAGCAAAACTGGAAGAAATATGACAACCATTCCTAGCTGAATAAAAAAGATGAAGTGTAGTCCAAAATGGGCCATGGCAATATACTTATGCTATATCAAGTATCTATTTATACTATATCAAGTATATTGTACAAGTCTGGCTTTGGAAGGCAAGTGCAGACCTTGGAGACAGGAAAATGTGGTTGCAGATCTAAGAGCTGAGAAGCTCTACTAGATCCCACAGTCAAGACTGGAAAGAAAACACTCTCTGTAAATATCCTAGGAAGATATGGATATTCAAAGGTCTTTTTCCTTTGTCATGAGGCTTACCAACACATTAAACTTACCTGTTGCAAAAAAAAGTAGTGTGTCCTTAACTTGTTTTAACCAGCCCATGCTTATATTTTCTACTAGTATAGAATATGAGCATCAGTTCTTCTAAGGAAACTTTTTTCATTTGTTTGAGAAGGGGAGGGTTCAAGTATGTATATTCACAATGTTACCATGGAACTATGAATGGTAGTGACTTACTCTTGTTGTAATGCAAAGTATGCAGGAAACGAGACAAAGGAAGATGAGATAAAAAAGAAAAGAAGTCCCCTTTACTTATGTTACTTATCTGAGTGGTCCTTTTTTTCCCCTAAACAAGTGAGTCATGGGTCAGTTTAGAGCATTTTACAGGGGGCATTAACTGTCCTTGCCTGACAAAATGGTGTGGCAAGAAAATCTCTCTTCTTGGGCTTAAATGACTAGATGTCATGGCATGCAAGTGTAAAGGAGGAGACATTGCGTGACTACTATTCATCAGATATATCTGGCAACACTCACAGGAGAGAACCAATACAGAAAAATAAAAGTTTCAACAGTTATCATTTTTTGTGTGTCATGACCAGTCCTGAGTTTGTACCCAGGCCCTAAAATCAAGGTTCACTTTTAAAAGGTCTAAATGCAGACTGATTCTGAGAAGAGAGAGCTAGGAAAAACTTGAACACTGATTTTTCTATAACCTTCTTTTTCTGATTCTCACTTCCAAGTTTATAGCTATTAACCTATGTCCTGTTTTCACTGTCATCCTGGCTTATCCCAAATTTTAACTTAGTGCATAGAATGGAGGCCTAGAGCTATATTAGATCTGATGGAAGAAACAAATGCTTCTGAATTATAAGAGTTTTAGTGCCACCATGATAAACATGAAAAACAGAGATCTTCTTCTCTAAATTAAATAACTAAATTTGTATATTTTTAATCTGGGGACACATTTAATGGAATATACACACATCAAACATTCACTGGATTTGGACAGACAGTTGAAAACCAGAGTAGGTCTATGAATCTAAGAAAGACCTTGAGTTTGATCCTTTGGGGGCTTCACAAGCACTTGGCACATCAAATTAATAAAAAATAAACACAACAGAATTAAGTGGGAAAGTGCTATTCATCATTTAATTAGAAACCTGTGCTTTACAAAGTTGGCTTAGTGAAAAATATGACAAATGCATTCATCAGCTAGCTGGTAAATGTCGCCATGACTTTATAATGAACATGCCATAGATTTAATCCTGGTTTCTCAAAGACTTCAGGAATGTCTGCAGGTTAACCTCCAATGACTAATTCAAAGTGAAGGTGCTCAATTGTGTATGTATATATTAAAATTTATTCAGATGAAAAATACATCTGAGAGACAAGGATCTGGACATGTTGCAGAAGTGCAAGAAACTAACTCTGAGGAATACCATGTCCTTGTAAATTATTCACTCAAACATAGTCAATAAGAAATAATGTTGCTACAGGCATTGTGCCAGTGTACCAAAACTCACTGAAGAAATATTGTCTAAGATAGGTAACAGCAACTGAACGTATATTGTACTTCATTTTGGTTTTGAGTGTTTACAGTTACTGAAAAAAAGCAGTTATTGACCAAAGCAAGTAAATTTTAGACAAAAAAATATTGCTTTGTATTTTCCTGAAAAATGTTTTATATTTCTTCTGTAATTGTTAAATGGTACCTTGTTATTGAACAGAAAGTCAGAAATAACAAAATTGAAGTAGAATACTTGAAAAGGCTTTAGTAAAAGAATTACATTTTTAGTTATACTCCTCAAGAATGTTATGCATGATCTGAATTTGCTAGAGAAACTCATATAAACTTTCTTGTAGAGAGTAAACTTAGTTTCTATCACACTAAGTATAACTACATTGTTTGCCTCTAATGCCACAGCAAATAGGATTGGAATTTTTTTATTACTCATATGACATCCTATACTTTCCAGAAGAGTTACTTTTCATAACACATATATCATCCACTCTCCCTAATTTGTTTGGAGGAAATGTTCTTCCACCATTAAAAAGCAATTCCCTACCTGACTGAGAATCTCCATTTTAAAGTTGTCTAGATGGGACTTGTTCTATTGCCCATGAGTCTGTCTCCCAATCTATACTGACATTTAAAGCTTAAGTGATGCTCATAATATCACTTGAATATTTGCAATAATCCTCCTAGCTTTGTAATAACACTTACAAGAAAGCAGCATCACTCCTAGTTTCAGTGCTAAAACAGAAAATTTTCCATTTCATAAGGCCTCATAGTAAGCCAGGATTGGAGACTGGTAAAATCTTGTTTGCAATCTACTGCTGCTCGTTTAGATGCAACAACATCCAGGCCTATAAATGCCTTAGAGCTGACAAAACCAATTAGGAGCACTGAAAGCAGTTTCCTTCTCTTTGATGTGGTTTACCTCTTGAAAGTTGCTTTTTTTTTGATTAATCAAATTTGTATGAAAACATCTAAGTCTGTCTTAGACATATAGGCACATTTTCCTAAGCTTTAAACTACCACAAAAGACAGATTATGCAGTTCTTGGGTTAGAAAATCCAACAGGGAAAATTTGCACCTTTGGTGCAAACCTGAGGTTTGGTTAAGTCCAGGAGCTCTTCATGAAAGTCGTTAATGGAATGGCAATCACTAACATGAGTGAATGCTAATTAAAGGACATGGTAGAACCAAGGAGATTTGAGGTATGTATTACTCTGTAGCACCAAGGTACTGATTTTCAGATAATGTCAATTGAGGATATTTAAATCTAGCAATTAATTTTGCTTTAGAACTGAGCTTTACAACAGAATGGTTAAATTATATCCAATATAAATAGAAGTGTAGATTGCTAAGCTATCAAGTGTTTTGCTCTGTGTGGCATTCTTGCTCTCCGCATTTTCTTGTATGTGCTTAGCATATCAAGTATTTAGAATTCTCAAAAACTGTTTTATTTTTTACTTCCTGAGCTGCTGGGATTTTCTCTTCATTTTTACTAATTCAGCAAGCCAGAGACTTAGTATTTAGACCTCTTCTAAGAATATATATTTCATTTGTGAGGACAATGACCTTGACCAGCAGAGACATGTTGGATATTCACTATCCACAATGAATTCTGACATGTTTTTACTTAAATCTAAGTGGGTTTTCTCAGTCTTCCTTCTATTTTTCTTTAGCTCTGTAGTGTCTTCAAAGTATCTATTACTATATCTAGTTGACTCAAATTTACTGTGAAGTTGTTTCATTTTATCCACTGTAGTTGTAAGAAAAGGTTGAAGATTATTTAAGACTAAGCATGCTATATAAAATGGAAATAGAAAGCAGAAGAATAGTTTAATCACATAAATATAAAAGTAGAGTTTGTCTGTCGCATTGACATAGGGAATGTGTGTTCAAAGAAACATATGTACTACCTTGCTGGATAATTTAACCAAATATGCCTTCTCCTCCTGCAACTTGACAGTTACAAAGACATTGAAAAGAAGACACTGTTAAAGATGATGCTTTATTCCATTATCATCCAAATACCAGAAAGCTGCTTCTGCAACATCAAGATATGTTTAAATATTCTTTGAAATCCATGTACTTCTGCTGTGCTCCATTAAACTCATGTCCTCTCAAAGGCAAGAGCAGCTTGTTAGACAATGCAGAAAGTATGTTTTCATTGGATTTTCTCCATGTGAGTACCGTAGATGTTTCTGAATGAGAATCAGCAAAGCAATTTAAGCTTTTTGAAGGATCTCACAGAAGCATAAGACCTACTGTTTCAAGACACAAAGGATATTCAGCCCAAATCCAGGGAATTCAATACTGAAATGACTGTTCCTTTGCGACTGGTTGATAATTCTCAGTTTCTGAGTTGACCTAATCCCAATTGGACTCTTGGACGAGGGAAAGGCTGTGGATGTATCTTCCTGGACTTCAGTAAAGCCTTTGACACAGTTTCTCACAGCATTCTGCTTCGGAAACTGTCGGCCTCTGGCCTGGACAGGCGCACACTCTCCTGGGTGGAAAACTGGTTGGATGGCCGGGCCCAGAGAGTGGTGGGAAATGGTGTTAAATCCAGCTGGAGGCCAGTGACAAGTGGGGTTCCCCAGGGCTCAGTCCTGCGTCCAGCCCTGTTCAATGTCTTTATCAAGGACCTGGATGAAGGCATCGAGTGCACCCTTAGCAAGTTTGCAGATGACACCAAGCTGGGTGGAAGTGTGGATCTGCTGGAGGGTCGGGAGGCTCTGCAAAGGGATCTGAACAGGCTGGACTGCTGGGCTGAGACCAACGGCATGAGGTTTAACAAGGCCAAATGCCGAGTCTTGCACTTGGGGCACAACAGCCCTGTGCAGCTACAGACTAGGAGAAGCCTGGCTGGAAAGCTGCCTGGAGGAGAAGGACTTGGGGGTGTTGGTTGACAGCGACTGAACAGGAGCCAGCAGTGTGCCCAGGTGGCCAAAAAGGCCAATGGCATCTTGGCTTGTATCAGAAATGGCGTGACCAGCAGGTCCAGGGAGGTTATTCTCCCCCTGTACTCGGCACTGGTGAGACCGCACCTCGAGTACTGTGTTCAGTTCTGGGCCCCTCACCACAAGAAGGATGTTGAGGCTCTGGAGCGAGTCCTGAGAAGAGCAACGAAGCTGGTGAAGAGGCTGGAGAACAGGCCTTATGAGGAACGGCTGAGAGAGCTGGGGTTGTTTAGCCTGGAGAAGAGGAGGCTGAGGGGAGACCTTATTACTCTCTACAACAACCTGAAGGGAGGTTGTGGAGAGGAGGGAGCTGGCCTCTTCTGCCAGGTGACAGGGGACAGGATGAGAGGGAATGGCCTTAAGCTCATCCAGGTGAGATTTAAGCTTGAGAATAGGAAAAAATTCTTCACAGAAAGGGTGGTTAGGCATTGGAACAATCTGCCAAGGGAGGTGTTTGACACGCTGTCCCTGGAGGTGTTTAAGGTGCGGGTGGATGAGGTACTTAGGAGCATGGTTTAGGGATTGGTGGGAATGGTTGGACTCAATGATCCAGTGGGTCTCTTCCAACCCGGTTATTCTGTTCTGCTATTCTGTAATTAAGACTTCCATCTTTCCCCAACATGTGCTCTGTTACGTGTAAAATTAATCTTAGCCTTATTCTACACAGAAGGAGCTCCCATTGCACTAGCATCTGAAAAATCCACTTCCAAGGCCAGTGTTTGTGGAGTAAAGACAATGCAGAAAAGTAAAAAAAAAAAAGGAAAGATCACTTATTTTTCTTATGTATTAGGAATGGAAGCAAAAGTAAGGAAATAACAAGAGTGAAATTAAAATCTCTGCAGAAGGGTAATGGACTGTAAGTTATCTTTGTCTTCTGCACAGGCAAGTCATTCCTAGAAAACCTCAGTAGGTGAACTGAGTCAAAACAGAACAGCAGACATTGAAATTCAGTATAATAACCATTACTGCTCTGCTTGATCAAATACTAAGTTAGTCCATATGCAGGCAAGGGATGGTGCAGATTGATTCATCCGTGTATGTGGAAGCATAAGGCTGATCCTCAAAGTATCCTGTGAGCAAAGTGTAGAGTCTTAATATCGTGTACAGTGACATGAGACTTCAGTTTCATTTCCTGTCTAAATCAGAATACAACAAATTATAAAACTGTGAAGAGGTCTATAAATTATACTGCTTTTGCGTTGAGTTCCCTTCTCCTGAGACAGAATTGTCTGCATTTTTTTCCTAATATCTACAGGAAAGAACATAGTAGTCATCAATGTACTGGAAAACTTCAGTACAGAATTTAAAATGTTTCAGCAATGATGTCATGTGTCACATACTACTAATGTACCATAGAGTGGGAAATCATTACCTGATACATTTTGAAAAAATGTGATTTTCTCAGCCTCAGACTGTGAGGAAAACATAATACATAATACTAACTATGTCAGACTTTCCAAATACAGTACACATCAAGTGAAATAGCTTCTAGATGAGTGTATGCTCATTACTTCTATCATATAGATGGAAACAAACAAACAAACAAACAAAAAACTTCAGAAAAATTTCAGAAAATTTAAATGTTTTTGAAAGAGAATGAAGACTTCCAGAAGACTTTATTACAGATTCACAGGATCAGGAATGAAATTCCCATGCTTTGTAATTCCCTTTTCTTTCCTTATGCAGATTTTTCTCCATGAAAAAAGTGAATAATCTGTTTTCTAAATATACTATGAAATTTATGCTGGCATTATATTACTGACCTTTTTCTGCGTTTAGTCATCTGAAAAAAAAAATACAAAGAAAGTGAGATACCCAGTGTTGTCAAGACTAGTTAAAAAAAAGAGCAAAAAAGAAACAAGCAAATGGTTGGCAGATCAAAGTAGAGTATATATATTATATCATGAAACCGTCTGCATCAATTGTTTAACTACCTGATATAACATACACATCATTGTTATTGGCTGATGCAAAAGAAAACTTTTTTTTTTATTTACAGAAAGTAGTACTTCAGAAAATTGCTTTGAAGAGTATTTATGAATTTCATTGTGATGTTCAGCTACTTATTTTGTGTGTAAATTCTTCTGATACTTTGATGTTAGAATGGATGAGTTGAACAGTTTCATAGAAATATTTATATGAAAATCCCATTAAAAAAATAATCATCTTCCTTGCAGCCAGAGTTTTTGCAGCTGTCCTGGTGGCAATGAGCTGCAACATCACATCCCCAAAATGAGTGAGGGAATCTTCCAGGCACTCACACACATTGACCCATGCAGCACTAGGGTAAGTCTTAAGTTGGGGCAGAAAGGCAGTTCTAGGTTACAGAGTATCTTACCTTAGGTGAAGTATTGGAGATCTCCTTCTGTCCTGGTCATTTCCTGATCCTACTCCATGTGTGAGCTGAGTGCCACTCTTCATGTTTCTTGCAAGTGACCCGTATACTGCACTGGAAAAATCCTGTTGATGATTCTGTATATATAATCCAACAGAGAATATGAAGCTTATGATAAAAATGAGACAGCCATCATAGACGTAGAGAAATTAGAAGACAAAAATAGACACATTCACATCACTGTGATTTAATTCTCTTATTTTCTTCACCACACAGTACACTGCTCTTCATTTTGTTCTTTTAGAGTGCACTTGGAAAGCAAGAATGAAACAGTCTTCTACTGATTAACTGATAACCAGACAAAATTAACAATAAGATTTTTGAAATTATCTTCTGATTTCATACATCTCTGTTCCTAAGTTCCAATTTAATATTCCTCAGAAGACCGTGTTTTCAGAATCTTAAACGCTTCTCATAAAAACACCTGAATATGGCTGTTGGATCCCCTCGAGGTGCTTATAGTTCTGCTTGAGAAAATGAAAGCATCCAAAATCAAAGAGAGAGGAAAACCAGAGCTGTGACAGGCACTCAGAGTTGTAGTTTGATTGCTGCTTCTGTCTGCCAAAGAAAAGATGGATGCAGTGGCAGTCATTTTTCTGATACAGTTTTTGTCCTCCTGTGAGTCTTTTTTTAAAATGGGTTGCCTGCTGCAGATGCAGAATGTGTTTGCATGGACAATTCTATTGCCTTCACTTCAGGAATATTAATAATCTGGTGTTCAGTGATTTTCACAGCTACCTACCTGCTGACAATACTCCCTCCTGGTTTGCTGTGGAAGAATGTATATCAGGCCAGACATAATCTGTTTTATACCAAGCTGAAGTCAGATTTCAATAAATTTTACTGTATACTGTAAAGTAATGTAAATTGTGAGTGATACATGAAACTTTTTTCTCAATTAAGAGATATATTTCTTCTAATTACGTCTGTCAGTAATTTACCATTCTGCGCCAAAACCAACTCCAGTATTCCAAAACAAGATAATTAAAATTTGCTATTTATGAGCAATCATGCATTTCAGAACAAAAAGCTGGGAGTTAAGGGACCAGATTATGAATCTTTCGCTAATACTATAAAGTACTTATTTCTGGAAATGAACAAGTCTTTTCAGCTGAGTAGGTGCACACAAGGATAGAACCTATGTTGTTTAAGTAATGCCAGTCAGTCCCTGGAATAGTAAAGGTTTTTATACAGATAATGAAGACTAGTGAGTTCTGTTTTCACAGAATTCTTCTGATCTGCTGCTAACACTAACTTGCCAAAAGGCACTTGATTAATTATAGCATTGCAAGATAATACATTGTGAGCCCATACAAGGCAAATTACTCTTCATGGAGCAGTGACAGTGTCTCTCTTCCACCTATGTAATTTATGCTAAGTGTTAACAGTCACTGGAAACACACAGCCCCTGAAAATTAAAGCTGAAAAATTACAAACACAAAGCAAACTAGATTGCAAGCCTGAAACCGTTCCTCATGGGCTGTAATTATAATCACACATCAATCCTCTAGTCTAGATCAGAGCCTCTAGAAGAAAAAACATGCCATGGAAATTCCAGTGCAAAACTTCATTGTCTGTCACCTAGACTTCGCCTTATCTGATGGCTGTTGTTTACTTTCTCATATATCTGACCAAAATACAACTGTGTATACCTTGCAGCAGTCTTTCTATGTTATGTTCTGTGACATGTTTGCACAGGTTTCCAACAGCCTTCTACTGCGAGGCTTCCACTTTTAAAATAATATATAAAGGTAAATGATGTACACTCATAAGTAAGAATACAAGTTTCTGTAACTCAGTATTAAAAAACCAAACCTATCCAGAAAGATATTGTTATGACACCTTTTTTATGACATTGTCATAATTTTTCTAGCAAGCAAAAATGATCTGTCTAATGCAAAAAGGAAGAAGGAAGCCCCATGAAGTGCTAAAGTAATTAAAACCTCTAGAAATTAAACAGGATCAGGCATACTTCAGTAATAACAGATATCATTCTAACAATGAGTCTGTAACACCCTTTGGAAAGAGAATCTAATGGAAATATTTGGGTGGATTAATTAACTCAGCATAGTATTGAAACCAAGTAAGGGATCAACAAAGGGATATATGAAAGAAAGTTTAAATAAAATGTGGGCTTTACCATTGCATAGCAATGAATTTCACAAGCTTACCAGTCCCTATCAAGAAACAAATAAATTCCTTTCTAGAGATTATGGCATAGTAGTGGAGTTCTACTCCAATGTTAATTATGTTCAGCTTACAGTCTCCAGTTAATAAATCATTGGTGATGAAGTGTCATGTAACAACAGATGTAGATCACTTTAACAAAACTATGCTTTTGCAAGTATAGACATTTCCTAGAATCTGAGAAAAATTATTCCAGGAAAAGCACAAGGATTATATGATTCATGTATATATTCCATGAGTTTTTCTTAACTGACATAGTAGTGTTGGCAAAATTTGTCATTAAAATCCAGACTCAAGCATTTATAACCTTGTGGAGGGTTGAAATTTCCTATATTTTTCCCCCTGGGAATTTCAACACATATGGTTCAAAATAAAAAAAATGGATAAATAAAATAACTAACTCAACATTTTAAACAATGCATGATTTACTGGTACTGCCATCATCTGGCAGCTGAAATTTATCACAGGCATAAACCTCAGTGAATAATGATCCACGGTCTTGTTTTATGAAGAAAATTATTTGTCAAGGTCTGAGGATCTGAGAACTGTGATCCATGCTTTCATATGATCACAGCTTTGATTGTGCTATAAATGAAAATGACTGGCTCAGAAGCAATGTTAACCTAGGATTACAATTGGAAGGATAGCTAGAAAGAAATTTTCAGACAACTGAATGCAAGAAGTATTTCTTTTTAGACGTTAGGTGTGTATTCAGAGAAAGTATGGATGCCCTTTTTGCAGAACTACCTGGCAAAGCATAGTGGCAGACAGTTTTATCAAGTTGCTAAGAAATTGAGGATGTAGCCACATGCTGGTTTCACTCACAGGAAGAAAGTATTTACTTTTTATTCTTTTTAGTCATGTCTCTGTTAATAAGATATTCCTGTGTCTAGGTGTCCAGGTCATACAAGAGTGCGATACTCATGATGGTGCTAAAAAGCATCACAAAATGTTAGCTTGTATACTCTTTTCTCCATGTTGCTGTCATTTCCAGCAGCTCAGGGACTGATTGAACTGTAGTTTGAAAGAAGGAAGACAGTATCTGAAGGAACAGGATGCCTGGCAGGAGTTTCAACTCCCATCTTCTTAGGATATCTCAGCTGCTTCTAGAGGATACAAAAATGGACAACAACTTGTATGATGTGTATGCTTTCTCAGAAGTTGCACAAAAGGCACCTTTGACTCATATTGTTTTAAATAAGGGTAGACAGAAAGACTTTTAGCATGACTCTGGTAAAGCAAGAAAAAATTTGTGAAGAAAAGAAAAAGGGTTCACAAAAATGACAAATTATTGACAAAGATGCCATGAACCTCATGAAAAAAATGTTCAGTTTGCATGTTTTAAATCCAGTCAACATCAAAACTTGATTTCTTTATTCATTAATAGCATAATCAACAAAAACTCAATCATTAATACTTTTAAGATTAATATCTACAGTGCAACAGATGAACTCTAACCCCACATGCACACTCAGAGTTGTACATTCCCTCCACTCACGCACAGCCTATCAGCAGGTATGGGTCACAGGCCCCCATTCCTTCTCTAGAAACGGCAGGTTCCCCCATTTAAAACACTTCCAAGGTCTATGTGGGCTCTCTAGCCTGACGTACCCCTTCTGACCCTAGCAACACAGATGCTGGTGAGAAAGCCCCTATGTCCCCAAGCACCGTGGAGTGGAAGTCACACATATCGCCCCACATTGCCACCAGCTGTTGGTCATCTTAATATACCTTCATCATTAATAACTTCTTTTGAGTATCACCAGCTTTGGGCAAATACCCCGTAGGTGAGAGGTCTGGGTGTTGCAGTCAGTTGCCCTTCCCCTGGCTGCCATACCTGCTGTGATTCCCCAGTCCCCGTCACACAGTGGAGGGGTCATAGCTGATGCCTGCTGCTATTCAGGGCTCCCAAGCTGATGGCCCCAAAGCCATGAGAGGACTGTGGACATCAGAGAAAGACCAGAAAGAAAAGGGCAGAGAGGGAGAGGGATACTATTTATTTCTGAAGCAGAGGAAAAACAATAGTGGGAAATGTATGAGGCAGGAGTCTCCAATTTTTAATTCATCAGACTTCTCACTTGCCAAGGGTTTTCATTACCATCTGCATCTTTTCCATGAAGTATCCCTTGATGAAACTGTGACTCCTTTTAAGTAAAATGCTGTTTAAGGTGAGTAAAATTTGGTGGGAGCTCAACCTCTGATTACCTGTTTTTTTTGGGATAGGGTGTAAATTCTTGCTATGCACATGTGGTGAGAGATATATACTGTCAGTATATCAGTAACAAATAAATAAAGGAATAATATTTATAATCTCATTATCAATATTGCATGACTACTCTAACTTACAGCAGCATTAATTAAAGTTTCCATGTAAGTACTTTAAATCCTGTATCTTGTGCACTGTCATGAAGTAAACACACAAAGGGACCATGCTCTCATTTGGCAGTTTCAACCTAGACACTGAAGGCAGATGGAGGGAATAGCTGTAAGGAACTGTCACAGTCTCACTTCACAATTACTTTGAAATCTTAGATCACAGTAACTATAAAAGAAAGATACAGAAGCTGTCCTCATGGACCACAAAAAAAAAAAAAAAGTCAGTTGACAATCTGTGTCTTTCCTAAAACAGAATTTTAATAATTTTATTATGTGATTTTATTTAAATAAGTTATGTATAATTACCTGTTCTGTTCATGGGAGTCTTCCGCTTTTAATTGAAAAAAGATCCAAACATACAAAATAGAGAAATGATGATGAAATCAAATATCAGAAATGTCAAATAGCTTGTGCATAGTTTCAAAGTATTAGAGTGTTTTCTATTTCCAGCTATTAGCTAATATGTTACAAATACAGTTATCTTCTGAACAATATAACAAATGTATAAATTACACATGAAAGATGCATTATGCTACACATAACAAATATATTATGAATCCCGATGGCAATGGCCATCCTAATATTTTGCTCTTTCTGCTTTTTTCTGCTCGTTCTTCAAAGTGCAGGCTTTGTCTGTTTCTCAACTTATGTAGGTTCCTTGGGGCATGAAAAACCTTCTCCTCCCTCCCCTAGTCAGATGCTTCTGTCATCCTCAAATTTAGGCACAAGAGTTCATTGTGAGTTGCCCAATGACAGTTACGCCTGACACATTATGATACTATTTTCCATGTTGCTTCCTTAAAATATGGTCAATAGGTTCCATAATTAAAGGCTTTAAAAGGAAGAGTTCAAGATTTTATCTGTGATTTTAGAGTTTGAATAAGAAAAAAAATGACATAAAAGGCTATGTCTGGATTATTTTCCTATGTTACTGTGAATTCATTTTATAGAAACTACGAGAGTCTTGTTTGAGTCATGCAGCTCACTTTTGTATAAGTAAACAGACTTCTATTATGTCAGTTTGTATATTTCGTCTAGGGTAACTTTTCTTCCATCTAATAAACTCTATTTGGATACTTTTTTCTCTCAAGGGGGCAGAGGCTGTTTAAACTAGATTTCCTGGGTTTTTTACCCTTTGCTTTTAGTTCTTTTGCCTAAAACCTACACAAAAATAGCTTCTTGTTTATTGGTATCCTCGTAGTCTTTAGATCTTCATGCAGATAATGGTTTTATTCTGTTTTTATGTGTCATCAATTCTTTTAACTTATTCTTCTTCATGTAGCAAGTATATTTATTATTTCACAGTCCACTTTCTGTCAATTTACAGTCATACAATAATGTCTCACAGTCATACAAATCCTTCTGGAAGCCCTGTCCCCATCTGTCTAATATTGTAGAACTGCACATGAAATACTTCAGCTGATTCTATAATCCTTTGGATGAGCATATATCCAATACATACACTTACCTGGATTTTTCAGTATTACATGCCATGCAGTTGAGGTTAAAAATGGTTACAACATCCCCAGCCCATTGTATTTAAAGGTAGGGAAGAAATAGCTAGGCCCTTTACTTATCTGCCAAATCTTTTGCTCACAAAACAGGCAACCTTAAAGACCACAAAAAAGCTTCCTTTCTCTAAAGATCTGTTTGATTAGATGACAAAAAATAGGAGAACAAACTATGGTTTTTTTGCCAGGGAAAGCTTTGTTTCTTCTATAAAAACAGCAAAGAAAACACTAAAAAATCCTGATTCTTGCTTACTTTGCAGGTGCAAGGAGATTAATTATTTCTACTGCCTTGCTCTCTAGAACAGTCATTTTCGATCTCTTCCTGATTCAAATGGCCCCTTCTGGGTGCCTTCAGAGTTTAATCCTCAGTATGACCCCTAAAGCTTGTTTACATATCTCTTTCTTGAATTAAGAAAGCCTCCTGTTCCCTGTTCTTTCCAGATGTTTTCTAGCAGCTGTGTGATACTTCCACAATGTCTTTCTGTCAGCTCAAAGTTCCTCCAGTGGTATATGCTTAGTACAACTACCTAGAGAGAGGCATTTTCTTCCCTCCAGCTTCTACTTGAATGAAAGCACATCAGCTGCAACAGTTGCAGGTCACATGGAGCTGAACTGGGAAAGAGTATCTTGGAGTGCTCTTACTGGTCTGCAGATGCTCCTTGGCACTGGTCCAGCGGGAGCACCAGAAGAAATCACTTAGCCCTGTGTGATGTGGTGTCCTCTGTGCTGACTGCTTAGCTCTACATATTTGCACTGTTTTCTAATGTAGTCATAGTCACACAGCAATGCACAGTATTATGCAGTAATTGGTAAATAAGCAAGTTAGAAATGTTATGCCATCATCATACTGGGTGGAATCATACATTCTTCTTAGTATTACTGTGCTTTCACTGACAGTTTCTTTCTGGAATAGTTGTTTATTTTTCCCTTCTAGTCTATTTTTTTTCAGCTTCTAGAAACTTTTGCAGTATTTTCATATTTTGTATGTATTAACAATAACAAATCACACTTTAAATCTATACGGCAAACCAAAGTGTGTCTCTGACATTAGCTGGGTTATATGTGTATTATTTCCTCTGGCTTTGAAAAAGGGTCTAATCCCAGAGATGCACGGCAATTATCAGATCTTTGAGCTGTGTGTATAATTTGCAGAGGAGTTTTCTCCAGAAGAGTCTTGGACTCTCTCGGACTATGGCATCACATTAAAATGGCAGCTCTGTCAATCAAAATCCACCCTTCACGGCAAGAATGATGAATGTTTCTTCCAATCTGCTTATAAAGAACTTTGTTTATGAATTAAGAGACACACTTCAGTAACATTGCAATTTGCTGAACATATTTTCTAATCAAGTATTGGGAAAGAAATAATATGTTAGACATGTCTTAATCACACATCCCTTGAAAGGGTAATTTCAAAGGAATTCATAAGGTTAGAAGGCATCTTCTAACCTATAACTTTATTTATTGCTAAGGAAGGTTTATTCTACAGACTGACAGAGAGGTTGCCACTCAACAGACATGATTAAGGTATATTGCCTATTCAGAATTATCTTATCCATTCGTATTTCTCTCTCTTCACTCTTATTTACACTATCAATTGTAAGCAATATGATTGTAGTCCTTCCATGCCCTGTTAAATTGAAACAAGGATTGAAAAAACATTTTCTTGCAAATTATCAGAGCCTTCAGAATGACTGGAAATACGCTGAACAACTAATATAAAAGAAATGATTGACTTGCAGAATTCTGTACTTTTCTGGGGATAAGTGCAAAACTTTGGGATATGTCCTGCATGAATCACATTCAGAAATAGCATGTACATAGAATATGCTTTGTTATATTACCAGTCTTCCCCATTTCCTTATTATGGTGTGACCAACTACAATGAGAAAATGAATAAAATGCATTTTTCAAAATTAATTTATTTTAATATCTGTTTCTGAGTTGAAAAAATATGAATAATTGCCTAGCTTTATCCGCTCTGAGTATTTCTGAATTCATCTTATAAAAAATCATCAAACAACATCTTAAAGTTTTATGATATCTGACTTATTAAATGCTAGAAAATTGTGCTTTATAATGAAAGTGATACCACAGCCCAGCCCTCAGCAAGAAGCACACTTCTACTCTAATATCTGTCAAATTACTGAAAACTGTGGTGGCCTGATTTTCTTGATATTGTGAAATATAAGTAATCTGTACATTTATTTCCAGCAGAAATCACACTCTTGATGTTACTTCTCTTCATTATGCAAGAGATCTGAGGCTGGAAAATATTAGGACAATGTTATTCATTTAATTATACTTTGTGAGGGTGTTTTGTATCAACTGAAGAGCAAAGCCTATTAGCAATGTGAGCATCTCAAAGTGTACCAAGGTTTTTAGAATTTCTACTGTAATATATGTCAACAAGATCCTAGAGAAAGAGAATCATCTCTTAGTTTTTCTTTCATCATTACTTCTTTGCTTGTCTTTCTGGTTCTTTCTGGTTCCCTCAGTCTGATTTCAAAGCACAAAAATATATTAAACCTGTGACAATTGACAAACCTGCCCCCACCCCTAAAAAACCAAATCCACCAAAACAAAAAAATAAGCTAGGAAAATAAGCCTTGAAATCTATAAATATTAGTGATGATAGAGGGTATCTACAACAGTAGTTACATTTCCCCAGTACTTGGAATCCAGTATGTGTGTTCTTGTATAAAATAAAGCCTTTTTCTTATGCTAATGTATACCTCCATTTCAACACCTGGACAGCTTTTTCTTGTTTTTCTACTGTCTTGCCTAGGTTGTATTGTTTTATTAGTTCCTCTCTTCGTATTTTCAACTTTTTTTGAACGTGAGATAGGGAGCCACAATTACTTCTTTGAGTCTGTGCAAATTGGGAAGACATGGTGACAAAATTATGCTAATACAGCCTACCAGAAGTTCTATAGGCTCTTCTTATGAGTAACCAACGAGTTAAAAGAAAATCCGATACATGCTGTAGTATGGCAAGAGACTTTTAAGAATACTAAAGGATTTAAGAGCACAAATTCTTTTCAAAACTTCATTCTAAAAAAGTTATTTGAAATAATTGGTGTGTTAATGTGTGAAAAGCAGATTATACAAAATTAGACCAATGCATAACTGCAATACTAATAGCAGCATGCCTGGTCAACATGTCTGTGACTTGGCTAGCTATACCCTACTTTGTGGCCCTCAATCCTCATACAGTCTCCTAAACCACACAGTACAGGATTTGAAAAGGAAAAGCTGAATAAAGACTCCACTCAATGGTAGGAATAACTAAAATAAGGATGCTAAGTGCTTTAGGGAAGCTTTATCAGCTTTAACTGTACTTTTTTTTTGCATTGGGTTGGCTCTCCAGACTTCTCCTTTTTCTTCTCCTCTGCTCTCTTCATAGTCTCTTACTTATAATTATATTCATCTCTCTCCAGACTTCTTCATTTCCTTCCCCACAACATCTGTCTCTGCTTCTCCCATTTGTTTTCTTCATTCCTTGTCAGTGACATACTCTAACTAATTTATTCTCCACTCAACAGAAGTTTAGAAAGTGTTCCCAAAAAAGTACCATTTCTGATCTAACATTGTTTTTCTTCTGCCTACTTTGGTAGAAAGCTGTGTGAGGTATTGGTTGTCCATTATGTTTTTATGTACATTGACTCTTCCAACCTGGTTATTCTATAATTCTAATTCTTATTAATTTATACAGTAAAGAGTAATCTCAGCACAAAGTTATAGATTTCTGTTAGGAAAAAGAGGAAACTGTAGACATTTTATACATTGTATCAAAGCTCCAAGTTTCCCTTCATATTTCTCACACGTGCTGCTATAGTTTTTAATCATCATCTTATGTCTTGATTAAAAAGTTTACTTTGGAATTATTTAAAACTTTCATTTTTATTACCTGATAATTTTAATGAAAATATAAGAATTTGTAGTAATTTAGAACACTTCCAAATAGCATACAAGAATTACTGAATAGTAACTTTCATGGAAAGTACCAATGATTTTTGGTTTATTCTATATAAACTTTTCAACATACTCGTGCAACTTATTGACTGTCCAGAATTATCCCATTTTCTTATTCCTTTTTCTTGTTCTTCTATGCAATACACATGACAGTAGCGTTGTTTTGCTTCCTGTGCTTGTTGATGTTGACAGTTTATCTCTTGTAATGTCCTAAAGGGCTGTTGGGTAAGACTAGGGTGTAGATTGATTTCATTTTGTTTTCACAATCCAAGCTTTAACAGTACAGGGACGTTTGTCAAAACAGAGAACATGAAGCTCTTGTGCTGTCCTGCCGCCTTCCAGAGGTTGTTTTGCTTAGCATGCTATCTGCAAGGGGAGACTTTGACTGATAGATGGGTCCATTACAAAACCAGATACTCTTAAACTACGTAAGATTTTTTGTTTATTCATACATACTCTATTTGTCCCATGCCGATATGGATTTGGAAAAAAATCAGGTTTTGCAATTTATAATTGAGATTTTGGCATTTGATGAAGCTGTTAAGTTTTCTTTATTCTTCCTCACACTGTCCCAGAACTGTAATTTGGTAAGTCGATATTTCCCAATGGACAGATAAATAGATAGTTACCATCCAGCATTTTAATATTGCAGTACCACTGTCAGCCAAAAGTGTTATGAAGTGGAAAATACTTACCTTAACTGAGAAGAAAATATCAGTCTTAGACTAATATTTCCCAGAATTCAGATGATTACATTCCCAGATACTTTAAAAAATATAATATCAGAGAGATACTTTTTAAAAAGTAAATTCACATCTTTGTTGACTTGCTTCTGTGAAATGTAGATTAGATGGTCATCAACAAAGAATGTACAGTTATTTTCTAAAACAAATAAAGGTAAGTTTAATTAGATTACCCTAATGCTTCTCACCACGCACTATTATCTTTCTACTCCTAGCATGTATTGTTTTCAGAATTGCAGCCTACTGCAATACAACTTTCATTAACTTTTAAAATGAAACTCATATCTGTGATTAGATAATTCATTTTTTTATTATACAATAAAATAGTCTTTGAGGAGATGTAAACTCTGAAAGATAAACCTATATTTGAAGTATTTGGAGAGATCCAGAAAAAAAACCTAATATCCATAAATATTTTGACAGACTTATTGAATTACATCTGATACCTGGCCTGGAGGAAGTTGTTACCTGAATGGATTACTCTTGTACATCAGGCTTTAGACATGTTTAAGCATATTTCCCATAAAAATTTTGTTTCTCTGGGATACGAATCAGTGAGAAGCATACAGTTATGATGCAAGACCTTGAATGGTCCAGATAACAATATACTCCTCACTGGCATAACTTCTGAGTCTGTCTTTGCCCCCAGAAGATTTACGACCAGCGAGAAGTGATTCAGTGCTAAATCTGCTTAAAACCTTCAGCAGTCTATAAGGGCATACAACAAGCTGCTTCAGAGACCAAGGTGATTTCTCAGCTTCCTCTTCCTTTGCATCTCCCTTTGAATCATCAAAGGGCAGATTTTGTGAGTGGGGGTGGCATGGGAGCTGCCAGCTGTGCATTCATGGATTTACTCATCTAGGGATCATATCTGACGACTCAGGTGGGGAAAGGAAAGCCTAGGAGGGGGCAGAAGTTACTTCTGGTAAGTTCTTAATTTTTCCCTGCATTGATATCAGCAAAGACCAGGCTTCTTTGCCTCCAAAATGGCTCTGAAATAAACAGTCTGCACTACCCCTCTTTAATCCATGTCTGTTCTGTAACATTTTAATACTGTCTGCATCTGTTCCTGCATTGGGAGATTTACAAACATCAGTGGACCTTCAAGGAGCAATTACATCTGACTGTCTCCTATCCTCAGTGTGTGAACATAACTGCTTCAGTCATTTTAGGGGGGAAGGAGCAACAACAAACTCACCCCGGACAAATTGTCTTGTTGTTTTAAACAATAGCTATAAAAGATAGAAAAGAGGAATAAAATACTCTGTCAGAGCCCTTCCATGAGGATTAGAAATAGGATTCCTCAGAAAGTTTTGTCTGCTGCATTTTCAGTCAAGGCAGGTTCAGCTGTTTGAGAACAGCAAGACTCGAAGTACTCAGCAGTCTTATGTACTTGCTTGGTCTCGTGCCCAACACGCTGGCCCTGTGGATTGCTTTTGGAGGTGGTTAATTTGGCAGACACAGTGTACCCAGGCACACTGCATAAACCTCTGAGCACATGAGATAAGGGGCAGCAACGTGATAGTTAAGGATTGTGTCAGTTTATGGTTAACATTTTCAGCATGGAAGAATAACTTATCCCTTTAGCAATCCAACTAGACTGAATCCTGACCTACAAGCTCTTGGCCTTGATGAGTTCCAGTGGGTTAAAAATTGCACACTGACACAGTTCACTGCTTTCAGATTCTTTTTGAGTTTATTTTTCAAAGGTAGCCAGCGAGGTTCAACTGTTGATTTCCATTGCTTTGATACAAGTCAGGTAATGACAACAAGACAAAAATGCGCTCATTCCTGAAGTACAAGGAAGAATGGATTTTTTTCAGGCATAATTTTTCAGAGGGTATTTCATTAAAAAACTCACTAGGAAGACAGGTGATCAGACCTCTTCCTGCCTTGGCCTTGAGAGTTTGTTTTCTTCTGGTTTCCAGGCAGTTCAGATAATATGGTGGAACATTTTTACCCTGGAGTCTCAGGTACCTGAAACCTCATCTAACCAGCTGTTGTCTCTGCTGTTTCTGCTGCTTTTTCTAATTGTGGGAATCATTGTGTTTACTATATACATTCTAAAGTAATTTTTTTTTAATATTCTGATAAAGTGCTTGTTTTTTGTAAAAAAGCAAATGTAAAGCAATCACATGCTATATTTGAATACACACCTGTATGAAAAGTTACTTTACTGGGACTGTGTAAAATATGACAAGGTACAGCAGAGGCGAAATAAAGGATGAAGATTGTGACCAGTTGTGAGGCACCAACCTTGCCCACACGGACTTCATACCAGCAGATAGTATGGTATATGGGAACATAACCCTTGCGCATGACTGGAGCACCAAAACTGTCTGAAATACGAGGATGTAAGCCTCAAAACTGGTAATGCTGGAAGACGACAGCCATTAGCAGGATTAAAAAGCAATGAAGGAATTACCATGGTGGAGGGGCCTGTGACTCACAACTGCTATGGATATGGAGGTGTGTGAGGTACTCTTAGGTCTGTATGCCCATTAGAGATTTTGAGGATTAGCTACAGAAATTATTCAGCAATTTGTAAGTGATTGCTAACAGTCTGTAAGTGTTCTGTAGTACAGTTTATCTGTTGTATTGCAGGCATTGTACTTGAAAATATGTGCAGTGACTGCTGGTTAGTTATGTGCTACTAATAATACAAGAAATTGCTTTTACAGCATAATGAAAACAGAGAAAGGTTGAGATTAGAGGGGTCTCTGTAGGTCATCCAGTTCAATCTTCCTGCACAAGCAGGGGCATCTAGGACAGTTTGCCCAGGATCATGTCCAGACAATTTTTGAATACTTCCAAGGATGAAGAAAGAACAACTTCTCTGGGCAACTCATGCTTGCACTCGGTCACTCTCACAGTGAAAAAGTGTTTCCTGATGTTCAGATGGCACCTCTTGTGTTTCAGTTTGTGTGTATTGGCACAGATCAAGTCTCTGTGTAACACTGAAAATAGCCTGTCTCTATCTTCTTTTCACCCAGCCTTCAGGTATTTGTATACGTGTATGAGATCCCCAGGCCCTTTCTTCTTCAGACTCAACAGTGGCAGATGTCTCAGCCTTCAGTCATATGTAAGATGCTTCAGTCCTTTAGTGATATTCGTGGCCCTTCATTGGACTCTCTCCAGTATGTCCATATCTCTCTTGTACTTAAAGATTCCAGACCCTGTCACAGGACTCCAGGTGCAGCCTCAATCTGGCCTCCACTCCCTCAATCTGCTGGCATCCTCCACCTGATGCAGCAGAGGATACTATTAGACTTATTTGCAGTGGGGGCCCATTTCTGTCTCATGTTCATCTTCAGTATCTGCAAACCTGGCATTCCTGCAAACCTGCTTTCAAGCTGGTGAGGACAGCCATGTGATGGCACATGGGGTTATTTCTTCTCAGATACAGAAATCAACACTTCTTTTTGCTGAATTACCTGAAATTTCTGTCAGCCCACTTTTCCAGCCTGTTGAAGTCCTTCTAGATGACAGCATGACCCCAAGTTTATTATATCATCTTCCAATTTTATGTTATCTGCAAACTTCCTCAGGGTATGCTCTACTCCATCATCCAAATTGTTAAGATCTTGAATAAGATTGGACCCCATACCGGCCCCTAGGGTACATTGCTGTTAACTGGTATCCAACTAGACTTTGTGTCATTGATCACCACCCTCTGTTCCTGACTGTTCAGACAATTTTCAGTCAACCTAAATGTTCATTCATCCAGCCCATACTGCATCAGCTTCTCTGTGAGGAGCTCATGATAAACAGCTTCAAATGCCTTACTGAAGTCCATATAAAGAGTATCTACTGCTCTCTCCTCACCCATCAGGCCAGTCATTTTTTTTTCATAGGTTACCAAGTTGATGAAGTATAAATTCGCCTTGGTAAACACAAGTTGACTACTCCTCATCACCTGCTTTCCTTCATTTACCTGGAAGTGGATTCCTGGATTAGCTGCTCTATCACCTACCCGGTGGTCAATGTGAGGCTGACTAACTTGCAGTTCCTTGGGTCCTCCTTCTTGAAGATGAGAGTAGCATTTGCCTTCCTCCAGTCCTTAGGCACTCCTCTCTATCACCATAATTGTTCAAAGATTATCAGAATTGACTTGCAGTGACATCAGCTGACTCCTTGAGAACTTGTGGCTGCATCCTATCAGGGCTTATGAACTTTTAAGTATGTTTAATACCCTTAAATCAATTTTGCCTGTTTGCTATATACGATGTGAACTTTGTAGTTTTTCCCTCCAGGACATAGTTCTGCATTTATAACTGTCATCATTTATTTTCCTGCTCACTGTTTTAAGTAAGTGTTCAAGAATGGAAGGTACCATTCCCTTCCCAGAAAACCATGAAAAGGTCTGTATATTTGTCAAAGAGATTGACTTTTAAAAGAAAGGTATCTAGGGATGTCTTTTTAAAAATGTAATTAATAATTGATTATAGGCATTTCCAGTCTTCTACCTTAGTTAGTCTTTTAAAGCTTTTTAACCTGAACTTGTTTGTTCCAGGAGGTTCATATTGTACCATGCTGATTAAATAAAGAAATAAAATTATTTGAGTTCAGGCTCTAGAGTGAAGAGGCAAAACCCCAAACCTACGCCATAACATGATTTTATATTAAAGCTTTTCAACGGAATTTTGGAAATGTATATAATTTTGAAAATGTATATAATTTTGAATGTAATACTCAGTAAATTGAATCAGTAACTGCTAAGTAATGTGACTGTTCTCTAAATGATTTGAAATTTGTTGCCATTAATGACAAGAAATACTTATTTCTTTTGCATTTTGTCTATGGTTGTTGACGAGTTGTGGCTAGCTAACATCCTATAAAATGGTTGATGCTGACTGATAGTGAGGAGTGTTCATCCATATAAACACAGTCACAGTTATTCACAATTAATAATTAGGGGAATTGTAAATATTAATATTTTGTCCTATTGAAATACATCTTTAATTTAGTTTTGGGTTTGCCTTTTTGTGTGTGTGCTCATTCCATTTCTCTACATTTGCTGTTCACACTCCTTACATGTTAAGCAGATAGCACTTACATTCAGTTATTTTCCTACTAGCCAAATTCCTTTATATAGAATCATAGAATAACCAGATTGGAAGAGATCCACCGGATCATCAAGTTCAAACATTCCTATCAAACACTCAACCATGCCCCTCAGCACCTCGTCCACCTGTGTCTTAAACACCTCCAGGGAAGGTGAATCAACCACCTCCCTGGGCAGCCTGTGCCACTGCACAATGACAAAGACTTGTTCTCCAGCCCCTTCACCAGCTTCGTTGCTCTTCTCTGGACTCGCTCCAGAGCCACAACATCCTTCTTGTGGTGAAGGGCCCAGAACTGAACACAGTACTCGAGGTGCAATCTCACCAGTGCTGAGTACAGAGGGAGAATAACCTCCCTGGACCTGCTGGTCACGCCGTTCCTGATACAAGCCAGGATGCCATTGGCCTTCTTGGCCACCTGGGCACACTGCTGGCTCATGTTCAGTCGCTGTCAACCAACACCCCCAGGTCCCTCTCCTCCTGGCAGCTTTCTAGACAGACTTCTCCTAGTCTGTACCTCTGTTTAGGGTTGTTGTGCCCCAAGTGCAGGACCCGGCATTTGGCCTTGTTAAACCTCATGCCGTTGGTCTCAGCCCAGCAGTCCAGCTTGTTCAGATCCCTTTGCAGAGCCTCCCGACCCTCCAGCAGATCGACACTTCTACCCAGCTTCGTGTCATCTGCAGACTTGCAGACGACATGTTTTGTTCAGTTCAGTGCAAATTTTCCTTTGGTATTTTTCCTTTCCCAATGTAGAATGTCACCAGAGACAAATACATGGCATAATCCTATTTTCCACGCATTGATGCCTTCTTTTTTTAAGATAATAAGAAGATCTGAGACATCCATAAGAAACTGCAGATATGACATCACGTCTTTGGTAGTCCAATCAACTGATGGGATTCTAGGTGAACTCTTTGTGGTGATCCAGGTTTCCTGATTTAAGTTTGATTCTAAAGACATACCTAGGAATGAATGTCCCCTCCTACAGAGGTGCTTATATTTATCCTGCATCTTACAGGAGCAGAAATCCATCACAGATATCAGCACTTATTTCTTCATGTCACCATTAGCCAGAGGTATTGAAGCAAATGTGGGTGTTGAGAATGCTTGGGTCTCACTAATAAATGTCACTCAACATAAGACAGAAAAAGACAGCAGAAGAACCAAACAGTGTAAGTTAAACCTTTTCTTTTCTGTCTTCATTTCTTCTTTCCAATAGATATTTCTAAAATATCTGCATCTGGTGAAGTTACCTTGAATCTGGCTAATCAATCATTTCTCTTGGAGTTTCTACTCTTTGTAGAAGAATTGAGGAGGAAATTCTTGTTCTGTGTCTTAAGAATAATAAACATAGTTGTTCTTAAGATATATGTGTCTTAAGAATAATAAGCATAGTCCCAAAGTAGATCTCCCTTTAAATTTATGTATTTTTTTAAGGCTACTACTGTATTATAGAATATTACATACTCATTTTGTGATGAACTTTGCACTTTCAAACACTCTAGTAGTTTGGTTTGCTTCATAAAAAAAAGGTAAATGAAGATCAGATTCCTTCTCTCTGTTCACTTTCCTGCCCCCTCTGGCAGAGAAAACATTTCAGGAAAAGGCCAATAAATTTCTCAAGGTTGCAATAACTACACACTTGAAGACTTAACATAAGTTGTGGATGTAATGTTAATTAGAAAAGCCCTCAGCTGTTCTGATAGCAGATTTGTAATGGTAAAATTAAAAAATGAAGATACAGAATATATCATGTGACTTTAAAAAGGTTAGAGACTGAGTTGTGAAATTTATGATCTACTAAATATCTTTCTGGGTAACATCTGGAAATCTTGGAAGAATCTTCTGCAAACAACAAAAAAGGAGAATATACAGGGGTGATATGATTGGCTCAGAAATGCAAGAAAAATGCACTTTCCTTTTCATATTAGGATACTGAGAATGTCTTCACTTCCAATTAAATTGTCTGAGAAAGTAAAAGTATGTGTCTCCACTCTACAGAACAGGTATTTTAATATTTTAATTAACATCATCTTACAAATATGAAGGTCGTTATTTTGTTTAACCTTCTTGCTTACATCCAGCCACAAGGGAAATAAATTGAATCTGCTTATCTTATGTTTCTGGTTTACATTTCTTCTCAAAAGCAATAAAAAGTGTTTTCTAGGTATTTTCTTTTTTTTTGCATGGATTAGTGTTTGCATTGTACATCCAACTTTTGCATAATCATGTAGATTGAATAGTATATTAGAACAACAGTAACAAAACCCAAACCCAAACCTCTTCATGTAAGTGGTACACCAAAAAGAACTCTAAAATTGGAAATCAGAAAACTTCTTCATCCCTATATAGATTTAATTCAGAGATTGACACTTTATTTCACAAAGAATACCATTATACTTCTGTTATAACACAGTGGATTTGATGAATTATCATTCATACACAAGAAGTCTGACATAATAAAGCAGAGGTAAGTGGCATCTAAGGCATCAACATTCCATATGTATGAATACTTAAAAAGTTGAATATTAACACTGCTTTCATAATTTTACTACATGTATCATTTAAGAACATTGGAGCACATTTTTTGTGTTGATTTGTTCTTTCAGAAGTATAACTAAACAAAGATAAAAGATGGTGGAGATTATTCTGTGCCATAAGATTCATTACGTTCCACTTGGCTTGGAACCCCTGGAAATAATGACAGGATATTTTAGAATATGTGTTCATGCTCATAAAACCTCTGACGTAGTTAAGGGATCCATTAAACTTGCATATAGAATAAGATTCTATTCTTTTGAAAACAACGAAAATCAAGAGGTATGTCCATGACACATAGGTTGTGTCAAGTAGTTTCAAATGTATTATCTTTGAGGCTGAACATAGATATCCTGAAATTTTCTTTTCTCTGCATTGCAGAGGACAAAATATCTCACCAAAGCTATGGATTGACTTACAGACTGTTTAAAAAACTACAGGTTCTGTATATCATGTTCTAGTCCTGACATTTTTTCCTAGAGCCCAGACATTGTACATTCTTCCTGCTTCACATCTGTTTTGCAATCTGTTCAGTACATCCAGTTCCTTCTCTTCTCTGGTCTTTAGTGCATAGCTGTTCTAGCACCTACATGCTGGTCATGTAACTGGCTTCATTAGTCTCTTAGACCATCATTTCACTCATTCTAGGCAAGTAGCCCTTTATGTCACTGTATATCCCCGTAAGGATTCTTTTTCATTTCCCAAAATCTGAATTTCATATACTTATCTTAGCAATATAGTGTAACTTGTAATAAGAGGAGAAAAATTCTACTTCCTCTATCTTCTTGCAGAGTAACTGCAGTTCTCTCTCTTGTGCAGAAGAAGGGAAGAAAGTAATTTCTTTCCAGCTGAACTAATACTCAAGGTAGTACCAAATCCCTGGATCAAGTATTGCAAGACTCTCTGATCCCCCATTTCAGCAAAATGGACCTGTATTATTTAGGTTTTCATAATAATTACAATGAATCATTTACCTAAGGCTTCTAAAATATATACTATTATTAATATGGACATTTGGTAACATAGTTTCTTTAAGTTCATATTTAACAGACATAAACTGTAAACTCATAATCTCAGTGGGGAAAATGCAACAAGTGTGTTTGGCTCTTATTAAATTTATTTCTTTACAAACAATCTCATGGAAATATTGCCTTTTAATGCTTTTTCACTTAATTGAAACAAGGATTTTTAATATAAAAGAAGTTTCCACAATTCATTGCATTGCTAAATTTTGCAGCAATTTCTGCTTTTCATTAATTCATCTTCTCTGAGTTAACCTCTCTCTCCTAAAATTTGCTCTGAAAACTTATATTTTTCCTTCCAACTTTTCTTTTCCTGGTTTCAGTTCTATAGTACGCAATCAGAAACAGGATTTAAGGATGTGCCATTCCATTTCTTTTAATCTCTTTCATCAAAATAAATGATTCAAATTGCTGTTTGGAATTAGATTTTGGATGACTTTTCTTGCATCTTTTACTGGATTGCTTTCAGGCCAAGTCACATATTGTAAGTGAATAGCACCTTGATGAATAATTAGAACTGGATCAATAGTACAGGAAATTAATTTCTCTAGCACATTTTTCAAGATAAGGGAAAGAAAAAAATGATGGCTTTCACTTAGGTATTAAAGTAAAGAAGCTACAGTGTAAGCATCTTTCAAAATGGCTTTAGTAAATTCCAAGGTCAAAAAGGCTGAGGTTTTTCTTTTATGATGTACTGCAAAATGTGCTAGAAAACAATGATGGAGATTTGCTATTGGTCAAAAGGTAGATTAAAATCATTCTCAGTGAGGAACGCATAATTGTCGTTTATTATGTGGTTAGACAAAGTACAGAAGATGACACAATTAACTCAGACTAGAGGTTATATGTTAAATAATAATAACTACAAGTCATCTAAGTTTATTCTGGCTGCAATCCATCATAATTTTTTTTTTCTTTTCATTTGGTAAGTCAGAGAACTTTGCCCATTCTTACCAACAAGAACAGCTATTTCATTGTTTCTTATGCATCTTTGAAGAGTATTAATAATTTTTTAACTTTAGCAATCTTTAAAATAGCAAGACTTTTATAATTTGAAAGTTTCATCAAGCAACGCATAGTAAGAGATTTCTTGAATCCTTTTGGAACTGTGCTGGTATAGAACTCTAATATTTCAAAGTGTAATTTGATCCATGTATTTCTGATTCTAACTCTTGAGTCCAGCTCCCTCCTCCATCTGAGTCCAGACTGGAACCTTTTCCTTGTGTTTGTTCTGCAGCATCTGTGCTGATGTAGTCACTGGGGGGAGAGAAGACAATTTTGGATATTTGTTCATAATTTATTATTTTCTTATTCAAGGTCTCTTCTTTATTTTTGTGATTTTTTCAGCACAGCTGATTGAGTATCCAACCCTCAAGTCTCTCTTCTTTCCCTTTTTCTCTGGCAGGGGGTAGAAGGTAGTTGGGACCAGCACAACTACTTTTGTGTAGCTACCAATCAGGCTGGCCAAGGCTAAACCTTGATAAATACTGTGCAACTACAGGGGAGTTTCTGTGACATAACATGGTGTTTGATGGATGTAAAAATCATATTATTTTCTATTGTGTGTCTTTGTTAAAGAAAGTTTGTAAAGCTGTAATCCTTTACAACGTTAATGCTGCTGTCAGGGATATGGGGTTGGAACTCTTTACATAGGAATCAATCACAAACTTTAGACACTGGTTCTATTATATTAGTGCAATAAGATATGATATTTTTCCTAAGAGAGACTTTAACAGCTGAGAGGCCTGTACTAGCAAGCTTAGAAAAGATATCTCTTCTTCAGCTGAGCTTTTGACATTTACTCTAATGCATTTTATATTCTTTTCTAAGTAAGTAAAAACTCTTTCAAAGGCTGACTTCTCATTATTTATTCCCAAATATTTTTTTCATGATTCAAATTTATTTCCTATTTTCAAATGTCACTTGCCTATCCTAACTTCCAAAGGTCTATCCTGTCTTAGTAATTATACCTCTGTAAAGGTATAAAGCAAAAAAGACACCCCTCCACACCTCTCTACCCCAATCTTCTTGTCCAAAAAGAAAAGTTATTTCACAAGAAATTATTCTTAACATAGTCCTATTTAATCGGTTGCTGTTTAAGGGAGGTTTTTGGAATGTTAGTACTTAGTTGTACTTAGCCAAAGCTCTGGCACACAGCTGTTATGTACCTATTTGTACTTTTTTAAATCAAAAGCTAATGACTAAATTTGGAGAAACAGGAAAAAATATAACCAAAAAAATCTCAGTTCAAAACATCATATCCCTGTATTCCCAAACTAATATAGCCAATATAAAGTTAGGAACTCCAGTGTGGGTGTGAGGGAAAGACGAGGCAAAAAATAGGAAAGGTTACTCACAGCAGAATTTATACTCAGAGTTCTTTCAAAAGTTAAAATTGAACCACTTTTACAGCCTCTCTTTATATTTTAGTATTAGATGTATTTCTCAGTATGTGATGCAAAGAACTATCTATTAAAATTTAAGTTCCTTATTACTAGCCTTTCAGAAGCACTTGGTGAAAAATACTGTTCTAGTCAGTGTTCCTTGAGGTTTTCAACTAGGTGCCAAAAATCTGTTTCCAAAACTAGTTTGAGGCACTTTTCCTTAATCTAATTTAACTGTAAGTATTGCTCAATGGGTAGGAATATTTGCATTTTTGCTATTAGCACCACAGCAGGGAGTGGATGGGAATGATTGAAATTTCATAGTGGTAATTTCTATGTACTTGTCTAAAGATCTCACATCACTTGGCAGGCTTAAAGCTTCTTAGAAGTCACAGTGACAAGACAACGTGTCTGCATTACATTCATAGACTTAGGCCAGCATTCCTCAAGTTTTCTTCTTTCTATCATTGTTGTTTCATTCTCATTTCATCTCTTAGGAGTAATTTTTGCTTGTGGGATGAGCTAGGAGAGAATAAGCCAAGTGGCTTGCAAAATCTGACATGATCAAAATCAACATCTTAAAGACAGAAATAAGGAAATTTATTCCCTGATTGATCCAAAGTTGCAAATAAAAAAAAACCAAAAACAAACCAACAAACTGAAAGAAAACAAAAAACCTCATACACCAGCAAACCCACAAAAACAACAAAAAACCCCTGAACTCTTTGTGACTGAATGAGAACAGAGTATCTCAAATTATTCTTCAGGCAGATTTCTTGGAGGACTTGCAAAACATTTGGAGGTTCTGGCAGGAAGAGCATTGCCCTCCTGGAAGGACATGCATTCGTTGACTGTTGAAGTGGTTTAAAACTTCAACTCTCTTATCTGACCTGAACATCTGAATATCAGTATTAACCCAAAAATCACTTTTCCATTTTCATTGAGTCTGACGCATCTCCACTATGCCCCCTCCTTGCTGCCTGATATAGATCTTATCTGTTTACAGCTTTTAAAAGGCACTGCTGCAGCACACCCAGGAGTAGGACTGACCACACACAAAACAAGCTGAGAAAACACACCATCAGAATTAAGAGTTCAACAAAAATATGTCAGTCTCTCTTTTCCTTTTTATGCAGGATCCACAGGTAATTGCAAAAAATCCTTCTCTCCTGTAAAACAAGCTTATTTACAAACCAGTTACTGTTAAATCCCTCAAAATCATGAGGGCCTTATCATGCTATTACTGTTGAAATGTTACTCATTTAAATTTAGAGATTCCTATTTACAGGAAAAAAATCATAATCACAGAATGTTTTCACAGTACCGAAAGGACGGATTTCATTATAATCTTACAACATTCCCAAGGCCGAGCCACACTTTGTGTTAGGCATGTAGATAATATATTGCAAACCTCTTTCCCATTTAAGATGATTCAATGTTTTCAGAGAACAATAAGCAGGTGAATATGTTCCTAGAGAAAAAAAAAACCAAAAAACAAAAAACACCAAAGCAAAGCAAACAAAACACAAAGGCTCAGAAGAAAGGTTTTACTTGCTTTCCTCTGTCCCTTACTGTCTTTCCAACAAAACCCTTTGTGAATTTGCATGGGTGACACTCGTGCACAAGATGCACACACACACATAAGATCTTTTCAATGTATGTCCTACCACTATACAATATAGTACAAGTGATGATATGTACTAGGTGAAAGCTCTCTTAAATCTCTCCTTAAGCCTGGAAGTGATTAATATGATACATTATTTTGCACATAAATATACTTAGCAAGTGAGTTATCACTCTTTTGCAGATGTGGTGAACCATTTACCATTCCCATCTCCCACTTGCAATAGCATCTGTAAAACACAATGCATCTTTGAGATCATGGAATATAAATCTTTCTGTGATAAGAAACTCTACAGCTTACAGGACACTGCAAGTGCAATATTTCTACTTCTTAAAATCTCTTTTTTACTCTGTAAAATAAAAAGTAATTTTTTGTGGTTACAAAGGATTCAGAATGAGAGTATCAGAAAACTCTTTACTATTATAAATGTCTTTCTTAATCTGCACCAGAGAAATGCAACAAGCAATGCAGTTTAAATTTTCTTAAATTGATCCACCAAAGTTGCTTGAGAATCTTCAGTGGATAAATGTAGGGAAGCTTAAAGTGCTGATGTGAAGAGAATACTTGCAAGAAGAACAGAAAATTCAACTTGAGGTCTATTAAGACTGTAGTGGGAGTGAGGAAACAAAGTTGCCCTATGTTGTTCTACCTGATTTTATTTTACATGAACAGTAACCACCAGAACAAAGGGAAACTGAGGTGACACTTTGTACCATAAAATGTACCATACTTAAATATTTTCTGCTTTGAACATAAAGGGACATTATCTCAAGTACTTTTTTTTTTTTTTTTTTTTTTTTGAGATTATGATCTATTAAGGCTTTAGGGAGAAGACCCTGGTGGCATCCTTTTCAGGATGTGTAAATGAAAAGCTTATGGGCAGATGAGGAGGGTTTCAAGCAGCATGTTACAACATTACAGAAAATGGAGAGATGCTAGCTGGCAGTCTACTAGCTGTTGAACAGGATCTGTTGAAGTGGTACATCTGCTATTTTTTGCCTAAAGCTTATAGGCATGTCCTTATGGACTGAGTTGTTTCGTCCTGTAATGAAAACAGTGAGTAATTCAACAGACCTCAGTTTGCAAAGAACTTATGTATCTTTCCTTTATAGTAAGTTTGCTAGTCAACAAAATCTCTACCCTGTGTTAGTGATGAGAGCTATCTTTCAGTTTCTGTCTGGCTTTGATGACAGATAGCAGCTGGCTCAGTTGTAACTTACAATTATCTGCCTCATCACATTCGTCATGTTGACTGTATTTCCTGATTATTTTAAATTTTGTAGAACTATTTGTTATGAGAGTTACAAAACCAAAAGTCAGATGGGAACTTGTTATTACATTTCATAACTAATATTCTAGCTGGAGCATGATCTTAATAGCAAAATAAAACAAAAACTTGTATAGTTTAATTTTAATCAATCTAAAAGACTGTTCTGAGGAATTAATCTTTTATTGCATTCATGTATTCATTTTAGTTCCCTTAAAATTAGACAACAAGTTTTTTTAACACCAGTATAACCGTGTGCCTTGTAAAGTCATCAGTAAAGTCAAGCTAGATTTTTCCAACATATTCAACATGCGAAAATTGTGATGAACAAGATTCAACCAACAATATCATGATCTAAGTATGATGTTGCCCAGTAGTACACATTTGTAACCAGTGGACAGAGTTCTCAGCTGGGAAGGAAATTAGATACATTTGGGTGGGAAAATGATATGTTTGATGGTTTTGATTAGATGAAGAAGTAATTAATAAAAAAGTAGTAAAATTATTCATAAAAGAGTAATTAATAAAAAAAATCTGTTTCACTTATGGTTGCTTTTGTTTCTCTTTAACTCAGAGGAATATAAACACTTTAGGTATTGGAACCTTATATGACTAGCAGTAAAGAGGATTAAGCTTTTATCTTGCTGCTTTTCCAGTACAAAAAGAAGGCATTTCCTAGCATACCTTTGTTATTTGTCATATTTTTTTTGGAAAAAAAAATCAACTTCAATATAAACCAGAGGTTGAATGGGTATATCTATTAACTTTTGACACCAAAATGTATTATCTGGCTTTATAATAAGGAATGGTTAGATGCTATTCATTCAGGCAATGAAAAGTAGATGAGTGGTTCACAGTAAATATACAAACTCTTCTTTCCTTTTAGGGTAGACTTTCTTAACAAGCAAAATCAGACCCTGATGCCTCCTGCAAGGAGGTAAAGCCACAGATTTGTTCATCTATCTTTTTTTTTTGATGTCTCCTGGTAGTTACAAATGTTCTGTTTTACCCATGTATCCTGTCTTCCCCTCTAATCTATTGGCCAGTAGAGTCATCCCAGCTCAGAGGTCCTACAGCTCTTTGGCTACCAAAAATGTTTGAGCTAAGAAAAGCCTTCCACTTATGTTTATGTCACTGGATAGAATAATTCTTAAAATTCTGTTGCCTGTTCTGCTGGATCACACACGCTGATCTTCCTTATTAACATCAAAAAAGTTTTCTAATCAGGTGAGGGCCATCAAAAAGATAAAAGCAGAACTGTCTGGTGGTATAACAAGACATGATTTCTTTGCTGGGGATTTTTTATTGTACTCTTTCACATGAATTAAAACCACATTTCTGCTTAAATATATATATGAATATATGCAAATATAAATTAATAAAAAAACCCCAAGTATTCTTTCTTTTAGTTTGGAATTTTTCTGTTTATCAGCAGACTGAAATGGCTTTGATTTTTTTTACTCTGTGCAATGCAAGGGCCACTACTGTGTAGTAATATGTGAGACACTAGTTGTTAACCAGGGATTCATGGAATAGTGACCTCAGCCTTCAGACATGATTATGTGTGTATCTGTATTTATATACACCTCTTCTCAGCTTCCTATGGCTCACTGTAAGAAAGATCATTCTCTGGTACTAATTAGATGAGAGGAAATGGCCTCAAGTAGCTCCAGGGGAGGTTCAAAATGGATATTAGGAAAAATATCTTTGCTGAAAGAGGGATGAAACATTAGAACTGCCCAGGGAAGTGGTGGTGCCACCATCCTCAGAAGTTTTAAAAAAATCTGTAGATACAGCATTTTGTGGTGTGATTTAGTAGGCATTGTGGTGTTGGGCTAATGGCTGGACTCAATGATCTTAGAGCTTTTTTCCAACTGTAATGATTCTGTGATACTTTGCTTAGATTACAATTCCAATACTATAAAATATTCTCTTGAAATCTATGACATATCTTCATGAAAAAGGAAGAAAAATATTTCTCTAAATGTACAGAGTTCTCCTTCCTCCCCACAGTCCAGTGCAGCATACTTAAAGGTAAAACTACCTGGCACCCAAACCACATGTGTGACAGCTGCCTGCAGTCTTCCCTAGTGTCCTCTGATTTTTGAGAGTTTCAAATGCTTCCTGATTATGAATCCTTTACATCAGTCTACAAGTCTTCCTAGCCTGCAATAAAATAATGACCTTGCCTACCAGAAGAAGCTAGTTTGTGATGCAGTATTCACCACCTGAAATGAAAAGATGGGTCAAATATGCTGAAGAGTTCATTAAACCTAAGCCAGGAACTCAGCTGAAATCATACTTGTAAATTTTAGACCTTCCTTGGTGCAAAACAGTTTATTGTCACGATTCCATAAAGAAAAACTGAGCACTGGCTGGCAAAGTGTGTATTCATGGCACTTTTCGCTACTGTTCTTGATGTATTTGTCTATCCTTAGATGTGCCTCCATGTTCAAGTGAGTTCCTCTCTGCCAACAGTAAAAATTGGCATGCAACTTTTGGGGAGGTAGAAACTGATTTAAGCTTGAACGTAGTTTTAATATGACTATGTCATGGAATCTCTTTTCATCCTTACATCCCTGGTTAATTTTCTTAGGACACAATACTAACAGCCCTTCCTTGACCCGCTTGCTGCACTCTTCTGGATGCACCCCAGGATACCATTGGCCGTCTTAGCCACAGGGGCACATTGCTGGCACATTGTTAACTTGTTGTCCACCAGGGCTCCCAGATCCTCCTCTGCAGAGTTACTTTCCAGCAGGTCAACCCACAACCTCTACTGGTGCAGGGGGTTGTCCCTCCCTAGGTATAGAACTCTGCACTTGTCCTTGTCAGATTTCTTTATGTTCATCCTTGCCCAATTCTCCAGCCACTCCACGTCTCATTAAGTGGTGGCAGAGCCTTCTAGTGTATCAGATGCTCCTCCCACTTTTGTGTAATCAGTACACTTGCTGAGGGCACACTCTGTCCCCTCATCCATGTCGTTGATGAGTAAGTTGAACAAGATCGGGCTCATAACTGACCCCTGTAGAACACCACTAAGTACATGTTTCCCACTAGACTCTACACCTCTGAAAACCACCCTCTGAGCTCTGCCATCCAATTAGTTCTCAATCTACCTCACTGTCCACTGATCTAACCCACATTTCCCAAGCTTACCTGTAAGGATGTTGTGAGAGACAGCCTTGCTGAAGGTGAGGTAGACAACACCCACTGCTACCCCTCATCTACGCACCCAATTAGTTATTTTATCATAGAAGACTATCACATTGGTCAGGCATGATTTTCCCTTGGTCAATCCATGTTGACTACAACTGATAACCTTTTTTTCCTTCACGAGATTGGAGATGACAAAGAGAATGAGCTGTTCCATCACCTTTCCAGGGATGGAGGTGAGACTTACTGTTCTGTAGATTCTGATGGAAAGCAGCCAGCTCCTTCAGCACCGCATAAGGACATGTGGATTTGTGGGTGTCCCACTTACCTGAATGATCTCTAACCAGATCCTTCCTGAACAAGGGATAGATATCCTTTCTCCAGATTTTCTCTTTCCTCCTGTATCTAGGATTCCCGAGGGACAGCCTTAGCAGTAAGGATAGAAACAAAGGTGGCATTCAGTAATGTTGCCTTGTCTGTATCCTCCCTCACCAGAGCACTGATCTCATTCATCAATGGGCCCACATATTTCCTGGTTTTCCTTCTGTTACTGATGAACTTGAACGAGCCTTTCTTTTTGTTCTTTACGTCCCTTGCCAGATATCATTCTTACCACCTACCATTGACATACGTTGTTGTAAAGCATTTTGTATGCAGAAAGGTAGCAGTAATTACTTACAGAAAGATGTATAAGGATACTTTATCAAGTTTGCTGTGCACCACTGGCCTATATGGTTGGTATTGCTGTGTTTTGATTATCTTTTATATTTCAGAACAAATATTCAGTTCTTGTAATTTTACTTGAGTCAAGCAATAAGAATTTCCAGAACCTGAAGATGTGTTCCCAGGTGACTCTAGAGAGTTGGCATCTAATTATTTGAAAGTTTAAGAGATGTTTTACACATATAGGAAAGAATTAAAAGCACTGACTTATGTTTTAACATCTCAACATTATAGTTTTTCTGCTTCCACTGAGTTAGAGTGATTTTGAGGAGAATATGTAAACCCAAGGAAGTTGTAGTACAAGTAAAATGAAAAGCTACCAGTTTTTCCAGAATTAGTTTATGGATGTGTTGTAGGTAGAAAAATAACACTCAAATCCTTTTTATCAGTATGTGGACATCTTTGAAATACATGTGTCTTAAAGTGAGCATTTATATAGAAGTGTATAAAAGCTGTAACTTTGCTACATGTGATGAGACATTGCAAATCCTATTTTCATATATAAAAATCATACTTTCTCCTCTGAGCTATGACTGCACTTATTCCAGATGAATACGATATAAGTAAGTTTATTTCCTGTATTTCTAAAAGCTTTTTTCTTACAGCTGTTATTTTTCTATGACACATTGTAGGTTCTTTCTTTTTCCTTAGTCAGTGTGTAAACCTTCCTTCCTGATAGTCAATAAAGTTCAGAAAGAATAACTGCTATTTTTGTTTATTTCTCACAGTTATATATTCCCGGAGTATTCCTCACTGTCAGCAATTCATTTTCAGTCCTCTCAATATGTTGTTGGCATTTCCATATTAATCATCCATTGATTTTTCCACTAGCATCAGCAAGAGTCACATGTTTAATTGTGTAAATGCTGGGTGAATATACTCAGTTATATCAGGCTGCTGAGTCATAATTGTCAATGCTGTAATATTCCACAAAATTCTTACATTTGGGAATTGAATAACATAATTATTCTGAAAATACTCATTGAGGAACAGAAAATTATCATGCTGTTTACCACTGAATAAGGCTGTCTACCTTGAATTGCAATATTCAAATTCTTCGGGCAGGTTTATGTTGTTTAACAAAGGCCAATACTGAACTGTATAAATTCTGAAAAAAAGCAAGATGATATTCCTAATTTAAAAAAAAAAAAACAAAACAGTATAGTAGCTATGCATTCTTTCATGCTTATAATAATTACTGAAAATGTTTATCATTTTTCCATGGATGTTGTATTCTGAAATATAGCTTAAAAAGAGGTAATGAGCATATTTACTTTTCCTGGCATATAAACTGCCCTCAGTCAGTGTGGCCCAGTTTAAATCAGACGTTAATACTTGCTTTGAATTAGTGCTTTCCTGATGTCCGATGTATATTAAAAATGTAGTTTCAACATCAGAAAAAAGTAATGTTTTCTTAAATTATTAATTTTGTACACACTAGCTTCAGCAGAGATTGCTGCTCATTTTCCTGTAGTTGCCTTATTAAATACTTTTATGGATATCTTTTATTAAATTATAAGTTTATTGCATGAAATTTGTGTGTCTATTTTGGAAATGTGAGTCATTACCATAGGTGTTTTTTGCTATACTAAACTTTTACTATCAGCAAGGGAGTTTTCTTTCTTCTTGAACCAGCTTCTCAGCGTGAATTTGAGAATTGTGTGTCCACAATGCTTATAGGTAGAACAGGCTGCCTGCATGTTCCAGCTGTCCACTAATCCATCACATGTAGAGAAAAATAAGAACAATAATATTGTGAATGACACAACAGTATCCCATTTGTTGTGTTTGCTTGAGTTTTGGCATGTTTGTGCTACTCCTGGTAACACTGGGAACCAGAGAGGAGAAAGGGGTAGTAAATGTCAGACATGTTCCAGTTGTAAAGGATGCAAAATTCTTTCATAAGATCTAGCTAGGGCTTGTTTCCCTCCATCCTTTTCCTTTAGTAGGGATAGATGTTTAAGCTAAATTCAGTGATGCCTGGAAGCTGATTTCTCTAGGAGCAGTCATAAAGGTTTCAAGATATAAAAGTGGTGCTTCAGCACGGTCCATTGGCCAAATTGAAGTACATTTACCCTGAAAAGATTTTATACGATGTTTTCAGTGATTGCTTATTTCGGATCAAGAACACATTCAGTACTACGGCAGGAAAAAGTCTTTCTGATTGAATGAGCTTGTGATTCTGAAAGTTAGCAGGGTCTGAACAAAAAGGTCTTATGAGGTTCTGCTGAATTAATATTAAGATACAAAAATTCTGGTGCCTGTTGTGTGAAATGAATGATTGAAAACTGGGTTCATGAGAACTGTTAGTGCTGTAAATAGACCTTTCTTCCTTGTTTTGTACAGAAAGATTCACCTGCTCTATGTCTCACACTGATTAAATATGTCTTGTGGGAGATGGTTTAGCTCCTTGGTTTCCTGTACTGTGAATAACAGTGTAGGCTTATTACTTTTTCTCCAAGATAAGGGGTTCAGAAAAAGGCCAAAAAATCGTGTACCTCATGATTTTTTCATTTATATTGAGTCTTTGGATTTATATCTAACTGGCCTGATTTATAACAGATGGGTTTAGTATCAAGTCTATTCCTCTGCTGCTCCCTCTCTCTTGTTTTAGAGTACTGTCATAATAAAATATAAACAATTTTTTATGTTATCAAATAATTCAGAATAGTTTTGCCCACAGAAGTGAGAAATCAGTCTTTTCTTTGAATGCTTAATATTTTACATGCGTTGTCTACAGTGAGGTTTTGCTCCTTTATGATGTAGTAAGGGGCATTAGAGATTGAAAATCTATTCTGTGTAATGTACAATGTGTGTTCATGTTATTTATGGTGCTGTGACTGAAAATTTATAATAGAAATGTTATACAGGATATCTAGTTTATACAAAAAGTAAATTTGAGTTGTCATTTCTGTCAGTTCTCTTGGCTGTGTAAAATTAAGCAAACAAAATCATACAGTGGAATCATCAGAAAATTCAGTATTTTAATCTCTGTATTTTCTCTTAAAGCCAATATTCTTACCATTTATTACTGCTACTTCCTCAAACAAATTCAATGAGGCACAAGACAGCATGCTGATGAACTCAGTAGAGAATATTTAGGTAAAGATGACAGAATGTTAGTCATAGGCTGGTTTTTTTTCTTCCTCTCAACTCAATCCTTTCAGAATGTTTCACTTAACTATTCGTATCCCATTATTCACATTCAGGAAAAACAGGCAAATTGGGACAAGAGAAGTCAAAGAGTAATATCTTAAGACATGCTTGCCTGAAGTTATGACTGGCAACTGCATCCAATTCTGTGCAAGAACAAATGTAAGTGCCTGGTAAACTACTCTGCAATTTACTGCTACAAAGTTTTTTATTATTTTTCACTTTTTTCAGTTAAAGAAGAAACACCACAAGAGTGAAATCTGTGCGTGAAACCAGTTGTAATGTTATTTTTTTTTTCTTTTACAAAAATAACATTTAGAATGTCCTCAAGTTTTCTGCTCTGCTAGTATATGCCTTTCTTTTGTGGTCCTCTCACTATTCATTGAGATATAAGGTATTTCCCCTGATGTTCCTACTGTTTCTTAAAGCCAGTCTTCACTTTCAAGCTAGAAAAAGATAATTCAGACATAGATCCATCTTAATCACTCTGTCAGGACTATAAGTCTTGATCAGTTAGGGCCTAAACCAAAGAAAACAGATGTGTTGACATTCAGGGACCCCAGATGGGCCAGTGAAATGGGCAAAGGGGAAGTTCTTGAAGTTCAGCAAAGGAAAGGGCAAAGTCTTGCATCTTCAGAGTAGTAAACCCAAGCACCAGCGCATGTTGGAGCCGAAGAGCTGGAAAGTAGCTTTGCAGAGAAGGATCTGGGTCAGTACTGTGCTTTCACCACAAATAAGTTCAACAGAATCCCAAGAATCAACAGGAAAAACATTGGCATCAGATAATGAATTGTGTTCCTTCTTGTCATCCTCAACACTGGTGACACACATCAGAAGTGCTGGGTCCCCAGTACAAGAAAAACATGGACTTAGTTGAGCAAATCCAGCAGAGGGCAACAAAGATGGCAAGGGATGGGATAACATTTCATATGAGAAAAGGTTGTGAGGTGAGGTGTTTTTGACCTCTAAAAGTCTCAGCATGGATCTTGTTGATGTGTATAAATACTTTACTAGAAGAAATAAAGATGAAGGAGTCAGATTCTTCTCTGACCACTAACAGAACAAAAGGCAACAGGTACTAATTAATAAATGTGAAATTCAGTCTAAACACAGCGCAAACCACTTTTTTGGTGGCCATACACTGGAACCAGCTGCTCAGAGTTTTGTCTCCCATTTAATAACATTGAAATACAACAGAGAAATCTACTCAAATTAATGATTTTGTTGAATAACTAAATTATGACATTTGAAAACAATAGTAATAGATTCATATATTGTTCTTGGACAGAACCCAGAAGATAATTTCTATCTAATAATCAGAAAACGACCACAAAATATTTCATTTCTACCACATATTCCTGAAAAGAATCAGATTGAAACTACATGAAACTGCAAGGTAAGTAATATATTTTTCTTTCTGTCCTCTATCATGCATTGCGATGTGCCCCAAGGAGCTTCATTGCTTGAAAATACAGAAGTCTGCAGCAAATTAAAACAAAACAAAGCAAAAAAAAAAAAACAAACCCTTTTCTTAACTTCTTTTTAGACTTCTTTACTACTGGGCTTCCAAACACAACTTCACCATTTCACCTTTCATAGATACATTACTTGCACAGCGTTGCTATTTGTGACTATGCAGGCATGACCTTGCCCAAACGTGTGATGATTGCAGCATTAAATTCTATAATCAGAGTCCATTGATTTGGCAGAAGAAAAGTATGGATAAATGCCCCATATAAAAAAATAAAGCTTCATCTGCATTTGTTGTTAAAAACACCTACAAAATCCCTTGTGTGACTAGAGATTTCACTGAATGTCATGTACCCTGAGTGCAAAATCATTTTGTAGAGGAAATGGTCAATGCTCTCTGACCTTGGCTGTGTCAAATATTGAAACAAATGTAAATTAGCAATAATAATTTTCTACTCATTTCACCTTGCCAAATGTCACTTGAATTATTACTCTGGTCTTCCAAAGCAAAGATGTTTCCCAGGGGAAAAAATGATCTATACTTTGTTCGGCCTCCACAAATAGAAGCATAGCATTTTTCTTTCCTTTGGTAACATTAAGTCTGTCTGATCTGGGTGATAAAAACCAGAGATTATCTATTCCTGTCTGTCATTTCTGGCAATCTTGTGAACTTTTCATAAAAACAGAAAGATAAATCAAGGTAGCTATTATTGTCTTTGTCTTAATCTTTCTAATGGATAGGTATAAATTTGGTATGTTCTAGTAGGTCAGGCAGGTCATCACTGTAGAACAGCCTTGCCTACTTACTGAATGCTAAATACTTGTCTTCCACACAAATCCAGATAAAGACTTTGCACAAGGGATTAAGCTACTGGCAAAGCAGAGGAGTCCTGTGGATCAGCTTAGCTGTTGCTAACAGACTTCTCTGACATTTAACAGCCCCTCCAAGGTGGGTGGAAAGACCAACCGATCCATATAGCTTATAGAGAGCACTCCTGATCTTAATTCTGAAGTTATTGCATGTAAATTTAAAAATGCTTACAGTTTAAAAACTGACTTGCAAACACAAATCCTAAAACATCTCACTGTCATACTGCCTGTAGTTTCTAATCAATACAGACTGGAGAATGCAATGATACTCATACCCTTAACAGCTAAACTGTTAGGGTAATGCTTATTAGTAAATCAAAATATGTTTCCAATATTAGATATCAGAAAAAGGGCCATAAGAAAACCCTAGAGAACTTAAATTTCCAGGAGCTTCATGTTTAAGCAGGAAGAAAATGGTACTTGGCTCAATCCTTTTTCCTTTCAAAATGATAAAGGTTTTAACCTAAAGATATTAAATATGCTGAATAAGAAGAAAGACAGAGGGAGAAAATGTGGAAGGTGTATGAAGAGAGTCATAAAGGAAAACTGATTCTTTTGAAGAAAAAGGAAAGGAACAAAATGCAAAACTAAATTTCTGGCATTTGCAACTAACTGGTTTGACCAGCTGCATACAATTCTGTTCTGTTTTTTCCTTTCTTTCTCCCCCACCTCTTCTTCCCCAGTATCTCTCTGGACATCTTGAAGATGACCATAATACTCCAATCTCTTTTTTCCTTCTCAATATGTCTTTTTTTTACATTTTCTCAGAAATTCCCTCTTCATTCCATAAACACATTATTCTGTCTAAGCAAAAATATCTATCAGATGGATTTAAAGTAAGAGATAATAGACATCAAATGGAGGAATGGGAAGGTCTTCTAGCTTAACCTTTCAGACCAACTTTGATCACACTGCAGCCTGACTGAAGAGGTTTTCATCAGTTTCAGCAGTGTTGAAATTTAAGTTCTTGTGTAACTGAATATCATTTCAGCTGACATGAAATCAATAAGAGAATACGCTCATGTTGACAGTGAAAGCTCTTTTTAAAAATTTGTTACAATTCCATAGGAAACTGAAAGGAAAAAGCCAATATTGTAGGCTTTTACAGTATTTACAGTGTATAGTATTTTTCTACATCACTAAATAAAGAAATAATCCTTAAGCAGGAAATACTAAAATAATTTTCTGTTCAGCTGTAAATATTCATCATATACATACATGCTGTCACCTTAAGGGAAAGGCAAACAGGCAAAGAGTACCTAGCTCTAAAATTTCAAATATACAGGTACATATTAACCCAATGGCCTAAATACTGCATGCTATTTATGATTCCTACATCAGTGAAGAACAACAGTCTGTATAACTAAAGTCTACATACTTATTGTTTGTTTGAGTATTGTTTGATGTATGAGCCTGACAGATAAACTGCTCATTGAAATTTATTCTGAAAATATAAAAATATTACTCCAGGCATAACTGTATAAAAAGAAAATAAATAACAAACAAAGAGAATCAACATTACCACTTCTCCCGAGGTTCTACTACGATCAGGGAAAAAAAAATAATATAAGATCAAGAAACTCTCATGATGGTTTCCAGACCACATTTTCTTCATTGTGTAATTCACATATATTCAAAGAGTTTAAGTCAATAACAACTTTCTTAAAGATTTCTGTGCAGGTAGGATTTTATGCTAAGGTATCTTCTAGGTCTGAAGCCATCAAAATTATAATACTGTAACTATATTCAAAGAATAAGAAATTTCAATTTACTGGCATAAAATAACAATAAAAAAATTCACACACACATCCTCGATGTAAGTCAAATATGTTGGCTTATCTATCTTGTCATATTATTGTATACACTTTGTATTTCAAGGAAGTCCAAACCACTACATTCTCTAGACTTTGATTATAATGACATCTCTTATTTACTCTTATAGAGTAAGTGGATTTTTTTCTTTTTAAAAAAATCAGGTGAGAGGTCATATTATTGTGAAAAGTGCTGGGAAAACAAACGAATGCTTTGCTTGTATTTGAGGGTTTGGGATTTTTTCCCATATTTTCCTGTTCTGTAGCATACTTTTTAAGATGTTAGCTTCAGCTTTATTTCTGATAAAATGAAAAAAGAAGAAAATAATTTCATGGCTTGGTTTGACAAACTAGCCTATTTCTCACGGTTTTTGTTATAAAGACTTAAAATCAGAAATGCATTTATCTTAAAAAATAATTACTAAATATAAGTGGATCAAGATCTTTTCTAAAAAGTTTGAAAGAAGGATGTAGAAAATATTATTTTCTAAAAAAAATGTTCTTTCAGAACATGTTTAATTCTCCTTATATTTACTAATTCCATGTAAATCCTTCCATGTAATATTTGAAGCTATCACCTGAGACATAATTGCGAAATCCTCTTTTTGAGACTACTAAGTGAAAAAATTAACAACGAGGTATACATTGGCAGCAAGTATAACTACTCCATTGCACTATGGTTAATACTTTACCTCTCTTGTTTCTAACTTTTGCTTAGTTGGAGAAGATCGGAAGGAATTCTTGACCCCACTTGCAAAAGCAAAAAGTTATTTCGTGCATCCACTAAAGTATGCCAAACATAATAAAGCCTGAAAGGGACATCCTAGTTACAGAGTCCCAATTCCTGCAGCTGCAGGTTAGACTCTTTGACAAACTAATTAAGTCACAAACTATGCAATGGCATCAGCTAGGTAGCTGCAGGAATTTATTTTTTTTCCATGCTCCTTATGGGATTTCATCTATAATTAAAGTCTATGTTTTCCACGACAGGAGTACCACTTACATTTTATTTTGCAGCAGTGCACTTACTATATGGGAAAAAGAAGAAAAAAACCAACATGTATCGATTATGCCAAATTTCAAGTATATGTTAGCTTTAAAATATTAAATAAAAATATGTTTATCAAATTTCAATCAGAAAGTAAAAAATCAGAGCTTATTAAAATAAAAATGAATTCATAATTTCCAGTTATTTGGATATTTCATCTGGAGGCAGGACTGTGATGGGCAAGCACACAAAGGCCTTGTACTTTCAGATGCAGAGAACATGCCTTCAAAATCTAGTGACCCTGCTGGGCTGACAGGCTGAGAATTGAATAATTCATTGATCTGCCCCTTTGCACTGGCCAGCAGGGTAATTTTTCTTTTCTTGCTTTACTGACACACATGGTGAATCTCTAGAAAAGAGCTGCTATATCAGGATATATTTTCCAGGGACCAATTCCCCCAGGAAAATCCCTTTCTCTATCCTCATTGCCCAGATTTGGCATCTTGTGTAGTTAGTAGGTTAAAAAGTCTGCTGTACTCCTTTGTGTTGTGTTGAGAATGATTTTTTCAAGTAAGAAAATATCTAAAAAAAAAATTCTAAAGTTGATCTTTTTGTTTTCTAAGCTCTGTTTCCTCAAGTAGACATATATGGGAGGCTGCATGTGTTGTTTTTCACTTCTCCATCAGAAAAGGAGTGGGGAGGAATGGGAACAGTATTTCTAAAGTTCATATAGAAAAATCATCATAAAAGAGAATATTTACAATGTGGTCACAGCTTGTTTGGGTTATTTTAAGCACAGGTTAATGATAAGTGATTCACAATTAAAGTAGAATAAGTCGTGATGTTTATGGTTTGCCTTGGTCATATTACATGCTGTCATTTTTGATTGATCAAACATAACTGGATTGGAAATGTTCTAATGAGATTAAATACTCAACATTTGTAATACTGAAACAGAAATACATCTTTTTGTTCATGCTCCGGAAATCAAAATTAAATGAAACATTGTCAATCCAGATTTGACTCATCTAATCCTTCCACAAGCAAATTTGGCCTCAAACTTTCTCAGTGGACTGAGTATATCTGTGTTGACTAAGTTGAAGGATATCTGTGGTATATACATAAATTCAAAGCAGCTGCATTTTACATTTCTCTTCCAGATTTTTTCTAAGACTGAAATGCTTGTCTCTGCAGTGGAACAGCAATTAAGCAGAGGAAGACCTGACAGTGATTGCAGTATCAACTTTATAGTTCAGCACTTGCTGAACATGCTCTAGCCACAAACTCAGAACTAAAATCAGAATTGCAATGGATTTCTAAATTACAGAGTCATCACTTTAATTTACCAATTCTCAGTGTCCTCTTTTAAAGTCTCCACACACCACTTCACTGTCCACCTTTGATTCTAGTCCTAAAAGTAGTAACTAATCTTAAATCATAAAAATATTTTCTGTAAGGCATTTCTTCAAAAGTATCTTCTGCTAAAAAGGTCTTTATGCTGCACACCAGATTTGAGTTCACACTGCTGTTGCTATTCAGAACTACTGCCAGATAGTTGAATCTGTCTGTACTTCACTCATCAAACATAAAAAGCAGATAATGCTTTTTCTCATTCAGACCACTGTCATGAGGATGCACAAATTTATGCTTGGGAATAGTTGCACTAAATTCACCTGGGTTTATTTTTAAATGTAAAATATCTGAGAGAATAAGATGCAGGTGAAGACAGAGGAAATGAGAATTTAAGTTGCTTATGTTTTTCTAACATGAAAATAAAAACCACAGAACAATTGGAACTTGGATTATAATTAGGTCAGACTATTAAAAAAAGCTTTTTCTGCACATGGAAAACTGGTATGTAACTGTGCAAAGCAATAATAGTCAAACTTTTCAAAAAAGAAATACATATCAGTCATGCTTTCTATCTAAAGAAAGCATGTGTGTGCAGCTGGTGCGACACCAAAAACATTAATGGTAACAAAAATGTAACTGGCTGCTTTAATTCAATAAACTGTTGGGGTTTTTTTCCCAGTTTCTTATCAAAGGAGTCATATTTCAGTCTCACTCTTGCTTCATCACAAGTTTGAGAACAGGCTGAACTCTACAGTCATTTGTAATCTTGCTGGATTCATCCATACAACTAAGACTGCTCTTTTGGCTATAGATATCTTGAGTTTTAATTTGAATAACAGCTGCCACCATGAAGGACGCAAAAGGATTCTTTAACATGACAGCTACAGAGTTTACTTTAAGCAAAAAGATGTCCTCACTTCATTTTCTTACTGTCTCTGTATATCTTTTATTTTGTATGAGATAAAAACAACAATTGAGAGAGGCAGTAGTGCACTTAGTTCTTTTTATCTTTCTCTGAATAGCCCTTGCAACATAGTTCTATATTTGCAGAACAACTTATTTTCTTGTTATTTCACATCTGTCTGATCCTGGAAGGTAGACATGGCTTACAGTTTGCCCTCATTCCATGATGAAAAAAAAAGGAAGAAAAAGAATATATTTTTAGCCTCTACTATTAATTGATAATTACTAATTGGAAATTAATGAAAACTAGAGCAAAAGTGCAGCAAAATGGCATACAACTTCTGTAAATATGTGACTCTCACTTGGTGTCCTGGATAATGTTTTCTCTTAGCAATCCAATAGGATTAGAATTAAGAATAAATCTAGTGAATGTAATGATGATATCCAAAATTTGATTTTAAAAAAATCCCAGAAATAGAAGTGTTACTTAAATAACATTGTGTATCTGTCTTTACTCTGTGAATGATCGAATTTGTAAAATAACTCAGGAATTTATTTTTACTGTTCTTCTGTATAAAGTTTAATTGGAATGTGCAACATTCTCTTTCCTGAAAATCAGCCACTTATCAGTACTTCTTACACATTTTTTTTTTCATTTGTGCTCAAGATACTTCATGCAGAACAGAAAAATATCAACTGCCTCACTACTAGGGTTTTTAAAAGACATCTACACTTTACTTGTGTGACTGAATATTTGGAGATGTTTTTCCAGAATCTTCCTCTTTAATTTTTTTATATTCTTTATTGTTGTATTAAAAAATGAATGTATTAATATTAAATCCTAAGGAAAAGAAACATCCCCAATATGGCATAAAGTTTTTAGATTAGTACCTTTTCATCTCGAACCTTGAAATACTAAAGGCATAGAAATGATGTGTAGCAAGTAATTAGATGTCAGTGGTAATTATATAGCACAATGTCATGACAGATGGTCGCTGTGTCAAAGAAATTATATCCATATAACCCTTCGTGCACTATTGGCATACTAACACAATATTACCTCTGTCATGTACTTTTACTCTCAGGGCATGACTGACAACTATGGTGAACAATGAGTAAGTAGAGGAAAAAAAACCAAACCAAAATATCAAAACCAGGAATGCCAGGAATGCAGTTCCTTGTTCTTTTCTCTTTTTTGAGTGGTTTTGATCTGCAGTACATCTTTCATAGCCAGTTGGACATTCTGGAAACCAGAAAGTAAATAGTTGTATAGATTTGGTTAACTCCAAGAATATTAGTTTTCCATTCTTTCTTGGAGATAACTCGGCCTCAGTAAGGTCAACTGGATTTTAATGCAGAATATTTAGTTTACAAAGATGGAGGATAAATCTCATTTATCACACACCCACAGACACAATATGCAAATAATTACCTATGTGTATGTAGTGTGCTTAGGGGCATGATTTAATGCTGCAGTTAGCAGTCTGAGGTTTACGGTTGGACTTGACTCAGTATTATCAAGTATGATGAAATTACTCTTCAAAGCTGAACTGTTATTCAAAATTATTTTTTTTTTACCCACCCTTCAATGCTTTCAAGGGGTTTTGTGATAGAGGAACTAAAAAACCACAATAGCAGAGAAATCACCCTAGCAATCAGTTGAATAACAATCTGAAAAACCTCAATTGTCTAAATACTAATTTTCTTAAATGCAACTAGATTGCATGTGTCTTTTACCTCTAACTGACTTGCAAAAAACCACTTAGAATTCAGCTGTAATGAAATAGGAGTGTTCAGAGGATGAAAAAAATACAAAAAAAACAAAGAACACCAGCCAATTAATTTTCAAATTGCTCACACTTTTTACTCACAGATAAAAATAAATTAAATCTGTTTTGGTTTTTTTGCAGAGAAAAAAAGAACTTGCTCTTTGAAATCATGTTAAAAATTTGGAAGAAAATCTTCCTTTTTATTTTCTCACCTGACATGATAAAATAAACATTACCCATAAGATGTCTAGTCCTTTTTAGATTAATAGATTCTTCTGGGTAATCAGGCCCAGTCAACACGGGTTCACAAAAGGCAGGTCTTGCCAAACTAACCTGATCACCTTCTATGACAAAGGGACTCGGCTGCTGGACGAGGGAAAGGCTGTGGATGTATCTTCCTGGACTTCAGTAAAGCCTTTGACACAGTTTCTCACAGCATTCTGCTACGGAAACTGTCAGCCTCTGGCCTGGGCAGGCGCACAGTCTCCTGGGTGGAAAACTGGTTGGATGGCCGGGCCCAGAGAGTGGTGGGAAATGGAGTTAAATCCAGCTGGAGGCCAGTGACAACTGGGGTTCCCCAGGGCTCAGTGCTGGGTCCAGCCCTGTTCAATGTTTTTATCAATGACCTGGATGAAGGCATCGAGTGCACCCTTAGCAAGTTTGCAGATGACACCAAGCTGGGTGGAAGTGTGGATCTGCTGGAGGGTCGGGAGGCTCTGCAAAGGGACCTGAACAGGCTGGATCTCTGGGCAGGGTCCAATGGCATGAGGTTTAACAAGGCCAAATGCCGGGTCCTGCACTTGGGGCACAACAACCCTGTGCAGCTACAGGCTAGGAGAAGTCTGTCTAGAAAGCTGCCTGGAGGAGAAGGACCTGGGGGTGTTGGTTGACAACCGACTGAACATGAGCCAGCAGTGGCCCAGGTGGCCAAGAAGGCCAATGGCATCTTGGCTTGTATCAGAAACCGCATGACCAGCAGGTCCAGGGAGGTTCTTCTCCCTCTGTACTCGGCACTGGTGAGACTGCACCTCGAGTACTGTGTTCAGTTCTGGGCCCCTCACCACAATAGGGATGTTGTGGCTCTGGAGAGAGTCCAGAGAAGAGCAACGAAGCTGGAGAAGGGGCTGGAGAACAAATCTTATGAGGAGCGACTGGGAGAGCTGGGGTTGTTTAGCCTGGAGAAGAGGAGGCTGAGAGGAGATCTCATTGCTCTCTACAACTACCTGAAAGGAGGTTGTAGAGAGGAAGGAGCTGGCCTCTTCTCCCAAGTGACAGGGGACAGGACAAGAGGGAACAGCGACAACCTCTGCCAGGGGAGATTTAGACCAGACATCAGGAAAAAATTTATCACAGAAAGGGGCATTGGGCACTGGAACAGGCTTCTCAGGGAGGTGGTTGATTCACCTTCCCTGGAGGTGTTTAAGGCACAGGTGGACGAGGTTGTGAGGGACATGGTTTAGTGTTTGATAGGAATGGTTGGACTCAATGATCCGGTGGGTCTCTTCCAACCTGGTTATTCTATGATTCTTTGATTCCCCTTTCCATGGTTCATTTAAACAGCTATAAATCAAAGACATTTATAGAACAGGTAAACATTTTTTCAATATTATAAACACTGAACTAGTTCACACATAACCATTTCCTAGAATAATGAAATAATTTCTCCTCTTTCTTTCAAAACTTTTGTGGATACTTGTCCATGTTATATTATATTTTCCTTAAGAAAAATTAAACCCAATAAATGAAACCCAAAACAAATGTGAAATCTAGCTTCTAAATTGCAGTTGAAGGTCCTGTTTATGAATAGGATGTACTATAATAATTGTAATTGAAAAAAAATAGTGGGCACTATAATGGACCATTATTTATGTAATTATCCATTTGATACCCACAAATGCTTGTCCGATATGCACACAGATGTAACTCACTTATCAGTATGCTTTAATTCCCCACCTCCTCCACTGGATCTTAAGACTACTGTCAATTTGAGAGCTTTGTTCTTTAACCCAAGCTGCAGTAACTCATCCTTAGGCTAAATAAGCAGTCATCACACAAATCTGAATATCAAATTCAACCTGTGTGCTTGTCAGTCCTGAAGGTGCAAATTAGGTCTCAAAAATGTAAATCTGTATGTGAAGCTACACAGCATTATAAATCTCCCAGCCTTGCTGAGGCATATCAGGGTCCCCTGTTTCAGAGTAATTTTCAACATTTCCTCCCATTAGATCAGTGCCTTATAGTAACATTTTCTCAAGATATGAACTGTCATTCTCTATATTCTTAAAGATACTTTCATTTTTTCTACCTCTTTGTTGGCTCAAAAGTCTTATAAGCTGTTGTTTGTTGCTAAAATGCATAGTAACTTCCTACTCGATGTGTTGATTTTCACTTGTGCTGGAGATCTGTTGTGAAGCTCTTCATATTTCTTTCTGCTTCCTTTGTATATAATGATTTTTGTGTTACTGTATTGTTATTAACTATAAACTTTGATATCTTTGTAAGAAGTATCTTAAATCTTTGTTTCCTAAGTATATAAATATGTTGGCTTACAAATTTCCCCTACTTGTTACCTGATTTTGCCAGTTCTGTTATAAGTGCAATTTTTTTCACTTAAGAATTTTTAAAATCTTTCTGTTCTCAGACCAGTTATTTATTCTGAGCAATAACTCCAATTTATATTACCTCTCTCTGTAAGTTCACATATAATTAAAGACACACCACCAAATTTGTTAAGTACTTCAAACTGTATTTGCTTAATTGAAATAACTAAATACTCTGTGATCATTCAAAACTTCTCCGGCTCACGATGTTTTTAAAAAAAAAAACACACAAGGTTTTAATCCAAATTTTTAGCAAGATTTCAGAAAAGCAAGGCTTTTTCTTTTCCTGATATGAGATTTATTACATCTGCTTTGTGAGCTGATGCTGCTTTTTTTAAAGTCCTGAAACTCTCATTGATGCTATTTTCTTAGATCTGAAGGTCTAGTAGGTTTTGAAGCAGACACTGTGAAACAGACATTCAGAAATTTGATAAACCTACAGGTAAACCTCTTACAGTTGTCACTATCTAGTTCTAGTGGAGTTTTATCCCATCCTGCCTTGCCATCCAGTAAGATATCCTTGTTTTGAGACATATTGCTCACCATAGCTCATGTTGGATATTTGATTCAGACAGACAGGACGCAAGAATACAAGTAAAAAATGCTTCTGTGACATATATCAATGAATTCCTTTTTGGTTGCTTCTGAATTCACATCTGTATGTTTATAACACCTAGCTGCATCACATCTATTTAATACTTTACTTGAAAATGGACATTTCAAGTATGTATATACACATTTGATTTAGATTCAGCTTACTGAACAAATACCTTACTTCAGAGAACAAAAAAAACCAACCCTATATTAGGAAGAACAGCATGATTGCATGTAAAATATCTCAGAAGTTTTTATGGACTATTGCTTTCTAACTGTCCTAAGTGGTTCATTAACCTTTAAGTTTCAGTCTGTGGAATTCATATAGGTAGATAAAATACCAAAATAAATATTTAATATGGCCTTTGCACTTAAGTACACAATTAACTGGAAAAAATGTATTTTTATACAGTAAAACTATTTTTGCTAATAAGAAGAAGTAAGATATCATGACTACTAAGTTCCTAGCAAGACTACTAGATATCTTAGTGTTTAGTAAGTTATTAACAATCAGACCTTAAAAACTAATAATACATTTTTTATAATGTGCAAGTGTCATTTATTCATGTTTGAAATACAGCACAAACTCAGAAATACGTAAAAAAACATAACTTATTGTTTTGCTTACTTTTAGTGCATTCTCACACCAGGAGACAGAATTGTGATCTCCCTTGAAGGTGTCTGCAGAAAGAAATGAGAGCAGTAGTAAAATGGGATAACAGACACTCAGAATAATCAGTAGACTAACTTAAAAGTATCTTCTGTTATGAGCAGAATAGAGGGGAAAAATAGCAACAGTATTAATAAAACAGAAACAGAAATCACATTATAAAACCCCAACAGGTTTAATACTTCATAGTATGGAGCACTATGTAAAAGGAGAAAATCTATTTTCTTCCAATATGCTTATGCCTTTTCTTTCATATTTATTTCAGTTTATCAAATCTGCATGGTATTAGATCATAGTCAGAGAATCCATTGCAAAAACAATGCAAGTCTTATTCCAGAGTGGGATGAATGCAGTATGTATCAGACCTTCAGAAAAGTTTCCATAATGCAATCTCAAATATTCTCTTCCCTTCACCTTTATGAAGAATATATCTACAAAAATAGATCAGAGTACAGGACGTTCTGCATGGCTGCATGATTTGACTTCAGAGCCAACTCTTTAATGTCAGGTTTTCTTAGAAGATACCAAAATACAACTTCTGTAGGTAAATAAGGCATTTTCACTTTATCCTTGAATGCTTTAAGGAATTTGCATTAACTGTATTATTACACTGGGAAGAAAAAGTAACTCTTCTTAATACTACAAAGCCAGTGCAGTGGCCGAGCATCCTCTGGAGGCCAATAGTCTCCTTTGAACTCAGAGCTTGTGGACAAGACAGAGGCACAGATGATTAATGTTTCTGACAACTGCTCTAAGGAAGAATCTCATCAGTTAATTTTCAAGGCTGCACTATCTATATCCTTGGATTTAGTCTGCAGTAAAACTTAGCTGTGCATGTAACTGTGAACTACCTGGAGAATTAGCCTCGATTAATGTAAAAAGGTAATAACAAAATATCTTCATTAAGATTTAGCCAGCATTACTAGAAGACATCAAACACCTTGAGGTAGAAAACCTTGTTGTACTACCTGAAAATATGCTGAGGAATGTTTCATTTACATTACTGTAAGTTTGAAGCACTAAAGCTGTTGCTACAGATTTTTCTGACTGCTAATGCACTAGAAAATTGCTTTCAGGCATCTGTTTCACATAGATAGAACAGAGGGGGAAAGCGAGTTGTTGCAATTACTTGTTTTATTTCTGGAAATCTGATGTTCTGATACTTTCTCCTGAGTAAATAAGTTTCCAGGATCTCATCTGGATTACAATGGCTGACTGAAGAAGATGTAGAGTGAAGCAATCCTTAAGTGGTCTGAAGCCATCAGTTGGAGAGGCGGTACATGAAGAGTTCTATAATTGGATTTATACTCAACAAGGCATTTGCCGCTTTTCTCCTAAAGGAAGCTGTTATGCTGCCAAGCATACCTGTCACTTATTTTCATTTCAAAATGAAACATAATCTTGGATTCTATGTGTGCAAACCCACAAAATCATAGTCAGAAGGCTGAAAACTTTTTGATATTACTCATAGGGAACTCTTGTTTGAACCTCAGAAAAAAGCTTCTATTTTATATCACTATAAAAAGAGATAAGCACAGCTTAGAAGAATTAATGTGCCCCAAACACCTAAAACTCTTTAGAATCACTTATCTGTTCAGCGAGAAGATATTTAACTACCTGGCAGAAGTTTTCATGCTCAAGTACAAACTCTGAAAAAAAAAAAAAGATACTAAAACACATGAAACAACATTTTGATTCATGAGACCAACTCAATTTTAACATGAATCAAGTGGAAGACACCATCAGTTTCAACAGCTTTGAATCAAATTGACATTACTGAAAATACAAGTGAGAGGCTTTATGGAATAACACTGGAAGGAGATGAACTGTGTGATGTTTCAAAAGCTGCGAGCCATGGAAAGTCAGTCGCTTCTCACCCTCACATTGGAAAGAGGTGCAAATGATTGTAGGCCTGTAATAATGGAGTCAAAGAGAGATGGAGAAGCATTATGCGTCTTTGAATCAACATCTGTTATAAAAGACAGAACGAGAAGACTATGGAGAAGTCAACTATACCAGTGTGTAAAATTATGGTGAGATGTTAAGAAAAAGCATTCATAATGATGGTGTTCAAGCACTGTGTATAATTCTGAACTCAAATGAATACAGTCCTCATACAGCTGATCTAAACTGGGCACACTTGGTGTTGGAGCAGACAACATCCACCATTTCCTCCAAACATAAACTATTCCATTACATCTCTGAAAAGTCTTGGACTCTAACTTCTTTTTTTTTTTTTTTTAGGAAAAATCTTATCCCTGTAATTACGTTTTATCTTTGTTCCTGTGTTTCTGTACTGTGCCTTTTGAAAAAGATGCTATTATTAATGGGTTTTTATAAGGCATTGCAAAAAAGATATTATAGTGAAATATGAAAAGGACATTTAAATATACATTAAGCTCAGATAAATATTCAAAGGGTATAATTTTTGGTTTATTAGCTTGTTTTTTCCACTTATAAACAGTACATAAACTGTGTCAGTTCTGGGTCACATAACTACTAATTGAGACAGACAGTCTGGAGAGTATAGAATGTGTGCTGTATGAGTATCTCAGCTGCTTAGAGCTGCTTAGAGCTATTTCTTTTTTTGCCTTTGCATTTTCCTTTTTCATTGACTGAGACAAATTATATAAAAACTGACCGCTGGAGGCAAGTAAGGAAATTTAAGAGACATTTTCACAGCTTTTACAACTAAATAGCACCTTTAGGACCATCTAGTCAGCTTAATTGCCTATTACATTGTGCAGCGCCTTATCTAGAAATTTCTATGTGAATCTCAGTACTGTGTTAAGCTATAGTTCATGAAATACTCCTTAAAAAAACCCAAAACAATCTACAGTGTTTTCTAGGGCAATTGTTCCAGTGGTTAATTGTCCTCTATGCCAAACATCTTCAGTTTATGTCTATTTCTATGGAATTTTAATTCTATTGCCAACCTGTCAAGGCCACAGAACCTTGTCTCTAAGGAGTTATTTACCATTAGAAACTTTTTCCCAATACATCTATGGGGACAATGATCAAACTAAGACAGTGATATTATTGAGTACAAAAATAAGCAGTTGGGTTCCTTTATTCTCTCATTTACACACAGGTTTCCTCATGTTATTTGGGATTTGTCTGCAGACTGGATACTGATAACAACATTACAGTAAGAGTCTTACTCATGCTGATACATAGGTAGTACAATTCTGCTGGTCTTGATATTCCTCTGTTGATTCAACGTACATTGAACTGATGGCCATTTTCTCGACATCAAAGAAAGTAACTGTTTATGCCTACAAGTATGGTATTGTATTTAGATCTTCTCAAGTGTTAAAATTCTTGTTGAAGTGAGCATATCTAATTAAATATTTTATGCTACTCAGAAACTGACCTCTCTGTTACAGTTCCCCTATTTCAAGCAGTCTCAACCCTCTATTTTCTTCTAGATCACTGAGAAAGACAGTGAAACTAAGTGAAACTCCGTTGAAATTCCATCCTAAATTAGAAGTGATTCATGAGCTAAAGTGCTTTGTAGCACTGCCTACAGTAGAAGTGATATTAGTAAGTGAAATAGCTTAAAAAAGATTGAGAGTATTTCGATAATACTTCATCCAAACTTTCCATTTCAATGCATAGGATGAATATTTTGCAAGAAGACTTGCATTCTTTTATATCTGATGTTGGTTCTGCTACTGTCTTTCAATTCACCATCAATCCAAAATCATCTTATGGATTTAGGATCTAAATCTTGCGTTACAGCATGTTACGTATCCTTCCCGCTCCCAAACACGTGAAAAGTCCTGAAGTTCATGTACACCTCAGGTTTTTAACGCTAACTTCCTGAGACACTTACAATTCTGCTTGGCATACTCTTGCTATCAAGAAGCACTTGCAAGAGAACCGGGTGATCAGGCCCAGTCAACACGGGTTCATGAAAGGCAGGTCTTGCCAGAGTAATCTGATCACCTTCTATGACCAAGTGACTAAACTCTTGGATGAGGGAGAAGCTGTGGATGTGTTCTTCCTGGACTTTAGTAAAGCCTTTGATACAGTTTCTCACTGCATTCTGCTACGGAAACTGTCAGCCTCTGGCCTGGATGGGTGCACACTCTCCTGGGTGAAAAACTGGTTGAATAACTGGGCCCAGAGGGTGGTGGTAAATGGAGTTAAATCCAGCTGGAGGCCAGTGACAAGTGGGGTTCCCCAGGGCTCAGTGCTGGGTCCAGTCCTGTTTAATGTCTTTATCAAGGACCTGGATGAAGGCATCGAGTGCACCCTTAGCAAGTTTGCAGATGACACCAAGCTGGGTGGAAGTGTGGATCTGCTGGAGGGTCGGGAGGCTCCAAAGGGATCTGAACAGGCTGGACTGCTGGGCAGAGTCCAATGGCATGAGGTTTAATATGGCCAAATGCCGGGTCCTGCACTTAGGGCACAACAACCCTAAGCAGAGGTACAAACCAGGAGAAACCTGGCTGAAAAGCTGCCAGGAGGAGAGGGACCTGGGGGTGTTGGTTGACAACCGACTGAACATGAGCCAGCAGTGTGCCCAGGTGGCCAAAAAGGCCAATGGCATCTTGGCTTGTAACAGGAACGGCGTGACCAGCAGGTCCAGGGAGGTTATTCTCCCCCTGTACTCGGCACTGGTGAGACCGCACCCCGAGTACTGTGTTCAGTTCTGGGCCCCTCACCACAAGAAGGATGTTGAGGCTCTGGAGCGAGTCCAGAGAAGAGCAACGAAGCTGGAGAAGGGGCTGGAGAACAAATCTTATGAGGAGCGACTGTGAGAGCTGGGGTTGTTTAGCCTGGAGAAGAGGAGGCTGAGGGGAGACCTTATTACTCTCTACAACTACCTGAAGGGAGGTTGTGGAGAGGAGGGAGCTGGCCTCTTCTCCCAAGTGACAGGGGACAGGACGAGAGGGAATAGCTTCAAGCTCCACCAGGTGAGATTTAGGCTTGAGATTAGGAAAAAGTTCTTCATGGAGAGGGTGGTTAGACATTGGAACGTTCTGCCAAGGGAGGTGATTGAGTCGCCATCCCTGGAGGTGTTTAAGATTAGGGTAGATGAGGTGCTTAGGAACATGATTTAGGGATTGGTGGGAATGGTTGGACTCGACGATCCAGTGGGTCTCTTCCAACCTGGTTATTCTGTGATTCTGTGATACTCAGAAAAACACTAGGCTTGACAATGATGAGCCACTCAGTCGCTATCATACGTCTAAGCCTTCTGGATACTCCCACACTGTGAATTCTTTTTATAAATCAGGGATTTGATGCTGCCAGAATGTGCCAAGGATGCCTACCAGGTTTGCCATTAGGAGCATTCAGGAGCAAAAGCACAATGTTGCCAAGCTAGGGTTGTCTTTAGAACGAAACCTGCCCTCAGGACACTGTCAGCCCTTAAAGCTTTGAAGGCATTTACCAGAATATGCTCAGAGTACACAGCAGCACAGACCACTCTGTGCTGAGCAGTGCAAAGCCAGATGCAGGCAAGTCAATGCCAAACTGTTTGCATTTATAAGGACATGACTGTTATCTGGTCCACCACAAAACAATGGATGACTTATGGGAAGAACAAAACAGGATTTACTGAATGAAAAGGGGGAGGCAAGAAAATCAGTTCTTTTTTGTTCCTGGAACACCTTAGGTATCTTTAGGTACTACTAGCTCTTCTGTGGTTGGCTGTGCCTTGAACATTGACCTTGACATAAGGAGGAGAACTGCTTCTTTGTGTATCATGTAACATTTCTTTTTTTACCTTCCCTCAGGAATCAGGTGTGTTAATTTATATAGTTTCACTTTCTATTTTTCTGTGATCAATGGGAATTTGGCTGGATACTGACTAGTCAGTGCTGATGATGCTGATATCTGGGCTGGTGCTCAGATAACCAGATGCAGACTGCAGATGTTCATGACCCATGCAAAATATGAGTTTCCTCAAATAGTCACATGATTTTGAGCCAGAGCAGTAAGATGCATTTGTGTCACTAGCAGTGTGAGGTGATATCAGTCGTAATGCAAGGTCATATCCACCCTTCGGAGAAAGTAAATTGCCTCAGTAGAGCAGGTTCAAAGATTCTGCTGTCAGATGTGGTGCCTTTGACAGCAGTCATGAATAATACTTGGTTCTCTGCTAGGACTTCCTTGATAATCTGGTATGAGCCATTATAGAGAGAGACATCACAGGGATCCAGTAAGAAGATTTGGATACTATTAAAGGCAGCTAAGTAGCTGAAGAGTCCGCATTGAAGAGCAGGCCTCATTGACTTGGGAAACATTGCTGTTCTAACTCACTCATGAGCAGATGGGGATCTCACCATTTTTTACCACAAGTATACTGATTTGTGCAGTTTTCACCTGAGCTAGTTAATTTTCTTCATAGTACTTGGCATGGGGATATAGTTTGGATGTTTTTGTTGTTGCTGATCAGTTCTTACACAGAATAAAAGCCTTCTCTTCTCACACCACCCTACCAGTGAGTAGGCTGGAGGTGCACAAGAAATTGAGAAGGTACACAGTTGGGACAACTCACCCCAACTGAACAAAGGGATATTCCATTTCATATGATGTCATGGTCAGCCTATAAACTAGGGGAAGAAGAAAAGGGAGACATCTAGGATTATGGTGCTTGTCTTCCTGAATAACCGTTATGCATGATGGAGCCCTGCTCTGCTGGAAAGGAAAACTATGTAAAAAATACACCAAACTCCATGCACACTCTTTTAGTTAAATCTGAGGCATATCATGATGGTATTGGGTAGAACCTTGATGTATCGGGGGATTTTAGATACAGTGTTGAGTTAAACAGTTCATATTGGCTAATTTTAGGCAGCTAATAAATTCTAATTCTATTAAATCTATTTCTATTCTAATTTCCATTCTGAGCAGAGTGACCTGTGCTTTTGTTTTAAATAATGAGACCGGTTGCCTTATTTAGAGCTACAAGAGTCATGATCATAGAATCATAGAATGACCAAGTTGGAAGAGACCCACTGGATCATCAAGTCCAACCATTCCTATCAAACACTAAACCATGTCCCTCAGCACCTCGTTCACCCGTGCCGTAAACACCTCCAGGGAATGTGAATCAACCACCTCCCTGGGCAGCTTATTGATGAGACCAAAGTGTCTACACACTCGATGATAAAGATGTATGCCCTGTTTCCTTGATATTGCTGGGTATCAAGTTTATCAGCTCATAGGTACTATACCTTTTTCAACACAGACACATTAATTCTCCCTTTTCTGTATGGTTTTGAAATACTAAAATAGAATATAGGTGTACATACAGTTTTTCTACCGTTTGCTTAGTCATGTTAGTACTTTTATCAATTATAGCATCAGACTTTATCATAACAGATTTTAGATTTCATTTATTCTGAGTAAATATGTAAAATTCCTTCTTTATATTCTTAACTCCAGATAATACAGGGTGTAGTGCTACTGCTATGTTCCTAAGCAGTTGTCTGTTTCTGGACTTTTTGTTTTCTTCTGTTCACTTCTCCATTTTCTGTGTATTGTATGTAGGAGTTCAGAAACATTGCTTTTAATGCCATTTTCACATCTTCTTTTAACTATGGTGATTGTTTTACTGAATTAGTCTCTCATGAGAGTTGTGGGATGTTCTGACATTTCATGAAGTATTCTTCAATAATTCCTAATCATAATTCATGTTTTTATGTTTCAGTATTTCCTCCCACTTGATTTTGCCCATGACTGTTTTCAACTCTGTGAAGTCACCCTTTTCAAAGAATCAGATTTGTCTTTTAACTGGTCAGCATATTGCTTTGCTACTATTCATTTTCAGTCTCAACTCAGTTTATTATCTCCAAAAAAGTCTTTTAGCAAAGATCGAAGCTCTAGAAAGTGATCAAGTAGTCTTTAGGATGATGCAATGTGTAACGTTCCATATGCTGTGATCATAGTGCAAGTCAATTCTTAGGAGCATGTTATTTCAGTCACCACAGAAGAGCACTGCACACAATCATCAGTTAACAATTTGTTTGGGATAACTGTATTGGCAAAAGGAATAGATTTTGAATATGCAAACATAAAGTATATGGAGATGTTTCCATTTAAATGATGTCTAATTCATATAGTTGACTGATGGGCTTTAATTAGATACTCCTGAACGCCTTACACTGAGCCTATAAAATCTAATAACATTTTCTTTTAAATCTATCCCGTGCTCCCATTTTGGAGAGAGTCTAGGAAATGGGAAATCTTTATGCATAAGACAAAATTTAAATAATTCATTCAGACAAGTGTTTAAATTTATTTCATCTAAGTTGTTTTCTGCTTTAAAATCTCACCTTACAGCTCTGTCTATATAATGGGTGGTTACAAACCAGAGGTCATTTAATGAGCACCCCAAGCACTGAGCAGCTCGTGCTAAACAAAGTAAAGGCACCTTAGCATAAGGCCTCACAGCTTTGCACCTACACCACGTATACACAGGCCCAATGTTTCTCTTTGCAACATTAGGGAGTTGTTCTTTCTTGTACTCCTCTTGTTTCTCAGGGGTATTGCTCCTCAGTAGTCCTTGATTTGTTACTTTGCAGTTTATTGATTTGTAGGCCAGAATGCTCACATAACCGTTTTCCGTGGGAAAATATAATAGTGCATATAACTAATGATTGCTTGTTGCTAAAAGAGAATTGTCCAATCAACTTGTTACACAATAGCTTGTAACAGCTAAGTTAGGTATAAAATGTGAATAAACTGCTTCACTTGGATCACATTGATCTTTGTGTATTGTCCCATTTCTTCCATTGTAACATCTATACAGTTTAAATAAGAAATAATTTGAGTAGCTGACCTCTTTATCTACATTCACGTGATGCTTTCTTTTGGCTCTTGAATGGTGTCAATGCAGATCTGAGCTCTTCTGTTTCAGAAAAAAATAAAACGGAAATCTTGCTGCAATTCAGTTCCTGGGGACACATGGTGGAAGACTCTGCACCCTGCTGGTCTCTGCACCACAAGATAAATCACTAACACATAGCCAAATAACAGAAGGCAAAAAGATTCTATGGTACTTTTCTGTCCTTTCATAAAATGGGCAACCTGTTGGCTGCTAGTGGTGGTAAAGGTAAGAAATTTAATTTTCCCCAAGTCAAATCTGTTTTGCCTGTGAAAGCAGTTGTTCAGAGATCTCTCTCTGTTCTTATCTTGACTCACAACACATTATGTATTTTCTTCCTCATCCAGCTAAGGAGGGGAGTGACATAGGCATGGATAAAAGTACCTTACAAAGAGTGAACAGTGCACACACATGAGCTTTGCTCATGCTGACGTAGGTTGGTTTATAGATCAGATTCACTCACATCATTTAATCTTGACTTTATAGAATTATTTAAAATTAGGCATTTGGTCTAACTGTGAACAGGCTTTAAGTACTACACATTATAATCTGTTCTTTTGTTATCTACTAATTATATTCACATATACCTAACAAATTAAATGAAGTTAATCCAAGACTTGTTATCATAATTAATTTTCACCTTGTAAAGATAATGTCATATAATTTGAAAATTCATAATTATTCAGAAGCTCAGTACATAAAGTTTTATCTTAATTAATTAATTAACTAACAATGTGAAATTTTGTATTCAATTATAAATCATCTTTAAAATAAAAAGTTTCAAATCAGCTTAGAATTTTAGTATTGTGTCTAAACATAGAAACACTTGGGCACGGCAATTTAAAACAGAAAATCTATCTTAAATGTGCAAGTGGAAAAGTTACAGTTTATAGTTCCTAGTTTACAAAAAAAAAAGAAAGAGGTTAGTGAATATTGTTATGTACTGATATTGTCTGAAGAAACATCTAGATCACAATAGGATGTATTTGAAGTCTTGGCTAATAAAAATGTTTATAGAGTCAGAAAAAATTGCATGTATTGTAAAAATGTTACGTATTGGAAAAAAAATTCTGTATTATAGTATCACTAGTTCTTCTATGCTCCCTATCAAACCTTACAAATATCTTTGTGGGTTTACACACATGTAAGGAATAAGAAAGTTTTCCAACTTCACATCACACATATACAAAAAAGACTGCTTTTCTTTTCAGTGCTGTTTACCTTGATATATAAAAGCTTTACATTAAATGGAACCTAATTCTGCTATTTCTTTTGTAAAAGAAGTTGAGCAACTAAACTGTTTAATCAGAACCTAATACTGATTTTTTCCCTTTAAAATCACATGCCCATTCAAAAGATGAACAAAATATAAGTTTTAGAGAAACATGAGTAGGAAGTTTGGTATGAATGATGTAAAACAAAGAAAAACATCCATCACTCAGAAGTCAGAAGACCACAAATTAGTCTGATTCCATAACAGCAACTGAAATGTAAAGCTGTAAAGGAAGGAGACAGAAAGAAAAAAAAATTCTAAAGCTGATCCTAATTGAAATTGTAGAAGAAGGGTTTCCTACAAAGGTATTATAATGAATGAAGTCTATTGAACTGAAAATGAATGACTGTTGAACTGGAAATGAAAATTTGAAATAAATGTTTTGCTTTTTAAAATGTTGATTAAAATGTTAATGTAGAGTTATGTGTTGGTTGTGTTTCAGTTATGTTAAATCCTTACTTTATGTCTTGTGTATACATGAAATGTATTTTTTTAAAGCCGGTTCCAAAATCTGAGCCTACAATTCCAATTCAGAATAGCTTATTGTTAGCTAATTCAACACACCAAGAATGAAGGAATTAAATCAAAAAATGTTGGCAATGCATGAATTATTAAAGGACATATTTTATTCGCCTACTGTTGTGATGTACTGAAAGATAATTGAAGTGGTAAACAAATTTGCGCCATTACAGGAGTATAGCAGAATATGTGTATATGAATAGCTCAATTGACTTGAAAAATATCATATTTATACAGTCAGAGTTTGGGAGTATATTTCTTACTTTTTTGAATAAAAGAGTTTCTTACAGTAACTATTTACAAGCATACATTTCAGTGAAGCTGGAAACAAGAATCATAATTTGTATTCCTTTGCTGTTTATTAGTATTTATTGTAAGTGTAAGAACTCTTCTGTCACAAAATAAATCATCCTCTCCATTTCAAATATGTTTGGACATCTTTACTAGCATATTTCTGATATGTACACCTCTAATTTCTCATTGTTTTGATTCAGAATATTCCACACTTGAAATTAAAGCATGATGATAAATACTCATATATGGAAGAGATTAGGAGCTCTGAAACAGTTCTTGAGCTGCAGATAATGACACTCAGGGTGGAGTTTATATTTCAGTTTCCTACCGTGGGCTAAAAGACAAACTTTTATCACAGGAAAACAAGGAATCTATTCAAACTGTACTTTTCTTCTCACTATTCTCTAAGTTACCAGAGGAGATCCTAGACTTGTGACAGTCTAGCCAAAAAGGCCAATTATAGAAACTTCATCTAACCCCATCTGTGAGGGATATAGATGGCTCACATTAAATGAAGACCATTTAGACTGAGAAGACAGCTAAATTAAAAGAAAGCTTACCTTTTCTTGACCAGTAGCTAAATGTATAACAAATTCTTAAACTGATTAGCAGGGACCGTAACACGCGCTACAAATTGATGGTTATCAAAGACATATGAAGCTACACTTTTTTGTGAAGAAATTGTTCCAGGTGTACACAGAAGCTATTTACTGGGCAGAGACTAGAGCGAGAGTAGCATTAAAAGAAATGTGACCAGCAGGTCAAGGGAGATAATTGTCCTCCTTTACTCTGTTCTCATGAGACCTCACTTGGAGTACTGTGTTCAGCTCTGGAGGACATGGATCTGGTAGAGTGAGTCCAGAGGAGGGCCACGGAGATGTTCAGAGGGCTGGAGAACATCCGATATCACAACAGGGTAGGCAAATTGGGTTTGTTTAGCCCAGAGAAGAAAAGGCTCCGGGGAGACCTCACAGCAATCTTCCAGTACTTAAAGGAGGACTATGGGAAAGCTGGGGAGGGGCTCTTTATAAAGAAGTGCAGTGACAGGACGAGGGACAATGGTTTTAAGATGGTATAGAGTAGATATAGATTAGATATGGGGAAGGAATTTTTTTACTGTGTGGGTTGTGAGGCACTGGCACAGATTGCCCAGAGAAGTCATGGATACCCCATGTGTGGAGTCATTCAAGGCCAGACTGGATGAGGCTTTGAGCAACCTGATTTAGTGGAAAGTGTCTCTGCCTATGGTAGGAGGGTGGATCTACATGACTGCTAAGGTCTCTTCCAGTCCAAATCATTCTATGATTCTATGAGGAAAAAAAATCACAGCTGTACGTAGGTATTAAACTTTTTAATGTCACTTGCTTGTACTAAATTACCCAATTATTTGTATGCTCCTCAAATCCCTACAAGTAATTTCTAGCCCTCTGGTTTCTAATTAGAGGCATGTTATACAATTTCTGTGTCCAAAACATGAATGCATTAGATGTTTCTAAGGAAAAAGAATGAGACGGAAAGAGAAAGAAGATGAAGGGGTGGAAAAGAGGGAGAGGGAGGCAGAAGGATAGAGGTGGGAGAAGCACAGAGGAAGAGAGAGGGAGACAGCTGGTGATGTGATGCAGCTGAGCAACGGGTGTTAGAGTCTATTTGATGAAATTCAGAACACCAGACATACATTCTGGAATCGTTCCAGTTGCCCAGAGGCCACAGATCCTAATTTCTACATTTAGGCATCAGCATGTTCACTTCATTTCTGTCATGGTCTGACTACTTAGCTGGAAAACATTATAGTGTTGATGACTTTTGTTCAGTTGATACACTGTAAAATTTGCATGCTGCATTTGTAGTGTCTGGCAATGAAAACTTGTATCATGTTAAGTGACAATCTTGTTTGATATTTTCGTTCATGACTGTTTCTGACCTAGCAGCAGCATTTCTGTTGGGTAGAGATGTACTGGGAAAGGAAGAAAGCTTTAAAAATTGGTGGGGTTTGAATTTTCACATGTAAGCTACATGTTTCAATTGCCTGAATCTTTTGTATGCAAACTGAATTTGTGTAAATACTCAGAATTTTTTTAATTATTTTTAATATAAAAAAATACAAATATGTCTCAAGTAAGACATTTCAAAACTAAGACTCAAAATAGTTATTGAAAGAAAAATGCATCCCTGGTTGTATGAGGAATAGTCATTTGAAAGGAGAATTATTCTCACTTTTTCTGTTATCATTGATAAAGCATATAAACTATATACATATAAAAAAGGGACAGATTAAGAGAATAAGAATTAAGAAATGTCTGAAACAAACCAGAATAGCCAAGAGTCCAAAATTTAGTCCATGGAACTTGCTAAGCAGAATGTAAACACCAGCAGAAGGGAAACATTTTTAATATTAGGGAAATGAAAATAACGGATATGCTCCAAAAATTGCCTGAGAAGGTAGGTTTTCTCCCTAGATTTCTACAGACTGTATTCACACAGACAACCTCCACTGATCTTTTAGGCTCCCTTTTGTCTTGAGGGTAATGTAATCTTAACCCGTAAAACCAAATGTATAAAAAGTGATATTATGTGCAATATATTAAACTTCTATAATTACAATTCTGTGTCAGCAGAGTTTAACAAAAATCATTAATATGCTTAACTGTATTTTTATTAAAATTTCAAAGGGGAAATGGAACCATTTCCCTTTAAAGAGATCATTATCACATTTGAGCAAAATTACAGTTTTGAATGAGAACTTTATTTACAAACCTTCTTACAAAACTTCTTAGTTATGTGTAACCTCACAGAAGAATACGAGGATGAGTGGTTTGATATCAACTTTTCAAATAAAGGGAATTAATTTAACATTTAATATTCTGCATTCCACATCTCATGCTCAGGAAACAGTATCTTTCTCTGCTCTCAGTGCTAAACTGTCAACTAACATCGATGACAGTTCATGTTGTACTTTCATTTCTGTTATGAAGCTTTTTGAGGAGAGAAGGGCAAGAGGAGATTTATTCTCTCATCCAGCTCCTAGAATATATTTAAAACAACAATTTAGATTCTCTGAAGATACCACCCCATTAATGTAATACTTTTCTCGATGGGAAACTATAAAGGTCAATTTAAAATATACAGTCATTTTCGTCCTGTAAGTGAGGGAAGTCAAATTCAAGTTTCCAGGCCATTACAGACAATTAAATACCCCCACTCCAAATTTGTGAAGAACAATGAAGATTAAGTGTTCTGTAAAATGTGCTGTCAGAACTTTTTTGTTTAGAAGATGATCATGACACTTTTCTTTTTTAGTCACAAAAACCAGTCAGAGAAATACAACAGAAGACTCTGCCCTAGGCTTCTAAATATGTTGCTCTTGCTACACACGAGATCCCTGGCTTACAGTCAGAGGTCACAGGGTAAGTGGATATATATCACCACGAGTCTTACTCTGTGAAACTCTTAGTGAATTTTGAGGTCAGTAGTAATAATAACTTATAAACCTTGTGTCTGGACTTTAAAAGAATTGTGATTTGAGGTAATGAGTTTGTATTGAGGAGTCCAAAATAAAAGAAAAGTCCATCAATATCGAGTTTCTTTTAACATGATGCAGCTCCCAGTCCTAATAACTTGGAGGAACTATTTGCCTGAAACAACTGCAAGTTATTTTAGATACGAATTTTATTTATATTCTGGCAAATATTGATCAACTATGGTTTTCCTGTCCAATCTATTTATTCCTTTCTGTCCTGGAATGTCATAGTCCAGTAAAGCCATCACAGAGCAAAATCTTCTCAGCTGCTAAAGCTCTTCAGATATCTCTTCCTTCTGGTAAAAGCTTATAAAAGCCACTTGACTTTTTGAGGCTGATCTTGTGATACTGTACTTTACCCCAGTTCTTGCACAGAAGTGTCAAAGAGGCTCCTTGCTGTCACTTTTTTTCCCACTCACCAGCCCTGGCCTGTCTGGAAGGACAAGTGAAAACTTCTAGTGCCTTCAGTTAATGGCACAACTCTGCTTTTCTCAGACCTCCTATAGAGGCTACACCAAATCATATATACCGTACTAAGTTACTCTGGCCCACAGGACTCAAGGCTGCTCCCTCTGCTTCTTTAGAGATATTTCTTCATCTTGGTATTAATCTCCCAGCCTTGATGGTGTTCTGTCCCTTACCTCCCTGCACCTTTCAGGATATAAAGACTCATCTGGGTCTTTGAATCTTTGCTTAAGCATCCTACAGATTTCCAGTTTAAAAAAAAAAAAGAAAAAATACCCTCACAATTCACTTACATGTTACTTCATCTACCTCTTATCACCTACAACCCAAAAGGGAAGGGTACCACTAGAGGCATACAGTGATAGATGACTTCTACCACGCCTGCTTCTGCCCTTTTCCCTTAAATAGGGAAGGCAATCTATTAATCCCTTGCTGCAGTGTTTAAGTACATCATTTGACCATCATCCTATTGAATAAGCTCTTTAAATATGTTAAACAGATAATTTTAACAAACTGAAATTGTTCCAAGGCATTGTCTTTATGTCCACCACTGATATTGATGAGACAGTCCTCTTAGCATGGGAATCCTGTTGGAAATACAGTTATATTCCCCATGTCAAAAAAAATACATTGCAAATTTATTCTAATTTATCAGGTTTCATGATAATTATTCATCAAGGAAAAATATGAATTAAAAATGGAGGGTAAAAAAAGGCAATTAAAAAGAAGATTAAAAATCTTCACAAAACAACAGACTTCAAAGCCTTCATGTTTACTAAAAAACTTGTGGTCCTGCTGCTTAATTAATAAAGGTAATCTGCAGTCCTAGTCATCTTACCACCTCTCTCTTCAAACTGTTTCTGATGAAACTCTTAGAGAGTGTGAATTTTGTGTTCATTCGCTTTCCAAAGCTCTGTGATGAACATGAAGCCTTGCTTGAGATCAGCATCTCATTTTTCGATTGATATGAAGAGATTGAGCATAGGATTGACTGACAATCACCCAACTGCACATTGTAAGTGGATTTGGGCCTTTGGAACAAAGCTCTTTAATAGTTGTAAAATGACTTTAGGAGTCATATTGGATCAAGATTAAATAAAATTATTGCAGAAGAGCTTTTAATTTTTATAAAGAGGTTTAAATCTTGTAACATTTACCTAAAAGTACAATTCATATTCCCCCCAGAAACATAAAATAAAGAAGTGCTTCATTTTTCTTTCCATATTATGTCCAGTCTTCCTGTGCCATGATTTTTAATCAAGAACATAGTCAGTGCAGCATAAAATAAGAGAAAGGGGAGATCCTGATAGAATCCCCTAAAAGTACTGTAGGAATGGTTGGGTTATGACATAGAATGTTTTTAAGTTGATGAGGTTATTTTTTGTCTGTAAAGTCAAGGGGTTTTATCTAATTTGGAACACATTTCATTAAACAAACTTTACTACATTAATTTCTAATACAATTTCAAGCTACTTCATAATTATAAAGGATTAGAACTTCAGAAGAAGTGGAGACTTTTATGAAAGGCTGAGAAATGCTCAATACAACTCATTAGAAGAACTGAGATCCACTAGCTAGTGACTGTTTCAAAATCATGATTTCAAACCAACAGTAGCAATATTCCAAGTACAAATGCAGTCAATTAGACCAAAATTTGCGAATTTCTTTAAAAAACAAAGCCTCAGTTACCTTATGAAACATTTAATTATTTAAATAAGTTCCCATGGTTCTGCTTACCACATTTATGGGTGGGAAATATCTTAAATTTGTTCTTGACTTTCCTATTAGTATTTGCACTAAATATAATTCTTTTTAAAAAAATTAAATGAACAGTTTCTAAATATCACTAGTTGAGAATTAATAACAAAAATGCATAACTCTCCTAACTGTTCATCTTAATTTTTCCTTTTCCCCCTTATTTTGATATATTTATGGTTAAATTAGTTTCAAAATCCCAAAGGCATCCAATTAAATGAAGGAATGAACTACAGCATTTTGAACAAAAACTGTCAGATAAAAGCAGGTTAATTTTACATAAGATATTCCTGAGTTTTTTATACACAGAGTTGTTTGTTTTGAATTTGTAAAGTAGTACAGCAATCCTGCCCATGTTTATAGTCTCTGCTGTGTTTGGGTTTTTGTTTTTTTTTGTTTTTAAGTTTTCTTTTGAATTTCAGTGACTACTGAAGGCAAAAATTTTGACCTGTTATCTTTGATTGAGCCTTTAAAGAGGTAATGTGTACAGCTTAGTAGTGGAAAAAAAACCAATATACAATTTTATCTCTACACAGATCTATTCAGATCTATTTTCAGAAGTAGGATACTGAAATAAAATGAAAATATGTTTTGACTGATAGAAATCATCACGCACGGGGTTTCTTTTTCCCTTTTGAGTACAGGTTTTATGACTTAGTATGACTTAGAAGTAGCATTGCTAAACATTTTCAGTTTACTATAGATGTGCTCTTATATCTTAATATTTATGTGCATATTCAAAAAAGGGGAAAAGAAAAAGAAATTCCACTGTTATATAATACTTCAAGATCAACAAAAGAAATTTGGATGTTTTAACCTACCCACGGTCATTTTAAACTTGACAAAGGCAAAGTATTATTTTACATTCCTATCCTCACTAAAATCAAATTTAATTTATCTTTCCAGTTAAGTAACTCATAATTTTTAATATAATTTCTGAATAATATCACTAAATACTTTTGAAAAGAGAGTCTTCTCTCAATCCATCTAATTGGTTATTTGAGGTGAAACTTTTATTGGTTTGTGGTTCAGTTTTCCCTGTACATTTATGTAAATTCCTTTGTAGATGTAAAATCCGGCATTGAAAACATGCTCTTAAAAATATTTTTAAAGTATAAACTCTATTTTTATGTTCAAGTTTATGAACAAAGCTGAGTATATATAAGCCTGAAATATTATTGGAAGAGTATGGAATGTCAACTGTATAACAGATAAAAAGCTCTGATGTCAGCTTGGTAGCTAACAATGAGTTGAACTGTGCAGGATAATGGACATGTGTGCAGATGGTGTGACAACCACCATTTGCCATCTTCTTTATCTTAGAATCATAGAATTAGCAGGTTGGAAGAGACCCACCGGATCATTGAGTCCAACCACTGCTATAAAATCTTAGTGGTGCTGCATACCCTAGTAATGTTCCAAGAATTGTTAGGCATCAGCAGCAAAGGAAGCAACCTACCAAAAAAAAAAAAAAAAGCCTCACAGGGATGCAATTACAGGACTTGCAATAAATTGGCCTGTTTGTGAGACAGTGTGTGTCAGCAAGGTGCATGTAAGGTCAAAGGAGTGATAGCCACATATGCTACTGGGAGATAATGAGAAACACCATCACTGCTGTGACATTAGGAAAAGAAAAGGAGCAATACTGCAACATTTTCTATTCTGGGATTGTTCTTTTGTTTCTGGTTGTACAATACCTATCACATTTCTGGCAGCTACTGAAATGTGAATAAGAAAAAACTCCTGCTTATGTTAAGAAGCTGAAATAACATGGAAAGCAGCAATTGTCTCCCCAGATCAGATAAGATAGCAGATCATGAAACTGAATAGGCAGAAACCTTAAGAAAAATTTCATACCTGAGGCTTTTGGTTTACTTAAAATAAAACAAATACTCAACACATTCAAAGCCTAGTTTTAGAGAAAATTTTGCAAATATGAATCAATTTGCAATGAAGATTGAAGAGCAAGAAGGCAAATATAACCAAACTGTAAAAAAAAAAACAACGTTACTCTCATTTTGTTAACTCATTCCTGTGTTCCTTATGGACTCTGGCTCAGAAATGCAGAATACGTGAGATATGTCAACCAGGCTTTTTGAATATATATTGAAAATTACATTTCCTTGCCTATGAAAGTATTTCATAGAAGCATAGAATAATAGATTCATAGAATCATAGAATAGTTAGGGTTAGAAGGACCTTAAAGATTACCTAGTTCCCACCCCTGCCATGGACAGGGACATCCCACTAGATCAGATTACCCAAGGTCTCATCCAACCTGGCCTAAACGCCTCCAGGGATAGGGCATCCACAGCTTCCTTTGGCAACCTGTTCCAGTGCCTCATCAGTCTCATGGTGAAGAAATTTTTCCTAACGTCTAGTCTAAATCTGACCTTCTCCAGTCTATATACATTCCCTCTCATTGTATCCCACTATATGGTGTCATTTCAGGAACAATTTCTCCTTAAAAGAAGTTGCACAGGGCTGCTTCTCTCCCAGCAATGACAGCATTTCTATACTTGTCTTGCTCCAAATCCTTCCTTTGCAGGACTTTGTTACATCATGACACTGAAGCCTGGGTCTTCCTTCATTAAAGCCTCTTGGTGTATCAGAAATAATAAATAATGCCATTGTGGGACATGGGAGATACATATACATAGACAAATTTTAAAATAACAAATTAACTTAAGTAACAATTCTTAGCCAGGTTGCAGTGACAAAGTATGTGACTGTGTTTGATAAGAAAAGCAGTGAAATAGCTTAAGCAATAACTTTTAGCTAGCTTCCAGTGAGAAAGTATGCAACTCTTTGTACTTAACTAAGCAGATAACAGTCAGAGAACTGGATTAAAAAAAAAAAAAAAAGTAGAAAAGCAGTTGGAACTGCCTAGTATTTACAAGACCTTGAAGCAGAGCCCAGGGAGCGTGAGTGGCCAGGAAAGGTGTTATGGGAATAGGGCATAGTGTTGTGATCACTGATAGTGCGGGAAAAACATGTTGGCACTCAGCCTGCTCATGCACTGGCCATGCGAGGCGCAGGTGATGTTTGTAACCCTTTTCCAGGAAGATAAAAGGATCTGGGCAGGATGAGTAGAGTGGAGAAGGACTACATGAATGCTTTTTACCAGGGGATAACCTGAAGGTGAAGTACCTATTGACTCTGACTGACTGAGCACCATGCTCCATCTCCTTCTCCTTGATGAGATAACACTTTACAGGCCAGTAAGCTGATAAGTTTTTATGTAGCCAGGTGTAATACATTATTTGAACAATAAAATATATCTGTTTTAACCTTGATTTAGTGGTCTTGTCTTTGCACACTGGTATCTATAGATGAAACTAATACACCTGGGCTGTGCAACTTCAGGGTACAGGAGCAAGGAAGAAGCCCACAGCTGTGTCTGTGAGATGCAGGCTGCTCATCTATCTCCACTTATCCATTAAATAGCTATTGCTTCCCTATCATCATGTGTTAAGAACATTGTTTCTTCTTAATCCACATTTGTGACTCCACGGGCATAACTTCCACCATCCAACTCTAAGAGAGAAAGAAAAATCTTTCTTTCAAGGAAAAAAAGCAAATACAATCAGGTTGGCCTACATGTTTTAAACCAGAAGTCTTGTTTGCAGTTGGTGCTAAGAGTCTACAGGTACGTTATTGCGATGATCTTATGTGTAAATGAAGACTTTAGTGTTTGTGAAATACAAGTTAAATAAAAAATAGTTAAAATAGTTTTTACTGCTTTTATTTATTACTTTATTTTCATAGAATCATAGAATCATAGAATAACCAGGTTGGAAGAGACCCACCAGATCATAGAGACCAACCATTCCTATCAAACACTAAACCATGGAACTTAGCACCCCGTCCACCCGTGCCTTAAACACCTCCAGGGAAGGTGAATGAACCCCCTCCTTGGGCAGCCTGTTCCAGTGCCCAATGACCCTTTCTGTGAAAAATTTTTTCCTAATGTCCAGCCTAAATCTCCCCTGGTGGAGCTTGAGGCCATTCCCTCTTGTCCTGTCCCCTGTCACTAGGAAGAAGAGGCCAGCTCCCTCCTCTCTACAACCTCCTTTCAGGTATTTACAGAGAGCAATGAGGTCTCCTCTCAGCATCCTCTTCTCCAGGCTAAACACCCCCAGCTCTCTCAGCTGCTTCTCATAAGGCCTGTTCTCCAGCCCCTTCACCAGCTTCGTTGCTCTTCTCTGGACTCGCTCCAGAGCCTCAACATCCTTCTTGTGGTGAGGGGCCCAGAACTGAACACAGGACTCGAGGTGCAGTCTCACCAGTGCCGAGTACAGGGGGACAATAACCTCCCTGGACCTGCTGGCCACACTGTTTCTGATCCAAGCCAGGATGCCATTGGCCTTCTTGGCCACCTGGGCACACTGCTGGCTCATGTTCAGTCGCTGTCAACCAACACCCCCAGGTCTCTCTCCTCCAGGCAGCTTTCTAGACAGACTTCTCCTAGTCTGTAGCTGCACAGGGTTGTTGTGCCCCAAGTACAGGAACTGGCATTTGACTGTGATAAACCTCATGCCATTAGACTCTGCCCAGTGATCCAGCCTGTTCAGATCCCTTTGCAGAGCCTCCCGACCCTCCAGCAGATCCACACTTCCATCCAGTTTAGTGCTGTCCGCAAACTTGCTAAGGGAGCACTCGATACCTTCATCCAGGTCATTGATAAAAACATTGAACAGGGCTGGACCCAGCACTGAGCCCTGGGGAACCCCACTTGTCACTGGCCTCCAGCTGGATTTAACTCCATTTCCCACCACTCTCTGGGCCCGGCCATCCAACCAGTTTTCCACCCAGGAGAGTGTGCGCCTGTCCAGGCCAGAGGTGACAGTTTCCATAGCAGAATGCTGTGAGAAACTGTGTCAAAGGCTTTACTGAAGTCCAAGAAGATACATCCACAGCCTCTCCCTCGTCCAGCAGCTGAGTCATTTTGTCATAGAAGGCGATCAGGTTAGTTTGGCAAGACCTGCCTTTTGTGAACCCGTGTTGATTGGGCCTGATCACCAGGTTCTCCTGCATGTGCTTCATGATCGCACTCAAGATCACCTGTTCCGTGACCTTCCCTGGCACTGAGGTCAGACTGACAGGCCTTTAGGTCCCTGGATCCTCCCTGCAACCCTTCTTGTAGATGGGCACAGCATCAGCCAGCCTCCAGTCCAGTGGAACTTCCCCAGTCTTCCAGGACTGTTGGAAGATGATGGAAAGGGGTTTGGCCAGCACATCCACCAGCTCCTTCAATCCCCTTGGGTGAATCCCATCCAGCCCCATAGACTTGTGGGTGTCTATTCAGGCTAGCAGGGCTCTGACCACCTCCTCTTGGACCACGGGAGCCACTTTTTGCTACTCCAGCTCCTGGGTTTTACACAGAAGGAACAAGTTTCTTTGCAATTAAAGACTGAGGCAAAGAAGGCATTAAGTACCTCAGCCTTTTCCTCATCCTCTGTCACTGCTGTTCCTTCTGCATCCAATAGGGACTGTATGGTCTCCCTAGTCCTCCTTTTATTATTTATAGAAAGATTTTTTGTTATCTTTCACAGACTTTGCCAATCTGATTTCTAATTGAGCCTTAGCCCTTCTGATTTTTTCTCTACACAATCTCACTTCCCTCCTGTAGTCCACCCAAGAGGCTTGTTCCCTCTTCCAGCCCCATAAACATTTCTCTTCTTCTTGATATCACTCAAGATCTCCCCGTTCAACTAAGCTGGATTTTTCACCTGCCGGCTTTTTTTCTGGAACATGGGGATGGCTTTCTCCTGAGCTGCTAGGATCTCGTTTCTGAAGAGCTCCCAGCCCTCATGGGCTCCCTTGCCCTTAAGCACTGTCTCCCATGAGACTTTGCCAACCAGCCTTCTGAAGAGTTCAAAGTCTGCCCTCTGGAAATTTAATGCTACTGTCCTGCTAACCACTGTCTTCACTTCACCTAGAACAGAAAACCCTGTCATCTCATGATCGCATAGTCCTAGGCATCCTCCTACTGCCACATCCCCCACGAGGCCTTCTCTGTTCACAAACAGCAGGTCCAGGAGGGCACCTTCCCTTGTTGGTTCATTCACCAGCTGTGCAAGGAAGTGTCTTCCACGCACTCCAGGAACCTCCTAGATTGCTTCCTTTCTGCTCTATTGTACTTCCAGCAGATACCAGGAAGATTGAAGTCTCCCACAAGAACGAGAGGCATTGATCTAGAGATTAATCCCAGCTGTTTATAGAAGAGATAATCAGCTGCTTCTCCTTGGCTGGGTGGTCTGTAACAGACTCCCATCACAAAATCTACCTTCTTATGGGCTCCTCTGATTTTAACCCACAGGCACTCAATCTCCTCATCGCTACAATCCATCTCAACAGTGTCCAAGTCCTCCCTTACAAAGAGGGCTACCCCGCCTCCTCTCCTACCCTTCCTATCCCTCCTGAAGAGTTTGTACCCCACCATAGCTGCACTCCAGTTATATGAGTCATCCCACCATGTTTCCATGATGGCAACGACATCATAGGCTCCTTGCCCTACAACAGCTTCCAGCTCTTCCTTCTTATTACCCATGCTGTGTGCATTGGTGTAAATGCACTTCAGCTGAGCTGCCGAGCCTTCAGCCCTCTTAGAGGGAACAGAGTTCATTCCCAATTGCCTGGTAACAGAGTGCTCGTATCTCCCTTACCACCCCCAGGGGTTTTCACCCCCACTTTCTGTGTGGTGATGTACTGGTGGTCCTCACCAGCACACCCTCTCCAAATGACTAGTCCCCTACATCCAGGCTTGCTCCTGTCTAGCCTGGTCTCAATCCCTCTCCCCCTTCACATCTAGTTTAAAGCTTGATTTATGAGCTTAACTAGGATTTTAGCAAGGGCTTTAGCCCCCCTAGAAGACCCACGTGTCTCAACCTTAGCAGCAGAGTTTGGGGGTGTGTGAGCCACCCCATGATCAAAGAAGCCAAAGCCCCTTTCCTCACACCAGGCTCAGAGCTGGGCATTAATTGAATTCTTCCTGACTTCCTGCTCCCCTCTCTTTAGCCTTGGGATGGAGCAGAATACTATTTGTGCCCCAGAGCCCTCTATCATTTTCCCAATGGCCCTGAAGTCTTTCTTGATGGCTTTGGTCTTTCTGCTTACTAAATCATCATTACCAGTTTGGACTACTATCAGAGGATAGCAGTCTGTCTCATGGACCAGGGAAGGAAGTTTTCTAGCTACCTCCTTCACTGATACTCCCAGTAAGCAGCAGACCTCTCTGTGGAGCGGGTCCAGTCTGCAAATGGATCCCTCTGTTCCTTTTAGGAGGGAGTCCCCTACAACTCTTCCTCTTAATGGAGGATGTTTTTTTCTTTTTCTGAGGATGGTTTGGCCTAGGGAAAGATTCTAGGCTGTGGGAATCATCCTCCTCATCCTCAGCACTGGATTCCACCTGCAGCACATGGTACTTGTTCACCAGGGGGATCTGGGGTTTTGCTGTCTGGTTGAGGGGAGCAGGTTTCCTTCGTCTGGCAGGAACTTGCTGCCATTCCCCATCTCTTGTTCCCCCAACCTTGCAGTTAGCAGGTGGATGGTGTTTGGACACACCAGCTCCAGCAGCCGGCTGAGTTAGTGAGAGGGCACTGCTCCACTGCTCTGTCTCCCTCTCACACTCCCTGATGGTCCTCAGCCTCTTCACCTCCTCCCTTAACTCCTCCACCATACAAAGGAGTTCACCCACTTGAGTGCAGCTTTCACAAGTGGAGCCAGTAAAGAGGCACGAGCTGGTGTGGGAGGGGGGCACTGTCTGCAGCTCAGGGTCTGGGGAGCTGCATGTGCCCACTGGGGCTCTGTCTGGGTGAAGCATCCATCCTGCCTGCTGCAGCTTTAATCTTCTGCCGATTGGCCACCATGGTCTTCAGTGTTCTCTGTCTAGTCTCTCGGTCCTCTCTGTGCCCTGCCCTCTCAAACTGCCACAGTGCTCCCAGGGGACCATTTAAATCTGCCCCGGTAGCTGCCAGGACCTACCCCTCCTGTCAGGCACCGCGTGGGACCAGCAGGTGTGTGCCGGCTGTCAGGAGCCCTGAGCCCGCCTGGGTTTTTCAGGGATTTTCCCCTGGCTAAAGGAAGCTCCCACCACCTCAAAATGTCCACCCAGCCACAGAGCTAACTATCTTGCTGCCGGGTGCCACCAGCAGCTCCATGGTTTAATGGCATCTTCCTACGACCAACTTGACAAGCTGTCCTCTCACCTTAATGCATAAATCCCCCATCACTTCCATCTACTCTCCACCAAAGAAGAAATGCCAGTAACAGTATAATATGAGCAAATGTGAACAACACAAAAGCCCCAAACCAGAGCAAATGAAAAGATCTATGAAGTTTAACCTAAGAAGCAAAGATTTCCTGCAGAAGAAACTCAGGCAATATTAAGAGTCTATTTTAAAACTTCCAAAAATTAATCAATTTTTTCTGACTCATGTCTCAAAATTGTCAGGTTTATGGATGTATGATTATATATTGCATCTTCAAGTCCCATAACTTATGGTAAAAGCCAGTTGTTTTTCTAACATTTTGATGCTTTTCCTCCATAAGGCTTAGCTAATACAGTTCTTTCTTAATGAAGCTTTCAGTGCACTTAAGCAGTTTCAAATTGTACAGTATACCTGGAAAGTGCCTTCATTTTCCAGCAAGAAGGTTTTAATCAGTGCATGAGTTAGTACAATGATTTCATAGTTGCTTGGAAAGGCTTAGAAAGGAGTAGAGTAGTCCAAACAAAACTAGCAAAAAAAAAATGACATAAGAAAAATGAAAAGCAACAGTGTAATAAGTAATGACAGCAAAAGGAAAAAAATATTAAAAGCCACGTTTATACATTATTATAAAATTAAATTTATTTATTTATTTATTTATTCATTTAGTTTTAGAAAAGCAGAAGGAAAATAAAAAACAATTTCTTTCTCTTTTTGAAAGCAGTAATGAACCAGAGAATCAGAAAATCAGAGAATCACAGAGTGGTTGGGGTTGGTAGAGGCCACTTGATATTATGCAGTCCAACCCCACTGCTAAATTAGGTTCACCTAGAGCAGGTTGCACAGGAACGTGTTTAGGCAGGTTTTTAATATCTCCAGAGAAAGGTACTCCACAACATCTCTCAGTAGCAGGATAATCAATCCCAAATAAAACAGAGCCTTCTTCACCTATAGAATATTAGTGTACCTAAAAAAAAGGGGTAGTCAGAATCCACCAACATATTCATGTTTTAATGTGCAATTAAATACAAAAGATACTATTGTTCCTCACTTAAATACTTATAATTTCTTAAACTGATTGTGCAGAAGGTTTCAAAGAGCACTATACACTACACAGATGATTGAACTTAGAAAAATAAAAGTTTAAGTGGACAGAAGAGTTGCTCGGGAAACTGTGTCAAAAAATAAATAAAAAAAAATCGACTCTCAGCGCCACAAATGGAAGAAAACCTGTAGTACTGGTAGTCTAGCAAGAATCATTTCCAATTGTGACATACAGTTTCTATATTTACAGCAACCCCCAAAGTAACCTTTCCACATTTCTCCAAGAACCTGAAAACGCAATGTATCCGAATATAGTTTGACAAATGATGTTGATAGTGTCTGCACACTCCCAGGGCAAGAACTGCCACTAAAGCATTTCGTGATAAAAATGGTTTTGAAACTACCTGCACAAATATTTATGGCATCAGAAGATGCTAAGATTCCTTCAGGTTTGGTGATGATGATGAAGCACAGAGTAAGACATGGCAGCTTCACACAGAGGTCTGCAGCTCAGATCTGCCATTCAGGGCTGGCCCTCACCACAGATTTATGTTTTCCTCATCTGCAGGATTGTTGTACTGCTTAAAGATGAAGAAAATGAGACAATGCCAGTGAGAAATTATGTGGGTATTTCAGGAGGACTTAGTGACTATCCACCCTTTACACAGTATATAGCGATTAATATAGTCAGTCAAGAAATATTAACAAAGATCCTTTAATAAGGTTCCCCACGTCTGCACAGATATAGAGATATATTAGTCATAAAAAATATAATGACCTATTTATCTTACAGCCTCTCCAATTCAAGGCTGCTACTGACTTTGAGCTGAGAATGGTTTCTCTCTGCAAAGTTATTTTATCATGCAGTGGTTGGCCTATGATACCTACTATGATTAATACAGCACAGAGATACTTACTTGTTTTGGAGTTGTCAGTAAGCAGTGAGAAAGCTTTCTGCAGTACATATAACTGCCAGTATTTAAGAAGCCATCCATTGTTTTCAAATTATCTCTTCCCATCTGTGTTCATTTGCAATGTTTTAAGCTTAATTCTACATTCGGTAAAATAAAGTGAATCTACCTTTTTGCAGCTGACTGAGTTCATAATAGTTGAAGTTATTTCTTATATAACAGCTTCCTAAAAGTATCACTTTCATAAAAAGGAAATTGTGATATTGAAAATTAGAGGATGCGCAATCTTTAAACCTCAGTCCTTACTGTGCCAGACACAGCTAGGTGAGATTTGTTTATTTCTTTCATAAAGGCCATTCTTCAGGAAGCATTTTTAGGTCTGCTAGGGCAGTGAAGATGTATACAACATCTTTAGGACTGAGAACCCCAGGGAGAAAAAAAAAATCAGTATCTCCTTTAGAGAATGCAGAAACTTTGAGAAATATGGGAGACATAGTTTTTGCATTATTTCTCATGTCTGGACAGAGTTTCCCACTTACCAGTATTTGTGGTGATGTGCAATACAATCCAGGGTTCTCATGATGTAAGTTTGCGAGTCTCATGTCTGACTCAAGTTCTCGCAGCCTACTTCAATGCAAGCACATTTGGTTCACTTGCCAAAAGATGAGGTAGAGGCAACTGAAATGCTGGCTTATGGACAATGTCTTTGATCCATCTATGTTCTGATCTGACCTGTGTCTAGTGGTGCTGTGCAATGGGCCTTTTGCGTGGGAAAGGGATTGAATGCAGGCAGCAAAGCACTGCTGTAACATCCCAGTTGCACAGGGGAGGTATGATCAAAGAGTGGGAAAGTTGAGGTGAGGCAGGACAGCACTGACTACTGGAAGAGAACAGGGATGAGAGACTGATGGTCACTGAAGCTCACTGGCCCCCACCAGGATGGTCCTCTGCAAGATGTACCCACTGAAGTTCTTGGCTGGACATGTGTTACCAGATTTTAGCCCTTTCAGTCACTTGAGCCTGAAGATACAATAAACTAGCTTGAAAATCAAACACTATTTAAAGGAACACTTTATGTGTTTTACCTAGGTCTAATATATGTTATAGTTCATGGCATTATAAATAAAAAAAGGAAAGAAAAAAGAGGGAAGAGAAAAGAAAAAAGAGGAGAGTCTTGCATAGGCACTTGACTTCTATGCACTCTTTTTTCCTATAGAATATGCCATTTAAGCTTTTTTATGGAGATCTGGAGCTCAAAAGAACTTCATCCATCATACAGTATTATATGTATAATATCACATTGTAAAAATCAAAATCAGTGAAGCATTTCTAGCAGCCAGAAAATTACCTGGGTTTGTTTGGTTTTTTTTCTTTTGGTATAAATAAATAAAATCGTAGTATGTCACATTCCAGTGGAAGGTGTACTGGGAAAAAATAATATTGGCTGCAATTTCCCTGTTCTGTGCTTTTTGGAATTCAACATGCTGCAATAGCTAAAGCTTAGCTGAACCATATGAACTTCAGGGGTACCAGGTTTTCCCAAGAATAGACAGTAGTAATTGTGGTTACCTGACTCAATTGCAGGCAATGTTTTAAATTCTGCAAAACAATAATGACAAGAAGAAAGCAAGTTTAAATTCCGCTTTTTGTGCCAGTAGCATTATATAATGAGATAAACATTGGTAATTGTGTTTAGTTCAATAACACGTTTAATTATAGTTAAGATCTCCTTTAAAGTGTATGGATTTTACTGATGCAATGTAAACAGCTGAAAGCCAATTGAAGACAGTCTCATAGAATTCTACTGTCTAATTAAAGTACAGAAACATTGCTTATCCAATTCAGGCATTTAGAGGGAAAGGTAAAGAAAAATAAAGCTGTTTGCATATTTGATACACATTTCAATTATTGCTTAATCCTAGGTAATAAAGTTTGATTTACATCAAAACAAAATACCTAGAATCTGGGAATTTAACCTCTCTTGTTATGTAGGGTAAACAAGTAATGAAGAGTCTACTACATTTCTGTATGTAATGACAGATAAGCAAGGAAATTTCCTCATATTCCCTGTGGCCCTGGTTCAGCAATATACCAATGCACATTCCTAAACATTAATCATATCAGCCGCCCTACTAAGTTGTAAAAAAATCTACCTACACACATTTTTTTTTGTTGAATTAAGGTTTAATTTCTGAAAACAAATTGCTGAAAGGAGGTAGAATTCTCATCTTATTCTGAGCAGAAAATTTCATGTCTTCTTTGCTATGGTGAAGACATTCTGCAGCAATGTGCATGCAGAAATCTCATGTTTGGCACCATATACAATTTATGTACCCAACAAGGTTTCAAAATGACAAATTGCTTATAAAAACATTACAATCTTTCTATCGAAAGTAGAGCAATATTCAAGGTATTCATTAGCATTATGAATGTTCACAAAAATACATTTTAAATTCAAAATAACAAGTAGGCTTTGGTTTTTAACAGGCAGAAAGACATTTAATCCATGATACCAAATTATTTGTCTCACCGGTTACTGTCAGGTGTCAGTTAAAAAAGAGTACTAGGTATTCATAGAGAATTACACATGATCAATCTCCTCTGGCTCTTCCTAAACTACTGAATAAAACAGGGTCCAATTCCTGGCTATTAGAAAGACAATTGCCTATAAATTTAAATGATTAAAATAATCTCTGTCTCGAGTTTGATGAAATTAAGTGCTCCAAAACAACTCCCAACCACATTCCAAAGAATATTAACATTCAGCAGTTTAGCTAATGCTGTACGTTTTTGCATGCCTCTTGTAGCCCAGTCTGCCAGCACTAATCCAGCAATCTCCTGCTCATCTTATTTCTTTGTCACTTTCCAGACTATGATGACTGCACTAACTGATGCCATGGTAAGAACAAGGGCATTACTAGGGGCAGCAGATGCCTCTTGATTTGACAAGTTGAAGTATAGCACATTTACACCAAGAATCAACCAAGAGTTCCTCCTCATAACCTGAAAGAGACTTGACTGGGAGCTACAGAGTTTTAGGGGATCATATGTTCATCCTAAAGATAAAGGCAGAGTATTTAGAGATTATAAAATGGGAAAACTTATAAAAAGACTTTTTGCACTGATGTGGTTCTAAACAGCTACATCAATCAGTTTCTACCATCTCCAATCTTGAAGGCTGTAGCTTTTTCTGTTTTGGTCAGCATCTCCCTAAGCCTTTTATATTATTCTTAGTGTAATGGTCTGTTATGGGTGCCTTCAGGGCAGTTGCTTTCAGCTACCAGTCTTTCTGAAAGGGTTTTGTGTAGCTCTTTGTCTATCACTGCCTTCAGCGGATATAGCCGGAATCTGTCTGCTTGAATCAATATTTGTCCTAGCTCTGTCTAAATTTCATCACTGTGTTCTTTTCACTGAAGCTGCCATGTGTTTGGATGGAAATCCTTGCTGTTGGTAGTGATGCCCACAATGTTGCTGGAGCTTTAAAAATGTAATCTTTTTTCCTCTTACTGCTTTGCACGTAATTGCACATGGCCTGCAGTGCTTGTAGATATTGTCAAGGATAGACAGGTATGATCACAAGATCAAACTGCATTACAGCTTATAAACTTGCAGACTAAAGAAGAATGAATTCCACATTTTCATTATTTCTGGTTATAACGCCAAATACAGACAGCAATTTTTAAGAATAATCTTAGGATTTTTCCAAAGGGGAGTTATAAAGAAAGGCTGGTTCCAAGCTGCATTTACAGGGGAGCTCATAATCAGCAGTACCATACTGAGAATTGTAAAAACAAGTTGGGGAATAGAAAATGAATGAACAGTGAGAATGAAATAAACCTCAGTGAAAGCAAATCTACTCTAAAAGATACTTGTTTTCCCAGTGAAATGGGAGATATCCATGATTTGTTGGGCCAGACACTGAGTGGCTTATCCAAACATGGAACTGGTTTTGGAAGTGCTCCGTGTACATCCATGAACAGAAAAAATTCTTTACCTCAGGAAACAGAAGCAGCTGAATTTAGGCATCCAAGAACTATCAAATTCAGAAGTAATCAGGGTCCTAAGATCTGGATCAGTTTTGCTGTCAGTAACTGATGCAACAATTCCCTGACCAGCTTTTCAAGTTGCCTTTTTACTTTTCTGGGTTCCAATAATCAGTGTGCTCCCAGAACGATAGAGTCAAAGGTGAAGCCAATGTTTATTACTGTCAAACACTTTTAAAACTGTAATTCAGAAGACAGTACCAAAATAAATATCAGTGATTAGCTGTGACCAGTGGCTAGTAAACTTAAAGTGATTAATAATGATACTTGTCATTATTGTACTCAGTAAAACAATATAGGCCAAATACATCAAGATGAGAAATTCTAATTCTGCACCTTTTCATAAGAAGAAAAAGCTTTTTTAAAATTGTAGGGTTTTTTTGGCATCACATTTCAAATTAGAGAAAAATCCCACCTCAGTGAAAAGCCTCGGATCCTCAAGCTTAAATCTGAGGACTATTAAGAAACTGTTAAAAATTCTTGGAAGAAAAACCCACCTCTTTATTTAATGGTGGTAAAAATGTATGGGCATTTCCTAAAACCTCTGTTACTCATCTCAGACCTCAGTGGCAGTGCAGTTAGAAGAATTATGGAACATATATAGAGAATCTCTTCAGGTAGCTTCTGTACAAGGAATGCATTTTAGTTTTTTGCCCTTGTCTTTGACAGAAGGAAAAAAAGCATAATTTTAAATTCTAGTGATAAATAGGAAACCTTGAAATACTATGAAAGCTATTCTGATGCAGGAGAGAAAATCCTAGAAGAATCCTGCTGTGTTGAGATAATTAAGACATTCATCAACTCCCTGGATAGCGTGAAACTAACATTCATAAATCTGTAATGCTGGTTCTTACTTCTTTTTGCTTTAGTGATAATAAAGCCTTATCATGGTCATGCTCATACCTCCTGCCCCCACTCAGCTGCCATCTACAGCACTAATGTACCTACAGTACAAAGACTGGTGAGTGTCAAATGTTAAGCAACTGCAAGCCGTTGGAATAACACATTGAGGCTTAGAGCCTGAAGAATGCCTGAGTGCACAGCTCCACTCTAGCAGACTATGCCAGTATTCATGATTTATTGTTGTTTGCTGCTTTGTTAGTGCTCCGTGTCTAACCTAGCAGCTTCGTCTGGAACTATCTCGATTGAAATCCCTCTGCCATCCTCAGCTGCCCCATAGTGTTTCAGGTCTTGGTCTTGGCAGAGGAGAAATGATCTGGTTCCAGACAGCAGTGAAGCAGGTGTCCTGTTCTCACTGTGCTCAGTCTCTAATGGGGACATGCTGTGCTCAACCCACAGGCAGCTCCTTTCAGGAAGAGTAATTAAGGGCCATTTCCCTCCACCTTTTCCTATTAGTCCCAACAGATTATTTATCTTACAGACCATTCTGCCTGCAATACCTTTATTCTTTGTGTAGCCTGTGCTGGTTTCACCTTGTGTATCATCCCAAGTGTAGGAGGCTGCAGTCTTAAAATTCAAGTATTTTTGTGTTGTGAACATATTCACATCCATAACTGGATGGCTTAATACATGTTTCTGGTAATTTTTCCCAGTGTGTCTGTTTAGAGCTTCAGGTTAATATGCAGGTAAGTGCAGTTAAGAGAAAGGAAAAAAGGGAAATGCACTGATTTTCTCACCAAAACTATCAATGTACATATTGACAGTCACAAGTGTTCAAAGACTAAGATCGTGTGCCACTTACTCCACTTCCAAGTGCAAAACAAGAGAAAGGGTCCTGACTAATATAGTCCCATAGAACAGTGTTCTGGCATGGAGGTTGTTCTATTGGCAGCATACTGAAACAAAGGCAGTTGTGTAGGGAAGGTATGCCTTGAAAGCTGGGAAGAAGAAAATGAAAGGAAAGAAGAAAGTCAGTGTCTGCATAAGAGGAAAAATACCCCAAGATACAGTGCAACATAGGGAACGTTATGATGAAGGGGGGTGGCTCTTGAAAGCTATGAAGGGAGTAAGCAGAGGTAAAGTGGTAGTGACTATGAGAAAAAGGGACCTTGGCATTCTTTTAGGGAAAGTGAAGTAGTAGAAGGGGAAGAGTCAGAATTCCTGAATTTAGGAGAACAAATTTTTAAACTGATTTTATTTTTCCTATAGTTCTAGAATTCTAATCTGACGTCTTTTAACTTAGCCATCACTACTTTATCTTAGTGAAGAAAGTGTGAATGCACATGCTACCCATAGCACGTTCCCAACCATTTACCACAGTCACTGACTAAGGGTGTGACAAACTGGGTGTGTAATTGGTGCAGATTTCATTATTCTCTATTCTAGTGTGGCTAGTAAGTCTTGTCTTTGAAGATACTGAAAGAAAGGTTGTAGTTCTCTTGCTTGGGTTGAGAATACTTGCATTCAAGTCTTTTGCATAATCTCTCTTACTTTCCATGATGACTAAGTGTATATTCCAACTCTGCCCTACAGAGAGGAAAGGCACAGTTGTGCCATTCATGGGTTGTAAGCCCCAGTGCAGGAGGTAAGCAGCATCTCCCATTTGCTGACTTTAACTCTAAAAATTATCCTATATTTCCTGATAAGAAGGTGCTTATCTCCCCTACAGCAGAGAACCTTGAACTCTGAAAACTGTTTCAAGACTGCCTAGAGGGTCACTTGATGGTCTATAAGGACACCAGACTAACAGTCCTGGGAGGTAAAAGGAGAGTAGCAGTCAGGGGATAGGTGCTAGATGAGGAAGCAAGCATTCTCTGCCCTTTACTTATCATGCTTTAATGGCAAAGAAGAGCATCAAGTCCCAGAGGAGGACTTGGAGGTGATCCTTGTCATCTGAAAGATTTTCATCCACTGTTGGTCACTGTACCAGAGTCACAATGCAGTCTTCTGTAGTCACATCTTACAGGTCCAGAGCATGTCAGCTGCAGGAAGAACAGTAGCAACAGCTGCCTTTTCTTACAGCCATCATGTGCCTCGTAGTTATACAGACTCTTACCCAGGCAGTTGAACCAAAACCTTTAGTCTGCTTTCTTCGTGTAGCTCCCTATATTCTAAATTTAGCAGATAAGAATGTAAAGGAGCAGCATAAAAATGCCTTACTGATACAAAATCCCCAAACATGTTGGTTGTTATACTCTCTGGTACTTAGATAGTATAGGGTTTCTCATTTCCCTTTCTTTGTCTAGGACAAAATGCTTGTGAGGAGCCCCATGACTGTGAAATAGTCACAATGTCATGATGCTCTTTCTAACCCTTAAACTTCTTCTCTTTAAGGGTCATGGGTCAGAGCATCTGGGTCATCCCTGCTTATTGTGTTCTGATGTACTGGCATTGACCTGACCATGCTCCACGTAAGCCAGGTCCCCAGCCCTTTTCACAGGCTGGATATGGCAGGTCTGTCTCCCTGATATCTCAGGGAATGCCACACACTCACATGGAAACATGAGGTCATCTAACGTGGCCTGAAACATCTAAGTGGTGATAGTGAGAAAGGTAGGCAAAAATGAGGTTTGCACTTTCTCCAAAGGAAATCTAAAAGCCAGGGTGTTTCTCAAATCTTTTAGCACTGCAATCCACTCTTAACACAAAGTATCAAACGCCTACATTTTTCTCAACGGTTTCAATACAATCACCCGAGTTCATAATAGATCAGTTCTTCTCGCACAGGAGAGTGAAAGTCCACTATTAGATTCTGTTTCTCCTGAAGGAAATGAGATATCACCGGCAGGTAAAGGTATGTAACTGTTCCCTGGATAAAATAAATATCTGCAGACACCATTTAGTATTTTTCTCATTCTCCACTCCTGGGAAAAAAGATCTACTGCAGGCTTAGGGAATTGATCTGCTGTTCACTGATGCTGCCTAACAGTTGGCAAGTCTCTTTGAGTTCTTTTACAGCCCACAGTTTGAGAAACATTGATCTATGGGACCTAACTAGAAGCTTCCATAGAGCAGTTAATGACTGGGGAAGAGAGAACATTTAAGTGCACTTAATTTAACTCAGCTGAAGGTTCAACTGCAATGAATAATCAAATAATACCTAGTTTGAATAGCAGCACTATTGCAAACTCTAGTCAAAATAGGATTTCCAAGGAATTTGTTTCTAATGATGGATGAAAGTTTTGAATAATACAGAGAGAAATGATGACTATTAAACAGTCTTGGAGTTTTCCATTTTCTATGCATAAGACATAGAAACTAAATTGCTACCTTCTCAGCTCCTATTTTAATGACTAATGCTATGCTATTTCCCAGTTGTCAGATCACAGTCAAAAGGAATACAAGCAGTGACATAAAAACAAAAATAATTTTACATATCTTTCCCTCCCCAGAACACTGAAAATTTAATTCCATTATCATCACAGTGATGCAGAAGTATCATGACTATCAAATAAGAGATTGTGATCCCTTCTGTATTTATGATGGAGATCTTCCCAAAAGCTACCGGGAAATTTTCTCATTGCTAATAGGTACTTCGATTTTCAAAGCTCTACCAACCTCAAAATATCTAGTTTATCTTACTCCCATAACTACATTACTTCTCTTGAGAAAATGGGCTTATTGATACAAACTCTTATCAGTTACCAAAGTACAATATGCAGTAAAGTACATGAGGAGAATGTGTGAAACTTACCCACAATCACTTTCTCTAAGGCATTAATGGGACTTTAAAATAGGATTGCCAAGGAGCAGTTTGATAAAACTTATTGGTTTAATATGTATTTTTATTTGCAGAAGAGCTACCTAAGACTTGGGATACAGGTGTGTCTTTTAACACTGATGTCAAAGTGCCTGATTACAAACATGTTAATTGATTTTAGAATTAATTTACATTAACTAGGTTACTTTGTATGTTTTAAGGTGAGCACAACTTAAACACTTTACTTAAACACTAGGCAAACTTGCAAGTTTGTAAATTCCAACCTAGCTCTGGATGCTAATTGAACTTTTATATTTTCACCCTGTTGTTAATTAAGAACTTTGCTCTGAAACTCACTGTTGTTGCCCATAGAGAAAATTTTTGGGTTTTGTTTTTTAATAATAAATATCAATATAACATGAAAAGCATTTGATGGTTTGTCTTAAACACAAGAGAAATGGCTTAGGTTCATGAAGTAATGAAAGCTGTCATTTTTTAAAACTATTGATTTGTTACTCTGAAATGTGTATGAAAGTATTTTCAGCATTTTGTGACAAGACAACAATGATATTACACCAAGCCAACCTATAGCATCTGAAGTTACATGCAAGTATAAGCTCTTTGATAATATAATAACCTGATGTTCCACTACCTCTGAAGTGATATACATGCAATGTAGGCCAATGCATTGAAGCACCTCTGTTACGCATTATGGGAAAAAGTGAACATCACATATTTCAGGCTACTTTGCAGATAAAAATGGTTGTGCCTTTATATATATCTGCCTCTGAATTGAATGCCTCCACATAAAAAGAGAAAGTTGTTCCCTCTGTGTACAAACCCAGGAGCTAGGGAAACAGAACAAAACTCTCATGATCCAAGAGGAGGTGGTCAGAGCCTTGCTTGCCCAACTAGACACCCACAAGTCTATGGGGCCAGATGGGATCCACCCGAGAGTATTGAAGGAGCTGACAGATGTGCTGGCCAAACCCCTTTCCATCATCTTCCAACTGTCCTGGCTGACTGGGGCAGTTCCACTGGACTGGAGGCTGGCTGATGTTGTGCCCATCTACAAGAAGGGTCACAGGGAGGATCCAGGGAACTACAGGCCTGTCAGTCTGTTAGCCTATTAGTCTTTATAGGCATCCCTCGCTGTTATCAGATGAGAAGCACAGCAGGCTGGCTGGAACTCACATGTGTAAAGAGCAGGTAACATCATGCCATCCTCATTGTTAGCCTGGGCACAACGCAGCTCATCTCACAGTTCTGCAAGCCCACTGACAAAGATCCTCAGCAGCACAGCCTAGCCCAGAAGTTGGGCTCGGTTCCATTGTCAGTATTTTATGACCATATAAGACATAATCAAGATGACAATGGAAGGCAGAGAAAAAAGCAGTAGAAACTATTGCTATTGATCACATATTATGTACAAGTACAGCAAAATATAATAATCTGTAAGTGTTCTGGTATTTTGCACTGAAGATAAATATGCCTGCCTGCTAATTTGCACAAAAAAACCCCCAAAACAATCCATTGAACAATTCCTTGGCAAGGTGCTCTTCACTTTTGCTTGAGAGGAAGGATCTTGACAGATATTTCTTCCTTCTTTTTTTCTGTGGAGGAGGGGGTAATGTGTTTTATTGTGTTGATTCTATGCTACTGACCTGGTGAATGACTTTAGCTTCTATACATACATGGCTAACATATGATAAGCCTTATCAATTGAAGGCAAGAAAATGAAATCATCTTAGCTTCCAGTCACTTTCCTAGCTTCGTATCAAAAAATTTGGCAACAAAATTTCCATTTCAACAAGCCTATAAGACATATAGAAATCCTAAAAGACATATAGAAATCCTATAAAACATATAGAAATCCTATAAAACAGTGGAAGACACTTTGCCTTCAGTAAAATCGAAGCTTTAAAGTTTACACTGCAAATGAACAAGAGGTCTATCTATAAGCCTGTGCAGAGGTGTGAACTTGTTTTAAGTTTATATATATTTGTATACAATTATGGCGATGTTACATCTATCTAGTGAACTTAGTGATGATGTCATCATAAACATATTACACACGTACTGTACCTAAGCAGCAAGTTTTCTTCTGCATTGCACTCTATGTAGAATGCAAGGCATTGCTTATATTTGTGACCCCAATATACATGGTTGGCACTCATTTCTGGATCATACAAGTTTTATGGATCCTCTGTACTCCATAGGATGGAAAAAATGGTTGTTTACATCTTAATTGGTATCTTACTGTAGTATTCTTCTGTACAGCAGCAGCCAGGACCCTCAGAAGGATCCATATTAGGCCAAAAACAGTTCCATCTGTTCCCCTTTACAAATGTAAGAGATGAAGGGAACCAGCACGATACAGTATAAATAGTACAGATTACAGGTGTCCCAGATGCTGAAGCAATTTCAGCTTGCAAATCCTCTCCTTTTATAATTCTAAAAGGCAGCCATCCACTTAGATAGTAGTTGCAGCTGACACCATGTCTTTCTTCTTCATTTGGATAAGCTAGCAGATAAAGGCAGAGTAGTAAGTCATGGCAACAAGGGGGGGAAACATAATGTACTGTATTGCAGGAATCTGTCCTTGTCAGCCTGGCACCATCACTGTTATTATAGGTATCTGAAACCATGCTAGCGGAAGAAAGTCTGTAGCACAGTAGATAAAGGATGAGGATACAGGCATAATTCTACATCAACAAGTTTTCCTGACTTCTACTTAACAAAGAGAAGAGATCAAAGCATCCTATAAGTAGTAAAGTGATCCTAAATCCAAGTAAATCCTCAGTTGTGAATGAGGAGCTGGACATCATATAGATTCACGCAAAAGAGGAAGGATGCTGCTTCTTTACTTGAGGCTGCTATCTCTACCACAGAGAGAGAAGCAGAAGGTTATCAGCCCAGCTTCAAGCAGCTCTGGGTAAAAATACACAAGAAGAGCAAATCATTGCCATGGTGTTGCTAATTTATCATGGTGAGGGTCTAATTAGCACATGCTTTTTTTCAAACTGTTGGCTTGAAATGGGAATAACAAGTCAGATATGATTGTGCAAACTGTGTGGCAATGGGTAAGCAAAAGAGGCTCAGCTCAGTACTTTCTCACATGCGCTGGGAGAAAATGCCAAGTGCATTTTTAACAAAATGTGTAGCTGCAGCCTGAGTCATACTGAGAGGAAGGATCCTAGGAATATTACCATGGCACTGTAAGGGACCTATTTGACAAATGGCTGAGTTTTCTAGCACAACCTACATTTCTCTAAAAGGGAAATGCATCAGGAGCTCATGGCATCCTGCATGTTGTGGCTGCTAACAGATCATGGAAAGAGGACAAATTGCTGCTTAAGTACTTGTTCTTAATGGTGGAAAGATCACTTACTCATGAAAATGCAGAATGAAATTGGCTTTATATCATTGGATTTGATAGCACATAATGTCATTCACAATCCCTGATTGTGCAATGAGATGACCTAATGCATATTCCCCCTCCATCCGTCTTTAAGCAGATAATACTGGGCTGAACCACTTGCATGACCTGAGGTGTCCAAGGCTTATCCCTCCAGCATGTGGGGGAGAGCATTTCTCAGGACTCATACAGTGACTCAGGCCAGTTAGGAGATCTGATTCCTATGGGAAGATGAGATTGTTAGTCCTCATGTTGTCAGGTTTCCAGAGGGCATAGGTGTCATGAGATCAGATGATAAGGCTAGCAAGAGAACTAGTAAATATCTCTTAAAGGTCCATGAGACCTTGTGTGACAACTGAGGAGGAGCACTTTTACTAAATGTAGTGAAAAATCAGAGGATGGGAATGCAAATACTGCAAATGACTCCAGGCTGTGTGTGTCAGGATGGATATCTGCATGACTCAGTGCTCTCCAGGCATGCTTTTTGGAAGAGAGAGAAATGACTTGACAGTCCCAGAGGCTTCAATTACAGCTTACCAGCAGGTGATTTCTGCACCCCAAAGCGATTAGCTAATGATTGGCAGAAGTCAGTGTGGCAAGAACATAATTATCACAGTCCTCATGACATACTTAGGTACCTGGAACACAATGAGGTGATGGCAATGGGAGACCATCAGCTCTTGCCAGAGAGCACTGAATGTCAGTGTTCTGCTTCAGAAAAATTGTGCTCACAGCTGTTTAGAGGTGGAACATATGACAACATATATACTGTCTCTGCAGCCCAGAACAGTATATTTACATGTTGTCTTACTTAATCTCAGCACAGCTAGAGAAGGTGAGAACTTCCAGAAGCTGAACTTCTGTTGAACAGAACTGTCTGTGCATACTTCAGTATTGCTTTAACCTGCATGGTCTCCACTGATTTGATAGCATTTAACACTGGATTAACTGGTTGTATTCAGTAAAGGAATTCAGAAACAAGCAGCTTGGTTCAACTGGAAAAAAAATACATTCACAATGAAGATCCTCATTTCTCTCTGTAGACATCTTTGTTTGTTACTTATTCATTTTATTTTTTTAAAAAATACTCTAGGAGTCATGGGAAGATTGCTTATTTACACTGTTTTTAACTTTTTAATTAAAGCAATATTTTATTAGCTTTATAACCACACTCCTCCGAAGTACAACCCACATAATCAAAGCACTCTCATCAGTTCTCTAACACCATTTAATGAACAACACATGGTTAAAGGCAAGGGAATACTTCACATGATGCGAGGGCTATGAGTACAACAGAACCCCTATAAGCTAAATCTGTGATCTGAATGTCACATGCACATGCATGTACACACTCCTGTTTTTATAGAAAGGGATCATTACACACTCACTACATGCAGCCTGTCAAACAAACAAAGTTTTTGTTGCAAGTCAATGAGTAGCGTGGTTCTGTTCTAGTAGCCACCACACCCAACATCCCCATTACATGGTCGTCCATTGGTCAGCTGTGATAATAGCAGAATTTTAGAAGTACGTTTTCTACCACCATCATAAAATGAAATGTATTTAATTTCTCCGGTAAATATAACTCTTAATTGAACTTAGGGTTTTTGTCTTAACACCAGTCCTATTAATTGGAGAAGTACATTTACTGGGAGAATCCCAAACTGAGTATGCAGCTAGCTGTACAGCTACTGTGTGTCTCTTTGCCCTCAGGAGTTTAAACTTCTTCCATACAAAAGAAGGTGATTGCTGAGAACTGTACATAAGTGCCAAGATGAGCAGTTTCACTAGTCTTACTGTTTGAAAACGTAATATAAATAGCGATTTTTGGTCTTTAAACAAGAGGCAAGTAATGTGTTTTCTGCAAGGCAATTGCACCTTACATTTTCATGCAAGACTTCCAGCACAAAGGATTGCAGAACAGAGATCATTTAGTCTCTAATGAGACAACCAATTCCAAGTGTTTCCAAAAGCTTTATTCCTTACAAAAAATAAAGCCTACAGATGTAGCAAACAACATTTGATAATTATGCACAAACGTAGTTGGCCAGATAAACACTGCTGTCTTGTATCTGGCCAATTCTCAAACATAGATCTTAAAAGCTGTAGCTAAAAGACTCACTCTGTCAAGGGATACTAACTTCTTATTAAACAGTGGAGCTAGCAAATTCTAAAGCCCAGAGAAACCAAGCGAAGGATTACTTTTTTGCTTATTACACTTTTTATTATCTCTCCAGTAAGATGGGTATTATGTAAAAGATGAGAACAAAAATCCATTCATCCTTGAGTGGAATTGTTCAGAAACCTAGCTGAGCCAATTTAGATGATGACACTTTTCCTGCCGTTGTTTCGTCCTGGATACCAGAGATGATGTTTTTATGAAGATTTTCTAAAAGTTATCTGAAGAAATCTTTAGAAAGGTGGTGTCTACATGCTCTCCTTGAATGCACCTATAATCCACTTCCTTGCAATTTCGGCAAAATAAATAGGTGTAAAAACTGTATTTCCTCCATTCACCTGTTTGCATTTCATGCCTGTTGTTAATAAATCAAAGCAGAGCGCAAGAAATCAAATTATATGCAAAAACATGAAAAAGCAGGAAAAATGAGACCATGTACTGCACAGAAAGGGAAGCAAGCTTGTCTGAGTCAAGCCCTTAGGAAGACCTCACCCCTGCTATTATTAGTGGAGTATTAGGATGCATACTCCGACTCTGTATGATCACAGTTTGTCATGAATGAGAGCAGAGTGCACACATGTGAGAAGAGAAAATCAGATGAGCCATAAATAGCAACTCCTTGTTTCCCAAACAAAGTGTACTCCCCTTACACAAAAGTACCTTATCTTTGCAACAGTTTCACCTTCCAAAAACTGGTGGTCAGTGAGATCATCTGAAAGGACCTCAGTGCTAGGAAATGAAGATATTGAACAAGTTCTGTCATGAAAAAGCTGGCATTTTTTTGGAAAGGGAACTATTACCTGTTTCTCCTGAACTTGTGACTATTGCTTAGATTAGGGTCCCAGTGGGGATGAAATCTCTGGATCCCCAACCACTAGTGGGGAATTCAACGATTTGCAGGAGGCATCACAAGTATGGCATATTTTAAAGTGTGCCACCACGTAAGCTTATCAGACAATACTGACCCAGAGGGAATGCAAGTGGGCAGAGATCAAAGCAGTATTAAAGAAATGCAGAGAGACATATGAAAGTGTAGATAGTATAGTTGCATTTTAAAAATCTTTATCAGATATTCTGCCTTAGCAGGGATATACTAATGCAGATAAAAACCAACCCAGGTAGGAGTGACAGTGTATCTGCACTGGAAAAAATGGTTCTCCTTTTTCCTGAGTAAAGTATATTTAACTTGATTCTCAGATAAACTCTGTTTTCGTCAAGATACTTGCAAATAGTCCTACCTCAAATATATCTTAGCAACCAAAATGTAAAAAAATTAGCAAAAATACATAAGATAACCACATGGTCATCAAGTAAATCAACAAACCCAGCTTCTGAGATATTTCTGTTCTAAAATGTTTGTCAGTAACCATTCTGTGGTTACTCTGCCACATAAAAACTAAGATGACTTGCCCTGCTCTAGAAATGTCAGTGTGTAGTAGCACTATGTGTCACTACAAATAAATTAGGAGATAGTGATAAACACACTAGAATTTAACCCCTTTTCAGGCAACTTTGTATTAGGTCTGCCATATTATTTTATTGGCTTGGACAACACCTTTCTTCTAATTCATACCACCAGATGAAACAAAAATGTGATTATTCATATCAATTTTCTTCTGTCCCAATAATGTAAGCAAAGTTTCCCAAATTAAAGTTTATAACATTGTTCACATTTAATATTGAAGAAGTGGAACTCATTTCATTCAACAATCATTTTGCATAAGCTGTTCAATGAGTCTGCCCATACACATATTACATCGAAGTGCATAATATGTATGTAAAGTAAACACAAAATAAAGACATTTTTCATCTTTGATGTGGAAATACAGCACTTGGAGCAATGCAAAAAACTTTGAGATTTGAGATTTCTTATTAATTTTACACTTTTATCCTCATTTTTTGCTTATTTGGCAAGATATAATTGTGGGATTCTGAAATAATCAATGTAATTCAACACAGGCAAAAATTTAGAACTCTTTATTCATGTTTGGTAAGAGAAAATACATTTATTTCACAGTGACACACACACTACAATATAAACTGTGTATTTTTAATTCTTCAATTCCAACACAAGTTATAAAACATAAAAGCAGATATTACAGTTTTGAAAATAATTAAAACCTGGTGCAAGAAAGTCCCACTGAAATTAATAGGAATTCTAGATATTTGTTATGTATGGTTCTAAAAGTAACATGTAAAACAAGAGAGATTAAAGGTGAAATAAAATGGTGCAAACTGAATAAAGACTAAAGAGGAAACAGCAGTTTAGAAATCATGTTCTGTACATTTGAAATAAAATTCTAAAGCAGGCTGTTTAAACTTTTAAAGAAAAAGTTCCCTATATAGAAAGTTTGAGGTAAGTATCCCCCATTTCAATGGGAAACAAGAGCATTTCAGATCTCTGAAACTAAAAGAATAGGAAAAAGGGTCACTTTACTTTTTCCTTTTAAGGAAACATGCAGTAAAATGAAGCAACAATATTTATCACTGAGTTTAGCTACTAATCATCAGTTTGATCCAACAACAGGTAACAGCTGCTGGTCCATTTATTTGTACCCTGAAGTGAAGTGAATTCAGAGTGATTTTAATCTAGCAAGAGCAACAGCAGCAAAAAAATGGATTTCTGTATAATGCTGGAAATAATTAGCATGAATCTCCAAACAACATTTTTTCAACATTGTATCAGCAGATGCAAAGTACTTGGGGGAATTTTCCCAGCTTACCTAAAAAATGCTATGTTTTTAATTTTCAGCTTGAGTAAAAGCAGCTATTTCCTCTGGAATTGTAAATCATATATACTTCTTGCCATACCAGTTTTATCATAGAAAAAAACCCAAATTATAAAAATACAAAGTCATATGCATGTAGAATGATATGTCTCATGTATTCTACTAAATAAAATGTGAAAATGACCTTGTCGCCATTTGGAAAGTAAACTGCCAACAGGTAAGCTCAGAATAAGTACACAGGTAACTTTGTGTAAGAGCATGGTAGCTGCAATTGGAAGGGTATCCATTGTTTATGTTCCAAAAGAAACCTCTGACCTCTTAATGCTTCTCAGATTATTTAGGATATTTTCTTTTCCTCTGGAAAAGATTGCACCTCTCGTTTTTTTTTATACAGGTGATACATGATGTAACATGCAATTACATAGGATTACACTCAGTGTCACTTCATACGCCATAGATGTTTTAAGCAAATCTACAGCAGAGCAGGAGTGATGCTTCAATGTCTAATTCCAGTACAAGAAAGTATCATGAAAATAAAAATTTAAGTACTAACCTATGTGTACTACAGATAGCATCCTTACTCAAATGACATTTATGTCTTTTTTAATCATGAATATGACAGGAGCCAGGAAGCTTATGGTCCTGTTGTCTGACTCAGGAGTGCACAGATGTTTTTAGAGTGGAAACCTAAATTAGGAACAATTGCTTCATTAGACTCTATCATCATGTAATGAGTAGAGGACCTCTTTATTCTTGAAAAAGTGAGGGATCTCACTGCCCAGCTTCCTTGCTTTAGCCTACAACATCACTTTAGGCAACTTTGAATAGACTGCAGTAAGTAGTTGAGATTCTTATTGAAGAAAGAAATAAATAGATCAATGGATGCTTTAACCACATAGCAGGATTAAATCAATATATTAAAAAACCTTATCCTCTGTCCCTAACTCATCTATTTATCTGAGAAAGACAATAGATGCTCTCACCATTTTTATATGAAAGGTGCTATTAGGAAGTCCAGTATTTCCTGTCTGGTCATTCTTTCAACAACACTGGAGGAAAGATTGCTCTCCTTTGCCTGTAAAATGCACAGGCATATAGTCAGAGAAATAATTTTTTATCTTGCTTTGTTATTTTCACCAGGGGCAGAGTTACTCAAAAGATATCCATGAAAAAACCCTGTCCAATTCAATCTTATCTTTTTCCAAATTAACAGCTCACAGACTTTTACTCCATTGTCCTCTGTTTTTCTAATATTATTTGATATTTACTGTATGGTTGCTGTGCAATTTTCTAATTACATTAATCAGCAATTCTATTGAGTGCTCTTCTTTTGCAATCTAAAATTTTTCTCATTTCTTCTTTTTTGTATTCTGTTGATTTGTTAGTATAGCCACACAGCAGCATGGGTCATCTGAAGGCATATCATAACAGACACATTAACTGTACATCAGTAATTTGAACTGAAGCTAACAAATATATGCATTGCATTGCTTCCATTCTTGAGGTAAAGTATTCTGTTTTCCTAGAGGGGAAACTAAAATTGCAGTAGCAATTTAGATGAGACCGAAGCTAGTTTTCTCACTTTAGTATCTGTCTTCAGAAATCCACTACCTACCTTAGCTGACCTGTATCTCTTGTTTCAATGGACACAAGCTGAATTTCTTTCAGAAGAAAGTGACTGGGAATTTCAGAAGCCTTTCAGTTCCAACACCAATGCCACACATCTGTGTATGGGCCACATCACTAGAAGCCATGCAGTGACGACAATGCTTTGAAATGAACATGAAGAAGAGCTTCAGTGATTGGGAGACCAGTACCAGCTAGTAGCTAGCTGGCTGGACCAGGCTACCAACCATCACATTTTGGACTTCAGGGAGCTGATCTTGGCAAAGAGGAGTGCAATCACTGCTACTCCAAACTCTATCTGGACAACGATATGCAAACAAATCCATGAGACACAAGGTAGAACTTTGCATACTACCTCCTAAATTCTTCTCTTATTATTGATGTCATACAGAGGGACCTGGACAGTCTGGACAAGTGGGCCTGCAAGAACTTCATGAGGTTCAAGAAGGCCAAGTGCAAGGTCCCACACCTGGGTTGGGGCAATCCCCCTTACCAGTACACTGTGCGGGATGACATGATTGAGACCTGCCCTGTGGAGGACTTTGGGGTGCTGTTCGATGAGAAGTTTGACATGAGCTGGAAATGTGCACTCACAGCCCAGAAGGCCAACTGTATCCTGGACTGCATCAAAAGCAGTGTGGTGAGGGAGGGGTGAGGTGATACTGGCCCTCTATTCCTCTCTTGTGAGACAACATCTGGAGTACTGTGTCCAGTTCTGGAATACTCAATGTAAGAAAGATATGGAGCTGTTGGAACGGGTCCAGAGGAGGGTTACAAAGATGATCAGATGGCTGAAGCATCTTCCATACAAGGACAGACTGAGAGAGTTGGGCTTGTTCAGCCTGGAGAAGAGAAGGCTCAGAGGTGATCTTATAGCCACCTTCTAGTACCTGAAAGGGGCCTACAGGAATGCTGGAGAGTGGCTGTTCATAAAGGCTTGTGGTGATAGGATAAGGTGTAACAGGTATAAACTGGAGAGGGGAAGATTTAGACTAGACATTAGGAAGAATTTCTTCACCATGACAGTGGTGAGGCACTGGAACAGGTTTCCAAGGGAATTTGTGGATGCCCCATCCCTGGAGGTGTTCAAGGCCAGCTTAGATGGGGCCTTGGGAATCCTGATCTAGTGGAAGGTGTCCCTGCCCATGTCCCTTCCAACCAAAAGTATTCTATAATTCTATGACGGGTGAATCTTACCCACACTGACAGGCAGAGCAAAATCAGACGGACCCCTTGCAACTCAATATAGTGTATCTGTACTTGTAGAGCTACACTTAACAGGAAGGTGTTAGTCTTGCATTCAGCAACATTAGTTCTATCATCTAACCTCTTCACTGAGCAGTCAGACTGTGCAACTTTATCAGTTCCACAGCTTGAATATTGGTGGCAAAATCCTGCATGATAAAAAAAAAAAAAGAAAAAAAAATGCAGCTTTACTACCTCCTGATAAAAAATACATGTATAGTACAATGCCTGCATCTGGCTCCACATGTGACATGGCAGACACAAGGCTGAAGGCTCTCTGGAGTAGTTAGAGCCCCACAGTCCAAAAGTAGTATAGTATTATCTATACTAGTGAACAGAAATATTTCCTGAAGAGTGAAGTATGTCTGTGAATGTCAGCGGAAAAGTATTAGCTTTACTGGTGTAAGTTTTTCCAGAGAAACAACTTGCTAGAATATTCATGTTCTAGCTCTAGGAAATGTTCCTGGTCATGCTTAATTTAGTAGAATGGGCATAGCCTCAAAGGGTATTTTAATAATTAACTTGTTTCCTTCTATCTTACCCTCCAGTACCTTACTTTCCATGCTTTGTCTTCAGTACAAACCAACCTTGGACTGTGAGATGACAGTGGAAAGTATGATCTGAGTAAAGTAAATGCAAAGGAAAGTAAGAGCTTTCATAGTAGTTGTGGTTATCAGTAAACAATACCATGTATGAGGTTTCAGCATAATAAGAAAGTGGTCTAGGCTTATGCAATTATACTACCATGGGAGTTTATTAGTACAATCAAGCTGCCAGCAAAACATGCTATGCAGAATAGATGTGGTCAGGCAACATTCAAAACCAAAGCAGTATTATCCCAACATTAACAGAGGCATAAAGAGCTTATCAGAAATGGCTTTCAGATTGTGTTTCAATTGCTTTCAGCATATTGCTAGGGCAGACACTTCAGTGTCTTATTACATCCTGTACGTGGTTTTGTTCTGCGATGCTCACCACAACCCAGATTCAAAGTTAACTAAATTTATCTTCTGCAAATCTTCTGAGATAGTATGCTCTCTCTTACATTTTCAAATCAGTGTGCAAAGTGAGAGTCAACAATGTGTAGCAAACAAACTTAGTTACAGGAAAACCTCAAGAAGTCAGTGACTTTCATAATGCTGCACAGAGATGTAGCAACATCAAGAAAATAATCAGCTGTAGCAACATCAAGGAAACATTTAGGAAGGTAAACAGAGGAAACACATTCTCCTGAATTGTCCACAAGCAAGAAAATAGGATTCAGAGTTCTGGTCCAGCGGCCATTCATAAGGGTCATGTTTTATTTCCAATTGAAAGACAATACTCTCCTCTGGCACACCCCTTTATTTATAGGAAAATAAACGACTTTTCACTGAGGACAATTATTGACACTGAGCCATCTCATTCCGATTTCCTTGTAAACCATAATTTTCCATTTACAGGTACTCAATCACTTTACAAATCCTTATTCTCTGATAGTAATAATGCAAATAATTCTGTATCTGGACAAAAAAGTTTTATCAGTTGCACTAATAGAACTATGGCCCATTCTAGAAGGCTCCTTTTATTCTTATCAGTGGTGGAAGAAATGATCTGGGTGATGAAAAGGAAATAATTCTAACAACTAGAGGCTGACATAAATATTAGAATTTTAATAATGACTTTCACACGTAATTTCTGAACTGGTCAAAATGAAAGAAGGTGACAGAGCTATAGATTTTTTTGTTATATTCAGTGAAGGATAGCAAAAATTAAAAAAAGAAAAAGAAAAACATCTTTTCCTTCCAAGGTAAATCAAATAAAATTGTGTAGCTGACTTTGGTTGCTCTTGTCACTTAACAGGTCAAAGTTGCTAGTAACAGTCAGCTGCACCGACTGACGTATTTGCAAGTGGTGACAATAACCTTATTTGAAAGATAATAAGAAGTTCAAGAGGAATTTCTCTAAGATTATTTTTTTTTCATTTTTACAGTCTCCACATCTGAAGAAAGTTTCAGTAAGTATGTTATGAAGGTGTTGTGAAAACAGAGTATAAAATCTTGCCACAAGATGCCAAGTGTTTTCCTGAGTCAATTTTCAGATTTCATGATGTATAGCATTTATAAAAGTCCTGGTTCATAAGCATAAACTTCACACTAAAAGTGTTGACTAGAAATGAAAATTGGAAGTTTCAATCAAGTCTAGAATTAATTCAAATTTACAAGCAATTTTATGTGGATGTCATCAAATGGGACTAATGCAGGCTCTTGTTTTGATCAAAGCATCCTTAAATGCTTACCCAGCTGCAAAACCAGTCTCTGCACAAGTCATGTTTGGAATATAGCAAAAATATTTCACCTTGGTTCTAATATTTCTAATATTTCTATGAATATTAGTTTGATTGTGATTGTTGCAGGGAAATAACTGACTTACTGTTTTTTTTCAAGAGGACTAAATTGGCACTTTTTTTGTCAAAAAAAAAGAGTCTTATTTTTTCATTACCTTGACAAGTTCCCTAGCTGAGAAGACGTTCCAGGTGGCAACGCTTCCAGATAGTGAACATGAGTCAGAACTCAAAAGTAGTGTTTTACCCACATTAAACATGTCACATATATTTGAGAGTTTTTTTTTTTTCCTCCTCAGTGGGGTCTTCAAACTGAACATAAAATCAGCAGTATGTGATTAGTTATCAGAAAGGACTCATAGCTCTCAGTATTACTCCCATAATAGTGTTAAATACTGTGCTCAGAGTTCATTCACGTTATTTTGAATAGATTGGTTGGGATTTTCTTCTTAAGTCTTCAAGTAAAATTCTTAATGTATTTCTGAGACTAGACAAGTTGCTGATAGGCCAAATGCTTTAAACTCCATGTCTGCTCACTTACTCTACTACCAAGCTTTCCAATTTATTTTGACAAAAAGTTACATGAACATTTTTGGAAAGGTTATTGAAACAGTATGTGTAGCATAACCACACTTCCAGAATTTATACTTTAATCGGTGCCTCTCTGGAACCTGGCAGTATCCTGTGCAATTAACATACTCTGCTTTTCCTTCCCAGAAGGAACAGTTTGTATATCTATATCAGCAGTGTGACTCCTTTGATATGAACGCAAATACCTCTAGGTGTCTTATACTGCTTCAGGTCTCTGCAATTTTGCTTCATGCAATTGAGTTCCTTCACAGGAAACCAAACCTGAAGAACCAATGCTAATACATTTCCACTAAGACAAAACTTTATGTGGAGTTGCAGTATTAAAACATAATAAGCATGAAGCATTTGAAAGCTATGGCACCCCTGGAACTAGTAGTACAAACCTTTCAGTTGATCTGTTTGTTTGCTATGCAGGGAAGCATGTGTTGTGAGTAACTTTCCACTTGCTGTCCAGTGCAAAACCTCTTCAAACTTGCTTTTTTGACAATCCTGACCTTCCAGCTACTTTATAGCTATAGATATTTTATTTTTAAATCATATTCATGTTTTACTGTGCCTTCTCTGCACTCTATTCCCATGTAAGCTTTTATATTTTCCTATATATTACATTTGTATTTCACCATTTCTTTTTCTGTTGTTAACTCAAGATCCAACCAGGAAACCAGTACTTAACAGCTGCTGGTAGGATCCTAGGGAGATGCACAACAGGACCAAAACTTTGCAGTTCAGAAATATTTGCACAAAGCTATTTTTTTTTCCTCAGAAAACAGGCTGGTAGATGATTCGGGAAATAGTATATTTCCTGCCTGCTGTTGAGTACTTCAGGATCAGCAATAATTTTTGAAAATTCAAGGAATGATGTGACAAACACATCTAAAAAGATACGCACATGAAATCAAATTATTGAAGTGATATATCCCTTCCTGCACAGAGTATATGTGTTCTCAAGAGATGCTGACTCCCTCTATGTTTGAGCAAAATAAGCAAAGAGTTTTGAAAATCAGCCAGGACCCATCAGAATTCATCATATGGTACCTGGCAAATGGAGGAGAACATTCTGTGCTAACACAGCTGCTTCAAATAGGGCATGGAGAACACAGAACCTGTTACTGCACATCTCTTGACCATCCTCTCAGGGGCTAAAGAGTAGAACAAAGACCTGTCAGATGTCGACAGTATTAGTCATACACACCAAATGAAAAAAGATGTGGAGGATGGTTTCAAGATCCAGAATATAACTTTATCCATATAGAACTTCCTATGGCAAAACAAAATCAAGTTATTTCAGCTTGATGCAAAATAATGGAAAATACTTATTTCGATTACATAAGTTGCCTGATCACAGACATTAATTAAAGTTATTAAACCCAGTTCAGGCACTGTGGTAACCTCTTCACCAATACATCATGTTAAATCTTTGAAACTATTCATGTCCAGTCTCTCGCTAAGTTTCATTTTTCTTGCATTTGACTTTGAAAAACATTCTTTTCCTGGTTTTAACTGAAGATATTTTCCCATTATCTAAAACAAATTAATTTACCAATATTTAAATAAACGATAGCTACATATGTAGCTAGTAGGCTTTTTCAAGATTTTATCTGTAAACTTTTCACTGCAGTTTTTCTATTTTTCTTATTTCAAAAATGTATTTCCTTATAACTAGAAAGAGACTACAAAAAAAAAAAGCCATTTAGTTTGAATTTTTTTGCTATTAAGGCCTTTTTATTATCTTTTTAAGTGTTTCAGTCACTTTAAGTTGAGATCACAGAATAATTTCTCATATAACTATATGGAAAAAACTTTTTCAACAAAAGATACTTGAAAGAACTGAGACAAAAAAGAAATCCTTTATTAATCTTTCTCATATTAACTAAAATATAATAAGTATATGAATAAATTTTAAACCTTTTTAATTTTACAGTTTTATATTTTTTTCATGCATCCTCCAATGATTTTGATGATCAATATTCATCAGTGATGACAGAAAAATGTAAACATCACCAAAAATACATTTAGTGTTCTTTAATCCTAGGTTTATATTCATTTTGAAATTTAATGAATTTGAAGCTTTTATAGAATAGATTTGTGAAGAAGTAGTAATAAATTTTTAAATAATTTATTTAGAAAAGGCTGGTGTACAGGCATAGTTATTATTATATTTACCATGAAACTCTCAGTCTTCAACTAGTTTTAAAAATAGAAACAGATAACTATGTTATTACCTGTGAATAACTACTAATATAGCTATACGAATAACTATGGTGTTTCCTTGTCTGTATTAACAAAATCCAGATGCAGATCCAGGATCCAGCAAAACACCATTCTATCTACTCAGCAGCCACACAGTCCTGAAGCAGCCTGGATTTTAATGTTAAATTCAATATCCCTGAATGCCATAGGGCTGTCTATGTTTGTGAAGACTGATGTATTGAAATAGATTCTGAGCTGCTTAGTTTTCATTTCAGAGCAGTGCTGCAGAAAAGGCTTGATCAGACTGTTGTTTCCCAAAACATGTTCTGAGAAGGCCAATCTGTTTTACTGAACAATCTGTCTACATCCTCCTGTAGGAACTGATTCGCCTCAATGGTGATTTATACTAGTGGATAATACAAACTCCACTCCTTCTCTTCTGAAAGTGTTCTCCATATTCTTAACATTATAAAAAACAGAGGAAGAATGGTATCCATATTTTCTTTTGTTCCATTTACTTTTCTTTCTAGCACATTGTTTATCATCTTCGCTTTTAATAAAGAATAGTAACCATCTATTCACTTACACAAACCTTGAAGTCCTTCTGTTCATTTCTTTTCCCTGCGTTTTGAGATTTTTACATTTGAATAACACTTTCAGAAATGGAAGAGGTCAGAAATTTTGCCTAGAGGCAAAATTTTGCCTTTTCAATATATATTCATATTCATGTGCATATCCAAGTTTTCACCATGATAGTTTACCAATTTATAAAAAACTCATTGCTTAGAATAATAATATATAGATTCCAATGATTATCTTTCATCTTTCAAAAGCACTTTTAACTTTAAGAAAAAATATCAACTTTAAGAAAAAATATCTCTTGTGTAAGTTAAAGATCTTCATTCTTTATTCTAAATTTTAATGATAATTATAACATTATAGACTCCAGAGGATGGGGGAGAAAAGTTATATTCCTGTGCAGTCAAAGTATTGGTAGACAGATTAACAGACTACTCTGTTTATCAATGACAAAGATAAAACCAAAACCCCTTAATATTGTAGATTAATAACATGCAAAAGAGGGAAAATACCACTCTAAGTAAACAAGCTAGTAGCTGGAGTATGAGCATGTGTGTAAATATGGAGAAACTATCTAGTTACCTGAGATAAATTATACAGACAATGGATGCCAGTCAGAAAAAAAAAACAAAACAAAACAAAACAAAAAAACACACTATTTTTTAAAAATAAAATACATATGTGTAAACATATAAATAGAAAAGTATACATATAAATATGTATATATATAAAAGTATATATAGAAAATAGACAGGTGACTTAAACTGAAGATGGGTTATAGTGTATGACATCTTTAGTTTTGCTTTAAACGTTAGTAGATAACACATTAAGGTTATTTAGATAAAATAAAAATGTATTGTGTTCTATCTGTTTCAAACTTACTTCGTCGTTGTATTTCTCCAGCCAGAAAGCAAAGGAAAGAACTAAGTTAAACAAAGATGATCAAAACTAACACTCTGAGTTATCCAGCTGTCAAGTCCAAAATTGTCCTTGCAGTTGTTGCTGAAGTTAACAGGCTTTCTAACAATATGAACTAATCGGCACAGCAAGCTCAAAAAGAGAGCAATCCCTGTCTATGACTGGACATCTAAACATGTAAACCCAACCATTCCTATCAAACACTAAACCATGCCCCTCAGCGCCTCGTCCACTCGTGCCTTAAACACCTCCAGGGAAGGTGAATCAACCACCTCCCTGGGCAGCCTGTTCCAGTGCCCAATGACCCTTTCCATGAAAAATTTCTTCCTAATATCAACCCTAAACCTCCTCTGGTGGAGCCTGAGGCCATTCCCTCTCATCCTGTCCCCTGTCACTTGGCAGAAGAGGCCATCACCCACCTCTCCACAACCTCCCCTCAGGTAGTTGTAGAGAGCAATAAGGTCTCCCCTCAGCCTCCTCTTCTCCAGGCTGAACAACCCCAGCTCTCTCAGCCATTCCTCATAAGGCCTGAAACCTGACACAAATTCTCTCAGAAGAGCCAATGAATCCATTGCTTCCAAGACTCACTTATGTAGCAGCAATCACTTCATTACCTTAATAAACCAAGACTGTGAAACCTTTATCTTTCCATCTAGGTGTACAGAGCAGTCTTAGCAAAATATCTATTAAAAAACAGATGCAATTTTGTTTCCACACTGAACACAGCTACTTCTGCCCACAGAGATAAGAATGTTCCACACTAAAAATTATTCCAGATCCAGTCAGGAGTTGGTCCTAATCAGTAAAACGCAGGTGAGGGAACATATTCAATCTATGGTATAAAGAATCTCATCAAAAGACATGCTACAAAAAGGCCCTGAAACAGCATGGGCATACTCAAGTAGAGTGGAGAGAGCCATTTACAAGTTGAAATCTAACATTTTCAATGGTATCCCCTCAATAAGTCAGCAAACTAAAATTATATTTTAAATTAACAATATATATGTATGTAAATCTGACAAAATACACAACAATTAAATAAACACTGAAGTCTGTGTATTTGGGGAAATGAAGATTCTATAATTTTATTCATTCTGTATCATTTAGGCATATTTTTCATTCTTTCCCCACTTGTAAAAACTGCTGAATATAGTTGTGATAAATGAAAATTTATGTGTCATTAAGGATTTAAACTAAACTAATTTTAACAAACTAATCAGATGTGTTGATTCTTGTATCATGACTGAAATGACATTGATCTATGCTGTTCTCTTGTTTTCTTTTTAATTGGTCCACCAGACACAATTTTAACTTTCTATTGTTGTTTTACACTCAGTATTAAATATTTATTTAAGAACATTTTTTCGTATGTTTGCATGATATTCATCTAGAGATGGGGGATGATTTGGTAAAATTGGCTTATAAAATACATCATTGTCATAAAAAAAAAAAAATTCTTCCCCTTGAAATGTGTTTAGGCATGTCACAGCAGAATTTCAGCCACAAATTCTTATATTTTTCAGCTTGATACTGATTGACAGGGTTTGTTAGCTGTGTCCTTGTTTTTCAACCTGATAATGTATTGTGCCAGTGAATTTTTTTTCTTTGTGAGAAGTGAAAGTCTCTGAAATGTTAACTCTTCTATTCTGCTTCCTAGTTGAATTTGAGTGCTTTCTTTGCTTGGTGAACACTACACAAAACACTGAAAGTACCATAATTTTTCTTTTTCTTTAGGAGTTAGGAGTATTTTTGTAAGATGTGAAAGAGAGTAATTGATAGCGAAGGTTGTTGGAGGAAAGAAAACAATTTCAGCTTTTCAATTAATCTTTTAGATAGATAACTTGTGACTTTTTTTTCTTCTGCTCTGGATCTAGTGTATTGTCCCAAAGCATTTACATTTGAAGTTGCTAGATGGAACCGCCTTTCTCTGGTGATTGTCTCGTCAAAGTTTCCTAACTTATAACAGATGATCAAAACATCACAGCAACTCTGCTCTTATCTTCTAAATGCTGCTAACCTTGATTAACAATATAATAATTATTAGCTAATCTCTCTTCCATTATTTTGTGGGAGTTTATAATTAGGTTTGTCAGTAATAACTGTCACATTTATTCTACTTGGATGTTTGTACCACCTTATCTCTTTTGGTTTTAGGGATGTTTGGTGCAGGAGTGTGTGTATATATATATATACACACACACACATATGGAAAAGTTAGTGGAAGAACTAAGGTAAGAAGAAGTGTCACTGGCTGGTTCGTTAGTCTAATACAGGCAATGTGGTCCATGTGGCCAGTCCTTGCTATCCATCAACAGGATTGTCCTTTCCTCTTGTGTACTCAAAGTGATTAGAGATGAATGCAGTATCATTACTGATGCCAGGTGCTCTGTGACGCTGCAGGGAGCCCATGTGCCCTGTAATTCCCAGCCTGGCTTGGACTAACAAGAATCCTCTTTGCATTTAGCGTAGAGCCTAATGTGATCAGCCATCTTTTTCCCTTGATGATCCTGCTCACCTACTGCCAAGCTGTCTCATTAAGCCATTCACTGGCAACTTATCCTTTCTCTCCAGCTCTACAAGCTGCTATGCTATAAGCTTTGCGAATGAACAATATTAAGGAAAAAGACGTTACTCTAGGTAAGGTGGAGGACAGAGTCTGTGATGACTCTGGAGCATTTATTTTTCTCTGGGATGTTGAGTTATGTTTCTGAAGGTACTAGATAGAAATCCCTAAAGCGAGTAGAAATGGTCATTGTTTTCCTCCACTGATGAGGTCTTATGTCTTAGTTTAGAACTATTTGTATCACTTTTTTTCTCAGTATGCAAAAGTTGTACTCAATATGACAACGTTGGGCAATTTCGTGTGATTCAGGATGAGAAGGGTTTAGATACAGCCTACTTAGGTGAATGGACAAATGTCTCAAAAGTCTTTTTACTTTTGCCTAGGGTGGGGACAGAAGGCTTTCTATTTAGAGTCACACTTAAAGGCAGCATGATGTGAATACAAATATAAGCGAAAGAACTATTGTGCTTTCTGCTCACATAGTCTCATTTATGACTTTGGATACTATGTAACATGAAATACACCATGTACCCTTAGGTTTTCTTTTTGGCATTACAGTCAATCAACTGAATAACTTATTGTAAGGCTTTAATATTAAAAAACCCAAAACACCAAACAAACAAACAAAAAAACCCCAAACAAACAAAAAAATCCACCAAAAGACCTCCAAAAACCAAAAACCATTTTATATACCAATGTTCAATGTGACCATGGTTTTCATTCACCAGAGACGTAAAGGATGCACTGGCACAGATAGAGGTTTTTACAGTTTAGTAACTTAGCTACATGGATTCCTGTAATCACTTTGGGAACACTAGTTATGTGTAGTTATGTGTAGTTATGTGTATGTACTTGTTATGTATGAACACAAACATTGATATAAGCAATATTTATAATGATCTTACATTCACAATCACACAGTCATCAATTTTCTTGCTATAGACCACCACAGAATCTGAACTGCCTACCTTGATTTGCAACTGTTGCATATCATCACATCTAACTTCTGGTACTGGGAGACCTGAAGTGAGACTGTGAAATTTTGTAGGCACATCCCAGACACTACACTGAATTTCAAGAATCTCATTCTGTTATACAGAATTGTAGTATTGCTTTGGAAAATATTAAATGGTTTGTTTCTAGTAACATAAGTATCTTGGTATGTTATCAAAACCAAATTAAAGTCCTGAGGCTAGTGGCCTGTATGATATGATCACAGTCTGGAGGAAACTAACCAGTAATTTTTAGGCACTCAAAGAATGCAACTACAAGATTAGTTTTAATGCAATACTTTATCTTGTGCTTCAAGACCAGTGCAGTATTGAAAATGTAGACAAATCCTCATTTTGGGGCATCACACGTGCCATGGTCCCTGCTGCATGACCACAATCAGTCACTTACATCAACAGTTTTTTTAGTTGGGAGATGTTAGTAGAGCAAGTGTTGTGGTCAGTTGTGGACTATCTAAAACAAGCATAGGAGCTGTTATCGAAGGAAGTTTTGGAGAAAATGTGTAATTCTACTAGCTTGCCAATCCTCAGAAGAGATACAAGTAAAAACATAAGACTTTTTGCCTTTCTTCTTTTAGAATATGGTCTTTCCTTAGCTTCATTAACATGTATTTTGCATTATCATACCCAGATTCTCCAGAAGGGGTGCTGCATTACTGTACCCAAAGCATGTGTTCTACTATACCCTTTTCAGAATGAACTACTAATGCTTACAGCAATGAAAGTTAAAAAAAAAATAAAAAAAAATCAATCAAAACAAAAAGATCGGAATAAGAGCAAGTCTACCATCCTGACAATGTTACTGTTCTACTAAAGACTGATTTCCAGGCTCTCAGTTTGTCTTGATTGACTTCTCATAACCTCTCAGGAACATAATCTCTCGAGGCACTATGGGAGGGACTTCAATCCAGTACTGAGAGTGTTGCTGTATGCCTCAAGCTATTTAACCACCAAGAAAGTGTAACTTTTTCTTTACTATCAACATTCACAGTCTGACAGTTTTTGTAAGTCTAGGCTGACTCGGCAGTTGTAGTTGTCAAAGGGTAGCAGCTGTGGTCATAGAGTCAAGAAAGTGATAGTGGAAAGTCTAATGGTACTATTCTTGTAGTCGAGTTGAGGTTTGGTTAGTACGGGCAGCTGGCTGCATTAAGGCAGTCCATTTTGAGAGAGATTCAAGATTCCAGCAGCAATTCCCCTTTGTTCCTCTTTCAGCTTTATATAGCCAGTTTGTCTGCTGGTTTGTAATTGGTAAATTCATCTTCTGTCACCCCTATAGCACTAAGGACCCCATAATGATCATTTATCATTGTGTCTTTTCTAGATGTCATTGAATAGAGAACTTCCTACTTACCTGATGTCCAGGAAAGGGTGGATGACGTTGTAATGGCAACACTGTGAATCTGTTGTGTCTATGCTGCTGCTGTTGGCATTGTGGTGTGGCACAGTCTTGTATGGTACCTACTACTAGAGTACACGCTAATACACAAATAAATTGGGCATCCTCAATTTTCATTTGTTTAAGGTCCAGATGATTATAAATGATCTATGGAGTAGTACAGTGACTGTGCTAAAAGCAGTTTACCTCCACAAATAATTATTTTAGGACATAGTAGGAAGTCCTAAGGGAGAGTGAAGCAGTCCAGTAGAACTGGTGCTGCACAATTTTTCATGCAAGTTCTCTATCACCTGCCATGTTTGGACTGGATTGTATGACCTGTTGTGGATGTTACTGAGAAATGCACTGACAGTGATATACCACTGCTGGCACATACTATTGTAGACCTGGATGGTAACATAGCTTGCCTATTATATGAAAATAATTTCCATCTGTTTTATGATTCAAAATACTCATTAAAATATTACAGCTTCCTGTTTTCACCAAATACGTAGTATTTCCCGCTCCCTACTTAGAGAGAAAATAGAAGTGTTTACAGTGATGAGGACTTTCTTAGGTGCAAGAAATTCTTGGTAATATCTGAAGGACAGTAGTTGAATCCAGGAAAGAATTTTCCTTGATAGACATACTGAAAACCAGTAAAATGAGGAAGGGAATGGCATATTGAGGGTTTTTTTCAGAGCACAATTGTCTGGAATAAAGCAAGATTTTTCTTTTAAGAAGGCCAAGGATTTTGAGACTTGCATTAAATCTATTTCCACTGGAAATTGCTGTCTTGTACATGGTGAGTAATCCTGTGGAGCTGGGGAAAAAAACCAACAAAACCTCTCTATTTCCATTAATAACTGAGTTGAAACACTTTCTTTATAATCTCACTAATAGTGAGTCTTCTGGATAGTAATAATTTTAATTAATTGATAACTAGGTTACTTGATCCTTAAGATAATCTTTACTGATTCTGTAGCACTTTGAAAATTCAGTCAGTTTTCCAGAATTTGGTGAGGTTGAATGATATCCATCATTAATTAAATAACCTCCACCAGCATATTTTTAGTACAGGATCAAAATTCTCAGATTTTTTAATAACTCTGTATTTAATATAGCATAACATGCTTTTGATTGTGAACAGTTTCTAATTTGGAACATTATTATCACTGTTCATATTCAGAAGACTCAATGCCCTACACTTGTGATGCCTGCTGGTTTGGATTTTCTTCAAAATCCATTCTCAGCTGGCTAGTTCATTGCCTGTTGTTCCAGATATGTTCTCTGTCTCCTTAAAGTTATTTGAAAACCTTAAAACCAAAGCTCAAATTCAGTTCAACAAAAAAAGATAGTCTGAAAACTGGCTATTCATGAACAGATCTGATTCCTCCTGCCCTGGGGATGGTGGCAGCTGTCAGAAGCAGGAAGGAAAGCCAAAGTCTTGATACTGCTTCATCTATCTGTTTTTAATTTAACAAAAGTCTGAAACCAAAATCAAATAAATGTTGCAACATGGCGCCTGCTCAAAAGAGAAGGATTCTTCCATTTTTGTCGTTCAGCAATCCTGGGAGACTGTGAATTGCTAACAGAGCACATCAGGAGTAAATGACATGCTTTTCTACCTCTCTGAAATAGGTCAGCTTGATAGCAGGATTTGACTATTCCTCCTTACATTGTGTTTAGTCTAGAAAGGTCCTTTAAGGCACTAGAGGTCTATAACTGAAATAAAAGGTATTGTGTTCAGTTTTCTACTGATATTTACAGTGTTTGTTTTACTTTGTTAGCTAGGCTTTCTTGTTAGACACTTTCCTTTGTGTCTGAGTGAAAAAAGCATACCTCTTCTACAAAAAAAGAGTATTCTTCCTATTCTGAAAATGGTTTCTGTTTTCACTGCTGTTTTTTAGAGTCATAGAATAGAGTCATATAATAATTTGTGCTGCAAGAGACCGTAACGATCATCTAGTTCCAATCCCCCTGCCATTGGCAGGAACATCCCACTGGATCAGGCTGCCCAAGGACCCATCCAGCCTGGCCTTGAACACCTCCAGGGATGGGCAGCCACAGCTTCCCCGGGCAACCTGTGCCAGTGCCTCACCAATCTCATGGTGAAAAATTCTTCCTATACTCTAGTCTAAATCTTCCCCTCTCCAGTTTATATCCATTGCCCCTAGTCCTATCACTACAAGCCTTTTGCTGTACATGTGAGAATATATGAGGGCCTAAACAGCCAGTCTGATTGCTAGTCTCCTTTATTTTAAACAGTATATAGCTGAGAAAACTTCAACAGTGCTACCAAATTATGAAATAGCAAAACTCTTCATCTATCTGACTTTGGCAACTTTTGTGCAGCCAAGTTTAGGAGCATTTGGGAAGAGTTTTTTGCATGTTCTTGGCTTATCTGCTAAGGAAAGCTGTCTTGCTGTTTGTATATTAAGATTAGTTGCATTCATTGCCTGATGCAATATACCTTAAGGCATGAAATTTAAATAGTTCTGCTTGGATACCAAAAGATGTCTGGTTACAGCAGCACTGAAATTTCTGTACTGTTTTAGTCTTCCCTTTGGCCAGTGTTTTCTAATGAAAAAAATTATATGAATAATGACAAAGAAGCTTCTACTTTCTTATACGTAAAGCAGGATTTGCATAGTATTACTCTGGAAAAAAATGTCTTAAAAATAAAATCCAGATGAACACATACAGATTCATAAACTGAGATATGTTAAACACATCTGCCAATGCTTCAGAATGCAAGCAAGACTGGAATATGATTAGTTCTTTTTTAATAGCACGATTAAATGAGGAAATGAAGCCTTTGGTGTTTGGGACTTCTGCTGTTATGTGACCATAATGCTTATTGATGAAGAATTCTATAGGTGGAGGAATCTTAAATAGCAGAAACATCTATTAGTCCTCTGGGATAATTTTTCACTTTCAGTTTGGCCCTGTGGAATATACAAGAAATGGCGTAGATGGACTAAAATCTTCTCATTATACAAAACTGTCATTGTAGAATCAAAGATCTTAATGAATACATATACACACATCTATAAATGGTGCAAAAATTCTAGAAATTATGTGAGCTAAGTAAAACTTAGTTGCTTGTAAACTAATAAGCACTTGGCATGAAACAACAGAATGGATTGTTTCGTCTGTTTGATAGAACTATCAGAGAACATAGGCTCAGTGTTTAATCTTTTTCCTTAAGTAAACTGAGCTTTAACCTAATTCCAGGCATTCAATGGGAACTTCTTGTCCACTTTACTGTGGGTATATTGTTGAAATAAAATAAAGTTTACATAATTTTGATTAAAATTATTTCAACAGACAGTTACTGTATGATGATCTTTCTAGTGAGAATCCTTCATTTAAGAACATTTTTCTTCCAATATGCCCCACTATATCCAGTAATTCTTATCATCTGTTTTCACAAGAGTAGCCTTATCCAGAAAATTTTCCCTTGCAAACTGACAAACTCTTCTAGAACCCACTGCCTTCAAAAGGCTGTTTAAATATGCTATGGAGACAATTGAAAGTAAGGGAACATATGGAAAACTTCCTGATTTTTGCTAACAGCTCTTCTTCATTTCTTGCAGTAGGAATTTTCACAATGTGGGTCTGTACAGTAAGGGACAACACAAACTATATTTCTTGCAGTTGCTCAGTACAACTGTAATGGTAACTTGGTATTGTTTTATACCAGAAATATTGGGCACATGGAGAAAAATGTGACCTGTTTATAAATTTAAACACTTACACAAGTTTCTCTTCATTTGAAGGGGAAAAAAAAAGAATAATATTAGAGAAACTTTCACAACATGCTACTTAAATGCTATGGCAAAAAAACCCCTGAAGGTTTGTTATTTTCGTGTGAAACATAAGGAAAGAATGAAATACCTAGAAATGTGTTTACAAGATTAATTTTTATAGAAATATTACATAATTAGTAGGATAAATTTCTCTTAACTAGTCTTGATGTCAGAGTGTTATCTTTATCTCCTGGCTGCAGGAGGAAGTGTCAGCATCTGTTCCATCAAGCAGGTTAAAGGAGTAACATTTTTGAATGAATACACCAACTGGCTGTAAATTCTCACATCTTAATTGACTCAGGTAAATGAAAAGACATGTATAAACTTTTTAACTCTTTGGAAACAGCTGATTCTAGCCAATTGCAGGTGAGTTTTAAAATTGTTTTCTTTACCTTTACAGTTGTCCAGAGGCTGTTCTTCTGAATCTGAAATTGTATCCAGATTTTGAGGTAACATATATACCCAACAGTATTTTTTGCGAGTAAATTTCTATCAAAAGCACTGTATGCCTTTTAGAACAATTAAGATACTGCCAAATCTGGATTTTCTTCAGTGGTCTGTTTCTTTTCCTGCATTTGAACAGTGATTCCTCTTGGGAAAATGTGATTTGAAACAGTGTTAGATTAAAAAATGATATGTGAAGGCAGGTTATAGCCACCTGCTGTCAGACAGCATTATACTAACTACAGCTTCTTATTTCCTGTCATGATCACTTGCATCTGTTTTCTTCCTATTTTGGAAACAGAGATTGCTCTCCATGGTGAAATATGTAGTAGTGTGGTCCACTCTGCCCCACATGTTCCTGTTTGTTACAACAAGCTGACGACAGAATGGGGAACACCAAAATCTTATTTATAACAGTCCATTCTTAGAAAGACTTTCCTTTCATATTTTTCCACCTCACCTTCAGTTTCGTTTTACAGTATTGAAAAGCATTTTAGTGCATTTGCAATCTTTATCATGTGTTACTCCTTTACTGAGAAGATGAAGAATACATTCTGACTTGAGAACCACTTTGGTGCTGCTTTCAGTTCCCAGGATTAAACATGTTTGCATCTATGCTATAAAAATTCTTGCATGGATTGGAGCAGAACACAGACTTAGAGGAGATATTGCTTGGCCTCCTCTTGTGTTAGAGGGGAGGAAGTTTTCTTGCAAACTCAGTGTAGAATGGACTTTAATAGTCTCTACTCTGATCAATGAAATAAATGAAGATATTGAACAAAGCTCTGTTTCCACAAGCTACTGTTCCTCTAAGAAAAATTGAGCACTCCTTTTATCTGTCTTATAGAAATTAAACAAACACACTAATGCCCATGGCAGAACCTATACTAAGTTATCTTGCAAAAGCTCTTTGTTGTTTTTCTGCAGCAATGCTAGAAAATTATACCTTCAATTCAGAACATGGCTTCCAATTTCCCCTAAGCTTGAAATATATGTATGTGTAAGCACAACTTTGTCAGGAGATACTCCTCTTTAAGAGTCTTAGTTTAGCCAATGTCAATGGAAAAATAGTGATAAGAAAGAGAAGAAAAAGTCAACAAGAGGCACTTTTACTACTAGCTCTGTTAGAAAAGTACAAACAATAGAATTACAAGTAATGACATTTTGATCTCTGTCATCAGCATTATTTATAATTCTACGTGGACAAACATTTGCTAGTTTGCTAAAACTTACTTAAAATCAAGTAAGTGTTCTATATATTAGACTATGTGGCAAAAAGGATTGGCTGATCTGTTATATCATTGGCATAGGTTATCTCAAAACAAATTTACTCTAATTATGAGATCTAATTTGATTTCACAGAAATATTAATTTATTTATTCTTACTACTTACAATAGTTTTTCAATGGTATTTTCTTTTTTGTAGTAGCATGTAAACTTCTGATCTTCCTAAACAGATAAAGAACAGTTCTAGCATACATATTGGTTGGGCTAGACCCTCCATTGGCAGACAGTGGCAAAATGACTAGTAGTTGCTAGAGTATTAACTGGAACACTAGACTATATGTTGAATTCTTTGCTTATTTGTTTTTACTTAACTCTATTGCTTGGATTTTTGTATTATTCAGAAGCCCTAGTCGTGGATCTAAGTCCTATTAACAGAGTAGCAATCATGCAAACATCAGAATATAGAGACTATTTCTGTCTCATGCAGTCTTTAACTACAAACATGCTACTGTCTGAATGTGAAAGCTTACACCCTGTTGCCATATGTGAAATTACGAATGCTAATACTTTTTATTAATACAGTAAGACCTGGTTTCATCAGGAGGCTGAATGAGATGAACCTCAGTGGTTTATCCTGTATTACATAATTCTGTGATTAGGAAAAGACTGTATTTCCTTGTGGCTCCCACAAAAGCTTATTCTTAATAGAGACAGACATAAATGGACCCAGTCTACTGCTTAAACACTGTTATATCTAAATAACAACCAAGGCTCAAGTGCAGAATTCCCATTCAAATGCGAGCAACAAGTATGTTTCCCATTAATACTAACATCATCTTACATACGTAGAATTGGTGTTGCAAGATGCCAGATTGAGCACTTCTGTGTTCCAATGTCTGAAGTAATGTGCCAGGTCAATGAGATTGTTTTCTCATTGTTTCTGATCTTACATACACTGTTGGATGACAATATTGGCATTTCTATCAGCTATGGGCAATTTTAACTCATTTGGGTTTTGAAGCTCTGTACATGGTGTAATTATGTAACCTCTGCAATACTCCTATTAAATGCTAAAATAAATTTTCCTCTTTCCTTGTCTCTCAAGATCCATGATTTCTTTCAACTGTTTATCGCTGTTGTTCTCTGCATTCCCCAGGATATTTCTGTGACTAATAGCTTCACCATCACAGCTGTTTCATGAATACGTTGTTGCTATGCCCTGAAACCAGTTCCTTTTCAGATTTTATTCCAGGCTGATTAAGAAGTGGTCATGTATGTAAAGGGCACTGACTAGGCCAGAATCAAGCTTATTTTCTGGTCTTGTGCACAGGGCTTTCAGTGCTCAACAGTTATTCATGCAAACCAACTCCTGTTTTCTAGACCAAGGATATTTCAAGGCTTGTTTCATATATAGAGCATGTTTAAGTATTTCCCTTCAAATTTAGATTTTAATGATGAATCGCTGATGTTTTGTTTCAGAGATATGAAGTACTGAGAGACTAAGCATCAGACTAGTATGGATGAAGTAGAATTCCATGTCATGGCCATGGGGATGGTGGGTGTGCATACCACCAGGAAAAACCTGCTGATTCTTTCTCTGTAGCATAAGAACTGGTCGTGGAGCGCTGATCCTACAATCCTGGTTACACAGGTGCCTTTGCTATAGGTAACTACACCTGTTTGCCTTGTAAATATAGTGAAACAATCTTGTTTCTCTGGCCAATGAGAGTGATGTCTTCTGTATTCATTCTTTCCTTCCATTTACTGCTATGTGTGAATATGATCTGTGTATACTCTTGTAAAAAACTTACATTGTTCCAACCTTGATGGACAGTGAAATGCTTAAAATTGTCTCACACTGTGACTGTGAAACCTCCTGAATTTCAGAGGGATTTGTCAGCTAATATCTAATAGATCTAATATTACAAGGGATTTAATCTACCATTATCTTTAAGATTTATTGCTGTCCTTGATGCAATGAGCTTAAAAGGGGAAACCTCATCAATATCCCACATAGGCAGCCCTATAGCAGGTGCAAACTTCATTTTTGCTTGCTTTCTTTAAAGTTAGTAGCTATTAAATCTTGAATAAAATGTTCTCTCTGACTTATTACAGAGAGTACTCAGCTCTTCTCAAACTGTTTTGTTATTCTTGCTCAAAGGGTAAGTTTCATGTCATGTCCCTTTGTTCCCGTATGTTAGGAACGAACATAAAAAAGTAGTGACATCTCTGAGTGGTTATTTCTATTTCTCCTTTCTGCTTTAGAAAAATGCTAAAATAATGCTTAAAAATATTGATTCCATTTTTTAAATTTTTTTTAATATATCTTCAGGGAAAAACTTTAGTCTCAATTTTTACTTCTTTCACAGCTACTTCTTGATTATTATTTCTTGATTCATCTGCCTGGTCTATCTGTCCTCCCCCTCCTCACCCAGGCAATTTAATTTTATTGTGTTAGAGATCCTATTTCCAATCTTTAGTACATGCCAGTTTCCAGGTCAACCATTCTGCTCCCAATTTCTAGGTCAATCATTCTGCTCCCAGTTTTTTCAATGCCTACCTTAATTTCATGGAACTCATTATCTATGAAGGTTTACTTTCACTAGTCATTTGGCTAGATAGAGTACCTTCAATAATATACCTCTCCTCTTTGTCTTCATCTATTACAAACAGAGTTTACGTTGTATAAGAGATAAATATTTAGGCAGCTGAAGGGAATCTACTTACATAGCCTTCTCATAACTAAATAAGGTTACTTTAATGAGAATAATTTGCCTTATTTTTATTATTGCTTCTGAAAGAAAGATTCATTTATCAGGCAAATACTCCAGGGAATAATGCTGAGCAATTTGTTTAATGCCAATGAGTTTGAAGCTGTAATGGCTAAAGTTGTCATTTTAATCTTAACAGATAATCTTTCTTCCTTATTCCATATCCCTTTCTGCCCCTCTAATCTCTCAATACTTAAAAAATAGAAAAAAAGTAATCTTGGGGCAATGCTTTCCTGTTGAAAGATGTTGCTTAGTCTAATTTGTCAAAATATATATTTGTTACATAGGTAGGAAAGTTTTCGTAACACTATGAAACTGAAATCATATTCTTTTCTGTTACCAGTTGTATTCAGATCATTTTAATTGAGGAGTTCTCAGACTAAAAGGTTGTAATCTCCCTTTTATGCTTATACTGCTAAGAAGGGCTTAGCGGGAGTCTCATCTTTGAATCATTGCCTCAACTGCCATGAATATTAGAAAACATAAAACTATCAGTCCATGTAACCCAAAACTCAGTTAATGAAACACGTACACAAGTCAACTGAACAGAAAATATTTCTAGACACAATTCTTTATTAAAGATATTGCACATGCAGAACTAAAATAAATGGAAAAGTTTAAGGCTATTACCTTAATGGAAGTAAATAAACATTAAAAAAGACAAACTAACTAAACAAAACAAACAAAAGGTAATGTTTAGGTGGCCAGTACTATAGGTAAACTGTAACTTCCTAAATATAAATACAGAGTTTCAGAGACGTAACTGAAGTGAACAGCCATCATTGTTCAGAATATTTTCAACCTGCGCATCTGTTTAGTTAAGAACTACTGTTAAAGTACATATGAGCTCAGTCAGAGCAAAGTAAAATTATTGTTTGCAATTCCTGTGTCCTGTCATGTTGCTCAGGAGATGTTAAACTTACAAAATCATACAACTTAAATAATATCTCTGTTTTTTATACTTTGATGAGGTCCAGCAAAATGACTTTTGCTCAAAGAAACTTTTGTATAAATATCAAGAAATTAGCATGGCAGCATCACTTGTATAAAATGGAAAAGTTTCTTTGGATCTATAAATGTCTTAGACAAAAGATACTACAGACATGAGCTAGAAAATATAACTTGTTATAACTTTTTTAACACACAGAAATAATGTATAATTATCACTGTCAAATATTCACATAAATATCTAAAAATTTTAGTATAAAGACTCATTTTAATTTAATTCTGTTTTCTACAAAATCAGAGCATAAAATGAACGTTGGCATTTTAGATAAATTTCTTGTGTGTATTGTGGGGGATGCCTGCAGCAGAGCTAGTAGATAGAAGTGGAGGATAAACTGAGGAGATGTGAGAATAAAAATGGAACTGTACTAGCAACTGTCTGAAAGAATAGCTGTAGGTATCTGTGGGAACTATTTACAATATTAAAGTCTATTCACCCCGTTTCAAAAGTTGTGGCAGCTTAAAGCATGCAGTATTACAGAAAAAAAAAAAAAGTATTTTAAATTCAATTGTTCTGACTATTTAGACTAAGCAGGCATTTTTCAAAGTCGAAGTCCTGGACTTCCAAAAGGAGAGTTCACCTGTAGTATATCAGTAAGACATTCTCTATCCAGCTTCTTTTACACTGGATCCCTGACTTCTGCTAGGCAGGTTTGTGAGATTGCTGGAACTACTGATTTTGTCCTCATCTCCATGAATTTGATACATCCAAATATAAAATTGTCTCCTGCCATGCTATTATTTGTTCATTAATAGCACCAGACATACTCCTCTACCTAGACATACAAACATTTCCAAGAAGAAATCTCAAAATTTATATAAATGGGATGTTAGCAGAAAACTTAGCCATCAGATAGCTTATCCATTCAAGAGCCACACATAAATGAGACAAGTGTTATTGAGAATTACAGTGAAAGTGTCTACATCTGTAGATTCTATTACTTATTTGTCAAAAAATCTATTTCTATTTTTATTGCATTTCTCAATTTTATCTGAAATAAAAGTTTATGTTTAAAAAGTAATTTGTACTTCCTAATTTGAAAGGCTAATCACACAGCGAAATGTTGATACAAATGTCTAAAGATGATGGCTGAGCAAATCTACAATGCTGAACTTGAGAGAGAAATTATTTGACACATCTTGTCCTGAATGGTGTTTGTGATACTGGACTCAAATCCTTCAGAGATTTCACAGTGAAAAAAAAGAAAAAGTCCCCTTTGTAAGAGGAACTATTATGTTTCCACAGTTACTTTCTCCAGGAATTAATTTATTCTTGACTTAACAACTGAGATGCTTCTATATTTGGGACTTCTTGATGCTTGGATGGAACTACTATTCTACCATCACAGGTGTTACAGATGATACCTACCCTGCATTAGGTAAAAACCTTATAAAGCCTTGCATATAAACCACAGGATATCTATATTGTCAGAAGATTTTAAAAACAAACAAAAAATGTGTTATTTACCTGGTGCAGACAGAAATGTGAATTCATAATACTATGTGACACATCTTAGTAGCATCTCATGTTGTTTTACAATAATTGTTTTCATCTCATGAGTCTTATTCAAAAGAGATTTCTGATTGTGTAACAGTAGTAAGAAATTAATATCTAAATTACAATAGACTTGTTGAATATTTACATATGCATTGACAAAAAGAACAAAGCCTTGTGAGCACCACTTAAAATTTCTTGCTGTAAAAGTAAATCTATGGAGTCCCAGATCCAGACTCCGCCAATGAGTTGTGAGGTATCTTCTTTTGTTGTTGCATTCATTTTGAAGAAGTCAGTGACTGCTGTTCTCACTCTCTCCAATATGCAGCACAAGTTTAGGGATCACTTTAAGATTAGAAACAACTTTTTTTTTTTGCGTAGACCGGTCAGGAATTGCTTCATTTTTTTCATTATTCAAACATTTTTTATTCATATTTCATAAATCTTTGGGGTTTTTTCCGACTTATTCTAATTTCTTTTCGAGCTTCATTTTTCTATAAATGAATCAAAAGCTAATGTGAAGCTAATTGAGTTAAAATTTAGGTCTGTTATCTGATGAATTCCACTTTCAACATTCAAAAATAACAACAAACTGCATTTTGTGGCATGCTTATTTTTTTCTCACTTCTTTACATCAAATACTCAGTTTTATCCTTTGTCTTTTTACAATAAAAGTTCTAATAAAATGAATATTTCTACATTTCAGCTTCAAGTATACTCAACCTTATTCCAAATGTTATTCCACATTAAACAGTTTCTAAAGATCATTATTCCTTGATAGCACTAATTCATTAATAATCCTAAATATAAAAACCCCATGTATTTACTATTACACTAAAATGTTTAAGAATATTGCCTGAAATATAGACAACAAATTTATCATAATAGTACTGGTTTTAACAACACAAAGTTGCTTATAAATTAAGCTATATATATATATTTTATGTATACATATCAACTCATTTAAATTCAAGTCTATTATGAATTTCTGAAGCTATGACAAGAACTACAACAGTCAAGGCTGTCATTATAGTAGAAAATTACTTACTAAAATTTTAACTTGTTATTCCATACGCCAAATTGTAGGTGGTGTTGTTCAAATGGGATATATTGTTCCCCATCAGTCTCTGACAGATTGATGTCACTCTACACTCATCATGTGTCTTTCATCTCCACCCTGTCCTGGAGAGGCAGATCAAATGCAGCACTGCAGAAAGTGTGTATCAAACACCCTGTGGCTGCTCATTTAGACTATTTGTAGATGATTGCCCTTTAGAACTCTCCTTCCATGCTGATTTCCATACTTTTTCAGAAGTTTGTGCATGCTCCTAGGCCATTCATCTCTCATTTGATCCCTAATGAATATTCTCTTAAGTTTTTCTGTGGGATAGCTTTAGTTTCTTTGATGCTTCTTAATTTGTGTCTTTCTTTAAAATACAGCTTGATTTACTCAGATATGTTGTGTTCTGAAATATTTTCTTAATAATAAAGGAAAATTCTTACTTAATTTCACCTCATTGCTTCTCCATATTTTTCTTTGTACTATCATAAATAAATGCCTCTGATCTGGCTGTTTAGAAGCATTAAATATTTGTTGAATATGATCAATGAACATTTCACTTTCCTCTTTTATAATAAGTTATATATCTCTTAAACATGCCTGATAAATAAGCCCCTCTGAGATCTGATAATTTTGTGGTTCTGTGAGTACCCTTCATGGCATGTATTTCCACCTTGTAAGAAAATATTTAGAATGGAAAGGTACAAGCTGTGTTCCCTTTGTCACTGACTTAAGGTCAAAGAAGAGATGATTACCTTTGCACTATATAGTAATTCCTTTCACTTTTGCACACCAAAATTTTAATTGCTTTTGATTGTGGCATTAGATTAATATCCTAGGATCCCAAATTAAGTATATATTAAAAACTAGTCTTCTATCTCTCAGTACTTATCATAAATAATGAGATACAAAAGTCATTCTGTACTGCAGTAGTAGTAGAAGTAGTTTCACTGTAGTACCAGACAAACAATAATTTTAGTAAGGCATAGAGAATCTTAACAGCTTCTCTTAAGAAATTCCGTCTCTCCTTCCCCCACTGCAAAACCAAAATCTAATTCACCCTCAACATTATCCATGACTTTAAATGTTTTTTTTCAGATCTCTTTGGATCATCATACTCTCATAAACAAGTAAATCATGTAATGCATTAGTTGATAGTAAATAACAAAATTAGCATTTATCCCGTTAGCTCATTCTGTCAAACTCTTTTGGAAACATTAAAAAAAAAAAGTTGCAAACATTGGAAAGTCATAGTTTAACTGTATGTTATGAATTAATGAAGACTACGCTAATCAAACCTCCCTTTTTGTCAGAAGTTGTGAATATGGTTCTCTATCTGCATTTAGTTTCCCACAGTAATTTCAGTAATATTTCTGGAAGAGTGTTCAAATTGATTCTGTTGCTCATTTAGGCTAAATTTGTCCTTGCAAATAGACAGTTTTTATAGATGGGATTTTGATCATGATCCTTATCTCGATCATGCAATGATTAAAATGAAAAAATATGTCACAAGACTTCCCCATGTTGGAAAGCATGTCTTGTTTTAACCAGGAATTCAGTTGATTCTTCAGTAGAAAAAAATTGTTTAAGGCTACAGTCAGATTTCTTAATGAGGGTCCAGTCAAAATCTTTGCTGAAAGTGGATGTGTTTCTATTAGGTAAGGATGTTTATTTAAAACCTAATGTTGTACACAAACTGAAAGAACAGTATCTTGTCAAGATGTGGATTTGGGTTTTGTATGTAATTTTCTTTCTTTCTCAACCTTCTCTTTTTCATTTTCACCTTGCTTTTTCTCCTCTAGTCTTTGGCCTGTCACACTTTTTTGTGACCTCTTTTTTCAGCTCAGGAGCTTTCCTTTTCCTAAAAGATTTGACATAAGAAGTAGGTGCTCTATGCTGACAATTCTAATACAATTACAGATCTCCCAAAGCTAACCAGTGATCTTGGATTGTAACATTTACTTCCTAGACACCATTCACTGTATTGATGTTCTTTTAGATTTAAAAATAGGGATAAAACAACTAAATTACCATGTCATTAACTTTCTTCTTCAGGTAAGAGACACAGGCTAAGGGTCCTCGCTAGCACCCTGTCCCTTTAACTTTCGTGTATCATCCCTCAGTTTGTCTTGGGCAAGCCTGATATTAATCTCCCTCCCACTTCAAATCTAGTTTAAAGCTCTGTCAATCAGCATCACAAGTTCATGGTCAAAGATCCTCTTCTGCCTTTGAGAAATTTTAATTTTGCCAGATACTGGCAACTCTCATGCTGTGTAGGCCAACCCATCACCGAAAAAAAATAAATTGTGATGATGACACCAGCTGTGGAGCATGAGTTAATAGACCGTGTGCCTCTATATTTCTAGTGTCACTGTCTGTAACTGCAATGAAAGAGGAGAAAATTATCTGTGATCCAGAGTCTCTTAACAGCTGTCCCAAGGTCCCGAAGTCTCTTTTAATTGTGCTTGGACTACGCATTGCAGCTTCATCACCTCCCACATGGAAAAACAGTAATCCGGGTCCTGCTGTGACAGGAGAAAGGGTAATGATTTTAAACTAAAAGAGGGTAGGTTTAGACTAGAGATAAGAAGTTGGTTTTGTTTTTTTTTTTAAATGAACATATGGTCCAGAGACGTCCTAGATGTCCCATCCCTGGGAACATGCGAAGGCAGGTTGGACAGGGCTCTCAGCAATCTGATCTAATTGAAGATGTCCCTGCTCATTGTACGGGGGTTGGACTAGATGACTTTTAAAGGTCCCTTCTAACTCAAGTCATTCTAACTTCCATGATTCATTCCACCCAACTCCTTTCCTGTCTAGGGCACCTTGTACTGTGCAGGCAGCTGACAGAGCAAGAGTTTGACTATGACAAAGCAATGAAGTGCTCTGGATTGCTATTCCTTCTCTCTATCCTCTGCACAGGTAGAGCAGCAGGCTTAGTGATTCGTGGACAACCATGAGATTCTTAGTGCATTCTTGGCAAAAGATCCCATACAGTTTATCATAATAGGGCCATATACAACATATCCTGGTTCTCTATGGCATCTGAGTCGTCCTGACAATACATTAATTTTGTTAATGGTCATACAATAGGAGAGACAAAGTTCTTTTTTTCTCATTCACACATCCCATCCACCTTAGAATCATAGAATAGTTTCGGTTAGAAGGGACCTTAAAGATCATCTAGTTCCAACCCCCCTGCCATGGGCAGAAATGTCCCCTGGATCAGGTTACCCAAGGCCCCATCCAACCTGGCCTTCGTTCACCATGACTGAAACAGGCAGAATGCTCCTAGTCCTGTGCTGTTGCTCGTATAGTTCAAATTTTGAGGAATTGCCTGGCGAGTCTTTTCTTATAAAATATAAAATAACAAGAGGACCTCTCTGAGACTAGTGAGAGTGATAATCTTTACTTAGTCATATGTTTGTTGTAATCGAAGTGTCACTGAGCTGTCATTCTCTTGAACTGCTCTAAGATTTCATTTCAGAGTAAAGTTTTTGGACTACTTGGGACAATGTGGGAGTTGAACATTTACAGCCTGTGAGTATCCTGGAGATCTGCTCATGGAGCCAATCCCTGGTGCTCTTTTATTTAACAATATTTGCAGCCATAAATCAAAATATTTTGCTTGCAGTAAAATTCTTTCACTTTAACTGTCTCTTTTTACTAAGAAGTTATATAGTCTGCTGTGTCTTTTTCTATCAGATTCGCTTCAGACTATGATTATTGCAAAAAAGGTTTGTTTTTTTCATACAGGATATGCTCCACAGAGGTGTTTAATTGATTCAGTCTCTCTCCATCACATATTGATTTTAAAATTGTGTTTTGAGGACCACCAAAAACAGTCCAGAGTTTCTTTCTCCTGCACTATGTGCAATATCTCCCATGATAATTTGTTTTAATTTGTTTATTATAGAGGAGATTACTTGTTCTTTAAGTATTCGATCAGTTGCCAGTCTGAGGCTGCTGTTTTTAGTTTTGGAATAAAGAACATTGTTGTGTGCATTTATAGGCATCAATCAAATATTTTCCATCTTATTTTTTTATGATACTTTTAAAAGATACTTTTAAATTTGTTCTGTAGATAGAAATTGTTTCTATTTTGCACATGTGCACTCTGTACAGTGATTTTAAAGGAAATTTCCATGATCTTTATGTATATTGAGAAACTTTTTTAGGTCAAAATTTGTGAACTCATTTCATCAATTTGTCCTGAGTCAGAAAAATAATTTTCTAGGGCAGGATTGAGGAGTCCTACTCTTCAGACAGAAGGAGTGGAAAAATCAAAATGTGATGGAATGATTTAAACCCCATTCCCTATCCTCCATCTGCCACTGACAAAATCCAGGAATAAGCACAGGGAAAAGAGAGGTGATGGGATGAAGGTGTTTTAAGATTTATATTTCATTTCTTATATCCCTACTCTGATTTAATTGGTAATAAATTAAATGAGTTTCCCCCAGTCAAGTCTTTTTTTGCCTGTGATGGTAATTACTGAATGTTCTCTCTCTGTCTTTTACCTTGACCCACAGGACATTTTTTATATTTTCTTTCCCTTGTGCAGTTGAGAAGGGGGAGTGATGAAGCAGCTTTGGTGGCTACCTAGCATCCAGCCAAGGTCGATGCACCACAGGTTAGCAAGGGTCTTTAATATCAATTGAATTATGAGTATGTATTAAGAAGCTAGAGATACTGAGAGTCACTTTTTGAATTCCAGTATACTTGCTTATGCCTTGTCAAGAGTCTGTAATCCAGACCAAAATGTCAGCAAATGTAACAGTTGAGAGTTATCCAAAAGGACTCCAGGAAAAATTACAGGTCAGACTGCACAACTGTAAATAGTGTTTCTATAGATAAATTAAATATGGTATTAATGGAGTAATAATCTGACTTCTATTCATCGCTATGAATGATGTTGCTTTAAGTGTCTCTGGTGGTATCAGATACTTGCAGCTCATTCTCCTGAGGAATGTGGTGATAAAACCGAACATGCAATTCTTCTGATTGAGAGTGGAGTTCCAGGAAGATTAATGGTTAGTTGATGGGGCAGGCAGCTGGCACAAGACCATAGCTGTGTCTTGACAAAAAAAAAAAAAAAATCAAAAATAAACAAAAAAAAAAACCACCAAAACCAAACCAACCTGTTTCACTCAGGTTACGGTATCTTCACCAATGTGATGCATCTACTTTAAGTTCACTTTAATTTATTCAAATTCAATTTAGATGAGGAGCAGCTGAGGGAACTGGCGTTGTTTATCCTGGAGAAGAGGAGGCTGAGGGGACACCTTATTGCTCTCTACAACTACCTGAAAGGAGGTTGTGGAGAGGAGGGAGTTGGCCTCTTCTCCCAAATGACAGAGGACAGGACAAGGGGGAATGGCTTCAAGCTCTGCCAGGGGAAATTCAGGCTTGACATCAGAAAAAAAAAGAAAATCACAGAAAGGATCATTGGGCACTGGAACAGGCTGCCCAAGGAGGTGGTTGAGTTACCATCCCTGGAGGTTTTTAAGAGATGGATGGACAAGGTGCTGATGGGCATGGTTTAGTGACTGATAGGAATGGTTGGACTGGATGATCCTGTGGGTCTTTTCCAACCTGGTGATTCTGTGATTCTGTGATATTCTCATCTTCATTTTCATTACCTCTTTAAATTTTAATTCCTATCTGGAAACACTACTGCTAAGTAAATATTAGCAGACTTTATGTTCTTATATAATCTTGGATTTCACATCTTTGCTGCGTTCAGTGTAGTCAATAACATGAGCTACGGAATTTTTAATGGTACTTACAAACTAGCTTAGAATTTCATTTGTAATTGCACTTCCAGATATGAAAGAACTTGTAGCTCACTAGGTTTTAGCTTTTATTTCATGAGGTCTTGTATATTATGCTGTATTCCATACAGACAGAAGAAAAGTCTAGTTCCCTTTACACCTTTGCTCCAAGATCATCCCTGGCTCTGGCTTTACATCTACTCACTGGATAAGTGAAATCAACAAAGGAACATATGTGGTACCCTGTCTTACTTCTTAGAGGAAAAGCTGAAGATAGTAGTGGGATGTCCCAGGAGACCAAAAGGCAAACCACAAGTTGGATTCCTGGTTACAGAGAAACGAAATGAAATGAAATGAAATGAAATGAAATTCTACTTTACAACTCACAATTTTTTTATCTAAGGAGTTCTGATACCTAGTAAACTGCATGGGAGATGGCTAAACTTTCTACAAGATCAGAGAAGGCATCTACTCTTCACTTGGATTATTTTTAGTTGCATGCTTAAGCACTAATGTAAGATTCTTAATTATTATAAGAGAAGAACTGGGATAATTTCCATAGCAGAGGGAAGCCCTGACTGCATTAAATATTGTACCTTCTTTGCACTGTCATTTATTTATCAGCTGCCACCTTGATGTGATGAGCACATAATAAAAGAAAGTCCTAATCCAGACTGCATAATCTGACTAAATACGTGAAATTACATATCTGTAGGTATCTTATATAAAGTAAACCAATATAAAATAAAATGCATAACTGGGAAAATATGACTTCTATAGAAAAATAAATTGAGACCTTCAGAGAAAAAAAACTTATTTATTTACAGATGATAAGAGGAATTTTCAGTCTTTTAAAAGTAGCTGTGGTTTGTTGCACACAGCACAGGATATTAAATGAATATGTACCTAAAAGGCATAATTGGTAGGTGTGAGATCTGGTTCAAGAAACTTCTTTGTGTTCACTATAAACTGGTTCAGAGAAGTTCCTAGAAATAAAAATGACAATCATAGCTACCTTTTTAAATATTTTTTTATTATAACTAGTTCAAACAAATGCTTGGTGCCACAAAGTTCTATTTCCTAAAATATTACTATTAACATTACTTTAAAATAGAATTCTTTGGTCATGTAGGAACACAATTTATTTAAGCTAGTTTTGCTTAAGTCTTTCTCATGACTCTTGAACTTGCTGGCATTACTACAACCTAGTGATAATCTGAACCTTTTCCCTCTGACTGTTTGAAGTTATGACAATAGGCCTAATCCTACTTTGGATCTAACTGTTGTCACATTGTTCCATGAAGCATTTGCAATTGTATTTCTTTCAAAATGGACATTATTTCTATTTTTCTGAAATTCACATATTGTCTGACAATTCCATGCAGATGATTCTAAAAAGCAGGAACAATGGCAGTGCATGCTTCATAATTTTTAGTCAAAATGAAATCATCATGGTTGAGAAAAGTAATGAAATTAACTCCTTTCATGGTCATCTGTGAATATTTTCAATTTCCTTGTGAGGCTATAATGCTTCCTTTGAATTTTAATACCCACCTCATCTCTGTCACGCAATTTTGGATTCAAAACCTGAAGTAACATGTTAAGTCAGCTGAGAAAACCCTGTAAAGCCAATAAGATCGTAAGTAAGGTTGAGTAAAAAATACTATTTTACCATCTGTGGTTTTGGTTTTTTTTTTTTCCTGCATTGCTCAAAGGTTTGGGGAAAATACTCAATTTCTGTTCTTGAGCCCTAGTCTCTGACCTTTCTGCATCTCTGTTCTCAGAGGTGCAGCACTGATGCTTCTCACAACATCCTACAAAGGAAGCAGTGCTGTGTCAATGAATTAACATGACTGTTTACAAGCTCCATAACTCTCCTACATGTTAAACTTAATGAAGATTTAGCAAATACCACAGGGGACACTTGATGGATTATTGTGCTAAGCAGTAAAGAGCTTTTGACATGCTTTCAGGCAAAAATGTAGACCTTTTTCTTTTGCCATTACAATTGCAAATTTGCTGTGGCAACCCTAATTACCTGCACAGATTAACATTACTCTACCAGAGCTGTCCCCAGAGTCCATCTACTATTCAGGCAGATTATCTACGATGTCCAGAGATCCATCCTTTACACTATTTCTTATTCCTGATTGTGACATAGATGCGTAGTACTGTTACCATGCTTATAGTACTCAGAAGAGGAAGGCAATTCACAATAGTGGCCTTTTCTTCTTGTGTTTTTGTAATTTTTTTCATAATTTTTTGATCCTTGGTGCTCCAAGTATTTACTACCCACTGTGCAGTTACTAACAACTCTACTACCCACTGCTACCACCCACTGTACAGAAGAGAGTACACATGAATATCTTCTGACCTTATACTGCTATTTTTCTCTGTTGTAGCAGCTCTGGGGCTGATCTTATCTGTGTTTTACCCCAGGTTACTTCTATTGTCATTGCATGTTTATATTTATATCTCTGTGGATTTTGTTCCTGACTTATGTTTTCTGGTAGGAGTGAATCTTCTAATTAAATAGAAAAGAGTACCCCTGCTGGCTCTAGAGGGATGTTTTCAGCCCATCACACTTTTTTTGAAGGACTGTGTTGGAGACAGGTCTTTACTGCTCACATGGCTCCGTCATTTAGGTCTGATGTCAGTGCAGCATATCTATAGCTAACCCTCACAGAGCTCAGCTTTGAGAGCAACTTCCCTTCATCTTTCACTTCCATTTTATTTATTTGGAAGACTCTGGTTCAAAAGTGATGTGGGAAGTTAAAAGGAGAAATTATTGCCATTTCCCTATCTTCTGCTTAGCCTCCTCATTCAGTGATCCCTAGTCATGTTCTTCTACATCTAATTCCTTACAACATGTGCTTTTCTGTATTCAAAATGAATATTCTCCTGTTATTTTTTAAAATTAATTTATTCCCATAGAGAGAAATTATCATAGCAGTAAAATTCCTTCTCAGTGTGATATTTGTACTGGGGGATTGGTTAAGAGAAAGGCATTGATGCTTAAAAAGAACTAAAGAATCTGAATCCACATGAAGTTACTGGAAAGTGTTGAAAGTTGCCAAATCTGCATGCTTTTATATCCAATGTTTTAGAACAGTGTTTTCAAATACAAAAGCTTTGTTCCACGTGGTCATCTTTTGTCTCTTTCAGTGTGTATCTCAAAGTACTTCAAATGTTATTTCACAGTTCAAGGTAGTCTTTTTGTTTTCTTGTTTATTTTTTAGGGTTTTTTATTATTTATTTTTTTATTCATTCACAGAGATCATCTTGAAAGTCAGTTTCTTGAACTGCTAAGAATTCAAAGTGAAATTTCTGGCCATCATGTTAAGAGGAGATTCCTTTGCTTCCTGATCTCATGTGTTTTAACTTTGCAATGATGTACGTGAATATAAAACCAACTGCCTTCTTTTACCAACTCATGAACTTTTGTTTTCTCTGGATATGATCTTTAGAATTCAAGTATGTGATCAATTTTATTTTACCTGCACCTTTTGCAGAATGTTCAGAAGATTTGATTGAACTAATTTTAAAGAAAATGCTATAGTCTGATGACCTATAAAACTTTCAAGGTATGACAAAATAATCTTTTGAGGCTGGAGTATTATGAACTTGTCTCTGTTAGGTTTGTAACACTGCTAAGAGCTAAGATGTTATATGTCAGTACCGTTGCATTTATTTTTGTGGATCTTATCTCACACAGGGTTGTAATTCTTATGTAGTTAATTCTGAATCTCACTTCTATAAAATAAGAATCAAGGTCACTTTTTGATGTCAGGTAATCTTAAGTGTTTTTCATGAAACCACTTTCTTTCCTTCTTTGCTCTGGCACAAACTAATGTGCATATTGCATAGTTGTCTATTCTTAAATATTATTAGTTGTTTATCAGCTGCTAAAAAGCTGCATGCTGAGCCGTAAATAAAGACCTGGCAAGTAATTATTGCTGAGAGGGAGCTCCGATTTCTACTTGCTCCTGTCAGTCTTTTATAGTTTGTTCTGAATATCTGGGGTCCCAGTTGGCCCAATCTTATCAGTAGTGCCAGTGGTCTGAGAAACAATGGATTGCCGCGCAGCCCCCAACAGTGTGTATGAATCCAGACAATTCTAGGGTCGTAGATCAGGATATTCTCATCGCAAGGAACTCATAAATCTTATTAATAGTTTTGGTTTTGAGGACCACTTCTGAATCTTGTTTTGTTTCACAGGTAGGATGCATATCCACACACATAAGTTGGTATGTGGGAGAGGGGGTCTCATGGGCCAGTTTAATCATTCTGATAGGCAAAATGAGTGGCAGAGACATAATCGCCCATTCTCCCAGACTTATTTTTGCTGCACAGATGGGCTTTGAGATGGACACTGATATGGAGCGGCCACCAGACCTCTGTCCGGTTCTGTTCCACATCACTGACTTGGTAAAGCATAAGCCCCCTTCAGCAGCTTCTAGGGGGGGGGAATTGTGTGTGTGTGTGTGTGTGTGTGTGTGTGTGTGTGTGTGTGTGTGTGTGTGTGTCAGTCTGGAAAGTTATTTTCTGCTACTTCAAATTATATTCTAGTAAATGGTTTTCTGGCAGCAAGGGATAATTTCTTCTTGGGTGCTCAGTGATCTGGGGGTAAAAATCTCCCCTCACTACTTTGGTCAGCAGAATGAAGGCTGGTACTTCATAAAAGAGTGAGATTTCCTGTGACCAAAAGAGTAGAGTAGTGAAAGAAAAGGAAAGGGGATAAAGCTTCTCTCCCCTCTCTCTTTCTGGCTGAAAAAAGTAACATTCTGTGCATGCAGGTGTAAGATGTGAAGACATTTTCAACTGTGCATCATCCAGAAGAATGCAATAATCCACTTCCTTTTTCCAAGCAAATGGAGGGAAGATAGGGCTTCCTCAGAGTTACACCCTTTGGTATCTCCCTGTAGCATGTGGAGAAACATGGAACTTTTCTATTTTATGCTTCGACTGCATACTAGAGAAGTGTAACTTAAAGTGAACTTGATATGTATTTCTCAAGTAGATATTTATTCTGGTTTTGTGACTGGATTACTAGTGTCAGGATAAGAATATAGGAGAAGGAAGGATTTTTTGTATTTCTCTTCTGTGACAACTCCTCTGACTGTGATATTCAACAGACTTAGATGTGTAGCCTGAGACATGCTCCTCAGGGAAGGTGTGACTGCAATACTGAAAAAAAAAAAGAAGGTACACTTGCTTCCAGATATTCATAGGAGAGTAAAACTGCACTCTGACTAACCTAGGAGCTCCGTTTTGTTCCTAGTGGCATTTCCAGTACTTGGATTATTCAGCATGCACTAACAGGAATGGCAGCACTGCAGTACTCTGCTCAGTGTGGCTTGTGGTCTGAGCTCAATATACTGCTTTGCATTGAAACAAATTAACACTATTAGTGATGCCCAGAATAAACCAGAACATTAAATAATAAATAAATTCAAGGAAAAAGGAAGAAAAAAGATGGCATAATTAAGACAAAAGGGAATGAAAACTTTCCTCTGGGCTCCATCCAGCCCACACAGGTTCCCTGAATGCCTACAGAATCTGTTGATTTTGAGATTCCCTCCTGGGTGTAAAGTCAAAAGAGCAGTATAATAATAAAATTCAGATTTTTTAATAATAAAATTCAGATTAGAAAGTCTTGCTTAGGAAATTCAGGGATGGGTTTTTGTTGTCAGTCTACACATGTTATTCATACTTATAATCAGTAACACTTATAAAAATGCTCCTTATAATTAAGAAGTCCAATTTGGATGTACCTTGTTAACCTTTGTCACTTTTTTCCTGGGGAAATTAAGTACAGATGGTACAAGACACCTGATGCAGTAAAAGACCATGCTGTTTATCAGTCTTTCTTTGTCCCTAGAACAGATGTTTTGTCAAGTTTTGGTTTTGGGTTTTTTTTTAATGCTAAAACCATTCTGCTATAATCTTCAGCTTTTTTTCTTTCTCCCTACTGAAATGAATAAATTCACTACCAAGTCAGCTGTATCTACTGATCCTGGAGAGCAGTTCATAAGGAAATAAAATCATAAATGAAATAATTTGTATTGAAAAAAGTATATGATCTTGATAATACCACTAGTCTTATCTTTCTCTCTTAAAATGAGGCAAATATCAGGTTAGATGAGCCAGGTCACATCTAACCTCGTTAATAAATATAGTCTTCATACTCTAAAAAATATTAGTAAACTCATATTATAATAGTTAAGTATCTAAACTTACTTCCTCTTACTCCATTGAAGTTTAACAAGGTTTAACAACCTTTAAATGGCTAAAACTACTTAGAACTACAAGGAAGAGTATTTAAAATAAGACTAAAGGTATAGAGCAGTTATTTTTCACCTTATGCATACATTTGATAGCCTAGTATTTAACTGGTTCCTAAGGTAGTAAATAACATTCTTACCCCCCTGTTAAGCCTTTTTGTCTATTATCAGGACAACAATAGAGTCTTTGCTAGCCAGGCAGAAATAAGCCAGGAAAAGAAGGTTTAGCCTCCACCGCTCCCAAAAGCAGATCTGTAGCATCAGAAAATTGTCAGCATCTGTGAGTCCAGTAGTATAAAGGAGCTCACACAGTCTTTTTTGTATTTTTTTCCCTATTTCCTATTTTATAAGTTTCTCCACTGGTGTTTTGCTTTCTTGAATCTTTGAATTACTAGTACTTCCAGTCTTCATGTTTCTATCTCTGCCTATAATTCTAAGTCATAACTTGCACTGCTCTACTCTTCAGGCTTTCTTACAGCTCTTTCCCACAATCTATGAGTTCCTTGGGCGTCTTGAGCCAATGGCGCATATTTGTGCCATGTCAGAGTTATGTGTTTGATCTTTGGAGCATGAACAGCTGAGCCCTAGAGGGAGAGATAGGGTCATAAGGGTGAGATCAATTCTACTCAATCCTAAATATATAAAAAAAATATACATTAAAGTCTGAGATAACTGCCCTAGGTTGCCTTTATAGTCAGTAGACTGAAATTCCTATTGTAAGAAGGTGAATCATCCACAAAAATAGTTTTTAAAATAAATCAAATGACTCAACTCCACATGTACCCATTTCTCTCATCTGACTGACAAGAAACATTGAGTGACTATCTTAAATTTAGGTACCTCCCTTTTAAATAAGTGAGTTAAAGTAGCTGTATTCCAGTGTTGTCTTTACTGAAATGCACTAAAATGGTCCACCCAAGCTATACGCAGCTTGTTATTCCAATTGCATAACCCAATGCCTCGTTCAGAGTGCCTCAGTTCAGAAGCAGTCATTACTAGCTCTTTTTATTTTGTGTTATGGTTCAAAGATAACGACAACATTTTGTTTCAAGCTCATTTAGCTATTAAAAGACTAACAGAAAGCATAAAGGAAAATGCATTTTATGTGTCAGAAGCTGTTTTACCTGTCTATTTTTAAAATCACATCTAAGCTACATTTACATGGAGTAAAAACCTAGGCATGAAAGCATCCGAGAACAAGAAATAATCTTAGCTTGACTTTGAAATTCCAGGTTAGATTTCTACTGTTGTAATTAGAAAGAAAATAAATAACAAAGATATCAGAAAAACTTGTGTTTTCTAATCTTGAAACCACTTAGTAACAGATAAGTTACTAGTGTTTCACAGACAACGAAAAAGGAATAATAAAAAGAATGTAGCTATTTCATTTGTTCCTTAACATGGCTATTTGACATTGTGTATCAATATAAGGATGAAGAATAACAAGAATTCAATAGAAATTAATGCAAGAAGTACTCTTAATCCATTAGTCTTGTTCTTTGGTGCTTGTGGATACTAATTTTTTGTCAAAGCCTTCCTTGGAAATTCTTTTTCCTTCTGTCTTAGTTCCAGTGTTGAATGAAAACATACCAGTCAGTCTAGCTTTACTTTCCTCCACACTTAAAACTTCTATTCATTTATCTGTTTCAGGTTTGCTTGGAGAAATACAATAAAATTTACCTTATCAACATACTGTGTCATCTTCTTTGTAACAGATTTACATGTTTCTTTATGAAATCATTCATGGAATTACATTGAAACTGCTTGTGAACATTTGGGAAGTGTATATCTAATGTAGCAGGCTTGCATGAAACTAGAAAAAAGAAGAAAAAATGTCTAGGTTCATATTTGCAATACATAGTGAATACTACTGTACTGTGAATACAGACTGATGCTTTGCAGTTTTTCTCTGCTGTGAAGTGTAGAAAAGAAATTCACAGAGACTGCTGTAATTCTCTGTACTATATATTCATGTAGAAACTAGCTAATGTAAGTCCTGTGTCCCTTCATGACTTCTGTCCTTCAGCGTATAATCTGATATTTTTTTCCCGACACATGTAAGCAGACATTGTTATTGACAGACATTTTTGTTTTTATTAGTTTCCAGAACTGACTTTATGCTGCATACTAGTGTTGACTTCTGTAGCTTGATTATCTGTTCTATATGTACAAATAGAATATTTTTCTTATTTTTAATTCATAAAGATAGAACAAGCAAGATGTGCTAATAATGATGTAGTAAATTTGCTTACCATATTAACAGCACAGTTGTGTTGCTTCATAATTGGATGCATATGTACACACAATATGAATCATAGAATCATGGTATCACTAGATTGGAAAAGGCCTTTGGGGTCACCAAGTCCAACTGTACCTGTCTAATAAATCATATTTCTAAGCATTTGATCTACCTATCTTTTAAATACCTCCAGTGCTGGTGACTCAGCCGCCTCCCTGGGAAGCCAGTTCCAGTGCTTGATAACTCTTTCAGTGAAGAAATTTTTTCTAGTGTCCAATCCGAACATCCCTTGATGCAGCTTGAGGACATTCCATCTCATCCTACCACCTATTGCTTGGGTGAAGAGACTAACTATCACCTCTCTACAATCTCCTTTTAGGTAGCTGTAGAAAGAAATAAGGTCTCCCCTTGGCCTTTTTTTTTTCCGCTATGTTAAATAGTCCCCTCAGTGACTCCTCATAATATTAGTTCTTCAGCAACTTTACCAGCTTCAATGTCCTTTTCTGGACACGGTCCAGGACCTTAATATCTTTCATGTAGTGAGGGGCCAAAAATTTAACACAGACTTCAAGGTGCATTTTCACCAGTGCTGAGTACAGGCACAAAACCACTTCCCTGGTCCTGGTGGCCACCCTGTTTCTGATACAAGCCAAGATGCTACTGGCCTTCTTGGCCACCTGGGCACACTGCTGGCTCATGTGCAGTCAGCTGTCAACAAACATCCCCAAGTCTTTCACTGCCAGGCAACTTCCAAGCCACCCTTCCCCAAGCCTGTAGCACTGCACGAGGTTTTTGTGTCCTGAGTGCAGGACTCAGAACTTGACCTTGTCAAACCTCACCCCATTGGCCTCAGCCCATTGATCCAGCCTGTTCAGATCGCTTTGCAGAACCTCCCCCCGCTCAATTAGGTCAACATTTCCTCCCAGCTTAGTGTAATCTGCAATCTTACTAAAGGGGCACTCGATCCCTTCATCCAGATCATTGATAAAGATATTGAACAGAACTGGACCCAGCACTGAGCCCTGGGGGACACCACTTGTGACTGGTCTCCAGCTGGATTTAACTCCATTTACCACAACTCTTCAGGCCTGGCCATCCATGCAGTTGTTAACCCAGAAGAGGGTGTGCCTGCCCAGGACCTGCTTTCATAAATACATGCTGACTGGGCCTGATCACCCAGTTGTCTTGCTCATACTGTGTGATGGCACTCAAGATAACCTGTTCCATGACCTTCCCTGGAACTAGTGTCAGACTGACAGGCCTGTAGTTCCCTGGATCCTCCCTCCAGCCTTTCTTGTAAATGGGTATAACATCAGCCAGCCTCCAGTCAAGTGGAACTTCCTCAGTCAGCCAGAACTGCTGGTAGATGATGGAAAGTGGTTAGCAAGCACCTCCACCAGTTCCCTTAATACCCTCAGAGATATCCCATCTGGTCCTATTGACTTGTGAATGACCAAGCAGGTCTCTAATGATTTCCTCATACACATTGAGAGTTTTTTCTGCTCCCCTTCCCTGGCTTCTGGCTCAGGAGTGTGAGTAATCCAAAGAACATCCAACCTAGCTATTAAAGACTGAGGCAAAGATGTCTTCGAGTGCCTCAGCCTTATCCTCATCCTTTGTTGCTATTTTCCCCCTGCGTCCAGTAAAGGATGGAATGTAAAGAAGGATGAAAAAAAGTGTAAGATATTATTATGAGATGTGTTTAGTTTTACATTCATATTTCAGTATGGTTTTCTTGCCGTAATTCTGTAACCTACTTAAATGTTAAATATTTCAATACTTACATATACTCCTTTGAATATGAAAGCTCAGGTCTGTTTCATTTCTTTCTCCTTGGGGGAAGCTAAACTCTTTCACTATGTGAGTACATTTATTATGTTTAAATTTATTTCCATAATCTAAAATATATCAGATTTTCCTAGTGTGTTGTGGTGATCCTTTAGCTGCAATCGGATTTTAGAGTATTTAAGTTCTGTGTATGTGCATTTAGATTAGCAATATTTGTTCAAATGCTTTGCTTCCAAATTTCTATTCAGTAATGGTTAGACATCTCTTGCCATAATCTTATATATATATGCTTTTTTTCCTTTGTATGCTTTTCATTCATGTAGGATAATATAATTTCTTTAAACCCACATGGTGTAAAAAGCTTTCAAATTGCAAAAGAAAACCAGAAAAATATAGCATGTGCATGCAGAAGAGAGACCCCAAGAAGCACAGAAGTGAACTCAAGGTTTTATGCTATCCTTCTGATCTGCTGTGCTTTTACTATTGCAAAGCTTATAGAAGAACTTCACTGTAGATATCCGGAATAGCGAATGCACATCAAAAGATCGTTCTAGTCCTAAAGATATTACCAATGGAATTGGACTCATCTTTTTAAGCACAGAGGATTCTGCTGGAAAATATATCTTTAAAAGTAGAATGATATTTTCTTTAAGTTGTACCTTTATTGTACTTTCAAAATGCATGACTGATTGATTCAGAAATCAAAATGAGTTTGTACAGGGTATGGTGGAGAGAGAGGGAAGCAAGCAGGTAATTAAGAGAAATTTTGATACTGAATCTTAATTTTTAACCTGTTAATTGAATAATTCTGCAGCCTAAACAAAAGCTGCTGTAGTTCCCTTGCTTTGCATTCTCTCAAGAATTAGTAGTGGGACAAAGAAGTAAACCCCTGGATCCTGAAAGAGAAAAGTTCAAAAAGCTTGTTGTGAGATTGGAGTGCTGGAAAAGGTTATTGCAATTGTCAATGAGATAGCTGTTCCCCACACTGCTAGTGTTATCTATAAAGGAAAACCTTTGCCCTTACATACCAGTAACTACAGTAACTCTGTAAAAAGGAAACAAAGGGAAAAAAAAATCACCGTAGTATCTGACAAGCTGTTCTTTCCTTTGCTAACAGAGATACATTCTCCGATACTACCATAGATGAACACAGAGTCCAGGCACTTGCAGAGGTCCAAAGAAGTCAGTATAACACTGAGTTCATTCTGTAGGATCTCAGCTTTTTTATTAAAATATTCAGCATTATGATCCCACATGATCTCATAGAATTTGTGGCCAGTGCTTGGTGCAACAACTTTTGTAAAATTATTAATATGCTTTGGATATACAGTTTCTGCTTTGAGAGTAAATGGAAAGGACATTGAGAATAGAAGTAAAGTGGTAACTAAAACCACGATGCTAACATCTACCTAGTAATCATCACTGCTCAAGTACAAACCCAGAGAAGGTTTCCTCATTAAATTAAATCAAATTTAAGGGAATATCTTCTTTATCATCTCATTATTGCAACTGATGCTGTTATACTTGTTTGTAGAAAACACGTGTATACATAGTTAAATGCACATATATATCACACTGGCACATAGTGGTCTCCAAGGTCCACTTGGTATGTAAATATTGAGACTGATTTGAATCAGTTACACAGAAACTTATTTCAGGTTTTCAGACTGCTTTTTCATGTGGTGCTATTTCTACATCACAGGGAAGAAATCCCACTGGAAAGAAGAGTGTAGGTGCACCAGTACAATGATTGTTCTCTCTGTAAAGTGGTAAGTGTTAGAAATGCTATAAGTTCATTCTTTAATGAGCCTGGTTCAATTAATACTACTACCTCCATTAAAATAAGAGGCACAAGATCTGAATGCAGTAAATACTAGAAATCTGATTCAGGGGCTCTAGATTCTCCTTGCAATTTCTTAGACTCATTAGATTCTGTCAAAAACTCATGAGGTGGCTATTGTTGCATCTTAAATTTAAAACCTTCAAACATTTTTATGAACACAAGATCTTTCAGAATGGGACAAGAGAGGGATTTAAAACAATCTGTATGTCAGAGAGATAATATGGTTGAAATAGACCTGAACAATTTATTACAAGTGCTGTCTATAAGTAACTCATATTCCACTGGGACAAAATTTTATGTAAATGAAACAGTGGCTCCTGAATTCCAGTCTCCAAGGAAATTAACCAAATTCCTCTGTAACTCCTGTTTATCATGTAAATACCCTGTGAAAAGCTTTGCTTAGAAAATACTGATCACTGACAGAACCATTTAATCTAGTCTGTACATAACATTCTTATTAAGTCATTGTAGAATTTAGGAAATCAAAAAAAATAAAAGAGATTTTGAGAACTATTGTGTACTACTCTTCAAAATCCCATAGTTCTGAAAGTCTTCCATGTCACTCAAAATGTATTCTACACTAGAATATGTAGCTGAAGGTGACCAGAATGTTTACTTTCAGAGGTAGTCTTATTACTGCCAACACCCTGTGTTGCTATTGCAATACACACTTAAGTCCTGTTAATCACTAAGAATTGCCTTTAGGTACATCAAATCAACAAAGGCTAGTCTTTTCTATAACACTACACTAAGTACTCTAGGAATTATTAATATTTGTCTGGCACTCTTTACAAATCCCAGTCCCTATTAATAAGACTCTGTGTCAACTTTTAGGTATCAAGATAGAGTCTGTCTGTGTTTAATCAGTTTCTTCTGTAACATCACTAGTTAAGTGCCATTCAGATTTTTAGCTGCAGCTATAAATGCCATCATTCCAAAATGGGTTTTGGCACCAGTGTTCTAAATCTATCCACCTAAAACCAGTTTACTCTGTTTGCTGTGCAATGACTATGGATAGGCTAGTGAATGAAGCAGTCGCCTAGCCCAGTTTACGAGTTTACAACAGAAAGTGGGAAATTCAGACTTACTAGGCTGCACATTCAATTAACCAGATAGTAGATGAGTCGGGGTACCAAAGGAATTAAAGCCTCAGGACACCAGGCATCTTTAAGGCAAAAAACAATCAGACAGAAACTCGTTCTCAAAACAGACACAAAGAACTGATGTTTGAGCTACTTGCAGAGAACCAGCATCAAGACCACTGCAAAAGTCAAAGCAATTCCTTGTCTCTGTAAATGCATATAGACCCTGATGTCTAATAATGCCTAGCCCTAGCCCAGGCAAATGACTCTCTTGGCTCATCTCTATGGCTCTGCATTTAAAAAACATGGAAGAGTTTGGACAGTAAGTTCACAGTACAAGATCAATAGTTCCTGTGCAGGGAGATGGTATCTTTTGGGTACGTTACCATAAATATTTCAGTCTTGTCAAAGATTAAAACTCAGAGATTCTTTTTCTTTATTTATTAAAGCAAATTAAATGTAGTAATAGCTTCACATTTGGACATCTGTATAAGGACTTGAGTCAAACATGTTTCCTTCAAAACTCCGCATTCAAAAGAAAAATTTAAGCCAAATCACAAACTATGAATCAGTCTTTTGTTTGCTTCCCATTAGGTTTTTAGTAATCAAGTTTTATTTCTAATTTTAACTTTCTGTGTTCAAGTTCTCATAGCAGAGGTGACACATCGCATGATTGATAGGTGTTTTGCATTCAAGAGAGATAATTTCTCCTCTGTCACCCACAAAGCCAAACCAAACCAAATAACAAACCAAGAACAAATTGTAAGAATTTACTCGTGTCTTTTCATGGGCAATTGAGTATTTCAAACAGGAAGGTATTTGATTGACCCATAATTAGCATTTCTTGACTAATACGTTTAAAAGTTTAATATCAACAGTGAACCCAGCTAATAAAATTTGAAATAATCTTCCTTTGCTTTGCTCTAGCAGAAACAGTGTAATGGAGGAACATTTGTAACAGTCTACACTTATTTCATTCCATTTTCTGAAGCCTCTACCTCAAGTGTTATTTTCTCAGGAAAGATTCTCCTTTCTATTTTAATAATTTCTTTGCATTATCAAATTGAGTTCACTCACTCACTCAAAGGACAGAAACTGAACACAGAATTATCTGAATAGATATTGAATTTTAAATATCCAGCATGAAATATGGATATTTAATGAGTAAATAAATATTAAAGAAGCTCACAAAAATGGTATGCAGTGAATTTAACCAGTGCATTATAGAAAATCATAGAATCATAGAATAATCAGGTTGGAAGAAACCCACCGGATCATCAAGTCCAACCATTCCTATCAATCACGAAACCATGCCCCTTAGCACCTCGTCCACCTGTGCCTTAAACACCTCCAGGGAAGGGGAATCAACCACCTCCCTGGGCAGCCTGTTCCAGTGCTCAGTGACACTTTCTGTGAAAAATTTTTTCCTAATGTCCAGCCTAAATCTACCCTGGTGGAGCTTGAGGCCATTCCCTCTCATCCTGTCCCCTGTCACTTGGGAGAAGAGGCCATCACTCTCCTCTCTACAACCTCCCCTCAGGTAATTATAGAGAGCAATGAGGTCTCCTCTCAGCCTCCTCTTCTCCAGGCTAAACACCCCCAGCTCTCTCAGCCGTTCCCCATAAGGCCTGTTCTCCAACCCCTTCTCCAGCTTTGTTGCTCTTCTCTGGACTCGCTCCAGAGCCACAACATCCTTCTTGTTGTGAGGGGCCCAGAAAATGGTGATATATCTGTAGGAAAAATAATACAGGCTGAATTAACTAAATCATTCACTATAGAATATTGTGAGTTTTGTCTTAAAACAAGAAGAGTTTTATTCTTTTTAGAAATACTGAATTATATCCTCCATCAAAGTTCTTTGCTAAGTGTGGAAATTTTTCAGTTCTCAAACACTTAGAAAGTGGAAAATAAGCGACATAAGCACCCTATTAGATAAAGTGACAAATATATGTATAAGTTGGCATTCAGTCTTGGTTATTCATATTCTAGCAATTTTTGAAACTTCTAGATGTATCTTGGGCTTGGAAATGTGTTTTTCCCCTAAATAGTAAACTGATTGTCATTTAGTGGTTGCTTACTAATGAGTAAGAGTAATCCCTCAAGGTTTTTCTTTAGAGAGTCACATATTCAGCCTTACAGCTTGTTAATCATTCAACTAACTGCAAGACTATGAATCAAAAATTCTGTGCAGCAGTCCATCAATCCATTTGTATGTCCTTATGTCTTTATTCTGAAGAGAGAAAATGGTCAATGTGACATTGACATTCAGGCTAACACAATCTCCAGTTTTGTTTAGAATTAATTATGTACTATTAAACTGATATAGCAGAAAATCTGTCAATTTAGCACTGGAATTAGTCCATTGTATATGTAAAAACATTTTTCTACATTTAAAATAATTTTATGTTCCTAATTCTTATAATCTCACACAACATCAAACACGTCCAGTTGCAGTTGAGAAAGGAGTGAGGAGCTGTAAGAGAACCAAGGTCAGTGAAGAAGGAGGGTGAGGATCTGCTTCAAGTGCTGGAGCAGAGATTTCCTTGCAAGTCATGGTGAAGTCCATGGTAAGGCAGGACGCTCCCCTGTAGCCCATGGCAGTCCAAGGTGCAGCAGATATCCATCTGCAGTCCATGGATGACTGGAGCAGGTTGGATGCCTGAAAGAGGCTGTGACTTTCTGAGAAGCCCATGCTGGAGCAGTTCATGAAGAACTACAGCCCATGGGAAAGAATCATATTAGAGAAGTTCACAGAGTACTGTCTCCTGTGGGAGGGACTCCACACTGGAGCAGAGAAGTCTTCCCTCTGAGGAAGAAGGAATGACAGAGAAAAATGTACAACACACTGATTACAACACCCATTCCTCAGCCCCTTACACCACTGATGGAAGAGACAGGGAAAATTAGGAGTAAATTTAAGCCCGGTAAGAAGGGAGGGGTGGGAGGAAGATGTTTTAAGATTTAGTTTTATTTCATACTATCTTACTCTGATTTGATTGGTAATAAACAAATTTCCCTGAGTTGAGTCTGTTTTGCCTTTCACACTAACTATTTAATAATCTCTCCCTGCCCTTATATTAACCCATAAGCCTTTCATTATATTTTCTCTCCTCAGTCCATCTGAGGAGGGTGAGTGACAGAGTAGTTTCCATGGGCACCAGGCATGCAGCCAGGATCAAGCCACCACAAGCATCCAAGAGTATATTAAGAACAACACCATTAGTTCAACTGGTGACTTTAAAGCCTTGCTTGCTTATCATATTATATCTATGTGAATTTTTACTGCAGTGAAAATGAAAAGTGGGAAAAAGGAAAAGATCAAGTCATGCTAAACACTTGAAGTTCAGAACCACAGGAAGTTTTTCAAAAAGCCCTATGGAAGAGGGAGCTTACAGTGCACAAACTTTCACTGTGCTGTATAGCTGTTATGCAGCTGTACAGTCTGGACCCACAGTTGTATTTTTTATTTATTTACAGCTGACAGCTTTCCTTCCTGCTGATTTTATAAATCCATGTCAAAGTAATATTGATCTAGTCCAGTTACATGGCTAAATTACATGAAAATTAAGAAAGAGGAAGCCAAGATATTTTTCTTCTGCTGTTGATAAATATTTTAAGCTTCTCTGAAGTAAAGTATCATAAAATCATTAACAATTTTAAGAAGTTAATTACCAATAAACTGCTAACAATAACCTTCTAACATTGAGCTAGTGGGAAAATTCCTGACAGCATTTGTAACTAATTTTCACTATTCCTCAGGATTTAGAGGTGAAAAGCACATTATGTATTTGGAAGACAGAATCTGGAGAGTTATGAGGAAAGTTCCTTCACAGAGTGGTTTAGATTGTTGCTGTATTTTTTCCCTAGGGAAATTATTCTGTCAAATGTTGGCAAAAAGTTATGTAACTAGTCGATGAATCTAATGACCTCAGAAAGCTCTATTTATTGAAACATAAGAGGAAGTCTCACCTTTAGTCTTTCTATAATTTTTGAGTTGAAATAATGCTGACTTTATAACAGCAAAGGCCCTATTTAATTTGTCAAGAAAACACGTTAAGGCTATAGACAGAAGCAATATTAAGCAATATTGAAGTAAAATAAAGTAATTCCCAAATGACAGAGATAAAAATGTGAATAAAGATATTCTGTGTCCTTAAAATACATTTAAAAGTTTAAAGACTCAGCGTGCTTGGGTTTATTTTTTAAATACAATCATTACACTGAAGAGAGGAAAATGTCAAATGAGAGAGGAATGCAGCAAAGAAATTCTTAAAAGGTAAATAATAGACCTACAGAAGGTGACTTAGGACATGGATGTTTCTGTGTGTTTATTTAACAGAGACGAGGTAGTTTATAGGAATTAAGACATGCAACGTTGAGAACACTTGCAAGAGATTAATTTCTGGAAAAAGTAAGAGGAGGCTCTCCAATGAAAAAGTGGAAATAGTAAAAAGAAAGTAATGTACTGTTATCTTCATTCTCCTAGATAATTTTTGAGCTATTTGAGAGGGGTTTTGACCATTGATCCAGCAAGATGCTCAGTCATCTGTAGGAACAGTAGAAACAATAAACCATCTGTGAAAGATACAACTATTTCAATACGATTTTAACTGCTCTGATGATAGTTTGCATGAAATGTATTTCAAAACTATTTAGAAATTAGAGACTAGCTAAGATTTCAAGAATAATTTTAGGAAGCTAATTGTAAAAATGACATTTACATACGTACATATATACATATGCACAGCCATAATCGGTGTATTAAAAACAGCATCAATGTGGCACTTAGGAAAGACTCTCAAATTGCCAGTTAGACTATCTTCATAGTTGTGATACATATGTTTTATGCTCCTGTCCTATGTAGGTGCAACTATTTTTATATGTGTATATATATACACATACAGACACATATTCATACACAAATAAGAATATTTTTATGTACAAATTTCCTATAAACAATGTGTGTACAGATGTATGTTCATATTTATTTATATATATGTATTAAATTCTGCATTAAGTTGATAAAATTATGTAATTGTTTTAAGAAGGTATTTTTAACAAATACCATTATTTGGAACACTAAAGCACTTACAATTGCCCCAAAGTCTGAGTAAGTGAGGTTAGAGGCTTCACTGATGTGTACATAGCTATTTACTCTGTATTATGAAAACAACATCTGTTTTATCTGTGACCTGAAGGTATATCCATTATCTTATAGAAGGTAGGAAGACAAAGAGTGTCTTTTCATCCTTTTTGTGCCTATTAAATATTGGAAAATTACAACTCAGTGTTATAATGTCAGAAAGATGATATGCTTTTAGAAAGGCCTGTTAAAAACCCGTGCTGTTGATGTTACCTGTAGTATTGTTTAATATTAATAGTAAGACTCAAACACAAAAAGAGGTAAGCTGTTTACTTTAAGAAAAAAAAATAAATAAATATGTGCAGAAAATTTGATTGGATCAACTCCTACTGAAGTGTGTAAAAAATACCTACTATCGCTATGCTAAATTTGAACAACCAGAGGAAAACCCAAAGTACTGATTAAATCACTTATTTTTTTCTAGGAGGAATGCAGTATCCAGTGTATTTTGCTATGTTCCTACCATTTGCCATTCCGTCCTGGATAAAATATGCTGATGCCTTTCTCTATTCACTGTGTTAGCCAAAGTATTGAAAAAATTGTCTTTGCCTCCACTTTCAAGAACAATTATATAAACCTACAAGTAAAAGGTTTTTAGAGGTCTCACAGTGATGAGTTGACAAATCACTAGGTGACTTTTAACTAAAAATATTCAGAGATTTATGAAGTCACAAAGTATGCTAGGAATCAGATCTATGGCAAATCTGAAGACAAAGTAATCTTGTAGCCCAAGAGGGCTTAGACAGGTTTGGCCACCCAGACCCGCTCTGGTGATCTACACTAATTCCACCTTTATTAGGAGTTTGATTTCTCATATAGCTCATTTGTCTGAGCACTTCCACTGCCCTCAAGGGTTGGACAGTGTGCTGCCTTCACAATATCCACTATAATATTAGATTGACACAGTTATCCACAAAGAGACCAAGTGATATGCAGATAGACTCTCAAACCGTTTTCTGCCTTGTAGGACATTTTTGTAGGCAGCACAAATTAATGTTCTAGTCATCAGTCTGGGTTCATTCATTTTAGTTTTTACACTGATTTTGCCCCATATGGTCTCTCTTCTAAGTATAGTGTAAAAAATGGAATGCTCCACAAGGTTCATTAACTGGGTACCATAAAGTCAGGTTTCTTACTAGATCTATTACCATTACTGATACTACATTTTAGTGTTCCATAATGGTTTATTGCCGTAGTGGAATTTTTTTCACATAGGTTTTCATCCAGGAGGAGAATTAGAATTCCAAATATTTGTTTATTCAGGGGAATTCTTTCCAGAATAAGGCAGCTGCAGGGTTTCACCTTCCATAAACATCTCTGTGATAATCTCTGGGTCAATTTATGACAAATGCACATCCTTAAAGAAACATTTCTCTTTGCTGGATTTTCTGTTTACAACAAGAAAAGATGCAAGAGTTGCTCAGTTTGAAAAGTGGTTCGATTTTTCATTTTGTAATTTAAAAATTTAGGTATCAGCTGAAAGTTAAAAATTCTGTTCAGCAAAATATATGATTCTTCAGACTATTTTATTTGTTGAATCATTAAAATGTGTTGTGATTTAATCCCAGCCAACAACTAAGCTCACTTCCTTCTGTTGGGATGGGGGACAGAATTGAAAAAGTAAAAGTGAGAAAACTTGTCAGTTCAAGTAAGGACATTTGAACTGGGAAAGCAAAAGGTACACACACAAGCAAAGCAAACCAAGGAATTAATTCACTGCTTCCCATTGGTGGGCAGGTGATCAGGCATCTCCAGGAAAGCAGGAGTCCATCATGCATAATAGTTGCTCCGGAAGACAAATGTTATCACTTCAATCATGCTCTTATTTCTTCCTTTTCCCCTATATTTATACACTGAGCATGATATCATATGATATGGAATATTCCTTTGGTCAGCTGGAGTCAGCTATCCCAACTGTGTCCCCTCCCAGCTTCTTGTGCATCTCAGGCTACTCACAGGTGGGGTGGTATGAGAAGCAGAAAAGGACTTGACTTTGTAAGCATTGCTCAGCAACGGTGGAAATGTCCCTGTATCATCAACAGCATTTCTGGCAAAAATCCCAAACACAGCCCCATATAGCTATTTGTAAATTAAATTAACCCTATCCCAGACAAAACCTGCACAACACAGCTTCTTATTATAATTTTGAAGCTTAACTCGGCTTTCTTTTATCCATCCTCTTTTCTGGTATATTGTAGCATCCCTGCAAAGCTGTTGTGATAATAGTCACAAAAAAATGGGGACAGACTGCTATGACAAAAACCAAATAGGTTTGACTGGAAGTTTTTTATTGACTGTCAAAAAGAAAGGTATATGTATAAGATATCTAACTGTATGATTTAAAAAGCTCTCAGTTCTGAAATGAATAGAAAATTAAACACAGAATAAGATTATTATTAAAGACAGTGTTTAGGCCTATGACTGTGAACCCCTCCTGTCCCCCACCTCTGACCTGACTTTTTGCCGTAAATCTGATCACCGCTAGCAGTAGTCCTGGTGGATGTATGTGGTCAAAGTGGCTTTAGGGGAGACAAATAACAACATAATAGCCGTGCGCTAATTTATGGTAATGTGCTCACTTAACCACAGTGATGGCCAATGTTCCAACCAAGCCCATAAATAATGAGAAGCCCAAGAGCTTTTTGAGTTCTCTAGCTTGTCAGTGGGCTGCATGCCACAATCTCCCCTTGAGCAGTGATACCTTTCGAGGTTAGTCTTCAAACTTGAAAGAATCCTTGTGGCATCAAATAGTCAGTAACTGAATTGTGAATAAGTGCACTGAAGCCTTGTAAACTTAGCTAAGTGAGAGAGAGGATTGATTGAGCATATAGAATCCTTTAGACATCAACTGTCGATCAAGCCTGAGACCAAATTTGGATCCAGCTGCACCTAGACTCAAACAGACTTCTTGAGTAAATGTTTGACAGAAACATTTGGAAATCACGGGTCACTGAATCAGACATTGTGAGGATTTCTTGTTGTTAGAGAATTTCTTGTCTGCACAGGAAAAATGAGGACAATAGAACACCAGATGAAGAAAAAGTATTTCCAGATGTTATTCGAAGTCACACATGTCTGTTTGATAAGATGTAATGAAAAATAATTGGAAAAATGTTGGGTATTTTTTTCAGTAAATGATTTGGCTTGTTGGTAGCTAGAAAATAAATACCAAGCTTCTGATAGTTTAGGCAGAAAGCTTTATAACCCAGAAAGGACATACATGGTTTATGTCGATGTGAGGATACCTGAAAAAGGATTTAATTTTTACATTTTATACAACCAATTTTTAATAATATATTTTCTGTGTGAAAGTCATGTTGCAAAAAATTACACTTATGTGCATTTGCAACATCCACTTGAATCCTGAAGGTACACTTAAGAGGACATTGGAGACTTTCTAGGCTGTGATACACTTTCTTTCATTTCTGTTATGTTGGATAGGAATAACTATCAAGGGCTCAAGGAAAATGAGAATTGACACAAAGCTTTACCTGTCTGCAAGAAAAAATAATTTTAAACTAATATGGAGGTCAGTGGAAAATTATTAATTTTATGCTTCAGTTACTTTTACTATTCAAATATAGTACCCATGCCACTACAGCTACATACAAAGGAAAAAAAAAATCCATTTTTCTTTCAAAGCCGTTTGACTTTTTTTAAACCTCAATCTTTGTTTTACATAGAAATTAAAATTCGGTGCTCTTGTTATCCACAGTTTAGATTTTTTCACTTATACATTACTATGCATGGTAGTTTTCACTGCAAGGCTTATATAGACACTTCAGAGATTTTCATTTTTTATCACTCATTGCTCACATGCGCATCACATGCTTAGGCATGAGTGGTTTACAAAAAAGAGCTAAAATAACACGCTACCCAAAAGGAAAAGAAGACCATTTCCTTCGGAGTGAAGATGTGGGTGGCCAATCTAAGATGGGATAATCTGTGAGTACCCACATTTTGCATTGGCTTTGTGCTGTGATACACTTGTGATGATGACATACAATCCCTCAAGTGATGATGGTAAGAGGGTTTCCTTCTGGGTCATTACTGTCATGGAGGGTGTTCGGAAAAGAGGAGAACTTGCTTCAACAAAGGTAACATGGGGCAAGATCTGCACTCAGGATATCTATTCTCCTGCAGTGAAGTAGGGCTGAATATAGCCTGCAAATCAAGAGACAGTAATTAACCCAGGAGAGAAACACAGAAGGGGCTTGTGTTAAAATGAATAAAATTAAACAGAATATTTTATGATATTATCCCTCAGCATTCATTATTATGACAGAATCATCCAGATTCTAGAGATGTTTTGATTCATTACCAAAAGGAATAAAAAAACTAGCTACAGATAATCTTGTTAATATCATAAGTGGCAAAAATATATCACCTAGTAACATATATCCAATGTGCAAATCTCTTTATTTTTGAAAAGCCTGTAGTTTGTGGACTGAGAAAGTCATCTGCAAACTAAATATATTTAAAATATTAAAAATTATTCCACTGTAATAACCACACTCAGCACAAGATAAAATGTTATAGGTTATTATTTTATCTACTTCTCCTTTGGCAGAAAATTATTGCCATTGTCAACTCACAGTAAATATTCAAAAGAACTCAGCATTAGAATACAATAATATTACTTGATAATCCTCAAAGAATTGTGAAACAATGTCAAATTGCAAAAGGTTAAACCCATTAGGTGATAGATTCAGTGAATACAAAAAAAGCTATTTAACATAATGTTTCTGATAATCATAGTTTCTGGCAAAGTAACTGCAAAGTTGGAAAGGCTGTGGGTGTATCTTGCTGGACCTCAGTAAAGCCTTTGACACAGTTTCTCCCAGCATTCTGCTACAGAAACTGTCAGCCTCTGGCCTGGACAGGCGCACACTCTCCTGGGTGGAAAACTGGTTGAATGGCCGGGCCCAGAGAGTGGTGGGAAATGGAGTTAAATCCAGCTGGAGGCCAGTTGCAAGTGAGTTCCCCAGGGGTCAGTGCTGGGTCCAGCCCTGTTCAATGTCTTTATCAACGACCTGGATGAAGGCATCGAGTGCACCCTTAGCAAGTTTGTGGATGACACTAAGCTGGGTGGAAGTGTGGATCTGCTGGAGGGTCGGGAGGCTCTGCAAAGGGATCTGAACAGGCTGGGCTGCTGGGCTGAGACCAACGGCATGAGGTTTAACATGGCCAAATGCCGGGTCCTGCACTTGGGGCACAACAGCCCTAAGCAGAGGTACAGACTAGAAGAAACCTGGCTGGAAAGCTGCCAGGAGGAGAAGGACCTAGGGGTGCTGGTTGACAACTGACTGAACATGAGCCAGCAGTGTGCCCAGGTGGCCAAGAAGGCCAATGGCATCTTGGCTTGTATCCGAAACAGTGTGACCAGCAGGTCCAGGGAAGTTATTCTCCCCCTGTACTGGGCACTGGTGAGACCGCACCTTGAGTACTGTGTTCAGTTCTGGGTCCCTCAGCACAAGAAGGATGTTGAGGCTCTGGAGCGAGTCCAGAGAAGAGCAACGAAGCTGGAGAAGGGGCTGGAGAACAAATCTTATGAGGAGCGACTGGGAGAGCTGGGGTTGTTTAGCCTGGAGAAGAGGAGGCTGAGGGGAGACCTTATTGGTCTCTATAACTACCTGAAAGGAGGTTGTAGAGAGGAGGGAGCTGGCCTCTTCTCCCAAGTGACAGGGGACAGGACGAGAGGGAATGGCCTCAAGCTCTGTCAGGGGAGATTCAGGCTTGAGATAAGGAAAAATTCTTCACGGAGAGGGTGGTTAGGCATTGGAATCATCTGCCCAGGGAGGTGGTTGAGTCACCATCCCTGGAGGTGTTTAAGATAAGGGTGGATGAGGTACTTAGGGGCATGGTTTAGAGATTGATGGGAATGGTTGGACTCGACAATCCGGTAGGTCTCTTCCAACCTGGTTATTCTGTGATTCTGTGAACTACCTGAGGGGAGGTTGTAGAGAGGAGGGAGCTGGCCTCTTCTCCCAAGTGACAGGGGACAGGACAAGAGGGAATGGCCTCAAGCTCCATCAGGGGAGATTTAGGCTGGACATTAGGAAAAAATTTTTCACAGAAAGGGTCATTGGGCACTGGAACAGGCTGCCCAGGGAGGTGGTTGATTCCCCTTCCCTGGAGGTGTTTAATGCACGGGTGGACAAGGTGCTGAGGGGCATGGATTAGTGTTTGATAGGAACGGTTGGACTCAGTGATCTGGTGGGTTTCTTCCAACCTGGTTATTCTATGACCTTAAAAATACACACTGGTTACCAGGTTTCTTCATTTATTTTGATGATATTCAGAAGCCACTGCTTGTCAGTCTTTCTTCTCCTGCCAGGATTCCATCCTTTCCTTTTTTGTTTCAGAACTTTTTTTTCTGTGCTGATTCCCCTTTCCTGGGAAACAGCAAGTGACTTAAAAACATACTTAAAAGCATGACAGTTCAACAATGTGCTAGGCATATGTGTTAAACATCAATCCCACAGTTAAAGTACCTTGGAGCTTTATGAATGTCTTTAAAATTTCTCTTAGACTTATGCTTTAAAAAGCATGTAGAAACATGATGCAGTATACTTAATAGATCTCTTAAGCAGGCAACTGCCGCAAAATATCAGTTGAGAAAAAAAATCAGTTACACAAATATTTCTTGAACCACACTCACAAGACTTAAGCTATCTTGAACTGACAAGAGGAGTAACTTCCAAATACCAGAATAGCCCATGCTATCTGCCAGTCATGGAAAGGTCAACCCCAATGGGCAAAGGCAAGTCTTTTGCTATTTTTACTACAATGATGGCCAGAGAAATCCTTCAGCTAGCAAGTTCATGGTTCTATTAGGATGTTCTCATGCTTTCTAAGCCGTTACTCAGAGATTAGACACTGAATATGGAGCAAAAAATGTCAAAGTGAAGTCCAAAAATATTCCTTGTTGCCTGACAATATTCTGTAAACATTAAAAAGTGCACTCATTTGTTCTGTATTTCATCTGATTGTTACTGCTTTTATCACTTCCTGATAGAGTCAGATTTGTAAAGGACATACATTACTTTTCCTTTGGTTTTGATGCGATCAGTATGTTGCTTTTCTAGTTTGCACTATTGCATATGCTGCATTTCATATACCCTTCCAGGGAACAGAGTCATTTCACACTGGATAATACAGACACAAAAATATAAGGAAGAATTTGGAAGTAAAAGCTTTGATTTCACTATTTCTCTTACAAATCTAACTCTTTCACAAGGAGAACAGAGTTATAAAATATGAAGGTTTCAAGTAGAATATGATATATAAATGACAAAAGCAAGACGAAGAACAGCAACTAAAGAAATCGGATGCACAAAATTAAGAGAACAATACGATTGGAAAGCAAAGAGTTTCCCATTTGCTTAATTAATCCCAGATCTACTTTTCCAGTGGTGTGTCTCATTTTTTTTAACAAAGAATGAGGAAGAAAATTGCTGTACGCTCAAGAAATCTCCTCCACAACATGAAAAATCAAACAATTTCAAGGGTTTTGTCTTTTTTTTTAAGTTTAGAAGATCATGCTCTGAAATTGTTCTGTTAGATTCAAAACCAGATTTTGCTCTGTAACCTGTACAAAGTTGAATCACACCTCTGGAAATGTGCCAAACTACCTGAAAATAATTTGAAAAACCAATGATCCATGTTGTGTGACCTTTACCTCCTCCTGCTTCTTTTGTTAATGGCTTGCATTTTTTTATTTGATTGGATAGTTGCTGCTTGAATAAGGAAGGATGACTAATTGTTTAAAAGTATTTTGAACATCTTCTGAAGTGCTCTGTTGTGGTAAGTTATATCAATGTTGCAATACTTCACTTTATCTACTCTTCTATTATGCTAATGACAGGTGATCTGAATGGGCTATGTGTTCAGTGTAGTGTGAAGGGTATTTGATGCACAGATCCTTTTAATAATAAAAAATAAGCATAGCTAATTTCCTGTACTTTGGTAATGTTCATATTGTGCAATTTTCTTACTTTGCAAATATTGGCTGTTAATCCATGCAAGAGCCATGGGAGGAAGTTTTGCCATTCTATACCACTGAAAGCCTGAAAATTCAGATTTCCATTTCTAATAAATCTGGCCTGATTTCCCTCCATACCTGGGTTCTGCACAGCCCTCTGATCCCCACATATCTCAAACCTGATCCTTGAAAACCATTCCTTCTCCATGAGGGAAAACTGAGGGTGAAATTGCTCTCTTTTTCCTGATATTGGTATGCTTGTAGAGTGAGCAAGTGTTCATAACCTCAAAAACACAACTCTGTTTTTCAGAAATCGCTACAGATCTCTGTTGCCTTGAGAGATTTTTTTTTTTTTTTTAATCTTAACAGGAAGGTGTCAGGAGAGGAGTAGTGGTAAACTGAAAAATAAAAGAATTGGAAATCTTTATGTAAGAAATGAAATGTTTTGTCTGTGGAATCCAGGCTGGTGAAACACAGCAGATCACTACAAATTCTAATCATGTACCACCCCACACTGTATTGTTAGTAAACATTCATAGCATGGATATTCTTAAAGGAAACAAAATTCCAGATAGAGGCTATTCTCAAAAGCAAATAATTATTTTTGAGCAAAATGAGGTATTTATAGAGGATCCCACCTTAAACTGATGAGCACTGCTAAACAGGTATCCAGTTGGATGTAAAGTATGAAAGCATAATTCTGCAACAGATTGTAAGAAAAGGCATATGAGATCATGTCAAAGATATAGGATTAATGGTTTCTTAAAATCTTAGCCTAATTGGTAGTTTAATAGTATTCATATTAATATAAATAATTATTTTTTTTTCTGCTGCTGAATGTTATAAAACACATGTAAAATTTACAATTCAGTGGTTAGTCTGCCTGATCATTTTTGAATTAGAATGTGAAAGTATTGGCTATAGACACATTTTCAGCTCCTCATTAATTGAAGTGGTAAAGAAAGGACATAGTTAACAAATTGCAAGTTACCCAGTTGAAGAATTAGTCAGAGCACCTCCCAGCTGAACAGATGGTTCTAGACCAGTACAATGGAGAACAGAGCTCCTCTTTATTCATTTGTTTTAAGCATTTGTAACTTCAGTTCTCCACTGAGTTTCTGAAAACCTGCAGTCTCTGCTCTAGTGGATAAGATACATTAACTTTGTTTTTAGCTCACTGATTGCATCATTACTTGTACCTTACCTACAGAGTGAAGGAAGGGATAGGTCTGAAACCTGTCCTGCAGAACATTAGTGGGTAGTGGTGGGTGGGTGGTTTCTATATTTCTGATGCCATATTTGCCTATGTTTTGTCAAATCTAAACTGTAAATGCCACAAAGACAAGGTCCAATTTACGACTGTGAATATAAAGCCTTCTATTAATTTGAGGGTTTTGTTCCAAGGAGCAGCCACTAAATATTCCAATGTCATCTGGAAAATGTATGAAAGTGAATTGAATTCATCTGGAAGACTTTGAGGAATTGTATTGAACACCACCAAGGAGAGGACATTTTTATTTGACTGTAATTGTAGGTTACTCTGCTGTTATTGCATAATACACAACAAAAATTTAAGCCCAAATCTTTGAAGTGCAACTTTTTGAGAGCTCTCTTTCTAGTTTCATCAGTCTGACCTATCCTGCCAGTTGCGTACAAAGAGTGAGGAATTTATATCTCAGAGACTTTTCAGGATGACAGGAAAACAGGGAAGGAAATTTCAAAGACAGACCACAAAACACTTTTGCTTTGATGCAAGATCTCACTAGGTACCACCACCAATGTGAATGAAGCACATGACAGGGTGGGACCATTTCAGTCTAGTTGAAGAGATGCACAGAGATAAAATCAATTACAAAATGATGTGAGACTATGGTATTGGATCTGGCAAGTTGCTGGCAAGGACAAACACCCAAAAATTTAGTCTATCACTGCCTGGTTATATCTAAGAGGTATAAGCTAGTAAAAGAGTATGGACACAGATGGTGTGCAAGAAAGTCATGGAATGAAAAAGTATGTGATCAATAAAAGTAGATTCAAGTTTTTAGAATCATAGAATCACCAGGTTGGAAGAGACCCACCGGATCATTGAGTCCAACTATTCCCACCAATCTCTAAACCATGCCCCTCAGTAATATCAGACTTTAAAAGGTGCACTTCAAGGGGAATTTGCCTTACTTTCCTCTTTCCTGCTGCCCTTTACACTCAGCAAAAAGCACAGGGGATGATGTTTTTAGCAGAAGTAGTCCAGCAGACTCATCCTACCTGTCAAAATCCATACTGCCTCTTTGTGCGAGTTACTTAAGTTGATACAGATTTTAGCAGCAGTATGTGGGTGTTAAAAAATGCAGAGTGGAAGCTCTTGGTATAAGCAAGGTGGGGCTGACTGTCAATGTCAGATGATTTGAATAATCATACTTGGTAGAGAGTGAATAGTAATCAGACAAACTGTTTAGAAGAGAAATAATTACTGAGAGAACTGATTAATGGAAAGGAAGCCAGCACTCACGAGGAGCAGCGTGAGAAGTAAGCTACTACAAGATGCTCAAACAGCTATAAGAAATGTAGGTGTAATTGTCTCCTCTAACTTCAAAAAACATAGATAGAGCACAGTGCAGCACAAAGTAAGTGTTTGGGAAGATTCTAAATTGAGCAAGAGAAAAAAAGCAAAGGGGTAAATGATAAAAGAGAGTTCTCTGTGGCAGAGCAGTAAGTGAGAAACGAGCAGCAAGGAAGGCTGGACATGGAGACAAACAGCAACACAGAGACAAAGGGGAGTAAAGTGGGTAATGGAAGAAACAACCCATCTCAGTGCAGAAGAAATGAGATTGTCCAGCTGAAAGAGATTGAAATTCTTCTTGAAGGATTAAGAGTTTGGAGAAAAGAGGGCATTTAGCTCAGGCAAGTTCAGGGTGTAGAAGTGCTGTTGCTAACTGCAAAGGTCTGCAGTATCTCCATATTGTCTAATCAGTTGTTTCCAAATGACAAGATGGCCTAAGGAAAAATAATACCTAATGAATGTGGTGAGAAATAAAAAAAATGATACATTTTTAATTTATTCTTTTGACTTCAACTTTATCCCCTTGACTTCAACTTTATTCCCTAGATAAATACCAGGAATTCTGTTGTATCACTGCAGGTCAGAGGAAGAAATGTGTTTATTTTTCTAATAATATATATTTGGAGTATAATCCCATCATGAAGGGGGTGGCAGAATTTTATTGTTATAAAAGTCCTTTGAAAATTCATGTCACTTTTCTACCTCTTACTTTACCTTTTTTTCCTCTCTTGTGCATAGCATGTCTAAGTAATTCTATTCCCCTTTTAAGACTCCTTATAAAGTATCAAGTATGTTTGTCTCCCTTGTGCACCATCATGATAAACTGTTGGAGACTGCTATCATATTTAGCTTATAGCTAAATTGCAACAAATATCAGTAACATTTCATGTTATATTGTCTTAAAGGCCAAATGAGTTTATCATGATTAATGTATTAATACGGAAAACTGAAGAAATTGGTAGTAATTTGTCATTTATTACAAAATCTTGTCAAATTTTACTTTGTGATTTCTTTCGTATTTTTTTTGTCTTGTGGTGTGGGGTTTTTTTTAATAGGAATACTTTGGTTTTAATGTTGGTGGTTTATAATATACTATTATAGCCAACTCAATTTATTTTGATTTGCAGTTTGGAGGAATATTGCCCACTTGTACAGGAATGGGTTGAGGGAGACCAAGGCACAGCTGCAGTTAAACTTGGCAAGGGAGGCAAAGAATAAGAATGGGTTTCTTCAGGTATGTCAGCCAGAAAAGGAAGGTCATAAAAAAAGTACCCCCCACAGTGAACACAATTGGCGTTTCAGTACCAGTAGAAGGCTGATGTAGTCAATAACATTTTTGCCTCAGCCTTCTCTGGCAACCTCTATTCTCACATATCTCAAATGGATTGCTTACAAGGCAGGGACAAGGGAAGGATATTCCCTCCCACTGTAAGAGAAGACCAGGTTAGTGATCACCTCAGGAGCCTCAAAATATATAAGTCTATGATGAGATGCATCTGATGAGATGCATCCCATAGTTCTGAGGGAACTGGCTGATGTGGTTGCCAAGCCACTCTCCATGACATTTAAAAAGTCATGCCAGTCAGGGGAAATCCCTGATGACTGGAAGAAGACCAACATTGTGCCCACTTTTAAAAAGGGTAGAAAGGGTAACCCTGGGAAATACAGATTTGTCAGCCTCACCTCTGTGCCTGGGAAGATGATGGAGCAGATCCTCCTAAAAGTTATAATAAGGCACATGGAGGACAGGGAGGTGATCCAAGACAACCAGTGTAGCTTCACCAAGGGCAAGACATGTCTGACCAAACTAGAGGTTTTCTAGATGGAATGACAGCATCAGTGGACAAAGGAAGAACTGTGGATGTCATCTACCTGAACTTCTGTAAAGCCTTTGACACGGTCCCCCACAAGATCCTTCTCTCTAAACTGAAGAGATATGGATTTTATGGATGGACTGTTGTGGTATAACAGAGTGTTTAGGCCTTGTGGATAGGAAATTCTGTACTTTGTGAAAGGCATTGGTTTGCAAAAGGGCACAGTTCTACTTGAACCATGAACAACCTTTGCTTGCAAAACTGACAGGTCAGGCTATGGTCTCTTAAATCAGTTGAGTGACACCTAGGATGAGACAGAGGCCTGATGTTGCTTCAGCCAACAACAGAAACAGGGTGTAACCTGGGCTGCATTAAAAGAAGCATGGTCAGCTCATGGAGAACAGTGTCCAGCTCTTTCTTCTTCACTGCAAGAAAGACATGAAACTGTTGGAATATGTTCAGAGGAGGGACACAAGAACAGTCAGAAGGGTGGAACACCTTTAATAAGGAAAGGCTGAGAGAGTTGATTTTCAGCCTGGAGAAGAGGAGGCTTGGTAGAGATCTTATTGTGGCCTTTCAACACATAAAGAGGGCCTATAAGAGAGCTGGACACAAACTTTTTAGCAGATCCTGTTGTGATAAGATAATGGGTAATGGTTTTAAAATGAAGAAGGACATACTGAGAGTAGATATAAAGAGGAAACTTTTTCCAATGAGAGTGGTGAAACACTGGAACATATTGCCCACATCGGTGGTAGATGACCCATCCCTGGAAACATTCAAGTTTTGGTTGTGTGAGGCTCTCAGCAACTTGACCTAGTTGAAGACGACTGTGCTCACTGTGGGGTATTTGGGTCTCTTCCAACCCAAACCATTGTGTGACTCTGTGATTCTATGAAAGTAATGAAGATGGAGCACTTCAAAATGAAAATACTGAAATCAAGTAAGCATTCAACAGTATTTTTTCAGAGTTTGTACTCCAATTCAAAGACTATGTTCATGTTCCTCTTCCATTGATATAAGTCAGGAATGGCTTATTTTAAGTCTCAATAAGTACTGAATATTGATGTGTTATTATTTTTCTAAAATCTATTGCTATTATAATGTCTTATAGTGAAAAATACTGTATAAAATTTGAAACACCTCAGTTTTATTTATAAGAATGAGAATGTTTTGTTTTATTTTTGACAATTCAGGTAAGCATTGTCTTTATTTTCTCTATGATTTTTTATTACATGCTATGCAGGAAAATCACATCAAATCTCCAATTTGGAGGAAGAAAAAAAAAAAAATCTATTCTTAGGGTGTATATCTATAAAGGGAGAGATTTCCCCCTCCTGCTCAGGTCTGTGTCTTTTATGTCATACCTCCTATCTGAGCTAATCAATCCCCTCCCATCCCTCCTGCCAAACCTCTTCAGTCTGTGGAACATAGATTCACATGATTGTGTTTTGCACTGAACTCTAAAAATTACTTGTTTATTTGACTTGCAGTGGACTTGTTTCTGTTGGATCTTCAAGTTCTGTTATAGTACGTGCACTGGTACTAGAAGGAAAGTAATAGTTGTTTTGGTCAAAGCTGAAAATTAGTTTGCATAGCTAAGTTTTAACAGAGTCTGAGAAAATGTTGTCATGTAATTAGTCCCCTGACAGTTACCAGGACCATCCAAATGCTTTGCAAGTCTTGGGACTCAGTACAAGGCAACACTTAGTCCTTAATTAACATTTATGTATAATAATCAATACAAATACATATACCAGTAGCATATTTTTTTGTACATTAAGTGTTATGTTCTCTGTATTTTGGGATCACAAAGATATCTAGCCTCCTGATCTACTGTTGTGTAAGTGTGAGCCACTATGTACTCATTTAATGGAATAGAGAGTAACAAAGTAAACATTACATATAGATTGCTTGTATTGAGTAAAGAACAATGTATTTGGACGTAAAAGGGTGAGAAGGAAAACGGCAGTGCAGAAGCAACTAATGAGAATAATTAAGGAAAATAAGAATTGGGGACTGGTAGAGAGAGAGATTTTTATTTATTTTTAAACTTGCTATCGAGAAGTCACTTGAGGATGGAATAATTAAGCAGTGTATTAATGAAGAAAAAAAAAACAGCTAAAGGAACAGAGCAAACAAGATGAAAAAGAAGTTATGTTAAGAAATTTGTGCAGATAGTTATGCTAACAGAGACTGTAATAGAAATTCTGATGTACTGAGTAACAAAATAAACAACTGTATGTAATGTATGGACAAATTTTCCAAAGCACTTTGTATCCTTGAGATCTGGTTTTTAAAGGAGTTAAAACTGCTTATTACATTATTCATTGAATACAAGGCAAGATCTTGGTTAAACTCTTTGGCTTACACACTGTTTCAAGCAGAGTACATAATTCCTCTTCAATTTCTGTCTTTGCCTTTGCACCACCACAGCTGCATCTGATGGAAGACCCATCCCTTCAGGTGTTCAAGGCCAGGTTAGATGGGGTTTTGAGCAACATGATCTAGTGGAAAGTGTCCCTGTTCATGGCAGGGGGGTTGGAACTAGATTATCTTTAAGATCCCTTCCAATCCAGACTGTCCTATGATTCTATGGTTCTATGATTCTATGTAAGCAAGCTGAATCCCTATAAAAGACATCTAGTCTAGATCCCTAGAAAGCCTAGACCACGCTTCTAAATATACCTGTGAAAGTAAGAGCTATTTGAAATGGAGCTCTTTCAGAAGCCTAATATATTGTTATGTACCATGCAAAGACATTTCATATGGAGAATATATCTATGAGGTTTGCATCTGTTTGAGACATCACACCAAAGCGTGGTTTATGAGGGAGATGATTGATGTGGTAAAACTGAAACTGAGAAATGGCCTGTCTAAAACCTTGGGCCAAAAAGATCAACAATTGTAAATGGGTTTTAAAATATCACCAATAGTATCCAGCTCACTTGAAGAGTTTTGTCTTTCTCTTTGTAACTGAAGAATAAATTACACAGAATCACAGAATAACCAGGTTGGAAGAGACCCACTGGATCTTCGAGTCCAACCATTCCCACCAATCCCTAAATCATGCTCCTAAGTACCTCATCCACCCTCACCTTAAACACCTCCAGGGAGGGTGACTCAACCACCTCCCTGGGCAGACCGTTCCAATGCCTAACCACCCCCTCCATGAAGAACGTTTTCCTAATCTCAAGCCTAAATCTCCTCTGGCGGAGCTTGAGGCCATTCCCTCTCATCCTGTCCCCTGTCACTTGGGAGAAGAGGCCAGCTCCCTCCTCTCCACAACCTCCCTTCAGGTAGTTGTAGAGAGTAATAAGGTCTCTCCTCAGCCTCCTCTTCTCCAGGCTAAACAGCCCCAGCTCTCCCAGTTGCTCCTCATAAGATTTGTTCTCCAGCCCCTTCTCCAGCTTTGTTGCTCTTCTCTGGACTCGCTCCAGAGCCTCAACATCCTTCTTGTGGTGAGGGGCCCAGAACTGAACACAGAATTCAAGGAGCGGTCTCACCAGTGCCGAGTACAGAGGGAGAATAACCTCCCTGGACCTGCTGGTTATGCCGTTCCTGATACAAGCCAAGATGCCATTGGCCTTCTTGGCCACCTGGGCCACTGCTGGCTCATGTTCAGTCGGTTGTCAACCAGCACCCCCAGGTCCTTCTCCTCCTGGCAGCTTTCCAGCCAGGCTTCTCCTAGTTTGTACCTCTGCTTAGGGTTGTTGTGCCCTAAGATGATGGAAAGGGGTTTAGCCAGCACTTCCGCCAGTTCCCTCAAAAGTCTTGGGTGGAATTAATTGCATATCATATACAAGAGAGTGCCCTGTACAAGACAAATGGAAGGCATTGCTAATTTTGAGACTAAATTGATATATTAAATTACCATGCTATATAGTAATGTATTCTTTGCCTACAAAAAACCTCTTCTTTAAAAAAACAGATTGAGACAGACTTTCCAGCTTAAACAAAACTATATAAATAAGGGTGTTACATAGACAACTGTTTGTTCTAGTCTATTAAAACAAAAATTTATTGTAAAAAATGGTAGAATATGTTTATTTCATAAAATAAAAACAAGAAAATTTACTCAGATTTTATTCTTTGCCATTGTACATAGACGGTAAGTTTGCCTAAATAGGATGCTCATTATGTAAGTTTTGGCCAAGTGAAATTCCCCAATGTATGTACTTAATTTCTCTGTCAGATAGAAGAAAACATGCTTATTAATTGTAATACCTTTGTACTTCCTAAAGGCTGTCATGTCAGTTTGGATGGACAGTTGGCTGTAGACACTGCAGCTTTGATTCACTTCTTACCTTGCCAAGCATGAAAACTGCAAGTAAGGAGACCTGCAAAATGAAATATTGCCTGACAGAAACCTGCCTTATATGCTACAGAATCCTAGTATAAAGCCACCTTGACAAAAATTGTATCATTCTTAGGACCCTTCAAATTAGTGGATTGATGCAGCTTTATTATCAGATATTGTTCAGTTCATCATAAATGTCTCACTGTCACTGAGCCTCATGTGTGAAAGGGACTATATGTAAGCATACTCTATTCCAATATAATTCACACAATGACTTTCTTGGTAATTAAGATCCAAGTACTGTTACATCTCTAGGGATTTTTCTATAACTAGTATGAATCAAATGATTTAAAATGGCTAGTTTAAAATGGTGGCATGGCTTAAGAAAAGGACTGGAAAGGGACTTTTATAAAGGAAGAAATAAGATTGATTTAGAGACTCAATTTATTGCTGAGTGACCACCTCAAATTGATCTGAAAAAAATAGATGGAAAGAAGATCTTCATAACTTTTCAGTCGATGGCAGTATGTCCTTTAAAGCTAACATTAAAAACCTGTTCAGTGGCCATAAATATAAGCCAGGAGAATGTAGTTTGCAATAAAATAGTGTTGTTGCACAGAGACTGGAATTTGACAACGGCAATTGTTTTTGTGATGCTTTCAATTTTTGGAGGGAACTATTCACTCTGTTTCTTATAGCATCTTCTGTACCCAAGAATATTCATGGACATTTCTACAAAGAGGACCTTGACAGAAGATACTCATAGCAGTGAGTTGAAGTCTGAAATCCCACCCCCTCCACACCAGCTGTACTATCTACTTCCTCACAGAGATCAAGAAAACTCTATGCCTGACATCTTGGGCGAAGGAAGGAGAAGACTTTGCTCCTACCTCTCACAGCCTTTAGGACATGAAGATGTACAGTATGGATGCCTCACATGCAGCAAAGCTTTCATTTGAGGTGTCTAAAGTCTGTAATATTATTCAGAAATAAATTTACTGGTGTCCCACTTCAGAGGTACTCCCTTCTTGTATTTAGCTAGGATGAATAATTGATAATGAGATAGCACAGTCACCACTAGAGAGAGCTCTGATACTAAAATTGTTTTCAAGCCCTGTCAAGCTATTGCAGAGTTCAGGGGTAGTTGCTTGAATGGATGGAGTGTCAAAAAGGGAAGAACAATACAAAAAAGAAGGAACTGCAGTGTATTAGGGAGGATTTTAAGTTTAATGTTCTTGGACTGCAATTGGTCTACAGAAAGGAGAGAGAGTATTTTTCTAGTTTGGACTCTTTCCACTTTAATACAGCAGATTTTTGACACTCCACTTGCGACACTTATTGCTGCTCAACTGCTCTACTTCATGGTTTATGACTTGATATTGCTTTCAGGAGAATATAGGATGAAAATAGAATACTGGAATTTAGGAGAATAAGTGATTTATGAATCATGCCATTTACTGGTAGTTTATACTTCAGTAAAAGTTTATGCAATTTTCAGAAGTAACTTGGTATATCAATGTATTTTGGCTATTTAAATGGGAAGTATCTATGAACAAAAAAAGTATCTGTATTCCCTTTTCATGGACATTATAAAATAAACATACCAGAGATACTTACACTGTCCAGCGATGTTTATGCCTTTATTATTATAGTTCAATGCATCTTTACTGAATGGGCGATAAGAATCATGTCAAGACAGAGCCTGGCAATGCTTGAATAGTTAAGGCTAAGTAGGCAGTTTCATTGTTTTTATAAATACTGCAGGAAAGGTACCTCAATGGCAACCATCTAAAGTCTGTATTTCAAAGCCATACTCAGTTTCCATTCAGTCCATATACTTGTGAAGAATGTAGTCCTTCAACTTGTGATCAATACCCTAACAACTAGGAACATGATTATAGCTTTATATACTTTTATTCCTTCCTATTTAGTTGAGACTTTTTTTTAATGAAGGACCCCTGATGGTTTAATGTTTGATAGGAATGGTTGGACTCGATGATCCGGTAGGTCTCTTCCAACCTGGTTGTTCTGTGATTCTGTGATAAACTTACTTCTATGAAATTCTGAGAACTGACAGTACTCTTCTACTTCCATCATAAGTGGACAGACATTTCAGTATCCTTCCCATACAGCTAGATATTCCTCCATCCTCTTATGTAGCAGTCATCTATAAATACAGGCAGGCTGCCCATCACCTTTTACAACCTCAGTCAAATGTAATGTTTGTTAAACAAAAAAATTGGTTATCTCTGTATAAGAACTTTTAAAAGGTCATAAATTTGGACTATTTCTGAATATTTCTGTTTTCACCTTTTATGTGATTGTGTGAGGACTGAATTTGTCTTTCTTTTCAACCTTAGAACTATTATCTTTATTGATTGTCTCTATTTTTTGTGGAGAATTAGGCACTACAGTTTTTTGCATATGTACAAGTATCACATTAATTTCAGACTCCCACAAATCTAGAGGATAAAGTTTTAATTAATTTTATAGACCTTGTCCTTTTGAATAAATTCTACCAGAGACATCAAGATTATTTCTACTGCCAAAACAAGTAGTGAATGTTACAAGTGGCTATCCTGATTCTTAGTGGAAAATGTAAACTAATTTTGGATTTTAGACATTTCTTACTTGCATAAATAAGGGTCTGTCAGGGCTCAGGAAAATATAAAATACACAAGGAATCATGGTCTTTCATATTTTTCAAAAAATCAGAAATGACAAAATTTTAGCCTAACTGGCAATAGGGATGCTTTGAGACTGGAAAATACAAACAAAGAACTGGAGTTACCTGAAGTAAATAAGAAGTTATAAAAGTTTCATATACAAGAATAGATGGCTGAGATAAATATGAAAAATTAGCACAGACATTTAGAAAGATAACCAAAAGAAACTGAGAATCAAATATGTTAGAAAAGACAAGGATGGAGAATGCAAGACCCTAAAACTATTTTGATTTAAGAAGAAGAATAAAAAGAAAATATAGAGACTTTTGATTGTGAACAGGGAATAGATGTAATTCAAAGTGAGATTTGTTGGTGTAGTTTCTTTTTTGCAATTGTTTAAAGAACCTAGAAAATATATCAGCGAAAACATGGTTTATGAACAGTTAAGAAAGGCAGGGCCTAATGAAACTTATCATAAAATGTTTAAAGAAGAAGCTGAAGTAACTTCTAAAAGGTTATCTTTAATATAGGAAGAAATATTAGGGTGCCTTCGCAGTGCTGAAGAAAATAAACTTAGTAGCTGTCTTTAAAAACATAAAGCAGAGAAAAGAAAATAAAGACTGATCAGAATTTAAAATGTATAACTGGAGAGTAAATTATTAATCAATACATCTTCGAGCACCTAGAATATAACAGGATAATGAGAAGCAACCAAAGTGGGTTTTTCAGGAACAAATTGCACCAAATCAATCTCTGCCTCACTGAGCTGACAAAGGAAGGTGGAGGACAGCCTGCAGGAAGATGTAACAGATGAGACCATCATGAGGTAAATGCACAAATGGTTAGTAGGATGATACCCAGCTTTCCAAACAACTCAGAAATATCATTGTAAAGACAATGTGGAAAAAAGTGGGGAAGGTATCAGCAGTATATGTGAATTAGTCTTTCGGCCTCGAGTATCCTCTCATTTTACTCATTGACATATTGGAATCATGAAATAATTTAGTCTGTTTACTCCTTAAAGAAGAATACAGAATATCCATGTGTATGGGAAGAGAGAAGAGAAGATATACGGCAGCTCTTCATTTGATCAAAGCCTGGTACAAAGTGGACAGAGGGCTGACCAGCAGGTAGGAGGGGCAGGGGGCTTTCCTTCCCAAGCTGCTTGGAATCTCCCTGCTGGTGACTTGAGTGCAATGATAGAGAATGTTTCATGTATGTTTTCCTGCCTAAAGTTTTCCATGAAGCCTGTCCTTAGAAGTAAGTGTACAGCAGAGAGGGAGAAAAATGTGTAGTGCCTTGGCAATGAAAAATGAAAGCAATATGTTTTAAAAGTTAGTATGGTGTATCTGACTAAAAAGTACCAGCTTCACAGCTAGAACCATTAACTCATTACAGTATCTTCTATAAACAAGTTCTTAAAATGCTCACTGGCTTCTATTTGGTAAAAAAAGCAAAACAAATCTGAGGTTTGAATAAGCTCACTTGAAGCTGATTTACTTCAACTGAACATCTGTACCAGAGTTGTATATATAGGAACGTAACGCAATTCAGTAAAATCAAACACACAACACAGCTAAGCTACTCTAAGCAAGAAATTCACTTATTTGAAGAGTTTTTAGCATTGTCTAGTGAATTGCACTGGTTTGAAATATAGCTATAATCATGCACTTTATCTGCTCCAGAATCCTTATTTGTGTAGACTTCCTTTCATATGAAAAATACCCAGAACTAATATTAGGAAGTAAAGACTAAAGTGTTCAATTTTCACACTGTTGGCATTTTCATCAGATCAGTGAATCAATGATGCTGTCTTGATTTAGAAGCAGACAATAGGGCCACTAAAAAAAAAACACAAAAAACCCTCAAAACCCATTATAATTAAATTGAATTATACTTACAAAAAATAAGGAAAACTAAGAAGCAAATTATGGTATTGAAAATGCATTTTCAAGAGAGCTTTGGAAGAAGACAGCCAATGAAACAAAGGAGTACCAGAAGGAGTCTGTGTTGTAGAATCTGAAAATCATTGCATCAATAACGCTATGTCTGAATATAGTAAGAATTTATATCTACACATTAAAAAAATAGCAGTTAGTGTTCTGAAGGTGTTGAATTCACAGTGATACTTCTAGTACATACAATGAAACTCGAAGGAGACTTATGAAAAGTCAGATGCTGAATCCTGCAAGGAACAAGGAAGCCAGAGCCTTTTTTTTGCCTTTGGAAGAGATTCACACTCTTAGTCTAGACTAGAATAGAACAGAAAAGACTATTCCAGTTGGAAATCATCTACACAGATCATCCAGTCCAACTACCTGACAAATTCAAGCCTTAATAGAGTTAAAGCATGTTATTAAAGGCATTGTCTAAACGCATCTTGAACAGTGACAGTCTTAGGATATCAACCACCTCTCTAGGAAAACTGTTCCTTTGATTTGGGTTCCTCGGAGAGGCTTACAGAGTCAGTCAAACACTGAGAAGTGAGAAATTAACAGAGACCACAGTGAAAGTAGCACATACAATGTAAAGCTAGTAACTCTCGTTTCTGTCGCACAACTGCAATGCAAACATTGACTTCATAATAAACATATTTGCATGTGAATTTCCTAACCTAGGTACAAACTTGTAAGTTTATAAATGTTGATATAAAGTCAGTACTTTTTGTATATTTGAGCAAGTATTATTGGCAGTCCTAGATTTAGTTTTAGTTTAAAGTAAATTACTGTCTTTTTCCAGCATGGAAACAAATGTGTTATCATGAAGAGCTTCATTTGTCTAACTGCACATGCAATTGATTGTCATTTGCCCGGACAGAGGTGGGCACAAAGGAATACTATCAAACAGAACCAGAAATTAATTTTGCAGCATTTTTTACAATTTGTATATTATCTTAGTATTGGGCACCTTTTAGAGGTATATTTAACAGCATGATAACATTGGCTTTTCAAGTCTGAGTAGTAACCAATTCTTACTAATACAGTAAATTTACATAAAAACCCCTTAAAAACTAAGAACCAGATGGCAAAGAATAGAGAATGCATTACACTTAATGTACATGATTCTAAACCAATCTCAAAACATAAGAAAAAGTGGCTTTTTAATATTTGAGTTTAGTAAGTCTACTGAGTGTTAAATATTTAGGACTGGCTTATAGCTAAGCTAGATATGATTTTTTTTAAATGACAAAAAGCAGAATATTTCATCTGCATACAATTTATTTAGAATGTAAAATTTAGTTATTTCCTGTGGTTCTTTCTGTCTCAACCCTGTTGAATTTCTTTTTTTCAAAACCAACAGTCAAAAGTCTGAAATTAAGTACATACTGTAATGACATTTTACTTTTCCAAACTATTTCAAGGGAGATGAATCTGATTCCAAACAAGCTCAAATGGTTTTGCCAGCAGTCACTGTATTTCACATTTTAAAACCATCCTATTGATAGTTTTTACTTAAATTTGGGCAACAGGAATGGCAAGGTACCTTGAATACGTTATTTAAGGTTTGATTTCTAATCAATCTGCTTTTCTGATCTATGTTAAGGTTTATGATCAATAAGCTTTTATGATGTCTATTATTTTATTACCATAGAGCTTGATTGTATTCAGCATATTTGTCCTCTCAACAGAATGGAGGTGTAATTATTACATGGAATTCATAAAGCGTGCTGAACCTTGATAATGCTTTACCCACAAGACTAACCTATTCCAGTCACTTCTTCCTCTTTGGTCTCCAGCTGGGGCAGCAGTTTTCTCTGTCACATAGTTGTGAAGTAAAAAGGGGGCAGGATCGAAAAGCAGATTTATTTTATCTCTTCAGGTTCACAAGTTTCTCTTCTTCAGCAGCAGTGACAGGAAGTTGTAAACAGGTATAAAGCCTTTCAGTTTAAGTACAGTCTCTTAATTAAAAATATTCTCTCTCTTAAATACAGCTCTTTCAATTTAAATCCAGTAACATTTTGCCCTTGTGGCAGGTATCCAAATCCATCGTTACAGCACAAGATGATTCAGTGGCTTTCTAGCCCCACCAGAGTCTTTACTTTATCAAAAGCGCGGCAGAGGAGTAGACAGGAAGTAAAATGATGAGGGAATAATTGAAACACGGGAGCTAAACATACCAAAAACAAGAAAGCCGACTCAATTAGTAAGTCAGGACTGCTGACTGAGGGAAACCTCAATATCAAATAAAAAGAGAGGCAGAAAAAAGAAAAATTGATTCTACCTTGAAGAGAGGCCATGAAAGACACAAATTTTCCCTAAAGACTGTACTGGGCATTGCTTGTTGTAGTCTTAGCAGGCACTATTATTTCATTTTTTTTCTGTTTAATTAAGTTGTACTATTAATCATTAAAAATAAATTAACTAAACAAAACAGTAATAACTGGGTGAAATTTTGCCAGAATGAATACTAATAGATACTTTTTTTTCCTTAATTTTGTTTATTATTTATTTTTCAACAATAGTAATATTGTGAAATTGGCGATCCTGTTGATACTTGCAAATATATTTTTCTTTTTAACTGCATGTTAAACTTTTCTTGAGCTACCTCAGATCGATAACATGACATGCAGTCTGTCACTGTTCAGTAGTTGGACCAGATGAGTATATCTGAAATCCAGTCCGACCTTTGAAGTGCTAAATTACTGGGTTGAGATCTGTCCTTGATAAAGAATAACTGTATCACAACTCACATTACTGACATGCTGCCAAGGCTGAAACTGAGTCAAAAAGAGAATGAGCTTTGGGAACTCGGCAGAAGTTCCTACCTAGTCTCTCCTATCTGGAATTAGCTCTGAGGTTGTGCAAAAAAACCTAACAAAAAGACTTCGGTGCTTAATGTACACATCAAGTCTTCTGTAAGGATATGCAGAAGAATTCTGATTCTCTGATTACTAACCTACTATTTCTCCTGGAAGATGAACCCTTTTCCATAAAAATAAATTTCTAATAGGTGAAAGTTGCTAATCTTCTAAACTAATATAAAGTCTGGAGAAAAATATATCAGTGCATTTGTTTCTGAGGCAAAGCAGATAATGTCAATCTGAATTAATTGCCCCTCTACATATAAAATATACAGAGAAACTTTGGAAACATGAAGGAATAGAGCAATAAAAGCTTTACACACCAGAATATATGAGAATATTTTCAATGTATGCACTTTTATAAAGCATCCTAAATATTAATGTTCTTACTAACGATTTGGTAATGATATTGTCAATGTAGAAGAGATGAGGGACAAGATATGTTTTATTCCATAATTTAAACTGTTGTTGGATCCAAATTTGCCAAAGAATTGAGCAACAACTGTTGTCAAAAAAGAAACACATAAAAAAGATGACAAAACAGAATGAGAAAGAAATATCCAGTCATGCTGGACACCCTTGGCTATCAGCTTGGTTTCACCCTGAGACAGTAAGTCTCCAATTTACAAATTACAACATTTGATTATACTTCCAAAGCATGCTTCTACCACCTGTTCTTACACTGATGAGCACCTGTATGATTTCCATTTTACCGAGGGAGCTATCAGTATTGCAAAGCATATCGCAATGTGAACAGTGGTAGCATTAATGAATATCAATATTGGGTGGACCGATGATCCATCACTAGTGCTCTTGCAGCTTTCAGTGCTTAGGATTCAATTCCTTGCTTTGCCACCAGACTCTACAGAATTAGCAACCTTATATAAGTTAAATCTCTTTGGAGGATGTAGATGGATGTGAGTTCAATCTCACAAAGTTTAAGCTGAGTGCTCTGGAAGCTCTTGAGCAGCAGAAGTTAAGTGCTGCTAAAGTAATATCCATTACCTTTTAAGAATCGTGTACCGTGCCACATTAGAGTAGCCATTTGGCTTCTTTTCCAGATCTGGTTCATATCCTACCATATGATGTTACAGCAATCTCACATTGTAGGTTCCCAGTAATCTCATTCTATTCCAATTTTTAAGTTAGGATATTTTGAGAAGTTATTTCTCTTCATTTGAGATGTGGTAACTCACCATAACTCACCATCTGTGTGCTTCTGCTCTTGGCAAAGTGAAATGATAGGAGTTGGATGAAATTTCCCTTAAATCATTAGGTAGTATTTATCATTGTGTTAGCTAATAAACCACTCTGAACGGCTGAATTACACAGGTAAATTCTGTGAGTCAGCTGAAACCCTCCATTGCCCTCTGGAAACACTAAAGCCAATGCCAACTGGGCTGGTCAAACTGACACCATTGGGAATTCTTCTCTGAGCAAGTCAGGTGTCATTGTCTTTCCTTCCCCTGATATGTAGTGTCAAGCCATGGATGATGTTATAGAGATCTGGATGTGTGAAGCACTGCTAAGTCTCTTAGGGACAGCAGCACCTTGTATGGGAAGGACAGCTGCAACCTACTTATAAAGGAGAAAGGCTGCTATTCAGTAAGACTGTGAAAAGGCCAGCAAGGAGATAGAAAGCATATTATAAATAAATAAAGAAGGCAAATTGGAACACCCATAGTGCCAATTCAGCTGTGTGTCCAGAGGGAGGACAAAAGCTTTGAAGACTTTCTGAGTTTGGTCTGGACCTTGCACTATGTCTAGTTTACTTGGTTTTACTAGGAAAGCCACTCTGTAATATCGGATACAGTTCAATTAGGTTTACAATTGTGGTAGGAAAGAATAAGTTAAAAAAAAATCCATATTGTACATATGCAACTGGAAGAAAGATGAAAATGACAAAGGTAATAAAAATGAATCAAATTAAGAAGCTGAAAGCATAAACTGAAAAAGTAAAAAGCAGGAGTTAAAAAAATATTGTATTAGTAGACTAAGTAAAATCAATACAAAAAATAAGAGAGCAAAACTGTCCAGATAAAACCCCTTCTTTGCTCAATAAAAAAGTTAAGGGGGCTATCATACAAAATACCCTAGAATTTGAAAACTGGAAAACTTTCTTAAATGAGGACAACAGAAAAGTCCATAATACATAGCAGGTCAAGTAGAAGAAGGAAATTAAAATAGCTAAATAAGACTCTGAAGAGCATCTTGCAAAGGGTGCTCAAACTGATAATGAAAGTTATTAAAATACATCAACATCAACCAGATATGAAATTGGTGAGACTCTTTGATGATGAGAAGTCTAAAAGGGAAACTTGTGAACGATAGGACCATAGTGGAGAAGTTCAATGAAATGTTGCTTTCTTTTCTACTGCATGTACAAGATACCAGGGATTTTCTCACACCTTGTAAATTCTTTGTAGCAAATAGATTAGAGGAAATAGAAGAACTTGAAATAAATAGACAGAAAGTGTTGTACCAAATAGATCTAATAGTTACTGGAGCACTAGAAGAAGATATAATTGATTTATGAGTTCTGAAGCAACCCAGATGTGAAACTATGGAACTGATGGTTGATGTCCGAAATGTACCCCTGCAATATGCCCACAGTGCTAGAAGACCAGCATATCTACAGAAAAGGTTTTAAAGGCCATCATGCAAAGCAAAGATCATTTAGTCTAACTTCCATTCCTGGACAGATGATAGTGGCTGTATTAAAAATGCTATGTATTTGGATAAGTCACAGTATTTTTGGAATGAGTCAAGAGGCCTTTGTGAAAGGATATCCTTCTCCAATAACCTGCACAGAATTTGGGAAGACAGCAACCAGCACATAGATAAAAAGAATCCACTGGACATAATTTATTTGGCTTTTCAAAACACTTTTTATATATTTTTGCAAAAAAAAATAATTATAGATTGGAGGACTAAAAGTTTGTGGAGGTAGGCCTACAGCCCATCTTTCAGAATGACAGAAAGTCATCAGTGTCATTCCTTAGGGATGCTTGGGCCAAGGAACCGTAATGTAGTGCAATTCATATGTGTGTGTGCAGAAAGGGACCCAGGAAACACTGCAAACACTCCTGTGCCACAAAACATTTTCCAGCAGAAGTCCCTAGTGGGTCACAGGAATCAACTCAGAATTAAGCTGACTCACCGGGGCTCCTTACTCTACTGACTGTAAGACATCCTACTATTCCATGTCTGAAAATAGAGTGCAGTGTGAGCTTGTGAGAAGGTCTCTGTGGCATGAGTTAGATGTGGATGGACAGATAGAATAACATCCATTGGAAATACTGGATGCAGAGAACTGGGGAGGCTTTCAGGACAGAGTCCATGAAAGAGTTTCCCAAGTCTAGGGGTGAGAAAGGGATAGAATCTACCTTCCTGCAATGTTTGCTTAAAGTGGAGGATTACAGAAGATTCAAGGCATCCTCCTGGGGCAAACAGTATGGAAAACGTCATACAGACCACCTCCTGTGTGTGTCCTCCACACAGAGTATTTTCTGTTGGTACTATTAGAGATGGATTGTGGGATGGGTCATTGGTCTCACCCAGGAAGGAATTCCTTATATTTTTATATATAAAACAGAAATAAAAATAAAGCAGAGTTCTTTCCTTGGAATACTTTAAAAATTCAGCACCCAGTTATTTCTACAGAAGAACACAAAAAAAGTATAATCAAAAATACCTGTTTCCGGCAATGGCTTTTATATATCTCTTTCGAGATTTGAGGAGCCCCATGTGAATTGTTGTTTATAATGCCTAACTACTTCTGATACTGTATCCCTGGAGCCTTGTCTGTCTTTTCCGTGCTCTAGTCCTGCAGGAGTGAATGTTATATTTTAATTTATTTTTTAATACAAGACAAACCAGTCTGAAGTATTTATGCTTAGAATAAATAATAGGTAGACGTATTTCATAGAACAGTTCTATAGAGATTCTCTTTCTGTTGTAAATTATGAAGGGAGGTGATGGTAAAATGTTCACTTCAGTATGCGGGCTGAGACTATGAGCAAACGGGGTTCATGCAGTGGAATCATCTTGTGTTGTTGATGAGCCGAGTTGACATCCTTTGGGTTAGAAAAGGTTGCATGGACAGGGAATGAATTGTGGGTGGTTGAACTGTGTGGCAGAAACAACACTTCTTATGAGCTCTGATGTCAAACCTTCATTTCCTTCCACTCAGGGAAGCCCAAAAGTTCTGAAAATAAAACACTTCACAGCGTGTTGGTTCTATGCTCACCAACTCTGCAGAGAATGAAAGAACCCATTGCTGTCTGTTGCCCTGATGTGCACTATAGTACTTGGACTTGACAGAACTGTGCTTGAACACTGAATCATTAACCTTTGACTGAAAACAAATCTGTTTCACAGAGTATATAGCCTGTCCTTCCTCAGTAGCCTCCTAAGTAAACCTTCCTTCCATGCTTTTCCCTTGAATTCTTCATATTTCTCTTGGAGCAGGTGCATCAACTGGGAGAGAAGCAGTGCTTTCTTGACCTCTTCCTAGAAAGGGCAGCTTTATTTTCATCACCTCTTTTCCCACTTTACTCTGAAGAGAGATTAGTTTTTCCTGTGGATAGCAGTATGGATACATAAGCTTTTTTTGGAGGTATTTTTTGTTTTCTTTTCCTTAAGTTTTCCTTCTTTTTGCAGTAACAGCAAAAGCATTAGCTCCTGAAGATTACACAGAATATCTGAGCAGGGCAAATCAAGTCCTTCAGTGTCATAACTCTGCTTATATACCAAATATATAGTCTCTCAGCTACAGAATTTCCTGATCAAGCTAGTGTCTGCATATACCCTTCAGCTGTAGAGCTTAACATAAAGCCTCCATAATAAGGAGGGGAAAAAAAGAAAAAATAGATAGATAAATAGGTAGATACATAGATAGATAAATAAATATATAAATAAATAAATACAAGTAGACCTTGCTAAAGAGAGCTGATTCAAGGCCATAGGATGCTATCTCTGTTTACTTCTTTCTTTCCCACTAAGCTAGCATAGGATCAAGAGCACAGCTTCTTACATAAAAAAAAATATTTTTGAACATGCAGTCCAGCCTTAGCTTCTATATTAACTAAAATCAGAGCTAGGATTGTTAATTTGTCTGAACAGCTGGACAAAGTAAGGTTAGATATTATTTTTCCGTGTTTTGAGAATCACTGGACAAGCTTATAAGAACCACTGCAGCAGAAATAAACTGAAGTAATAAATAAAGTGGCTATTACGAGACAGGAATCTACAGGTCAATTTGTTTTGTGCAGAGTCTAAGACAGTGATCTGCAGTAGTTTGTTTTCACATATATATCTTAGGTAGAACTTATTATCTTACAGATGTATAAGAAATTATATTATGATTTTATTTCTTTAAGAATAATGATCTGAGAATTCACCAGACACTAACTCATGAACTCCATCTCACATTTTATGGAAAGACTGGCCTATCATTGCCAGATTTGAAAGGCAGAATAATTATGATAGAAATAGGCTCTTTTTCATGATTTACTTGTCATCAACAAAATACAGACTTGTGACTGAAGCACTGGACAAGAATCCAGATGATGTACATTAAGTTGCTGGGTTTGCCATAAACTTTCTAAATTGTTGTGGGCTGGTATTTTGTATGAGACTTAGGTCACTTTTTCTCCCATCTGTAAGATAGTTATCAAAGCTTTGCCTGTTATCAATGGAAATAAAAATGCAGGACAATGTTCCCCTTCTGAACAAGCCTAGTTTCTGGTTGGTTAACATTAAAGAGATGTTATTCAGATCTATATTTTTAAAGGGAAGAGAAAGGTGGAAGAATGTTAAAAGTTGTGCAGTTAGGAATATTTTGCAAGTAGGTGATAATTCAATATTTGCTTCTAACCTGGATAGAGAGACTCCCTGCAGATTGGCTTCAAGACCGTCGAGAGAAAAACTTGCATAGTTTAAAGATACACTCATATCTGAATTTCAAGAATAGTATAGATCTCACCTCTGGTCTCTGGTGGGAATGGAGCACAGATGTTTCGTTTGTACCTGGCAACATTCCATTCAGAGGGCATGAAGCTGTGACTTCCCCCATGAGATGGGAGATGGCTTGAACTGTCAAGGGGATTCCTCTTGCTTGCTGTTAGTCAACGTTTCTTAGAGCAGTCTCTGGGGAAAACAAAACCATTTTTGATGGAATTCAGTTCAGAAGGGAAGCAAGAGATCCTAAAAGCCTCCTTTTAATCCTGCCACACCTTGAACTTTCCTCAGTATTAAATGCCTTAGACCACAAAAAGGTGACTCCATCAGTAAAAGAGAAATGCAACTCAACTTAGAGGTATTCTAATGTCCTTGTGGGACACTTCAATCTTCTGCATGTCTGCTGGAAGTACAGTACAGCAGAAAGGAAGCAGTCGAGGAGGTTGGCATCTTGGATGGACTAGAGGGAGGAAGTGAGATGCAGAGAAAAAATCAGGAGGGCTAAGGCCCAACTAGAAATCAGATTGGCCAAGTCTGAGAAAAATAACAAAAAAATCTTTCTACAAATACATTAACAATAAAAGGAGGACCAGAAACTGTCAGCCTCTGGCCTGGACAGGCGCACATTCTCCTGGGTGGAAAACTGGTTGGATGGCCGGGCCCAGAGAGTGGTGGGAGATGGTGTTAAATCCAGCTGGAGGCCAGTGACAAGTGGGGTTCCCCAGGGCTCAGTGCTGGGTCCAGCCCTGTTCAATGTCTTTATCAATGACCTGGATGAGGGCATCGAGTGCTCCCTTGGCAAGTTTACAGACAACACTAAGCTGGGTGGAAGTGTGGATCTGCTGGAGGGTCGGGAGGCTCTGCAAAGGGATCTGAACAGGCTGGACCGCTGGGCTGAGACGAATGGCAATGTGATTCTGTGATTCTCTGCTGTGAGCATCTTTGGACTCATTTAAACTACCAGCCCCTTCTCTGATGCTTTATACTAGTTAGGATGGTAATGATTTTCTTTCAAAACACTAACTTCCTTCCACTATCAAAGAACAGTCACACCTAACTGTCCATTTTCCCAGCTAGTCTTATCCTGCCTAATTGGATGACGTTTCCTGCTTCTTCTCAGATAAGGCATGTAATTACTTGGTAAAACTGAAATAAGATTTGTTTAATTTAATTTATGATTATACGTTTTCCATGACTACAGAAATTTAACACCTCACATATAATGAAGTCAGTATCCTTACAATACCCTTATGAAATACCCCGTATTATGAGTACACAGTGAAGCAATAAAGGATTTGTCTAGAGGTCATATTCTAAGAGGCATAAGCCTGACTTTCCCATACCAAAAATTGACTAAATTCAAGCCTCTTGCATTGAGGTACTAATGAGTCAAACTTCATAAATCTTTTTGAGAGAAAAAGTATATTGCATTTACTTCAGCATTACACCAATGCAGACTTAAGGCTTTCAGTCATCTCAGAATGCTCAGGGGTAAAATTGTACCTCTGTCTTAGATAGAATCATAAGATTAGATCATAATTCAGGTTGGAAGGGTCTTTGGGAAGCCTTTTGCCAAATTATCTGCTGAAAGTGGTGGAGTGAACTATGAGACAAGAGGAGATTGCTCAGAAATTTATCCTGCTGGGTCTTTAAAACCTCAAAGGCTGAATTCTGACATCTCTTCTGAGCAACGTGTCCTGGTGCCTGATAGTACTCATGTTAAATAAGATTTTCTTCATATCAAGACAAAACCTCTCTTTTCCCTGTTTCTGTCCATTGCCTCTTGTCCTCCTGCCATTCCCTGCTGTGAAGAGCTTGGCTCAGGCTTCCAGATAACTTCTTCGTAGGTATTGCCATTTCAGTTTAAAATTAATTTGTAAAATTATCAATATATCCTACAAATTATGTAAAAGTGCAAAAGTGCTGGAACAATTTGAAATATTACTGATGCACTTGTACAAGTATCTTGGTCAAAATCATGCATCTAGTGTCTGAAAAACAGAAATGGAAACAGCACCTCTTGATTCCCGATAGTGTGCCATGGTCATTAACCAATTTTACAACATCGGCAATAGCTTGTATTTCAGTACTGTACACAGTTCACTGTTGTTGTTCTTAGACTACTGAAACAAAGAACCTCCTTTAGGAGAGTGTTACTTTTTCCATTTGTACACTTTTCTTTCTCCCTTCATTTCCTCCTTTCTGCTTCCTTCTTAAAGAAGATCCCAATTTTTGTCTCCTTCTTAAACGTATTTTCAGAAACATTTCATACTATTCACTCTCTTTTTACATTATTTGATTTCTTTGTTCCCTGCCTCAGGATACCATTTTAAAATTTAACCCAGTATGCCTGATCCTTCATTCTAAACATCTTTAAAAAAACTAAATATCTTAACTTGATTTATGCTATAATATCCATCGCTTTTCACCTCTTCTCTCAGTATTTTAGTGATTATTGGTTAAAGTATGACTCAATTTATTTTTTCTGCTTTCCACATGAAAGTAAGAGTCATATTTTGGTTTCTTATCTTTAAAAATGAATTATTCTCAGTGGTAACATTTTAACTTTAATCTAGTTTAAAACACAGTTTTGATATGAGCAATGCAGATCATATTATACAATTTCCCTGTTATTGACTAAAATATAACTAATAGATTTATACAAACATTTTTAAGGATGTTTATGATTGAAAGAATTAAATAGAAGTCTTTTTTTTTCTTGTGGAGAAATAGCCTGTTTAACCTTAGAAGAGAAGGCTCAAGGAGGAACTTACAAATTTATACAAACACCTGAAGAGAAGATGCAAAGAAGACAGAGCCAGAGTTTTTTCAGTGGTGTCTAGTGAGAGGACTAGAGAAAATGTGCACAAACTGAAATACAGGAAGTTTCCTTTGCATGCAAGAAAACACTTTTTTTGTTGTGAGTGTGATTGAGCACTGGCACAAGTTGCCTAGGGAGGTTGTGGAGTCTCCATCCTTGAAGATATTCTAAAGCCATCTGGACATGCTCCTGGGCTACCTATTCTAGGTGGACTTGCTTAAGCAAGGTTGTTTAACTGGGGGACCTCCAAATGTCCCTTCCAATCAAAGCCATTTGTGAAGGGGAGAATCTAATGATAAGTGTCTAAGAATATCAGTCAGATGGTAATGTCTATATGCCACATATTGATCCTTTTTTAAATATATATTTCTGCAGATTTCAAACAGTGCTTTCATGTTTTGGTGTTTCTTACTGTTAGAACCCAACTCTATTGAATAAAAGTGCTAATAAAGTTAGACAGTGTTTTACTCGTGATTTTCGGGAATTTCTAAATTGTGAAATTACTTCACTTACCATTCCCCAATGGAATTACCCAATGTGATATATGTAGCCTTAAGAATTATCGGTATAGAAGACCTGCAATTTGCAGCATTTGGAATTACAGCTATGTGTGCATAGCACACATTGAAAATGAAGGCTATGAAACATTGTCCTCACTGACCTAGATTTTTAACATGAGTTCTTTCTCTTCTAGTTTATTGGAATACTTATTTTCTAAGACTGATATTTTTAAGATGGTACAGATGGGAATTGTCTGAAACATGGATACACATTAAGAGTTAATACCAGTCGTCGATTCCTAACACTTTGCTAACTGCTTTGTTGCCTATGAGCTTATTACAATAGCATCAACTTTGTTTTTCTTTGCGTGAACACAGGACACTTAGGCAAGTGGATTTTCTGTATACTATGTGCTCATAGGAGTGTTACCATGCTGTCCTGCTAAGTCAAATTTAGTACATCAGTCACAGCTGCCACTGCAACCCTTTCTAATTCCTCTGTTTGTCTCTAGAGGGCAGATAAGTACTCATATATATGGTCATCCATAAACTTTCAGGTAAAGAGTTATGAAAAGATACTCTTGTTATCCATATGCGTTGTGAGTTTTGGAAGTTAGTATAATTTTTTTCCTATTAAAAACATACTTATTTTTAGATTTATAAAATCCTGTGTTATTCCCTGTCCTCCTGTATGGATTTACTTCAAAAAACCCCCCAAAAACCAGTTAATCAAGAATAGCATACTGTCAACAACAGAAAACATTAAAGGACAATAATTTCACTTATGAATCTCATGATATGGCTATAAAAATTAAAATCTCAAAGAAAATATCTCTCACTAGTTATTGGTAAAATTATTGAAGATATGGTATTCCCAGACAAGTTGTAATCACCTGTACAAAAACACATCTATTTGATATATTTATTTTCATTATTAGCAGTACACAATGTAATGGGATTTTAAACACTGGTAGAATTTTAATTTTGAGCAAATTTTCTACAGAAAGATTTTGTCAATGAACAAAGATCCCTGCCATCAGAAATTTATGTGCTGCTTCTTGTGTACCATCACATAATATGAAAGCACTAAACAGTCTGTGATGATTTTCATCATCACAATATTACTTCCTAGAGAAGGAAGATTATCTCCTTGTTACTGTTAAGAAACTGAGACCTGAACTATGGGTGAAATTCAGTGTTCTAACCATGGGAACTTTGTTGGATTCACAGTGCCCTAGGGTATCTGACACATCTGCCTGGGGCTGGATGGTGAAGTGCAAGATACAGGAGACAAATGAAGCTGCATGAAGAGCCCAGGTGGGATACCGCAGGTCATCTGAACATCATCAGACATCTATGTCTGGGTAACTGAATTGACTCCTAAGTTTGACTCAGTACTGCAGAAGCAGTTAAATGAACCCAGACTGCAATCCTGCCTCTACTCAGTAGATTGCCCCTTCCTGAAACATGTGTTTTTAGAGATAATTCTACCTTTATAAGTAGTCTTGCTGGAGTCACTGCTTTTAGGATCATTAACATGATGTGCTAAACTTTAAAGAAAATAATAACTAAACAGTATTGTGGAACAGTTTCTTTCCATTATCTGCAGGATTTGGAAGCATAGATGTTAATGCTACTGTCATGTCAAAAATCTCAGTTTTCAAGATCCCCGTGCAAATATTTCTGGTATAAATACATATTTGCACTTATTTTTGGGGTAAGTAGGTGACTCTTTGCTAGGCATCTCCTACCCTCCTTCTTCTCGAAAACACTCCAGCACAGCTGCTTTCATACCTCTCCACAGAAGTTACCTTTTAAAGGCAAATGATACATGTGCAGATTAAGAATAGAATTCTTCTTGCTGTTTGCAAGGAATGTGATAAGGATATACTTCTCAAGAATGGAATATATGTCTCAGGAACGTGAGAATTCCTAAAAATGAGACAAATTAGAGTCAGCCAATGAAACTCAGATACTTTATTTCTCAAGGAACCTAAACACTACAGACAGTCTGCTCCAAAGAGATCTTCCACAGATCTCCTTAATTTCTGTATTCATGTTTGCAGCTTGCACCTCTTGTCAGGTAATGAACCTTTTACACCAGCTCTAACTTTGATCTGTACAGTATGTAGATTTTTCTTCAGAGTAGTAGTTTCTTCTTACATTTTGATCAAAAGGACTGGAAATATTAAAATGCAAGCCAATGTCAGTTTGATAGGGTTTGGGGATTTTTTCTCTCCTGTGTTTTGTTTTCAAAAGAAAGGCCTTGATTTCCTTAAATTTCACATTAAAATTCTGCCTATTCTAGTGTATGTATATTTCTGAAATATCAGCTTTCACTTCTCGATCAACCTGATGTGTTCATGGACATCTCAAAAATAAATCTATAGCAAGCAGGGAGAACCCTACAACATGTTTGATACATGCACTCCAGGAGATGTGCAAAATAGTCTCTTACAGGAATGTACTTTACCTGGAGACTTCTGGGGTAATTTTCTCTGCTTTGTGTTGTACCAGATTGGGTGTGATAACATTGTTTCAGAATATAAATTGTTTCTTCTCTAATCTTTGCAGAGCAGTCCAGGGAAACATTAAATACTAAATGTCACTGAAGTGTTTCCTGAAGTGACATTTCATCAGTACTGTGATTTTAAAGTCCTGTGGCAATGATATATAAGATGTCTTGACTAAGATTTCCCAAATGCACTTCAGATTGCATGAATGATCACAAGCCCTTAAAGATATTTTCATTTGACTTATGATCTATATTTGGCAGGTTTAAAAATAACGCTAATAGCTGTGAGAATAAGCTTTCTCTAATTACGCTTTCAGAACAATCCAACATATTCCACTGTCAATCAGCTGCTCATTTAAACCTGGTGGTAAACCCTTTCGTAATATTGCCTATAATAACTAGCTTATTTCTGTGGAAAACATTTTTACTGTTTTCAGCAGAGCTTTGCTATACATACATATAAAATCTAGAAAAATATTGTAGACATTTTATTGGGGTTTTACAATCCAAAGTTAAAAAGGCTTAGTGAAGATGCTTGACAAAGGACCCATTAAACAAGTGAAGCAAATATCTGTCAGAGATGTCGAGTGTCCTAAGTGAGTATAAGTATTCATACATATTCCTGCTAGGGATGTAACAGAAGGAATGTGTTCATTGTCACTCAATTATCCACCTCTAAAATGGCTGGAACAAAAATTCCTTCTTTTAGTGTCAGTTGTTTTGGGTTGGCTTTTTACGTATGGTATTGACACTCAGGTCAGGGCCCTACATCTTTGCGGACTGTTTCGTTAAGCCAGCCAGACTGTTTCATTAAGAGCTAATGCCTAACAGCTAGGACTGTAGCAGGCTTGTCTACCTCAAGAAATACTATCCAAATGAGAGACACAACAGCCCTTTTTCCCAAGGGAGCCATAATTAGCGGACTGAGTATTCTCCAGGCCTTGCCTGGTACCATCAAGTGTTGGGTTTGATGTCCGATTCAGCAGAGGTGGAGAAGCATGCAGTAAGCAACATGAGTGAAGATCTTAAGGGCTAGGGAGCTTTGGCAATCAGATTGATTTGATTGCTTATTCCATCAGGATGGGAGATATTTACTTTTTCTTGTAATTCCTGTTGAGAGAAGACAGAAACTTGTTATCAGGACTATGGACTGAACACTTGGAGTGCAATAATTTTATAAGCTATCAAATGAGCATCTTAATCTAAAATGAATAGTTTGATGGAGGACAAGAGATCTAAAGGCAGTTAGATTTCAGGACAGGTAAAGAGGGTACAAGGGAGACATTGATGAAAATTTAACAAATGATTGAAAGGAAAATATACATGTAAATTAATCTGGGACACGTGTAAAGTAATTTGGGAATAAGGAAATACTTGAACACTACAAAAGAAGGGCAGGGACAGAGCAGATAGATAGATGACTGAAGGCAAAGGGGACAAACTGGTGTAGGAGAGGAATGAAAAAAAATGAGGAACTGCTTGTTTTGCTCCTGATAAAACACTAATACACTGCAAGTAGAGATGTGCATGTGACAGTGACTTTGACATGGTTGGTTGGGTGTTTTTATTTTTTTTTATTAGTCATTATTCAGAATGACAACTGCAAAATGTCTATGATTGATGCTAACTGGTTCCTCGAAGCTGACCCTGTAAATGTACTAATAGAGTCAGATAATGCAGTGACAAAAAGGTGTGAGATGTGACACAATCATTTTAACATTGCTCTCAGGGTAATTATCTTTGAATCCTCTGCTTTATCTTTTCATTGCATGGTGAAAAGGTATACTGTAAAACACTAGTTTGGGTATTTTTAATGAAAAAGGAACTTAAACAATCAAGAGACAATGAATCACCACAGATGCTTCCCTGTTCTTTTCATGACAGTGCTCTGTAGCGTGGTTCCAAAATGTTTTCAGTCTAAGGAGTCTTTGCTTTGGAAACACACCAGGCAAGCCTAATGTTTCAAGTATTGTTTTTGAGCAAGTACGAGTCCAGGTTTAAGAAATAAAGAAATAATTATTCCAGGTGAACTCAAAGGAAGCCTATATATTCTATGAATATATTCCTGATCTAGGTGGTCATACATATCTTTTTTCCTAATCATGACAAAACATTCACAGTTTTTCTGACTTGTACATTTTTTTCTTTTGATATTGTGGGGATTTGATACTTAACTTACCTATCTTGTTCTTCAAAGCAAAGAGAAGATAATCCTATAGCATAATTCTATTTCAAATGAAAAATTTTGTGTTTTGACACCTGAGGAATTTGTTAAAATACTAAGCCCACCAAGGTCTGTACAATTGGAATCAGAGAAAACCCGCTATTGAATTATTCATTGAGACAGTAAGAGAGAAATCTGAGAAGCTATACCATCAATAAATCCATGATGGTGAAATTATTCTGTCATATTTGTCCTTGACAGTAGACTTAATGGAAAGAGACAGACTGCTGCAGGTGTAGAGTGGAATCCATCTTCTCTAACACTGATGTGGTTGCTGTTGAAGTTCAAGTAAAAGCTTGTCTTCCCCGGCCCCCATTTGAGGTTTGAGAAGAAAGATCTCCACATGATGCTTTATCATAGAAATCTGCCCTGTGTTAAGATGACCTGTCCTTCACATCCACTGACTGTACAACACACCTAAACATAATCTCAGACTTAGATGTCTAATGTAAGTTCAAATAAGCTTCTCACAGATATTACCTCTGGAGCAAAGGTGGAGAAAGAAAAGGAAAATGACAAAAATATGAGGTAAGGCTTGGGCTACTTTGAAATTCATCTCTAAGGCAGAGGAAATATATATGAACTGAATTTCCACCGGTCAGACTCATTAAGTGTTATAGAAGGCTACTTGGTTGGAAAGTTCACGTCAAACATTTTTTTTTCTTAATAAATGCAAGATTTAAACACTGTTTGGGAGGTAATAATATATCCAGACATGTAAGAGATTATTAAACCAGAATTATTCTTTGGGAGATGTGAATGTGCATGCTAATCATGGTAGCTCTTGATCCTGAAATTGGAAAGGGTTTCATGGGCTGAAGAAAGGGAGTTTGCCTACATCAGACTCCTGCCTTTCAGTACACTCTTACTACATATATGCTGGCACATGCAATGAGTACGGCTGTATCAACATCTAAGAATTTATGCATGCTTGCAAACTTGTGCTAACACATACTAAAGGCAGGCATGCAAAATACACACAGACATTTATCCTCACTCTGAGGCAAAACAAGTGGCACAGAGGAAGTAAAGCTAACAATGACAATCATCTTAACTCCTGTGTTTAATTTACTTCTGCTTTAAACCTTTTTCTAAGTAATAGTATTTTCTTCAATTGTTCATGGCTTGGCCTAATTGCATTTTTATTTCTACATGGTAAGCAACCATTTAAATCTTTTCAAGAACATCGTCTTTGACCTACTTAGACGTGCTTAACTGTTATGAAAGAAAAAAACCCTGATTTTTAAAGGACACATGCAAGCTTCCTTTTATCTTTATTAAATAAATACAGACTACCAATAGACATATGTAAGAGTTGTAAGCAATATCTAGTGTCTAGCCTCCTCAAATAGTCAATGAAAAAGTGGTACTGAACCACAATGATTGTGTTTGAGACATTCACATGTACTAATTTACAAGTAAGAGGCATGATGGTAATTTTAAATTTCACTTGATGTCATCTGCCTAGAATCCTGGCTTTTAAATATAAATTTTGTACTGTCAGTGTACCTTTAAAAGTCATATTTGCTGAATGGAACTGCATTCTTAACTCTGTTTTGGAGAGACTGGAACAAATGAAGAGGGAAAGATTAGCACCTGCTAGCTGACTCGTCTGGATAAAAGCGAAATGATAATTCGATGAGAAGATTGATTTAAAAGGACAGGAATTAGCAACCCCTAGTTCCTCTATTTCAATCCAGTTCTGGTACTACTTAGATTTTTGGGTCACACAATCATGGCTCTCGGTGAGGATATAAATTATATATTCGTTCTCAGAGAAGGGTGTCTTTGCTGTAAAATGACTGGGAATCATCAAAAATAGGCAATTTACTCTGATGATGTAAGCTTTTTAGCAATGTTTTAAGAAATCTTACAAGAAATCAGCGAAGTTTCCAAAAGCTCTACTTTGTCTACACTCAGCATATATTGGTGAAATAGGTCTAACATATTACATGGATTTCCCCGAATTAGCACTTTCTGACCAAAATCAATCCAATGTTTAAAATCCTTAACTAGTTATAGTTGAGGCAGACCTAGTGTCTTCCTCTGCTGTTTCATCAGTCTCAGGTTGGTTAATCTATGACATGCAGGTCATTCAAAATTTAATCTTATAACCACACAACTAAAGAAAAAGGTGATTCCCAGTTAATATATTAAGCTTCCAGAAACTGATTAAACTGATTTAACTGATTCCATCATGCTTCATGTTCAGGGATGGGAAGGTAGATTACTAGGCAAGTGCACATATTATTCCCTCCAGCCAGGAACTAGTAAGAGCTCTGTTATGGTAGGAGGCATATTGTACTACCCTACATATTTTTGTTGTCATTTTCCTTATTCGTAACAAGTTCTGCTTTGCTGATTCATCAACAATTTAACTTTAGACCAATATGATAGCACAGGATAACCTGAAATATTCCTTTCTTCAGTATCCCAGAACAGTATGGGGTCTGTGATAATGACCAATGTAATTTTTAGAGTAGATTTTCATGGAAACAGGAAGATCACAAAACACCCTGTAGCTTCATTTTTGCATATTTTTGCTAGAGTCAGTTGATAAGTTTGAATATAAACTCAGTCAAAACCTTTGAGTACATTTAGAGTTTCCTCAATAGATAAGGTTGTGGGTTTTTTCTCCTTTTTTACGTTTATCTCTGGAAAACATAGATCCAATTCAAAAGAACCAAGAACAGAGAGGGAGAAAGGCTTAAATATGAGATTAAATTATCTGTGGGGTGATTCCTTTGATTACCTGCTTTCAATACACTTTGTTCTCGTTTCTTTTTGCATAAAAAATTCAAATCTTTGCAAAAAATGAGTTTGTATATCTTTCTACCACACTCCATATTGTTTGGCTTTAGTTCCTTTTGTGTCCTTTTCACTCTGATGTGCAGTGCAGACAGGGACTTCCAAGGGAGACCTGAATCTTCTTATTGTGAGAGAAGACAGGAAGCATCTGACAAGAAATTTGGGGCTGTCAGATCACTGTAGCATTATAATAATGCCTTTTTGATCTTAGTTTAAGGTCCATGAGCCAAACTTAATATTTAGAATGCCTTTGTATATGTACGTATCTTCTAAGATAAGACATGACCAGGTATTCCTTGGGTACTTAGATTTTTCTAGTGATACTTAGAAACAATTAACATGTGCCAAAATTGTACCTTGTAGGTTAAGCTTGAAATGTGGTCATGCATGAATAAATGGATATCTTGTTATAATAACTGGGAAGAAGGCAGATAATTTTTGTCAGTTTTAAAGGGCTTGATTCTTCAGTTAAGTAGCATTTTTTTAGATAAATGAATTGATTTCACATTACTATATTACATATTGCATACAGCTTCGGATTCACTGTGTTTCCTTTTTACAGCTGTATGTTTTGTGGATATCTTACTCCACAGATTCTCTTTCTCATTTTTTTCCCCTCACAAACATAACAGCATCAGTTTCTAGAACATTCTATAGACAGCACCTTGTGGAAGATTGACAGCAGAGTTTTCTTGTCAGGGAAAACATTGCTTAGATGGTTAATGGCTTTACAGCAGGTATGTAAAGTATGAGTAGTAATCCATGATGTCTTAATGTTTTAAAGAGTGTGTGTGTTGATGAGTAACACTCAGCAATTTCAAAAGCTTCGCTAAGCAAAACAACATCTGGTACTACTTCTGCTTGAAAACAAGGGCCACAACTTCCTTGTATTTTTCAAAAGTTATACTTGAACAATTCCATAGTATGAAGACTAGAGGCTTGATTTTTAACTCCCTGAATTATGATTCTAAATTATTTTAGAAAGACAGTAATAGAAAAGCAAAAACATAGGGCTTACACAACAATGTGTGTGTGAAAAATTTCCAAAGGGCTCCGTGGAGTGCAGATAAACAAATAGGGTGGAACAGAAATAATTGATTGAATAAGAGAGGTTTAATAACAACTTCTGAAAGTACGGGAAGTAATTGTGACATTAGAAAATACAATATAGACTCTAGAGTTAGCAGATTTGGGTAATAATAATAATAATAATAATAATGGTTCCATACTTTATAGCCACCAAAAATCTGTGAGGTATCCAATATGCTTTTATCATGATAAATTCGAAGTAACTCACTCTCAGTTTAGGTCAGAGCAACCTGTTAGAAATAAATTCTGAGAAATCACAGAAAAATCTGAGAATAACTAGGTTGGATAATACCCACTGGATCATCGAGTCCAACTATGGACCATTGAGTCCAACCAAAACAAATCTTTTACCTCTAGCTGAATAAATAGGACATGATATTATTTCCAGAGGTTATTATTTTCTATTAGATGTCACTTTGTTCATAATACCTTATATAGAGGTAGCTCTTGACATAAGAGCACAGGATGTGTCTTCATTTGAACTTTAAGGATGCATTTCAGTGCCAGGAATAACGGCAGAGAAACTGCCAGCAGGCTAGATTTCAGTCACACATGAAAACAGCAGAGCTGCACTGATTTATACTGCCGAAGGAACCCATCCCTCACTTATAAGCAATTGAGATTGCATGCATATATTTCACTGTCTTTGAGAGTTGTGTGCGTGCATGTATGTGTATTTTCTATTGTTACTTCTGACTATTTATTAAATGGGCCTTTTGTCTGTATGGCAGATACTTAATTTTTTTCACTTCTTTCTTCAGAAAATAAAGCTGTTCTCAAATGAGCAATTTTATTATGACATCTAAAACATGATTTCTTTTTTTTTCATCAAATCTTTCCATGACTACATTGTATATCTGACATCTTTATAGAAAAAGCAAGACGTGGCTTAGTCATATGGAAGCTTTTTGCATATTACTTACTTGTTTATGGAAGAATGGTGATTAAACAGATAGATTGTAATGTTCTTTGAGTCAGTTGTGAACAAAAGCCTCTGAAGGGTGCCAACTGTCAGCATATAGTGGGATATCTTTCGTAAGGGAAACTAGGTTCAGCTGCATATGAATGAAGATAGGTTGTACAGTGATTTCTCATCATGGTTTTTGTAGGTTCTGCGTTAGGTAGTCTGTATTGTGGGGCTACACATTTATTGCTGCCTACTCCCTTGGTCTTCCTGCCATGTATACAAAAAATTTATCCCCGAGTCATAATTTTGTCAATTTACTCAAAAAAAAAAAAAGCCAGTATAGCCATAGTAAAGGTCAAAGGTATTAATCATGATTTCCGGAAGAAATTTCAAGTGGGATAATCAAGAATTTTGTTAGAGTCTCAGTGGATGAACTTACTTTAATATCTAAAACCATAACGGCAGGTTCTGCTAAGCAGGTGGGAAGGGGCTTCTCTAAGACATAGATAGATCACAGGGTAGAATTTTATGAGCCGTTCATTTGATAATGGTTTCAACCTAAGCAATCTTATGCATTGCTCCTTCCCAGTTATTTACATCACCTTGCTACCTACTCAGTTGTTCTGGTAGACGTTCTGGACTGGGAACAACCTCTAGTTTGAAAATAAGATAGTATTTATTTGTTAAGTTATTTTTCATCTGTGAATCGTTTCATGATTCATGCAGATTTATAGCTCTGCACATGAAGGGATAATGTTGAAATATGGCAGAGAAGTGAATTCCAAAGCTCTTTAAACAATTACTTTTTAAAAATAAAAGTCCTTGTGGTACTACATCTGTACTAGTGGCACTGAGACTTTCAGGCATTATTTTTCTATTAAGATTCAGGCTTTCAGTCACTTATACCAAAGTATTTAAAGTAGTAGTGTTGTTGCAAAAGATATTCTCTGTGACCTTACCTCAAAAGACATCAAACATTGACAGTGCCACAGACTGAAGTAGGGTTTCTGATATTAGTAAAGGTTTGCATCTATGTTAATGATTATAGAATTGGTAGTGTAGATCAAAAAACATTCCTTTCTGAAAATACAAATCCAGGAGATTTTAGTTGTCTTTCCTTTTATACAGAACAAGCACAGAAAAATATCCATTAGTCAAAGACCTTTTCCCTGTTAATATCTCAGGAAATGAGGAATTATTTAAGGAAAAAGTGAAATCCTTAAAGTAGCCTATATCATGGTGTGATTTTAATTTTTCTTCCAGAGCACATCTCCAACAGTTGCCTAATATTTCTCATACAGTCCGCTCATTTTATCTCTTTGCAGTCTGTGATATCCTGTTAAAAAGTATTTTATTTGCAGACCACCTTGTTTCCGTTCCTAGCTGAATACCATCACAGGCAAATTTTTTCACAATAAATATATTTGTACTTGCAGCTGCAGAAAACTTCCATCTACATTTTTTTTCATGAAAGCTTCACCCAATATTCTTACAATCTATGTCTGAAATAAGGTCCTTAAGTTAAAATCAACCCATATTTTTTTTCACTTGGCCTTTGATAAATAGACTGCCAATGCCAAATAAAGAATGATAGCTTCCATTACTTTCTCCTTTTCATACTTTACAATATAACTAGGGTGAAATTGTATTTCTACAATTTTTATCAGATGACATTTTCATACACTTTATTGTAACTCCTTTGTCTTACAAAAAGCAGTAATAAAACTGAAACTCAGTAATCTTGAAATTGGCTTAGAAGCTCCAGAAAGAATAGTTCTTTTCCTCTTTTTTTTCAGTCAGTTAAAGCGATTGTATGGCAAATGACACAGATGCTTTTAGTGGCTAGCTGGACATAGCTTCACTGTAAATATTGTAAAATTAATGTATCTTCAACAGCCACCTGCTTCTTGGCAGACATACGGAATATGGAAATGTATTAAACAGGGCTTCTCAAATCCTTCATAGCATTGTTGTCTCATTCCCAGAAGAACTAGCTCCAACAAATCCTACAAAGGCAAAGGAAATGCATCATCAAGGGACACAGTGTGACTCTTATGGTGGTAGTGCTATGGCTACCATCTTTTTAACTGAACCCTTGTTTCTATTTTTCAAAGTTGTGTATTGGCACTAAAATCATATCCAAAATAAATACAGATTTGAGAAGGATCAGTAATTGCTCTCTGTGGTGTATGGCCTGTATCCCTGTTCCCATTTCTTTAGAGATGCCCTCACAGCTAAAGTTTTACTTCTGACCACAACAAATGGATCACCATCACCTACAGAAAAATCAGTAAGTCCTGGTTCTTCAGATTCGGTCTAGGCAACCTGGATCTGTAGCTGGTGAGCTTCTAAGCTGTCAAGAAGCTATTACATATATTTCCTGGAGCAAGCAGGTGTGGCATAGTTTGCTGATCCTGCTATGTATTTGTTCTCAAGGACCAAGAAATGCAAAAGGACATAGGTTTGAAGTTCTTCTGTTAGGAAGTCATAAAGTACAACTATTAACATTTACCACACCCTAACCTTTTAAAACTGTAAGATATTAAATCTTTGTACTGTTGTCACACAGAGGGTATTATTCAGTGGTGAATGTGCCAGCTTTTGTTAGAAGGTGGCAACTCGAAGTTAGATTAAAATGAACAGTTGCATTAATTTGATCTCTGAGGTCCTTCCTATAGACCTTAAGCCCTGTCTTTAAAAAAAAACAAGAGCATCTCTTTTTTTCTACTTTTTTTTCCCCCACAGGATCATCTCTGGTTATATTGTTATATTTGATGCAGCGTTAGTTTTGGAAAGCGATAACTTGTTTTGGAAAAGAATCCTTCTGATGAAACTTTATTTGGCAGATGAGAAACCTTCCGCTTTCTTCACCCTGCCCAGGTTAGTTGCAGACAAAGTGCCAGAATAATATACATGTCCATTTTTCCCACAGCATTTAAGAGGATGTAGTTCTTTTGTACAAATCTTACTCAAATAGCGATTCTTACACTCGACTAAGAACTCACGTAGGCACTGGCAGAAAAGGTAGTGACCAGTCCATGCTATCACCGCATATATATATTGTGCAGAAATTATAATGTCTCAATTTTTGATAAGAACAAGTCCATTTACTGACAGTACTGAATAAGCCCAATGTTTCAAACGACACACAGTAGAGGTAGGTCATGAGACAAGCCACCTCTACCAAAGAAGTAATATTTATCACTTAAGATATCTCTGGCGTCAGGCCTTCAAACTCCTGCATTTTGATACAGTTTTACTAGTTCATGTTGAATTAGTATATATGAACTTTTCAGCTGTTTTATACAGGAGCCTTACACAGAGCATCCGTATTCACCACACTTTGTTTCCTAGATTGTTACTTTGGATGATAAACTCTGTTGTCAAAGGTGAACAGAAATATAGCTACTGTAGTGGCATCTCTTAAACTATTAGGAGTCATGAGATAGAACTATGCTTTTTTCAGAAGGGTAGGAAGGTGTCAACTCACTTTCCACTTGCAAGGGAAACTTAATATGTGGTGTCTGTTTCTTTGGTTTTTTTTTAACTACTAATATAATGTTATCTTGGGTTAATTAAGACTTTTTGCATATTCAGTAACTGACAAAGGTGAAACTACCATTCTGAAGAAACTAATATTCATCAGAGCATTGCAGCAAGTGCTTACTGACCTATTTGATTTCCAGCATTGCTGAAAAAGACAAAGTGTGATTCAAACTTCTCTGCTTATAGTTCCCAAATAAATCATGTAACTGAATAAATTTCCTTCTTTTCTCTCTAACCCTCTCATATTTTCTTTATTTCTTTTCCTTTACTGCCTTTTCTTTTATTTCCAGTCTTCCTAAATAGTTGATAAATGGCAAGTCTTGAAGATTTTTCTAAATCTGCAGCACAGTTTACAGGATTCAATTTTTCTTTTTTGCTTTGGTTTTTCAATGGCTGTTTCTATTTCACTTCTATTCAGTTCTACATTAGTGCCTTTTAGTTAAACAATTATATTACCTTTTAGCTAAACAATGCTATCCATATTTTACAAGAACAAGAGGCTCTGAGAGCAAATACATTCATTTTCCATCTGAGTACCCAACACGACTGAAGTTTCAGTGGGGGTCTTGACTCTCTTTTTCTATGTATAACCAATTAGCTGAAAGAATTATTCATACTTGTATCATTTAATGAAAATTAATAACTAATAAGAAATCTCTAGGAGGGTATTAATACGTAAAAGTTTAACAAAATACTGGTTCCTGCCTTTCCTTCTTCCTTTCTTTTATTGTTTTTAATTAACTATGATCAATATCACCTGGAGAGTAATAGGTAAAGAAAATGAAACCAACCGTTGGAATGACAATTCTTCACTTTGTCCTCAAAAAATACATATTATTCCCTGTATCATGAAAGTATGTAGAAAACTAAATTTAAGAAAAGTAGAGATAGAGCTTTAAGCACTTTCTTTGCTTTCTGTTAGCCTCCATTAAGCTTCCTGGACGGAAATAAATAGGCTTCCCTACCTATCTGCGGCTACTAAACAGCTAAAATTCTATTTGAAAATTGTTAATGCTAATTTTATGTTTATTTATGATTTTTTTTTCTATTTGAACTCCATTTATATGGAATTTTCAAAAGAAAACAAATTTTCATTTACAATACTCTTATCTATATGAACTTCACATTTTTAGTAGTAAATGATTAAAGAGCCCCTAAACAAAAGAAAACAAAGTAAAATGAATGAATAGATTCTTTAGATGTTTTAAAATTACTAGGAAGAATGTACATAACTGCTTTTCTTTTTGATCACTGACTCTATCTTGTCTACTCATCTCTGTGATGGATACCTTTGCAAATGTCACACTGCAACAACATTATTCTAGATGCCTTATATTTATGTTGAACTATTTCTGCCTCAGGTTTTCTTTGAGGTAAAAGATGTTTGACATTTTGGGCAAACTGAAGCCAGACTCTGTCAAAAAAAAGAGAGTCCAAGATGAAGAAGCATTTTTTGTACACAATTCAATATTTATTACTGGCTTCTACATGGGTGATTATACGGGGAGAGCTGTTTGCAGTTATTTTGTGTTACCAAATGAAAAAGGATCTGAGGTGAACACTGGGAAGCAAGACAGCCTTGTGCCTTGATGTTGCTAGGGCAGCAGGTCAGGAAAATGCTGGAGAAGAGCAAGAGGGTACTTGTCCCCTCTGAACTCCTGTGCAAATTCCTGGAGTGCCCGTGGGATCATTCAGAAAGAGCAGGCAGGGCAAGCAGGGAATCATCCCTTGACTGGAGGATTTGGGAGGTACAGAGAGCTGGTGTGCATCCAGGTTTCACAGGTAAGGTAAAGAAAGTTATTCTATCTTGTAGCAGGAGCCTTTACATCTCTGTCAAATGCTGAAACTTGCTCAGTTGAGTGCAAGGTCAAAGGGAAAAGTGTAGGTGATAGAAGAAAAACTGTTCCTATTGGACCTATTGGTCCTATTAATTTCCAATTCTCCTCAAAATTAGTTATCAAAAGGGAACAGCCAGGGTATCTGTGTAATTTGCATTGGGGAAAAAAATGCTATGGAAACCTGCAAGTTTCTAGAGAGAAAGCTAAATATGAATCTTCTGACAAGATACTTTTCTTCTTGATTATGTCTGAGAGATGATATATGTTAGAGGAAAACTCCAGAAATGCTGAATTGAAGATGCACAGTTGTTAACTTTTCTGACAGCATGCTCTCAGATCTTGGAAAATGTAAGTACACTGAGCATGGCAGTAGTATGATCTGTGTCTTGGGTGTTTTGTATCACTTGAAAAAATAAGCTTATGTAAAATAAATTTATGCAGAGTAACCATGGAATAGAAATTGGATTCTGCAAGGTCGAGCTTTTAAAAGGGTGTTTGATTTTGACTGAAAGGGAATTACTAGTCAAATGAAAAGAAATGAAAGATCATAGTCAATTATGTGAATCACTATAAAGTCTATTTTCCTTTTTTAGTAGGAGAGTAAAAATACTGATAAAATCTCTAGCACTGGTAGTAAAATTCTTGAACATAACAACAGCCCTACCTACTCAGACATTAGAGGAAGCAAAATACTGTGGCTTTACTGTGTTAAATGATGAAACTCCTGAATACCACAAGTAGTTCAAAGCTTCTCAGTTTTGTTAGTGCTAATGTGCATTCACAAAGGATTCAAACTCCTCAGAAGCACTGTGTTTCTTGCTAATGCGTAGTATACTTTCTTCTGATAAACATAGGGTTTAATTACTGGAGAGTTTATCCATTTCTATACACACAAGTAAATAAGTACAAAGACTCTAGTAGAATAGACATTAAAAATTATCCCTCATAAAATAAGCTCAGTTAATCAAGGAAGTACTGTATTGATTCATCCTTTCCAAACTAAAAGTCATCACTGTAGTTCTTGCACAGTTGCATTTAAATGGTGAAGATGAACATGCATAATGTTTCACTGAGAGAAAAATCGGCTTTTTGATGCAAAAGTCCCTATAGCTCCTGTTAGTAGCACTTTCCTGCTAATAAAATCAAATATTAGCTTACAAAGGATTCAGATCTGTCTCTTTTTAATTCTTTTTGTCAAAACAGCTGTTCTTAAGAAGAAGAGAATTGACTGGTAAGACTGAATCACACACATCTCCCCCCCTCCCAATTCTTTGACCTGATATGAATTTTCATCATGTTAATAATTATCATTTTCACTTTGACTTTCTAACCTATATGGCCAGGTTCAGCTGTTATGTTACTGTGAGAGTACATCAATCATTTAAACCAATTTTGTCTGTCATACTAATTGTTGACAAAGATAAAATGCCTTAAACAGAAATAATATTAGCAAGCTCCGCCAGAAGTCATGTCTCTGCTTTTCCTCCCAAATCCACCTTCAGAGCTCATGTTCTGAGGTAATCAATGCTATTTTTATCATAAAAAATTGAAAACAAAAAACCATTTTTCATATTTATTTTGCATAAACAAACAACCACAACACCCTACAGTATGTTGAAACCTTGCGGCCAAGTTATGTTCTTTCTCTTGTTAAAAACTGTGGAATGGTCACATAATATATTATGGCTCAGAAAAAAAATTACTGTAATATACAATAACATCCCAGAAAGAATGAGTTTTCTATTCCCTCTGTTGGTCAACTGGAAAAACTCTACTTGAAACAGCTTTATGTCTACATAATATTTATCTATCGTTCCTTTTACAATAGAGAAGAACTCTTGTAAAAAAAAGGTGCTTGGATTTTGTGGGTAGCAAAAGGTTTATTTCTAAGCAGCTAAATTTTTTCTTAAAGTTCTTATATTCCCTGTTTCATTGGTGGCTTTACCAGAGAGACGCTGAGAAAGTCTAGGAAGGTGCCTGTGAAGAATCTCTCTCATGCAGTACATTATCAGAGAGAAACACTGACTAGTAAGTATGTACTTATGCAACTTCTTAAAGATCTGATAACTTAACCTGGGTTATTTAGTGGAACCTTTAGACAGAAATGGGAAACATTTCCTTGGGACTGTCTATGCATTTGCAAGCTCGATGACTCTATCTCACTGCTGTAAGCAGCCTGATAATTGGGAGAAATGATGTGGCACAGGGTAAGTTAACTGAGGGAGTGTCACTGCTTGCAAGTTGGTGAGGGTTTTCAGTGGACTAAGAGAAAGCAGGAGAAGCAGAAAATCTAAAACCTCTGTGAGGCTCAGACCTTTTAGACAACTCACTTGGAATCCAGGGAATTCCTCTGACACCTTCAGCTGAGTTGACATGTAAGTTCAAGCAGATCCCTGTAAACAGTTCCCAGAGGTCACAAGGCTGAGGTCAAGTTGAAGGACCTGCAGCTAAAAAGGTCAGAGTTATTTGATACTTTCTCTGAGAAAAATAGTCTGCATTCAGAATTCATAATATTTTTTCTTTTGTTTTGGTGGAGAGTTGAAAAGAAATTCTGACTTATGAAAAAAATCTGAACAGTTTCCTTAAGGATAGTTTATGATTTTATTTTAATAAAGAGATAAAAATGAACTGGAAAACAGCAGTAGATACTAAAACTTTGTGTCACAGAGAGGTCTGGAACCAGACTAGGAAGAAGCAACAATTCCAGTAAAACAATGGATGATACCCACAGTATTTGACTTCATTGAAAATCATTCAAACAGTGTTTTTATTAATTAGTTGCATTCAGATGTACATTACCATAAAGCAAGGTTGTTTAACTTCATCGTCTTCCTTTTACACCTTGCTTTCATGGAATCATAGAATCATTTAGATTGGAAAAGACTTTTAAGATCATCAAATCCACCCATCAAACCAACATCACCATGCCTACACCAACCATATCCTCAAGTTCAGCATCTACAGGTTTTCTGAACACCCCAAGCAATGGTGTCTCAACCACTTGCCCACCAATGCTTCACCACTCTTTGGTAAATAATATATTTTTTTTTCCAATTTAAATTTCACATGACACAATTTGAGGACATTTCCTCTTGTGTTCTTAATAGACACTTGAGAGAAGATACCACCCTCCGGATAGTGGTAGAGAGCAATACATTTTCCACTCAGCCTCCTCTTCTTCAGACTACACAGCCTCAGTTCCCTCAGCTGCTTCTGATAAGACTTGTCCTTCCGAACATTCACCAAATTTTTGCCCTTCTTTACACAGGCTACAGCATCTCAATGTCTTTCTTGTAGTTAGGGACCCAAAACTGAACACAGTAATAGAGCTGCAGCCTCACCAGGGCCAAATACAGGGACACAATCACTTCCTTGGTCCTGTTGACCACGCCGTTTCTGATACAGGACAAGATGCCATTGACCTTCTTGGCCACTTGGGCACACTGTTGACTCATGTTCAGTCAGCTGCTGACTAACACTCCCAGGTCCTTTCTACTGGAAAGCTTTCCAACCACTCTTCCCCAAGCCTGTAGAATTGCATGGAGTTGTTGTGACCAAAATGCAGGAACTAGTACTTGTCCTATTTAAACTTCAGGCAATCACTTTTGCCTGTTGACCCAGCCTGTCCAGATCCCTCTGTAGAGGGGGATCAAGCAGACATTCCTGCTCATTTTGGTGTTATCTGCAAAATTATTGAGTGAGCACTCAATCCCCTCATCCAAATCATTGATAAAGATATGAAACAAGACTGGCCCCAAAACTGAGCCCTGTGGAACACTGCTTGTGACTACCACCAACTGGATTTAGTTTTCATTCACCACAATTCTCTGGACTTGGTCATCCAGCAGGTTTTTTTACCCAGCAAAGAACACACCCGTCTAAGCCATGAGACACCAGCTTCTCTCAGAAAATTCCATAGAAGACAGTATCAAAGACTTTACTGGGTAAACAATATCCACAGCCTTTCCCTCATCTGCTTAGGCAGGTAGGTCACATGGTCATAGAAGGAGACCAGGTTGGTAAAGTGAGACCTGCCTTTCATGAGCCCATGTTGGCTGTGCCAGATCCCCTGATGAACTCAACTCAAATAATAGGTTGTGGGGTTTTTTACTGTAATTAGTAGATTCACAACCTATCGAGCCTGATGGATGTCTCCTTGCCTCCAGCAGAGAGACAGGTGGTATTTGTTTAAAAGGTGGCACAGTTCCAAAATATGCCTGTTACAAAAGCTGCTAAACTCTGGCAGGAAGATGTGAAACTTAATTAACTATGGGCACCTCTTCCCAATATTTATTCCTTCAATTGAATTCTGTGATGAGTATTGTATTATTCATAAAGCTAAGTGAAAGCAGATATTCTTCCATATGGTATTATTTTAGAGCTAAAAGTGATAAGTGGAAGCATTTTTCAAAATTTTCATAAAGAAAAAAATCCAAAGAATTTTCAGAATGAGATGTCAGAATTTTGCCTTATAGCTTTACTCTTAGAAATAGCTTATATTGTAACAGTCAGAAGTATGGAAATATAGAAAAGTAAACTTAAATTAAAAAAGAGATGTTTATTTCCCTAAAATAATTCCAGCAACATTGGTAAAACTCCACAATATATATTATATCAACAGTATCCACTGAACTGCATTTAAGTGTTTGTGAAAATTCAAAGTGCCCGTGATATCTTACTCTGTAAACTTCTCCAGGATTAAATACCTCAAGGTTGTCCAACACCACAGCGTGAATACAGTGTGAAACATTCATATTGCAACATAATATTTCCATTCTTTTTCAGATATATTTTGCTTTAATTTTAGTAGTAGTTGTAATGATCTTCTGAAGAGGAAAATGTGATTATTTTAAAGTGGTAAGTTTATTTCCATGCCATATTTCAGTGAAAAGAGTACCACATTATAAAGCTATGTGCTTTTCATTGAAGTTCTTTTTCTGTTTAGAAGATGAATATGTGATAACATGACAAATACAGTACACACTGTATATCACTACAAACTTTTAATAAGTTCTGTTTTAGCTAGAAGCCATTTTTAAACTATTAAGTTAATCGTAGAGTTCAAAATGCAATTTTTTAGGATTTTAAATAGACAGGTGTGTGTGACAAAATTCTGCTGCAGTAGTGGTAGGAAAATTTGAATGTTGAAAAGTGAAATGTTTAAGTCTTATCTAGTCATAGAAATGAGTAGCCTAATACAGGAAAAAGCAACAGCTATGCAGATGTTGATTTATATGACCTATATAGCTAATCTAATCTATTACTTATTCTATAATAATTATATCACTACAATGTCTACTTCTCTCCTCTGATCAAAAAAGAGGTCTAAAAAGAATAGTTCAGGCTTAAGCAGCTTTTAATTTTCTAGTAAGAATAGATATGTTCCACATATCAATATGTATTAAAAACATTTATCTTCAAATAGCATAGGATTATAATTATCAAATATTTTAAATTTTTTTCTCTAAATAGAATTTTTACCTTGTTACTCCTGATAAATTTATACTTTTTTTAAAATTTATTTAAGGGAATATTTCAATAGGATTTTTTTTTCTCCCTCTTATTCAGTTCATTTGATTTTGTAATAGTTGTTTGTTATAAAAATACTTCTCAACAAATGAGAATGACTTAAAATATAATCAATGCAGTTACATCTGTATTAAGGAAGTCAGGTTCTAACTCTTACTCAGTTATATATGGTATTAAATATTTTTTCTTGATTTATCTGTTTTTTAAAAAAATAGGAACTGGAAGGCAAGTTTATAGGCATTGTTGATAAAGACGTGTTGAAATGTTGAATGTGAAATTATTTTTTAGCCTTCTGCTAACTGGTTAACTGAAAGCTAATTTGATATATTTTTTGAAAGATAGCTTTGCAGAAGTAAATAATTTTTAATTTATGTATATCTTGGTAAGTTTTTATTTTGACTTGGAAAGGAATGAATAAAATAAGATAAGTAAGATGAAAATAAGCTTCAGATGTTTTCACCAATTTGTCAATTTTTCATGAGCCACACTTTCCACAGTTCTTATTGCACATGAATTTACAACACAGAAATTGAGCTTTTCCTAAGGCATGAATGGCTAAAACTAGCTTATTGAAAAGAGACCATAAAAGCCTAGGAAATATGCCTGGGTAATATAAATTACTTTTAATTTCTACAAATCTCCTTAAGAAACATAGCAAAAAAAGGGTTATACAGACATATATGTAAGGATTTTTTTCCTGTGTTTCACAGAATTTCTAATTTTCACTTAGGTTACAAAATATTTTGCATTTCTCTCTTGCTTTCCCTTTGAAGGCTTTAAAGTACTTTTTAATTAAGAATGAATTGCTGAAGGTAAGAAAATCATATTTCTCTAGAAATGCCACATCAATAACATTACAGCAGGACATTATCTAAGAGTGTTTTCTGAAGGCAGCAGTAGGCCAAGAACAAAGAACAAATAGTAAATTTAAAAAGTTTAATAATTTTCTTGATTTTATTTAATCTTCCCAGTAGACTTTAAATATGATCTCTGGTTTTAAAGAATAATATTAAAAAATTCCTTTCAGACTGTGGCGGTGGGGAACTATCATTTTTAGAAAAAAAGTTTTGTGGTCGCAGACTTCAACAGAACCAGCTTGTGCAAGTGAAAACCTAACTGCACAACTAACTGAAACAAGTCTTAAAAAATCCCAGCAGGTTAGAAAATGCTAGATAATTTCTCTGACATCTGAATCAATACAGTTTAGTTACTGGGTTCTAAAAAGACTTTCAGCTCTGACACAGCAGAAAATATACTCCAGAATTAGTTTTATGAACCTGGAAGCAGCAACCATTCAGTAAGAACAGGCAAAAGGCTTGACTAGCCTAGGCTTTGCTGCTAGTGATGACCAAAGACTAGAGGGTATACAACTGAATCTTGATGTCTAAGATTCCCATCAGGGGGAGGTGATGTAAGGGAAATGCACATATGTAAATACACTTGTTCCCATATACTTGTAAACGTATATATTTACATACAAACACATGGACACTCCTGTGCGTACTGTGTTCAACCAAAGACGACAAAGAGCAGATGCCAGAATATTTCACTGATTCCTGTGCTGCACAATGCACAATATCCTGTGCCAAGTGAAGCATTTAATCATTTGGTGTCTCCCCACACATGCACAATTCATAAGCTTAGACAACTGTGTAAAATAGGTAGAAGTTGTATTACCACGGCTTGTGTAAAGCATTCTATTATAGAAAGTATTTTTTTTTTGTACAATCACCTTTAAAATTGTATTTAATTCTTTTTGTTATGATGAATTACATTAGCTAAGAGTAGTGACAAATAGACTTACAGATAATGAAGTTTAATATTATTGCCCATTGAACTTACCTCTATGCAGTTCACAGGTCCATAGAGAACACTGGAGTCTCAGACCAACCTTTTGTAGAGTAGCACATGAAGTTCTATATTTTCATACTGTGTTTCAGGATGACTGAGAAGTCTGGTTTTTGACATATAAATGCTGATAGTAATTTATTTTGCAATTATTTTTTAAGCAATATTCTGGTATTTGCAGTAAAACACATCTTTTTTACTCTAATATAAAAGTTCTGTGTAATATACATTCTTATTTGCATTCTCATCTTCTTTGCTGTTTTGTTATTTTGGTTTTTGTTGGGTTTTTGTTTTGTTTTTCTTTTTTTAATTCTACTATGAGTTCATATTTTGTAAGAAATTATCACTATTCTTACAAAAAAAATCTTCACTGGGGCTTACAGTATATTTATGTTTGTATGCGCATATGTACATATGAATATATGAAGGATTATGTAGCTATAAATCACTTTACTCATCACTCATTTAGTGATTCTAAATATATTTCCTACTTAGACTATTAACAAGTAAACTAGTGTTGGCTTTCTGATAAAGTTTTTGGATATCTTTCTTTTAAAATGATTTTGAGGAAACTTTTGAGAAGTTCTGACATTTCTAATGTTTGCCATCATTATTGGATGTAAATAAAGGCAAGGGGTTTGAGAAGGATCTTATCCTTTCCCCTGACACTATACTCCAGTGTGGTTATGATACAATCAGCTGAAAGTCAAGATTTCTTTTATTAGCTTATTTCCTCAGGAAAGAGATGTAGCAAACTGACCAAGATAATCAGGAACATTCTAATCTATGGACTGGTCTGATGCCAGATCCTTGGCAACAGCAGCAATGTAAAACAATGAACTATAAATATAACAGTGGCTGAGGATGAGATGTAATAAGAGGGAAAGCTGAGAGGCTCTGATCAGGCTTCCATTCTAACTGCTAAATATGGTACAGAGGGAAGTACTGGACCCTAATACAAGGAGGGAAATAAAAGTGGGAAAAAGTGGTCTATTCCTAGTGCACTATTCCTATTCCTCATTCAAGTACAAAGTCCAGCGGTGTCTCTTATTTATCCCACCCTTCACCTCCACCACACATTCTCCAAAGTGTTATCTTCACAATAACGAGTATTTGAAAGTCTCTTAAATTATGAGAAAATAACTGAAATTAAATGTCCTAACCTAGTTCTTTTTTTTGCTCATAAATTATATATAATGGAATAACTTCCTTTATTTTATTTCTTCTTCCTGACTATATAACGTAGTTGTCCAATAGAGTTAGCATTTATTTTCCTTTCTCAGTTGTACCCTTTACTTCTGTTCAGCAGGAGCACATGAATTATTGGTGAATCACTCTTCAGGCTGTGAAATACATGTACCGATGTTAACAGTCTTCAAAGGGAGACGTCCATTTTTGTAGAGAAGAAGGGTTCAGAGGAACTACCGGGCCCTGTCTCACTGACAGCATGGTCAGGAAAACTTAAAAAGGAGCAGGGTCTTGATTTATCGTATGAGTGACATGGTTCTTATTTTACCCCTTCCCCTATATGTTCACTGCAGGCTCTTCTCCACATCTCATGGTGCAAGAGGTGCTGAGCTATTCTTGCATTCCCACTGCAACCAGATCTGTTGCATTCGGGGAATTTTAAAACATTACCTGATCCTCTTTGCTAAAGCCAGGTACGTTGTTTTCCTTTGGATCCTCAGATCATAAGAGCTCTATTTCCATATGACGGGCAAAGAGCAAAAAGTGCTAGAGGCTTTTCTGGCTAAGGAAGAAAATAATGCTATACTACACCTTCAGCAAATAGTAGTTTTAAAATTATCTAGCTTCACAAGCAGCAAGGTACTTTTGAATGTCTGATAGCTCTAGGGAATATCATTCACCCTATGCACCGCACACTCCTAAGTATTTGCATGAAGTGAGCGTTCATTCTGATATGTCCATATCCCACAGTAATGACATGTCAGTGTTACATTATCTTTACCTTTCACAACAACTATTAATTGGATGTGATCCTGGAGAACTGTTTGTGCAAAAGGTAGTCATCTACCCAGGTTTTGGTACCTAGGTGATAATTGTTAGGTAATAGGTACATAAGTGGTACATAGTCTGACATGTGGCTTAATTGTTATGCTTGGAGTCTTGTTCTTTCATGGGCAGAGTAGTTTAAGAAACCCAGATTCATGTTGACACAAAAACCAGACACTGCTACACAAAAGATATGTCAGCTGCGCCTGTTTTTACTCTCTCTACCAGCGTTTCTGCTCACCTTCCCACAAGTTGTTGTTCCTGATGGCACAGTCAGCTCTTTGCGTGCTTGAACCATAAACGCCTGAGTGTCCACAGTCTCAAAGAAACAGATTCCCTCAAGGGAAAATCTTCACTGTTTAACACCTCAAATCTCCCCTGAGATCTATACTTGTGAATGCTACATATTTTGCTGCATGATTTTACATTTCAAGGATGAACCAATGTTCTCATTTCTCTGTTATGAAAGCTTGGAGGTGATGAATGTAAAATACATCAAAATAATTTAATGCTACTGGTATATATTAATATAAAAACTATTTACATTGTACAATCATGGAAAAGTATTTACATTTAACAAGCAGTTACCTGTTAGAGGCTAAACAACTTCCTTATTGAACTCATAAATACAAATTCATCTTGAGACTATTTAAATTAAATGGCAATAATTTAATCATAACTATCTAAATTGAAAGATTATTAAAAAATCAAATTATAAATCTGTACGTATTTGCTTAAATCTAAATTTCACTTTTTGTTAAACACTGATGAGGGTGAATGTGTAGTAGATTTTCAACTTATTTTACAGATGTTCAGTGAAAACTGTAGCACAAAGAGAAAGAATAAATACTCTCAGAGATATTGTGTCATAGGTATTAATTAGACAAGAAATGAACAAGCTAAACTTTTACCTATAAATTTACTGAGCCAATGAAAGAATACCAACAATTAGTACCAGGTGTAACCAAGCATGAAAGAGGTGTATTTTCAGCTTGAAATTTCAGCAAGAGAACAGTATAAAAATACACTGAATAAGGAAAAGCATTTCTCTTTCCTCTTCATACAGCAGTCACCACAGTTCATACCTTCAGTTTAGCAAATGCACAGTAACTAGGACAATGCTTTTAAGAACTCCACTCAAGCAACTGTATTTTTTTCTTTGCATGGATGTACTTCAGGTTTTTTCCTGGGAACTACTAAACAACAGATCATGATTAAAACTTATAATATAATTCTTTGCTTTTTATAAACCAGTTGTCTGCAGCACACATTCAATATGTCTACATTTCAAGCCCAAACAGCTTAAAAGTAAGATGTTTCTCAGAAGGTGACTGGATATCAATCTGGCTAGTCTGCACTGAGTTTTTCATCACTGCAGCAATTGCATGAAAAAATCTATGAGGGTAAAGCTGTATTAGCTCCTTATGCCTGAGTTGTTGTCATCTATGAGTTTTCCACTCGCATAAGCCAGATCAGGATGCACTCCCATTTTGGAAAAAAACCAGTTTGATTGTCTGAAAAAATAGATCAGTACTTTGTTAAAGCTCTGTATTTGTAATCATTTATAGATTGTTTTCTTTTTAATAGTGTTGAGGTGCTGAAAATTATGATATTTAAAATATGAATAGGTTAAAGAGCATAAGAGGGAAAATCGTCACATGGATAAGTACTTATGGGTAAATAAAAGACATGAAACAGAAGTCAGGAGTAAATTGTTAGTTCTTGCAGTGGAAAGAAATCACAAGTGAAGTTTTTAAGAGACTTGGATGGGAACATATACTGTTCAACATAGTGATAAATAAGCTGGAAAAGGAATCAAAAATGTAGTGACAAAGATTGCAGACTGATTGTGAGGAATTGCAGAAGGACCTTGTGAGACTGGAACAAAATTAATGGTAAAAGTCACCACAAATAAATGTAAAGTGATAAATATAGGAAAAAATAATTCTAACTTCGTGTATGAAATGATGGTTTAAGGTCACTGTTGTCTTGCAGGAGTGACATTATCTCTCATAACCCTATTACCATCAAGGATTGTGACAGATTTGATAGCAACTTCCACTTAAATGTCATTTGAGTGCTTGGTAGTAGTTAGAAAAGTGAATAAATAAATTCCAGGAATTATTAGAAAAAATAATAGAAAGCAAATCAGAAAGCATTACTATGCCACTGGTGTAAATCCGTTGTTATCTCGCATCTTTAAATGTTGCATTCAATACCCATACTCCAATTTCAAAAAGAGGTATAGAGAACTGGTACGGTTCAGAGAGGGCAGCCACGAAGGTCAAAGATACATTGTGGCTTCTGTGAAAAAAATGAGTATGTGAGGACACTGCAGTTCGGAGCAGTGATGCCTGGGAAGAGTTACGATAATGATCCATAGGATTGTGTGTCATGGCAAAGCTGGAGAGAGATCAATAATTCACAGCCTTGAGAGCACCACATGAAGGCAGAAGAAACCAAATTCAAAAGAGTCAGAACAAGCTTCTTCATGCAAAGATGAGCTGAGTTGTTGACCTGTCTGCTGAAGTGTATTGTAGATGTTATGTTTTATATGGGTAGAGGAGTAAATGGGAAGAGTTCATGGCAGAAAACACTATTTCTTCTTACAAATTCCCTGGGCGGAAAATAGCTAAAACCAGGCAGAGTATTCATTTGCCAGTTTTTATACTGACATCTAATTTTATCCTTGTTCAAAATAGTACTACTAGTTTGATAACAATAAGACTGACCAGATACAGAATGCTGTTTTAACGCATGGAAAAACAGTGTCTCTAAGGTAACTGTAAGATTTTCAAAGACTAACATCTGACTTATTCTTTCCATTTTCCCTCTAAATAATGAACATTTAGTTATTAATTTCTAAGTTAAGTGTATTCAGCTTCAGCAATTCAAAATATTCCTTTTATTTTACAGAAGTGCTACCTTACAGTAACGCCTCATGTTTTTCCCAGGCATATTTGATGCCTCTGAACAATCTACTGTCTTTAGAAAGGATGTTGGTTTCTGCCTGCTACAGAGAATTGGTTTGTCAGATTTGGAACTTGCCCAGCTGGCTCTTTTCAGCATGGCAAGAGACATTCCCTAGCACCCCCTATTCCAAAAATATGTCTTGGGTAAGATGTTTCTTCTTTGTCTTTGATCCTCCAAGGAAAGAGTGAACTTACTCTTTTCACTCACATATATTTTTGTTCCTAGTATTTTATTTTCTGTAGAAAAAAAACCCAGAATAATGTAGGTAGACTTATAACTCGATATTTGAAGGACTGTCTAGAGACAAAGGTTAATAATATCATGTAGAGCCTTAGCTTCATCTTAACAACTTATTACCACTCTTATTGCTTAGCACCTCTCACCTCCAGTCCCAGTGTGAGCCACCAATTACGGATGCAATGTTCACAATAAACCTTTTTCTCACGGGATTATTCTCAGTGTTGGATGCAGTTGGTGACACTATTTCCACAGGTTATATTTTCTTGCAGTTAAGTTTTGGGGTTAAAAATGTAAAAGTTTCTGAAAGCTCTTTCTGGAGCTAGCTGTCTCAGGTGCTTAACTGTGATGCTCTCTCTGCCAGGAAAGTGAACTACAAAAAATGACATTGGAAATTACTACAGAGACTTGGGCACTTTGCATGGGGATGCAATTTGCTGAACTCTTCCTTGCCAAAGGGCTTTTTTGTTTGCTTATACAGCCTCTTCAGCTCCTGATTCTGATGTGTTTCTAGGCCTGTACAGATATCACCAAGTAGTACTGGATCATTACTACTAGCGCTGAGCTCGATTAGCCTGGAAACATTTATGGAAAGAAACATAACTCCTAAACTTCATTAGGAGGCAATAGAACAATGTATCATGCAAAGTCAGAGAATCCTTTATAATTCAAAAACTATTTGCTTTACTGTTTTGAAAACATATTTCTGTCCTGCCAGGAGGGAAGACAATACATATCACATATTTGCAAGTTCTTTCTCCAGAGCAGAACAGAACCTCAAGCTGGCCAAACCCAGGAGAGGGGCCTCTTTATTCTCTCTCCTTGAAGTGTGTCAATGGTTTTCCAGTGTCTTACAACCAGAACAAAAATGAATAAAATAGATTGATAAAACCCATTAAATGGCAGAAACCCTCCCACCCTTTTGGCACACTGTCTAGTTGAACAGCTTTAAGCAATTTCTGAAGCTGAATCTTTTGCACACAGGGAGCCCTGATCGGCTCTTCTTCTGCATTACCCAGGAGCCAAATGTAGGCTGCCAGGCTCTCTGAATCTTTGCATTTCACCTCTAAGCTCCTTTCGGGCTCTGCCTCAACATAAAGGCTGCCACATCTGGCACATCTGCACCTATCCAAGACAAAGCAACCTCCTCTTTCCAGAGGTTTTGAAAGTGAAATAAACAGAAGGTTGTACAAAGTCAACTTTCCTTTCTGCTGCTGTGCCACAGCATTTATAAAAAAAGAGATAAATAAATACAGTGTGTTTATGGTGAAACATAAACATTGAGACAGTTTTAGTGTGTGTTACGCTCAAAATGAGCCATAAATCAGAAAATTCAGGAAGGAAAAATTGATATAGATTTCAGAATTGATAGTAAGAGGCCTTTTTATTCAAGGGCTGTCAAAGACTTTAAACTACTTTAATAGCAGCTGTCAACATTTTATTCTGTTTTTTCTGTCTGTGGTTAAAAAAGTGTATAAGAGCTAAATGAAAGGAACTAGAATTATGGATCATAGGCCAGTACAGCTACACGTGTGGTCAAAAAAAGTAAAAATATAACTTAGAAAGACCATGACTATACCACCAACAGACTAGATGAACATCATTCTATGCATCTTCCTCCCCTCGTGAGAAGCTTTATGCTTCAACAATGATGAATATATATTAAGTTTGCTTACTTAGTGTTGAGCTTATTGGCACAGTACTACAAAGATTTTAAAACTATTATTCCATGTTACATCTACTATTCTCAGGTATTTCAGAACTTGTTTAAGGTTTAGCTGCCTTAAGGTTTTATTTAATCTATTATAAACTATAGATTTACTATGGATATGGTTTCTTTAACCAGCAGATCTTTGACTCTCACTGCCTGTATTACTAACAGACTAGAGAGGTGTTGCAATCTGTCATAGATGTGTTGGCATTTTAACTGTATTTCTTGATATGGACTCTTACATAGGTTATTTCCTGACCCGCTTAGTAGGTACAATAATATAGGAGCAATCACAAAATATGCTAGAAACTTATGGGGTCCTCCCTGACAGGGGAATAGAAGGCTCTTTAATTTAATGTCTTTATGGTCCATCATATGAAGCTTCTATACTTAATTGAGTCAGATACCTATCTCAGTTACACAGCTGAGGATTAATAGCAATCCCGCTGAATATAGTCAAATTTCTAGGCATTCATTTCAATGGAAGAAAACAGAATTTACGTCCTACTTTGCAGATCGCTGACACTAAGGAACACAATGGCTTTTGTATTGCTGTAATATTCTATCAAGCCAGTGAAATTACTATTTATGGTGCATTAGGAATAGTTTCCTTCCAGAATAAGGAGAGGAAAAAAGTAGTGGGCATAGAAAATAATTCACTTGATTAAATCACTAATTATCTTGCATTTCTGAGGAGTAATTAACTACCTGAAAAGTGTAATAGAAACTAATCTTATATTTTTACATTCTTTATATTCTTGTTCCTGAAGTATGAAAACAGTCTGGCTGCAATAGCCCCAAAAGACTGTGACATTGACAGGTAATTGCTACGATTTCACCGTTCTTTTAATTTCCATTAACATTTTAGTCTGAATCATAGAAACCTCAGTTTTCCAGAACTTGTTTTAGGATTTACTTCCAGATTTTAAAAATACCTCAACAAGGGTCTTGGAAATGTCAAAACCCATTTCTAAATGGTCAGAAATAGTGGTTTTGTAAATGGTAGCTGTTTTTGAAAAGTTTATTAAAAAAAAATCTGGATTTCTTATGTTAGATTACATTATTCCTGTGTAGAAATAGAGACAGGGATTTGTAGTGAATTTATTGCATGCTATCCACATTCTATCACTTCAAAATCCACCTCAATTTAATATCATGAAAATTGTAACAACTTTACTCTAGTGCTTGAATTTTACTCAAGAAAAATACGTCTACCATCATAGTCAAACTGTACAACATTGTAAGTTAGTGGAAAGTTACATGACTATGACATCAAATTTATGATGAAGTTAACTGCTCAGGTGGTGTAAATCAGCTTGATTTCTGTTGTTCAAGTGGAAATAGACAACCATACATCACTTTAGAAACTGGCTGTATCTTTTTGTGCTTTTTTATTTATTTTTCTCCCACTTTTTTATTTCTATTCCCATATACGCACTTTTTACCTTTATGACAATAACGTGAACTGAACTGTGACGAGCAATGCATAGTACCTGTCCAAGCAATCTTTCCTTTTGATTTGTGGTCACATTTTCTTCTGAACATTAATCCAAGATTTTTGACAGTGAGGTTAGGTCAAAAGTTGAGGAATGAATACTTTGATTTATATAGCTTAATGAATTGAGGTAAATTTTCTATATGGAATAACCTGCATAATAATAATTTTCTCTTTCAAGCATAGGTTTTCTCCCTTCTATTACATAAATACATAACTACTCTGTTTTAATCAATATAATATGCTTTTTCTGGTTGAAAAATGAGCTCAATAATGTTGTAATTCTTTCAGCACTGAACTATTGTCCAACTCCTTCATTATGCTAGACATACACAGAACATACTAAATGCATTAATAATCATAGCCATGAAAAAGAAGTCTCATATCAACTTTTGAATTTCTTGTTACAGATTTTGATTCATGCAACTTACGATACCTCTTCCCTAGAAGATATGTGTAAATCAGTCCAAAAGGTACATTTCAGTGTCAGTATTTAGGAAAAAAAAGGAAAAGTTCATAATGACTGGAAAAAAATTGGTTACAATTGTGATGATATGTCCTACTGATCTAGTGAACAAGTATTCATCTTGGTACCTTCTTTGGTAAGAAATGATCCTATTCTCAGAAATTTAACACATTTCAAATAATCCAAAGCTCATAAAAAATACTGTTTTATAGATTAGAGAATACACTTTAATAATTTTCACCTGCTGAACAATTTCTGTTTTATGGGAATACTGGGCAAGAGAGGACTTTTCTTCATGATAGGGGAAAAAGTCCTTTCTGGTCTGAAAGAAGAGGAAAGAAAAAGCTTGACCTTATGTTCATGGGGGCAGGAGAAGCTGTTGTCAGTAGTGGGTAAAAAAAAAGAACTCTGTTCTGAGCCTGGGAAAATAAGTCTGCTTGGTTCAGTTTCTCTGATATCAGCCTATAACTTACATCGATGCTCAGACATAACACTGAAGAAACAGTCTTGCACAAGTGCAGTGGTCCAATTTTTATAGAAATGAAAAGCAGCAGAAGTCACATTTATGATTTTCTATGTATACAGCTTTCCTCTGGCATTTATTATAACTGTGCAGTAATAAGATGTCATTGCTATAAGCTTTTGGCTATGCTAGACAGTCCTTAGCTGTGGTCTCCAAGCATGGAAGCTCAAAATGGAAGATGAGCCGTGAGTATGCATTTGTTATGTCTCATTGCCTGTTTCACTGAGAATTTCCTTGGTTATAGTCGTATTTTATCGACTAATAAAGATCTTGTATGACAGGTCAGGAAAGAATTTTTTTTTAATTTGATTTCTTCCATCATATTAATGTAGCAGTTTGGGAATATGAAGAGCCACCTTCTGTAACGGCATCTAGGAGCCTTCAATGTAAATTCTTCGCAGGTGTCTATTTGAAATTTATGCTGATAGCAGATTAAAAAGTGCTCATCATATAAATCCTTCAATTAAAAGCTAAAATCACTGATGGAAAGAAAACAGTCTCTGTAAATTTCTTACCCATTCCTGTTTTTAGCAGAATGTTCAAACATATTCTCAGATAAATTCGGTGTTGGTTCATGTTTCTGCATCCACTAACGGCACCAGTTCATAGCAATTACCAATCCTACGAATGAAGACAAGCAAAAAGGAACCCATCAGCATGAGCAGATTTGTAAGATAAGGAAAATGGGATACACTGTATAAGGTGGAAATTCAAAATGCCCCTTGAAAAATCTAATTGCTTTGTAGAGCATTTCTGATAAACCAGAGTATATATATATATAGTTGAAACTGAGGATCAAATGCAAGTCCTTTTGAAGTCAACTTGATTCTTCAGATTGAGTTGAGTTTTGGTCACTTTACTATTGGATAAAATAAGGGAAATAGGATACAAAAAGAAGTGCAAAATATAGATTATATGCAAAGGGCAAATTCAGTGGGTATTCTGCTGTGCCCTTCAATGTACTATGAAACAAGTAGCAAGTACTTAGTCAAGTTTAGGAGCAATTATTAAGATTTTGGGTAAAAATGTGAAAAATATGTAGAAATCTGATCTGATCAACACTTAATTTTGGTCAGCATAAATTCCACTTTCTGACATCAAATGGAACCGATCAGGATGGTTATATTATTTGCATACAAATGTTATTTTAATAAACTAGTAGAATATCAATATGAAGTCTAATTATGATTGATCCAGGAGTGAATTGAATTTTGAATTAAAAATGAAAACTAAAAATCAAACTTCCTACTCCAGTCCTATCTTCACCCACAGGAGGAAATTATACTCTTTGAATCGTGTTTAGGGAGCAGAACAAAGGAAGATATGTATGGTATTTCAGAAGACCGCGTGAGGATAAATTTTAAAATTATAGATGTTTCTATATAAATTAGTCTTTGGGAAACAAGAGTGTCCCAAATGAAAGCAAAATACAGAGGAATGACCAACAGGCCAACAAATGGCCTGTACTCTTGCTGTGGCACTGAATCAAGACAGTATACCAAAATTTCAGATAAAGAAGAAAAGAGAATAGAAGACATGTCTCAGCATATTTTGGAAGGGAAACACTTGCTAGAAAGGGTTAATATACCTACAGAAAGAAACAGACAAACCAAATTAAGATGACTCTTGTTTAAAATTTAGACATGTTTGTGGAATGTACGTAGCATAATGAGGAATGCAATCATATTATTTTGTAGATCTGTTTTGTCAGCAATGTCTAGAAATGACATATACATAAAAGTTTCCTTCCCTGCCTCCTTCCCCACAATGCAAACCACAACCTTCGAGCAAGCTACCTATGACAAAGAGATGTGAAATACGAGTCTGCAACCATTAGCAGTAATAGCTACTGAAGCGAATCAATGCCAAAGTGTACAATTTTTATATACAAATATAAAATCATTGCTCTACTCTCTCCTTTTTGCCTTCTGAGACTCAAGATATGGTGATATAATGATACGTTTTATGGAGAATTTTTCTTGATACACTATCTTTCTTTGCAGTAATTTACAACTCTTCACTACAAAGTAAACTGCTCTGCTCTGAGATACCGCAGCTTGGGAATCAAAGCTGAAAAAAATACCTGTTTATAAATATGAGTTATGACTTCTCTTTGTTAAGAAGAAGAAAAAGATCTGTAGAGACCTGCATGTCTGTGTTTGTAAATGCCTAATTTATTTTCTTAGCTGTTTTAAAAATGTTCAATTCATAACTGCTAATAGAACTTCAGATATCAAGGGCAAATATCTGAAAATGCATTTTTCTTCTAAGATGCAAAGAGATAATCTATGCATTTGACAATTAAGTTGACCTCTGTATCAGGCATTTCACAGACTGAAAGGACAAGATTTGGAATGCAAGAAAATAAATCAAATGAACAAAATAAAATTCCACAGAATTTATGCTTAAGGCTTCTTCATTAAGATTTCAAATGAACTTTAATCGAAGTATGAAAATTAAAAATAAAAATAAGAGATAAAACCTCATCTGCTCATCCTTACAACAAATAATATCCCTAAGAGAGGGAATATTTTTCTTCTCTTTATGGCAGAAAAATACCTTTATTTTTCTTAATTGGGAGTATGTATAGGCAGAATACAGAAGACATTACATATTGTATTTAAAGCCATGCTAACTATTAAATGATTTTGGATTTTTCTGGTTGCATACAAGTCAGGAAGGGAAGATCTATGATAACACATGTCTTAGTGGCTCTGTTCTATTTGTCTATATAGTGCTAAGATACAGAGAACATAGTCAGAGGTCACTGTCCTCTAGTATTATATTAAGAAAAAAATTGCAGAAGATATGCCAGCTGTACTTCTCATGGGGGTCTAAGTAATTCCTTACAAAAAATATTTTCTCATATTGGTTTCCAAGTAAATATGCATATAAGATTACGTTATTTCTCCTGGTTATTATTACTAGGCTCCTGGTTATTTTAAAAGCATGTCATTATGACAGGTGACCAGAGACAAAAGATGACAAAGTCAATTGTCTTGATAACTTACCTCAGAGTCAAGGTTTACCTTTAATAGTAACTGTATGAAGTAACTTGTCTAATAGATTCAAACTCCTTCTACCAACAGCCTCTCCTTAAGTCCAACTGACACAGTTTTTTATTTGTCCCATCTCATATCAGTCTAGATCTTCTACTGTGATATCAGTCATGACAAAATGAAACCAGGTGTTTTCTGTACATCATATCAGTCTCTCCAAGTCAAGACTCTATCATGTTCTGAATGGACTTTTTTTCTGTGAAATGGGAATATTTAAGGTTTTTTCATTTTGTGGAGGCTGTTTTGGTTTTTATCTCATCTTCTATGACTGCAACATTCAAGTAATTTGTGAATTAGTTCATCAGTCTGTATGCCAGAATACATATACCTGCCACTTCTAACAATTTCAAGTAGGCGATTCTGCTATGTGTTACATTTCACATTTTTTGTTGTAGTTTGAGGATGTGAGAATACAGTGACTAGCCTTGCCTTTCACAGAGAAAGTAAAAAAAAAAAAAAAAGAATTCTCAGAGGCAACTAATACTCTGCAGATACTTGTGTTTTCTTGTCTTTTCTTAGTGATCAAATGTTTGTGCCAAGGAACTTGGAAAAAGTCCAGCAAAAGTTTTCTGAAAGTGCATGAATCACATTAACTTGCAAAAAAAATAATGGCACAATGCAGTCTGGCCACCCTTTTGTCTTGAACATTTGCCTTTCTTCCTGCTGAACACCTCAGCCAGGCGTCTCACTGCATCTGGGATGGAGCAATGCGCTCAATGGCTTCTCAGTTGGCACTTAAACAATATAGAAGGTATATCCTGGGATTAACAGAAACTGATAAACCCACTGGGTAGCAGAAAAATCAGTTGGGAATTTTGCTCTAGTGCTAGTCCTCTATGCAAGTGTGGATACTGCACTACCAATAAAAGCAACATAAAAAGCAGGATTGCAACTTCTCATTGCTCATATACCAACAAAAGTGCACTTAACACTAAATCTGGGATTTCCTTCACAGGTCTTCAGTTCAAACACACCTAAGAATGGAATTTTCTTTGCCTTGAAATGTTTCAAATACACTGGGCCAGAATGCTGCTTAACCCTGAATACAGATGAAGTCTGAATCTGAAGTAAAATGGCACTTTGTGGCTCTACAGAAACAGTTTGCTCTCAAGGCAAATAATAATAGTAAAAAAGGTACAACTTACACAAATCCGAAGTATAACACTCCAAGAGACAGCCAGCAGAACAAGATGGGGTTGGAGGCCCTTGGTGTAGAGAAATACAATGTTCCAAAATGGCTGTCTAGTATTATCAATGAGTTAAAAATTCAAAAATGTACAGAGTCTAGCACAAACCCACAGCTCAACAAGGCTTTGTCAGACACTCTTTTTTTCCTCAAACATTAGGTGATGACAGATAAGAGAAATGTGTGTGGTTTGTTTTTTTTTTTCTTGTTTTTTCTTTATCTAAAGGAATATTTTTAATTTCTGAACAGGGTAAAAAAATTCCACACTTTGTGTTGAAATTTTCATAAATTAAATTTCTAAATAATTAAAAAAGGCTAGTGTTTTCTGGTTTTCTAAACTAATTCACTGGCATCAAACTGCAAATAAAAAATCCAAACCCAACTAGTTAGAGAAATTACAGATAGGCTATCCAAAAACTTGCTCTAGTGCAGTGAGTGAAACTTGCTATTACATAAAGCCATTTCAAAATAGAAACAAATTGGATGGTTTCCTTATTAATAAAGCACTTTTTGACATGCCTCTGTCACACTCAAACTTCAGCTTCAGAGGACTCTATTAATTTGTTTTGTTAAAAAATGAAACGTCCTACACTTTTTCAAGTGCATAGAGTGATGCATGTTCTCAATACCAGTCCAGTGCCAAGACCATGACCCAAGAAACATGACCTCTGTGGTTATTTGGTTATTAATGTCATTAGAGCTGGCCATTAACCATCAGCCTTCAGAAACTGTGGGTCTACCACCACCTTTGGCACCAGCACAGATATGGTCTACTGGACCAATAACACTCAACTATTTCTGTGATAAAGTTATGCCACAGTATCTCAATATGAAAACCTGTAACTAAATACACAGTAAAAGCTTTAGAGTATGCTTATCATGCTCTTCCCTTTCTATGACATGTTAACAAGCATTAATATTTTCCATAGTAATATTACAATATTTCTACATGAACATGGGGAAAAATATTCAAATTGTTTCTCCTAATAAGACCTGTGTTACATAAGAGTTTTTCACCATTAAAGTATTTAATGAATTATGTTTTAAGAATGTAATAACAACAGAAGAATATTTTCATTTTGTTTAGGCACAATCTGCATGTTACCTTCTTATTGTTAATCCACATTTACCTGATAGAACTCATATGATATTGAGCTGATTTTCTTGATTGTTAGAGAAAAAGATCTCTAAAGTAACAATTGAGTTGAAGAAATAAAATAGCCTTCAGAGTCCATAAAAGAAAATTCTACATGTGACAAGCAGCTTTCTAGAAACTCAAATTTAATTTACCTGGCAAAAAATTGGATTGAATGAAATTATATGAGTTATTAGATCCATCTTCACTGTTTATAAACAATGTTTTGGCTACTAATGGCAGAATGCAACATAAGATTATCAGAAGCACATTTTTACCTTTTGTCAAAGTTTATACCTTAACACATACACATAAGAACACATTATTTATCTGATCTAGATCCATGAAAACATGCAACATTTCAATGTAACATTAGGCTAAAGTCAGCTCTCACAATACATTATAAAAAACCTTAAATGACTGTTACTTTATGGCTTCCATGAGGAGGGATGTTTTTACAAAAATCTTGAGTGTTTTGTTTGAAGTTCCTAAAGGAAAATAATAATCTATAATGTGGTAAAAGTGACTTTCATTTTAGATTCTGGCAGAGGAAACAAAGTAACTTTTCATAGTAGCTCAATTAGAGTACTGGTTTTATATATTGGGAAAATAATAATACTGCTTTAACCTGTGCCAGGTGAGAAATGGATAGAATAAAATAATTAAAAAGACAGAAAAATATCTTCCAGATTGCTTTCGTTATTGTAATGGATTGGACTTCAACTTTCTGATGTACATGGTAGGTTTCTGTAAAATTCAAATGACTTAAGGTCAAGGAGGCTATGTGGAGACAGGCTGCCCAGGGAAGTGGTTGAGTAACCATTCCCGGAGGTGTTTAAAAGGTGGTGCTTAGGGACGTGGCTTAGTGGTATCTTGGCAGTGTTATGTAAAGGGTTGGACCTGATGATCCTAAACAATTCTATGAAGTTAGTCTGTACTTACAGAAAAAATATTCCTGAGAGATACCAGTGACTGAACCATGAAGCAGAGTATATCGTACTGGGCTCTCTTGTCTTGCATTTCTGTTTGCTTGTAGCTGAAGCCTTTTTGCAGTGATAGAGCTTTCTGTATCTTTAGGGAAAAATAAACTGGAATGCACTGGGAACAAGCCCAGAGAGACAGAGGCTAGTTGCCCTGATTTTAAGGGGAAAGCCAGGTAGGAATATTTACAACTTGAAGCCAAGCAGAAAAGATATATAAAAATGTGAGTCTCTTCTCCTGGGAGAAGAAAATGTGTAGGGACAGGAGATTTTTGATCTGTCAGTGTTTTGGATTGCTAGGAAAAGAGATTGGCAAGGTGGTACACAAAGTGAGGAGAAATAACTACCATGGAAGTGTTATTTCTAAATACTTGGAATTGGATTTTGATTATTTGCACCATAATCTTAGTGGGATGTTTTTTCCTTTTAGTATTTTGAGCACACTTCTTAAGAAAATAGTTTTGAAGTTGTTTCTCTGCATCGTATACTCAATATCTTTGTTATTTCTAATATGTCACCTCTTGCTCCAGGATTATAGCACTGTAGCTGAATACAGCAGCTTTGTAGAATTCCTTCAAAATCTGTTGTATTGATCAAAATAATAAGCGTTTCTCTTCAGAGAGCTTGGATATATAGTGTCATTTGAGTACCAAAACTGTCCCGATTTCATTAACACACTTTTCTTTCTTACTGGTTAGTTTCTTTCAGGATACCTTCTGCAGTGAGAAGTGTGTGGCTTATAAAACATCAGACATGCAGCTGGTACAGCTTTTTTAAGTATGAGATGTTCTGACTATGAGATTAACAGCTGTAGATGGAAAACTGTAGTACAATATACTTTTTCTTGATTGGTAGAATTAGACTAAAAATCAAAGCTTTCTATATTTCATTTTTGGTTTTGTTTGTTTTTTTAATTTAAAAACAAAAAATATAGAGGGACTGGGATAATATATGTCATAATTATATTGAGATAGGAATCTTCTTTTTCAAAATGCATCCAAGTAAAGCAATTCTAACATCTGAATTGCAATGGAACATAAATACGTGAATTTTTGTTCAGACAAATGAATCAATAAGTCCTCCCTCCACTCCTGTTCTCCCCCAGATTTATTAACATAGCAACAATATCAGTGCAAAATAATTTCCTCTGCACTTCTAACCTTCCTATGGCTTCAAAACAGCAGAGGTAGGAGACCGCTTCTAAACTACATCTGCATAGTCTGCAGGTATTTGCCCTCACAGCAAATTAGCTCTCATTTTCCCTTACCAAGGAAAATTCAAAGACATTATTTTTGCTTTTAAGGTGCAGTAATTTTGCCTCATGTAGCTCTGGATGGCAGGGTGAAAAAACACATCTCTACTTCCAGTCCCATCCAAGGGCTTGGAACTCAATATCCCTTTCTTTTTGCCTCTTGATACGTAAAGATTGATAGTCACAGTACCAGATCTTAATATCCTATTTACTATTGGTCTGGTAGCAACCTGCAATTCAAGAAGAAGTAGCACTGATATCTACTAGTCTTAAAGGCCTCTGTGTAGTTGAATGTTTGCCTCATCGTTCCAGAACTGTCAGGGCCCAAGCCAGTATGCTTGGGTTTCATTGCAACAGGAGTTTGCCTTACTTGGTGTAAAGCAATTGTAATGAAGTCTGCCCATCTCTGCTTTGAAAGTGCTTGTCCTTGAGTGGAATATGCTACCAGTAATTCTGAAGCTTGACAGTTCTACACACTATGATTTTAGCAAAGCATAGAGTCAATGAATAAGGCTGAAAGCTAAAATAAGCCTCAGTAAGCAATATTATCTTTTATTTTCTTTTTTTCTTTTTCTCCTTTTTTTTTCTTTTAATGTAAGTAGTGGGTTTTGTAAGTTCTGCTTTCCCCCTGACTTTTACGTACTGCTATTTTAGCCAGGGTATATGAATTTCTTTATATATGGCCAGCAATGAATACATTATAGATGAAAGGACTTCACAAACACTAAACATCTTTAGCTTTTATTTCTGCAAATACTTTGTTCTTGCTGATGATAGCAATGCCAAAGACATAATGTAAATTGGATGAGGATTTGTTTATTTATTTATTTAAAGCTTGAACATGATCATGTAATTTGGCAAGGTGCTATATGCTTAGTCCAGTATATGTGAGTGCATAGGTCCAGGATGACTTCAAAATATTATAACAATCACTGTAATCAAATATCACTGATGTCCATGGAAGATTATTTTTTTCCTCCAATAATAAGCAACTCCAAACCAGTATATTCAGAGGCTGATACTTTTGCAGACTTCCAGTCAAAGTTCACTGAAAATCTGCAGAAAGGCTCTTGGTTTTGGTTCCTGAGAGACCAGGTCTTTGGTGTTTCTTTTTTAGATAATCTGATGTATATCTTTCACATATTCTGTCAAAAGCATCCTTTAAAAGCAATGCTTCTATCACTTCCTATTGTTCATTTCAGCATTCCAAAGGCTGGATAAATGTTACAGAGTATAAGGGACATGTCATTTATTAGCATTTAATGTGAACAACCTCTATATTCGATGCAATTTACAGCCAAATACCTTAGGAGAAATGTAAAGTATTGCTCACCAAAGAAAAAGAACTGATTAGTATCAAATTGATAACATAACATGTCAGACAGATTTCTGCAGAAATGATACCTTGTGTCACCTACTGAATTGAATTTGTCAGGTGTTGAACTAAGTCAGGTATATCATTCACAACATCACATACATTATTCTTAGTGGCAAATAAATCACCAACTGGACTGAATATATCTATGATTTAAGACCACCCATAGTAAAGTGATTGATTGTATTTCCATTCACTTGTTTGGCTGGATATAGATTTGGCTGCATTTGTTAAATGCTTACTATGCATATGACATAACATTTGCTGAAGTATCCATGCTAAGAATGGGACTGATTTTTGTGAGTAGCTGATTTTCATGCATTGTCTTGCTACAGCAATCACATCACATTCTAGAAGATAGCAGTCATGTTTAGCACAGGGTTCAGGTATGTACAGAAAATTTGTGACCATAAGAAAAGAAGATGGTAGAGGAGAAGATAGTATTTTTCTTTTCATCTGTGATGAAGGTCTTGATTACTTGATTACTTTTGTCTTTATCTTTGATAAATGACTTCTTCAGTCCTCTTGCACCTTTCTCTACCTTAAATTTTACTTCTTCCTGTATGATTGTGTATCTTCCCCTCGGTTCATGTAATGCCCAAGTTTTGGGAAAATATATAAATATAGCATCCAACTTCTGCAGTAATGAGCTGGGCCAGGGAATGTTTCCAACCTTGTTACTTTGGTTTGCCATCTCATTTTAAGTAATTTGGGAAAGTGACATGCATTTGAAATGACTGTGTTTTATTTAAAGGAAAGCTTGCAGTACAGAAGGGGAAAAAAATCTGCTGCAAGGCACAAGTACATCCTAAGAGAAAAACTAACAAAGAGATTAATTATGCCTTTCCCTGCTGCAGAACTGTCTGTGAGCTCTGCCCAGAGCAGTATGTTTTTGAAAAACAAGTTTACTGGAGATGTACAGGCAGAAAGTGATAGCAACTTTCTAGATGAATACAATTAGGAAGCCAGTAGGCTTATAAATAAATACTGTGGTAAGTAAAGAAGAAAAGCTAAGGCAATTGTTAGTATAGAGTGACATACATGGGGTAGACTTTATAAGATGTCAGCAACATGTTGTGTTCCAGGGCAAAATAGAAAATGTTTAAGAAAGGGTAGTGTTAATATTTTCTTAAAGAAACAACAAACCTGCTTGTTTTTATCACCCAGCACAGGACACAGAGGATACAAGCTGCATGTGATATGTATACTGAATAAAAATATTCTTACTTTCCACTCTGGACAGCAGTTCAGCTGTTACTGCAAATAAGAATGGCATTCTGGAAGACCAATAACTCAGCAGTGCATGAATTGTATCAACTCACCCATCCCTCCTTTTCTCCTATTTATCTTTCACAATTCTATGGCCGCCTAAGAAATTCCAATTAGCATGCAGCAAAACTGTATATGCCTGGGAGCACAGGCCTGCAAGTTCTTACTACATCTGGTTATTTTATAGAGGTATTTCAATATACTGAGAATTTTGATCCTTTTTGAATGGTGGCATAATACAGGCTGAGGCATTACTGTTATGTTTTTCATGAGCATCATAGGCGTTTTTTTCCTACCTCTCTTTCCTTTTATTTATTTCCGCTATATAAAAGACAAAACAAAAAAACCCAAACCTTATATTTTGTTATAATGTCTCTTTAATTCATCCTAATGTCCCACTATTTTTACCATCAATCCTTTTATCTTCAGACCTTCACCTATGTTTCACTGTCTAATCCAATGTAACTGGATTGCATTACATTCTGGCTGCCACTGGCCTGGACAGGTGCACATTTTCCTGGGTGGAAAACAGGTTGGATGGCTGGGCTATGCAGTTCCTGCTACCCTTATTCTGCGTTTTTCAACAATAACATTAATTAAAAACAAGTAGGTGAAGCTTTTATTGTTTTCAGGAATTGCTAGCTTTGAGTCTGGAGCTGGCATTGCACCTTTTAGGTCGGTGAATAGGAATGTCTTTTATAGACATTCAATCAAGGACAAACCCCATTTTTAACTCCAAGGACAGAAGATTTCATTTAGTGGTATGTCTGATCCAGTATCATATGAGTTTTTGCATTATCCCACCAAAACTCTGACAACAAGTGCAAGAGCAATTAATTCCCATTTGAGATAAATCTCTTTTCTCACTGCCTTGGTACATGTATACATTTTTCATCAGATGCAAGGATGCTCCTCACGATACTGCTCTCTAACAAGTTATCTGTAAATGGAATGGTATATTCTACCCTGATCCAAATTTTTCCCCAAATTCTATGAATTAGGGTCTGGCTAAGCATCAGAGAAGTGGGAGAAGATTGAGAAGGACAAGCAAAATTCGAAAGTCAGTATTTATATACCATATCTGTAATTTCTATGCATATCAGGTAGAGATAGATCAGTTACCTTGCACACGTCCACAGCAATTTTTCTGTGCAGATAAACTTTGTCATACATGCATAGTATTAGGTATATAGGCTCATAGAAAAATAGACATGCACAAAGCTTTGGAAATTCAATCTACTACACATTCAGTTTTAGAATGACATAAATATTAAGAGTGTAAAATTCCAAGCTTTTCCTTTCATTTTTGCCTAAATATACAGGTTTAGATGTTTTGCCAACAAAATAATATATTTATAAGCTATTTAGAGTCTTATTTAATCTTATATTTTCATTTTCAATCCCTGATGTATTTTGTCATTCAAAGTAACTAGTTTTTATTAGTTCATTATCCAATACCCATTCAGGTAATCATTCACCAGAAAAAGTAAAAGTAAGACATTGTCTGTACAGATCTGTGTTGCACTGCTGACATAACTGAAATATTGAATTAAAAATAGGGCAGGGACTTTTTGGCCTGCATTCTATAAGAAAAAAGATGTAAACTAAAATCAATAGAATCATAGAATCATAGAATAACCAGGTTGGAAGAGACCCACTGGATCATTGAGTCCAACCATTCCTATCAAACACTAAACCATGCCCCTCAGCACCTCGTCCACCCGTGCCTTAAACACCCCCAGGGAAGGTGAATCAACTACTTCCCTGGGTAGCCTGAAGGATTAACAGTATAGTGCTGAAACTGTCCAGATAAATCAGATGTTGAATACTTTTTGCATCACTGACACCTAGAAAAAGGAAAACACCCCCAACCTGCATTGACATAAATGGTATAATTCTCCTTTACACGATTAAGCATTGTTCCCTTCCTTTTGTCATTTCCTTTCATAGGAAGAAAAATATTTCTGTAACAACCAGGTATGTTTGAAAGTTTTCTAAGCAAAGGTTGGAAATTGACATCCAAAATGAAAATAAAATAAGAACAAACACAAGTATACAGAACAATGCCTGCCACGAGTGACAAGGAACTGAAATGACTGTCTTTATGAATACAGAAATATAGATTTTTTTCCTTAATTATTTACACATAATACCTTTTTCATATTGACAGATGTATCACTGTTAAAACAGCATTCCCTAAGATATCCAAATAACTATATGACTGACTTATGAATACAGAGAACAGTAAGTGCAGGATAGCTGCTAGTTTTATTCATGTTAAAGCCCTTAAAAAAAAAAAATAAGAAGAGTTCAAGAATTATGAAACTTGGAAGGAATGGACATTCTCTTCTAAAATAAGAAGATAGACAAAAAGTCCCAGGATATGATGAACAAAAAATTAAAAGCTTGAAGAACAAATTTAAAAGTTTGAGGACTCAATTGAAATAGAGTAAAAAATAGAGGTGCCATTACATTGCTGTCTGGACAATTTATGAGATAGATGCTTAGCTTCCAGATGTATGTAGCCACTGGCTCAAGAATCATGATGAAGTAATTTGGATAAAATTGTTTTCAGTTGATGAAATCTGTACTGATTTAAGAAATTTAAAAAAGGTAAGAAGCATCAAGAAAAAGTACAGTAATGAACAATGAAGATGATCTGAGGTAGAATACAACTAAGCCAAATAAAATTGCAAAGACTGTGTGAGCTTTTCAGGAAAAGGTGGGTAATATCATATGCTATATAGAAACATAAGTCATGCCAAGAAAATTAAGGACAGATACCTTTTTCTACTATAACTGAATAAAGGAAACTAGTAAAATTATCCAGTGTCCCATGTGTAACAACAAAAAAACCCTAGTACTTTTTCAGCAATTAATTTTGAACTTATTTTTGGAGATGTGTCACTAAAACATAAATAAGTTCAAAGAAGTATTAGGCAATCCACAGAACAGGCATAGACTTACTACACATGAAAGTCAAAATATAACCTCTCAATTAGAACTTTCCAAGACAGCTGTAGCCTGGAAAAAAATAGCACTCAATTGATATGTGGTACCATTCTATTCAGTGCATCTATTAGTCTTTCTTAGAAGAAGAATATTGGTTAGATGGTACTTTGCTGGGATTCAGACTATTTTAAGAGGTGTAATAAATACTATACTAATTAATTTTTCTTTACTTAATTTTCAATTGCATAAAGAGTATACATCTTGTAGCACAGTGTTATCCATGCGTCATTCATCATAAACACCCTCTTTGTTTTTTTTTCCTCCATCCTGTATTCCAGGGGAAAAGAAAGAAAAAATGTTAACAGTTTCACATGAAGTCCCGCATGCACAGATAGTGGTGTCAGAAAAGCTACACTGTTTGCATATCTGAAGTGACATCCTGTTTTTCCCAGTTTCAAAATGCTGAATTTCATCATAAGAAAGCCATGAAGGGGGAAACTTGTAGGAAAAAATATCCTGTAAAAATCAAAATTACCAGAAAATTATAGAATGAGACTTAAAAAAATAATAAATTTGATGTAAATTTAGCCCTATTTGCCAAAGCACTAAAAAATAGCTGGCCATTTCACAAGCTTAAGTCTGCTACAATAATATACTTGACAATAAAAATGAAACTAAGCAGTGCATTCCTCTTCCCAAATTGCCATAAATAGTGATTTGTGTATTTTTAATATAATAAGAAAACCTCTAAACATTAAAGTGTTTATTTCATTTTATGAGTGGACACATGTTACTGTAAGCAGTTCATAAACTTAAGCTTTTTCCACAAATATTTGTAAGACTCTAGTAACAAATCCAGCTGAATGGAGAGAAACTGTACTGCGTTTATTTTCTCATCCAGTCTTATGAAGCACTAAAAAAGACTAAAAATGACAAAACTCTTTCCCTAATCAAGCAACCAAAAATCTACTGGAAGTAGATTTACTCCTAAAAAGTAAAACAAAAACATGTGTTCAGTAATATAATGAATTGTGGTAACTGTTATGATATGGTGGAATGACATTTAATTAAAAAAGGTATTGGGCACAATTCCTCACTGAGATTTAATTACTTACACCAGGGAAAGTGTTGCTAAATGCATGTGTATTTATACCTCTTTTGAGTCCGTATAAAATGGTACTCCTTGCTATAAAGTAATACAAGCATGTTCATCTTCACAACTTAATTCAGTGGGAAACTTGTCACTGGATTTAGCAGTGACACTGGCTTTAGCTGAACTGTAGAATTAGGTCCAAGACTCTCTGTATGTAATACAGGTATCTTATGGGTAACCAGTGGCTTCTACCTTGGTCTAGGCAGGGTCCGAAACAAAAGTATGGTAGATAGATAGCTAAGTCCCATACTGACTAAATCTCCACAACCACTGGGTTGCTGACTCGTCCTCTGTCACCTCTGAACAGAATGTCTGTTTTGGTAAAAAAATTTTGGAAGTTAATGCTCATTGGAAGCAGTGCATGGCCATCCTGCACTACAGATACAACTTTTTCCTCATATCAAGGGTGAAAACCAACATTCAGCACCGTGGAGAAATTAAAATTAACTATTGGGACCAGCAATATTGCAGGCTGACCGTTTCCACCTGTGCTTAGTCCTCTTCAGCTGCCCTGAAACATAGAGCCTCCCATACCTGCTTTGCCTCTTCCTGAGGTTGTTTTTTCCCTCCCAGGATAGACAGGTTCATGTTTACCCTTACGTTATTTGTGGAGGCAAAGCTGAATCGTTGTTATTTTTATTTCATTAGAATTGACACTTGAAATGATGATTTTTCCCAAATGCTGCTGCTTAAAATAATTTACTAAGCAGGTTTATGATGAAGGTGAAAAAAAATCTTTAGGATTCGTACACTATTTTCAAGCGTCTAATAATTCCAATAGTAAAAATGTTTTCTTACTAAAAAGGAAACCCAAACCTGCATCCTACTGGCTTTATGAAGATAGTCTTGATTCTTGTTATGCTATGATATCATTAAAGGAACCATTCTAGAATTTGAGACATCACTTTTTGGCAAATTATAATTAGCTCTGCATTATTGACAACATGTGATTAGATACCAGGAGATTTTTCAAAGATAGCATAAAAAGTTACAATGAAGGTGATAATGATTCTTTTGGAGAGATATTCCTTTGTTCATTTTAGCATCCTCATAAATGTTTAAAGAATATAAATTAGGCTTCCAAGCCAATTAATTTGCCTGTTTCTCATCTCTAGTGATGTATTTTAATTATACTTTCATGCCTCTAAGCTTCAGAATGGAAGACAGCATGTACAGATAACAAAAACCAAAACCTTTAAAAGTCCAAAATGATAATGGAAAAAATTCACTTTTGTACCTTATACTCATCCCATATAATTTTTTAATATGGAAAAAGCGATTTAAGTCTTGAGCAGTTATAATTTGGTGAAAAACTCATATTATAATTAGAACAAAAGGTGTGTTTTGGTTCATCCTAAATGTTACACACCAAATTTACCTCATGAAGTAAAACCAATGTGTGATCCATTCTGTACCACAATACACAGGCTTAATTAAATTGTAACCTAGAACACATACTGAATATTAATAAAAAAAATCCTGGTTTTCAAATCCATTTACAGCTCACTATTCAGTTTTTTTGCCTGTTTGATCTTAAAAGATGCCTAATATTTAAGGTATAAAACTACAGAATATTTTTGAATCACTAAACATTGAATTGGAGCTTGGGTGCATGAGGGGCTTTATCTATTAAAAGTGAATCCCCAAGCCAACTATTATCTAGACTTTCTGATCATGTAAAATGAAAGGCAGTAGTAATAGCTATTTCTAACAGTATTGGGCTGAAATGTTGCTTGTTGTCTGGCCTTTCTCAAAAGAATTTTCTAAGGGAGATCCTGCTAGTTTGACTAGTATTTAGTTATTTTGCTACTGGGCTTTTCTTGTTTGTTCACTTCTTTTTTAAAAAAAAGGAAAAAAGAGAGAAAGGAAGGAAGGAAGGAAGGAAGGAAGGAAGGAAGGAAGGAAGGAAGGAAGGAAGGAAGGAAGGAAGGAAGGAAGGAAGGAAGGAAGGAAGGAAGGAAGGAAGGAAGGAAGGAAGGAAGGAAGGGAGGAAGGAAGGAAGGAAGGAAGGAAGGAAGGAAAGGCAAGCTAGTTATCCTCCTTCCCACCATCTCTTTTAAGACTGAATAGATGGTAGTACAGTAAGTGATTATAAAAACATGTATTAAGAAGTAGTATTCTAGAGCTATCCTGTAATTCTCTCCCTGGCACTCAAATATTTTCCCTGAGTAATATGTATTTTTATTTAATGTTCTGTGGACAATTTCCTTCTGCAGCAAAAATCTGCCCACATAATTCCATATTGCAGAACCTGAAGTATATTAGTTGAGGTTGTAGCAAACACCTGTAACATGAACAAATGAGAAAAACTCCATTTGGTTTAAGGTTTTTGGGGTTTTGAGATAATTTTAATTTTTTTTTAATTTCATGTCACGCTTTGTTTAGGGGAATTTTGGAAGTGAAACATTTAGATAAATTACAATACTTTCTAATGCACCTCCTAGATATTAGAGATGTTATAAAGCAGGTAGTCAACAAAAGTGTTCTCACCCACAGAACTCATATGAAGGAAAAATAAGACAAATACATACCACAGAGAATTTTGGATCCACCATCTAAATATTCTAATATAAGACAGGTTGATAAAAAGAAGAATAAAAATGGTATTGTAGTCACAAATAGTACCACGGTAAAATGATGGATTATTTTGCTAAATTATCAGTCCTCATTGGTATAGAAGTCACATAAAGTTATAAATTGAGTAGAAGGGTAAAACATTTGTATTTAGCTTTTACTTTTTAGCACTTCAAGTGCATAAAAGTGCCTTTAAAAAGCATATATGTAGTCCATCTTCTCTCTCTACTTCACAGCCTTTTAACATCAGGATAGGAAAGAGGTACCGATGTAACTAAACCTGAACTGACCTGTGTAGTTCCATTAAGTTTTCACATTGGCCGACTTATTGCCCTGATGATCAATCCTGTTGATGTAGTATATTTGTTGTGCACATTTGCTGTCAATTAATCAACCTGCTTATAAGTATATTAGTAACTTTCTCATAAATAAACAAGGAAAATTCCAAAGTTCTAAGTTCATTGAGGAGATGACACCTAAACTGAACTCTAGGTACACATTTTGCCTGCTGGAGCTTGTTTTTAGTTCTCTACAAAAGCACCCTTTCCATTGAAAGACTAACTACAAAATTAAATGCTGTGAATGGCCTATTGCTGCCTCTCTTATATGACCATTTCAGCTAAGAAATAGCTATCACGTAGCTCTGTGTTAAGGATCCAGTCTTTTTAGTCTTTCCTCACTGTCAAGCTGAAATTTGAATTTCTTCCCCTGCGTTTGTATCCTAGAAGACTGGGGAAAAAGCTGAAGAGATGTGGAGACTGTGGTGTATAATTTCCGATAATGGAATTGGGTACCCTGATGAAAGGGTATCTTATTTATAGATTTATTAACTCATAATTTCCTCCCTGTATCTGTCAGAGATTCATTGCTTTGAACCCCTGTCAAGACAACAAACTATCCTGTTTAGGAGCGGAATTCATTGGAATAAAATTTGCAGGGCAAGGACGCAGCAAATAAGAGAAAGGCAAATGAAAAAAAAAAAAACAGCCAAACAAAACCAACAAACCTGTATTCATAGTCTTCACATGGAACAAAATATTTAATTGACATATGTTGTCATGTGCTATATAAATGCAATTATACATTCTATAAATAAGGTAATGATTTGCAAAATTTTATTGTTAAGAAATGATGCAATAAGTAGACCTCTTGTTTTGAATCCTCATAGAAAAATGAAGCTTCAGTCACTGGGAAGACTAGAAAAATTGTTATTTAAACTTGAGCACTATAACATATATTTATGTTTTAAATAGGGTGGCTTTTTTCCCCCCTCTTAAAATCACTGCATCTGCCTGGATACTGACATGTCACTTTAGGCATGATTTAAAAACCAGCAGACAAACAGGCTGAGAGCTTTGGGCTATTAAGAGAGATTTTAGTATAGCATATTTTCTGGACTTTTCAATCACATTTGGACAGCAAAACTAAACATGATTTTTAAAAGAAAATCTATTCTATGTGAAAACTGCTAGATTTTTTTTAATATTTATTTTACGCAACTTCAGAATACTGCTATGATTTCTAAAATAACTTTTTATGATGAATTGAAAAACAATGATAATCCTCCCCAGCATCCTCTTCAAGGTAAATTACACTAAATGTTTTAAAATCCAAGTCTAATTTATGATTTGAAAAACCCTATTACAAATAAATCTGAGGTGAATATATTCTTCAAATAAGGGCAAAAAAATCATCTATGGGCTCAAAATTCAGTCCGTGTGATAAACTTCTGGCTGATTTTTGACTGAGCACAGTCCTATGGTCTTATTAAATGATGGTTAGAGAAGATCCTTCATGTAAAAATGCTCTGTTTGTGATTTCAAAATTATTTTTTTCAAATAATAATTATTGTATTATTAAGATCTGCTTTAATAAACATTTGATGTACTAAACTTGTTTCTTAGACATTTTTCTATTTATTGTTGAAATTGATATTTACAAAATAAAACCAATATTAATTCAGGTTATGTATGTAAATATAGAGTGTCATTGTTTTACTCCACTACTCATCCAGGTAATTCAGACTGATGAACAGTGATCATGGAAGACAGGTCAGCAATAACCACAAAACTGAAAGGAAGTTCCAGTACAACCGGTATGTTATGGAAAATGTGCTCTCTATGATGAAAAGAAACACCAGCTATCAAAGAGGAGTGCATCTGCTTGGCTTGGATATATTACTTAGGCTCTATTGCTTTATTTCTGTCTGCTTCTTAAATTGTTGTGGAAAAGTAAAATTTGTGCCAAACATTTCTCTACAGAAGTTGTAAAAAAGGGCAGAAAGAATTACCATCATCAAGAGTGCGTTCCATCAAGCTATGCAAGGCTATGGCTTCATGTTTTACTTTTCCACTGCAGCAGGTATAATTTAACATGTATAGGCCCCTTCCACTCCAAACTTCAACTTCACTTGGCTTTATGACATGATCTAGTTTTTATGGAATCATCAGGTTGGAAAAGACCTTTGAGATAACCAGCTCCAACCATACTTATCCACTACTAAATCAAGCACCTCATCTACCTGCCTTTTAAACACCTTCCTGGGGACTTAGCCACCTTCCTGGGGACTTAGCCACCTTCTTGGGAAGCCTGTTCCAGTACTTGATAACCCTTTTGGTGAAGAAATTTTTCCTCATGTCCAATCTAAACTTCCCACAATGCAGTTTAAAGCCATTCCCTCTTGTCCTGTCACATTTCAGTTGGGAGAAGAGACAAATGCCCACCTCTCTGCAACCTTCTTTCAGGCAGCTTTAGAGAGAAATAAGGTCTTCTCTCAGCCTCCTCTTCTCCAGGCTAAAAAACTCCAGTTCCCTCAGTAGCTCCTTATAAGACTTGTTCTCCAGCCCAGTCACCAGCTTTTTTGCTCTTCTTTGGACATGCTCCATGACCTCAATGACTTTCTTATAGTGAGGGGACCAAAACTGAACTATATTAAAGGTATGGCCTCATCAATGCAGAGTACAAGGACACGATCACTTCCCTGGTCCTGCTGGCCACACCATTTCTGACACAAGCCAAGATATTACTGGTTTTCTTGGCCACCTGGGCACATTGTTGACTCATGTTTAGTCAGCTGTTGACCAACATCCCCAGGCCTTTCTCTGCCAGGCAGCTTTCTAGCCACTCTTCCCCAAGCCTGTAGTGCTGCATGGGTTTTTTTCATCCCACATGCAGGACTCGGCACTTGACCTTGTTAAACCTTATTCCGTTAGCCTCAACCCATTGATCCAGCCTGTTCAAATCCTTCAGTAGAGCCTCTCTACTGTCCAGCAGTTATACATTTCTTTCCAGTTTAGTGTCATCTGCAAACTTGCTAAGTATGCACTCGATCCCCTCACCCAGGTCATTAATAAAGATATTGAACAGGACTGGAACCAGCATTGAGCCCTGGGGGACACCACTTGTGACTGGCCTCAGCATGATTTAATTCTACTTACCACTAGCCTTTGGGCCCAGCCATCCAGCTAGTTTTTAACCCAGCAGAGAGTGCATCTGTCCAAGCCAGTGGAAGCCAATTTCTCAAGTAGGATACAATGAGAAACTGTGTTTCTTTCTGAGTGAAAGAACTCCCTCTGGGTGAAGGACAGTTTCCCAATATCTCACCTCTTCTGGCACATCTTCCTTCCATTATCTTGGGTCCTCTCATTGGCTGCCAGAGAGAAGAAATCAGTGCCTGCTCCTTTCTGTCTCCTGTGAGGAAGATATATACTACAATCAGTCTCCACTTCTCAAGGCTGAACATAACAAGTGACTTTAGCAGGGATTTGGGCTTCTTCTTTCTACCATTTTCCATCCAATGGTGGTGCCTAAGACAGTGCTACTGGAAATGAACCTGTATTTGAGTCAGACCAAAGGGCTCAATCATTTTCCTTTAAAGAATGCTACTGGAGAAATAGCTGGTTTGGGTTTGCTGACATGTATAACTCTTTATGACAGCTAAAAACGACCTTTATTTAAAGGTATATTTTATTTTGATTTGTGACTAATATTTGCTTTGAAAATATAATTAAGGTGGTTTCACTTAGAACCCAGGAAAATGGAATAGGATTGAAATATGAATTATCATCTTCTTTTTTCTCCCTAAATCTAAAATTTTATTTTTGAATATTTTCATTGCAGTCTGTTAGATCACTAGTTTATTATTCATACATATATGCTGAGAAAATACTAAGAATGGCAGAGATGATTGACAAACGTGTAGTGGTATTCATTGGGAGAGTTTCCACTGACACATATGGACTATGAATCAGGTGATTTCCTAGCTGAAAGAAAAAAAAGGTAAAGATTAAGGGATTCAGTGTTTACAGCAGACTGGAGAAAGAAAAATAATAAGCACAAACCATGTTAATATTAAGAGAAATTACATATTGGGGCAAGTATATTTTCTCTTCCTGGAAATGTTTATGTTGAGAATGGATGGCTTTCTAGAGTTATGCCTTAGTTCAACCACAAGCAATTGATTGTGTGCCAGCATCAAGGGTTAGAAGTACTACGGCTTGTATTTTACGGAAGACTATAATGATCTGCTATAAAAAGGGCTATTCTGTTTAGCAGAAAATATTATGCGATCTGTTGTGCAATATTCGTAATGGCTTTTTATTGCTTTTTGTAAATATAAAAATGAAATCACTGTTAAATACGATGAGCCTTACTTTTATCAGTTAAATGCAGTAGCTCACCTTTTATAGACTATACAGGACTGATAATTATAGATGCATTCAAAATCTGTTTCTTCTTAAGCTCAACTGTATTGGTTATGCATCTATCAACTTGAGGTAACAAATTTATAATTCCAGTTGTTTCTTGGTTTGGCTGATTGTCAGTTTATGTGATTTTTCCATCTGTTTTTTTTTTCTTTGTAAACATGTGGCAGCCATGCAATAATTAAAAATTAAAGTGCCTGAATAGACAGTATGGAAGAGCAGGAAGAATCAGATATCTTCTGTCCCTCCTGTCAAGGCTGAAATGCAAAGGATTAGACTCACACAGCTGCCTGGGGACAAGACACAGCAGCTTGAGTACCAACATAAGGATGAAACTCGGGCTTCTCTACAATGCTGAGGATTGCTTATTTATATTCCATGACTGTTTTAGCCTCAAAATTGTGTACTTGGACCAAATTGTGTACATATTTTGGCCCTGAGAAGAAAGAGGATTTCATATGTACCATTGTGGCCAGTGCTTGTAAGCGGCAAAGTCTGAGATACACTGTTTTGTTTTGGTTTGGTTTTTTTCTCTATTATCCTCTTGGAATGCAGGGAACCTTGGAGCTTTACTGGATTTTAGATTTCACCCCAGATATGAGGGAACTGCAAGTTTGTCAGAGACTGATCTGAGAGTCCTAAGTTCCATGATTGTCTCTCAGGTAAAAATAGAATAAGTTACCAAAAATGACAAAGGAGATTCATATTCTTATTATCTTGAACCCTGTAGCATACCTACTAAAGATCTTTATCTAAATATTAGTTTTGTATGGTACCAGGCTCTATGTAGAAACAGTGCTAATCACGATGTTGTAACAATAATGACTGCGGTGCATTTACAGGAAGTGAAATTAATTATTAGGAACATAACCTTGTCATACTTTGTCATGCCTATGGTCACTTGTCATAGAAGATGTTGGATTTGCATAATGAAAATGTCATGGTTTCTTGGAAAGCAAATTTATTAGGTGGTGAAGGTCTAATTTTTATAGGAACGTTAGCAGTAAGATTAAGTTACATTTTGATACTGAGTTAACAAAGGAATTATTTTGCTAATAATGTCTGGTGAGTATAATGCAGCTGAATTTTTGGTAGCCAAAATTATGTTTGCAAGTCTATATTTGGATTTCAGCTGAGATTTTATGACATCTCTCTGGAGTTTCTTCTTTTTTACTGTAAGTGATGTATTGATTTCTGGAGAAAAAATAAAATAATTTAAAAAAAAACCCAACAAGCCATGCAAAGGAAATATTGTTTTTCCTTTTAATATAGCTGGGGGCCACTCTTTTTACTTTACTAATTCTACATTAGTGTCTTGCATCTCTTTACTCTGGTTGTAGACAACAAGGAAGAAAGGGGATGTTACAGCACAACAAAACAGTGCTTTGGCTGCTCAGCCTGTCTGTTTTAAACTTGTGCTCTTCTGTGCTGGTGAGAGAAAAATGAATAAAAATGAGCATCCTCTGTGATACTTTCTTAACCTAAAACAGAAAATGAATGACAACCTTGTAAGTGCATATTTACACTACAAAAATATTGTGAATCTCATTAACTTTTAAACTTGCTGTTTAACATATGGCAATGAGTTCTATAGGTTAATTAAGCTGTATTAAAAATAATAATTAGAATAGCTGGATGAATTCTATTCCTTTTTAAATCAGTTAAGCCAGACTTACTGTTACCTTGAACAGGAGCATCAGAAATTTCACAGAAAGTTAAATTGTCAGAGAACTCTTTTCCTCCCACTTCCACACCCTTCAGGAAGAATGCCAGTTTGAATTTAAAACAGTTGGGAAGCTAGTTCAACTGCATCGTTTGCCTAGGCTTTTTAGCCTTGTTTATAACTATGTTTGACAATTTTCTCTGCTTGACCCAAACAATTGATTTCTTGGGATGATAACTGTCGTCTTTGCCTGCAACTTAAAGCCATTAAAACAGAAAATTCTTCACAGTTTCTTCACCTTATAAATACAAAACAAGTTGTGGCTTTCCTCCTTGGTACTATTATTTCTCCTTTGTGGTCTGCTACTGAAGCTCCTACATGGTGTATTTGCAGCTGTGATCCTTACCAAAATAATATTTCTAATAGTGTATTTATCCAAATGTTCCATGAAGCTTTACAGACTTGCAGTAAACTTAATTACTGTGTAGAAGAGTGCTTAAGTGCTGCTGGTATCTCATTTTTAAGATCCGTTTATTTTGCAGGGCTATAGAAGTTCCTTACTAAAGATTTCATAATTACTTAACTGAGGTAACATGCAGAATTCACCTGGAGATTTGTCACTCATTTCTGTGCCTGAGGTAATACATAAATAAAATTATATGACTAATTTGGTGAAATATGTTGTCTTTTGAAGACAGAAGAATTCCAGATCTTAATCTTGTGTTTATAGCTACACAGACATGTAAATAAATAACTATATGATTGATGGTCTATTAGTCTGCAACTGTGCAGATGTTACCACTGGATGTATTTTAATATTTTTAGAGTTTTTTAATAAACATTTATTGGAATAATCAAAATTATGGAAGTCAGGTGGAAGCTTGTCTTTGTCGCATAGTATGTATTGTGTGATGAATGAAGTTCTGCTATCTACAGAAATTTTGCAAGGATAACGTTATTGTTTTGGGTTTTTTTCCAATTAGTGCCACAGTGTCACATTATAGAGCTCTCATATAACAAGTGTATGTTTTTTATTTTTCTTTTGTATGAAGATGCTGGTTGACAACACTCTTACAGGATCTTCTTTATGGGTGCATATAGTATTATTCATTATTTTGCTTAAATTTTACAGGTTTTGTGATTTATTTCTGTGAAAAAAATAGACTCCACTTGAATTTGAGGCAATAGATAAATCTTACTGACAATTAAATGCAATAATAATGTAATCAGAAAGATAAAATTTGCATTGTTAACTGAAAATTAGAAAATTAATATTTTACATGGATCTTGTCATGTATATAGGCAAGAAACAGACTCAGCAGAAAAGCCAAGTCCATTGATGAAGCAATAATGTACAATCTGAACGTGCCATTTGTCTTACTGTCAGTAGTATGTTAGATGGAATATACTGGATTAGGAAAATTAACATTTTAAATGGTGTCACTTTTTCCAAGCTTCTTGTGATCTTTATTTTAAGTTCTAAAAGAGATATTGTTCATTTAGTGTTTCACTAGTGTTTATTTAAATACTCAAACTGGAGGTTGGAACAATTAAGCTTACACAGACACAAAGTCATTTTTTTCTGTCTCAAGAAGCATGAAGGTGAAAAGCTCACTCAAATAGCACTGTCAATATTGATACCAAATTGTAAGGGCAAAACTTCATCTTTATCTTAGTTGAAGGCAAGAATTCTATTGTACTTAGTCAAGCTAGAATTTCTTTCTAAATATCATTGAATAAAAAAGTTTATAAAGTAAGTAAAGAGAAAAAAAAATAAGATAAAGGCAAGCAAGCTAGATGAGTAGAGAAAGATGCTATAGGTGCTTCAGGTCCTTTCCTGGAAGCTGTGCTATAAGGAAGTAAGCTCATAGTTCCCTCTACTTCTGAACATCTGAGAAAGTAAAAGAACAGAAATTATAAAGGTATCAAGGCTAAGGCACTTAGGAGCTTATCATCTGAAACAAAAGCACTGCTAGGACAGAGCACCTGCTGCAGTAAATAATAAACTTCATCTACATGTACAGATACCATCAGTGATGAGATGATAGTAGAAATGCAAATGCATGAATCACTGATTATGGACTGTACTGTGGACAAATAGATTATGTACTTTTAAGAGCTCACTTTTTTTGTAAAGAATCAGATGTAGCAGAAATCATATACCCTTGTTTCTTAGAATTTCTGTATGCGTTTCAAGTTTTTTTTGACAGAAAAAGGGATTCCAGCCCTGCAACTTAAGGCATAGCCTAAGGTAAGGATTTCTTCTTTTCATGATGCTTTTATTACAGTGCTGCTTTAGGATGCACCAACATTCCTCTACAAAACCCTTTTGTGGTTTTGCTTCTTTCCAGTCACCCTCATCCTACTCTGGGGCCTAGTCATCCTGAGAAATTAATGTGTGCATATCCCAGGAAGACTGGAATAATATGAATCTCCTCCATCTATATGATAAAGTCAGCCCTCACAGTCAGCAGCAGCAAGAAAAAACTGCATAAGTTGAAAGAATCAAAAACTTCAAGTCTGGAAATTATTGTAATTTTGATTCTTTTTTTTTCCTTAAAAATCAGCTTATCAGTTACTAAACTTCACTTTGAGTAGGTAGATGGTCTAAGTATTGCATCTGTCAGTCTCAAGTACCACCCTGTACCGTTGCAAATGAACGCTGATTATCTGGAGCTTACTTTAACACCAGGCTCAGTGATAGCTTGCATTATTTAAGAGAATGCTCACCCATAAAGACAGAAAAGGCTGTTTTAAAGTGTCAAGCAATCTTTTTTCTGTGTGTTATCTGTCAGACTTACAGTTTCTCCTGCACCTGAACACATATACTGATAACCTTTTGAGTTAAATATAGGTGCAGATCCTGCCAGATCTCTCTAATTCCAAGTCTTATCTGTTTAACAGTTCTGTTCATCTCCTTTGTTACTGTCTTCTTTATATATGCTCACTAGCAATATCTAAAGATGCTAAGTGACATTCAGTAGAGAGGCTCTTCTATAAATGATCATGTTTCTGTACTGCAGCACTGGGCACCAGCATATTTTAAAGCAAAAAGATTTATGTAAATTCATTGCATGAATATATAACAGAAAAATACTCTTTGGAAAGACAGAAGATAATAGATCCTCCGTTATTAAAAATACATCTGTCAGATGTGCATCACTAGTCACATTAAATACCAGCTGCAGCTTCAAACTTATAAAGTAGGAATATCCTTGGGCCATGTGTTATTATTCTACAAAACATATATGTGAAAAGTTAGAACTTAAATGCAAGATAACATTTGCCCTCCACTTGGCTGCTTGAGCTCCCAATCTACCTAGAATCAAGTCATAGACAAGTTTCATAGTGTGAAGATTTGGCAATGGCCAATTGCTTTGAGCACAAGCAGTGTAATGTGTTCTAATATGTACATCAGAATTTTTATGTTATATGGGTAAATGACAAGGTAGCTGAAGATTGCAGAGATATGACACTCAGTCAAGTAGACACATTTGCACTCTGGATGCTACATTTAAAACAACAGCAAGGCAGTGAAATTTGTTACAGTGACTACTAGATATGTCAAGATCTGACAGGGATATGATCTGTTATTTTTAGTGCCTTGCCTTCTAGATCCTTGTGCCAGACAGGCCATCAAGATACACTGGCTGTAGTGTGTATCATCTTCTCATAGCTGTAGTATTCTGAATAGCTGTGACTATATATTTTCCCTCTAGTCTGAAACAGGTCACAGCTGTGAAAACATAATTTGAATTTCTAACAGATTTTATGTCATGTGTACTGTCACAAATGAGAGAAATATCCTGAACTAGCAGTGTTCAGGGTATTCATTGATGATTCTTATGCACTGATTATCGTCATGGCATTCATTCCATGCAAACTCTGTTTTACCACCTGTTAGTTGAATGTAATATTAATCTGCCCTACAGTTCTCCAGTAATCACCCCAGAACCTGTATTATCCCATTGTTTCTTCTCCTGCTGTGGGACATGAGTGTTTTCTTCAATGAGGCAACAAAAAAGATGATAGAACGAATTTATTCTTATTGTAGCTCCACTAGAATCAATTTTGAAAAGTCAGGCATACATCTTGCTTGCCATTTCTTTAGTCTGGAATGTTCTAGAAGCAAAAAGGTCATAAATCTTGTGTATAAATTCATAATAAAATATTTACTTACTGTTTTTAATACTTTTGATTGGTTTGGTCACTGCTGAGTGTGAGGTGAGTCAAACAGTTTGAATTTTAAAAGAAAAGGTTCTTCTAATCCATAGAACACCTTCCACTCTTCCAAAACACATTATTTTTTTCATTATGTCTATGACAGTGTTCAGTATTAAGTTCAGTCTGAACTAGTTTCAGCAAAGAAGTGCTCTACAAGGAGCTTTCTTCTTCAAAACTTCCCACAGGCATGTTTGAGTTTGCAGTCATCCATAGTAGATGACAGCTTCTGCATTATGTTCCTTTCTCTTTGATTGAAAAATAGTAGAGCCCTTGGATTGCAAAGGACTTGGTAAGTAGAATCTTGTCAGAACGAATATTCTGTCTGGCAGTAGATATTTGAAGTAAATTCAGTATGAGATGAGAGTTCAATTTTCTGATATTCTTGAGTACAACACTAGAAAATGAAATTCCTTTTTCTCCTCTGCAACTCATAAGTCTTACATACCATACTGCTTTATAAAGAAATACACTAGTACAAAGTAATTTGATGTTTTTACTGCACTGGAGCTGGTTTTTTGTGGAACTTGGTTTCTTTTCATGGTCATCCTTTCTTGGTTTCTTTTCTTGGTCATCCTTTCCACTCTAACAATGCTTATTTAACACTATTTTAAAGAAACTAGTATAATAGCATGGCACAGTCACAAGAATGAAATACTTCTCTAACCTATTGAACATATTCTATACAGCTTTTATTTTACCTCTATTCTTAGTTTCTGAGTGGCATAAACTGCTAGATATTTAATGGTAGAAGAATATAAAGATAGGCCATAAGTTTACTGCTGCAGGACTGCACAATAAAGAAGTGTGCCTTGCATTAATGAGTAGTGAATATAGTCATGTTACTGCACAAACCAAAGAAGAAGGGGAAAATAAATGTTAACCCTTTTTTTTTTTTTTATTCCCTTCCAAATGATGGAGTTGGTATTCCTTCAGGAGTGGTAATGTTTGGATGTTATAAGGAGGAAACATTAAATTTTATTTAGAGTATGATTCACAAAAGTCATCAATTTCAGTTATAAAATCTGCATCAGATTTCAAAGAATTAACATTCTGAGCCTGGCTGCAACCCTCAAGCAGGATATATTCTATTTTTTTTTTGTCCTCATCTTCTCAGAACCTACTGAAATTGTAAATGCAGGTCTTGTTTTTGAGCAATCCAGTAGCTAAATGAGCAAAATATATCGTTATTTGACTATATTCTCATTTGTCTGTGGAAGACTCACGTGGCTACTATTTATCACTTTCTCATGCAATGATAACAGTTATAATCCATAGCTCATAAAACACCTTTAAATAGAAAAGCTCCTGTTTTCCTTCACTTGACAATGTTTCCTTTTTCATGTCTGCTGGAGAGATGCTTGCTAAGGTTTAGAGGCTATAGCTGTTAAAGCTGTAAAGGCTATGGGGTTCCCAAGTACAGACATGTATTTTTGCAAAGTACTCATAAATTAAGGTTAATTATTTGTATCTTAGATGAATGATTCTCTTTTGTGTAGTTTCCATGGACATCATATATCTGAGTTAAGTCTCAACACCATGTTCTGCATTAGTTTTCCTGAGAGCCTTTCTTTATGATGACAGCCTGGAAGCTCACTCTGGACTTTAACAACTAAGCTGGTTTCCTTTCACCTGACACCTTGGCAGCAGTAATAAAGGCTTTCTGGGTATATAATAACTTAACCTGCCTCTGTGCAACTTTACCTCCAAGCATACATCATTAACCTTGGTTAGGAAGCTATTTGAGGCGCAATGACTATAAAAACACCCAAGTGCCAACATAAGAAAAGCCTTTCCGGTTTTCAGCAAAGTAGCTCACTTTAAGCACTTTGCCTGCAAGTCTAGTGGGTTATCCCTGCTCTGTGAAAAAAACATTCCTGTGCTCTCAAATTGTACTTCCCATTTCTAAGGTAAGAGACAGGGCAGGGAGGTGTGTGGAATTGAGCATCTAGATTAGAGCCAACCAGGCAAAACAGGGTGAAATAGTGGTGGAATAATGATCAGTTGTTTGCAAGTGGGGGAATTTTTGTCACTAAGTAGAAATCAAGGGTAATGCTGACCAAGACAGTAGGCAAGTAGAGATACTTCTGCACCTATGGTTCTGGCCTTTGGCATCTCAACAAATCTTGACTCTGAAGCTTTCCTAATTACATTCCTGATAAATTGGAGTGTACCCCTTGAGTTCCTGATATACTTTTCTTGAAAAACTAAGGTCAGATCCTAGCAGTCAGTTCAGACAACATCTGAGAGATTTTTTCAGAAAAGCTGCCTCCACTGACAATGCCTCGTGACTTTAGGGCTATCTCAAAAGCCCAGTGATTTCTGCAGTGGTCTTGGTATTCATCATCTGCTACCATGCCTCCTAAACTCTGGCTGCTGCTCATTACGCCATTGTCCAGGGCATACAAGGGCACTGAGGTTGCCACAGGGAGAGAGAGGTACATGCAAGGAGGATGTTGGTGCTTGCCTTTTCTAAAAAGTAGATTTGTAAAAAATAGGATTTGACATCACTATTAAAATTAGATTCAGTTAAGTTGTGGGTTTTGAAATTAACCATTTCATTTTAAACCTATTATTAAAAAATATATATAAAAACAGCTCCACATTTCACTTTCTTAAAAAAAGAAAAAAAAATATGGTAAATACTCTTTTTCTTTACACTGATTTTGATTTTACATGAAACCATATACTTTGTTAATGTATGGTAATGATTTTTTAAAAAACAATTTTTTAGTTGCTAAGCAAAAATATCCATTTGAATATTTTTACACCTCTTTTTTAGGGTTAGAAAGAGAGGATCCATTGTAGAGGGTCCAATAAGAAGGAAGTGATATGAAAATACAAATAAATGGAACCGTGCAGAAAGGAGAAGCAAAGACTGCATGGAAGAGTGATATGAACAGATTCTAAATGTGGTCATTATTGGTTACCATTCATGGTCATCACTGACAGCCAAGGTTACCTCAGCAGCTATTAGGATTTTCTGGTGAATGTAGATGACACTGAAGTAATGTTGCTTACTGAGAGTTGTGGTGATGGGAGAAATGGGATGACACAACGATCAATATGATCCAAATGAAGCCGTTTATTTTGGGTTAACTGGCTGCCTTTATAGACCAAGCTAATTCTCACACCAAACATTGATTGGACGATTCTGCCCTAGTAACAAGCATTCATTGGTCACAGCCCAACCACACATCCATGTTGCCAGGGTACATTTCCCACTTTCAACAGCCAGCTTCCTCATTTGCATAACACAACAGAGTCATTATAATGTTTTTTGTATTCCTGAGGACCATGGCTAAGGCTTTCCCAGCTCCACCCAGCCACAATGCTTGGTGCTTGAATGCTGCCACCCATCAGAGTCTGTCAGTTTTCAAGGATAAACTACAAAGTGCTACTCATGAAGCCAAATGACAGGGACACCACAATTTCCTTTTCTTTAATTTTTTTTTTCTAATGTGTTGTGATCTGCAAAGTAATATTGATGTTACCGTAGTTCCTAAAATAGATGCTATTATGCTCATTAGATATTTCACATCTGGATATCAAAACTAGCAACTGTTGTAAGAAGGGAGGAGGGAATATAATTTTAATCTTTTCTGGGCTTTCTTGATTAGATACCTTAGACTTCATAAGTATTTATTTAATGTATATTAGCATTTAACAGTCAAATGCCCTCAGTGGTCAAAAATTACCCTAGAGGCAGCATAGAAATTAATGTTTTTTCTGTCATAGATCTTCTCTCTGACAAAGACTTAAATATTGAAATCCTAATTTATTTATTATGCAAGAAGATGACATTTTATCCCTCTAGCCATTTGACAGGAAGACACTATAATTATGCCTTTCCCTAGGTTTCCATATTCCCCCTGTACTTTTGGGTGAGATTATAAGAGTTCAGACTCCCATTCACAAATAGGTTCACCCTTAGAGCAGCACATTTGTAGTAATCAATGCAAATGCAGTGACTGGTCCTTTCTAGATCATTTCTTCAAACTGAAATTTCTTTGCCTTCACAGGTTGTTATGGGGATGACAGATGGCAATGTATTTGTCAGGAAAAGCAGAGGTGACTTTAATTCACTCTCTTTACATTTCTGTGCTTGCTTTATTATTAAGCCCTGATTTGCTCTCAGACAGAGCACAAAAGGCAGCCACTGTATCAGGACACTATCCTGCAAAACAGAAATTGTGGAAATATTGCATTTAGTTGTGGCTGTTTGAGTCATTGTTTCTAGAAAGACTATTTTTAATGTATTGCAGACAGAAACTGAGCACAAGGAAACACAACCAGAGCAAACTTCTGGCAATTACACTGTATATGCAGCCATTCATTTACGCCATCGAAGAATATCATGAAGAATTTTGATAATGATGTTCGTGGCTTATAATGTTATCAGTGTATCACATGCTCAGAAAGGTCTATGCTGCTCTATCAGTCCCTAAAGATAGCAAACAGCGAACCACATCCAATATTCTGACATTAACTTGCAGTGGCACTTTTATACATCAGCTTGGTACGCTGGAGCTGTCATGCGTGACTTAGCAGCATTTCTGAAAACAAAACTAAGAGCCAAGTAAGAATTTGGAAGAAGACTGGAAAGAGATGACCAGACTTTTAAAAGCATGAATTATGTAGGGGTCTGAGTAAGCACCAGGAAGGTGCAGCACAAGCTTGTTGTGGCCAACCCAGCTTACCAGCTGCCTCCTGGCCCCCATGCACAGCCTGCAAATTGTGCTAAGGATGCTGGTAGGGACTGCGAATGCTTCTTTAGAGAGGAGGGTTAGCCCTTTGCTACCATAGAGGAGAGGGGGATGATGATATCCCTTAGGATCTGCTGATTTCTCACAGTGTTCCTGCAGGAGGAGTGGGCAAAAGAGGCCCCTTACACAGCACACTTAACTGGGAAATAGCCACCCCATCATTCACCAGCTGGGGCAGCCCTTCGCAGCCCCTCTGCTAACACACTTTCCCCAGCAGCAAACACAGGCCAAGAATGACAAGTGGCGATTTGAGTGAAGGGTGTACACTCAGGGTAGTCCACAGTGTGACAGCCAGGCTTTTTTCCTGGTATGCCTTAACATTTTCGTTAAAAGTGTGAATAGTCACATACCCTTCTTTCTATCCTGACATGTGAACTTTGGAATATCTTACACTGTAAGATGATAGTGCCTCTGAAATGAACCAGAAAGAACTTTAGTCCTCTCTCTCACATAGCCTGGCATGGCAGAAACCAAATTCTTGAGTTCTCCTGTCAGGGAATTGCACTTCAGTAGTCTTTCAGGATCCTCTGGTGATCTGCATAGTTTCTGCTTGTCTTGCAGGGCCAGTACTGAGCAATGTATTGGTAAGCTTTGAACTAGAATGAGTTTTGGTTTATTTTCTTTTATAAAGAGACAGATATTTGTGAAAGTGACAAGGGGGAAAACTTAAGTAAAAGTTCTGTTTTGCATGAGGGAAAGACAGAGATTGTAGTGAGAAAAAAAAAGTACATTGTTTAAAAGACTCATTTCTATCTTCCTTACAAATTTGTGCTTCTTGGTAAAGTTAATAGGTGTTTTGAATATGTTAAGCACAGGGGTCTGTAGCTACAAATTTACATCTACAAGCACTCAGATACTGAAAGTTTGTTGCTGTGTAGCAAATAAAAAATGAACTATGCTGCTCTGATTTGAAAGATAAACTGTGATTAAAAGAGAATACTTCAACTCTTCATACTCAAGGAACCATCAAATATAAAGTTACTTGTTTACATGTCTATGAGACTGTCACAACTTGAAAGGCCAACAGAGTAGGACCCAGAATTGGGTTTAAACATTCAGTTTATTACCTATAATGTTACAATACTAAGTCAAGAATATAAGCTTAAGTTTAGACTAAAATTAGTATCCTATGAGGGTTTGGGAAGGACCATACAACCTGTACAGAGTTCAGGCTGAAAAATCTTTAGATGTTTCCTTGAAGCTGCTGGGAGTGAAGTTTTGGCAAATACTCCGGGTCGGTGTCTGTGGGTTGCAAGCGACTTTTATGAGGGAGGGGAATGGGAGGTCTCAGGCCAGCTGAGAGGGAGCTCCAGTTTCTACTTGCTCCTGTCAGTCTTTTATAGTTTGTTCTGAATATCTGGGGTCCCAGTCTGCCCAATCTTATCAGTAGTGCCAGTGGTCTGAGAAACAATGGATTGCCGCGCAGCCCCCATAAGTGTGTATGAATCCAGACAATTCTAGGGTTGTAGATCAGGATATTCCCATCTCAAGGATCTCATAAATCTTATTAATGGTTTTGGTTTTGAGGACCACTTCTGAATCTTGTTTTGTTTCACAGGTAGGATATCCACACACCTGAGTTGGTATGTGGGAGAGGGGGTCTCATGGGCCAGTTTAATCATTCTGATAGGCAAAATGAGTGGCAGAGACATAATCGCCCATTATCGCAGACTTTTTATTTTTCTGCACAGATGGGCTTTGAGATGGCCACTGATATGGAGTGGCCCCCAGACCTCTGTCCGGTTCCGTTCCACATCGCTGATTCAGAAAAGCAGGAGCCCGCTTCAGCAGCTTCTGGGGGGGAGGAGGATATGTCAGAGACAAATTACAGTTGTTATACTTTGACATTTTGAAACATAACAGCACAATTCTATTGTTTGTTCAACATGAAATTTCATTGTTTCTAAAAATTTAAGTGTAAGTTCTGATAAACTGCAGAAAAGAGTATCTCAGAAGCCTATTATTGATGCTCATATGTTCTGTGACTGCCTAGACCTTTGTTATGTGTATCCATTTCCTATTTAATCTTTTTTACCTGGTAAAACAAAACATTCATACTCTGGAACAACTCTTTAAAAACATTCATACTCTGGAACATCTCTCTGTAGATCAACACATCTGAAGAGCACTGATCACTTAAGGCAAGATGCAAATAGTTATGTTCTGGCTGGAAATTAATAACCTGATCCTGAGTCTTCGGAGTCTTTGGACTCTGCTGCCCATGGTAACGTGGAGTTTCTGGGTTGATTTTATACAGGTTGAAAATTGTTGATTGGGCATTACTCAGTGTTAGTTATGCATAGACTTTTTTCCTGTTAGTGAAATAGGGTAGATTCATATAATTTTATATTGGTATGCAATTATATTATGGGTAGGACCATTTTTATTGTTCTAGAACTGCCTAAAAATTGTGACTGGATAGAAGGAGAAATCAATATGTAGCTCTTCAACTAATAACAGTAAAATTTTCTAAAAATGACAGCAAAAATTTAGCCAGTTTTCAGGGAAATTATTTTCCAGGTGTGTTTGTTTCCACAGTTCATGGAGTATCCAGCTTATATACAGATATTTTTGGATGCAGAGCTCAGCAAATAATGTGTAGTAAAAAATCATCAATATTATTTGTATTTGCAGGCCAGAAACCCAATTCTATGTAAGCTGCCACTCGGTGTGTGCATGCATGTGCATGTGTATCTGTGACTGTGTGTGACATTTACAGCACCTCACTTCTATGTGTTTCTGTCAGAGGTAGAGTTCTTCCATAAGACTTCTGCCATATTTGAAAGCTTGTCATGCTGCAGACCAGTCAAAATAAGAATAAGCATTGCTTTAAGCATATTGGTTGAAGAAAGGGAGAAAACAAAATATTCCTGTTGTTCAAATCAGTGCAGTTTTATTGCAGTGCACAAACATGTGTTCTCCAGGCTTCAGCTAAGTGTTCTTTGTGACTGTACATTTTTCAGATTTTTAAGCCTGCAGATACATTTAGCGGGTATTACTACCATGAAGAGAAGAACACCATGCTCCCTCAATAATTAAGTGAGTCTGCTCTGTAAGGAACAAGGTCTATGCTAGAATTTTTACTTAATTTTGTATGCATTATCTGGTGTGAACTCATTAGCACATGTTGGTGTCCAACTGTTCTCAAGTGAATTCTGTACTACAGAAAGTATCACATATATATTGTTTAATAAAAATAGTTATAAGTTTCTGTATTTGGGTTGTGCCTAACTTCATATAAGAATGATGGGCTCCTAGTAATCACTTCTTGTACTGAGTATCAGTTCAGGAAAACCTGTAGGCAGTAAGATATGTGGGTCAGAAATTGCCATCTGGTTTGTCAGACAGTGTTGACTCAGATTCATTTCTGACTCTAGGCATTCAGCAAACTAATTTTTGCTCTTGAGGACCTTTTCTCTCTGGTGTGAGGATATTGCTCTACTCCCCTCTGAGACACCTCAATTTAATTTGCCTAAGGTTAGAGAAATGAATCAGTTTTCATGATAATTTCAAGATACAAATAATCTTATCAACTCCATAGCAAAATTTTGCTCTTCTTGTATTATGTGCACATAGATTTTCCCGGCATAACATAGCAACCTCTTCCCTTCACTGCTCATGTATGTCTTGAATATTTGGCTTTCAGTTGACTACAATTATTTCTGCAGTCCCTTCTTCATTCCCTTTAATTTCACACAATAGTTTTCACTGGTAGAATTGGTTTGGATCCCATTCCTCAATGTATAGATCTTATACTTATAGTCACTTATATGTTTTAGTCCACAAAGGGAATGCAACCACCTCTGCAGTGCAATGATAGATTCACTTAGCAGCTTAGAGCAGGAAATACAAATAGCACATTTTAGCAGAAAATGTAATGAAAGCATGTGTATTGACACATGTATAATGAAAGCATATATGTGCACATAAAACAGAATAGTTAAAATAATTTTATTTTTATTTCCCTAAGCAGTTTTTGGGTTTTTTTTTTTTGTTTGGTTTTTTTTTTTTTTTATTTGGTAATACAAGGAGATGTACTGGTTTTGGTGATGTTTTGGTAGCAAAGAGGCTTCTGTGAGAACCTGCTAGAAGCTTCTCCTATGCCCAAAAGAATCAATCTCAGCTGGCTCCAAGGTGGACCCACTTCTGGGAAAGGCTGAGCTCATCAGTAATGGTGTTAATGCCTCTGTGATAACGTCATTAGGAATAGAGAAAAAAAACCTGCTGCACAACAGTAGCAATGGAGAGAGAGGAGTGAGATGCTGTGAGAGAAACAACTCTGCAGACACAAAGGTCAATGAAGAAGGAGGCGAAGGAAGTGTTACAGATGCTGGAGCAGAGATTAGCTGCAGCCTGTGATGAAGACCATGGTGAGAAAATCTGCCCCCCCTGCAGTCCATGGAGGTGGAGGATCCCATGCTGGAGCACGTGGACGCCCAAACAAGACTGTGATCCTTTTTGCAGCCTGTGCTGGAGCAGGCTTCTGGCAGGACCTGTGGACCCATGGAAGGAGGAACACACAGGTTTCCTGACGGGACTTATGATCTCATGGAGGCCCCATACTGGAGTAATCTGTTCCTGAAGGAATTCACCCTATGGAAAGGACCCATGCTGGAGCAGTTCATGAAGAACTGCAGCCTTTGGGAAGGACTCACACTGGAGAAGTTCATGGAGGACTATCTCCAGTGGGAGGGATCCCATGCTGGAGTAGGGCAAGAAGGAGACAATTCCTTCCCCTAAGGAGGAAGGAGCGACAGAGAGTGAACTGACTGTAACTCTCATTCCCCAACTCCCTATACCACTGAGGGAAGGAGGAAGAGATATCATGAGTGAGGCTGAGTCCAGAAAGAAGGGATGGGTGGACAAAAGGTGTTTTAAGATTTAGGTTTTATTCCTTGCTACCCTACTCTGACTGACTGACAATAAATTAATTTCCCTGAGTTGAGGCTGCTTTGTCTTTGATGGTAGTTGATGAGAGATCTCCTTGTCTTGATCCATGAGCCTTTTTTCATACTTTTCTCTCCCTTATCCAGTTGAGGAGAGGGAGTGATAAAGCCCCTACTTCATTCCCCTCCTCATCAAGATTGGATGGAGGAGAAAATAAGATGGAAAAGAGCTCATGCGTCAAGATAAAGGCAATTTAATAAAGCAAAAGCTAAGGCTGTGCACAGAAGGAAGGGAAAACAGACAATTTATTTTCTACTTCCCATCAGCAGGAAATATCCAGCCACTTTCGGGGAAGCAGGGCTTAAGTACTGGTAGCAGTTGCTCTGGAAGAAAAACATTGTAATATTGAATGCTGCCACTCCTCCTCCTTTCCTGTAATTTTTATCATTGAGTAGGCATCATATGGTATTTAATACCCCTTTTGTCAGTTTGGATCAGTTGTCCTGGTTATATCACCTCCGAAGACCTTTCCCACCACCTCCAGCCTACTAGGTAAGGGCAGGGGGGTAGGAAGTGATAGGGGGAATGTTGGATAGACAGATTTTAAGCTGTATGAACACTGCTCAACAGAGCCAACACACTGGTGTGTGATCAACGCCTTTACAGCTACCAATACAAAACACAACACTTTGGGGGCTGCAACAGGGAAAATTAACTCCATCTCAGCTCGACTTAACACAAAAGAAATGCAAGGAGTCCATTTATCATGCTTGAGTGAAAATATAGTTTTTCATTGGTTCATCTCTGATGTCATGTGGAAGTTTTGCTAATTTTAACCTCTATTAAAGAAATTATTTAATTTTCTTTTCCTTACTTCTTTTTTTTATATTCCTCTTTCTTCTGATCATTATTTGGACTGAAGACATGATAGATAAGGGATTCGCTGCAAACTATACACACGTTAAGCTGAAGTAGATAAGATTGTCCTGGACTAAAAAATGCATTTTCCCTTAGGAAATAAGAAGATCAGAACTTTGTAAAAATAACAGAAAAGAAAAATGTACTTTAACTGAAGTAAACAAAAGCTGTAGAAAGAAAAAATTGATATGTTTTTAAGTTCTTTTTCTTTTGAAATTGTTGCTTATACTTGGCCTTCACATGGGAAGTGATTTTGTCTTCATTTCTTGTTTTTGTCATTTACAACAGCAAGGATTCTCTGCCACAGATTTTTTCTCATGTAAGAACACAATTTTTTTTTCACTTATGCAGAGATTGTCTGCTATAAAAATAGCCAATTGAAAAGCCTTGTCTGACTGAAAAGCTTTCATGAGTGTCACTGTTGCTGTCAGAGGAATGCCAGCATACAAGCTCAGAGAAGTCTTGGAAGATGGATTACTTGGAAATTTGCTCGACTTTGTGTTTTGAATATTTTTTAAGTACAAACTAGCCTTAAATTAATAATCTGATGTTTCTGTCAACAGAGGCTCTTGGGATGATTAAAAGAATCTGTTATTGACCTCTAGGCATGATCTATTTAATTCTACTATAAGGCAGGAAGCAAGGAAGAGTGACTTCAGGGGGATGCTAATAGATCTGGTAATACTGAATGAAAATACTGCTATTCTTAATCACAGTCTTTTATTCCTGAATGTGATAGGTGATAGATGTCAGATCAGATAATCACTGGAAGAGCAAGAGATGCAGTCTTTGGGTCACATTTAAAACACACAGGTAAATGTATAGCAGTAGAAAAGAAAGTTTGTGTTGAACAGCTGGGTTAATTCAGTTTGCTCTCTCCTTTATCTTACAGAAAGTTTGGCACATGTAGTTCTTGATTACAGTGGGACAGTAGACTGAGTCAAAGAGAATATTTAGTGAAAGCAAATGAAGTGCAGAGTTGTGCCTCTTTGATATAGAATTGGCTCTGCAATTCAAATTAGAGGTATCCAAAGCTTTAGTATCCTTCTATCTAAACACACTGATCTGTAACTCGTCAATGTAAATTGCTCCAGACCTTGAAGAATAGTCATCTAAGCAATCTTTTTTATCAAGAGGGTAAACATGAAATTTCAGGGTGCACTAGGTTCCATCCTTCAAGATCTGAAAACCTTCCAAGTGTACTGATGATTTGCAGTTGCTTTTTCAGTCATCAGGGTGCATAACTACTCTTTAGATGCTTCCTCACTTGCCTGTGAAAACTTGCTCTGGATTACACATATACAAGTTATATGTATTAAAATAGCATAGTTTTGAGATTGTTTCCTTTTTTCATCTGCTTCTTTAAAAAAAAAAAGACATAACTATAAACTTTAACTACTGTAGAATTTTGATGGGAGTGCTTATAGATTTGTTTTTTCTTGACCTTGATTTATTCAAAATTAGCAGCAGTATTCGTTAAATACTCTGCTTTCCATGGTGTCAATTTTCAGTCCTTTTCTTGTTTTTTCTTGGTTTGGATAAAAACCATTCTGAATTGTTGAGAGGAACTATTTTCTTCTTAACTGTACATTTAGCAACAAATTAAGTCGTATGGAGGTGGAGCAGTAAGAAACAGGACTTTCACAGACAATGGTAGCAGTGCTTGCTCCTAAAAGTACTGTCATTTTTTAGAGTTCAATCCTTTTCTCAGGGAGCTATTGAAAACAGCAAAATCAGCTACCTGCCCTCAACACTCTAAATCAAATTGATGCTTCTAACTAGATGAACTCTGAATATCAGACTTTGCTGATTCAGTTAAAGCTCTGAAAGTAAAGATTTTCACTAATTTGCTTGATTTTAGACTCACACACACACAAAGAACACTTATGCTATGAGCATGCTCAGATTATGTGATTGATGGAGAACATATCTTCTCTAAGTACAGATATCTAATCCCTGACATTTTCAAAATCTGACACTCTTCAGCATTTGTATAATTTGGGCAAAACAATACTATTCAATTCAGAATTCAATTGAATTCAATTCAGTAGTGTTCAATACAGAAGTTGAGCTACAGGCAACAGTTAGGAAGGGATGTAGATTGTAATCCAAAAATGGATGGGAAGACTGGAGCTCCTTTGCTGTCAAACGTAGCATGTAAATTTTAGTGCTGCCTTGCAACAATGCAGTTCACCAGTCTCTGGTCAGATTCATCACCACGCTGATCACAGAACAGAAAGACAACTCCTACATGAGTCATAGAATCACCAGGTTGGAAAAGGCCTCTTGGATCATCGCGTCCAACCCCTCCTATCTGCCACTAAATCATGTTCCTGAGCACGTCATCTACCTGTCTTTTAAATACCTCCAAGGATGGTGACACAACCACCTCCCTGGGTAGCCTGTTCCAGTGCCCAAAGACCTTTTCTGTGAACTTTTTTTCCTGATATCCAGTTGAAACTTCCCCTGGTGCAGCTTGAGGTCATTCCCCCTTGTCCTATCACCTGTCAATTGGGAGAAGAGGCCAACACCCCCTATTCTACAATCTCCCTTCAGGTAGTTGTAGAGAGCAATAAGGTCTACTCTCAGCCTCCTCTTCTCCAGGCTAAACAACCCCAGCTCTCTCAGCCGCTCCTCATAAGGCCTGATCTCCAGCCCCTTCACCATCTTCGTTGCTCTTCTCTGGACTCGCTCCAGAGCCTCAACATCCTTCTTGTAGTGAAGGGCCCAGAACTTAACACAGGATTCAAGGAGCAGTCTCACCAGTGTCAAGTACAGAGGGAGAATAACCTCCCTGGACCTGCTGGTCAAGCCATTTCTGATCCAAGCCAGGATGCCATTGGCCTTCTTGGCCACCTGGGCACACTGCTGGCTCATGTTCAGTCGGCTGTTAACCAACACTCCCAGGTCCTTCTCCTCCTGGCAGCTTTCCAGCCAGGCTTCTCCTAGTCTGTAGCTCTGCTTAGGGTTGTTGTGCCCTAAGTGCAGGACCTGGGATCTGGCCTTGATAAACCTCATGCCATTGGTCTCAGCCCAGCGGTCCAGCCTGTTCAGATCACTTTGCAGAGCCTCCCGAGCCTCCAGCAGATTGACATCTCTTTCCAGATTAGTGCTAATCATGCACTCAGTGGAAGGAAAGATTCTATTACTTCTCGGCAGAAACTAAGCATCCAAGAAAGCTAGCTCTATCTTTAATTTCTATGCGCACACATATCTGTTTCTGGGGAAACAAAGACAAATGGAAGCAGAAGTTCCAAGCAGTAAGAGGCTGTGCTTGTGAGTAACTTTTACACTTAGTCCAAGGAGGAACAAATTAATTTGAATTACAGACATCAATTACTACTACTAATGTTACTGTAATTAGGTAGGTATTCATAACAAGGAGGTAGAGAGCTACTCTATAAGTGGAGATGGGTATTTGTGTGTGTGTGTGTGTGTGTGTATTTTTTTATTATAATATGAGCTTTGACAGAGATTGAAATGAAGTAAAGAGGTGCCTAACTTGAAGTTATTTTGAGGAAGCTGAAGTGATAAAATGACTGCCGGCATGACTGCCTTCGATGCACATATTGGCATAGAAAGGATTGTCATAAAGCTTGTTGAAACAGTCCTTCAAAATCTCCCATCACAGCCTCCCATTTTTTCTGTAAGAGTTGCACAAAGAACTAAAAGCATTTTGTTTCTCCTGAAGTCAGACTGGTCTAATAATAGCAGATGGCAGAGGAATTCTATATTTCAGTGGATCATTCATACCTAATAAAAATTATTAAGCCTTTTATGAAATCATTCCAACTGGTCTCTTCTTCAAAAAAGAAAAAATAACCAATTGGCTTCAATCTGAGCTTTGAAATGCATTGAGATTGGTAGGAAGAAGAAACACTGGACCAATGAATCCTTCATTCCTTCCAGATCTGACATTTAGCTAAGATAAATCAGAGGAGTCCTGTTAGAACTGTGTGAATTTACCTGCACCCATGGTATTTTCACTTTGTTGTTTTTATTTTGTATCTATTTTGGTAGCTGGATTTTCTCGCCTTTCGCTGTCTTATTATGTTATTCTGCTGCCACATCGTGTATTTTTGCCCCAGCCTTACTGAAATATCCCCCATAGTTACACACCGTACAATGGAGAAGTTCACATTCCTGTCTTGCTTTGCTTCTAACGCTGCGATCATGTTACATTCAAGACATTAGATGGGCTCCCTCTGGTGGCTAATTGTACTTAATCATCTCAGAGCCTCCCCCAGACGTTACCTGTCATAGTGAATGAAGCAACTTTGGTAGAGAAAGATGGGAAAACTTTAATTAAAGATGATCTGCAATTTTTTTTTGTTCATAAGAAACAGCAAGAGAAAAAAATAACACAAAAAAAGCGTTCTAGGTATCTTTGAAGTCTGGAGGTAGGGAGATTTTTTCCTTTGTACTTGTAGATTTAATGTGACTGTTAATGTGGGGAAAACTTTGCTGAAAAGCTGTCAGGGCAACTTACTAAGGAAAATGTCTGGATGAAGGATGTCAGCTGAGTAATCAGACTTGGCTATCTAGCAGAGCCTTATAATGTAATTCAACTGAAGCAGGATGTTTTAACGCAGTTTAGTGTACAAAGATATTATCTCATTGAAATTAATGCTGTCCTCCCATGGTCAAAGGGCAGGTTCAAGAAGTTGTATTTATTCCCAGATCTATCCGGATGCTCCATTCCAGCCTTCCAGTTGCTGCAAAAGATGAGATGAATAACAGTAAAACACTATAAAAACAGTATAACATGAGATAGACAAAGGCCTAAAGACAGCGATGATTTGCTTCTGGCTTCAGTACCTAACAATATTTCTTCATCCTAGTAATTTTAAGTAATGTGCAGTCAGAGCACTGTAACATAAACGTAGTCATTGCTTATTGTACAGCGCTGGCAATGGGAAGTCCTTGGTGGGCTAGCAATTCTTTTGCAGTCCCATACTCATATCATATCATATCATATCATATCATATCATATCATATCATATCATATCATATCATATCATATCATATCATATCATGAAACAGTTTAGAAACTGATAAGATGATGTTAAAGTCACATTTATCTCTTTTCCTTTCCCTGTAAGCCAAATTCTCTTAGTTACCTTGATGTGACCATAAGGACAATTTGGCCCAAAAGAGAGCAAAAGTGATTGGATATGTGTAGAAACAGGCATACTACCACACACACGTAAACATAATCTTCTAATATCTTAAATATCTGGGTGTGAAGCAAACACTGTGTAAATATCTTTGGTGCATTTAAATACAAAAAAATTAGAATTATAAGGATTAATTTATCGTAACATATTAACTGCTAATTTTTAACATGAATAAGGAAAAAATATTCCAGAATAAATATCAGGTTCAACACAGCTATTGTATAACTAGGACTTTTTTAGCTTCCTACTTATTTACTTATTTTTCCAACAATATCAGATGTTTTACCTAGCTTACTTTTTCTTTCTCTGACTTAGCAGCTTTTGCTCAGCTCTAGGACTTATTGGTCTATTTTTAGGGTGACCATTTTCTTTTGGCAAGGCCCAGTACTGCATTTCAACACAAAACTTTGGTGGCAGGGTCAGTAGGTGAGATGAAGTCCACAACCTTCAAAGTCAACTTGCAACACATGGTGCACTTTGGAAATACAAGAGGTCAGAGTTCATAGTTGGAAAATCAGAGGCAGGGTAGCCAGAAAGCTGGTGATTTTATCACGCTGAGCTTAAATCCTGATGCCTGTTAAGACTAAAGAAGCTTAAGAGCTGCTCTGACTTGAGTCAGACAGTGATAGTTTTCAGGGGCTATTGACAGCTGAAGATCGATGGATGGCAGTGCAGTGAGGGCTCCCTGCATCTGTTCCTGCTGCCTGCATGGGAGTATGGAGTTATGCAAATGAGTGTTTGGTGCCTTCTTGATCCTGGCTTAAAGCTTCTCTGTGCTGGAATTTCACAAGGCAAAACAATATGCTCCCTGCATTTGTACTGCCCGTTCCTAAAGCAGGTAAGAGCTGTCATTCCCTTGTTCTGGTCAAAGTTTGTGTCTTTGGCTACTGCCTGGAGGGGAGGTGGTGTGTGTGATTGGCTGTCTGGTGTGCTGTCCCAGCTTCCAGCTGCTCAAGGATTTCTAGTCTGGGCTGCATCTGGGGTGGGGTTCTTCTCAGCTACTAATGACCTAGTCTCTCTGAATTTATCACTGCTCTTGTTTTCAGCCTCCTGGTCTAGTTAGCCTTTGCCATATTCCATTGCAAAGAGTTCCACAGCTTAGTTGTGCCTTTTCCAAACATACATTCTTTGGTTTCATTTTAAAATTATATATTAAAAAAAGCAAGGGAAACAGCTGTGATATTTGTTTAGAGTCATGCATTCTGCTATGAATAAACCACCATATAAATCATATATTTCAATCCACTCTTTCAGGTAAATGGTGCAGATTATTAAATGTTGATGACTTCATAACAGGTGAAGAACCAGCCCTCTAGTACCAATTTGCAATTTTTCAAATGAAAAAATCCAGGTGCATTCTGTCTCTGAAGCAATTCCATCAAAAACAATGCTATGAAATGGCACATGAGAAAGAAAACATGCTTGCTTTCTGTGTTTTTTACTGCTCCATGTCTCCAGTCTGTATTTATACAAAGGCAGAAATACCTTTTACTGTACCTTAAAAAGTTTAGATCTCTGCAGCTGTCAAAGAAGTTGTGAGATTATTTTGTTAAATGAGTAATATCTTTCTCCCTTTATGAACAGGCTTGAATTTATTGGGAGAGTAGAGAGTACCAAAGCAAACAAGTTTGTTTTCCCACTCAAATCTATTAAGAGAATCTTCTGTTTCTATTGCAGTACTAAGAACTACCAAATCTCTTCTGTTGTGTTGGTTTCCCTACAGCTTTAGAAACATGTGTTGGAAGCCAGGAAAATATATCATCAGAGATTATGCAGTTTTTTCCTGTTTCACACTTCACTGTGAGCCTCTTCACTTGTTGCATCACTGTGGAGGGAGAAAGGGCAAAAGAGAAGGACCAGTCCTTACTCTTTATATGTCCACACACTGGAATTATAACTATGTCAGGCTGCAAAATGAAAATGTTAAGGGGTTTGAGTTGCTTTTTTTTCCCCGAAGCCCAAAAGTCATACATTGCCACAGTCCTGGGAACTGAGTTTGTGTTTTCCAACTAAACATTATCTGCTTTAATGAGAAGAATTTCTTCTGTTTCCTCTGGGATCTCAGTTTGCTAAGTTTAAATAATACATGGAAATTCACACAAAATCTCAGTGGGACCACTGTTCTAATACTATAAACAATTTGAGGAGTTTTCCATATATCTCTCTAGTGAATATTTTGAAGACTAGTCTTTCACTATAAGTGCTTGAATTGCCAGCAGAAATCCCGTACTTTTACCTGTCAGGTGAGCTGTTCACCCCTTTTATTTCAATTACAATATTAGATTTAAGCTCCTAGACACCTGAGCATGATTAAAAGTCCAGGATTCAAGCTGAATTGTTGTTGTAGTGCTACTTGCACTATTATTTGTCCATGTGGATTTTTCATAGCAAACATGATGGAAATGAATGTAAATGTCAAAACACAGACTGACATTAGAGCAGTTTCAACTAAAAACATATTACAAAGTGTACCACAGTGTTTTATATCGATTTATGTGTCTTTCACAAAATAAGCTGATGAACAGGTGTTGTAAAAATCAGAAATTATTTGCTTTACTTTGAACTACAGTTTGAATTTATTTCTATATTTCTTTTTTTTTTCAACCACACCATGTAAAGGAAAATAGATACCTACCTGAACTACATGAAAAGGTGAATAACTATTTGTCCATTTTTAAGATATCTAAATAGACATATGCAGAGCAGTGAGCTTTTAAAGGCAGCTCATGCTGTCACTGTATGCATACCTGAAATTCAAGATTTCCCCATATTCCCTTCTACTTTGCTGTGAACTAGTTGGTACCAATGCAAGCCTTTTAACACCAGATGTGATGAAACTTTGAGATGTCACATTTCATAGGCAGATCATTTCCTTTGACGCTTTCTCATTCAGAGCTTGTCCGGATGTCAGGACTGTAAGGCAGATGATTTTAAAACAAAATCCAGCTTAAAGAGGGATCCTTAGGCAAAATCTGTGTCTATCTGAGACAGAAGATATGAGTTTATGTTCAAACTTGAAGAAAAATCACATAAAGCTGCCTGAGTGAGACATTAAGATGTACCACTAGAATTGTCAATCAATAGATAAGTTAGTGGACAAGCTGGCCCATGCTCTGCTACCTCGCTCTCACAGTTTAACACGAACTCAGTGATTTTTGAAAGCTAAAACTGAGCAGTTGGGCTTCCAATTCCATCCCACTCCCATCCCCAGAGAAAGGGAAATGAGAAGAATAATTTTTGTGAGTTGGAGACTAAAACAATGTTTAATGAAACAACAGTACTAGTAGTAATAATAATAATAATAACAGCAACAATAACTACTACATTAAATCATGCCCCCACCCCCTGATGACTATACATCACCACAAATACTGCAGAGCATACATGAGGGAAAGGGTCTGACTCTCTCAGAAACTGGATTCTGGGATGCACAGATCTGCGATCAAAGGTATTTTTCAAACTAGGTCCTCACTGGACATCGGCCATTGAAGAAGAGAGTGAGAACCTCATGATCTCTCACTTTTATATCTATTATGATATATATGGGATGGAATACTCTGTTGGCCAGTTTGGGGTCATCTGCCCCTTCCTGCAAGTGCAACCTTTTTCACCTCTTTGACTTATGGCACTCCACCAGCTTGAGAATGGCCTTGGTTACTATAGGAATAAGTATAAGTATTGGCCTTTCGTCATACCAGTGCCCTGTGGTATCACTTGTAAACAGAAACACTGTCTGAAAAACATGCAGCTAACTTTCACAAAATGAAGTTACTTAGACAAGACTTAGTTAAAGTCAGAAAACTGGTTCTTCTTTAGCTCAAACCACAACACTCACACTCAGATTAAATTGGTGTAGTAGTGCCGTCTGAGATCAACTGTAGACACTTGGTCAAAATTATCTCTAATTTTTGTTTTAACATATTAGATCTTGTTAACTTGATATCATGTAAACAAATATGTCTCTCATTTTTCTCTGGAAAAGGGCATGTTTTCTCTTCAAGTTGATATCTATAGGAATCAAGATTTGGGCATGTGAATCCCCTTTTGAATGGAAGACCATTACAGTACTCAGAGATCATTAGGCTTAATATACACAAAGAGATCGGAATATCTTTCATATCTTATTATTTTCACCTTCCTGTCATTAACATGTAATTATGTTCTTATCTTCTTTCTCACAGCTTTGAGTATATGAAATCACACTTTGAATATTTATCTTTTTTTTCAGAGATCGGATTTCATATTCACTTTATTTTATGCTATTTGACATAAAATACATGGAGGTTTTCTCTAGGTTCATAGTTTTCAATATACTTTTTATTATATACTTATTAAATAGTCTGTTTTCTACTTTGACTTTCTATCCCAGGAAGAAACTTACAATAATTATATGCAATATATATTTTAACATGACCATTAGAAACTAGATTACATAGACTCTTGTGAATGCAGGCAGGGATTAGGAAGTGGTGGTCTTCTTTTCATTTGTGTAGTAGGTGAGATGCATTGCTATCTAATATCAGAAAGAGGTAAACTTTTTGCTTTCTTCTGGCTTAAAACTGATTCTTGATAAAGAACACTTCCATTTTCCTTTTTTTGGGGGGAGTTAAAAAACTGTGTCTGTTTTAAACAGTAGAGAAAAAAGGATAATGTAGCTTGAGGATATTTCTGACAGCACCCAGCACATGACACTTACTGAAATCATCCAGGAAAGTTGTTGCTGGAAAGGATACTGACCTGGAAATTCTTTCTCTCTTAATTGTCAAATTATCTAGATCCATAACTGTAGATATTCTCTTTTACATAAAAATTAGAACAACACAAATTCTGAAGAAGAAATGATCTCGTTAAGATCATTCAATCATTGCTTGAAGCATCTTGTGTTTCAAAAGATAGACAAAGTTTGACAGGCCAGCCTTCATCAGTGATGGTGTGAAAAAAGTTCATAAAAAATTAGGGAAACCTCTTCTCTTTGGCCTCTTTTTGTGGTGAACAGTGACCACCTGTGATCAATCCATAGTAAATTTTATGATGGAAATCCCAGCTGTTGGTGATTTTGTTTATATCTTCCTATCCAATAGGGACACGGGTGAATGTCACAAGGTATTTACAGAAAAGAAGCAATTTTTACCTTCCTGGCTCTAAGGTTCAATCTTGAAAAAAGTATTGAAAAAATGATTTTGAAAACCAGAAACCCAGTGAAAAATCCTTCATGATTTCTTATCCTGAAACAGAGCCCCGAGGGGACAATCAGGCCTGAGTGGCATACTGACATTTGCAGATAGAGAGAAAGAAGAGTACTACTCAAGTAGATTTATTTAGCATAATGTGGAAGGTCACTGATAAAGAAGAAAAGAAAATGTTTATCTAGCCCTTCACCATTTATTTAGTGAGTATTAGAAATGGGGTTTAATAGTTTTTAATTCTCTGCATGTTATGCACTCCCACGCTGGTAAATGATGTGACATTTAGAACTGATGTCTAGTTCTTCATAATATAGCGGACCTTTGACTACTTGGGGCAGTGTTCTTCCAAGAGTCCCCTTGATTATCTTCCTATCACTAAGTTGACAGAGCTGCAAATGTTATTGCTAGTCATAAAATTATCCAACCACAATATCTGTCTACCTGACCTACAGTGGCTGTGAATGTCACAAATTGATTATGCACTATGTAAAGGACTTATTCTTTCATTCCTTCTAACTTTATTGCCTTTAATTTAATTAACTGTTGTCACATGCTACAAGTTACAAAGAGAGGCTAATATGTTCCTATTGTAGAGCTTCAAATTCAGAGCATTTCCAACAAGTGTCTTTTTGCTCCAAACTTTTTCAGGCAAAAAGTGTGTTGGGTATTTAATATGTTTCTGTATGTATTTAACCTTTTTTTTTTCCTGTTTCTGCATTGATTTTTCTTACACCCTCTTCTCGTTCCTGCTTACTTTTCTCACTTCTTGGGTAAGCTTTTGTGTCTATAGCCAGTTTTATCTCCGATACATACACATATCAGCTATTTTCAATAAGAGCTAGTTTGAAATGCATCCTTAATGATACAGATTTTGTTTGATGATTTAATAATGTTGTTCAGAATTGTTTCCATATTAAGTCTCAGTAATAATCCTTGAAATGTTCTTGTAAGTAATAATATGTTATCTGTATTCTTAAGAACAAAAGACATAGTATGGCTTTATGCATGACTCAAGGCCAAACTGAGGAATGATGTCAATATGGGATTTGCTGCTGTGCTTGGTCAATAGAAGGAAAAAAACAGTGAAACCCCATGATTGTAGTCATTGGTTAATCTGACCTCATTCAACCAGACTACTTAATATGTTTATTTCTACATACGTATGTTTTTAAAATTAATAAGAAGCCATTTCTCCAATGTTACCACATCAGGTGCCCTGTGGCTATGAGCTTCGTATCACCCTGTGTATGGAAGATGTCACTAAGGACAAGACTGAAAAGTCCTGCTTAACAGTACAGGTACAAGATACTGCTACTAAGACCTTTCTTCTGCCCAAGTATAACACTTACTTTCTCCATCTACTGTGCCAGACTGAAACAGTCTATGATATACCTCCTGAAGACCAGTACCTTCTGTCCTTGAGGTATACTTTTACCAGGAGGTGCCCTGTAAAAGCTAAAATAGAGATTTTATGTAAAAAGATAATATTACTTCAGTATCTGCAGCACTCCCAGAGTGTTTTCTATTCTCAGGACCAATGCGGAGGTAATTTTATCCATTCATCACAGATATGCAAAGTCTTGGAGAGTTCTGCTCTACCTCAGTGTTTCTTAGCTTTAGAATATTGCAGCTGCATACTTGCTAGTATTACAATCTTTTTTGAGCAGAATAGAGTGCATTAATATATACTTCACTACTTTTTCTCTGATCATACAGAAGTTAAGATTTTATTATTGTATAGTGTTTATCAAGGTTTTTTCCTGTTTTTAGAAACAAGTCACTCCTGACTCAGGGAGAAGAGTGCCACCTACTGTATCTCCAAACCATGTTGTCTTAAGAAAGAGATTTCTTAAAGAACTCGCAGAATAGACCTAGTCCAAATATGTAATTAGCCTCTAAAGAATACAAAGTCTCAGCACAGAGTGATATATGCGTAAATGGTTTAATGCTAAAAGTAGGTTAAATGATCAGTTAAGTGCAGTAGGATAAAAGAAGTGGTCTGATATAAATTTCTCTCCAAGAAGAACTGAGGAATTTTTGTCATGTGTCAGGAATACCAAGACTCACAAGATGTCACCAGATAATTGAAAGTGCTTTTTCATCTGAGTCTTAAAATTATGTTTCATTAAAACAGAATTAACAAGACCATACATATATATGTATGAGCAGTTAGTAACATCTTTCTGGGAGGCATTATTTGTGCAGCTGTTGAATCAGTACAGAATGATATTGAAATAAGGAAGTATAATGCAATATGAAACTCTCCTCATAGTCATAGCTGACATGAACAAGAGTATATGTGGTTATGTACAGATATATTAGTGTAGCTGCACTGTGCTAATTCCGTTGGGTTCACTGTCAGTGGCAGATTACTTATTCTGTTACATGGAGCCATCTGCATTTAGACTCCAGTAGAACTGAGTCGCATTAGCAGCCTATTTGTTCTGAAAGTGTAGATTTCAGATAAGAACCCTGAACATGAATTAGCTGACCTCTAGGAAAGTCCTCTCAAAAGCTTTCAGATAAGAGATCTCTAAGATCCTTACTGAATCCAGCCACTCTGAGAATAATAAAAACAATGAACAATGCATCTTTAGACTTCAATTCCCTAGGCTGTCCATTTGGATGCTGGGCATACAAAAAAATGCCTTCAAGGTAAGGATTGCAATTACAGAGCTAACAAGCCTCAGCATACACCCTGTTCAGAGAATGCTGCAAAATTTTAAGTAATAGAAGTTCAAAATCGAAGTTATTATCCCATCATTATCCACGTTATAATGTTCCCTTGCCAACAATAAGCCAAGATATTTTAAAAGACTATGCCTAGAGTAATATAAACAGGACAATTTTTATGGATATATAAAAGCAAAATCTACAGAAAAGAATTAAATAGCAACAGTATTATGCACTTGAATAACTCTCTGCCTCTCATAATAATTTAAGAATTTTATTTCAAAGGTGGTTTGTGGAACAGAAGCTGAGACATAGCAATGAGACTCCTTAGTAAAATTTAAGTTGAGCACATGATAATTTTCATGTAAGTTTTTAGAAATGCAAATCACAAAATAACCTTCCTACTGACATACCAAACATGCAAATTATGGATCAGAGGCTTGTCAGGTCTTACTGGATGAGAATTTTACCCTGTCCATCTTTTTACAGAATGGCAATACTTGCTAACCCTGCCCCCACTTCTCAGCTAATGAGCTGTTGGACAGTTTACATAGCACATGTGTATGCAAAGCAGATGTCTGAGAGATATCTGGAGGTACAAGGCTATTTAAAAAAAAAAAAAATACAAAGTACTTTGTTTAGTGGAGATATAGATTTTGACAGCTCAATTCAGCATAGGGAATGCATATTAGGATGGCTGGTAGTAGATAACAAAGGATTGCTTAATATTCAGGGAACTATTTAAATGAAGGTTTTGGCCCTCAAGCCTGACAGATGCAGGCTTAAGTGAGGAAAAAATCAATTATTAATAATAATCTCAATCATGCTAAGACAAATACCAACAGAAACAGGATCTAAAAAGTACTGCATAGGAAGAAAGTAAGCTGAAAGGAGGAATGTGATGTGTCTAGATACATGCAATTGCATCTCAAGTACACTGTGGAAGTAGTGTGATGAATTGCATTCATGATGTGTCATTGATTACTTCTCCTGTCCTTTGTTCACCAATTCATCTCAGACATAACCACTTTGAACGCTTGAAAACCTAGATCAGCTTTCCAGGAAAATGCAGAGAGGTAATATTAGCAATAAAAACAGAACCATCACCCCAAACCTCAATTTTCTTTCAGTTAATATGTCAAGAATTGTGGGGTCAGCCTTATTTTGAGCTCTCAGGAAAGTACCTAAAGGACAACAGAAAGTTAGATGCCTTGACCAGAGTAGGGAAAGTGTGGTTCCTTGAATTTGGAAGAGTGGAAAGCAAAGTTGTTTAGCTATATTTTATGGAAATAAAGGTTGTTTGGCTTTTTCTTCAGATAAGGGATGTACTGGACAAGAAATGCCTTCTGAGATTCTGTGGCTTTTAAGTTCTTTTGATCTCAGAGTTGTCCAGCATAGCTATAGAAGCCTGGTAACCACCATTCTCATTCATCCAACCTGCAATGCAAAAGCTAAACTGCACCCGACTTTACTCATTGCGGATTCACGAAACCCGACTTCAGGTTGCATTTCATAGAGCTCACTTCCCGTAGCTGAGCTGAACTTGGTACTGTACATGGTTTGTCATACAGGAACCAGCTGCAGGTGTTTGGTGCTTGAACTTGTAAATTATATCATTAGAACCACTGAAACACTGTTTACAATACTTTGTATCAGAAGTACTTCTGTGATCCAACTTTTGTCTGCTGCATAAACAGGGACAAACTCTTCCCACTGGTGCAAACCTGTCCCTTTGCCACTCCAATGCCTTCTCTGAGCTCAGTGTCTCAGGCCAGAGAAGTCTGCTGCATAAACAAACTTTTTGATGAAAGAGGTGTTTGCACCTCTCCACTGCCCATAGGCAGGTAATGAAAAATGTCTTAGTTAGTCAGGTCAGGGCAAGGAATACGGAGGGAGATGGTACCAACTCAGTACTTCAGTTTGTTACTTGAATTAAAGATGGCTGTAAATTAAAAATCAGTTTTCTGGATTTAGCTTCATGTATCAATGCTCTTCTCTTCCAAACATGTATCTTAGAATCATAGATTCATAGAATCGCTTGGTTAGAAAAGACCTTTGAGATCAAGTCCAACTGTACCTGCCCACTACTAAACCATATCCCTGAGTACTGTAGTGTCCTGGATCTTCCCTCTGACCCTTCTTGTAAGTGGGTGTAATATCTACCAGCCTCCAGTGAAGAGGAACTTCCCCAATCACCTAAGAGTTCTGGTAGATGAAGGAAAGAGGTTTGGTGAGCACAACCACCAGCTCCCTTAATACTCTTGTGTGAATCCCGTCTGGCCTCACACACTTCTGAAAGTCTAATTGGACAAGCATGCCTCTAACCACTTCCTCATGGATCATGGGAGCTTTTTTCTGCTATTCCTCCTTTTCTTCTGGCTCAGGAGGCTGAGTATCCAGAGAACATCTTACCTTAGTGTTAAAGACTGAGGGGAAAGAAGGCATTAAGTACCTCAGCCTTATCCTTGTCCTTTGTCACTCTTGTTCCCGTTGCATCCAGTAAAGGAAGGAGATTCCCCTTGGTCCTTCTTTTGTCGATGGTACATTTCTAGAATGATTTTTTATCTTTCACAGAATTGGCCAGTTTAAATTCTAGTTGGGCATTAGCTCTTCTGAATTTCTCTCTGCATGATTTTACTTCATCCTTGTAGTCCTCCTGAGATGTCTGTTTCTCCTTCCAAAGCTCATATACTTTCTTCTTTTTTTCTGAGTTCCACCCAAAGGTCTCTGCTCAGCCAAGGTGGTTTTCTTCCCTGTTGGCTCATTTTTCAGCACATGGGGATGGTCTGCTCTTAAGATGCAAGGATTTCCTTCTTGAAGAGCCTCCAGCCCTCTTGGGCTCCTTTGCTCTTTGGGACTTCCTCTCAGGGATCTTTATCAACCAGCCTTCTGAACAGTCCCAAGTCTGCCCTCTGGAAGTCCAAGGTGGCTGTTCTGCTGACCCCCCTCATTACTTCACCTAGAACTGAGAATTCTGTCATCTCCTGATTGCTGTGCCCCAGGTATGTCCCAACCTCTTCTTCCTGGCTGGGTGGTCTGTAGACTACCACGATACCTGCCTTATTAGGGTTTCCACTGATTTTTACCCATAGACACTAAACCTTATCATCAGCATCACTAGGCTCAAGAGAGTCAAAACACTCTCTAACATAGAGGACTACCCCACTGCCTCTCCTTCCTTGCCTATCCCACCTGAAGAGTTTATAACCAACCATGGCAGCACTCCAGTGAGTCATCCCACCACATTTCTGTGGTGGCAATTATGTCATACTTTTCTTGCCATACAATGGCTTCTAGTTCCTCTTGTTTGTTGCCCATGGTGTGTGCATTGGTGTAGATGCACTTCAGTTTCGCTATATATCTCTCTGCACTCTGAATTCCTGAGTGACTGCTCTCTGTAGTTTCTAACCCACCTATAACATTTGCACCTTTGCTGCAGATTGAAGTGTTATCCCCCCCTTCCTCTGAGGTGGTAGACCAAAGGACCTCACTAGCACACCATCCCTCAGACCCTGGGATGCTATGAGGCTTTTTTCTATGAAGTCTAGTTTTATCCTGCCCCCTCCTTCATATCTAATTTAAAGCTCTAATGATGAGCCCTGCTAGTTTCTTCGTAAGCAGGGCTCATCAGTCTTTTTTCTTTTGAACTTGTCATGCTTTCAAACATGATTCAACAGAGTCAGTACAATGACTAGGGAACTCTGGGAAGACCCCAATGGCTCTGGCTGGTAGTAGGGAAAAGCCTTGTGCTTTGGCTGCGTATTAAAGAATGACTTCTCCTGCTCTATGCATTTTACCTGCAAGTGGCTGAAGCAGCCAGCATGATTTCCCAGACCTCTGGAGTGACTGCAAGACAGTAAGGTTATTTTTCAGCTTCCTTAGCAGTCTCTTAACCAGGACAATTATCCATTTGCCCATGCAAAGAATCAGACTTACTCTGTAATCTGCCTGTGATATGAACAATCTCTCTTGGCATGACAAAATATTTAAAATATGGAGCTAGTACTTAATATCTGAGCAGTGCTTTCCTGACATTAAGGGACTAATCATATTGTTAAAGGTAAGCATATAACCTTCAATATCCTGCAAAATAACTTAAAAATAAAATTGAAAGAGATTTTATCAGTACAAAATATGACTAAATACATGCAAATACTAAAAATGTACCCGGACCAATATACTGTTTTTGAATAAATTTCAGGTGTGCTTAAGAGGGTGGATGGAAATTAAACAGGAAAACACATCAGTATTTACAAACCAGAAAAGTTTGTATTTCTGTAATTTGAAGCAGAAGGGCAGATCAGCATAAACAGTATTCAGGAGAGGTGTTTGAATTATTCATTTTAAACACACAGATCAACTTCTCATCCATTTGAGAGCAACTCATGTAACAAGTTTGCAACTTCCAAGCATTATTTATTCCATGCTTGCAACTCCCACTTATAATTCTTTTGGATATATGAAATAGGGGAAATAGAGTTACATTACAAAGGGAAGACTATTACATATATTTAAAACTATGCACCCTTTTATTAATAAAGGAGTAAATATTGTTTCATGTAATTTTAAACTATGAGGTTCTGATATTTGTGAACATTAAATGGTGAACAACTCTACCCTGAAAATGATTTTTCTGTAGAATGTAACTTTATTCCCTTTGGCATACGAGGCTGCCACACATTAATCTGAGAAAAGGACTGCATTTTTTATATTGTTGCCATTTAGCACTATTTTTATTGCAAAAAAAAATACATTTTTGAAATTTAATCTACAGATAGGTGTCATGGTTTAACCCGAGCTAGCAACTAAGCATCACAGAGCCACTAGCTTACCTATTCCTGGTTGAGATGGGGGAGAGAATAGGAAGAGTAAAAGTGAGACATGTTATAGGTTGAGGGGAAGACAGTTTAATAGAGAAAGAAAAGGCCACATGCAGAAGCAAAGCAAAACAAGGAACTGATTCACTACTTCCATCGGCAAGTAGGTACTCAGGCATCTCCAGGACAGCTGGGGTCTGTCATGTGTAATGGTTAATTGGGAAGACAAATGCCATCACTCCAAACATTCCCCCTTCCTTCTTCTTACTCCAGTCTTATATGCTGAGCATAATGTGACATGGTATGGAATATCCCTTTGGTCACTTGGGGTCAATTGTCCCATCTGTGTCCCCTCCCAACTTCATGTGCACCCTCAGCCTACTTGCTGGGGTGAGGAGGCGTGAGAAGCAGAAAAGGACCTTAAATCTGTATAAGCAATGCTCAGCAACAAGAAAAACATCCCTGTATGATCAACGTTTCCAGCACAAATGCAAAACATAGCCCCACACTAGGTACTGTGAAAAAAAATTAAGTCTATCCCAGACAAAACCAGCACAATAGGATATGTAATTTATTGCATGAAGCAAATTGATCTCTGTACTTCCAAAAATTACTCATTGCATAAGTATTCAACATGATTTGATTCGATTCCAAAATAAGAAAGAAAAATCATTGTAATCTTTCCCTCCCTCCTTTCCTATTGTCCCACTCAAAAGACAATTTACAGCCTAGTCCTAATTATTTCAGTCACTTAATTCTCCATAGGAATTAAATAGTACAACGGAAAAGGAAGTTTAGAAGCAAAGTTATTTCTTTGAATTTGACAGATATCTATGCCACTTTAAGTTGACTTTCCTAAGTCTTATGCCAGCTGCCATTAGGAAACGAATGAAGGGAACAGGCCAAGCACTTAGCATAACTTAAAAAGCTAAATAAAATTGCAAGTGAAAAGGAAATTGAACTGCTATAAACCACATATTAAGGAAATGTACTTTGGCAGCCCCAAAGTACAACCTTCCCCCAAGTTCATTCTCAGAAATCAACAACAGAAACTACAAACAAACAAAATTAAGGAAAACCACGCCCCACAACTTCCCAGAGATGGCAGGTTTGTCATTGTACTGAAATGTACCCTTTCCACAAACTGCAGACTACACAGAATAAGAAGCCCTTAAAATCACAGCACCATAATATCTATGCAGTTTTACAACTATAAATAACCTTAGCAATACAGTTTGTTTCATTCAGTGTCGTAGCAATGTAATCAGTAAATAGAAGAAAACTTACACAGATTTATTCAGACAATGGAGAAAAAAGACAATCCAGCTCTGATTGTCTAGTAAGGAATTTTCAGAAATATATGATGAGACTTCAAGTGTTTTTTTTATGCTATGTTATGTAACAGAATTATTATGCAGGAAAAACTAAGGGAAGAACAAAAATAATGTTTCCTGATATAGATATATTTTAAAGATGAATAAACTTTGAAAGATTAATTAAGAGTAAAGGCATATTTATCAAGGTCGTTAAATATTCTTTTGTAGTTAGTGTATTATATGTATGTACAAATAATGAAGAAATTAACAAACCCCCCTCATTAAGTTGCAATCTTAGAGCAAGCAGAAAATCTCCCGTATTATTCCATCTGCTTTTGAGCTTTCACACAGAAATTAAGAGACTTAGTCATCTTTGTAGACTCTTTCCAAGATGGCCCACCAAGAAATGTCTCTATATTACCACACTCTCTCCTTGACATTTGCAAGTTAAGACAATTATCCTTGAGTTTCTTAATCTAAAGAAAGTTAAGTTACAATATATTTATCCTTGGTATTTTTTACCACATTCAGTACTGGAATTTTATTTGCTTTTCCTAAATAACCCTATTTGTAATCCTGTCTGGAGTATTTTTTTTCCCCAAGAATGATGACAGCTTGGTAGGGTGAGGAGTTGGCATGACAGAAACTGAACATTAGCCTCAATAATTATCATTGAAAGGTGTTACTTCAATGACAACTTTCCACTTTTAAGGAGGGCAAATTAGATCTGTGACCAGTTGTTGCATTTTGAAACATGCCCCTTGAATTTTCACTTATATTTGGATGCTGGAGCATGTGAAGTCAAACAACCTTAGTTCTACCAAAGAAGACAGCAAAAATTCCAAAAAGTCTTGGTAAAGTGCAACATGGGTGGAGGTTTTCAACTTGATTGAAAATAAAAAATTATTATTTTCTTGGTAAAATCATATTTATTTTTACTTCTCATATAGAACTAACAGTAGGACAGCGCCCCATGGAACACCTCTGTACATTCTTATTTTCTGCTTTACTCAGAGGGAAACACTTTCTGGATACTTCATTTTAGCTCATGTTAAATTCCTTAAATAATTAGGACCAGTGTCATCAATTTCCACTCTTTATTCTATTTACAACACTACAATCAAAACACTCTGATATTTTCACCAGAGTGTAGAATTACAACATGAACCCTTTGCTTATTTTCATAGTCTGCTTTTGAAAAGGAGGTAGTATGTAGGCCAAAAGATATTCTTATCTTCCTTCTCTGGGGTTTACAGTACTCATAATAGTGAGTTACAAGATTATATGTGAACACACATTGCAGGAAGTTCTGAGAATATTTTTGAAAAACTGTACACATGAGATGTTCTTTTAATACATTAATATTAGGATTCTCAGACAGAAATATATGTTCATATTTTACGTATTCCCATTTGGGAGAGGAATATGCATAACTAATGCAAATAAATAAAAGAGGGCAAATTACACCTGTATATGCATTCTTTTAATTGTGAATTTTTGTTAGCAATATATAACATATTATTGTGTGTCTAAAAGCATACATTGATAATAATAAATCTGAATAAAAGTCAAGAGGTGAAGAAGAGTTTTTCATAATAACTTACCACAGGAATTTTGCTCCTAAGTTGCTTTGACACAGATTCTCATGAGCATTTAGGTAGGTAAGGTTGCACTGAATTAAATTACTTCCATTTTAGTTGAAGTCTGATATTTTAGAGGCTTTTGAAAATACTGAGAAAAATCACTTCCACCTGTACTGTTTATTTGAATTGACAGTAAATCTGATATGCTTACATCTCATGCTTTTACCCATTTTGAAGCTGGCTCTATTGGTAATGTTATGCATAAAAAAAACCCACCAAACAAAAAAACCAACAAAAAACAAAACACCCCATTGTTCTCTCTCTCTGTATATATAGATAAAATGACTTAGATTTTGTATGGATGCTCCAGTAAAGGATACGGATTCATTAATTAAAGAAAAAATATGCTGGTTAGGAAATTTTCTATACCTTTTCATATCCATTTTCTTCAAGCTGAACTATTCTCAATCAAAAGTGAAGACATCTCACCTGAAAATGTTGAGTACATCATGATTTTGCAGTGGTATTCTAGCAACAATATGGACAGCCTGTGAAAAGGAGTGGGAAGGCGAAAAATGGAGTTGGATGTATACACTTTTTTTCCTGCCCCTTATTACTGTTAATTTAACTGGTTAATTGAAATAAAGTTCCTAAAGCAGAAAGACACTGGAGTTGGGTGTCTAATTTCTTTAGGCTGCTTGTAGAAGTCCACCTTAATTTTTCCATCACTGGTCAGAATTGTTAGATAAAAGAAAAATATAAGATCACCAACCTTAGTGGCTTTGCCATTTATAAAGAGCCTTTCTTTTCTTTTGAATACTAACTTTATTAGGGCAGTTTCTACCAATTTCTTGCTTCTTCTTACTAATGGATGTAGATCTTATTTCTGTGGGGGGAAAAAAACATGATAAATGGCTCTGGCTAAGGGCATTGGACTCTGGTCCTTAGCAGATTTTGGTCTGTTGCCCAGGACTGGAAATTGATTACCTGAGCAGTGTGGAAAACATTCCCAATTAATACAATGCATAAAGTTTCACAGCAGCAATAAGATCCACTGCAAATTCACTAATCAACTTCAGAAACATTTTGTTACTGTGAGAGAAGTAACTATTTCCATCCTCATTTTCTGTTAACATATTTGGGTTTTGTATAAAAAATATTAGCAACTTAAAATCTTCTGAAAAAAAGTCAGAAACACAGGATGAGTATGCATTGATTTCCTGGATATAGAAGCTCTGAGGATGTTTTCCTCCAAGGGGGAAAAAAACAAAAGCTGGAAAATTCTGTTATTTCATTGCTTAGGAAATGTGAATCACACTGGGAAATCTGGACAAATAATTTTAAAAACAAACAAACCAACCTGTTTGTATTTGGGTTAATGCCTTCGTGGGTCTCAGAAAACTGATACCATGTCTAGGCACCACTACATTTCAGGAGGTACTTCTTCCCAAATACTTGTCTGTGATTAAATTTTAGGTATCACCGATGCCAAGGGTTGCTGTTCATGTCATGTCATACTGTCATCTCCAGGTTGCCTCATCTGCTGAAAATCCTTATTGATTCCAGTGGGATTCCTGGAAGGATAGCCTACTAGCACAGTAGTGCGATTTCTGCCTCGTCATTTATGTTATGCAGAAGATAGACAAATCCAGATTATTCCTAGTTCAATTTGATGTTTTCTTTTACACCTCTGTTTCTGGACTACATGACTTTAGATAAAGATTAGCTGTTCTTCTTTAATATTGAGAAAGAAAAATTATCATACTTGAGTTGTTATGGAAATATGAGCTTCATAAATGATTGAAAGATTAGTAGTTTAGTTACTGCATCGACTATCTGCAATCTTCTTTTTTATTTTTTTCATTTTTAACTTTTGATAATGAAGCATACTAAGAAAGTTGGGCAGTTCTGCTCTGTGTGTAAACTAAGAATACTACTAGTAATATTTTAATTGTGTATTTCATTGCAGCAAAGAGCTTCTAAAACAATTAACACATGCTCAAAAGTCTTTATCCCAATATATATTTTATTGCATTTTTACACTGAGAAACAAAATTGATTCTGGACTTCATCCAGTCTAATTTTCCAGTAAGTAGCAAACATTATGGTATTTGAGCTCCAGTGAAAAGTGTCTGAAAAGGAAGCAATGCAAGTCATCACTAAGAAGAGCATTGCCAATGCTCTTCATGTGTTCCAAGAGATAAGACGTTACTGTTCTGCTGTCTTTTTTATAGTGTTGTTAGATTTTAGAGCAAGAGAATGCTTATTTTTTAACATTTTCTTTTTCTGAAAAACTTAGAGGAAGCTAAAATCTGTACAGATATTCTTGTGTTTATAAGATTCAACTTCACTGAACAGTACAAATAAGCTCCTATATATATGATTTCTATCCGTGCTGGTACCTACTAGTGTAGTAACTAGCCCATTACTTTATAACTAAAAGATTTTTTTTAAAATGAATCCTTTCCTAACATGAACAAACTACTCAAAACCAAGGCATATTTGGGGAGGAGGGAGTTGGTTTTCTAGTGTTAAACTTAATTAAACAATAATTTTTCATGATAGTTAATGCAAAAGATAGCATATAAACTTCAGTCTTTTCTATTAGAAAAGTTATGTTCAATGTTTGTAACTGACAAGGTGCTTTTTTGATGGTTTTTGATGTCTGTGCAAGGGTATCTTCCTACACAAAACAACAAGGAACAACTACAGTAGACTATAATAACCATCTCATAATATGCTGTTGTATTTTACAGTTAAGTAGTTCTATGATGTGAACAAGATTTTTCTGGTTTTGACATCTAATTTCCATTAAATATAACTGTGGATTTAAACACCTATGTGTATACAGTTCAGATAATCATGCCAATGTTATGCACTTTTCTGTACGCTACACACATTTTTAGTTTCTTAAGTTTCAAAGTAATTTCTCCTATGCTAAATTTAAGCACAAACAGAAGTTTTAGTATGTCTGAGCCCCAAGTAAGCTATCTGCTTTTCAAATGTTCTGAGAAATCTTTGGGTTAATTTAAAGAAGATGTAGGTAGGATGCACTTTGAGAAATACTTAGGATCATCATTCTTGTAACCCACTAGTTCTCCAAACAGATCACACTAGAATATAAACTGTAATTATTTTTTAAAAATATTTTAGTGGTTTTTTTGTTTGTTTGTTTTTTTGTTTTGTTTTTTTTTTTTGTGGGGAAGGAGGTGGTATAAAACCAGGTTACAAGAGGCTTCATCAACAATGAAAGTGGAATGAGTAGGTCTGAAAAGATGCTCACACAAGCCCACTGCACTATTTAGCAGGAATGTGAGTGTTATTCAATAGCAAATGAGGTGTGCAGTGAGGTGAATGTTGTTGTTTCTGATTTATTGGATTTGCATATTCCAAGGCTAACAGCAGCTGCAGAAAGATAAATGATTTTTGAGGTAGCAATACTATGAATCATTCACAGGAAGCAGTATGCTTCAACTGGCTGCCTTTTGGCATGCAAGTTCAAGGTCCCAACTTTACACTCAGGGTGCTATTGTTCTGCTACCATTCCTTTACATGGTAACAGCAGGATACTGGGTAGCTGGTGCTCTCCAAGTTAAATGTTTGTTGACTCCTGTTCATAAGGAAAGGAAGAAATTATTGGTGGATTTCCCACGCTTACATTGTCTGAAAAATAAAATGTGTTCAATTTGTTAACTATGTGAAGATATCATATGTGGTGTGTTTGGCCATTTTGACTTCCGTATTTTGAGCAGTAACAGAATTCTGAGTGTTAATGCTGTTCTGAATTGGATTGTGAATAGATAAGGTGTCAAAAAGTCATTTCTTTAATTACTGACACCTAGGTAAATTTAAAATTTTATTCTGTAAAAAATAATGTCTAAACATGAATTACCCTTAAAACCTAATCTCAATCAGTAATATACAAAAATTTATTTTATCATTCTGTAATGTTTTCAAACAAATCACAGAATTACAGAATCACAGAATAACCAGGTTGGAAGAGACCCACTGGATCGTTGAGTCCAACCATTCCTATCAAACACTAAACCATGCCTCTCAGTGCCTCGTCCACCCATGCCTTAAACACCTTTGCATTGTGGAAGTTAGGCTGCACATGTACATCATTTTCTGTCTGTAGGTGTGGTGGACGAAGGTCTATCACCCACAAGTTGATCCTGCAAGGTTTCTGTCGCATCCGCTCAAAGACTGATGCTTTATGGGTTTTACTGGATGAGCTACTTCTGTGATCAGTTTATAATCTATTTCAAACAAAATGTGCAAGGTTAGCAAAGACCACCTGAGACTGTTTAAATTAGCTTGGCTTGTTTTGTCCAGAATGGAATAATCAGTTGAAAATACTTCAAAGGATGGTAATTTTTGAGAAACAGGTAGTTATAAACAACTAAGAAAGGGGCAGGGATGATAGCCACTTATCTAACACTGGTTCACCTGGAAGGTGACATGCATCTTCAGCTTCAGGTTATGCAGAATTACTTGTTGTTCTGTTACTAAGGTTCTTGATTTCTCTGTCTTTGAGAGTTTTAGAAACAGAGAGATGAATTCAGCAAAGACAAATGATCAGAGTATGCTCTGAAATTTCATTAAATTGAAGATATGAAAGGTATTTGAGCCTATATCCCAAGTAGACACAGGAGAAAACTTATGGGGAACAGCTCCAGTCAAAACTAGATGAGTAATTATTTCATGTAGGATATTAGGAGAAAATGAAATGCTTGTGTGGAATTTAATAAGGATTTGACATCAAAGAATGTTCTTTCTCAGAATGCGGAAACTTTATGAATAAGGTGAGAACTGGTAAAAGTCCAGTTGAGATAAATATTATAAACTAAATCTAACAACCAAAGTTACAGTAAAAAAGGGGCAAGGAGAGGCAGTTCCAGATAGTGCTCAAAACTGAATGAATGCTCCTTAAAACTTAGCACAAATAATGATGTCGAACACAAGGGCAAATGTGTAGTGATGGATGGGAAGGATGAATCTGCAATTTGGAAAACCTGTGAAAGCAGAACTCAGATACTTAAGATTTCTGAAACCAGGATAAATGGTATAAACAGCATCTAGTATTTTGGAAGAACTCTGGTACATGAAATCTAGTTTACAAACCTTTTAGACCAGTAATACACAAAGCGGAGCTGGAGTATGCTGTGTTCCTGTTTAAGAAAGAGTTGGGAAATATGGGTGGAAACAATAAAATACATGCAGGAGAAGAAGAATTAAAGGAAAAAAAACAATGTATTTCAATAACTTTCCTAAGGCTATTAAATACAGATACCTCCCAAGCATCAGAGAATTCCTGACTCACAGATCTTGAGAGGTTAGTGTAACGACCTACAGAAGTATCACTTTTCTCATGTCCTAATTTTGTACTTTTTCCCAAATAGATGCTTTTGACAGCTATCAGTGAGATTATCATGGGCTAGATAGGCTTTTGATCAGATTCTCCACAAGTAAACTTTTGTTTTGTTTGAAAATAAGGAAAAATCTTTATAAAAGACACATTGGAACAGATTAATCACCAGTTTCTCCCTGATGAGATAGCAGATTTCCTGATTACAACATCAAATTCACCTGGATTTTGTAGCTCTTTTAATATTATAAACTAAATGGTGATGTTAAGGAAAATGCAAAGAGGAAACATCCATGGACAAGATTAAGATCGTCTTACAGAGGAGCATTTTATGCATGGACAGAAGACTTCATCAAGGATGGTTCGGGAAGTTATATTTATTTAATATGTCCACTGACAAGTTTGACACATACATAGGAGTAGGCCAGTGAAATCTGATGACAGTAAAGTAGGAAGCTTTATCACTGCAGAGGAAGATTGGAAGATTCTACAAACAGTATGACCCTGAGAACTGGAGTCACAGTTCTGGAATGAAATGTAATAAGGCAGAAAGCAAGGTTGTTGACTTGAGAGCTAATAAGAATTTATACTCTGAATTGGGAGTTCATCAGTTGGAAATGACAGGCTGAAGATTAGGGTGCAACCATCAATCAGTAGTATCTGCAGAGGGCAGCTGTGCTTTTTGGAGGCCCTTGATCAGGGAGAATAATTCCACTATAAACAGGGATATATTAGGGTCATCATGCATGTCATTATTAAAGCATTGCCTGGAAACACAATGCTCAGTTCTCACCACCCATCCTGGAAAGATATGAGCACAAAATTAAGCAGGCATGCAAGAAATGTCCAGAAATAATCTGGGAAATAGAGTAATTATATCATGAGAGAAAAAAAAAATTCCCTTTCCATTAGTGATGTTAAAATCTTAGTTAGTGTAAGGTAGAACACAATCTCTTATTAAGAAAATTTTAGAGTTTGGTTGCTTGCGATGTCAAGAGCCTCAAGTCAGTTGCTCAAAGAGTTTGATCCTCAGTTGTATTTTTATGTCAGCAGATCTATTGTGGCTGGAGTAGACAAACATTTGAAATGTGATCAGAATGGAACAAATTTACCTCTCTGGAAACTTCAAATTCTTTCATAGCACCTCCCTAAAACTTTTCTGCTAATATCTGCTATTTCTTGTCTTAAATTACTTAAATTGAACTTTCCTTCCAATTTTCTTGAAAACATAGATAAACTCTCACCGAGTCCTGAGCAGAAAATTGACAGGAAAGAAATGAGTGGCCCATCTCCACTTATTTACAGTGAAAGAAGGCTGGAAAGCGAGCAGCAAACTTGCACCAGCCATGTATTTTTTGTTCACACTTTCATACTACAGTAAGTTACAAGGGAAGATCATGCAGCCCTGCCCCCTATAAGAGCTGGGAAACGAAGCAGATATGGTCCTGAGAACTCATCAAATATTTTAACAGGATAAGAAAATTAACAAAAATCTTGCACATAAGCATAAACAGGAGAAATGCGCATAAACATATTGAACAAATTATTTCCTAGAAACAGGTCCTGCTCATATAAAGTATCTTTTAACTGAGGAATAGGTACTATACACGACCAGTGATTTCCCTACTAAATTCTCTTTATATCTCAAGCTCCAAAGGTTACATAATTAAAAAGGGGCAGACCCAGCTGAAACACAACATTAATGTTCATAGTATTTTAATAGACTATAAATCTGTTTTGTTGTATGAATCACATCTTTAAGCGAGGACTTTTATTATTGTTTGTTCCAAGGTGCTAATAAGAATGACAGTATTGCTACCTATTGATGAGACTTTACCAAAGTAATTCAGTACAGAATCATTAGTGAATAGTTGTAAATTCAGAAGCATTCTGTGTTGCCTCTCTTGCTTGTTAAAGATAAACATAAATGTGAGACGGAAAACATTTGATTCAAAGATGATAGCTTATGGCTACTACCAGAGCTTTACAACAATTGACTGACTGATATTGACTGAAGCCCTTTCTCAAAGTAAAGGTGCAAGTTTTTTTGACTTGGTCACAAAGGCTGTTTATTTCCACAAGTGGTTTCTTCTCTGGAACAGTACTGCCTTTGAAGCTCTCCTATACCATTGGATAGGGGATCCAGCATTACGTTAAAGCATTACGTTATCTAAATCTTTCAGGAAAGTTTTAGGCATATTAAAAAGTTGAATGAATGTTTTTTACATTTTCCATTATTGTTTAGGTTCCTAAATTTGTGTTGAAAGCAGGAAAAGAAGACATACATATGAACTGGGTTTTTTAGTCCATTTGACTCAAGAAGCCATATCATACTTTTGAAAGTAACTTATATATCTATGTTTATTTAAAAATTGCAGACTGAAGACAGGTTTATAGACAAAGAGTGTGGGAGGTGAAGGTATCTTTTTCTTTTAATTCCAAATAAATTAAAGGTACTTCTAGGAGGAGAGGATTCCAGGCTTTGTTTCCAGTTGCATACTTAACAGTATTTCTCGGCTTTCACTACTGAAGTATTAATGTATAAGACATTTGAAGACCAGGCACCAGAGCTTAGGTCTGTCCCTGTTTCATCTAAACAATTTAGACATAAACAGATCTCCTATACTCTTCTTTGTATGTTATAATTTAAAGGTTATAGCTGAAATTATTTGCCAATGGAAACTGCAGTATAGACAGTGGTGGAGCTGTACAAGAAGTCTCTACTCCTAACTTGGAAATGTGGGCAAAGTAAAGTGTCTATGGTCACTGTCATGGTTTAGCCCCACCTGGCCAAATCTGGCAGCTAAAACTGTGCAGTTGAGCCTCCAAAATCCCTTTACCTCACACAACCTGCAGGGAAAGGGGAGGAGGAAATGAGAGGAAAAGTTTTAGGGGTTGGAAACTAAAACCACAGTTTTAATGAAATGATATAATAATAATAAAAATAATTAGAAGGTAATAAAATATATACAAATTTATGAGATCGCACCCCCAGCCCACCCCTTGATGACAATACACCACCAAACATACTGCAGAGAAAGACACTAAGGAGTGGGTCAATGACTAGAAGGGGAGTGGACTCAAGGACTGGATTCAGAAACACACAGATCTGGGATCAGGAACTACCGTGCAGATGAGGTGCTCACTGGACACTGGACATTGCAGATGAGAATGAGATCTTCATAATCTCTCAAGTTTAAACCGAGAATGAAGTATATGGGATGGGATGGAATACTCTGCTGGTCAGTTTAGGGTCACATGCCCTATCCATCCCTCATCATATGTGCAGGTCCTTTTCTGCTAGCTTCAAGATGGACTTGGTTAAGTATAAGCACTGGCCTTTTTGCATAACAATGCCCTGTGTTATCATTTTAGAGAAGAACATTTTCTCAGAGAATCACCAGGTTGGAAAAGACCTCCCAGAACATCGAGTCCAACCATTCCTATCAACCATTAAACCATGACCCTCTGCACCTCATCCACCTGTCTTTTAAATACCTTCTGGGATGGTGACTCAAACACCTCCGTGGGCAGCCTGTTCCGGTGCCCAATGACCCTTTCCGTGAAAAATTTTTCCTGATATCCAGTCTGACCCTGCCTTGGTGCAGCTTGAGGCCATTCCTCCTTTTCCTGTTCCCTGTCACTTGGGAGAAGAGGCCAGCTCCCTCCTCTCTACAACCTCCTTTCAGGTAGTTGCAGAGAGCAATAAGGTCTACCCTCAGCCTTCTCTTCTCTAGACTAAACAACCCCAGATTCCTCAGCTGCTCCTCGTAAGACTTGTTCTCCAGCCCCTTCACCAGCTTCGTTGCTCTTCTCTGGACATGTTCCAGAGTCTCAACATCCTTCTTGTAGTGAGGGGCCCAGAACTAAACACAGTATTCAAGGTGTGGTCTCATCATTGCAGAATACAGGGAGAGAATAACCTCCCTGGACCTGCTGGTCAAGCCATTTCGGGTACAAGCCAAGACGCCATTGGCCTTCTTGGCCACCTGGGCACACTGCTGGCTCATGTTCAGTCGGCTGTCAACCAACACCCCCAGGTCCTTCTCCTCCAGATGACTTCCTAGACACTATTCCCCTAGTTTGTAGCACTGCATAGGGTGGTGTTTCCTCAAAGACACAATCTCAAAGACATGTAGTTAGTTTTCAGAGAATTAAGCTACTTACAACAACTAAGTTAGTCACAAAACTGACTCTTAATTTACTTCAAACTACAACAGTCACATAAATGCATTTAAAAATACGATATACAGAAGGGCCTAGCTGTTTGAAAGCTTATAGAGGTGACATTCAAAGGCATTTTAGTGTATTGAAAATGTTAAATCCTAGTTTTAAAGTATCAGTAGAGTTTGAGCCTCTAGGGATCTCAGCTTTGCTGCTGTTGTTAAGTTTGACAGCAAGCTAGCAATACAACCAGAGAAGACTCCAGATCTAGGAAGTTAGATCAGTCTTTCTTTGACCTCTTGGAAACTACAGACAAAAGACCTTATTCTTTTCCTATTGAAATCAATGCTTTTATTGGTTTTTTTTTTTTGATTGTGCCCAGAGGTGCTAATTAGTGCTTATTGGGATAATGATTTTGATATGAACACAAAAGCATCTTTTGTGTGCTTTGCTATATTGATGGATATGAAAAGCAAGGAGAGTGTAATAGGGATAAACCTCAAATAGTGCCACTAAAAATGAGTCTTTTAATTTTATTTTGTCTTCTGACTTGTGACAACTGCATTCTGAACTTTCACTGTGCTAGCAAAGGGCCACAGTATAGATATCCTTTCTAAAGACAGCTGCAATATCTTCTCTCCTGAGAAGTGATGACAAAGAACATTATGCCACATGAATTTAACAGTTAATCATAAATAACTTTATGTTCCTTAATTACAGCAAGAACCTTCAACAACTCTAGTATCATGTCCGAGCTGTCAACTGACATTCTATTTTTAACAATAGGTTGTAGAAAATGTGGCAATACAGAAACATCTTCAGTTTGGATTTTAGTATCAGTACATTTCAGTGCCTAGTCAGATTGCAGCCTCATTTCAGCTTCATGAGAGCCTGTTCTGCTCCTCAATGTCTTTTAGCCCTTTTATTGTCCAGGTTACACTGTTATAAAATAAATAAAATAGGAAGGGAGGAGGGAAATTAAGATTATGTGCCCATTTAACCTCAAATAATGATTAATACTGCCATGACATAAGGTAGTATATAGGCTTCTAATGAAAACTGGGAGACTCAAATGGATCTTCTCTTAGTCCTGTATAACACAGAAAGCATCATGACAACCTGAAGCAGCATGAAGTCCATATTTGACACAGTAAGAAGATAATGAAATACCAAGTGAAGAATTTTCTTCTTCAAATGCCATTAGGGATAAAGTATGAAGAGGGCAAGTGGAGAATAAGGGAGAAACTAACCTGATCGCCTTCTATGACAAGGTGACCCACTTACTGGATGAGGGAAAGGCTGTGGATGTATCTTCCTGGACTTCAGTAAAGCCTTTGACACAGTTTCTCACAGCATTCTGCTTCGGAAACTGTCAGCCTCTGTCCTGGACAGGCGCACACTCTCCTGGGTGGAAAACTGGTTGGATTCCTGGGCCCAGAGAGTGGTGGGAAGTGGTGTTTAATCCAGCTGGAGACCAGTGACAAGTGGAGTTGCCCAGGGCTCAGTGCTGGGTCCAGCCTATTCAGTGTCATTATCAATGACCTGGATGAAGGCATCGAGTGCACCCTTAGCAAGTTTGCGGATGACACTAAGCTGGGTGGAAGTGTGGATCTGCCGGAGGGTTGGGAGGCTCTGCAAAGGGATCTGAACAGGCTGGACTGCTGGGCAGAGTCCAATGGCAGGAGGTATAACACCGCCAAATGCTGGGTCCTGCACTTGGGGCACAACAATCCTATGCAGCTACAGACTAGGAGAAGCCTGGCTGGAAAGCTGCCAGGAGGAGAGGGACCTGGGGGTGACAGCCGACTGAACATGAGCCAGCAGTGTGCCCAGGTGGCCAAGAAGGCCAATGGCATCTTGGCTTGTATGGTCTGTAAGTTCAGGGAAGTTATCCTCCCCCTGTACTTGGCACTGGAGAGACCGCACTTCAAATCCCGTGTTCAGTTCTGGGCCCCTCATTACAAGTAGGATGTTGGGGCTCTGGAGTGAGTCCAGAGAAGAGCAATGAAGCTGGTAAAGGGACTGGAGAATAAGTCTTACGAGGAACAGTTGAGGGAACTGGGTTTGTTTAGTCCTGAGAAGAGGAGGCTGAGGGTAGACCTTATTGGTCTCTGGAACTACCTGAAATGAGGCTGTAGAGAGGAGGGCACTGGCCTCTTCTCCCAGATGACAGGGAACAAGACAAGAGGGAATGGCCTCAAGCTCCACCAGGGGAGGTTCAGACTGGATATCAGGAAGAAATTTTTCACGGAAAGGGTCATTGGGCACTGGAACAGGCTGCCCAGGGAGGTGGTTGAGTCACCATCCCAGAAGGTATTTGAAAGACAGGTGGATGAGGTGCTGAGGGTCATGGTTTAATGGTTGATAGGAATGGTTGGACTCAATGTTCTGGGAAGTCTTTTCCAACCTGGTAATCCTATATTTCTATGATTCTATGAAACAAAGTCATGTTAGGGTTTCTACCTGGGGAGCACTGAGAGTACCAATAGAAATTGTCTGAGATGAAGCAAGAGAGTCTGCATTAATTCCTGTCACTGCTCAGGGACTGTGTAGGGTGTGGAGCACATGGGGTAGCCCCACTGAGACAATGACTTTCAATATGCCTATAGGGAGCTGAAATTAAAGTATCTGTTCTCTATTTGCACAGTGGAAAAAAAAATGGGTATTGTTTAATTTACTGTCAGCTTTCACAGTTGTAGTTTTAACAGTAGGGCCTCATGGTCTTGAAATGGTATGCAAGACTGCATTTGAGCCTCAGTTACATATTTGTAATCCCACTGAATTCAAGGAGCAATTTAGGACAGAGTCTAGACCAATCTGGTTTTATGAAATCTCAGTGAGAGCTCTGTGTGTAAATGGACATTTTATTCAGTAAAGTGAAATAAATGTCCAGTAAATTTCTCAGAAAGCTATTCCCTTTGAAGAGTAAAATAAACATTTATAACAGATTAAGGAAACACTGCTAGCAAGAAAAACAGCAGGTAATATCAGAGACATGACAAAGAAGATAAAACCCTCTATTTGATGTTAATATTTTTAAAACAATCTGTGCCAGCCAATGTGTCTTAATATGCTGTTGTGTTAACCACCTTGGTACTGTGTCTAGGCCTCTACTACTATTTTGCCCTCAGATATTTGCCTATATAAAAATATTACTGAACTGAATGTAATAGACTTTCACCAGAGTTAGTAAGTCTCCAGCCGTTTTAGGAATATTAAAAGCTGTAATGTTAGCCAAGCCTACAGATTTTTTCTTTACATTACAATGTTAAGACCTGTATTTGGAAGCCTTAGTTGGCATAAGATTGAAAAATATATGTTATTTTTTTTGTCTACCTTAGGAATTACATTATTTTTATGGTGTTTATGTTATTTAAAAGTTTTTTTTCAAGGGTAAGAAAAAGATCTTATTTAGTTCCTACTATTTAATCCTTTCATTATTTCAGTAATCTGAAATGTATGTAAGTATGTATGTATGTAGTACATGCATTTCAGTACTGAAATGTATGTAGAAGCAGGTTCTGGGCTTCCTCAGGTGCTCTGTAGTGGTATCTGCTTTCTTAGAGGCTTGTTCTCCCACTGAAAACCAAAGGATTAAAAAAATGCACCTTAAAAAAAAGCTGTACATTTAAATCTTCCTCAGAATCAATGCAAGAGAAAAAAAAGTCCTATCTAATTAAAGCTAATCTATGTTGCTAGAATACCAGCACTCAAATATTAATTAAGTTGTGAGGTTCAGGAACAATGTGCAACTTATCAAGTAAAACATCCATTGTAATAGTGGAGGAGCCCAGGTTGCAGAGTTTATATTGATGCTAGTGGAATGCAGGCCCCAGCTATGAAGAAAATGCTTAAATCCTTCCAGTAGAAGTCCCTAAATTAAAGGACTGATAACCTGATATGTAAAGAGTCAAGGCTGCATTTGTTTCGTAAATTTAGATCCAGAGTCTTGTCCAGAATTGTAATATTTTCATAAACACAGAACATAAATAATATTAGGAACAAATCTTTCCTGGTGTGAAAAGAAGAAAGCATACAGAGCCAGACAGATAACAGATGTAGCCTGGTGAATAATATTGCAGACACAGTAACAAAAGGAAGGCCTGTGGGCCCTGAAAAGTGACACGTTATGGTTCAATAGCAAATTCTAAGGGTATTGTCCTAACAGAGTATTCATGGACTGGAGCCTCTCAGACAGTTAAAAATACAGTGCCTACAAGGTGCTGTGAGTCAAAAAACTCTCTTGTTCTCTTATGTTGGGCATCTACATTCAAAATTTGTGTGAGATTAGCCCATCTTTCTCAATCCAGCTATACTTGCAGATTTCTGCAAGAATGATACACCTAGTTCATCCCTTTTTTCTCCCAAGTAGGAAAATCCAAGTAAAGTAGGACTCACATACCTCCCAGGCAATAAAACCTATCTCAAACCAGAACATTATTCTCTTACAACTGTTTTTCACATAAGATTTCCTAATTAATTCAGCTGAGTATACATGTGAGCTGAATTAATTAGGAATTAGTTTGTGAGTAGTCAGTGAACGCTGAACAATTCAGACTTTAATTCGCCACACATCTGATAAATAAGCACTATTGTACCTGGATCATCTCACTATTTAAAATAGTTACTTTTGGTAGCATAAATGGATTGTATGGAAAAAAGCCTGCAACAGAGTTGGAATACTGAAGACAATTTGTCAGGAATTTTGGTGTTCTTTCAGTCTGCTAATAATTTTTTTCTGAGAAGGTCTATCTAGTCTACCTTCCTTCCTTACTTTCTTTTGTAATTCACAACTGGAAGGGTTAGGAACTGTTTACAAAGAATATATCTAGGTATATTCTTCAGAAAGTCTAAATGTTCTGACAGCTTCTGTTGAATGGTCTTTTAGGCATATATTTTTTTAGTATGTTAAGTTTGGCTTCTACTAATCATTGAGCTCACTTAAATTAAGGTAAATACCTCTTTGAATTTTAAAAGTGTGTTTTGCGGAGACACTAGACACTGGCTGTGTATTTGGTTCTGTTAATAGGATTCTGACAATAAAGCAAAGAGAAAATACATCTACTGTATTTACTTTGGCACCAGTTCATAAATTCATAATCTGACATGACCATTCAGTGAAGTCCTTTGCCCATCCATAAATTAATGTAATCTTAACCTTATATAACAGATATAACAGTGGTACCAGCATTCCTGAGACAACATAATAATGATTTAGCATTTTTTTTTCAATTATTTCACAAGTCTCTGGCCAGCATAAGGAGACAATGTTTCTTTCTCACTAATAAACTAATCACAAATTTGTTTAAATCATGTTTTACATTGTTATAATGGCAAATATGGGTTTTAAGATTATTTTTATCATGCTTGACATTTAATAAAGGAGAGTACAATCAATTTTTTTTTGTAAAGAAGATTATGTGAGATAAATAAAAGTAACTTTACTTGATACATTTCTCTATAAAGTTGAAAAATTATCTTCTAAATAAAATTATGACATAGGACATTGGTGACTGCAAATAGTGATAAAAATTAGAATTCGTACTAAGATAGACATTTAAGACAGGTCTAATAAATCACTTCCTAGCACTAAATTTTTCTCTCAATTAAAAAGAGAGAGTTCAAGTTACTTGAAGGAGGTTCAAGAACATAAATTTAAGACATCTAAGTTGTGCTACAAGAAAGGTAGTTAAATGTTTGATATATTTCATTTCTAGATTATATATTTGAAGCCCTTCCATGTCTTTGTCTTGTCTTTCTGTAATAAAGCTATTTTGAATTCTAGGTCTCTCAGGGGCTCGATTTCTTTCCTTTCACTTTCCTAAGTAAAAACGCCAGTTATTTGAGCCAGATTTGCTCTGTGGAGAGTCAATGAAAAGGAACCATTTGATTCCTCAGTTCCACCTGCTGCTATGGCTGGCAGCTGGTCATATAATCCATTTCCCAAACTGATCAAGCTTAAAACTAGTTAATTTCTTTCCCCACACTATTCCTAATGAGAAGCAACTCCAATATGATACTTGTTCTGATGGCTGATATCTCTTAATTTCCATCATAAATGCTTTTATGAGTGGTTTATTCCCACTGGTCATTTTGCCAACATTATCTTTTGCACAAATATCAGGTTTGTCTTAATAAAGTTCATCCCCTGATTTTCAGTCCATAACATAAGACCTTGCATTTTACTTTCTTGAAATCCAATCTATCTTTCTGAGGACATTACTTCTCTTAATCTTTGCCATCCACTATGCTATTTCATTCTCTTTGTCCAGCTCTTCAACACATTCAGCTCTTCACAGGTAACTAAAGAACAGCTAACTAAATTTAGAAATGCATATGCTTTGCTATATATTCTTTATTATCAGAAATATCCTAACAGTAATTCATCTTCAGGAAGAAGAACATAACCTACGGGGAGGGAAGAGGAAGGGAGGGGAGGAGAGAAAATGTTTTCAACTCATCTCAAGGTAGTCTGGAACGGCTCAATCATTGAATTAAATTCAAATAGTGAGCCTTGATATAGTTTTGAAAATTGAAACAGAGTGAAACTGAAATGAAAAATAAGTGGTTTGAATCTCCTTGTTTGGCGTTTCTGCATTTTCTGTGTTCAGGGTGGCCTAGCTTATACCACTGAGTGCCCAAAGCAGTTACAGGAATAAGAATCAATTTGTAATTTAGAGCACTAAAGAAATGAATGACTGAAAGATGAGAAATGCTGAAATTCTGAGAAAGCTTTGCTAGCCATTGTGTGGGATTAGAGAATTTTAATTAAATCTATATTGGACAACACTCTTGAGACTAATTGTTATTCAGCAGTGTCAGCTAAGTCCAATTAGATTTGGAGAGAGTAAATCTCCCAACACAAAAATTCTTGACTGTATGTTTAATTCAGAGTCCAGTGATGTGAAAAGTATGATGTGGCCTAAATGAGGATTGACAGAAGACCATCAACATTAGAAAACACATAGTGTTTAAAAGCAATGATAAATGAATGAAGATTCATTTTTTTTCAGGGAAAATTATGTTCTCACTGTTCTATGCTGATTCTGTGTATTATATATTGCCAGTTATTTTTTAGATGGATGACTTTTCAGAAGGATATGTAATGCAGAGTTATCCATGTACTTGAAGAGGTTGAGGGAGTGCCTGATGATGCAAATGTTTCAGAGTTTGTAAGAGAGTTGGTTTTGAAGAGTCTAGGAGTCTAAGAACCAACTATAGTTGAAATGATAGCATAAGGAAAAATGTGGGCAGCATAGAGATGTAAAATCCTAGTGATACTGCAAAGGATTAGTTATTAAAATGTATTATAAAGATATTTTCATTGAAATACTGAAAAAAGAGTCTTGATCTGGATATAAAAATGGCTGGTTTACTGTATTCCTTGTTTGTTTAGATTTTTCGTTAGATTTCATATAGACCCTACTTCTGCCCTGAATACAGATCTTTAGAGTGAGGAATTTTTAAAGTTTTTTTTTTTTAATTCAGAGCATTCTTTTTATTACAAATTGGAACCAGATTACATCACTACGGTTAGCAACGTTCAGGTTTACCAAATATTCCAAAAGGTATGACTAAATATTACTCGTACAGAAGTTATTTCTAAGTTAATCTTTTTGCTGCTACATGCCTATTTCTCCACTAAAGATCATTGAAGGAATGAATTCTTCTTATGTGTACAGGACATTCAAAATAGTGACATTACAACAACCTTTGAAACTGACTTCTACTTCTGTAAGTGCTTGCCAATTGTCATTCTACTAATTGCTGACCATTTTGTAGTGGGAATTTACAGATTATGCTATGCCCTGATTTCTCTGCCTGTCATAATCCTGATCTTATCACCATAATGGATATTTAGCTTTTAAAACTATGAAGTAGGAAGACCCAGAAAAAATATAGAGTAGCTACAATATAGCAACTATATTTATGTGCATCTCAATTTGATCTTATACTAGAATCATGCCCCTAAGATTGTACACAAGACTAAAATGCTTTGTGTACGGAAGTGTTAATTGTTCTGACATCTAATGTAGGGAAATTTCTGATAGTAAAATTAACCATCTGCTAATGAATGTATGCAATGAAAATCCCTCTGCATTAAGATCATTCATTCCTCCAACAAAATGAGTTTTGCTGTGTCTAAAACTATGCTGAATACAGTTAAATAATTAGAATGGTAGCTGTTAAGTAGTTTCGAACTCAATCTGTAATGCTAAGCACTTTTTGGAGTTACTTTTACTGAAAACATAAAATGTTATTAAAAGCCAAGGCATGTCCATCTTTCCTGACTGATGAGAGCCATTTGAATGGAAAAAGACCTTAGTGCAGCTATTGCAGAAGGTACTGTTGTACATAGAATTATTTTGAGATTGACTGGCAGAAGAGTGACAGTATTATAGCAGAGTTTTAAAACTGAAAAATACTAGTGTTCTTTGAATTGGAAAATGTCTAATCTTTCCAAACTTTTCCAGTTTGCACTGAAGATACTCAGGACTGTGTGTGAAAGTTAAGAGAATTGTAGAGGAAGCACTCAATGTAGAAAATACTTGTGTCTTCAGGACCCTGTAAAACTTAATAGACAATGCCAAAACTTAAAGACTTTTAAAAACATCACTAGGTTTTTACGTTTATGTCAAGGCCATTGGACATATGATTAAACTTAGAAATAAAGAATGAGCATTATTAAATCTAAACCATCGTTATTATAAAAAAAATAATAAAAGGAGGGGGAATCTCAATGATGTTTCCTGTAAATATTTTAACTCCAGATGGATAAACACATTTTTTAAAAAACATTAGAAAATCATCAGTATAATATGATCACATATTCCAGTCTATCTTTTTAGACTGTATGGCCTCATCTAAACAAGAGAAGAGTATACCAACAGATTAGAGGCAGGTAAAAAAATGGTATTCTGCTTATAAAAGTTATCCTATTTCAAGCACAAAAGCAGTGATCACACAGAGTACTGTGCACATACATCATGCATGGAAGAGTTTTCTAATGCAGATGTATAATGGCTGTATCTGTTTTCTCCCATTCCTGGTTTTAGTTATACATATCTGAGGCAAATAGGGTATAAGGATTTCAAAAGCTGTAAATCTTTCACTACATCCTGCCAGTGAGGGCAGCTATGACTATGACAGCCCTCCAAAACAAGATTTAGCTATGTTATAGTATTTTTAAATTGCTATTTCTTTTTGACAATAAAGTTTTGAATCTGTGTGTTTCTTGTAGTGATGCACTTTGCTGCAAGCATACAAACTATATTTCTTAACTTACGAGGTTTGACTTCCTTTACCAAGTGTGAAACATCTTTAGCACATATTTGAAGTAGTTATCTCTGTATCTATCAGGCCAAAGAAATAAAAAAGGAGGGGGAGGGGAGTGCTTGTTTGTTGGTTTTCTTGAGGTGCTAAGCACATGCATCTTGCCTTTTCAGTTTCAAATTCTTCATCTTTTTCTCCTCCTAAAACATTCAAATGGGTTTGAAGGAGCATCAGAAGGAGCAGCATACAGAAGGGAGATAAGTGCAGAAACCAGTGGTTTTCCCAATACTCTTAACATGGATGATGGATGCTGTAAAACTCAGAAGGAATTCCCTTATCCACAATGGAGCAGCAATTACAGGAGGGGCTTCAAAATGTCCAATATTTGTGATACCTAATATTGCAAATTATTACTCTGGATACACTAATATACATTCATGTTCCAAATTAATATATAAAAACTTTAATATTATAGTTACATTTTAAAGCAAAAAATCTATCCCTGTTTCCCTGATGTCAAACTCAACTTTCTCAAGTTTCTCTGGGTCCTAAGAGTGAATGTCATATAAGAGATGGCACCTTCCTCTTCAGCTTTGTATCTGCTTTATTTTATTGTTACACATTATGTTTACTTGGTCTACCTACTTGCCCCTTGCCTTGCCTTGCCTTCCCAACAAACAACATGTCTTTAAAAAATAAAAGCAAAATTATATTTTACTACGTTACAGTTTGTCTGCTTCAGCTCTTTTTGGACCTTGCCATGTTCTTTAAGGCTTTACACTAGTTTCAATCTTTTTTTTTTATGTTGGTAACTGATCATAATGGGAAGTAAAAGAGCTTTAGCAGATATCTGGTTTGTGCCATATACATAGTGTTTTTAGGACATTTTTTATTCAGAAGGTATGGAATCACAGGTAGGAAAACCATCACCTGTACTAATTGCATTTGAACAAACCAGAGGGATTCCAGCAAAGCATTATCACATTCTATAGCCAAACCCCATAACCTATACACACACAGACAAATGTACACATTTGATTTCTTTAATGTGCTTTGAACTTTTTCATACAGTGAAAACCTCCATGGTTAGAAGCTGTCCTGATAGCATTAACATGGTAATGAAGAGTGCATGTTATTCTCAGACATGTGGTGAAGTAGAGTGATTTTTTTTTTCCCTGTACTGAACCACAGTTGGTGGGTAGAGTATAAGCATTTCTGCAGAATTTTCCAGTCTCTTTTACAGGGGACAGGACAAGAGGAAATGGTCTCAAGCTCTGCCAAGGGAGGTTTAGGCTGGACATTAGGAAAAATTTTTTCACAGAAAGAGTCATTGGGCACTGGAACAGGCTGCCCAGGGAGGTGGTTGATTCACCTTCCCTGGAGGTGTTTAAGGCACGGGTGGACAAGGGGCATGGTTTAGTGTTTGATAGGAATGGTTGGATTCCATGATTCGGTGGGTCTCTTCCAACCTGGTTATTCTATGATTCTATGAGTTCTACAATTAAACATCTATAGTTCACCAGGCATTCTACACAGAACATAGGTGCTGCATCTGAAAGCCTGAATTCCAGAAAGAAGCACGGTATTGTGATGCTAAGCAAAAGTGTCCTGTGGGAATCTAGCTCCATACAAACAGTTTTCTGGAAAAGACTTATAGAATCTAGTAAGGATTAAAAAGAATCTCATTAGTAAGACAAAGATAGAAGTTACAGGTAGCATCTTTTATTAGACTATCCAATAAAATTTTGAAAAAAGTACAGATTTCAGAAGATCTTCTGAAGGTTTAATTTTATAGCACTTTTTTAGAAAGTCGCTTAAAAGCATCCTATCTAAATATTGCTATTGGCTGGCTTAGAAATTATGCATAGAGATGTTGTCATTCTCAGACAAAATCTACAGGATTTACTCCAAACTATGACATCATAAGCAATAACTCTTGATTCAAAAAAATACAGCATCACCATTACTATTTTAATTTAATTTGACTTAATCACACTGTGAAGAAAATAAAACCACAAGCATTTTGAAAAAAGGAAACCATCTAGTGAACAGCAAAATGTGTTTCTGTTATTAAGCTTCCCTTCACATTTTCTGTGAAGTAAGCTAATGCCTAGTGAAAATTAACAGCATTAAAATACCACAGTGCAAATGACAGTGTCATTAATTGTTTTACCAATTTATTTCTATGTTTCTTTATGTATAACGGACCCATTAATGCTGAAACTTAATAATGGTGCTATTATAAAAAAAATTGCAAAGATAGTGCAATCATAAAAATAATTTTCTTTGATACTTCTATTTGTAAACACAGGAAGTCTGAGAACAAAGTTTCCTTTCATTGCTCTTTCTTGACTGCAGATGTCAGGGAAAATTACATTTTCAAACTGAGCTGCAGCAAGTTGAACAGAAGAGTCTTAGGAAGAACACTAGAACATATCCCATGCTCTGGGGGCAGCAGTGGGTCTGCACTGTCTTCTGTACGGTTGGGTAGAAAAATCAAACCCCATAAATTTATGAGAAAGAGGCAAGGATCAAGCCAAAAATAACTGGAGAAATGTGGAAAACAGATGGGAGCATGTTGTGAAGAAAATTGGGAAATTTTGAACAAATGATGAAGAGTACATAGACATTTGAAAGAATCAAGAAGATGGGATTAGAGGAGATAAGTGGGAAGGGTATGAGAGGAGCAGCATAATGCTAAAATATTAGATTACACAAGCAGTAAATCCACTGACATTTTGAATTGAGATCAATTAAGTTATTTTACATTATTCTAAAATGTCAAGATGCAACCTAGTTGATAAAGTCAATTTGCAAAAAATAATTAATGGCTGCAAGTAGTACTGTCTTTATTACGGACATATCTGCTGTGCTAATTTTTTTTTCTCATTTCAAATAGCAGACTGCTTAGTTCTTTATTTAAGTTTAGAGGTAAGAATTAACATCAGGAAAAAAAAAAATACATCACGGACACCCTGCCAGTGCTAAGGAAGAGCTTTGCCCTACAATTTTATAGAAGTTTTCCTCAGTTCATCCCTGCTTTTTTATTACACAGACAGAGTTTGAGCCTCTGTTGCACCTGATTTTAGCATTATGCATCCTGAAGGGAGATAGTGTCTGCACAATGGCAAAGCTAAGGTGTTGTCTCCATTTTCCGACACTGAAATCAAGGGCTACTACCTCTTGCTGTATTGCACCTTCAACAACATTTTATTCTGGAAATAACCCCCAAGTGTTTTTATTAATGGCTGTATCAAAAGCGTAATTGAAAGAAAACAAAACCAAAATTCTAGGTATGGCTTTTACAAACGAGATTAGCTGTATTACAGGAGAAGACAGGCAGAGATTGTACCCTTCTCAGAATAACTTTCTTCTGATCAATGGAATAAGACTAAGGTTGCATTTGTCCCATTGGATTAAAAGGAGTAATTGTAGAAATAAATCCTTTGCTTCAAATACAGAGATTTTTATTCTTGCTAAGAAAAGGACAATTTATTGTACTGTAGAATCTCTGAGGTTCTTTTGTAAAACTTTAAGAAGTCTAACGTCAGTTCTAGATAAAATACTTAGAACTAAATACTATGAATGGTTTTTGTCAAATAATTTCTGAACTTTAAAATTCAGTACTTATTTCTATCCTGTGCAACATAAACAACTGTTTGGTGGCTTAACATGCTCAGCTACATGTTCCTCTAAAATATACTAACATAAATCTCTATCTTCACTCATACCCAGGCAAACATCCATTTAAGTTGGAGACACTTCAGGCCAGCTACTTTCAAGTTAGAAAGACTAGTTTTTAAAATGCTCTCTGAACGCTGCATGAGATCTTGGATAATGCAACAACTGTAGCTTAGACCTGTCAGTAGATCTCAGCTGTATTTGTATCTATTGTCTATGTAAGATTGGAAACTAAGGAAAAATCAGTAAGGGAATCTTCAAATTTAAAGAGAGTTTCTTTGCCTTTTTGATACTTGACATGAGACTAGTAAACTAGTTGAATTATGTTCGTCTCACTGTAGCCCTAGTTCCACTGAAATAATGGTGGAAGAAGAATTTTAAATGTTAAAACAGAGAAGTTAGTATCCAAACTACATAAAAATGAAGGTAAATAAAGGTTAAATAAATAAAATGTATTGCAGGGGGCCGTTGACCACACTGACCTAATCAAATAAGCATTGTGTCTCATTCTTTCTTGTGAAAGACCACTATCCACCTAATGTAATGCCAAGGAATGTGAAGAAGATGTAATCAGGAGGGATCAATGAAAGAAAGAATATTCAAATAGTGAAATATCTACACTGGATTACATCCTAATTGGATATTACATTAGTCTAAATTTATTTTTGCTCCCATATTACCCTATTTGAGTCATTAAAGACTAATGAAACCTAATGCCAATTAGTTAAATTCTTGTTACGTTCCATCTAACGGTGATCTGTGAATTGCACTGTATAAGAAATAGTCACTGATGCATTTCCTAATTTATGAAACAATACTTTGGGGAGGGAAGAGAAATGCCTTTTCAGATTTCCTGTAATTCTTCATTTTTCAAAAATCTTGCTTCCTTATTTTCTTATGAATTTGTGATTTAGATCTCTTTGTCTCATCTGAAAGTATATTTAGTACAGTGTATTCATTTAAAAAAAGAAAAAATAAATAAGACTTTATTCATAAGGGTGAAAACTGACAAAGGGCTATTGCAAGATGTCCCCCCTTGAGAACTGTCAAGAGTCAGGACAGCATCCTGCTCTCCTTGAAGCTAGGGGTTCAGGTCCTGCACTTGCCTTTTTCTGAACATTTCTGAGTTTGTCCTTTCTTAGTTTGAATTTGCTAAACTATGTTTGACCTGCATAACTGGATTTTCTGCCAATGAAATTTCATAAAAAACAGCACCTGTCTCAACAGGGGGTGTCTAAAGGCATGAAGGAGGTGATAAAAAATATAATTTATTTTTAATATTTAATATTACAAAAACCATCCTCATTCCAAGATGCTCTGAAGGATTGTCAGTAAGTGATGGAAATCTAGTCTCCCTGTTAGGTATTACCCCCAAACAGTTCCGGCTGATCTCTCTGTCCTCTGAGGAGATGTATGTTACAATGAATACATGTTGGGTTTTCCCTCTTCAGCAATGAAAGACCCAGCCTTTATATGCTGAGAAGAAAGGATTGCTCACTCTGTGTCTTTCTGTCCTTACCTATGTAAGATAGCTAACTGCAAATAAATGTTCTTAAAAACTATGCACCTGCTAAAGCCATAATTCAAATGCCTTTCAAGGATGCAACTGGAGTTTAAACATTGCACAAACTCTGAGGACGGCTGCCTAGCATCTGTGGAGTAGAAGAAAGGTAAACTGTAAACAACAATGGCATGTTGCAGGGCACCTGCCTCAGCTACATGCAGAGAAATCTTTGAAGGCATTGTGCTGCTGTTGAAATACTTTTAATGGTAGGTATTTTTAACTCTTGTTATTGAGAAGTCATCTGTCCCACTGAGTTTCATTTCATTTTTGACACTGAGCTTCTTTAAAACTGTAAATAATGAAACCACAATATTCTTTGTGCTCCGAGAATTCTCCTCTTCAAAAAAATATTAGAAGTTCAAGAGCATAAATAAGCATTTTTCCATAAAATCTAAGCAGAAATATCTCTCTATTGAGTATTGTGTTTACATTTTTTTACAGCAGGGAGTAAATTTTCAATGCATGCCTTGAGATTTGACTGAAGATTCAACTGTCATCCTTTTTAAAAAGCATTAGATCTCATCATACCTGTACCACAAGAAAGTTAATTCTTGGGTATGACCCATGAATACCTACTCTTTCATAATTTTAACAAAGTATCTAGCATCTGTGTCATTATAGGCAATACAAAAACATTTGTAAAAAAAATTATCACCTGCATTGAAGAGTACAGCTGTGGATAAGAAAGTGAGTGCATGCTTTGCTGAAAACTGCCAGAGTTCTGCTAAAAAATGTGCAGCATGACATAGTTATTGGCATTCACATATGGAAAGTTATTTTTACTCTAATACACCAAAATAAAAACAAATTACTTATTTAAGGCTCTTCTTCCCATTGTTGCATATAAATTTGTCAATGCCAGTACATGGCAATGTTACCTGCTAATGAATACAACTTCAAATATGCAGGGCAGGAAGTTTTGTGATGGAATGCTGCTCTTAGACACCAGAAATGTAGGTTCTGCCCCCTCTCTCTCAATATTGGGAAGGTCACCCACAGCTACATTTGAAAGAGTTTTGGTCAGATTTTCCTGGCTGACTGAGGATGCTCCACTTGACTGGAGGCTGGCTGATGTTGTGCCCATCTACAAGAAGAGTTGGAGGGAGGATCCAGGAAACTACAGGCCTGTCAGTCTGACCTCAGTGCCAGGGAAAGTCATGGAACAGGTGATCTGGAGTGCTATCATACAGCACATGCAGGATAACTGGGTGATTGAACCCAGTCAACACATGTTCATGAAAGCGAGGTCCTCCCACACTAACCTGATCGCCTTCTATGACAAGGTGACTTGGCTGCTGGACGAGGGAAAGGCTGTGGATGTATCTTCCTGGACCTCAGTAAAGCCTTTGACACAGTTTCTCACAGCATTCTGCTACGGAAACTGTCACCTCTGGCCTGGACAGGCGCACACTCTCCTGGGTGGAAAACTGGTTGGATGGCCGGGCCTAGAGAGTGGTGAGAAATGGAGTTAAATCCAGCTGGAGGCCAGTGACAAGTGGGGTTCCCCAGGGCTCAGTGCTGGGTCCAGCCCTGTTCAATGTCTTTATCAATGACCTGGATGAAGGCATCGAGTGCACCTTTAGCAAGTTTGCAGACGACACTAAGCTGGGAGGAAGTGTGGATCTGCTGGAGGGTCGGGAGGCTCTGCAGAGGGATCTACACTTGTTGGACCACTGGTCAGAGACCAATGGGATCAGGTTTAACAAGGCCAAATGCCGGGTCCTTCACTTGTGGCACAACAACTCTGTGCAGCTACAGACTAGAAGAGTGGCTAGAAAGTTGCTGGGAGGAGAAGGACCTGGGGGTGTTGGTTGACAGCCGACTGAACATGAGCCAGCAGTGTGCCCAGGTGGCCAAGAAGGCCAATGGCATCTTGGCTTGTATCAGAAATGGTGTGACCAGCAGGCCCAGGGTGGTTATTCTCCCTCTGTACTTGCTACTGGTGAGACCGCTCCTTGAATACTGTGTTCAGGGCCCCTCACTACAAGAAGGATGTTGAGGCTCTGGAGTGAGTCCAGAGAAGAGCAACGAAGCTGGTGAAGGGGCTGGAGAACAGGCCTTATGAGGAGCAGCTGAGAGAGCTGGGGTTGTTTAGCCTGGAGAAGAGGAGGCTGAGGGGAGACCTCATTGCTCTCTCGAACTACCTGAAATGAGGTTGTAGAGGGGAGGGTGTTGGACTCTTCTTCCAAGTGACAGGGGACAGGACAAGAGGGAATGGCCACAAGCTCCAGTAGGGGAGATTTAGGCTGGACATTAGGAAAAAATTTTTCACAGAAGGGGTCATTGGGCACTGGCAGAGGCTGCCCAGGGAGTTGGTTTAATCACCTTCCCTGGAGGTGTTTAAAGCACAGGTGGATGAGGTTCTGAGGGGCATGGTTTAGAGTTTGATAGGAATGGTTGGACTCTATGATCCAGTGGGTCTCTTCCAACCTGGTTATTCTGTGATTCTGTGACTCACTCATATCACTCCAAGATTGGCAGTAACTCTGGGTATGTAACAAGAGGTGCCTTGAGAAGAGAAAACCAGCCACCTAAGGGAGTCTTATCCTTTCAAAGAATGATACAATTGCTAGGTTGGAAAAGACCATTGAGATTATCACTATAGGGTTATGCTTGAATTTATACAAGAACCAAACACTATATTAGTCATATTAATGCACACCCCAAGAGCCTATGTTCTGCTCATGAGTATTAAGAACTCCCACAGCTAATTAGCAACTAACAGTCATCTGTACCTCTATTTTAAGAAGAGAATGTGAGTGAAAATATATACCTACACTTGAAGTTGCATCAGTGACAAAACTTGACTTGATTTTGTGGTCATTAAATTAAATTCAAAGTGTTAGATCATCAACTCATGTGACTGAAGTTTCCTTCAAGGAATAATGAAGCACAGAGAATACTACCACAGCCATTCCCCAGTATAGAAAAGATGCTTTTGCACGTGTAGACAATGACATGTTTACTTATGCACTACATGTTTTAGAGAGTGCTTTTCCAGTCTACTTTTCTACTGAGCTCTGAGTCTTTTGCTGAGACAGTCAGTAGTAAAATTACCACCAACTTATTGTGTAGGGGTGGTGATGATGGATGTGATCTCCCCTACATTGCTCTACTCTCTACTCCCTTACAGTAGAAGAGGCAGCAAATAATAATTTGTGCCTCTGCCCCAAATTAAATGAGTTAACTATGCTTAACCCCTACTTCCCATCCCACCAAAAAAGCTTAATAAACAATGAGTGTTATTTTATATGCATATTTCATCATTTGTTTTCTGTACTTCCTCAAGTTAAAAATGCAAGCTATAACTACTTTTATAGAATACTGAAACCAGTAATGGCCAGAACAAAAAATATCAGGAAAAATCATTCAGTAGTGTTACAAGTTTTATATATTTTTCTTTCATTTTGTGATAATAAAATGTACTTTGATGGCAACATGAATTATTTTATTTTAAGTCGCTGCTGCTTTTGGTGTCTAGGTAACTACTGTGGTATATAATGGTCTCTACAGTTCTGAGTTTTTCTTGCCCTGTTTTCTCTAGCCTTTGCAGGCTGGATGTGTCTCTGGCTGGATCAAGTACAGCCTCCCATAATGCATTATGGTCTTTCTTGTTACCACCACTATATAGTCCATATTTTGATTGTCCTCTGTATCTATTGTATTATTTTAGGCACAGACTCAAAGCTCTGGATCTTCCTTGGAATTAGCAAGAGGGTATATTTTGGTATCATCAGAATAAGACCATTCTGCATTCTCCAGATATCTCACTATGTAAAATAAATGCATTTAATGCAGTCAAAGTATTTCTTTCAAGAATTATTTCATAAAATAGAACTAACAGAAGTATATAAAAGTTCACAGAAGAAAAGAAAAATGTGGAAAGTGACTCTTAATGTTCATTCAGAACAATAATAGTTTTCTGGATTGTGCTTTCTTATAAGCTATTGTCTTTTATCCCAGCTAACTGAGGCAATATATATTTTACAGAAACATCTACTGAACACACATGACCATACCATTGAGGACAATTTCTTTCCTTCTTTGCTTTACATCAGAATAAAAGATTACCCAGATGTAGGCATAATAATCAAAAACTTATACTCGTACTCTGAGGGGAAAAAAAAAAATTCTTGCTCTCCACAATTATTTATCTGATGGTTTCTAGTGGGATAGAGTTAAAATTAATACTTTCAGATTAAATAGTTTTTGAAAGATCAGTCATTTCTCATTGATGTTGATTGTAAGATTTCTACCGATTCGATAGAAGCAGAGATAATTAATGCTGAACATATTTAATCTGAGTTTTCCTTAAACTAATCTAGTGAGAAAAGCTGAGCTGACAGAAGAAAACATTATTCATTTTGTGAGAATTCCACCATAAAATAAAACTTTTATTTCAGTTTCAATAGTTTTGCTCAACAGAGAAAATTATTCATTATTTTAACAAATTTTTAATTTTAAAAGTTTAGACAACACTGTGGGAGCTCTTAATGATTGTTATTGGGAAAAAGACAAGTGAATCAGCACAAGTTGTTTTAGTGGATCTGAGTTTCAATTGCTTTAAAAAAACATTTGTAGAAAATGCAAGTTGTCAGATTCAGAAAGTAAGGCTTACCTTTCCAGAACAAGATTGTAAATCTGAGGTCTTTTGCCTAGCATGTAATTAGTTAGAAGAGAAAACAATAAACTAGTAGAACTCCAGACTCATACTCTTAGGAAAAGCAGATATACACTAACTTTCTGTAGAAAGAAAAAAAAAAAGAAAAAAAAATGCCTGTTCATCAATTTTACAGGATTTACAGCTTTTATTATCAAAAGCTACCCTTACTCTACAAATGAAAACGTCAGAGGAATCTTGCATAGTCTCTGAACTCAATGATCCATTTAAAAAGTGCTTTAATTCTCTTGTTAGAGGGAGACAATATAAACTTTGACAACATGCTTTGATCTTAACTGCAACATGGTGTTGACCTGCTTCAGAAACACAGAGGTGGTCACCCAGAAAGTTGGCTCTCTTAAAGTGTCAGCCTGGGTCAAGCTGCACTTCAGCTCAACACAGTGGCTTGCTGAGAAAAGAGCAGCAACACTGCACCAACCCATCATCCCAACAAGTAAATTTTATGGAAATGTAAACAATGTTGGAGAATCCCTGAATGTGATTGTTATAACCAGACTGAAGTCAAATGCATGGAACATTGGTATGAGATGGGAAATATTCCAGTTCTCTGTGATAATTTCTGGTTTACTTCTGATAAATTCAGAACACATGTAAGTAAAAGAAAAACACTTGCTTCTCATCCAAATGCTGTGTTTTGGAGGAGTGGATCTCAGTGGGATAAAGTCCAGACTTTGTTTATGTGGCAGACTGAAAGGAACCACTCACAGTCTAATTTTCCAAATACTGCTAAAAGACACTTTGTAGAATATTAATCCCTTTCAAAATGTGAGATGCTATACTAAATTACCCACATAATTATTCTAGTTCAAATGCCATTCCTATAAAATACTTGTCCTTTCGGCTAAACACAAACTTAATTTTTTCATGGAACTTAAACAGCTCCTTGTCAATAGGAACATAGTTGGAGATGTTGCTAAGAAATTGTTTAATTTTAGACATACAGTTTTATACTTCAGGTATCAGGCATGAAGATTATTCATGGCTCCTTCTATCCTCATTTAGACCGGCAGGATCAGAGCAGGAGATTAGCAGCCAAACTGACAAGGAGGATTTTCACTCAATATCATCCTATCTATTTTGCAGTCTACTGCTACTCACGACCATCTCAGTGCACAGGGAAGGGAATAAAGCACAAATGCTACCAAAATAAAACAAAAATGGAAGAAACGGCCTTGGATCTTCCCAGCACTGCTGATACATTACAACTGTAAGTCTTTGCTTGCTTTCCGACAGAAGCACTGATGGATCCTCTGAAAATGCTGGCTGGGATGTGAACACTTGGGTGAGAGTGAGGTTGTAAGGTCAGGATGAGTCAGCCCTGTAAGTGAGCTACATATCTTTTATTTCAGTACGCAGTACCTTCTTGGTAATCAGTGCTTATCTTACTAGATTGAAAGCTTATATGGGAGAAAAAAAAATCCTGTTAAACTCTGCTTCAGAAGATCAAAGTTGTAAGCTTCTAAAAATCCTACTTGGGCCTTTCTTAGGAGAAAATAGAGGGGAGGGATGAAAAGAACTGCAATGAAGACACAAATTCAGGTCTCAGAAAGCATGATCTGGGAAAAGAGAAAAGTAGGAGAAGGACTTAGGTAGAACAAGAAGTAGTAGGACTTGAGACTTGAAGGAAAAGTAGAAGAAATTGAAAAGCAATTGCAAAGAAGTTTACAATTACTACAGCATTTTCCTTTCCTGAACATTAGAGAGAAAGCTTGGACATTGTTTTCCTCTACTGTCACAAACTGCTGTGAAATGCATTAACAAGGTATAATTTGCAGAGCATGTAGTAAAATATAGGAATCACATATTCCTACACATACAAACAAGCACAGACAGCTGTGTCTTTTCACTGTTTTTGTGTGAAGCCAGGTTTAATGCAGAAGCTGTAAAGTCAGAAGATATATTATCTATAGGATAACATCGTACTTGGGGCAGCTTGGCCTCTAGGCTGGATCAGACTGCAGCAGCTGGCAGCACAAATATCTGTCTTATTTATCTAGGTAATATGTTGGTGTCAGAGTTGAGGGACCACATGGTGTTCTAGCAGAGCACTGCATTACCTCTATCTCCACTGCCTCTTCCATGAGAGGTATAGTCTAGGGATGACTTGCAAGTACTTTATCTCAAGGAGCAGAGACCTGTGCTTTCAACTTGTTGGCCAAGAATGTCAATAGTATCTGGGCTTTTATCAGAAACAGCATTGCCAGCAGGACCAGAGAAGTGATTCTGCCCCTGTACTAAGCACTGGTGAGGCCATACCTCGAATACCGTTTTCAGTTTTGGCCCCTCACTACAAGAAAGACATTGAGGTCTTGGAACATGTCCAGAGAAGGGCAAAAAAGCCAATGAAGGAATTGGAGAAAATGTCTTATGAGGAGCAGCTGAGAAAAATGGTGTTGTTAGGCCTAGAGAAGAAGAGGATGAGGGGAGACCTTACCGCAGTTTACAGCTACCTGAAAGGAGTTTGTAGAGAGGTTGGTCTCTTCTCCAAAGTGATAGGTGGTAGGACAGGAGGGAATGACCTCAAGCTGCACCAGGTGAGGTTCAGATTGGGCATTAGGAAAAGTTTCTTCACTGAAAGGGTTATCAAGCACTGGAACAGGTTGCTCAGGGAGTTGAGTCATCTTCCCCAAAAGGTATTTAAAAGATGGGTAGATGAAGTGCTTAGGGATATGATTTAGTAGTGGAAAGGTACAGTTGGACTTGATGATCTCAAAGGCCTTTTCAAACCTAGGGATTCTATGATTCTAAGGTTCAATGATAAATCTGTTGTTAATCAATACTGGATATAGTATGCATCCACATACTGAAGTTTATAGTTATTATTTTCCTTGTTAAAAATAAAGAATAACCCTAGGCAATTTTATGAAAATAGTAGCACTGCTTTGCTAAATGAAAGGTAAGATTGCAAAGCCAGCTGCTCAGAGTAAGGAAAAGCTGTAGTGAGGATTACCAGTGGTCCTTTTGTATATCTGTGCTGGAATTAATTGCATAATCATAAAGCAGATTTTTTCAGAGAACTGCTGCCTTATTCAGTGCACAACATAAAGGAGCTTACTGAATGGATAACTTCAACATTTCAAACATGGGGAGCTTTCAATATTCATGTGATTGATTCCAAATACTTAAAAATTGGCTTTGTTTGCATACAAATTGCTCCTGAATTAGGCAATGGTCATGTCCGTGATGAAAACACTTCAGTTAAATGCCATGTAGAGAAAGCTTCATTGATACTTTACAATTTCTTAGCAGATGTCTGCGTTCAAATGGAATAGCTTTAAAAGAATTTACTAGAATGATGTAGATATTATTTCTGAAACAATCATTTACATTTGCTAAAATGAAGTTATATGCAATAGGAGGTGTTGGTTATATTGGTAAGCAATAAACATGCATTTATTCTTTTCTCTCTTGTTCATATTGTGCTTTAATACAAATCCAAAATGGGACCCGTTCCCTGTAGTTTATACCAGCTTCATGCTGATATAAGATTTCAATCTTTTACTACCTAATCACCTACTATCATGGTAAAAACAAGTCTACACACATATATACTGTATTTAATCCATTAGAATGCCTTTTTATAGAAAGAATAAAAGCAAATTGGAATTTTTAGGGTTAAGAATTTGACTTCTAATTTAAAGATATGTCATAGCTTGAACAAATGGGTTTGTATTGCCTGGGGTGGGGGGCAGGTGGAGAATATGAAAAAAACCAAAACAAACAAAGAGTAAAATTTCACAAGAGGGTTCTAATATGACCGTGTTCCTGTTCATTTTTCCCCTCTCAGTGTAAGTGAATATGCATTTATCGTACGTCCTTGCAATGCATTCTGTCTTTGTAACCTTATTGTCTCCCTGTACTAGAGCCCTCATGAGGCTATGAAAACCATTATGCAGAAAAATAAATGCAGATCTGATATCAGTGTGTGAAATAAAATGCTGCCAGTGCTTTTTATCTTTTCAGCAATTTGATCCAAATGCTGTGACTAGGTTACTGTGGTTAAGATTAATGGGTAAATTATTTTCCCACAAGAAACCACCACTTTTCTTCACTTAATTATCACATTTTTTAAAAAAAAAAGAACAAGTAGTTATTTTTCTGTGTACCCATCTGTGCTCTTATCTAATAACAGGGAAACTCAACATGATTTCACATAGCTTTTGCTGTGATATTGCAAGATTCTTCAAGTTAACAATGATCTGTACCTATAAGACAACCTGGTGTGATGTCATACACTGATATTATGTTAGCTATGTGTGCTCCTTCCAAAAAAATGCTTTCTTAAACAAGTAGAAAGAGTAATGTTTCATAAAGTCTCTTGCTCCCTGCTTCTTTTACATGCATGACTGGGTACAGAAGAGAGAGCCAATATACCAGTCAGTGTAATAGACTGTATAAGCCAGACCTCCTTCACACTATGAGGGCAAGTCTACAATTTTTAATGTTTTACAAAAGTAAATATTCTACAAAGGTTCAATTGCATGCACTAGGGAACATCAAAACTTCTAAACTGTACTGGAAAAAGGGGAATTCATTATGGCATTTCTGCACCACTAGAGCAGCACAAATGAGTTATAACAGGCTGAAGTACTCTCTTTGTGGAGGTCTAACAGATTCACAAAGATGGCTATTGACAATTTGATACTTTGAAAAGGCAGATGAAGTCAAAGAGTTAAGAAACAATTGCAACATCTTCTTAAGAAGACTAGAATTACTGGTAGAAAATAAAGCTCCATTATCTGTATCTAGTGAGAATTAACACATTCATGTTTGCAGTGCGTCACTACCACACAGACCTCCTAAGTTGTGTCACAACTCCTCCTCTAATATTTAATAAAATATTCTCTTTTCCTTTCCTAAATTTTTTCACTTTTCTGAAGAAATATTTTAATCACTATTAACTCTGTAAACGGAAATTCTTATCAACAAATGACTTCTTGATATCTCACATAAATGCTTACTTAAGCTTTAAATGGTAAATGTATCTAATTGGTTTTCTAAAACTAAGCATAAAAAGTATTGATGTATTTTTTCTTTTGCTCAGTTACTCTTTGTTAAAAAATCATCAAATATGCTTCTTTGTCTCAGTCTCTGTGGCTACAGTAGAAAAAGAGATCAAAAATTAAGACTTTTCATTCATAGAATCATAGGATAGAATCATAGAATCACCAGGTTGGAAGAGACCCACCAGATCATTGAGTCCAACCATTCCCACCAATCTCTAAACCACGCCCCTCAGTACCTCATCCACCCTGGCCTTAAACACCTCCAGGGAAGGCGAGTCAACCACCTCCCTGGGCAGATCGTTCCATTCCTAATGACCCTTTCAGTGAAGAATATTTTTCTTATGTCAAGCCTGAACCTCCCCTGGAGGAGCTTGAGGCCATTCCTTCTCATCCTGTCCCCTGTCACTTGGGAGAAGAGGCCAGCTCCCTCCTCTCCACAACCTACCTTCAGGTAGTTATAGAGAGCAATAAGGTCTCCCCTCAGCCTCCTCTTCTCCAGGCTAAACAACCCCAGCTCTCTCAGCCGCTCCTAATTAGATTTGTTCTCCAGCCCCTTCACCAGCTTTGTTGCTCTTCTCTGGACTCGCTCCAGAGCCTCAACATCCTTCTTGTGGTGAGGGGCCCAGAACTGAACGCAGTACTCGAGGTGCGGTCTCATCAGTGCCAAGTACAGAGGGAGAATAACCTCCCTGGACCTGCTGGTCACGCCGTTTCCGATACAAGCCAAGATGCCATTGGCCTTCTTGGCCTCCTGGGCACACTGCTGGCTCATGTTCAGTCGCTGTCAACCAACACCCCCAGGTCCTTCTCCTCCTGGCAGCTTTCTAGACAGATTTCTCCTAGTCTGTAGCTCTGCACAGGGTTGTTGTGCCCCAAGTGCAGGACCCGGCATTTGGCCGTGTTAAACCTTATGCCATTGGACTCTGCCCAGCAGTCCAGCCTGTTCAGATCCCTCTGCAGAGCCTCCCGACCCTCCAGCAGATGCACACTTCCACCTAGCATAGTGTCGTCTGCAACCTTGCTAATGGAGCACTCAATGCCTTAATCCAGGTCTTTGATAAAGACATTGAACGGGGCTTTATCAATTCATACTATTACTTGTGAAAAAGAAATCTTTCACCATCTGTCTTCTATTGCAAAATGGATTTATCACAAAATATGGCATCATGCTTTACTGGTAAAGTAAATCATCTGTTTTACTTCAACCTGGAGCAATTATTACAAGCGTCTTCAGTATAAAAGTTTTCCTTATTGCATTTGACTGTCTAAAATTAAATGTCAATGTAAGAGCACCTTAAAAAAAGCAGAAGAGCAGATATTTTGATTGGCTATACCTGTTGCTGTCAATGAAACAATGGAAACTGATACAGAGAAGAAAGTGATATGCATATTGCTTTCCAGGGAGTGTACTATGGCTTTAAAGCAAAGCCACATATGCACGCCAGACTTCTAAACATCTTATCTTTTGGATGATTGTTGATACCTGTGAACTTTAATGACGATAGATACAAAAAAAGATGGACAAAAAAACCATCTTAGAGCAACATTCCCAGTACTATGAAAAATCTTGTCCTTCATCCATCAAAGTAATACTTCTGTTTAGTATAGCAGTAACTCTAACATTGAGAGTGATGTTCTGCTGCCTTTTGTCTTAAGAAAGCAAAGAGAGCAGAAAGTTATAATGGAGTTACACACAATTTAGTAATAAAGGCATGTTTATAGATTATAAGATGGATGTGAAGCGAAAATTCGCTGAATTGCAAAAAAAGGCAAAAGGAACATACTTTTGATCAAAACAATAATTGTCCTTTGAGATTTATCATATATCTATTTACATTACCTTGTACACAATTTGAATGTTTGGATTCTTCTAAAACACTAAGCTGCATAAACACTTTGCTCTCAGGTTATTGAACTTAAGTTGTCTGGTTTGGAGAAAAATGATTACTTGGTTTACAGGTCATCTCGGTCTGTTTGGCTAAAAAAAAGAGATCCAGATATACCGTCTAACTCAGAGAATGACATTTACTATATCGCTAAACTTGTTAAATGAGTACATAAAAACATGAACGCTGTCATTCGTGGGAAGCCGTTTGTGCTTCCATCTTCTGCTGACTTGTAATTCCTGACTTCTCAATTTCCTGTTTAGTATTGGGGGTCACTCTGTAGATTTCAAAATAAAGGGTGAACAGTATCTTCTGGGTAAATGAATAAAGTCTGCTGCTTTGCTTTTCTTTTCCTATTTTTAATTTTATTTTTTCTTGACAGTTAGAAACTAAGGTAATTATAGTTCACTATTCAGACATAAAACATGGTTTCATTTCAAGTCTTAAATAGTATTTGGACAGCAAGACTCCCTTATGTGTGTGCACTGAGTGACTCATTCAAAACTGAATAGATTTTAAAATAAAACTAGAAATTCTTTTTATGAGATTGTCTTAATAGAAAATCAGTCTGAAAAATAATTTGTGCCATAGAAAGGATTCTACTAATCCAAAAAATGGACTCATTTCCTTAGTGCTTTCAACTGTCAGTAATGATTTATTTACCTTAAAAAGTTATTAAATGACTCAGATTTTTTAAAATACCATTTGATATTTCTACTTTAATTTTCCCAAAGAATGCATCATAATTTTGAAAGAATTGTCTTGTTTTTATAGGCACTGTTTTTTCACTTGATTTCCACTTGCTGTGCTGTAAGGTCACCAGTCCTTCTGGCATCAGAACTGGTGGTCAGGTGAACTGTTTAGCTCTGAAGTCACTTATGACACCAAAAGATGAGTAATCAATAGAAATGGATTATCTCCTCAGCCACAACAGTTCAATTTTCATGGAATATCCAGGGATCTTTTGATTAAGAAACAGGCAAAATGGGATTATGTCTGAATTAATGGCATTTGAGCAGGTAACGGTGGACAACAGAATGACTCCAGCACGCCCATGCAGGAATATAAAAGAAGAGGAAACATGTAGCTCTTCCCAGAAACTCACACATGGAGGGCTTGTATTCTACCTCCCAGGATAGCACCCAAAAGGTCACCAGGTTACATCCAACAATTCACATTCAAGAACACTCAAAACCTCATGTTTAGATTGCCTAACTGAAAAAATAAGGCACCAAAATAGTTAACAAAAATTGTCAGCCACAGCAATAAATTTCTTTCACTTAGAAGATTTCTCCTTTATAGGGGAACATAAAGGATTTCTGCAAGAAATAAAGACTTTTGTAGCTTATCTACTGATTTACGTGCAAGGCAGATTTCCTTATTTTATCTTGTCTGACATCATACCTGTGGGTGGAGGTAGGTGTGTGTATACACCATGTTCAAAGTAAAATCCAGCATGCTTTATTTGCTGGATAGGAGTTTAAAAAAAAAGTTTATCATATCTCTTCATATAGTTCTGGAAAGGGTTCAGGTACTACAATGTCAAAATGTAGTGAAAGAGTCAGAATAGGACATAAAGGGTTCTCAGACGAATTTACCTAACAAGTTTGCTTTCTCTGGATGACACCAAAATGCAACATATTCTGAAGCGTGTGGAAAAAGAACAGCAGATTACATTGGCATTTAGATGGCAGAAGGCTGCGTCATTCCAAGTGTTACACAGCCTGTATTTTCTTTCTTTTTGTAGAGCAAGAAGAAAGAACAAGAGTTCTGGTCCCTATTTCTTAATAGAGAGCAGTTCATGGGCTTCCTTCCAAAGGGTTAAGTGCTGTTGTTTGGCCCTCAGTTTCCAAGACAGAAATGACCATCTTTCAATGGCAAATTTTTCTACGTTAAAGAAAGAGCAGTCAGCTGAAGGGAGAAAAGCAAGGGTGAATAGCACAGGGAAACAGCAGCAGTGATACAATCTTCCTCTTAGCTGAGCATCTAGCTGAGATGGGTTTCCTCTTTTCTTTTCCGTTTTAATTCTGAAAAGGATTTCTATGGAAGATTGTTTTCAAAAGAAGGTATTATTCCACTATTGTACACATTTAGATGTATTTGCCTCTGAGCTTTTAAAGGATTGTAGCAGCATATTATGAAAAAAAAAATGTTGGCAATTGTTCATGGAAAATATCTGACAGTAAGGTCAAGTGAGCCACGAAGGAAGTGACATTCATCGATTAAGCTCTTGCTACAGCATGGAGCAAGCTGACCAAGAAAAGCATACTGCATTTAAGGATTTAGTAATATTTTCAATAGCAATGGTGTATGCTAAAGAATGGCAATGAATTTTAATGCTTATCAGGCACTTAGGCTGGTTTATATGAAACCAGATTTGGCAACTCCTCCTGCAGCTGTTGCAAACAAGTCCAGCCAATCATCAGTACTTGTGTGCTTCATTCATCTGTCTGTAAGAGAAATAGGAAAGCAATAGACTCAGAACATTTGGGGATTCAGTTTTAACAAAGTGGATGATTTTCTTTGCAGAGCCAAGTCTTTTAATTTGTTGTTGTTGGGTTTTTATAATTTCACCAGCAGAATTGGATTGAGATTGCTGCCTTCACAACTACAAAAAGGAAAACAAAATTGTTTTTGAAGCTTCTAATAACGTCTGATCTTCACCAGTCTTCTAAAGTAGAAAAAGCACGTGTACACCCCATCTTCTCATCTTGAGTTCTGCAACTAAAACTACCAAAACAACACCTGTGTGGTTTTGCCCCACACCATCTGGTGGTGTGTTGTTAATTCCAAGTGCCACGTTAGGTAACAGTAGTATTCACTGATATATAGCTACTTCTTTCCACCACTATGCCAATGAGACACTCTGAAATATTGTAGTAACAGCTAACACTATTAGTAACAACTAAAGCAGTGATGATAGTAGATTCTTTAGCAACTTTTTCTAAATGGTATTCAATTTACTATACATCTGGTAAAATCCAACTTTTTTGGTTTCCTTCTTGAATGCCTTCATTGAGCTGTTAACTGTATCTATATGAAGCATGTACAGGAACCTCCCATTCTGATAGTCAATTTTTGACACATTCTTTAGTTGCCATTGCTGAGGACAAAAGTTTCAAGAGATGTTAATTTTGTGTACTCATTGACCCTTACCACTCAGGCGAAGTGACAAGTGTCTGTCACTAATAGCAATTAATTAATTATCTACATGATAGGCCTGCCCAGTAATCTGCAAAGTACTTCTAAATGTGTGTTGTCCTGATAAATGCTCCTCATTGCAGTTGTTGAAGCAGATACATTCTGATGCTTAAATATTTCCAAAGCTAACCTATAATCAATTGCTGAAACACATTTAGCATAAACTGGAATTTTAAAGAAATTATTTTAAAACTATCAGAATGTCAGTATTATATATTATCAATTTTTGTCACTTTGATAATTTTGCAAAAAAATCTGTCTTGCTTGCTGCTACTGTTTTGAGGGAAAGGAGGAAGCTGTTTGGCTTGGTTTGTTTTTGTTTCTGGGAAACCAGGCCACATGCAATATACATGTTTATCACATTCTGAGTATTTGATTGGATAGCTATATGTAATGATGCACACTCCCCAGAAGTGTGTACAAATGAAGTTTCTTCTCTTTGTGGAAAACACTGTCCAGGCTTGAACAACCAGACGTCCTTTATGCATTCTACTTCCTTTGGGGGAAATGATAAAGTTTTCAAAACAAGGTGGAATAAAACATTTTAATACTTATTAGCAATAACTTTATTGTAGCCTTTAGTTAATTTTCCCTCTTAGTCATACAGTTGCAATTCTGTCTTAGCTGCAAACGTCACAATTCATGCTTTTCAGAAGTAAAAAGCTCTAAATTCCATGTAACAATGTCACAGAATACATTGTAATACTTTTTTGAGGATTTGCAGATGACTTATAGGGAACAGAGAAGGATTTTTTAATAATAATAAGGGAACAGCATTTATAACTATGTGAGAGTAGCAGTGCTGTATCAGGCACCACTGATTACTTGATATTGGAGTGAAGATGATTTTTTACAGAATATAGATAGCTATGAGCCTAAAGTATATTATTCTAGCCTCAGTGTTTTTGTATTTATGAATGTTTGGGTCTTTTTTATTGAAGCAGTTATTTTGTTGTTTTTCTATTTTTTGGATGATGCCATTGCATACAGCAGTGATACTTTAATATTTCTTCCTCACTTTAGATCACAAAATAAGCCATACAGATAAGGAAATCTAAGCATTTTATACTACATGGGATATTTACTATGGCATGCAAAGGAAAACTTGAAGGAATACTGGGATGAAGAAGAAAAGCTTAAAAACAAAATAACAGTGTGTAAGCAATAAAAAATAAATAATTTTGCCTTTTTTCCATGAGTCCTTTCTTGTAGCCATAGTGGTATTTCCTTGACCTAGGTCAAAGACTTCTGCCACCTCTGAAGAACCTAGAAGACATCAGCATACGCAGTGCTCGGCTTGCACTATACTGACTGACATAATTGGTCTTGCCTTGAAGCTTTGACTAAGGTCTGCATTTCTTTTCTGTCAGTTGTGTGAGTGATATGCATTTGTTGTTCTCCCATTTCACAATCATGAATCAGCAACCTACAGTGAACTCTCTGTTCCTGTGCTGCAATGATACCATGATACTATTTCTGTCTTTCCTGTTTCCAGTACTATGTCAAAGAAAGAAGACGAATAAATATGTCAAAACAAAGCTCTGTTATGCTATATTAGTGCTGTCCCAGTGTCCCATTTGACCATCGTTATGTTTCCACTTGCTCCCAAAAGAGACTAATTGGACTCTTGCTATCTGACAAGTGCAATGGCTAATACAAAGGTACAATTCTGAACAGTCCACCCAAGCCTTTATACACTAATTGACAATTGTTTTGTAACTTTAAGCTAGCGTAAAATGTAAATGTCATCATGTCACCAGTGCCATTTTGCTACTTTTCATTGCACTAGCTTTGTTGTCCTCCCTGTAATATTCTTATATTTTATAAGGATACCTTATATCAGGACTTGCATTTTCTTCACTGGAAGAGAGAAGGACCATGTCTCTAAATGATTATTATATTTCTCTAAAGCTTTATGATATTTCTGATAAGGTTCTCATTTGCACTGAGTTGGTAAGCCAGCCTGCAGGGCTGACTCTGCAACTGTCATAATGTAGCATAACTCTGTTAAACTCAGCTGCATTACATGGAGTTACTTTGTGGAGTAGTTCAGCTGTGGAGTGTGTTAATTGCCTTTCTCGTATTCTCATTTTCATATCTCATGTAAAGATTCCACATAATGACCAACAGTTTTTATTACTTTTTTTTTTTCTGTGTAAGAAAAGCTTGTTAGCTTGGGCCTCCACCTTTGCACTTAGGTGTGCAAAGCCTCAATGCTTGCTTTGAAATGTGCATGCTTGGTAAACGTACACACTTAAATCCGTATTTGTGCGAAATTATAGGCCCTGTCTTTGAGGTTGTGGTCCAGTTGTCCCTGGTTTTTATTTTGACTTAAGAAAAAGTAAAATATTTGCTCTAAGAAGAAATGAAACAGACAGAGGCAGCTGCATCACTTTCTTAAAAAAAATATAAAACTTCAGTTTACAGGAAATCCAAGAATGTTTATATTCTTAGAAGAGTATCTTCAAGGAAGGGTTTCTGCAAAGGGAGGAGCTGTGTCCCTTTTACTTTTTGCCTAACTTTTAGGTCTAATAGGAGTACTTCAGAGCTGGAGACTAATAGAAGAGTTCTGAATGAAGCCACTAAGAGCTATACTGCTCAAAAACATAGGCCAAGATATCTGCCAGTCTTAGTAAGATATAAAAGTCCGTGTAAAATTAGAATGTTATTTAACCTTTGAGTCAAATATCTGACAGAGAGAGTGAGCTCTTTAAGAAGACTCTCTGAGGTTATTATACAATGTGGTTGACACAGATGACTATTACCTTTCTTTTCCTTTTACTAATCTTAAGGTGCCTTAAAAATGTGAAAACTTCTCTTGTGTCACTTCCCAACAAAAGGTTGAATCCTTTTTCTATATGCTGCCTGAGACTCACTATGCAGAGAAAACTTATTCATTGTGAAGAAAAACCTATAAGCTCAGAACTGGAAAACTGACCAGCATTCCCAGGATTTCCTGGTGGCAACAAGGACAAGCAACAGTCATGCTGAAGCAGCCAATCTTACCATTATGCTTCTCCTGAAAGTCTCCTGTCTTCTCTGGGAGCTCTCAACCCCCTGGCTGGGGAGGGAAGGTTACAGCAAGGGCTACAGGCAGAGCAGGTTATTGGTTTAGCATGGGGAAAGTGTCAGAATATGTGGGGTTTTATAGGTGATTTTTAATGTGGGATAGAAACTGTTATGATAAAAGCCTTAGTTCAAAGCTAGTTATAAGTTCATTACAGAAGATGATTTGAATTTGTTTTGGCTAGGTTTGTTAGCTTCCACAGCTGTGAATACTTTTTCTTCATCTTTAGATAGTCAGGTAGTTCTTGCCATATATCACATTATGTATTCATGCACTTCACATTAATTTTTCCTGTAGGCAACATGTTTTAGTTTCAGTTGGTTTGGTTGTTTCACTTACAGGAGCAGCAGCAGTGCTTTCAGGGGCTTCTAGGTATCCCTTCAACAAAGTCTGTCACTATACAAAAGAAAGGATTACAATCATTTCCATATCTCACATTTAGTTCCAGTCCCTTTTGGAGACTGCTAAGCAGTCACTTCCAGTGATGAAGTACCTTGGCAATTCATTAAAATGCTTCTGTAATGTAAATTTCTTTTTATCTGTGAATGGTAAAAACTATCAGATAAAAATCCTTTGAAAAGCCTTCTCAGGAAATCTTTGCCTACAAAGTATTCATAGAACTTTTCTTACTGTTACATGCCCTACTCTGACTTGATGGCTACAGTACTAGTAATGGGAGACAGGAGATGAGGGTTTCTGACAATTTTGATAATTTTTTCCTTTTTTTGTTTTGATTAGAGAAAGCATGGGGTACGATTTTTAGAATTTAGTTTTTACTTAAATCTATGCCTTCTAGCTTAAACAGAAGGAAAATTAAGACAAAAGATGCTTCAGAATCTCCCTTGAATGTATTTAGGGTATGAACTGTGTTTTACAGTGATTTCATACTGTGCATAAAACAGCAGAGATAATTAGTTGAGACCTCCAGGTGCTATTGTATTATAAACACTCGTTTACTTAGCAGATGAATTTAGTCTCTTCCATGGATTGTGGATGTCTCCTGTACAGACATGTGAAGCATAATGAAAATATTTATCCATCACTTCCTAAATGTTACACTACACTATGGTTTTAGGGAAAGATATATCTAGTGCATTTCTAGTGTAAAAGGAAATTCCCTTCCTTTACAGTGTATGTCTCTCACCTACAGTATTGTCTAGGATACATCACTTAAGCTGCATGACAGATTCCTTAGTATCACCATTTCCTAACCTCCAATGCATATGCCTGGTGGACACAGATGTGACAATGACATGTATTATAAACAAAGACAGAAGCATCTTATTTAGATTTCCTGCAGTATGACTCCTGAGTAAACCCGTTATTTATATAGTTGACAAAGGGAAACAACAGTCTGAAAATACTGTGATGAGGGAAAAGCTAAAGTAAAGAGTTTAGTTAGAACTAAATTTAAAAATAAATAAATATTACATGTAGCACACAACATAGGCTACATCTACACTGACAAACAGTGTAAATAGTGTAGGTCAGTAAGAACAGGAGTTGAAGGAAAGTGAGTTTGTGCCGGGATCTGATTCTTGCACTGTAAAAGTTTCAGGACACTTTTCTTTCTGACCAGTTCTGGACTTCTTACATGAGCTGAATGTAAACTTGCAGCTGGAGTGTATTTGTTTTACTGCTAAAGACCATACTCATGTTTATTTTCATGCAAAACCAATCCATTTCAAGTGCTCTGAGAACTATTGGTGATATAAACCAAAACATAACATGCAGGCGAGATGGAGATTTTCTTAGATCAGCAGATGATCCACATTAAAATCCTAAGGTATATGTGCCCACGTCCATATATGCAAGTTAGAGTGCTAATTATTCTTTTACTATTAATGTATGAGGTTTATGTGGCAAGGCTTGTACCAAAGAGGCTGCAGGGACAACCTCTGTCAGGGGAAGTTTGAGTTGCCCTGTGGCAGACACAGACAGTTCCAGCTGTCTCCTCAATGATGTTTTGCGTGTGATAGTAATTGGTTAGTGATATTCCTGTCTTTACTTCTACCCATGAACTTCCTCATTCTTTTTTCCTTCCTCTACCCACTGAGCGAGTGAAAAACTGAGTATAAATTTCACTGTGAAGGCTAACCCACCACAATTATCTATAATTCTGTCTAATGTGCAGTATGAAAAATGCAAGGGGGGCTGGGAGGCAGAAATATAGAAGGAAAAAAAAGTAGGTTGTTCATTGCCGTGAAGGGCTTGCACGTAAACTAAAGATGTAACATTCAAAAGTGTGAACATTTTAGTCAATTGACTGCCACAGAGAAAGAGCATTTTACTCTGACATTTCAAAACTGAAGCTACAAGTAGGCCTCCTGGGGAGGCAGCCAGGAAAGAAATCCATTAGCATATGTATATAATCACATTACCTTAGATATGAAGTCATGTGTTCATGAAACATTGAATACTAGACTGGAAGGGACCTCAAGGATCATCTGGTCCAAACTTTCTCTGCAAAAACACGGTTTAGAGAAGGTGGCTCAGCACCCTGTCTAGCTGAATCTTATAATTGTCCAATGCTGAGGAATCCTCAACTTCTTGGGGAGGTTATTCCAATGGCTGATTATACTCACTGTGAAAAATTTTCATCTCCTATCCAACCAGAATATCCCTAAGAGTAACTTGCACCCACTACCCCTCATCTTTTCCATGTGAACCCTAGTAAACAAAGGAGTCTCCATACTCTTTCTAGTTATCCTTTGAATACTGGAATATGGTGATAAAATCTCCCCTAAGCTTTCTTTTCTCAAAGCTAAACAAACCCAGTTTTGTCAGCCTTTCCTCAAATGGCAGGCTTCCCAGTCCTTTGATGATCTTTGTGGCCCCTTTCTGGACCCTCTCCAGCCCAACCAAATGTTTTTAGTATACTGGAAACAAAAACTGAACACAGTATTCCAGGTTTGGCCTGACAAGCAGTGAATAGCGGAATAATGACTTTTTCTCTCTGCTGGTGATGCCCAAGTTAATACAATCCAGAATTCTGTTGGCTTTCTTTGTTGCAGCAGCAGCATACTGTTCACTCACATTGAGTTTACCATTCACCAGGACTGACAAATCCCTTTCCACAGAGCTTCTCCCCAGCTGGGTAGATCCCAGTCTGTGCTGCACACTTGGAGTATGTTTTCCCAGGTACAAGACCTTGCACTTGATTTTGTTGAGCTTCATAAATTTCTTGTTAGCCTACTCTTCCACCCTATCCAGGTCTTCTTTCAGGGTGGCTGTCCCTTCTGAAGTACCTACTTATCAGTTTGGTATTGTCAGCAAACTTCATAAGGATACATTTGATACCATCATCCAGATCATTTATGAAGACACGAAACGTGTTGTGTGGTGCAGTGTGACTGCAGTCATGCAGTCCTATTTAATGCTGTTGTCCTTGCATCTCCTTCACTGCTCAGCTGCCTCAGCCTCCACCACCGTTAGAGGTCAGGTCTTCATTTCTGAGGGACCACTCTAGTTTCATAAGAACTGGACAGCTACCTTGGGTGCCAAAGACACCACAGTTCTAACTAAAATTTTTGAGGGTGAGAAAGAAGCTTGTCCCAGGACTTCGCAGGCTGAGAGTTAGGTTTGTTTAGCCTAGAGAAGAGAAGGCTCGACAGAGACCTTGTAGCAGCCTTCCAGTACTTGAAAGGGGGCTTACAGGACAGATGGGGAGGGACTCTTTATCAGGGAGTGTAGTGATAGAATGAGAGGTAATGGTCTTAAACCAAAAGAGTGTAGAAATTTTTTACTGTCAGGGTGTTGAGGGACTAGGATTCCCAGGGAAGTTGTGGATGCCCCCTCCCTGAAAGATTTCAAGGCCAGCTTGGATAAGGCTTTGAGTAACCTTATCTAGTGGAAGGCATCCCTGCCCATGGCAGGTGGGTTGGAATGGGATGACCTTTCCAACCCAAACCATTCTATGATTCTATAATTCTATGACTTAGTCAAGATTAAGATAGGGAGAACATAGTTGATTTAGAGTTAGAAACTCAAGATTACGTTCCTTAGAAGCCTGACATTTCACACTTTAGATATGTTCTAGACATTTTTGTTTGATGAGACAGCAAGGAAAACTTGAGTCCTAGAGCTTAAGTGTCAGGTCTTGAAGATAGGATCTACATTGTGCCCCAGGGATTATGGAGGAAGGCTGGATAGAAAATCCATGCTGGAATAATGTTCCAAAGATGGTAAGATGATATTCAAAAACCTGTATCTCTATGAGCCAAAGTTTTTCCATGAATCAAGAATAAAGATCAGGAGATTTCAGTGAGTCTGTTGGTTAGAGAAGATTTCTAGCAAGGGCCCAGAAAGCTGCTAGCTGATCAGGAACCCTTAGAATCAGTTCAGTATGCTCTTCCCTTCTCCAAGGAGTTCTGTCAGTGATGCAGAAACCCTCAGGCCATGAGCACTGAACAAATCACGATACATTTTATGTTCTCTGTATAGGAAGAGCACATGAATAATTACCCCTTTTTGTTATTATGACGTTGATAACACCTTTCCTCTCTCCAAGCCAGAATCTTGCCAGTATTGGAAGCTAGATCAGACTGCAAAGGTCCATCCCTTTTCAATGATGAGAGAAGACTGCCTATAATGTGGTCACATGGGACAATTTCCCAAAGCCTTGCCACTGATTTAACTAGGATATCTTCCATGGAAGGACATGGTGGTTCTTGATGGCAAAACAAGAGAAAAAGCCAAGGGACTTTCAGCTCCTGGTGTGTTAGACGTGAGTGCAGAAAAAAGCAGGTGCTCTAAAGTGAGCATCACAGACCTACTCCACATTTCTGCAAATATCAGGCTTCCTGAGCAGCATATTTTGTGTGGATGCTAATAGGCTGAGGCAGACAAGGCTCCTGGGGCAAGTCAGAATGGAACATTTATCTGCTAGGAAAGCCTGTCAGACAGGTAAAGGACATGGACTGTAATATATCTGGAGAGGTCAAGCTGCTGCAACTGAAGCACAGAGGGGGCACAGCTAATGAGAACCAGACACAGGCTAAGGTAATGTAGATGCAACTGTCGCAAACTGCTTGGCTGGCAAAGCTGGATTTGAACTTGGCATCGCTGCAGAAGTAGCAGCATAGAATTGGCCTACAGTGCTCCAGGGAGCTTCTGCAATTGAACTAAATGGGAATGGTGGGTGAGATTTGAGCAGATATTTCTGTTTTATGCCTTCTCTAGAGAATGCTCCATCACCACCTCCAGAGCTGGTTTATTCTGTGTTTCATAGCAATATACAAGCAAAGCAAATGCTGCTGATTGCAGCACTTGGTAAAAAATTCTAAATACTTCCCAGGGAAGAAAATCCCCAGGTCCTTTTAGCATGTCTTCACTTGCATTTAAAAATGTCCTATGTTAAACACAGTGCTACAATCATTACTAGACTATACTGTAAATATTTTCAGAGTATGTATCTATTCTAAACTTCTTCACCAAATTAAATGTCCTCACTCTTGGTAACAAGTGTGAGAAATGTGTATTTTAAATGGGTACACAAGCAAAGTAGATTCTACAGTCCTTCAGATCCTTGTCTGGGACCTAGATTTCATTTAATAGATTAAGGGAGGGCTTTTTGCAGGAATCTATTTTTTACAGGTGGCTTGACGCAGCAAGATGACACCACTCATCTAGGCCTCCAGGCATCGTCCATGTCAGACATCCCTGCAGAGCATCCAAATACAGTTACTCTCCCTTTGCCCTGTGACAGCACAACTCTCAAAAAAGCCCTGAATTAATTTTCCCAGTTTGTTCCTTCCTACGTGAAGATAAGACCCACGGAAAATGGAATTTAGACTGGGAATTCACTTAGACCCATGCAGAAAGATTTGACCCAATTACTTCTGTAACCTTGCCCTTTTGCTCCTGTTTGTGTTTTTGCAGGCAGGCACATGCTGCTTCTCCATGTCCTACCTCTCAGTGTCTGATCATCTAGGGTGCAGAGAGAGATATATTCAAGGATCTTGGCATTAGGAACCTTATTGATCCAGATAAGTTGTCTGAGAAATGACCTGAACTCCTCTGTGTTCAGGGAGAGATGGTCCCATGAAGAACAATTCAGGTTACCATGGTTAGGTTCTTGCTCTGAATTGCCATCTAGAGGAGCCTGTATATCTCCTTTAAATACAAAAGTAGTCTGGGAAGTCTATCATGGTAATATAAATGCTGAAATTAGGTGTCTGAAGTTAAGGCATTATGAAAATCTCCCTTCAGCATATTAGCTCCTGGAATCCCATGTTGCATTGTTGTAAATACATAAGGTTTCTCTTATTAGGAGACAAAAATAAGGACTAATTTTCAATTTTTTTTACTGCACTTGACTTTAAAAGAAAATTACTAATCGGACCCACATTCTTAAAAGCACTTCTGAAAGAAAAAATTATGTATAGCATTTGTACACACTCATGATAATATGCACTATCATTATTAATAATGGGGGCATCACAGCTTCATTCCTGTCATCGCCTTTCGTTTTCCCATGTGTTTGAATTCCGTAGTTACTGACTGTTGTATCTATTATTTAATAACACGGAAAGGCATTAAAATGCAATTTCCTCATCTATTTGTTTCTTTTCTGAGTACACAGTATTTAACACTTAAAGAAATTCAGCAATGGTCAGCTTGATTTTCCTCAGTTATGTAGATGCATGAGTTTATATTTAATCATTGTTTTTATTTTTTATTTATATTTATGTGAACTTTGTGTATTATTTCTTCCCACTTTTAATCCATCAGCTGCTTATATCCCCTTTTTGTTTAGCATCCATTTGATCTCATGACTGATTTCTAACTTCAGTGTTTTGAGAAGGGTTTTCTTTAAATGCGGAAGTGTTATGTGTGACATTTTGTAAACTTTCTTGAGATTCTCTAAGTGTATTTAAAATAATTCTGCTTTCTTCCTGATAGAGGTGTTAAAAAGAATTACTTTCAAAGAAAGGTTTAGAATTGTTCTGGAAGTGAAAGGAAAACAGACTTTTGGTTCAGTTAAAAAGCGTTGAAACTCTGAAATAAACTTCTGTCAGGGTGAAAAGTGGGTTTTGTCTGAAAAAATCTGATCATGAGCATTAAACGTGAGCAATTTAAAGTTAGTTAAACTGTGTCCTTTATCTTGTCTTTTTCATTATATTTTATCATGTCAATTTTGGAAGTTAAAAATTATCTCAAAGCACAGCAACAAAAAATAAATAACAGAAATAAAGTAATTTTTTTTCCAACCTGTTGATATGCAGTATTATATCATTTTTTTCCTTCAGTGTTTCAATTCTAACTATTGCCATGGAAATTGATTATATTTTCTGCAAAATTTTTGTTTCAGGGAGACATCAGTGTTCCCTTTGGAAAACATTATCATTGTAAACTTTCAAACAAGCCCTGCTTAGTCTTTTTTTCAACAAGTCTGCTTCTTTTGTTTAACATCTAGAAACACATTGCTAACAGAATCATTAGGTCATTTCTCTAGCATACTACAGAGAAACAGGAAGCATACTCCAATTTCCAAAGTTTGCTAAGAGCTTTTGCACTGTGTCTTGACTGCAAGGCTTGTGTGCTCAGCATTCGTGATTTGGCAATCACTTTCTCCATTAGGAAGTCTTGTTCACCTTTACCACCTTTTTTTTCTTCCAAAGAAAACTGATTACAATGTGCAGATACAGAGTAAAGGTAAGGAAGTGCATCCCATGAATTAGGGCTGTGGAAGCACCTACCATAGATTGAAATAATAGTTTAGTTTCACAAGGGGCCACCAGATCACAGCACAGTGTTGATTTCTGCTCAGGCTGCAAAGAGCATTGCAAGAGTATGTGAAATATGGTGCTGAATGAAGCTGCCATTGATCAATTGACATCATCAACACAGCAGCCTTTGTGATACTTAGTGGAGTCTGGAATTCTAAGTCTTGGTAAAGTGGATTTCAAAATTGGGAAAAAAACTTATCAAGCAGAATATTCAACATTAAAACTCTACAAAACATCTGATCAAAAGAACAGTTCAGATGTTACACCCCAGTGCCTTAAATTAAATCTTTTGCAACTCACATATTCACCAAGGATGACCTTTAGTAAAACATTTGTCAGTATTTTGATGTACTCCATAATTCCGTTCAGTAAGTTGAATACAAAGGACAGGAGAATTTACATTCAAAGTATTAAGGTTTTTTTCCCCCTCAAATCCCTCTATTTTGTGTCCGGTAAAAAACAAATCAGAAATAAAATAAAAAGACAACACTTCCAATCTTTCTTTTTTGTCATATTTTAGTTAAATAAATCCTGTGAAAGAGGGAAAGAAAAAGTTTTTTCAGAGTCTGGATGGAATGGTGGCACTTGTACTTTCATGCATTTTTACTTCTGAATTGTGTAATAATTTTTGGATGTTTTTATTTTTTCAGCTGCTGCCCTTTTTCCATGGCCAGACTAGGGATTAACAGCCTCTGTCACTTTGTTCCCATTCTAGCAGAACTGGACAAAAATTTTGGAGTTTAAAACATTAATTAGGAAAATGTTTATTTCAAACAAAAACCAGAATTTACTTATAGGAACAATAAAAATCACAGAATCACAAAATCACTACTTTGGAAGAGACTTTCGTGAACCTGTGTTTACTGGGCCAGTTTTCTTGCATGTGCTTCATGATCGCACTCAAGATCACCTGTTACATGACTTTCCCTGGCACTGAGGTCAGACTGACAGGCCTGTAGTTCCCTGGATCCTCCCTGCGACCCTTCTTGTAGATGGGCACAACATCAGCCAGCCTCCAGTCCAGTGGAACTTCCCCAGTCTTCCAGGACTGTTGGAAGATGATGGAAAGGGGTTTGGCCAGCACATCCGTCAGCTCCTTCAATACCCTTGGGTGAATCCTATCTGGCTCCATAGACTTGTGAGTGTCTAGTTGGGCAAGCAAGTCTCTAACCATCTCTTCTTGGATCATGGGAGCTTTGTTCTGCTCCTCTAGCTCCTGAGTATGTAAAGACAGGGAACAACTTTCCCTACTATTAAAGGCAAAGAAGGCATCAAGTACCTCAGCCTTGTCCTCATCCTTTGTTACAGTTGTTTCATTTGCATCCAGTAAGGACTGAAAATAACCTTTTGATTCTTTTTAATTTATAATCTTAAAAAGTTGCTTGCAACTTAATATCTTAATTTTATTTTTTTTTTAGTTTCTGAGATTTTTTTACTATCTTACTTATATAACAGGTATAATGAAAACTGGCATGTGAGAAATACAATAAATTTTTGGAAATTTGAGTTATAATATTGTTTGATGTTGTAGGAAAAATTAATAGTATAGTACCCAGTGCTAGAAATTTTAACTGGAACTTTGTCTTCAGAAGTCTCAGTATAATTAACAGAATTGTACCTAGTATGTAATGCTAATGCATTAATGTATAAATAGAAAAAATGAGCTTGCTTTAACATATAGAATTTAAAAAAATTGCAGGTTTGTCTCTTTCCCTGGTCTTAGGTCTGAAAGATGAGGGTCCTCTTTTGTTTTTCCTTGACTGGACTGGCTTTATGGCTGAAAATGGATCATCTAACAGCCACCCTCATGACTTTACAGATACATTTGTAACAGGACTGTCACATCACCTTGATGCCTCATCTATCATCACAAGTTTGTCCAATGATTGTAAAGGAGCCAGCAGAATGTAAGTAAAGCTGTCTAGGAAAGCTTTGCTCAGTATCCCTTGTAATCAGTGAGATTTTTTGACCTTAATTTCAAAGACATTTGGGTCAGGATGGACCTCTTAACTTTAGAGTTAGTGGAATATTTTATTTGGGAAATATAGTCTTTTTAAGGTCAGGGACTGTTCGGGATCTATGGAATGAAAATTTTATAGAGTGCTTGTTTTGGCTTAATGTCAGAATAATATAAAGAATTAGCGAATGAGGGATGTTTGAGCAGATGCAGAACTAACAGAGATTTTCATTTCTTCCTGTAAAATGGTTGACACTTAATGTCACAAAGACAAAATATTGGGCATGTTTTTAATACTAAAATTGGATTTGAAGTTGCTAATAATGGGTGGCCTTGCCAGGACTATTCTAAGTGTTCTTTTTCATGGTTTTTATATGAATAGCTGAATTTATACTCTGCTGCAATACTAATGCATTGGCATCTTAATAGAAAAATCTGAGAATGTTTTGATATTTCACCTAGATTTATAAAAGCTAACCACTACAACACTGTGAGAAGTCTATAAGCAACCAGGCTGTTACCATAAATACAAAATGAAAACAGAGTTTCTCTGTAAGTGTCGTGTTTCCTTATAAAAGAAGACTGTAGCGTGAAAATATCAGTGTTATTTTCTATCCTAATTTCTGCCCTCAGTTTTAGGGCACTGTCCACTTTACATGAAGATCTGAAAATGCAATTTGTACTTCTATTTTTTCTAATTTTATTTCACAAAAGAAGCCACCTTTTTTAAGTGTAACATACAGGTAAAATTATATCAGTCAGTGGAAAATTACTTTTTCGTTTAACATGTTACAAAAATATAGCATAAATGTGAATTTTTAGTAGTTTTAAAACTTATATTTTGCTATGTAACAGTGTTTATAGCAACTTTAGTTGTACAAAGCTATGGATTTTCTATGATAAAACAGAAAATATATCACCATTGCTTAAAGGACTAATCCTTCTGGAAAATAACTGAAAGGAAATTAAGTGGTTGACTAACTGCTATTGACTTTTTTCTGGACAATATTTAAAGAAAATAAACATCAGGTATTGATCAGTGTAAAGGTTAGTGTTACCTTTTTTGTCATATCTCTTGATCTGAGTCTTTGAAAAAGAAAAAGAATGTTCTGCAGTATATAAAAAAATCATAGCATTAGAGGATCTGTTGAAGGATGTACGCAAGGAAGTTCTATGACCAGATAATCTAAAATAAAGTCAACAAGACTAAATATATTTAAATGAGTTGAGGATATGATCTTGGTCTATGTTCTGCATTACCATACAACCCATAAAATGAGGAAGTTAGAATCCAGTTCAGGTAAGATGTCTTAATTTTAGAATATGAAACTTTGGTAACAGCATAAGTAGTATTTTAAGTATTAGGTATGGAGTACGAAATTGTGACCTCATTTACATCCAGGAAACATAATTGAAACAGGAGAGTTGCAGGAATGCAAATGAGCAAAGAATATAATGCTAAGAATCCTTTACCTATATGATCGCTTTCTTCATTCCATTAAGAAAAAAATTGCTTTCTTTATACTGGCTATAAATAGTCAATGGAGAATAACATTGACAAAACCAAAATTTCCTTTGATGAAGACAGTAAGAACCTCCTCTAATAGCACCTATCTTCTACACCCGTGATACTGGGGAGTGGTTAGGCAAGGCATAAGAACACTCAGAGAGTGTGGAAGTCTCAAAGGATGGCTTACTCAAAAGTTCTACTGGAGTCCAAAAAGCTGTCTTGATGAAAATCACAAAGAAATAGATATGCAGAATACCCCAAGCATTGCATTTGCCTTCTTTCCAACTCAAACTTCAGCAGTATACAACTTTTCATTATCTGTGTAACTAATAACGACAAAATAACTCCATACTGCAAACTTCTCTAAAGGCTGTGGTGGGATTCATTAAAGCCAGGGGAATGTCTTTTACTCATTACATCTTTTTGATTTGTTGGCTCCATCTATTTCAGACAGCACTGAAAATTCTAACAATACATATAAACCAGAACTAATATTGCTTGGGCATTAAAGTTACTGCACAAAGAATGATCATGATATTTGATGTTTTTCTTAGCTTTGGTTATTCTTCCACAAGGATGGTTTTTTAGCCCCTGGAGGTTCATAATGCTCCAGGAAATATATATTTTCATTTTGTTAAGGAAATATATTGATGGATGCTCTAACGGAAAAATGTGTGTCTTGTGTCTTGTTATCCTTGAGATTTCTTGAAGGAAATATGTATCTCAGTGGGACCTTTCCTGGGAGACAGATATAATTAACAACAGACTATATATAAATCAACAAATAAGCTTGCTATTGTAGGAATAGCTTAATTTCTTATGTTGGTTTTTTTTGAGGGTTTTTTTTTTCAAAAGCTATTTTCTGTAGTCATTTTGAAGGATAGCTTCAAGTACAATATGCACAAATACTGCCTTTTTCACTTTTATTTTTAATGAGTTTATAGGCCTAATCCAACTCCCAGTGTACCCTTTCAGATTGTTGCTTTGGCAACTTTACCCAGAAAGATTATTTAATAAATGTAATACTATTCAGTGAGTAATATATCAGATATATCTACAGCAATCACAAAGTTATCCTTTTCTTCTTCTTATCCTCTTTGCAGCCATATTCCTTCCATTTTTCTAGGCCAATGCTGGGAAATAAACTCTTTCTGAGATGAAAAACACAATTTATAAAGCTCAGGTGCCAGTCAGAGATGCCTCATATCCCGCCAGCTTACAGTGTGGGTAGCTGAGAGCTTACATCTGCATATATATATTCAGCTGAACACAAAATTTATACAACATACCTTTCTTTTTAATCAAAAGTATTCTTTAAATCCCTTTTCTTCCCTCTGAAAGTTTTCTACTTTCCTCTTGCCTTCCAGTTCTCCTTGTGTATCTGGCCATGTAACACTGAAAACACTCTAAGAGAAGCTTGTAAGAAGATTATTGCAGACATTGTAGTCAGGTAAGTGATAATGGTGTACAACAGGTTTGAGGGAAATGGAAACATTTTCAAAGAGTATTATAGTATCTCACAGTTTAATTGCAAAATCTTGATCTAGGCAAGTGAATAATTCTGACAAATATTTAAATCAGATGTTTTCCATTTAAACTAAATATTTTCTACAACAATCTATTGAGTTCTCTATTGTGTGTTGTTTTGATAACAAACCAAGACTGAGACTTCTGGCAGGCCTGTGTGTCACATGTTATTCAGTATTCTTTCCATGAGACATTAGGATGTTATTTACTTGTTAAATTTCTACTGTTGTTGTTTGACCCAAATATGTATAAATTATTCACACAGAAGTATGAATAAACAATTTTTTAGAGCACGTTATTTTTTTTTTCTTGTAGTTTCATGGCTATCTGGTAATTGGGAAACATCATAACATTAAAAAAAATTATAATAATAAAGAAAATAATTGGTATATCTTTCCAGGATGTAAGAATATATATAGTCACTGACATTGTTAATTGTTTGCACTACCCAAAATAAAAAATATAACATTGTTAGGTTTTTGAGTTATCTCATCTGTGACAAAAATCAATGGAAGGAAAAAACAAAACAGCAAGTAGAAAGGAGACAATGAGGATAAAAAAAAGGCAAAGAAAGTATCACAGAATACGTTTACTTGGCTATTATTCTCAAGGCAGTTTACTCACAGTCTCTTAACAAATATTTACTAGCTAACTTTTCTTGTAAGTGACTCAATTAGTTCAATCTCTCTGACTAAACATAGAGAAAATCAGAACTGTCACCTTGCTGTTCTAAGAAAAATCACCTGTGTCAAATAAGTGCTTGAGACATAAGAAGAGCTACACTTGATCTCTCACTTCCTTTCAGAGAAATAAGAGCAAGTCTTGGGATTCAGCTGTGATCTCTTCACACTATAAATGTATTTTCTTATTTTGAAGAAAAAACTAAGGCTTTTTAACAGCTGGGTTAAATGAAGAGTGAACCATGTCTTCTCAGTAATGTATGTTTCAAAATATTTTAGCAGACTTAATGTGACTCTTCATAAAAAAGACAACCTGGGAACCTCAAATGAGAAAATAAATGCTATCTACAGTTTTCCAGTGAATTACTATTATTGAGGAAACAATTTGAGTTCAGTAAATACATATTTATAGGATAATAAATGTCTCTGGTAAATAAAACACGATATGTTAATATAATTAATTTCCACCATTCATTTCTAAATGAGCTAAATATGCATTTAACAAACAAACTTCTGAAAAGAGCTTGATCACCCATGGGCAAAAGGAGGATTAAAATTGAAACAACAGGATACATTATGTCTTGTTGTCAAAACAAAACAAAACATAATCCAATTTATAATCTTCCTTATTAAAGGAACTGTAATTTTATGCATGCATGGAAAAAAAATTTAAAAAATCTTTCAGCTCACAGAACAACACAGGTTAAGAACCTAAATCATTATTTAAAAAGAAATGTAAAGAAGATATAAGGAGAAATATAACTCCTAGGATCAAACAAAGAAGTATCTGAGATAACTGTAAAGCAGAGCCACTTGCTATCAGCTCCTTTTTGTCACAGGCTATTCAAGCAGCACTAAGTGTAGAGCCATGCAGTATAAATATGAAAAGAGCAATTAATTTATTCATGTTTTATCTTAAATTCATTACATTAATTTTTAAAGCAAAGAATTGATTACTATACAGAAAGTGAGTCAAACTGCTTTGTGAGAGAGCAAGAAAGACTTTTTTTTTCTTTTTGGAGGAGGAAAATCAGTTCACTAAAATCACGAATAGATTTTCGTTAGGGAGACAAATCACTTCTGGGAATAACTTTTACACTGGTGAAGTTGGCTAGAAGACATACCGTCAACCTACAAAAAGTATACTCTTCCTTAAATATGATTTTATGATGGAGTAGTTTGAAATGCAATTTTATTAAATAATCAAAGTTAAGACTAGGGAAAAGGAAAGTTCATAATTTATAAACATTAACTTTTTTAATAGCTTTAAGAACTACTTCTTGGTTTGCCAAAAATATGCCTGTCTTTAATCACTAATTTGGATTACTTACTCCCCTCTTTACTGATTACTATATTTACTTTGTGTATATCGACAAAAGAAGTACTACATGACATGACAGAGCCATGCACCTCAGTGGAGAGAGCTGGAAATGAAAAACAGCAGGCCACTTAATACAGTTTCTCGAAAAGCAAAGAATATGGCTTTCCACTGGTGTGTGGCAGGAGAAGGAGCAGATGGATGCTAACTGTAACAGAGTGGGACTAAAACCATTCCTGATGAATATACAGACTGCTTCAGCTTCCAGACATTAACGATAGGTATGGAAGATATCTAAGATCAGTGAAATACGAGGGAGTTGGACAACTAAAGATCAGCAGAGCCCAGATGGGATAAATGGATTATAAAATCTTTGAAAACAGAAATTGAAAACTTTCCTTTGGAAAATCATTTATGCACAACCTAAAGGTATTTTACCCTTTATATTTTTTTTTCCTATTCTCCTTTTACAGAGTTGTAATACATTTGAAATACCTTCTGATAACCCCTCAAAAAAAGCTACTAACAATATTGTAAGCCAACAGTCAATATGTTCTGGAGGGCAAAAGCGGTGACTACATCTTGGTAACTTCCAGCACAAATTATTACCAGTTTAAGCCAGCAATCATTCCTGCTTATGTAGAACCTAATAACCCCCACATGAACCAGATCTGCATGGCATTTACTCTTGATTTCCAATTAATAATTCTATTACAATAATATTCATGTTTGTAGAGGCTAAGGCTAGCCATGTTAACCTCTGCAATAATATTCAGGACACTATTCCCCTCAGGCTGAAATATGCTGTGTGCAGGTGGCAGCCGAAAGCAAGGTGTGCAGTTTCAGCTTCAGTGTTGAGGACGGTGTCCATTGTTTCACCAGTCCTCAAGCAGATTATCCAGGTGAAATGAACACTATTGTGTAGCAAAAGCCCTTCACATTTTAAAGCTACTCTGTGGACTTCAAGAACACTGGAGTAGGATTTAATATTGTACTGTCACTCTCAGCTGTGGTGTGCTTTTCTCCCTAATGTATTGATGAGACTTAAGATCAGAGGAAAGCCACTGAGCAAGTGATAAGTAAAAGATGAATCTTGTTACTGAACCCACCAAACTAGACATACCGTGTGTGCATTCTCTCAGTTTTAAACACAGTCATGTGGGTAGTTTCCAACCCTGCTATTTGGGATCCGTGACAACCTCTGTCAGTGAGAGAAGGTGGGTAAAGTCACAAGAAGATTTACAAACATGTCACATTGAGTGATTTTTAATGTTCCTATGACAAATTTAGGGAAAAGAAAAATATTTTACTCTCTTTTTTCAGTTCCTAAATTTATTCCTTAGAACTCTTCTTAATTATCTTCTTGATGCCAAAGAAAGACCCAGTATCATCTGAGTGAAGTTTTTTGCACAAACTGGGTCTGCCTGACTATGGAGTAACAAGTGAACACAGTCCAACATATGTGTGGTTAAAGTGTTTTGGCACCCACATCTACCTCATCTCCACACTCTTTAGTTGATATTAAGCAGTGCTGATGGGCTGCTAGTGCACCAGTAAGCATTGCTGCTGATAGTGGTGACTAACGTGACCTTAAGCCACCCCAATGCTGCCTTGCTGGTGCTGGGAGCACAAGGGTCCCTGTCCTGCAAAAGGGAATGAATTGTACTGCATGCATTTCAGAGTTGTCTTAGCCCATCAACATTCATGTCATCGGCATAGGACTGCTATAAACAGAGCTTGAGAAATGGATGTGATTTCAGCTGCCGATGCAATTAAACTGGGCTGAATTACACTCATCACAGCTTTGCTACATTTACATAGTGTCAAGGGAAACTGAGGTATTGGTCTGCACCTAGGGGTCCTCAGATTGGGAGAAAAAAACTGCATGAGATAAGAAAGATGTAATTTGTAGTCTCTGGTCTTATACTATAAATTCCCTAAAGTGAGGATTACATTTTCTATGTTTCATGGCATGCTGCCTAACTTGTTTAAAACTCAAGGGTGTGGCAGTGAAGTTATTTTTTTAACACTTGGGCTTTCCCTCCTAAAGCTGAGCATCAAACTCTCAAAGATTTTTTCTCTGTTTTAATTTTGTTGAAATGTCTACCAAATTATTAACTATTCTCTGCAACTTAAAAAAAAAAGAAAACAACTACACCTTCAGAAAACTAAACCTTTCAATATTTTCTTTGGATATCAAACTTTCCACTTCCTTTACTTCAGACAAAATAAGACAAAATCCATTTTTTCTGTTGCACTTTGTTACCAGAAGTAACTACTTCTGTAAACATTTTTGTACTTGACCAAAGAAATATGTGCTGACTAACTGCACTTTTAAGAGATGCCCTCAATATCACAGGAAGGTCTGCAGCAGAGCTGGAAGAGAAGTGTAAAACATTGGCTGCAATTCCCACTTGTACCTCATCAAAAAACAAAGGAAAAAAAAAAAAAAGAAAATCAACCCAAAACAACAACCAAACCCCTCGTTCCCCAGGATATGAATAATTTGCTTGTTATTTTTGCAGCTATTCTTATTTCAGCTATTTTTGAGTTTGTATGATTTTTTATTGGAAGAGGGTTTTAGATTCAGGTCTGTTCTTTTTCTCAAAAGCACATTTTCTAATTGTTACATATTCTCTAAAGTAATACATTAAAGGAGGAAATGGCCTCTGAAAGCTCTTTTGAAATGTGATTGAAATACTTTCACTCATTAAAATGTTTTGCCTTGTGAGCGAGGGAAACTTTTGTGTTATATTTATATCTTTTACACAATTTTAATGCTTGAGATATATACTATTTTATGATTTGTTTCCTAACTTTTTCAAGAAATTTAAAGTTACTAAACCATAAAAAGTAAATTTGCTTCAACTTACTCTATTATATAAAAACAAAACAAACAAACCCCACCCAGCTCTTAATGGCCAACATAATCTGTAGTCCAAAGCATTATGATGACAGAATACACTTATTGACAATTAGGTTGTGCCCATCTTCTATTAAACAAAATGAAGTTGCCTATATAATAGAGATAACATTACAAGGTAAATATCATGGACATGCTTTTAAACATACTTTCTAAAAATATTTATTTATTTCTGTGGCTTCTGCTGTAATCCAGATATTCTGGAGTTTGGTTTTGACTAGTTTTCGATCAGTAATGGAAAGTATAAAGTTAGAAATTGGTTTCAGAGAGTTACATTCACATTTATCTTTCTCTCTGTTTCATTAACTGTTAAGATGTGTATGTTAATATGTGAATATCACTCATCCTTACAATTACAGAGACCAGCAAGGACTGCTCATCTCCTATTTCAGCCACGGGTGGAAGCATGAGCAGAAACTGGATGCCTGCTTGCTTCAGTGGAATATCACAAACAATACAAATTCTTGAGAGCTACAAGTAGGTGTCAGCAAGGCAGATAGATGGAAGGTATAATAGTGTGTCCCTGAAGCAGGAAAAATCATTAAGATCATGATGGAAATGTAATACTTAGGGACATCATTGGAAATTACTGCACTCCATTGTTGAGGATTTTTTTCTTGTACCTCTTGACATGAATTATACAAATGTTTATTCTAAAACATAAAAAAAACCCAAACAAAAAACTATGCATTGGACAAAACCCTACGACCATAAGAGATTTTACAAGAAGCCTGCAAACACATGTAAAGAGCCAATCCCTTACTTAAATTTGCACTAGCATCAATTCTGAGAGAGGTTGCATGGGGCACCCTAGCCCAGCCTTGGTTCCATACCCCATCCCAGCTCTGTTGTTCTAAGGTCGTTTCTGAGTTTAAGCCTCTGAATCCTCCCATTTCAGGATGGCTACAAGACATTACTGAGGCTGGTTTTTATCACCAAGGGAAGCTTCACACCTTGCAAATCTTCCTCCTATCGATGGCACTCCTTCTTCTAGCCAGCTTAACCCCTCCTACAGTCGACCTGTCTCTGCCCTCCATGCCAGATCATTCCTCAGTCACAAATTACTGCTGCTGAGAAGTTACAATTTAAATTTACCTTTCACCATGTGATGCAACTGTAGGTTTTCCAGGTCACCGGCTGAGAGGAAAAATGGAGCTTATATATTCTCGAGTATTGAATACAAACTCTGGGTGTGCCAGAAGAGCAGTGCAGAGATGCAACACCATGGAAGAAGCCCTGCACCTGTGGCCTTCTGCCTCCACCACTATTTGTTTGTGAGTGACTGTAACATTTTGCAAGCAAAGGTGACAACATGGCTGGCCAAAGGGAGAGGAAAGAAATGGCCACTCCTCCAGGGGAGCGTGCAGAAAGTGATGACAGTGGTCTGTTCCCCAAGACACATACAGCCTCACTCATACAACTGTACTGATATATCAGACAAAGTACCCATCTGATTCTCACTGTCTGTGGCTACGATTGTAGCTCTGTAGCTCTGCTTAGCCTCAAATATAGCGTCAAAAACCCTGTTAACACTCAAGGAAAATGACACTTTTGAGTAGAGAGCTGGGACATATTAATGTCTCAAAAAAGGGACGTAATTTTGGTAGAAACTACTTTTTCCTTAACAAACATGAGTACAGGGTTCAATCAGGAGTGTCTCTGCCCCAGGGACAATTCTTTCCTGCAACTCGCCCCAGAGCTTCGTCCTACAATCAATTTGATGGAAAGTGGTGAAGGTGGGGGGATGTGCCCAACTGATTCCCTTGTCAGACTGAAATAATGGCAAGCACATCTTGGGTTTGATCCCAGGTGTTGTGCAGGTGGATCACAAGTAAATCACTGCATTCATCTCCTTAATAGCTCACTATGGCTCTATATAGAGAGCAAATATCCCCCAGTCTAAACGCTGTTCTGAATATGCTACTCATAATAGAAATTCTGTAGCCATCAGGAAAAAAACGATACCAATAGCTATCTGGAACAGTACAAATCCCAGCAACTAGGGATTCAGTTATGCTATCTAATGCCTTCCAATGTGACCCGGACTTGAGCTGTACTCTTATGGTCCAGGAATAAAGGCCTTAATCCTTAAACTTGCTGAGCATCTGCTGAGAAGTGCTCAGTAGAAATATATGCTTGCACATAAATCTGTATAATGGATTTCCAATGATGCAATATATTTTAGTGTAAGATGTTTTCCATATCATACAGAATGTTAACGACAACAGTCCTTCCCTGTTTACTCAATCACTTCTCTCTCATTTTGCACTCAACAAAATAATCTATTGCTGCAAAGTTGATATTTTTTTCTCTGGGGCAAGGTTAAATAGAATAATAACATTGTTAAAAACAATTAACGTGTTTGATTAACTTCAGTATGGATAGACATTTGACTTTGGATCTCTCAGTCACTAAGTTTTGCCAAAACCCAAGATTGAATATATATGGAAATTTTTTTTAAATATAATTCCCATTAGAGCAATGAGAGAATAGATCTTTGGCATGAGGGAAAACACAGTATTGTTAATTATGTGTCTGGATAAAATAAAATTTGTTTTTCATGCTATGCAAATTATAATTCCCCTTTTTTAACATTTAGTTTCCTGTTTGATAATTCACAGGTTTTCTTAATAATTCTTAAAAAATGACTCCTGAACTGATCATGGCTCTTAGTTGCTCTCCTATAAAAAGTTCATTTTTTCATATATTTGCCTTGTATGTGTTCCAACAAGTCTCCCGTGATGCCCTGCCTCCTTCCCTCTTTCTCTTTGACTATACTTAGATACTGATGTTCTGAAATAGATTTTTATAGTTACAAAATAGCAGAAACTACTGCCTTTTTTCTCTCGTAAAAGCATAGAGCTCTTTAGGTTTACAAGCCAGGGAAGTCATTGAAACTTAGTTAATTTGAAGCAGGAAGAAAACTTGCTTTGGGTTGATCTTTTCTTGACACAAAGGAAGAATCAATCAATCTTTCATATTATCATAAGATTTTTGCAGGTGAAGCAATGTGCTAGACTGACTTTCTAAAATATTTGTTGTTTCTTTTTCCCTGGAGAAATCCATAGCCTCAGAGAAGAATCTCTGCTTATCCTAAATAAATTTTAAATTCTTATCTGTTGATATCTAGGTGTTAGTTTAATCTGTGAGAGTGATGATTTGCTTTTACATTTTACTTTATTTTGTCTTTGACTGAAGGAAAGCAAAGCCAGAACTTTTCAGTTGACAGTTGCTCTATCAGCAAAACACTAGAACACTCCCTTTTTTACTACAATCTTTAAAGAAAAGAAGTGGCAGAATTAATTCTAATTTTAAGTTATATTGAGCAGTAACTGTAAACAGAACTGTGTTAATGTTTATTGTCCATTTTGTGGTCTATTTAAGTGCTTGTTAGCATTACAGGATGTGTTGTATGTGTGGACAAGAACTGCAAAGTCGGATAGATATAAAAGCATAGCATATTGGAGGAATGTTTTTTTGCTATTTTTATTGCTTCCTTCAATCTACTAAAAATTTATAAGGTTGCCCTATAGGCTGAAACCTTCATGTAGCTGACACAAAGTTCTTTTTTTGAGCTGAAAGAAGTAGAAGCTTCAGGAATAGTTCACCAGTAGATAACAATCAGAGCTCCCAGGGGCTCAGATTCAGGCTGGCAGTCAGATCAGTAAATTACAAGCTCTGACTTGGTAATGTCAAACCCAAGGAACTCCTCGTTGCATCCCTTGCAGGTAATAGGGCTGTGACTTGACTCTTCTTTCTTGTCCCTGGCACCATTATTGTAGGTGATAGCCACACAGTCAGTGAGTAACTGCTGCGTGATGCACATAGAAATGCCTTCATTCCTCCTGCAGAGTGAGTGGCAGGATCACACAAAACGCCCACGTTGGCTAGGAATTATCATTTCAGTCACTCCTCTAAAAGACAAAATCTAGACTGGGAATGTATGATGGCTAAAAGTCTGGCAGCTTGCAAACAGCACGTTTTTAAGGCAGAGTAAACACATGTTTCCCCAGGCTGCAAGAAAGATGCCGTAATTCCTGTTTACCCTTTGTTTCTCACTGGTATTCAGTTTGCTAATAAGATATTAGTCTCTTCTTAGGTGACGGAAAATTATTATTTACTTCCAAACATGGATCCTGTCTGCTTCCTCCCTTTTTCCGCACCTTCATTCTCTTTTCTTTTCTTTTCTTTTCTTTTCTTTTCTTTTCTTTTCTTTTCTTTTCTTTTCTTTTCTTTTCTTTTCTTTTCTTTTCTTTTCTTTTCTTTTCTTTTCTTTTCTTTTCTTTTCTTTTCTTTTCTTTTCTTTTCTTTTCTTTTCTTTTCTTTTCTTTTCTTTTCTTTTCTTTTCTTTTCTTTTCTTTTCTTTTCTTTTCTTTTCTTTTCTTTTCTCCTGTTCTCTCCTGCTTCAAAATCCCTTTCCAAACACTGAAAGCTCAGGAGGAGTAATTTCAAAGTATTTCTGAGGATTTCTTGTCTTTCTACAGGAGAATTTAATATAAATTTATTTATATTTAGGAAAAGACTCTTCTTTATTGGCCAGATTGTCCCAGGCCACACGTTTTCTATTTTGCATTTTCACAGATGTCAGCCACTGGTGTACTGTTTCTGAGCAATATTATTAGTCAATATGAAAACTTCCAGTATATTTGGAGGGATTCCTCATGAAATAATCCATTCTTGTACAGGTCTGTTTAGAGCAGTTAGCCTGACTGCCATCTCCAAGTAAAGTGAGCAAGAATCAGTTTACAGCTCATCAGTGAAAGCTATTTACCACTTACAGTCAGGGTGATTTTTTGGTAAATATCTGAGGTGTTTTTTTGAATTTCAGAAAGCGTTCAAATGTTATTAAAAAGCTCTCAGTTTTAGTTTTACATATCTGATAGGCAAACTCAAAGGGGAAATAAAAAAAATAATAATAAAAAAAGATAAGCTAGCTTTTATTTTTTTTCTTTTTTTTGTTAGGATATGTCTTTAAAAACATGGGTTTGAAAGAGTTTTTTAGTTCTTTGCTATAATATTTTTATGAAAGAAAGACAGAAGGAGAAGAGTAGAAAAGTCTGTTATGCAAAAATGGAAGGAAGTTAAGCTGTATTAAGGCACACAAATTGTGAAATTTTCTGGACAGTAGCATGATTTTTCACATTGTTTCAAGAAGCTGTATCCATTAACATGCTAAGACCTTAGTTATAATTCAGTATTCACTGTTTTCTTAAAGATTTCTCTCACATATAATAGCAGAACAGATATAACACCTTTTAACCTACATATGCAGTCTCACTTTCAAAATTAGAAGAAAGAAAAACTATAGGCAGATGAACAATTTTTCAGATTTCAAAATTATTTATCTGAATTATTCATTGAAGACCCAATCACTTTTAACTTTGTTTCTGTTGACATCAGCCATCATTTTGTCTGATGTAAAAAGAGGAAAAGGTTACACATTCTCCTCTGTTAAAAAAAAAAAAAAAAAAAAAAAAGATAAACTTAAAATGGTTTCCAGTTAGGAAGAATAGCTTGGCTGTGTTTTTTATAGACTTCAAACACAGTCCACAATTCTTACTTTATCACTACTCCCTTCTCATAAGGCTATATCCCTCAGCTACCATAATTCAAGGAGAAGTAGAACTGAGACAGGAAAGGGAAGAAGAATGTAAGACAAAGAAAAGCAAGAAAACACAAAATAGGACTGAATAAAATGTTGGCGCGTAAGTAGTTCCAGATCTTCTGAGGCTAAGTATTAACTGCTATGGTTTAATTACTTTTTGTTGTTGTTTTCCCTACTAGGCTGCTCCAATGAGACAAAAAACTCAACCAAACAAAACACAATATTTTAAAATGGAAAAAGCTGCAATTAATTAAAAAATAAAAAGAGAAAGTTTATTCTTTCAGCTAAAACACTTGGGAATTTGTACTGATTTAGGCAATACAATAGACACAAATGTGAAATTTCACTCAGAGACCTATTTATCTGTGGCCAAGTTCAAACAAATCTTTTACCTCGTATTTATATCAGAAGCTTCTACGTGCCATTCCTTTCCTTGTTAATAAAGGAAGATAAGAATAAAAGGACATAGTCTAAAACTTGCAAGATGCCTTATTTCTGTACATTAATAATATCTTGAATTGAACATGCGGATGACTTCTTTGGCACAACTCAGCAACAGTTAAATACATAAATTTTGCCTCTAAAAGACTGTATCTGCCCTTTAACAGTCAGTCTTTCAGGCACTAACTTGCTGTCTGTGAGTTAGGGGGTTCATTTAAGTTAGCTTTTCTTGTAGGCAGTAGCTTATATACATTGAGAACAGAGCTTAACTGCTAGGTGAGACATTTTTGTAGGCCTTAGTGTTTTTACACCTGAAAGACAGAAGTTGGAAGTGCCAGTTTATTCCAAATACTTAATCATACCTGCTAGTGTAACAGGTTGTATGTTATGGGGTTAACGTATTTTCATATAAATGCATTTTCACTACACTGACTGTATTACGGTCCACAATATGTGAGGGAAAACAATAAACAGAAAGAAGGCTGAGGTCAGAACTTCAGAAGCTGGTAATGTGGCCCTGGAGAACATGAGGAGCTGAAAGACAAGCACAACAACCTGAGAGCAAAGCAAAAGTCCAGAGTCTTGCACTCACAGTGAATCAGTGGGGCAAACTAGCCTTCCCCAGAGACAAAAGTATAGGGCTATTGCAGAAGCAACACAACATAGCTGTGAAAAGATCTTGCCACAGAGTAAAGATTGCCTCAGTCCCCCTCTCCTTCCACCTGTTTGATAACCAGATACTGAGAGTGCTGTTTATCTTACCGAAGGAAGATACTGGATTGAAGTTCTTGGCATTTTATCAAGTCACCTAAGGACCCTCTATTGGCAGTGAGACTCAGTTTGTTCTGTCTAGAGCACATTTCATCTCATTCTGATGCAGAGTTCTACATTGCCCAAATAAACAGCACTCTTAAAGTGGGCTTTGGTCTTTCTACAGGCTGTGGAATGAGACTCAGCTAATTTATGCCTGCATTTCAGCCAATTAGAATTAAGTGCGAAATACAGTACCCAAAATGACCAACTGGAAATGCCTCATAAAAAGCTGCATTCTCAACACTTCTTTTAGACTGAAAGTAAGCACAGTTACACTTTCTTTACCTAGCTCTAGCTCTGAGGAAAACATCCTTAAATTTCTCTTTTTTAACACTCTCAGGGCTTTTTTGAACTTTTATATCTTAGATGGCTGTAGGCACTAACATTCCCACAGGGGAGGTGAGATACTGTGTACTGCTCTCTCCTCAAAATCCTGCTCAGCTCTGGTGCTTAACAAAATGGCTTCTATGGCAGGATCAGGGCCAATGTCAGAGCAGGAAAAATGCAACTATGCAAAAAAATGCATTCCAGATTCACACAGACATTTTGCAGAAGTAATTCAGGTCTCATTTCCACCACTAGAGTGACAGAAAGAATTTAATCTTCTACCATATAAAAGCAGAGCAATGCTGACTTCCTATTTTATACTTGTTCTGATGAGAAAAGTGATAAATGCACTCTGCCTTGTTTTGTTCACCTCAAGACACTGTGCTTGTAGTAGTATTAAATATATATTTTTTGTCATATTTAAGATAATTCACAGCTCAGCCCTCCAAAGTTTCTATCAGATTAGTCATCAGATTTAACCTATAAATTCTAGACGTATGATATGACACAGTCTCTCATTAATTATGCATTTGTAACCATGCAATATTTTTGTATCTTTGTCAGGCATACACATAGTACTTAGATTTGCTTTTGCTTTGCTTTTATTATTACCTTTTATTTATTTTACAGTTGAACTTCATGCATCTGAGATAGCATCTCTATTCAAAATGTCATACCCCTAGCAATTACTTTAGTGTAAGGTGTTTTACTTTATATTGAGGTTAAAAAACATTTTATTTTCTTAAACAGTACATAATTACATATTGCTCACAATGATTGAGAGTTTGTTGAGTGTAGGTTCATGAAATAGTACCCTGAATATTACAACAAAGCACTTACCACTTAAGTCTCAAAGTTCTACCAAAGTTAACCAAAGGAGCTGTCACACAGATCAGTCATTTTGTATTATAATCATAAAGATCTCCTAAAATTATTTAAAAGAAAATGTATCTTTCGCTTACAGAGTGGAGGCAACTTGATCATCGTAATTATGGGAGAGACAATAAGATACCATAAGGGAAAAAAAAATCTCAGGACACTTCAGATTCCTTTTACTTGTTTGTTGGGCATTTTTTAATGTTATTTGGTATGAACTCTAAGTAAGAGCAGTTCTGAAAAACAAGGTAAAGATGTGTATGCATGAAATCCTTAGGAAGACAACCCTTTTCAGAACTTCTTCAAAGGAGAGGACTTCGAGGCCACAGCAGCTGCAGATGTATGGCTGTACCTTTTCACCTCAGTAGTATACACAAAACAAACAGTATTGCATACCAAGCAAACAACAAGCTTTACCTCTGATCAAGTTAGGTGACTGATACTCCTATTCACTGATAAGTACAAAGGTCCTACCAAACTGTCTAGCTTTGGGACAGAAATTATTTATTGTGGCAAACATATATATATTCCACTGTTTCTGCAGATGACAATCTATTTCAGTTTATATTCTAAGGACCTCTCACTCCTCTCACCTCCTCCCAGTCTTACCAGGATGCTTGTACTCTAAAGAGGTCGAGAAGGGGATCTTTTGCTGATATAATGTTAGTTATTTCCTTCACCATACACTGTCACTGCAGAAGAGATTGGGGAAGAAGTTGGGCAGAACTGAAGCCCTGAGTTATGTTGTGCAGTATCTTTTTTCCAGAAGAAATAACCTAACCCTACTGAGGCTCCCTCGATTTGCCGTATGGCCTTAAACTACACATGTTTCTAATTGCATCACAGCCACAATGAGACACAGTGGGACTGAGGGAGCAGAATTTGTCTGACAACTACACAATGATGGTTTCATATGTTTTGTTTCACAGAATCACAGAATCACAGAATAACCAGGTTGGAAGAGACCCACTGGATCTTCGAGTCCAACCATTCCCACCAATCCCTAAATCATGCCCCTATGTACCTCATCCACCCTCACCTTAAACACCTCCAGGGATGGCGACTCAACCGCCTCCCTTGGCAGACCATTCCAATGCCTAACCACCCTCTCCGTGAAGAATTTTTTCCTAATCTTAAGCCTAAATCTCCCCTGGTGGAGCTTGAGGCCATTCCCTCTCGTCCTGTCCCCTGTCACTTGGGAGAAGAGGCCAGCTCCCTCCTCTCCACAACCTCCCTTCAGGTAGTTGTAGAGAGTAATAAGGTCTCCCCTCAGCCTCCTCTTCTCCAGGCTACACAACCCCAGCTCTCTCAGTCGCTCCTCATAAGATTTGTTCTCCAGCCCCTTCACCAGCTTTGTTGCTCTTCTCTGGACTCGCTCCAGAGCCTCAACATCCTTCTTGTGGTGAGGGGCCCAGAACTGAGCACAGGATTCGAGGTGCGGTCTCACCAGTGCAAAGTACAGGGGGAGAATAACCTCCCTGGAACTGCTGGTCACACCGTTTCCGATACAAGCCAAGATGCCATTGGCCTTCTTGGCCACCTGGGCACACTGCTGGCTCATGTTCAGTCGCTGTCAACCAACACCCCCAGGTCCTTCTCCTCCAGGCTTCTCCTAGTTTGTACTTCTGTTTAGGGTTGTTGTGCCCCAAGTGCAGGACCCGGCATTTGGCCTTGTTAAACCTCATGCCGTTGGTCTCAGCCCATGGATCCAGCCTGTTCAGATCCCTTTGGAGCCTCCCTACCCTCCAGCAGATCGACACTTCCACCCAGCTTGGTGTCATCTGCAAACTTACTAAGGGAGGACTCAATGTCTTCATCCAGGTCGTTGATAAAGACACTGAACAGGGCTGGACCCAGCACTGAGCCCTGGGGAACCCCACTTGTAACTGGCTTCCAGCTGGATTTAACTCCATTTCCCACCACTCTCTGGGCCCGGCCATCCAACCAGTTTTTCACCCAGGAGAGTGTGCGCCTGTCCAGGCCAGAGGCTGACAGTTTCCGAAGCAGAATGCTGTGAGAAACTGTGTCAAAAGCTTTACTAAAGTCCAGGAGGATACATCCACGGCCTTTCCCTCGTCCAAGAGTCTAGTCCCTTTGTCATAGAAGGTGATCAGATTACTCTGGCAAGACCTGCCTTTCATGAACCCGTGTTGACTGGGCCTGATCACCCAGTTCTTTTGCAAGTGCTTCTTGATCGCACTCAAGATCACCAGCTCCATGACTTTCCCCGGTACCGAGGTCAGACTCACAGGCCTGTAGTTCTCCGGATCCTCCGTGTGCCCCTTCTTATAGATGGGCACGACATCAGCCTCCAGTCCAGTGGAACCTCCCCAGTCATCCAGGACTGCTGGAAGATGATGGAAAGGGGTTTGGCCAGCACATCCACCAGTTCCCTCAAAACTCTTGGGTGGACTCCATCCGGCCCCATAGACTTGTGGGCATCTAGCTGGGCAAGCAAGTTTCATGCTCATTTGCTTGATTTCATTGCTCTGGAAACAAATGATATGCCCTTTAAGACAAGAAGTGAATCACTGTCATAACTGTGAGCCATATTGCAGTGCTGCACTACCTACCAGTACTTCACTAGCAGCACTTTACTAAGCATTAGTCCTGTGGTTTCTCTAATGATATTTGTATATCCAGCTGTAGTGGAGCAGCAGGGAGTGATCACACATGTTATGGCAGTACAACACGCCCACCTCTCCACTGCACTGTTGGTAGATACACTGGAGAAAAGATTTAACACAGTATCTTCTTCAAGTCTCAGGAGTGCTCTGCTGCGCCTTATGGCTGCTGAGGGTGGTCAGCAACAGAGGAAGCCCACTGCAAGATGATGTCATTTAGAAATTATTTACAGAAAAAAATGGAAGAGCAAAAAGCCAATTGCAGTGTTTCTGTTCAACTAGTAATCTGTTGAGGAGATAACGTGCATGGTCATTTGCACAAATGTACTTATGGCCAGGCACTTATACATACACTACTGCTCGTGTGAAATAGTTTTTCTGCTTTGTAAAAGAAGAAGTATTTGTTGCTATGGTAGTGCATAGAATCAGAAAACACAAGAGGCTGAATTTGTTAGAATTTAGATTTGTCTTATTTATTTTCACTCAGTTTTTTAGCCACAGTGTGGGAAAGAAGAACAATTTGTGTGTACAGCAAAAAATCCTACAGAGACTGAAGCCAATAAGAACATTTTCATAGTTGCTTTGTGAATAATGCTGTATCATAGTCCTTTCAAGATATATATTTAGGTGAAAATACTATTGCAGAATTTTACTGCTTTTCCTGTAAGGAGTAGAAAGCCTAATTTTGTAATCAGTGTGGATTTCCATTTGAAGCAACAACAGCTGTGTTCGTAGATAAAAATCTGTATTTGCCCTGCCAGTGATTACAATATGCACCATTTAAAAATAATATTGCCTAGCTGATTATGGCTTTATTTATATTTGAACAGTGCTCTGAACCCATTCTAAGGATGCAAATCCTTGAAACATGGATAGGCTTTACCATGATACAAAATTGGTAGAAGCAAATTTAAGGCTGATAACTATGGTCTTCTTATGACACCTTTGGTTATAAACCATCCTAATTGTTTCTTAATGACTCAGTTTCTAAATCACAACAGTTTAAAATCTGTCAGTGCAATTATATTGAAATCAATCAAACTGCTTTTAAATCCCCTCTCATAAATCACTTGATTTCTTGGGGGCTTCACAATTCACATTTATCTGGCTGCCTACCATATTTTCAAGGCATCTTTTATATTTTCAACTCAGGACTTAAGCTAGATAAAAAATTTTACACACATGTTTCCTGCCTTTCTTCTTATAATAGTTCTACAAATATTAGTATTCAAAGCACCTTTCAATTTTGCCTTCATTGAATGTTCAGGTACATGGAGCAGGAGCCAGTGAGTAGCACTCAAGTTTTCTTGTGGATCTGTTATGCTCTACATGTCTTATGATGCTTCTTAAAATGGATTCATGGTGCTAAAGGATCCTTGGGACATGATGAGTGATTTCTTATAGCGTTAGATTATGTTATGAACAAATATTGAAATGCAGCTGCATTTTATTTGATGTGGTAAAAGCTTAATAGGTAGCTTTAGGGTTAAAAAAGTCTAACAATCTTCTACAAATTATGAACTAATAACCAAATCATTGATATTTTATATTTTCAGTGTATGGTCCAATTTAACATAATAGTTAAGCACACAAATAGTTTTAAACACTTCAGTAGTTCTTGCTGCAGTGTTTGAATGTTTTTGGGGGTTTTAATTTGCTGCTGTAGTATACAAGCTTTCATTGTAATCTCTGCCTTTTAAAACTGTATTATTAAATGAAAAATACTAGTTTGTGATTCCAATCTTGTACTTGCATTTGGAATAAATACGTTGCAATTCAAGATGGAAATACTTTGCTATACAAACATTGCACTCTTTGTGCAATGATATTCAAAATGTTGCAGATGTTTTGAGATGTGTCAGTGATACAAATCCTTAGATTTAAAATTGCTAAAGATGGTCTTTAAGGCTATAACTGAATATATTAAATGTACTGTACCTCATCTAAATGCATCGTTTTCTTTTTATTTCCTGATCACATTCTCTGACATGATATCTTTCAATCAGCAAACATGAGGAATAATCAAGAGACGTGTATGTACTTGATAAAATAAAAGAGCAAGTGAGATTTTTTCCTAATGATGTGTGGTGCAAGACCACAAAAGACACTTATTATGAATGTACTCTACTGCTTTCACCTAATTCCTTGCTGTAAGAAAAGCAACGAACCCCAAGGATTTGTAATACTACATGAAGCAAGTTCTGTCTTGTGCTAAAACATTTTGAATTTGCAATATTCTTTGTTCTTGTTCAGTTGTGACACACTGAAGGAAAAACTAACTTAAGTAAATGTGAATGTAATTTTTTTAAGATTATGGCTTGTTTGAAGTTATATGAATAATACGATTATATTCATTAAAAATACTGGGGAATATCCATGCCCATTACTGCATTTCTAATTGAATTCTCCCAAGTGCAATTAGTCAAATGTTTCCATTTTTTCATCTTTTTAACCAAAACCTTTTACTGTAACCAAACTGCAGATGTAATAATAATTAAGCAGTCATTAATTTATTTAACTAATTATACTGTAAGTACTTTTGTATACAAATTTTGGAGAAAAAAGTTATCTGTAGTCATAGAATCATAGAATCATAGTCTTGTTGGAAACACCTCTTAGATAGTTAAGTCCAACTATACCTGTCCGCTACTAAAATATATCCCTGAGCACCTTGGCTAACTGTCTTTTAAATACCTCCAGGGATGGTGACTCAAAAAAATTCCTAGGCAGCCTGTTCTAGTGTCTGATAACCTTTTCAGTGAATATCTTTTTCCTGAAAACTAATCTGAATTTAGTTTTTGAGGCTCCCTATGTATTCTTTACAACACTTTGACCCCAAAACAGCCAATTCTGCAGCTGGGATTTGATAGCTTCTTAACAATGTTTCACATATTTCATGAAACACAGAGAATACTGGGAATTCTAGTTCACAATGGGATAAGAGAAGGATATTCTTTAATTTTTCAGTAACCTGTTCCTCAAAATAAACAAACATATGCCAACAAAGCAAAGGGGAGAAAAGAAAAAGAAGTACGGAGAAACATCATCCTCCAGGAATATTTCTTTTCACAAATACAAAGCTATTTCAGCCTGATACTGAAAATTCTTTCCCAGTGGCATTTCCTGTCAAAATACAAAAAAAAAAAAAGAAAACATGTTTCTACAAACAGACAAAAAAAAAAAAGAAAACATGTTTCTACAAACAGACAAACAAAACAAAAATTTGGATTGATAGGATATTCCAAACTACATGTAACTACAGTACTACTATGGAAGCAATAAACATAAAGGAATTACCTGCCTCATTCTGAGACGAGAAATATTTCATGCTCAAATACTCATAATATGCCATTGTCATATGATATTACAGAAATAAATCAAAGACTGGCTTGTAAACTGAAAATTTCTGGGGCTCCCCCTACGCCTTCCCCATTTACACTAGTTGCCATGAATTTGGTAAATACTAGATGAGAAATACATGCTTTCTTTTAAGACTGTCCTTGAGCTGCCAGATTATGAATAACTGGAAGAGAAGAGCAAAACTGATCTAGAAATAATGCAAAGGACATAAAAAACAACTCATAGGCATTTTGAAAATAGGAGTCCTGTGATAGTCATGAAAAGATAATACATAGGAAGATGGTAAAAAGGAAAACACTTTTGAAGTGCATTATGAACATTAAATTTGATTTTCACTGGTGTAAACTGAAGTAGCACAGTCGCAAGACAGGCTCACAATTCATGTATTTCAAAAGAGCAAATGTCAGGCTATCAAAAGGTAATGCAAGCAAAGTAAAAATTCTAAGTGTTTGCAGTATCATTAAGTATATTAACTTGCACAAACTGCCAAATCCTGAGGCATATTATAAAGAGAAAAGCTGTGGATTTATTGTGGAGTTGTCTCTCATCTAGTAAAGACCAAAGAGACTAAAACTACAAAACACAATCTTGGCCCTCATGATCATTTTTGGGACATCTTTTTCTGCCATGAAAAAGGGATTGTACTGTGTGCCACTGGATGAGTTTCTGATGGTCCAGGCTCCAGAGACAGAGTGTTTCCAAGAGCTCAAGTGTGTCTAAGGTAGATTAAAACTAGAAGAGAGGATCCACAAGTGGAGTGCCAGTTATGAACATGGAGGAAGCAAAATAAAATTGTAAGAATGACTGTGCCAAATCAGACTAAAAATCCATTTAGACTGGTGTCTCCATCTGGGACTCATAGAACATGTCTATGGAAAAAAAAATAGGACAAGCTTATTGATGTACTCCTCCATTCTATTGTCCCAGACTCCAAAAGTTCATAGCTCAGAGACTTCCAAACTCAGAGGTGGTATCGTTGTATTTAAGAAAATGAAAGCAATTAAACTAATGGAGATATCTGAGCTGCGATCTCTCCACTTGAGGACTCCCAGAGCTGTTATGATTAAGGTAAATGATTCTTGGTTCTTTCAATTGACAATGTCCCAAATGTATGCACTGCTGCCATTTTAAACTTAGTTTAGGTATCATTTCACTCCATTCAGAAGTGTGACTTCTGGGAAGTTTCCTTACAAATATATGGCAATTACAGATACAGAACACATAATTTACAGTGATAGAATTTTAATTATAATCTCTGCATTCATTCCTGATAGAAGGTATTCACAACAGTTTCTATAAAATATAAGCACCGTTTATATTAGCATTAAGCACCTACCATGTTTCTTCAGCCACACCATTCAAACATTAAAGATGGTTAGAGAAAAACATGGAAAATGCTTGGTGGAAACTTCAAAATGATAGTTGCAGTGTAATTAGAAACCATAAACCCTTTACAATGCTTTGAAGGAAAACGTTTGAGTTTTGTATCACTCTCTGTAACTATGAATGCTACATCTGTATAACAGAAAGTAATGCTATCAATACATCATACATTGTGATAGAAGATTTCTTTGAAACTTTCTTGATTACAATTCTTTTATTTCTCTGTTTTATCCAATAACCAGCAGATACACAGCACATTTCAGCTGTTCATAACAGTTTTCCATGCTTTTGCTTTCTGAAAGATTCTTAATGCTTTTCCTTTCCTTCTAATAAATGAATTAGAAGTTCCTTTTTGTAAAATCATTAAGTGTCTCTTTTCTGGGAAGAGACAGCCTTCTGTTGCCAACTCTCCATAGCACACAAATCTCCATGGGACAACTCTACATGGACAAATCTCTGCAGGGACAACTCTGGAGAAGGTTAAAGTTAAGATTACAGTTAAGGTTAGAGTTAGTGTTAAGATAAAGTTTAGGGTCAGAGTTTGGGGCTCCCCATGTACAGCTGTCCCTGCAGAGATTTGGCTGTGGAGAGCTGGCCACAGACGTTTCTCAGACCCTGTCTTTACTGAACAAAGATGGTCTGTTTTAGTCCTTTACTTAAAAAAAAAAAAAAATAAAAACAAACCCAAAAGCAAACTGATATGAAATATATATATATGATATATATGATTATATATTATGTATATGATATATGCATGTGTATATATACAATTGATTCCAGCATATTCTCAAGACTTTAAGACAAGAGTGTTTTGAAAGAGGTGAATGCAATTTCTTTCCTTTTGTTTACTATTAAGTAATCTAAATTGCAGAAATGCAAGCTGATTAACCAAATTATTTGTCAGAATAATGCTTTCATTCCCTTCAGTAGTGTGCAAAGAAAACAATCAAACAAGCTAATGGTTTCATAACTTTATATAGCCTGATAGACTAAAAGAAAACTCTCTTGGCAGCAGGTGGTGGATGCAATGAGGATATAGCAGTGATCATAAAGAGGATTGGTGAGCAACAATTAGTAAGAAAAGGATGTTGTTTCCCCATTTGGTACTTTGCTACTTGTGCAACCACATGGAGAGAAGTCATTATCATACCAACAGTCACTTATTTCTTTCCTGAAGTTGAAAGAAAGGTCTTGGAAATTTTACAAGAAAAGACATATTTTTCCATCAGAATGGAGATTTTAAAAGGAAACATATGAATAGATATTATGGAAAGAAGTTATGCTGCACAGGTAATGATATGTTGAGAAATATTCATGTTTACTTTTCTATTTAGGAGTATGATCCTACGATATGCCTATGTAAGACAGTCTGGTTATGCAGTCATAATATTTAATGGGAAAATCTAGTTAGGTTTTGAGGTATGGATCCAGAAATTGAGAGTTAGGCCCAGTTATGCTGAACACTGTAGGACTAGAGCCTGAGTAGCCTCAGTACAATATAGCCTTTCCAGGTTGTATTATCAGCCTCCGAACCCCGCAAAAACCCTAAACGTGCCAGTTTTCCAGGGTTTAGCACTCCTGACTTTTCCAAAGGTATAATAATTGACTGTGCATCTCCTATTGCCTCTTAGAATCTCCAGTGGGATTATCCTAATTTCCAAAAACATCAAGGTAAAATAAATAAGACAAGACAATACAATCAAGTTTTGGTTAATCTTATGGAGTAAATTTGTAAGGCATATTCCATAGCTGTATTGTATCCTTTAATCAGTTAATCTTGATTACTCTGGAAAAGTTAGCATGATACTTGAAAGTAACCCATTCCCATCCACCTGCGAAGCTGAGATCACTTTTGTAGTAGTTTGCAGACCCTGCAACACCTAGCTTTTAAAATGATCCAAGTTTCTTACAGTGACAAGTTTAAGTACGTTTCCACACACTCAACTGAAATCTAAATGGCTACAAATTGCACGTGGAGGAACTCTAAGGTGTAAATTAGTCACAGTATGATACCTAAACTCATACCTTACAAGTTTCAACACTGAGATATTACTAGATAGATTCCTGAGTATTCCTAGACATAACAAGTGGGAGTAAGTAACTCTAAAGCTTAAGTGATCTTAAGTAAGTAAACATTCTTCCATCTTATGAACAAGCAATAAATTGTCCCTGATGGCCAGAATTCAGTTGGATGCACTACTGTATCTGGCAAAACAAAGTAAGGGAAAACAAGGGAGTGAGCAAGTGAGTGTGTGGCACAATAAAGCAGGATAAATGCACTAATTCTGTTGGTTCATCAATAAACACCAGTATCCAGATCTCCTATAGATTGTCATTTATTCTTTCTCACCTGTGATATTATCTAAAATATAATAATTTGTATTTATCACAAATATCTAGCCCAGACCGAAATGTGGATTCGTCCCCCAAAAAAAGAGCAAGATGCACAAAAGGAATCTATGCATTTTACCTGTATGTACCAATTTCATGACTTCTATGTCATGATTCTTGTCAGCTAATGCAGAGGAGTAATGCAATTTCACTTACAGTTTCCTCTTTAATAACTCCTCATATAGGAGTGACTCCAGAGGAGGACTAGTAAAATTATTAGTGAAATTATTTTACTATAAAAGAAGACCAATAAAATAGCAAAATGAGAAAATACATGTTATATTCCATCTCCTCTTTTATATTTAATTTGAATCTTGTACATAAGCAGAAACTTTAAAATGAAACTAGAAGCAGGGCTGAAGGTATCTGAAATGTATCTTCATTTCCTTAGAATTCAAGCACACTTATATTCCAAAGGCTCTTTCAATAGATTCTTTCTTCCCACACAGCCATGACTGTGTTTTCACTTGGTTTTTAACCAGAGCAAGACCTAGTCCCGTTTTTATAAGCAATGGACTCTTCATGGCATTTGATGTTTGTATGTATAATGGGGTTGAACTAACTCAAATGTTTGCTGCCAGTTCATCTATTTTCTTGGGCTTATTTCCTCCAGGATATTAAATCAGAATAGTGGACGTGTACTTAATTTATACTGGATGAGTATTCCTACTAGAATTTAGTGATTTAGTTTTCTGTTTACTTTATAAGTTAACATCTTACCTAGATATGAAAGAAAATAAGGTTTCTCACTTTGCCTTTCTTGGTCCAATATCAAGGTACCACATACATTCATGTAAGAAATTCTCATGCTCTTGTAAGGCAAGTTTTTCTTAAAGGTTAAATGTTCCTTTTCCTGACACATTTTCTTTAAGAAGAATGTTGCAGTGGCTTAACGATTCTAGTTCAGCTTTGCAACAGGGAAAGATTAGACAGGTGTCTCTGGAGAAAATCCTCTAAAAATATGCTTGCAGAAATGTTGTACTAAGTGTTGAAAATTGGTTAAATTACTTGCAGTAGGTGGGGGCACATAATTCTGTTTGCTTCTCTTCCAAATCCTATGACTCATGTTCACCTTCATAAAAGTTATTTTTGCTTTGGGAACCACTATAGTTCATCATTATTTCTTCCATCACTTTATAAGCACTTAGTAGTAAATCATCTGGACCCAACTACCTGATCTCTTGTATTGGTTCATCAACCTCTTTCTTTCCAGTTTTAAATGATTTGTAAAGCTAAATACAATAAAAAAATGAGAGGGAAATTATGGGGTATTCAAAAACATATAGCAAAATTAACTCTAAGAAAGTAATTGAGTTGGCAAAGGTGAGTGACATATTTATTTTAAATTGTTTTTTTCAGAATATTATATTAAATTAAATACAGAAGTTACAATTTAATGACACAATTTCATTCTATTTGAACAGCTTGATTCATTAATTATTTAACACAGAGATTATTTAGCTTGAAATTAATGTGCAATTGAATCTCTCTTTAAGTTGATTTGTACTATGCACTGCAAAATTCATGGATTAATAAGTTTCTTGTTTAGTGTTTTGAAAAGGATGCAGCCCGGGATGTTGGGAACCTGTAATAAACCCATGCAAAGTGGCTGGTCACCTCCCAAAACCACACTTGAAGTAATACCTACTTGCTGGTACAGCGTTTTCCAGGTTTAGACCCATTCCTATCTGGGAACTGGCAATGTGGAGGCAGGGTTTGCCCTATTGTACTTGCACCTCCTACTTGTTGCCTCTTAAGTACATAATGAAGCTAATTTTAACTTTTCTTTTGGAAATGTGCGTTCATCCAGTACTTGAAGAGGGAGGGGAACCCTCAGATCATTTTTTTCAGACTTCAATTTTCCCATTAGGATATACTTGGAAGTGAAATTAAATTGGAACTATGCTGATGATTTGTTGGAGGAAAGAATAAAACTTACACTTAGATAAGTGCAACTTGAAATTTACATGGCTCACTAACAGCATATTCATATGTTCTACCCATCGGTGTTGCAGAAAAGAATGACAGTGTGGTATTTTTTTCTAATAAGGGAAAAATATAAGACTTATTTTCACTTTTAATATATTATTGTAACCTGTCTTCTGTACAATTAGGAATTTTCTAATAAATTTGTATTAATATTTTAAAGAAATCCATTTCTATTCTTTAAAAATCTTCAGAGATGTTTTCTTATGACACGCTAGCATATATAAATTCATAACTTAAAATGCATTTTCACACAATGACACTTTCATAGTAATGTTTCAAAAAGTTTATTATGTATTTTATAAACCATATAAATATTCTTCCAAAGTCACCTAAATGCCTGTCACTATTTGTCCCCTGCAATCAATCCTCCAGAGCTGGTAAGTTAGGAACTCATGCTGTTAATGCTAATATATTATGTATTACTCTCTTGCTTCTGGAAATGTCAGTTTGTGGGTCAAAAAATGTTAATTAATTAATTAAACAATATACGCTGTTGATTTGTATTAGACTTATATTATCTCTACGCCATGCTGCCATCCTTCTGTTTAACTTCTGGGGTAAAACTATGTGCATTTTATTTTGTATGAGAAAAAAAATGCTGATACTGGGAACTGCTCTCTAGGAGATATAAAATGTGTGAATGCATTGTTTCAATTAAAATGCAACCAAATGTAAATATTTTTGGTTTTGTCTGAGAAAGGTATAGTCCTGTCCTCTGAAACCATTCTGCAGGAATCTTCAGGAATCTTCCTCTTTTTGTGTTACATATTTAGCATAATATTTTGTAATTAACTTTACTACACACATGTTGTTTGATGAGGGACATGGAGAGTCTTTTTCCAGTGTTTATTGCAGTTCTCATTCCAGGGGCTCAAATTTATCCTCTGTACACATTGATGAGAAAAGTGCTTGCATGGTTAGTGGGTCTTTACTAGTTCAAATTTTCAGAAAAGAAAGCATCTGTAATTACATATAATGATTTCTGGAAGAATAGGATGTAATTATGTCCAAATGATATTACAAGTGTTCAAATCAATATAATCTAAACTATTTTTTTCAGATGATCTGATCTGTTTGTTACCAAGTTGGTCACTAGTGTTACTATAAGAGTAAGGATCATTAAAAGGAAAAAAATCCACAAAAACACACTTAAATTTTACAATTACATAAATAGAATCACATGGCGCTATAACTTTAGTGAACAGTGATTACTAGACACTCTCATTAAAAATGAAAAAAACTGATTAGAGGTCGTATATATATAATAATTTGGCAACGAACAGCTGGTTACCTGGATTTTCAGTTTAAATTTTTCTTCCAGAAAACATAATATAATAATTTTTTATTAAAAAAACATGGAAAAACTGAAGAAAAGTACTTATTCATTTTAAGGGTTTTTCTTCAGTCATTGTTTTTCCATTATTTCTTGTTCATTCTTGGTAGCAAAATAAGAAAAGAAAAAAGAAAGGATAAAAGGATGAAGAAGAGAAGGAAAGCAAGACGTTTCTGCTTCCCCAAAAATTAATTCCTTCACAAGGTTTTTGGTTACACTATTTTTTCATTTTCAAAAGGTCCAAATAATTTAGTATGGTGTTTTTAAAATATTTGTGATCAAATCATTTAAATATTTTTCTCCATTTCCCTACAAATTTTCTTTTTATGTCACCATCTTCTACAGAAGTGAGTGAAAGGCCTCATGAAAAGGACTTATAGAAGAGCAATTTCTAATTAATGGTAAGATGGATCTCTTACTGCTGTATAGCAGAGCATTAACCTTTCTGTCACAGGCTGAAGCCACCACATTATATGCAGCTTAAAGAATTGTGCAGTGAAAGGCAACATGTCAGAAAAAGATCTAGTTAAATATCATAAAGATAGCATTCAGACAATTACCACCTTAAAATACAGTCTTCAGTTTTTGTTTACTGTGCCTGTTCTGGTTTATATTAGTCACCTAGTTGCCATATTCTTCTGTATAATGCTGTGTAATACTACCAAATTTGTCTTGGTATTTTGCCCATTTACCATGATTTACTACTGAATAAACAGAAAAATCAGGACAAAATATTTAACTAGAACAGACACCCTCTATACATTTAAACAGCTCAGTGTTTGAAATATATTCAGGAGAAGAGAAGCAGAAGATCTTCCTTCAAGTCACACTGATTCATTGTTATTCCTAGTATAAATATATTGCACAAATTTAGCAAAATTACTCTTAGCATTTTCTTTGCAGGACAGTTCTTCCTATAAAAGCTAGAGCAGGAGAAGCAGGAAACCTTCAGACAGGAGAGATGTTGTCTGCCATAGCTTTATCAGCAATAAAACTTTATCAGTATGGAACCTGGAGAACATAAGGAAAACTTCGTTAGGAACCAAGATGCTGAATCTGATAAGCAAGGAGGAAAACTTCAGACTTAAAAAGTAAATTAATAATTATGACAATACTGGGAACTATCTTCTTGTTAAACATCAGCTGTAGTTGAACAAGAATGCAATGCATGTTGTCTTATACTCTTAACAGATCTCCTTGAGACCTGGCGGCTCACCAAGTCTTTTATCTGTTTATCAAAAAGACAAATAATAAAGTCCTAATACCACTGATGAAATAATGTGTTTTATTGGATTTCACAGGAACTATTTTGTCATATGTGCCTTTACTTTGTTGCTGCTTTCAGTGTTTTGCTTAAAAAATTAAAATAGAGCTCTTTCTCTACAAATAGATAATGTTATGGATTGGTGTGTAATACTCACATTTTTCAAAATCACAAAGAAAGCTGAAAAAATGCTAATATTCATCTTGAGAAACCACATTTTTGTTTCAGCAATATTCATTATCTTATTTCTCCAGACAATGTCCATTGTCCACTGTAGGTACTTCAGGGATGTTGATTTATTGCCTCTTAAAGCTGGAAGAAAAAAAGCCATGTGAGCAGCATGTGCATTGAGGTAATGTTCTCCCCTAACATCTAGGCTGTATTTTTTTTCCCTTTATTTTTTTTTTCCTATTGCTAAACTCAGGGACTTTTGTTTTAAGTCTTTCATAGAACTTGTAAGATTTTAACCTCTATTTTGAGTCGAATGATCAACAAATTTAGCCTAGTGTTTACAGATGTAAACTTTTTATCCAATATACAAGTAAAATATCCCTGCACAGAGGCCAAGTGTGATTTTTTTTACATAGTCTTCATTTAAAGTTGGATTCACACATATGTAGCTCACATTACCGTGCGTAAGCACATCATCATCCTTTCTGTCCTCATGAGAATTCTTGGTGACAGGGGAGAATATTGCATTGTTTGTACGGTTGCATGGAAAAGTAGATTAGGATTTCTTGTCCCATAACAGACTATTGCTCAACAAAGACTGTTGAATCTTTGATTATCAGATTTTAGTGGAAGTCTGTCCTTAGCAAGCCAATGATATGAACACTGGAAACTCTACCAGACCTTTGTGCAGGTTCTCTATACAATGACCATTTCTATGACTTTTCCTGTTTTCACTTGTTTCTTCAAGTTTCTTCTAAAATTCTCTCAATATAACATAGTTTTCTCAAATAAAGGATAATTGCCACAGCATTGTGGTCCAATCTTTTCCTCTCTTTTTTTTTTTTCTTCTCTCCTAGCCTATTAGCAATAAAGCATATCTGTTGTGGCAGCTATTTCGCTTATTTAGGGCATATTTATGTGATCAAACTGTATTTTCTGTGGGTTGGAACTACATGAGCCAAGTTCATTCAGAAGGTGGGTAGTCATGCTAGCACAGACTTTTGCTCATAGAAATAAGTACTTCTGAATATTAATTAGTAGTTGCTATTGCAACACCTTTGTACTTTTCATGAGGATTTTTGTGTCCAAGGGATCTTACTCATCTCTAGGCCTGCCCAGTACAACATTAACAATTGTTTACAATTCATCTGTTAGACAATTAACCTTTGTCTTTAGTGCACTGCTACCAATATAGGAGGTACCACGCTATGAAAGATAAACATATGGATGTACCTTGCTCTGTGGCTGAAGTACTGTGCACAGACCTCCACGTGTCACCACCTAGCACAGTATTTGTTCAATAAACTATTTTCCGTATATTTTCAAAAATACTAAAGCTATCCGCTGACTGACTAGGAGCTCTGGAGGTTACTTTGGGAGTAAGATTTATCACATCTGCTTTTGCCTTGAGAGTTCTACCTACCACTGGTCTCTCTGTTCAGAGTCATTATTTGGCAAGAGGAGAAAAAAGAAGCAGTTCTTCAAAACAGCTTGCTGTGTCATAAGGTAACTATATAAAATACTCCAGGTGAGCCTAGAAGAACACTTTTTCCCATTTATTAAAGCACAAACACTAGGTAGCTGGCTCAGAGAAAAATCTAATCTGTAGCTACCTGTAAAAAGGAAGCCAAACATTCTTGGGCTGGAAAAGTTAGTTAGATTTCATATGATTTTGGCAAGGAACTCTTTGCTACATATGGCAAATATTGTCAGCAAAACAAATGTTCAGGTTTTTTAATAAGATTTTTTTTCCTTTTACTTTCTTTTTTCTTTACAATTTGAGCTTGACTTATTCAGCATAAATTATATATTCAGCTTAAATTGTTTATTTAGCTTTAGTTACTTTTCTTTCCCTTTTTTTAAATTTCTTTTTTCTTATTTTATTGGCCTTTTTTTCATCACAGGAGATACAAACCATATACAGAAAATCTGAAAGTACTCCATTACCATTGCATGGTTAGGACATGCTTGAGGGTACTTCCTTTTTGTGACTTTATTAATTTTAATTCCAAGTCTTTTGTACTTTCTTTATTTTTTTTTCCTATAATTTATAGTCCTCAATTCTATTTAATCTTGTTTCAGCCCTGTTTCTAACATAATTGTGATCAGTATTACACTAATCCCTTTTGGCATATTTGTCACCTATTCTTTCCTTTAAAATTAATCTGGACTGTTTTTAACAAAGTTTCTTGTACATTATACCACATAGGTCAACATCCTAATTCTATCCAATATACCAAGAGATATTTTTTCATTATTGTCTTCTGCTTCATTTTAGGTCTTTTTAATGTCCCTGTCATTCCATGATTCTCCTGGAGCTTTGTATTTTAATTCTTTATTCCCCACTCCTACCCATACCTACATACTATAAAATCACCATATCTAGGGTTGTCTGGGATTTTTTTCTTCCATTTTGCAAAAACAACAATGTCGTAGATAGTTTTCTTTGGGGCAATCTAACAGATTTTGCCGATAAAATGGTTTTTTACTCTCCAGTTTTCTTCTCTGCCATTAAAAAGTAGTAAATTTAGAACCAATAAAAGCAAATGCTCCTTTGCACAGCATATAATCAGCCTGTGAAATTCACCCACACAGGAGATCGTGAAGTCAAATACCCTGGTTGAATGTTAAAAACAAGTGGATTAATTTTATGAATATTAACACCTTTTGTAGCAATGCATGTCAGAATAAATGATAAGAATAAACCCAATATCATGCTTCAGGGCATAAATTCATTATCTTCAAGCATCAGGATGGATTCCTACTGTCCACATAGAGCTTTGTGCAATTGTTATGTTTTGTTTTTTGGTTTCTTTATGAGGATATGAAACAGTTACAGGAATAGTGGTTTTGATTATGGGTATTTTTGGTGGGAATGCAAGGTGGGTGTGTCTGGTTTTAATTTGATTTTGTCTTCTCTAATTAATCTCCCATCACTTTCTTTCAGTGTCAGAATATTGTAGTAAATATTAAGGTAAGGTAGCCTTTACTCCTTCAGAGTTTTAATGCAGGAAAGAGACTGTCTTGTACTCTTGTCTACAAACACAATGAATAGTACAGAGGGAAGACTCTTCTGCTAATGAGCTGTCACAGTACCTTTCTCCAGATCTGCCTTTAACTCTCACCTATATCTCACCTGTGGTCAGGCAAGTGGTGTGCTGCCATCAGTGTCGCTAAATGTTTACATTTCCCAACTCTGATAATCTGACAGTCATTTTACTTTTTCTTTAGTATTTATTCTTCATCTTCTACCAGAATTGTTAGGGGATTTTTTTGTTTTGTTCTTTTTTTAAATAGTATTTTCTCACAGTTATGTGTGAATGAAATAAATATAACAGACTAGAATCCTGATTATTCTAAGCTAATATCCTACTTATAATAACACATGAAAAACAAAGCAGCCAACATTGTATTGTGAATCTTTGCTAAAAATCTTTGCCTAATTAGTCTTTCTCTTGGAAAATTGCTGCTTTTAAAAAGCTGTCTGCCTGTTTGACAATGGCCTTCTACATAGCCATGTCATTTGCAAGATTTTTCCATTCTTAGCTTACAGTTTTACTTCTTTCCAAGTACTAGTCTACCTAAACCATCGAAAGCTTTCTGACCGATGATTTTCCTTACTTTTTTAATCACAAATGCATGAATACCTTAAATAAGTTCACCATAAAAAATTCAGTTTTAAGGAGATAAAAAACAGGCACAAACTTCTGTATCAGATACTGGTGCCTAGCGGTCAAAGCCCCCATATTTTTGTTTTTTAATTTGTAACAATGGATTATCCTAAACTTCTATAAATTCCTACAGTGATGTGAAGAGGAACAATCTAGTCTTAAGTAAGATACGCTTCTAGATTCCTTTAGAAAATCTCATGGCAGTGTTCAAGTAAATTTTGATAGTATCAAAAGCTGGGTACTTGGTTCCTAGGTGACACTTTGTATTCCATAGCTGAAGATGTATTATTTATAATGATAATATCTTATGCATATATTTTCTGTATATATATATATGTATATGTGTGTATGCACATATATACATTTTTCTGAGCAATAGATTGTAAAAAATAGTAAATTCTAAAGAGAACTCTCCCTAGATTTTTAGCAGGAATATTGATGACCTCTAGAGAAAAAAGACTGTGTCATCTGGACATTCCTTTCAACTCAATAAATTGGAAGTGTGGATCTGCTGGAGGGTCGGGAGGCTCTGCAAAGGGATCTGAACAGGCTGGACTGCTGGGCAGAGTCCAATGGCATGAGGTTTAACAAGGCCAAATGCCGGGTCCTGCACTTGGGGCACAACAACCCTGTGTAGCTACAGACTGGGAGAAGTCTGGCTAGAAAGCTGCCTGGAAGAGAAGGACCTGGGGGTGTTTGGTTGACAGCGACTGAACATGAGCCAGCAGTGTGCCCAGGTGGCCAAGAAGGCCAATGGCATCTTGGCTTGTATCGGAAACGGTGTGACCAGCAGGTCCAGGGAGGTTATTCTCCCTCTGTACTCAGCACTGGTGAGACCGCACCTCGAGTACTGTGTTCAGTTCTGGGCCCCTCACCACAAGAAGGATGTTGAGGCTCTGGAACGAGTCCAGAGAAGAGCAACAAAGCTGGTGAAGGGGCTGGAGAACAGGCCTTATCGGGAGCAGCTGAGGTAACTGGGGTTGTTTAGGCTGGAGAAGAGGAGGCTGAGAGGAGACCTCATTGCTCTCTACAGCTACCTGAACGGAGGTTGTAGAGAGGAGGGAGCTGGCCTCTTCTCCCAAGTGACAGGGGACAGGACGAGAGGGAATGGCCGCAAGCTCAGCCAGGAGAGATTTAGGCTGGACATTCAGAAAAAAATTTTCACAGGAAGGGTCATTGGGCACTGGAACAGGCTGCCCAGGGAGGTGGTTTATTCCCCTTCCCTGGAGGTGTTTAAGGCATGGGTGGATGAGGCTCTAAGGGACATGGTTTAGTGTTTGATAAGAATGGTTGGACTCGACGATCCAATGGGCCTCTTCCAACCTGGTTCTTCTATGATTCTAAGATTCTGAGGAACTCCTCTGTAGACATTTACTTCAATGTACGTTTATTGTTTCAGCTGAGATCTGAGAGGCTATGATCATGTATTATCTAACAAGATTCATGATCAAAACACAATAATTAATACATAATATTACTTGTAAGACATCAATGAAAATTAACCAGGAGGAGGAACTTGCCAACCTTTAAACAAGGCTAATCTATTTATGTAAAAAATGCTTGCAATATCTCTTGAGTCATTCCTTCCACTCAGCCTGAGAATACATAATAACCTTTATAGTGCTGTACCAGAGGTCATTAGCCCCATATTAATGTGTTCCACCTTTATACTGTCAGACCCAGACTGGTTCCAGCCAGAAGGTGCAAATTTCCACATTTTTTTCAGTTTGTTGTCATCAACAGCACATCAGGCACATGTGGCACACATATTCTTGCAGAGGCTGCAGCTACTGTTACTAATTCAGCAGCTGTAGGAAGACTTTCTTCAGAGCAGATGGGGGCCTTGAACAAAGATGTGGTAGCTGACAAACCATGAACTGTGTGGTATAACTAAGTGCTAGGATGGAAAGGGTGAAAAGTTTGAAACCACTTGTTTAATTTATTACTCAGAAAAATGTATACACACACACACACACACATACATGCACATATACACATATATATTTTATATTTACAGAAAGTATACATATAAGATAAAATAATTATAAATGCTACATTTTCAAGTTTGGAATGCAAATATTGAATGACAAATCTAGGATTAAAATGACAATTGCTATTTCCTACTCTTACATTGATTCACCATTTTTCCTCCATTTTTAGAATTCTTCATAAAGTGGTGCAAAAAATTAACATCAAACTGAACTCCTTTCATTGTTTCCTTAATTTAGCTAAAACCAGAAACATATTACTGAAATAAAACCCAGAGAAGTGAGATTTTAAGAGTTTAATCATTACAACACTCTTCCCAAGAATGAGATTTGCATGTTTGAATATTACTTCATCTTGATAAAAATTTTCGAATTGTAAGGGAAGTTGTGCATCCATAAATCATTACATTAGCAAAAGAAACTATCAAATAGGAGAAAATAAATTTATATAACCTGACTCCTAGTAGCAATAAATTTTTCCAGTGCATAAGAATGGGTACCAAAACAGTTACATGTTTGCCTCATAATCTCTTTTTGGACACCCTAATGACTTTAATAAAATACTATTCTCTGGTCCAGCAGTAGTTTATTATGTGAAAAAGACATATTTGATTATGAAGCTGCCTTTGGATATTCTTTTTTAAGAATGTCACCTGCTAGAAGATTCTGACAACATTAGCCATTTTCAGGATGCACTCTTTCCATAGGGAATCCAGGTGGAATTAATCATGCTGTGCAAACTGCTTAAAAACTTTATTAGAACCTAGATGATGTCATTCAATATACAAGTCTAGTATGAGATTTTATTTTTATTACAATCTTCCGCTGTTCTTAATTGTCAATGTAACTTACAGCACACACTGAATGTACACAAAGTGGCATGCTACTAAATGTTTATTTCCATACTTCATATATTGAAGTACATGAAATGTTATACTACGGAAATCTCCATCATCTCAAATGAATCTATCTGAGAGCAGTTGAAGACCAGGAGAGAATAATTATAAAGCTCCCTGCAAATCTGTTGAAGGTGTTACTTGTGCCAAATATCTGATTTTCCATTCTCATTTGTTTAATTTGTATGTTTAAAGAAAACTATTTAATGAAAGTCTGAAGTGCATTTGGTAGATCAATACTCCATTGGAGCTGATATTTGTCAGCATTTTCTTTACCTGATGATTCATAGGGTGCCAGAAGCATTTATAGAATACTGAACTCTTTCTCATGTCTCAATTTGCTCTTGCAGAACACGTTTTTCTTTATAACACTGTATTTTTAAAAGAATAGTTATAGTACCACTAGGATTTCTTGGGTTGTTGTTACTTGGTCTAAAATCGTCTTATACTAGTTTAAAAATCTACCCTTCCTAAGCAAAAAGAGGAATCACATTTTAGCCAATGAAACATAATTACAAGAATTGATTTAATTTTCATTTTTTAATCTGGATTCTTTTTTTTTAATAATATAAAAATTATTAAAAATGTGGTGCCTTTGAAGTTGAATTGCTGTTGCTGATGAAATTAAATCTGAGTTCTTGTAACTTGCAGCAATTTGCAACAGTTCTCACAACAGTTTTTTTCCCCAATATCTGGTAAGAAAGGCACTTGGAACAATGAAGTTGTCTATTTCTATGTTAAAAATATGTATTGCTGCCCTTTAAATAAAAAAATGAAGTTTAGAACTTCTAACTGGTAAAAAGGTATTTAAGTAAAATACCTGACTAAAAATAATGACTGCTTTGTAATTAGTTTTTTTTTATTGAAAGCTTAAGAAAGGTTACTGGTTTTTTGCAGGTATTGTGAATATAATATGCATAAAGATAAAGCAAATGCTTCAAGTCAGGGTCTAGGCTATGGCTCATTCAGCTGTAGAAGATGGGCTTGTGACTGGTGGCACAAAGACCAGAAGGAGGCCAATCCTTAGTAACATAATCTTGGGTATTTATATAAAATATATATATTTTATATGTATGTATATAAAATGCCTGATGGAAGGAATAAGGAAAAGAGAGCAAGATTCTTAACAGTCATGACCACTTATAGGACAGGACGTAATGGCCACAAACTGAAATACAAGAAATTCCATTTAAAATGAAAAAAAAGTCATTTGAGGGTGATTGAAGACTGGAACATGTTGCCCAGAGAGGCTGTGGAATCTCCATCCTTGGAGATATGAAAACCCAGCTGCGTACAGTCTTGAGCAACCTGGTCTAAGAGACCCTGCTTGAGGAGTGAAGTTGGAACAGATGATCTTCAGAGGTCCCTTCCAGCCTCAACAAGTCTGTGAACCACAGCCCTCTGACAACTGCCCTGAGTACATGGCTACAAACAACAAGCTTTTTTTCTACTATGTTACTCTAGTGATGAAAAGTTCTTCATCAGTGGGTATACTCCTGTATAAAACTGAAGTACTGCAGTTGGTAAGGTATACAGCAATGTAAAACAGTGTTCAAAATACTGCAGAATATTATTTTAAACTCAAAAGAGGTTCATTTGCTGCTGAGGTAGTAAAAAGAGGCCAACTGTTACTGAGCTGTAATATCCTAATAAAAAAAATAATAGAAACAGAAATATCAATATTATTTAAAATAATTTTTACAAGAGTTTTGAGATGTTTCATGATGAAAGAAACAATGTTTAATATTTTTCAAAGATTAGTATAATATATTTCTAAGTAAAATCAATACTGCGCTTTTATTAAGAACAACATTGTCCTTCCCAGCAGAGGAAAAAAATGCACTATAAGAAAGGAGAGACAGAATGAGAAAAGAAATTGATTGTGCTAAAACATATCACTATGGACAATACAAATACTTCTAATCCATATGTATTTAGTCAGATGTCCTTTTTTCTTCCAATTCTGGGCTTTTTTTTTTTCTTTCAGTAAAAAACTGATCCTAAACCCAGCTCAGGACTCAATTTACAGGTAACAGTACTTGCACACATATCATGCATTTGGTGAGATCCCTGAAACAAACACACCTCAATGAAGACAGTGGAGTACAGGAACATGCATGAGAAGTCTGTTTGAGAGAGATAATTAATATAAAACAGAATAAATGCCTTCACAACTGGAAAACAAATGTGGATTTTGTAGAAGTGCCATCTCAAGGGGCAAAATGTTCAGGCTGATCTAGAAGAATGATTATGAAAGACAGGGAACCTTTTGTGGTTACTCCTGTTCTCTATGCAGTAAAAGCCTACAGCCTAACCACAGCTGAGTTGTTAACACAGAAACAGGAGAGAATCTGTTCAAGATAATTGAAGATCATTAGAAAAGAACTTATAAAAAAATGAGAAAAAATGTAAATTTCAGTGTCTACTACTGTCAACAGTTAACTCAGGAAACTTATGCAGTGAACTCCAAAAATACCCATCCCTTGTTGATTTAAGACACATCCAACTGCCTTTGCATTTTGAATAGAACCTGTAGTTTATTATACATATCTTATTTTTGACATACCAATCAAACATGTGGCAAGGAACATTAAGCCTTTTTAAAGATGAGCAGCACTCAACACCCAAGTTTATGTTTTTAACCATTCACCAAGATCAGGTGCCTGGTAGTAATTTGGTTTTTGTTACTACAAATCAACTGGTCCCTCTAAAGAACTATACTTCCCTAGCAAACTGTTGTTGTCTCAAACCTAGTTGTAGTAAAATCCCTTTTGAATATAGGCAAAAAAGAGGAAGATTGTGACTGATTGCAGTCCTTCCTTCTCTCACTTTGTTAAGTGTGATTTTGAAAGAACCTTCCTCTATTTTCAGTACCCTGAGGGAGGCTGAGAAAGCTGTGGTTATTACTGTCATGATACCTGAACAGACATCCAGCTTAAAATCCTGCCATTAAAGAAAAAAGAAAATTAAAAAAATCCCCAAAAATCTATCTGCCATACAGATCAAGAAATTGATACAACTAATTGCATTGATACAGTGGTGACTCCTGGCATTCCAAATGCTAACTATTTGAGTGCGGCTAACCAGAATTTCTATCCCACATCTAAATATCCACCTTCATATTCTCTACACCAAGTCCAAAGAACTATGAGGTGCTCAATGAGTGTAAAGGGACAGTTCTTTCACACTAATCCAGCAAGAATAGTTCACGTTCCACCATGAAACTCTCTGGATTAGCTCTGGATTGTTCATTCTTATTCAACTAGTTCAGCAAATTTAGACCTGTGTAATAAAATCGTCTTGACTGCTTAGGATCTGTAAAATCCTCTCTCCTTTGTTATGTAGATTCATTCCACATAGAGCATACAAAAATGAAAACATGAAACAAAAGAGGACCTACACAACAGTTCTTTGCCTACAATCACAGCACTTGATCATCCTCTGACAGATTGTTTTTCTTTGTGTGTGTATGTTTTCTTATAGAAAATAACGTAGCGTGCCACTTTCTTGATAACATTCTTTCTGTGTATTCCCTTTCCCCTTTTTCTGCAGTAATATTGCTTAATTATCTTTTAACTAGAGATTAAATTTCAGCTAATGAAAAAACAATCAGCAGATAACTTTATAGGTATGAAGCTGTAATTCATATATACTAAAGTAATGAGAGCTCAGATGCTGGATACTTTTTTTCCATTCTTTCTGATTAGGGGAATTATTTTTTTTTTTCTCGGTCTTCAAAGTATTTGGTTAAAGTATTTCTCGGGGCAATAATTTGAGGTCTTAACTGAGACTGGGGCACATTTTGTGTCTTAATATATTGTATATGAGGAAAGAAAATATGTACCCTGGAAAGTTTACAGTCTAAATAAATAAGACAAAGACTTAAAAGAAAACAGGAAAAGAAATAGGAAGGAGTTTCATAAAAATCACTTTGACTTTCAAAACACAGCTTTCCTACAAGAAAAAGAGACATCAGATGTGACTAGAAGAAAAAACAACCTACATGTCACCATGCAGGTCTCACAGAATATGGTGAGAATCCCTTGAATCTGTGTAAAGAAAAAAAAGAGCAGAGAGGGTGAAACAGGAGTAAATCTGTCAAGGAAAAGATCAGGGAAAAACTGTTTACCTGGATCTTTCCCAGAACTTCCTCAGAGGATTTCAGCACCAAAAGTAAGTGACACGAGTCATTAAAACTTTGAAAAATTGTATTTGTGACCAACAGCTTTCACAGTACACTTGTCCATACTGACAAATACTTTCCATAAGTTTAATCTTTCACATCAGTTGCATCTGAAGATGCCACAGGATGACAAAATTTTACTTTTAAAGGTTTTAAGGAGAGTGTAAGCATGTTCAAGGAAGACAAATGCAAAGGATTAGGGAATAACTGAAACCCAAAGATCTCAAAATCCTGAAACATAAATTGTCAGATTAAATATACAGAAAAATACAGACCAAAAAAAAAGAACTACAAAAAACAAATCTACAGAAACATTTCACCAAAACCAAACAAATCCTCTGCGGCAACACTGCATCAAAGGTTAATAAATGCTCACTTACTGTAAAAGGTTAGAATCATAGAATCATTAGGTTGGAAAAGATTAAAAGACATTTGAAATCATCAAGTCCCACCATACCTGTCCACTTCTAAATCCTATCCCCAAGCACCATATCTATTCATCTTTTAAATACCTTCAGGGATGGTGACTCAGCCACCTCCCTGGGCAGCCTGTGCCAGTGCTTCATAACACTTTTGATGAAGAATTTTCCTAATGTCCAATCTAAACTTCCCCTGACATAGCTTAAGTCCATTCCCTCTCATCCTATCACCTATCACTTGGTAGAAGAGGCCAACATCTACCTCCCTCCAACCTCCTTTCAGGTAATTGTACAGAGAAATAAAGTCTCCAATCTGCCTCCTCATCTTCAGGTTAAACAACACCAGTTCCTTCAGTTGTTCCTCATAAGACTTGTTCTCCAGCCTTTTCACCAGCTTTGTCTCTCTTCTCTGGACATGCTCCAAGACCTTAGCATCTTTCTTGTAGTGAAGGGCCAAAAACTGAAAACAGTATTTGAGGTGTGGCCTCATCAGTGCTGAGTACAGGGGCAGAATCACTTTCCTGGTCCTGCTGGTCACGCCATTTCTGATACAAGCCAAGATGCTATTGGCCATCTTGGTCACCTGGGCACACTGCTGGCTCATGTTCAGTAGGCTGTCAACCAACATCCCCAGGTCTTTCTCTGCCAGGCAGCTTTCCAGCCACTGCTCTCCATGCATGCAGCGCTTGGTTGTCAATGCAAGAACATACTCTTCAGTTACCTACTAAGTCTTCTCCCTGTGTGTAAATATTTGGGGCTAAATCAAAACAAAACAAAAAATACATTCAACATGCTCCTTAGACAAGCAAGAGTGACAACAACAGTAGTGAGAGCAAACCTGGACAAAGCATCTCCACAGAAGAGAAGTAAGCTTTCCATTGTCTACCACCTAGACTGAAGTCAGAAAACACATTTTGGTTGAGGGCAGCCTTCCCAAGGCTGCTGCATCATTCAGGAGAGTCATACAACTGACAGCTACTCTGTGTTTCTCCATGGCTTTACATCATGCAATGCAGGTCAGTGCCATCAGCACTCTCTCACTCCCTGACCCTGCAAGTAAGGCACAGCTGGCTGGTATAATTTGCAATCTGCCAACTATTAATTCTGGGCGCTTAGGATCTGAGGGTCATGGCACAGCTAGACCATCAGGATTCAGAGGAGTAGGCTGGGAGACAAATGCAGCTTTCAGTAGCAAACCCCAGCTGTAGCACCTTCTTTGTCATGGCTAATTGGCTGACGCTTGTTGTATGACCTGGCAGAGGTCTCTCAAGTGTTTATGAGCCAGCACTGTTTGATTGGAGGGAAGAGTTGGCGAAGACGAGAGATGATCAGCGCCAAAGGCCTTCATGCTAGTGTGTGTGTTGTTCCATCTTCCTTCTCTTTCATAACATTAAATATTTCATATTTCTGGACTAAACTAATCTGTTCTTCAAGAAACAGCCTCAGAAATGACATTTGCCACAGAAAGTCTGGACACTAGCTTTTAGCATGTAGATGGCACAGATTATCAAAATATATTTGTTAATAAAGAACCCTGTCTCATACTTTTTTTTTCTACCCAAACGTAACAGAAAAACTCATACTGAGATTTTCCAGTATGCTCGTGCTCAGTACATTCATTGTCTATAACACTTCACCTGTACAGATTTTACAAGTTGCCCTGCATAGTGAAGACATCACCAGGAGAAGGCTGTGGAAGCTGATTCTATACTGAGATTTTTTTACAAAACAAAATCAAAATAGATTGTATTTGTTTGGCTTGTAAGTTCAGTTAAAGCATGGTTTAAAATGTGTGATTTAGTTTAAAGACATACTTCTGGCTGGATTGGTCCTCCTCATTGTTTTGCGGTGTGTATTACAGATCAAAGCCATGTTTCTTTGAAACGCACCTAAGGACAGAATTTGACTTTAATTATATACTTTTGGGCAGTCAGGCGTTTAACCTGAGAGCTGTGTTATCTGAGAAGGTGTTTGGTGGTGGGAATTTTTATGAACATATTATACAACACTCTGGCACCATTTCTCACACAGTCCCAGTAAATTAGGCAAAAGTGCTCTATTGAATTGAATGGAGTAAGATCATCATAAAAATGGTGTAAGTAAGGGAAAAATTAGTCCCATCAAATTTGAATACTGACTTTCAACATCAGATTTTAAGAGATTATTAGCCTTCTTTTTCAGTGACACTGCTCTTTCACACAGTGAATGCCGCTATAGACCTAGCAATAGTTCTGAGAAGAGACTAATATACTAACGTGCATGCACCTTAATGTGGCCCTATAAATACAAAATTGTCTACTTTTACTTGGCCACCCGGAACCTGTTATTCACTATATTTCACTGCTTACAATGCTATTAACATTACTCTAAGTGTTGAGTCATTCTGGTTGGAGCTGCAAAGTCACCGGCAAATAATAACTTTCCCTGCTATAAGTCCAGGAGAATTTTTGCATGTTCCTTAGTGCAGTTAAACCTCTCAACGCCACCAGAAGTTCTTAGTATTTCTAGACACTGAATTAAACTTCTACAAGATGAGAACTTTCTTTTTGCCTGTATTGAAATAGGTAGCTGCTGAGGCAAAATACTCTGGAACAGACGATCACGCCAAGGTACCCTTCCTGAATGCAGCAAAATCCTGACAAGAACTGAGAAGGTAAAAAGCCTAGAGAGAGTACCCCAGCCTCCACCCCACACACTGCCTATGCAGATAAAACATAAGCTCCTGATGAACTCTGACACTGTGCTGCCTTCCCAGGGATGTAGTGAAGGATGATGGGGCCAATCCACCTGCTGTACAAGAGCCACCCTTAAGATGCACCAGTGACCAGGAGTGGGGCAAACAGGATGAATAAACAAGGTGTGACACATCAGAAGAGCATGGCACAGCAGTTTGTAAGGCAATTCACGCAAGCAGGGCAATCGGGTATGGAGCGTTTTCTCTCCATGCTTTGGACTTAAGTTCAGTTGGTGAGAGGGAACCCAGTCATAGTATCCACTCAGTGGGAGGCTGCATCCTCTGCATCTGCCAGACGGGATGTGTCAGGCCAGACTGGGCTCCCAGGCAAACATGCAGCCATTCAGTGAGGGAGTCAGTAGGACTCCCTGGGGAACGATCCTCAGGAGCAAGGGAACAGAACAGAGCTGGCAGATATTTGAGGATGCTTTCTATACAGCACATGAATGCTCAGTCCCTAGTTGTAGAAAATCAGGCAGGGAAGAAGAGAGACCAGCGTGGCTAAGTCAAGACCTGCTGGTCAAACTAAAGACCAAGAGGGAACAGCACAGGCAGTGCAAGTAGGGACAGGGAACCTGGGAAGAGTACAAGGATACTGCCTGGTTTTGTAGGGGTGGGGTCACAAAGGCCCATGCACAGCTGGAGGTGAACTTGACAAGGGAAGTGAAGACTAACAAGAAGGTCTTCTACAGGTACGTCAATCAGAAAAGGAAGATTAAAGAAAGCGTAACCCAAGAGATGAGTGAAAACAGTGACCTCGTTTCAACAGTCGAGGAGGAGGCTGAGGTATTCAACAGCATTTTTGCCTCAGTCTTCACCAAATCCTGCTCTCCTCACACCTCCCAGGTCAATGGACTACAAGAAGGGGACTGGGGGTGGGGGCATAGTCCCTCCTGCTGTAGGGGATGATCAGGTTCGTGACCACCTGGGGAACCTGTAGACAGCTAAGTCTATGCGATCTGATGAGATGCATCCCAGAGTCCTGAGGGAATTAACTGCTGTGGTGGGCAACTCACTCTCTATGATATTTGAAAAGTCATGGCAGTTTGGGGAAGTCCCTGGTGTCTTGAAGAAGGGTGATGTGCCAGTTTTTTGGAAAGGATAGAAAAGAAGATCCTGAGAACTACCAATCTGTTAGCCTCACCCCTGTGCCTGGGAAGATCATGGAACAGATCCTCCTAGAAGCTATATTAAAGCACATGGAAGACAGGGAGGTGATTTGAAAGGGCCAACAGGACTTCATCAAGGGCAAGTCCTGCCTGACCAACCTAGTGGCTTACTATGATGGAGTAACCACATCAATGGACATAGGAAAAGCAATGGAAGCAATCTGTCTAGACTTCTGTAAAGCCTTTGATTGGATGCCCCATCCCTGGACATATTCAAGGCCAGGTTGGATGTGTCCTTGAGCGGCCTGATCTAGTGGGAGGCTGGAACTAGATGATCTTCTAGGTCTCTTCCAGCTCATATCATTCTGTGAATATATGACTCTATGAAATCCTCTGAATATTATTTTTCCTCATACAAACTAAATGGATCCACAAGTGAAGAACAATATATTTCTACAGAAAAAAAGTAGTTCTTAGCATCCCTAATACATTTGTTTATTGCTGATGTTTTATTCTGAGTCACATCAAAACCACAGGATTGAATTTATCATGTTGCATTTTATCAGAATAAATGAGATGTTTTTCTCTCATAAAGTAATTATTTCACCTCAAACTATTGCAGTTCTGAAGATAATGATTACATGTATATTAGGATAATAATAATAAATTTTAGAGAGATCCTGTAATGCAGTCTTCCATGTGGATTTTTTTTTTGCTTTTAATCCTTGTACATGACAGTAATTCTTTATTCGGATACTCTGTGTACTGAGCTGAGAATGTATGTGGATTCCATGTAAGCATCCAGCCATTTGCGTATTCTCCTAATTATTTTCTGATATTCTAGGAAGAAACCCAGGCAATTATGAATTTGGAACAAATGCACATGACTTCATTATTTGTTATTTTAAGCTGTTTAGTTTTGTGAGTCTTGGGAGGTTTTAGAGCTTAAAATAAAGTGAAGGAAGCAATCAAATATTCTGTTTGGTGATAATGCATTTATTCAAATATCCATGACAAAAAAAATGTATGGTTGACAGGAACTCTGCCATTTCTAAAGGTTTTGGGCCCCTCACTACAAAATTAAAAGAGTTTTAGAGTAATGTTATAGCCTCTTTGTACTACATTAGCATTGGAAATATGTCCAGGCCAAATCACATTTTCTGTTTATGCCATATTCTCCATTGTGATGTATATACTTAATTCCTCACATTGTCTTTTTCCTTCAGTGAAAGCCTCGATACACAGCGATGAGGTACAATTCACAGATCAATTCTAGAAGTAGCAGTAGCAGCAGTAGATTTAGTAGTGATAGTACTGTTCAAAAATAAAATAAAAAAACAAACAAACAACACAACCTTGTGGCTGTTTTCTTCATACTTCTCAGATACTGGAAGACTACAGAATTTTTAAAGCTAAGATTTCTGATATGGCTTCTCCTTTATATTGGAAATTCCTATAGAGAGTTGGGCATATTCTAACTCTACAAGTAAGTTGTTTGATAAGTCTACAAAGTCAAAGTTGGAATAGGAAAAAACATAGAGATGTTAAACTCAGTAACTATTTTTACCCATGATAAATCTGTTCAAAGTTCACTTATGAGAGTTTCTCACAGTTTTTAGTTTCAGAACAGGTTGAAATGTGTTTTTCTTACTTAGCTGTTTATTTTTTACTGAATAATTCATATAATGTTCTTTTCCCCTAAACTATGTATGCGGGAGCTTTGCATTCTTTTAAAATTATTTTTTATGGCTCTTTCCCCTTATAGCTAGAATATACCAGACGAAATTAAAATCCGTCATTTGAGTATCTCAACCCAGACCTGTATTGCTTTGAGTTTAGATTCATACTGTTTTGTTTGTGGGGGTTCTTGCTTGTTCAGGTATTATTTTTTTGGTTTGGTTTGGTTGTGTTTTTTATAAAACAGTCTGTATTTAAATCTTTGCAACTGCAAAGTCACCTGCAAATAATAACTTACCCTGCTATAAGTCCAGAAGAATTTTTGCATGTTCACTAGTGCAGTTAAACCTCTCAACACCACCAGAAGTTGATGTGTAACAACAAACAAAATGAGATATTCTTTTATGATCAATATTGCCAACATACTCAAACTCACAGTTTCTAAGGTTATGATAAATTATCAAAAAATCCAGAAAAGAACCAAACCAAATAAACAAACAAAGCAACTCCAGTCTCCACATCCTCAAAATCTTCGTTATGCTAAATTTCTGGAGATGCATTCTTTCTTTCGTGTACTTCCTTTCTCACTTCATTTTCTGCCTTGATATATGCTATTTAGAAATTATCTACATCAAAACAGAGTCATTTGACAAAAAAAAAAAAAAGTGGAAAGTGGAAATATGCATTGGCTGATGATCTGCTTTTGTTGGTTGTATTTTAGTGCCAGAACAACCTACATACATACTGGCATTGAAAAGTTAATTTTAGCCATAACTTTTTAGTCAACCAAAACCAACCAGTCTTTTTACAGACGACCACCTAGCCCTTCTCCTAGCAGAACTGGAAATTCCAATATTTCTAGAATCATAGAATCACTATATTGGAAAATATTTTTGAAATCATCAAGCACAACAGTACAAAACATAAAAAAGCATAGAGTAAAAACATTTTAAAGAGCATTACAGGACAAAATGAACTACGAGAACTGCAAGTGATTTCTACCAGCAGTGACCTACAGTGAGTTGTTCAGCCACAACCAAAAACATTCAAGATGGCTTGTATCTAGTTGAGGTTTGAGTTCAGTATACAGGCATCAAGAATAATTCCTGGAATGCAATGTGGAATATAATAGAAATATGACTACCGATGTATTCAACCTAAGGTATACAGCCAGCGTGGGCAAGGCTTCACAACAGACTGAAGTTTTGCAAAGCAATAATGATCTGAAAGTAGCCTTAGAGCAGGAAATGTTTGTACCTACAGGCTTGTCATTCCATGTATAATATAGGGATCAGTTTAGCAATTTTCTGTCTAGTCCCCATTTTGCCATGGTTAAATGAAAGACACACAAGCAATGTAAACTGCTGGTGCAGCCAGGCAGAATACTAAAGGATCAATATTATCTTTTCCTGCATTCATGGGCAGGTTTACAAGAAATTCTTCTTCAAAAACAGAGTCAAATTGTACTACTTAAAGTGCATTTTGGTTTCACAAGTGACAGAAAATGCTACCTTGCAGCTTTACCTCCTAATGATTCCTGGAACAAATGTGCACTTTTCAAATTAAATATCAAATTTAACCTGGACAATGATGTGTTTTCATTGGTGCTTAAGAAGTGTTGCAGCATTACTAAAAAGAAAGAACAAAATTATTTCCAAGAACTATATACAAAAGGAATTCTCATCGTGTATTATCTGCATAGCCCTGAAGGACTGAAATAATACTCTAGAAATTAAATCCAGCATAAGAAAGAAAACAAAATATTTTTTCATTAAGTCTTATTTTCAGTTAAATTGTTATTTTCTGCTACATTTCATAAGCCGATGATTGTATTGTTTTCATGTGATATTGCATTTTCAGAGAGACCTTCAGTAACACTGATCCTATAGGGTTGGATAAGAAAAAATCTATACAAAATCAGAGAAAAATTTACAAGAAATACACAGTGAGGTGGGTATAAAAATTGAAGGATACAGGCAATAAAATCTAGTCCAAGTCAAGCTCTCAATCAAATATATCACAACACAAACCAATCTTCTGTTGGTGTAAACCTATAGTAGCTCCACTAGTATCAGAAAATATTGGTCTTCCAAGATGCTTTGAACAGTTCGCTTTTTTTTCTTCCCTGATACATCTAACAATAGTTTAGTAATTCAGTTAGCAAGCAGACTACTTAAAGCTATGAAGTTTTCTCCAACACTTCTGTATAAGATTTTTGGACCAAAAATTTAATACAGACTGTTTTATAAAAAACACAACCAAACCAAACCAAAAAAATAATACCTGAACAAGCAAGAACCCCCACAAACAAAACAGTATGAATCTAAACTCAGAGCAATACAGGTCTGGGTTGAGATACTCAAATGACGGATTTTAATTTTATCTGGTATATTCTAGCTATAAGGGGAAAGAGCCATAAAAAATAATTTTAAAAGAATGCAAAGCTCCCACATACATAGTTTAGGGGAAAAGAACATTATATGAATTATTCAGTAAAAAATAAACAGCTAAGTAAGAAAAGCACGTTTCAACCTGTTCTGAAACTAAAAACTGTGAGAAACTCTCATAAGTGAACTTTGAACAAATTTACCATGGGTAAAATTAGGTACTGCATTATGACATCAGAAACCATTGCATAGAATCAATACTATATTTAAGAATTGAGGTAAACAGGGAAATTGGATACAAAAGTGACATAGCACTACACAGTGCAATATTAAAGTAAAAAAGGTTAACTCAACACTGTTTTTGAAATGTAACATAACTTTAACATTTTAGGAAACATAATCTAAAGAATGAAAACATCCAGGGGACCAAAATATCAGGGAAGCACTTAGTAGTGAATACTGTGGGTTGAGATTTGACGTGGATATTTTGACCTTTGAATTTGCATACTGGAATATTTGGAAGGAATATTCAAGGCCAATAAAATCTAACTAAGCCATAGGAAAAAAAAAAAAAAAAGCTGTACATAATTCGAAAATGTAGCTTATTTATACTTGAACTCTATTATGCCAAATATTTGACATTTAATTACCGGACAATTGGAAAGAAATGGAGTACTGGTTTTGGATTGTTTGTTGTTTGTTTTTTTTTCTTTTCACAGATCTATTATCTATGATCTACAATATAGCCACCTTTGTGTTGAAAAGTAATTGCCAGATTCTGCTGTATTCCCTGAAGACTAACAAATACCATAGTTTTGTACAAAAACCTAAATCTCTTCATTCTTTCCCTTGCACAAGAATGAGAAGCTTGTGAAGTTATCATTCTGTATCTTAAGCAGGAATTTATTCTCACTTCTTATGCTATATCAATAGTCACACTTTTAAAAGTATGTGGTAGTGTCCAGATAGTACACTGTAGCCCTTGAAAGATAACAGAATTGAGGAAAATGTTGAAGAAATAACTGGTAGCACTTATTTGAAACACAGAAAGGTAAAACTGTATGCAGAATTGCATGCAGTTGCCAATAAAGTGTACGAGAAAAGGGAAAGAAGATTATGCTACTTGTCAAAAAGTCCAAGATTTTGAGTGATCAAGAGGTCGAAGATTTGTTAACATAGAGGTCATACAGGTTAATTACTCACCAAAAGAAGCATGCAGTGCAGCAAGATAGATTGACAGCTTGTTTGATGGGCAAGATGCGTTCAGCACAATAGCACCTGTGTGACAGCAGCAACAAAGGCAATGCAACACAGAAGACTATTTCTTGAGGAAAACCTATAGAGGGAGATCTACCGTTATCCTACAAAGGGTAGCACACTGGCTAATATAGTGACAAGTAATCCTTCTGATGGACTGCAGTACATATGCATCTTTTCAGACACTTTTAAATCCTACCAGTGTTTCCACCAGCATTTACGAGACATCAGGCTGGAAGCCTTGGTCCTTGCTTGTGACTCTTCATACAATATATCACAGCAGAAGCAGCTTATGGAAACAATTATTTTTTTCAGCTTCAGACTGAATTAGGTGGCAAATAACAACAGTGTAGTCAAACAGTGGAACAGGCTTCCCTGAGAACTGGGAGATACTCCATGCCTGTCAGTGTTGAAGACACATTTGGACTATGCCCTTAATAACATATTTTAACTTTTGATCAGCTTTGAAATGGACAGATGGACTTAATGATCGCTTTAGGTCTCTTCCAACTGAACTGTTCAGTTCTTTTCTGTTCTGTGCTATTCTTTTCTTTACTAAATTGCCTAATTCGTCTTTTGTCCATCCAGGCAAATAAATTAGAATTGAAGGAAGGACAACCAGACTAAGTTGAACTATTGTAAAATTTGAGGTTTTCCTCTCCATTATTCTGCACTGAAACAAACAAAGGAAAAAAATGCTGGATTCAAAAGAAAAGAAAAGGGAAAAAACTCAAACAAAAAAAACCATGTATACCACTACTAAACAAAATTGCTTCTGCTCCATTAGGGATAATTTTAACCCCAGAAATGCAATAGAAATGAAGTTGTAGATTTAGATATACTTTGCAAAGTCAGGAGGCAGATGGTGATTAGTTTTCATTGAACACCTCGGCAGGCATTAGATGTGAGAATGCATCAGACATTTCTCCAGTTGTGAGAGAACTACTTTCAAGAGAGACTACTACACTTATTGTCACACGTGGGGTTTTTTTTTTTGAAATTACTGCTCTCCAACTCTCATACTGAATCCATTCCTCCTGTGGAAATATTTAGAAATTTATTAAACTAAAGAAGAAAGACAAGAATGACTTGATAACTTGATAAGTGGGGAACTCTTCTGGAAAATTGAACATTTCCAACTCAGTCAAAGGTGATTTACAATTCACATACTTGGTTTTCTGATTGAAATTATCTTTATATTTCTGATACTAACTACTCACTGAGCTATAGTAATCATATGAGAGCTCCTAGTACAAAGACAAATAGCTTGTTAAAAACACCGAAGTTAATTAACATTTACTAGTGTTTATGGGTGATACATGGGTGAGATTCAAACCACTACCAAGAGTTTGCTGATTCTTCTGGGGTACTTACATGGTCTCTTAAGTCTATTGTCTATTCCATCATCTACCTCATGGCTCCTATTGAAAAGTTCAGACTTAAAAACCTTAATTTGGCCCTCGTGATGGACTGAATTCAACCTTTCTCTGCTATACTAGTAATTAGTAAGTAATGTCTTAAAGGACTTCAAAACTAAGTACAAATTTTCATGCAAATTCAATGTATTTTGCTAATACACAAAATGTGCTAGCAAACTGTCAACTAATACCACCTCCTACTACATTAGCAATCATATTGTAGGTGATGACACATGTTCCTGAAGAAATCATAGGCATACTGCAGGTAGGGGGATGATAGTTTGCTGTGGATGCATAGAAATTTCACACTGCCATAAACCATTCCGACTGAAGAAACAATTCCCACCCACACTCATTAACAGAGGCTCAAAATGAGATCTAGCTGAGTGGGGGACCGCTGGATTTAGTGCTAACGTGATTAGTCCTCCCGGCTGGGGGGGGGCGAAAGGCTTTAATCAAAGTCCTGATTTTGGCAGTCCCATCTGTTCTTCAGAACTGCCAGTTCATCTAGCCAATCACACTAGACATTTTTAAAATGTGAGGGGAGTTAGCTGGAGCTCTTAACAAACTGTTGTCATCTGCCATCAATTTTCCCATTATCATTGACAGCAGGACAAACCCATGGCCAATACCCATTTGCACTTCCAGCTGAGAGAGAAAGTTGTCCCACAAAACTTCATTTAAGACAAAACACAATTTTTTTCAGCCTAACTACACCTGCTGAGGACTCATCAATTCCTCAACAAAAATGTTGAGAAGAATTACATTTTGGCTCTAGAATGATGACCGAAGTAAATTTTATTGGGTAAAATCAGCTTAGGATTCTGTGTCTACATTTAAAAATGGAAAACATAACTTACTGTGGGCTGAAGGAAATAATTGCCATCAGTTTAATAAAATATCCACTTGGACTGATGTTTCGTAAAGGTGCTTTGACATTCTTTGGAAGCTTTGCTCCAAACCCTCAGATGGACCTTCAAAAACTTAGTCCATCATTAGCAAGATTGCTGGACAGCCTGCCCCTAGGCTAGTGAAACACAGTGCCATGTAGAAAAGAGCACTGACACACAAACTACTACTTCAGAAATATAGACAGAAATTGTCCACAAATATCTGAATCAACACTAGCCACTACTGTACCAGGAAGCATTCCTGCAGGACAGACTACAACCCCCAGGACTCAGCAGCATCCCAGGTACTGTTTACTTTACTCATACAGACCTAGCTACTGAATCAAAAAATGTTGCTGAGGCCTTCAAAACTTTTTTCCTGCATTTGCATTTAAACACACTTAATCTAAAACATTCAGTACTGTGGTTACTTGAAACCTTGCCTATTGCTTCTATATCTATAAAGATAGCCTTTTCTGCTAATGACTTCTAAAGAAGTTGAAGTTTTTCTAAGGATGTTCAAACACAAGCAGACCTGGTTTAATGTCATTGGATATAGTAGAGAATGGATATTATGCTGTAGCATCACAGATTTCCACATCAGAGTGGAATTTTTTTGCCAATGTGTATGACAATGTTTGGTTTGCTATCTTCCAACAAACTTGCCTCTCTGTAAATTTCTATGCTCCATTTTTTCCTACAACATTAAAGACTAAAGAGTATATTGTGGCACGTTGAATATAGATTATCTCTACATTGTGTTCTTATTTCAATATCATTGATATATTTCCTTGAGATAATTACAGTTACTTCAAAAGTCAATGAAAATTTGTCCAGAAGGTACCCAGAAAAAACAAAAGAAGGGGAAAACTACTAGTTATTATTCAGCTTTCATTTATGGAGCATTGCCTTCTCAAACATAAATATTAGTTTCAATGCTAGAATGTATCAACAAATTGTCACAGTTCAGAATTTGTTCTCTGCATAGCTCTAAGACAGGGAAATGGGAAACGTGTATTTAATTTTCTTTGAGTTTGAAGATGACCAAAGGTCATTTAAATTAATAGTTTGATGTGAAACAGTGATACTCATGAATGGAGGGGAATAGGACACTATGAGGCCTCCTATTAAACTAACCAGAAATCATGACTCCTCCCACTTAACATAATTGCATAACACACCAGCCAGTAAGCAATCAGACATCTTCTAAGTCATTGGCCAAGGTGTCCCCTCATTCTCATGCACTGTTTCCAGACGTAACACTGATCAAAGTATCTTGCAAGGTAAGTACTTGAAACAAATTAGTTGAAATCAGTATGCTAACTGCTCAGACCGAGACTAAAGCTACCCTGTTGGAAATCTGGGTTCAACCACTATCCTGCTTTGCCCCATATCTTCTGTGACCTGTTCCTTGATGCACTTCTTTGCCTCCTTCCTTCAGTTAGGAGACACATACATCAGCAATCCTAATATTTGTGGTGTGAAAAGGGCTCGTAATCACACTTGCTTGTGTCTCTTTTGCTTGAAGAAAATGTATGCAGGGCAGAGAATGGGAGATGGAGTGATATTGTACATTGGAAAATCTACTAGCTCGCTAAAACAGTATGTTAATTGCTGTTGGAACCTCATCTTTGTTGCTGCTGAGAATATTTTCTTGCCCTGGTGTCTTGAATCTATGGGGTCAGTGGAAGACTTTCTGTGACTAAGAAGACCCATTTGCTTCTATGAATAGTAGTTAATGAAAAAGTAAGATAGCAATCTATACAAGAATTGAGGAATATTACTCTTATTGTGATTAGCCATTGTTTCTTAGTCAGGCTTCCATCTCCACTAAATATCACCAGAAGATATGAAGGGGAGCATTCAGGTCAAAATTAGATGGCTTCTGAGTTATGATTGAACAAAACTATATGCTTCACATTTTCTTCTGCATCCTACTATTTCAGAGAACAAAATCTGGAAAGGTATAGAAAAAAGAATAGTCTCAGAATACAGCAATCAGGCACACTTGTAAATGCATAATGTGAATGATACTGAGGTGAATACCCACAAGGAAACTTGAATAAGGTAGTTCTACCATTTAGATATTTACTGATTCCAAACTGTCTCTGCGAAAACTGCAATTTAAAGAGCATAGAAACTTAATTCAGTATTCCCTGAAGGAAGAAAAAAGAAAAATAAGGTAGAAAATCATGGTATCATTTGATTGATTTACTCTCTTTCTTTCTTCAAGAGTGCCTGCAATTTATTCTCTTGAAAAGACCTGTATCTTTCAGAAAAGCAGACTGGGAAGCTAACCAGGTATTTTCAATGAACCATCACCTTGCAGCTGGGAACAAATCTGATGAGCTGATTCCTGGTGACACAGCTTTTAAAATACAGGTAATGTAAATGGAGAATCTATACAGTTGTCAATAGCTTTGGGATGCCTATTTGTCATCATCTCAAAGTTTAGAAGCAGGTCAGCTAAAGTTTTCTCATTACTGGATGGCATTTTGCAGCAGATAACATCAGCTTGCTGTGCGAAGACTAGAAGCAGTTAACACTATACATGATGGGGTGGTGAGAAAATTAAACTACCCCCAGATCCAGATTGGAATAGGCTAAAAATTCTGTAGCATGCAGTTGCAGCGGTTTGTTCCAAAAGAATTAATTTTTACACTTAATATATCATATTTTATTGGACTTATCAAAGCATACAACAGAGAAAATAATTTATTACATGTATTTTATGAGATTCAGATGTTGCTTTATATTTGCAATATTTTGGAAACAGTGCAAAGAAGCAATGGGAAATTGTTTCTGAAGATCCTGACCTTGTCTTGCCCTCTGTTGGAGTAAAGTGAACATGAATATCTGTGTTCCTAAATGTTATGTTAAAGAAAGATATCTTCAACTGCAAATCAATTGCTGTGTCACTCTTTCATAATAGTTGAATGATACTGTAGGAATCAAATACAGGTGATGCTCTTTGTCCTTGAATAATGACAGCTCCTTCAGCTTCAGGTATCTTTATGACTGCTCTAATGTATACCTGAAGATATATTTGATTAAAATTACTTTAGAGCCATGGGTCACAAAGAGCACTTCAATGTCTTCTTCACTTAGCTGCATCAGCTGATTAGTCACAGCCAAGATTCCTACAAGGAGGTCTAATGCCTCTCCCAAAGTGCAGGATGATGCTTCTACAAAGATCCAAATATAAAATACAGGTATCATCTCTAATCAGATCCAGGAAAAACTTTCTCAATATTCAAAGATATTTGGATCCTGGTGTTACTTTCTCAGTGTTTCTATCCAATCAGACTTCTCTCATATGATGACAAAAACTGTATATTCATCACAAAATCCTATGACACTTTTCCTCTCTGAAATTCAGACCTTCTTTCCCAGAACTTACATTGGAAAATGACCTTACATTTAAGAATATGAAAACATTACCAAATGCTTTGCTTTGAATACATTCTAGGATTTTCTATTTGGTTCAAATTCTGTCAGTTCCGTCCAGCTTTTTTTTCCATTGAAAAAAACTGTAGGAATTCTAGTGGAAAGGGAGTTATTGAGCACTGTACTGACACTCCTTGTGTTCCTCTCAGTCAAATGTCAGTCATAGTCTTTCAGTACAAAAGATGTATGTGTGCACACCAACTGTTATTTGAAATAAATAAAAACCCCATTTCCACTGGATTCCATGGGTGCCTTTTCCTATCCTCAGGTATTATGCTCTTCTAATGGTCTTGCTTTATCCAGAGCTTGAGTAAATCTAGCAGTAAGTAAGCAGTTTCACTCTTCAGTCAAACAGACCCAAACATAAGGATATGACTAGCTGATTCTTATTCATTTTTGATGAACATTTGAAGTCACATTTTTAAATGAAAATGAACAGATGAATAGTCAGCTTCAGCTTTAGACAAGCTGCCCTGTAGAGCTTCTTGTATAGTTCATACTCAAGGGTGCTTTGTGCTCTTTGAAGAGCCAAGTAGCCTCCAAATGCAGTTAAATAGGCTCAGTCAAACATGCTCTTTCTGCTGGATGTCTCCCTCACATCCTTGCATCTTAAATCCTTAATCTCCTTTTTTCCCATCTCTACTATCTACTTCTTTCCTGCCATGTATTCCATTCTTAATTTTTCTCACATTTCTACTTTAAACCTCTCTACTCCTTTACCCAGTCCTGCTGGTGCTTGTTGTCCACGTAGCATATTTCTCTTTGTTGGCAGCCAAAGGCAAGTCTATCCTTTGGATACATATGTGGAATTCATGTTTCATGATGATGAAGGTAGGAGATTACTTGATGCTATGTGGAAAGAACTGTTTGGAGCAACAGGGTGAGTTGGTCCTAAATGTTCCAAGCACTTTCCTGGGGCTAAAACTCTCAGGATGGCAACCGAGCACTGCTTAATTTGCACAGAGTGCATAACTTTTTATCCAGATGACAAGAGAGAAAAGCATAAGACATGCAGATATTATTAATTGCCTCTAAGAAGCAAGAGAGGTCCAAGACTTCTTCTACACCCAACGGCTGCAGTAAAAATAAGAACGTTAATCCTTTACCATGCTCTGCTATGTATTGCTTCAATTCTACTTTGTGTATTAGAATTAATGCTCCTCCTACCCCCTTTGGGAACACCAGGATTTCAGTCTTTTCTCTGGGATCCCAGGCAACATGAATAGCACAGACCTTATTCAAGGGCCTCTCTGCATCTCTGATGCTATTTTCCATGCACACCAGTATTAGAACTGGGACTGAGGACAGAAAAATTGAAATCTTACAACACTGAAAGTTGTAAAATCTCTGTGTAATAAGTAATAAAGGCCCAGACTTGTTATTGGTTGTGTGTACGTCTAGATAGTTTGTGTAAATTTAATTTGTATGTGTATGAAGATAATTGATTTGGTATACACATTTTCAGATCACACGACGCTGAGGGACCAATTCTAATCTCAAATGAATTATTTGTACAGTGACAAATCTTTAATATCTTGCTTCTGTCATTGCAAAATCCAGTTGCAACAGGATTGTTCACTCATCAGATTCACTCAACAGATTCCCTGTTCTCTTTTTTGTTTAAAAAATGTGTTCAGGAATTACTTCTGTGTATGTTATTCACTCATCTAGCTTAACATAGAATATGACTGATTGGAAAAATATACTTAATTGGCAGAAATCATTTAAAACCAAGAGGGTACTCGATGAAGGGAATACTTACTTTCTTTCTTTATCAGTTTCTTTTCAAGGACAGTATTGAAAGAACCTAAAACTTTTTAAGTTTTTATAAGTTTGACATTATCTTTTTTCCACCTGAGTCACAAATTATTCATCATGGAAATTAAAAACAAAGAGAATCATCAGAGCACTTTAAGAGGTGTAGTGTAACTAGAAACCAGGGCTACAAAAACAATTGTGGAGTTCTAGAATTGAATTCCCAGGAGACATTGCAGATAATACCATAGTCATGATGTATGGGCGTATGCTCATTTCTCTGGAACAGGGGAGGAAAGGGAGCATACGCAGTAATCCTTAAAAGAAATGCAAGAACAGAACCACAGGCTAGAAAGACAAACCCTTCATTAAGATTAATGTATTAACAGAACATGATTTAACAGTAATTAGATGAGTGAACATATAGAGTCCCTAACATAAGATAACAGCTGCTCTACCCGAGAGCCGACCTTTTGATACACCTCCTGCAACTTTAGATGTCAACCAGTTTTAAATTCTGTTGAAAATGACAGGGGAGAGAGACAAATGAAATATAGCTTGACAAGTCAACAAACCGCACTGAAAGCCTTAGTGTGCAGGATGGACATGTGGCGAAAGGAAGTGTAAACTCCATACAAAAAGAGATAAAAATAATCAATTTCATTGTCCAGCAAATCACAGTCAAAAATTGTGAGTTCATGAGAAAGAGGAATTATTTTTTTTAAAGCAGCATTTTTTATCAAATTTATGTTGTTTGCTTATGCAAATTACCAGCTTGAAATCTGGAGATCCTCAACAAAAAAAACCAAAACCAAAACAAAATCTTTTTAAAAATAAAAAAACCCTAAGATTCAGGCAATCTGTTTATTCCAGGAGATAGCAGTTTATGAAAAACACCAAGTGCTCAAATATTCAAGAAAACAATGGTGGCAAAAGGAATGGGCAAAAGTCCAGTAAAAGAAGATGGAAATGCAACAAAAGTTTTGAATCATTAATGCTAATACATCCTGTTTTTTTCATTCCGGAGCAGTATTGTGTATTGGTTGGGGTTTTGTAGGTTTCTTTTTGAGAGGGAGGGGATGTTGGAAATCACCCTGTGAGTCACAGATAAGGAAAAAATATATTAATTTTTTTTGCTTTGAAGAGGAGTTTGACTGGAAGACGTAAAAGATACAAAGGACATTGTGAAATTCTGTCAGTAATTGAAAGTGACCAAGAATTTTCTATAGAGCTTACAGAGCTAAGATTTTGTGTGATAGCTGGTGCTGGAAGGACATGGAAATTTAGTCATAGGTGGGCAGCAAGGGTGAGTGCTGTGCTAGGTCATCTGATTTTAGCAGAAAAATATTATCCTTTAAGTATACATCAGGGCTTTGCTTTTCAGATATTGAAGAGCTGTTTATTTTTAATTTGTTGTTCCATCATTCCTTATTCTGGTATTGCAGCTTCATTTGTAATATGAACCAAGTTATTTACTGCCTAAAAATAAAATAAAATAAAATAAAATTACCAAGCTATGATTTTATGCACAACAAAAATGGAATCTGCAAATCAGCTAATTTAATGGCAGGTGTATATTCCTCAGAAATACCCAAAGGAATGGATTTTACTTCTTATGCTACTTTTTGACCACTAGAGAACAATTGAATACAGAATTAATTTTTATCAATTAAAACATTTCATCTTTAATTTCCACATAAGGAAAAAAGATATACTGTAGAAAGTAGTCTTGCACCAGAGTATAAGGATCTAGCTTGGAGCTGAAGGACAAGTTTATTTTATTTTCCTAACTTTCACAGTGTGGCACATAAGTGCAAATCAGCAAATGTTTTCCTGGAGAGCTCACTCAAGTCCTTGGCGAGTCTTCGGTGAGTTGTTTTACATTCTTCTCCCCCAGAAAGTAGCAGCAGATGTGTTCACCCCATGATGTTGTACAATTGCTCTGGAAGATACTATAAGCAGAACGTCTCCTTAGAAAATGTATTGCTTATGCCCTACAATAACGCAGCAGAAAAAGTAGAGTGCCTAATGATAAAGAATAAAATTCATTAAGGCATTTAAGTGATTTAGAAGCCTAAGTTACATTTCCAAAAGTTAACTATGTTTGTAAGACATAGTTCCTCAGAGAAACATGGGGTTTAATACAGGATGCAGTAAACTCAGTGGTGCCACAACTAGACAGTACCAGTGCCAGAGCTAGTCAACATAACGTTGGCTCATGTATTTGTGGTTGCAAGACTACCCTGAGAGTTATTGACTCAAATGCCTAATTCATTTCTGAAAATGGGTCTTGAGACCCTCAGCAGGCTTAGACACTATGGAAGCATATAGGATATGACTCAGATTTGCAGGGCCCAAAGTGCTTTTAACTACCATCACAGGCAACTGCAAGCATCATGAGGAAACAAGAAAAACAGAAATGTGAGAGTTAAGAGAATGAAGAGAAAAAGCTGTTTCTTCTTCTTCTTTTTCTTCTTCTTCTTCTTTCTTCTTCTTCTTCCTCCTATTATTATTGTAGCTACTGCTGTACAGTTTAATTTTTAATAAAAAATAAGATTGATTTCAGTATGTATTTCCTGTTGATTGGACTCAATGATCTCAAAGGTATTTTCCAATCTAAATGTTTCTATAATTCTATGATTCTATCTATAAGTATTGTGATTATACATGATGTTTATGTAAGTCTATGTCTAAACACATTGTTGATACCGCTAAGTATGACATGACATATCAAACCAAGTGGTAAACTAGGAATAAATCCAATGCTTCTGTGCCAGTAACCTATGCATAGGATGATTAATGGACTGAACAAATATCACATATAGAGTAGTCTCCCTTCTGAACATCCTGTTACCCTAGATAATTAATTGTTACTTCATCAACTTTTCCAGCATATTTTCTTTATATAAAAGTAACCCTGAAAACACAACTATATTCTGTTTTTCTACAGTAACCATGTGTTGTTCAGCCTTCTTTTATAGGCTGACCAAATAAATCAGATCAGAGGAATACAGGGGTTGATACAGCAGCAAGCTTACGAGAAAAAAGAAACACCAGAGAGTATGTTGTAGTTTTCATGCTCTGAACATGTAAAATTTTTCAGTAAGAATACCTACGGTTTGCTATGCTGGCTTTATGCATGAGGGACATAATCATATATTATTTGGAATCATGACTTATTCCACCACATTCTGCAGTAATGAATTCCGGTTTGTTTTTAGTTTCTTGTATTTCTGTCTGACATCATTGAGGCTAAAAAATGTGTGAGACTGGGCTCATTTAAGGTGAAAAGACCCTTCAGTATTCACATTATTACTTTTGTCACTTTATTCTTTCTAATCTTTCTTTCAAGGATCTCATATATTAATTTATCTTTCAGTTAAAATGGCACAGGTCTGATACTGTGCTCATTGCACAAACTGTTATTTCTCCCCTTGGCCTCACAAACTGTATTAGATGACATTTCTTTGGGGCAGTCCAGCAGTGACATTCTGAGTAATGCTTTAAATGATAGGTCTCAAATTGGATTTAATTTACATTTAATAGGACATGTATTGTATGGCAAATTAATTATAACTGACTGTTGAATGTCATTTTTTTTGAGAATTAATACTTAAGGAATGAATAGTATGTTTATTACATAGAAGGTTACAGAATATCAATTATATTTCTTTCGAGTAATGAAGTGGGTTTTGTTTGACGTAAGTTAATTATTCAGTCAGGTTCAAAAGAATAATGTTCTGAGCTCTGTAAACAGGCTCTGTTAATTAAAAAAAATAAAAGGCTTCACACAAAAATCAAATGTTTTGGATTTTATTTTTCTTCTTAAACTGTTTCTGAATATTTTTCTACTGGAAATTTTTAATTTCATCACTTCTACAAACAATTCCAAATTAAGCAATGTCAAAATATCTTTGTAGCCATAAATTTATAGTCAATCCACTTTAAACTTAGATACCATATTTTCAAGATATAATTATTTTCAGAGTGTTTCATGTTTTTTTGGTATATATGGGTACAATAAATCTGAAAGAAACTAACAGGTAAGAAATTGTTTTATTCTTGCATGAAATTTTTAATGTATGCAGTTCAGAGAAAAAAAATCCAAAGTTTTTGTTGTTTAGCCAAGTCATTTTAAATTATGTACAAGGAATATATCACGTTGTTTCAGTAATTATGTTTGTGGCTGTTTTTTTTAAATAATCCAGCTTTAGAGTTCAATTTTTCATATCATAAAATTTCCCAACTGACTCTTATATTGTCTCACTGTTACTGTACAAGTCTTATAAAAATATTTAAATATTTTGCATAGATATTTAATAAGCATTTCAAGAATCATTAACTACTGGCAGTGCAATGAACCTCATTCTTCATCATCTTATCCCTTCTTTAGTCATTGGTCTTTGTGCAAAGTACTAGTAAGGAAACTGTAAAACATGGCAAAGTGTTTACCCTATTGCTCATAGGTTTAAGCGAGTATCTAAGGAGAACGGAAAAACTTCCTCAGACCCCTGAAAATACACCTGTTTTTTTCTAGTCCCCAGTTCTGGTCACAAGGTTGATCGCATGGACAGAAATGTAATTTTCATTCAGGTAGTTTTAAGAGGAAGAAGGTTTCCAAACTTTAATACTCTACATATACATGAACTGGTATTAAATTGACCTTTCTGTTACTTTGCAATTTTGATTAGATATCCAGTCCATTTCTTTTTCTATATGCTACTACAATAAGGATATAAACAATGCAGGAGACAAGTGACCACGCAATCAAAGTATAAAGTATTCAAAAGGTCAAAAAAGTGCCCCTCACTCCTAAGATTCATTGAATATAAATTAGGCATTAAACTCCTGATACCTCATTCCCTTGACTGAGTAGTAATGAGAATGGAAAATGGCAGAAAATTAATCCTTTCTTATCAAAAAGCTTGTAATGAGAATGTGGAACTTTGTAGAAATATAACCTGTTCTCATTACAGTCTTTAGGAAAGGGTCCTTGTGGTCTTCTTCAGATGTCGTAGTAGTGAACCCTTTCTTCCTAATAGAATAGTAGATACATTACATACAACTCCACAGGAATGTGGATATATTACACACAACTCTCTTGCATTAGTCTTCTCCACTTTAAAATTGTCCCATAGTGACATGACCTTTTTCATTCATTGACACTGGAATCTCTGCTCTTATCTGTACTTTACGTTAATGTGAGCATACATCCATGTCAGTTGCTTTTTCATTGCTACCTAAAACAGATATATGCCCACATTACATTGAATTTCAGTGTAATTTGCAGATTAAGTTTTCTTAGAGTCTTTTGAAAAGTCTAGCTAGATTGAAGAGTGACACAAATTTAATATCCCAATGATAATTATCCAAATAAAAATGTATACATATAGGTTAATGACAGCAGATTATCAATGGGATAAATACCAGAAAAGTGCTTGCACATTTACCCAGGCACATACAAATTTCTCACAGAAAAGGACCAACAGATTTTCATTATTCACATTAAATTTCACTGTGCCCACAACATATAATTTATCACAGTGAATTTTACACACTCCTTGACTTTGAAGCACATCCAGATTTTTCTCTAAGAGTAGATTGTGAGAGCAGAAAATGTAAAAGCCAAACAAAACACTGAGGATAAATAATCCTGTATTTTTTTTTCCATGAAAAACTGGAGAAAAAATAAAATATTTTGATGGATATCTATAAATTAATGATCATTTTGGTTCTCAGTAAGTCAACACAGCACTTGAGAAAATAACCAATAAACACATTGGGTTTTTATACTGAAAAAAAATCCACAGCAGAGCAGTTTGATTATTAAAGATAAGGTGGAAAAAAAAATATCACGTAGTGTTAGGCTACCAAAATGTTTCCTATTCCATGGCTGTGCAGGATGCATTTGTCCTGGTTGGAAGAATGACACCTGCACATCGGCTCTGCATAAAAGTGCATTCTAGCAGGTGCCCTTGAGCTGCAGATGACCAGTGGGACTTTGCTCACATCTCCCACCCCAGGATCCACATAGAAAGTGCAATTATTTAGCTAGAGAAACGTCTGTATTTGACATTTTACATTGCCACACTGGGAATTAGACCACAGTGCTCCTATGGGATTAATCCCTGATGCCTTGAGAAATGGTTATTATGAAGTGTGGGGGATACTAATGAACTAGAGAGGGAAGGACTTTTATAGATAGGAAAGAAAATAACCAATCCGTATACACACACACTTGTGCAATCACACACATTATTCCAGCCTCACACATCAATCAGAGACAGCCAAATGAAAATCTTCCTATGTAAGCTCCACCCCACTTTGTGGACTGGTAAATGATAGCAGTCAACACTATGGTTGCTCCAAAGATCCCTGACAACTGCAGGTTGTAGAACTACCCACAGGCAACCAAGAAAAACACCTGTTACTTAGAACAGCAAACTGGCCTTTCTAAATTATGCTGGCAGGAGTTCTGGCTCTTGAAACACTACAACTATGAAAATGGAAAAGGGCTAATCTCACCTCTTTCTCCTCAACTGGCTCCATCAGTGTGTAAAATGACTCCTTCTATCAAAATAAGTGTATTTTCTTGACATTGCTGGTGTGTATTTAAGAATATTTATATATGAATCCGTACGCACACATTCTTATATATTTTTCCCAGCACATCTTTCTCTCTAACTCTCTCTCTGTAGGGATATATAGATAGATTAGATAGATGTTGTTTTTTGGTTTGTTTTCCTTCTGAAAATGGTCATGAAAATGATAATTTAGAATTTGACATTTCTTGCAAAAATATTACTATAGATGTTTATAGATGCAAGCATGCATCTATAAACAATCTGCTCTTCTTAATTTTTTTCATACTATTTTTTTATTGTCATATTATGGCAATTTGTTTAGCAAAACATTTTAAAATATGCCAGTACAGAAGGGGATGGAGAAAAAGGCAAACTGACTAGTCCACTCCCCCAATTCTGGAAATCGCTCTGGATGCTCATTAGAAAAAAATGCCTAGAAAGGAAAATGGAACATTACTCTCCAGTCTCAAAATTTGGAACTTTTATTGTCTAAACCTTTGTATAGAATCATAGAATCATTGAATAACCAGGTTGGAAAAGACCCACCAGATCATCTCAAGTCCAACCATTCCTATCAAACACTAAACCATGCCCCTTAACACCTCGTCCACCTGTGCCTCAAACACCTCCAGGGAAGGTGACTCAATCACCTCCCTGAGCAGCCTGTTCCAGTGTATAATATAACTATATATTTCACAAAATATTAATTTTATACCATGTTGCCATTAAATTGTTGTTGACTAAGCAAAACTAAGAATAAAGCATGAATTAGCCAAGGACCATCTATGGACAGCATGGAAGTATGGTCAGTGAAAGATGAGTGGGTTGGAGAGAAAGATGAAAACTTTTGAAATGGGAAAAAAACCTCAACTTGTCAATAATTTTATTTTCATCTTCAAGGTCAAACTCTCCTGCCAAGGAGTGAAGGAGTGAATAGGCTGATCTGAAGGAAAAGTCTAAGCAGATAAATAATTTCTTGGCTCAGATTAGATTCTACATTATGACAAAGTATCTCTTTTCTATTCTCTGTAACTTCTGGTATCACGTTGTTTATTATCTGCCTGCTCATGGATTAAAATAAAAAAGTTCACTTTCTTTAGTCAAGAGGTCAGTAATGGTCTCAGGAGTTAAAAATTTTCCAAAATTATATACTTGTTCTTTATAAAACTACTGCTTAATAGACAGAAACATACAGTGGGAGGAGAATATCATTTAGGTAGTCCTGCTTTATACACTATGCAAATTTTCAGTGCACTATCATGCCAAATGAGTTGCAAATTTTAATTAAAATTCTTGGAATTACAATAAAACACACCTTTTCATGGGTGTGTGTTGCTAAGCCTATTTAGCTTGATTTTTTTTGTTTTAATGGGCTACCTAATTTTAACTCAGCTTTCAAGTAATGCATCTGTTCTAGCTACACAAAGATCATTCTCATGAAAACTGTATTTAAGCCATACTGCCACTTAGACATCTTTCATGGATCCCTTACAAATAGTCCATTGACTCCTCTCTCAGCCCTAGAATTTTCTGTGTTCATGAGACATCAGATTAAACCAGCTGCAGGTTGGTGAGGTAGCTGGCCTGCTGACAGAGGCTTTGTATCTTTGGATTTCCAGCTCTTCCCAAAATTTTCCAGATGACATCAGCAAATAACAGATTCTCAGACTTCTTCCTTGCTGTAAGGTAAGAGTAATAACACTGCCTTTTTCTATTTACTCTCATTAAACTTAAAAGCAATGTGAATGCATTTCCAGGTGTGGGACAAGATGTGGGGGTTTGGTCCCATCTGCTCTTCAGCAAGAACAAGAACAGCCTCAAGGTCTGTGCAACAGCTCAGAAGAGAATGCTAGCATGCCCCCAGTCACATCTCTGGCTGATGACTGGCCTTTGTGTCTTTTATTTCTGTTGACTGATGGAAAGGCACATTACTAACCCTACTTTGCTGGAAGGGCTGCATTATTTGCATCAACCAAAGTATTAATCTTTTCTCTGTATAAATAGAAACAATACATCCTTATTGCCTGCACCCCTGAAAGCATTCTTGGAGGAGAATTTGGAAATCTAGATTAAAGGAAAAAGATGTCCTGTTAAAAAGCAAGCCTACAGCTAGCAGTCTACTCTGATAGCATGGGACTTTCTGAGACACAAAATTCAATGAAAATGGAATACAGCAGTACAACATTTGCAGTTTCTTTGAGGAGTTACAGTGCATAATGTGAACAGGTCAGTCAAAGAAAGCTTTGCTACAGGAATTCTTTATTATTACTCTTATTATTGTTATTGCCTTTACTTTGAATCTGTAATTATTGCTTTGCTGCTGTATATTTCCTGCTCTGACTCTCAGGTACAGAAATGACAAAATGCTTCAACAGATAAAAGACTGTCCTTAGGGTATTTCCAGCTCAGTAAGGAGTGGGAAGTATAAGACATCTCAAAAGAAAGCCTATCTTTTAGCAATTTATAGCTGTATTGTGTACAGCCTAAATCTTTTGAGCAGGATCTTTGGTGCACTCTCCTTTTGTCCATTCTGAGTATACCTCCTTCTTCATCATCTTCCTTCTTTCTTACTTTCTCTTTCTTTCTTTCTTTTTTTTTTTTATTTTTTTTTATCCTTAAACAAGGGTAGCTGCAAGCTCTTGTTTCAGTAGTGCATTAGACTTCAATATTAGGTCAGGTCTGTGAACCCTCCTGTTATGTTAAAAATCCTGAGAAAAATCCTAGTACCCTTGTGGTCCTTGAGAATTTTGCCTTTGACTTCAACAGGACAGGATCATACAGCTTTGTGAAAAGATTCAGGAAAGGAGTTTTTCATTTTCCTTCCCATTTAACTCTTACCTAAGAGATACTGAAGGGGTTATCATTTTTAGTTCTGGATATATAACTTCTTCGAAATAACAAAATAATAGATTCTCACATATATTTGCTCAATCCACTCTACTGAAAGGGGTAGATCATTAGCTAATTTAGCAGACATTAAAACTAAGGGACAGAAACATTTACTTGAGATCTTCATAGTGACCGCTAACAGGAAAAGGAATTAAACTCAGACTTTATAATTTCAAGGTCAGCATCTTACCCTCAGGAGCCAGACTAGCAGCCTGAGAGGGACATATTTACTGTGGGGTTTTATATTTATTAATTCAGTTACTGAAAAACTAATCGGTGTCTTATGCTTTGAAGCAGGAGGAAAATACTCCAATATTCAAGAAACATAGCGGGATTTTTGGGATAGGACTTTATATTACAATAATCAAGTGCTATACCTGTCTAAATCTTACTCAACTATTGGGACCACAGTTGAATGCAAAAGGTAATACCTAGCAATACTTTATCAAATGTAATTAATGGAGGATCACTTTTAATAACATTCAGTCTGAAGTTTCTGCACTGTTAATGCCTAAATTAAATTCAGGTGCCTAAACACCACAGCAAATAATGCTGCTGTGTCAAATCTTGTGTGCAGAGGAAGTTCTTAATCTTGAAATTTGGGGGATTGCTTCAGCAAGAGACCCCCAAAAGTCAAATATTTGTGGATTCATCAATATCAGAAGTATGGCAAGCACCAGAGATGACTATACGGTATATAACACTACGTTTGGAAAGTTAAATAGTCATTTCATTGTGGTTCTATAGCCATATTAATCAGTAGTGAAAAGCAGGTATTGCATTTTTCTGATAGTAATGAACAATATGCCTATGCACAGTGCTGCCTTTTACCATTTCAGCTCTGCATTTATCTGTTTTTTATTTTTCACTATGTGGTGAGAGAAATATCTGATTGAGATGCCATGTTAATGGTTTTCCAGTCAAAAACTGCAGAGCAAAAAGAATCTCATAGTTTAATTACATGTAAGAATTTGAGGGAGTTCTGTTCCTTTTGCAACTTCTGTGCCACCCTAGAAAGGCTTCAGGAAAAAAAAAAGGGCAAGAATATTATTTCTGGTTTATTTTTATATTGAATTTATACCCAATACTTAATACCAGTATATTTTCATTGTTTCCTGGGAATTTTGTAATACACAAGAGTTCGTGAAAATGGAATCATACAGTAGCATTGACAGAAGTACAGAAGTGTAAGCAGCAGAATGGCTTTGACTTTAAAAACTATAATTTGAAGTATTGATTGACTGTTACCCTGTCTCATTACTGCCACGCTAGCTGCATAGAATATATTGCTGCCAACATCATTCTATCCTACATTCATAGGAGTACCTATTATTAATGCAACGTGTACTGAGATATCAGGAAAATTAAGCACACGTATATTGTGAATATAGATATAGCTTTTACAGAGATGGTGAGCTACTGGATAAAATTTTTCCATTGGATATTCACTTGTAACTACTACAGAAAGCAGAGCAGCTGCATAGCTGAGGGTGCTGAATTTCTTAATAATCACAATTTAGGTTGCTTATCTGTATATAACAGTAGATGTTATACATTCAGCCTTCACATTTCCAGCCATAAACAAATACGCCAATCTGAGTGGCAAAACTAATTTTTTTAGATCCTCATCTGGGCTTGTAAATGTAGGCCCTATTTTTCACAACTGTGAAACAAACGTCCTTCCAGATGAAGGAAACCTGCTCCCCTCAACCAGACAGCAAAACCCGAGATCCCCCTGGTGAACAAGTACCATGTGCTGCAGATGGAATCCAGTGCTGAGGATGAGGGTGATGGCTCCCACAGCCTAGAATCTTTCCCTAGGCCACACCATCCTCAGAAAAAGATAAAAACATCCTCCGTTAAGAAGAAGAGGAGGATCATTGTTGTAGGCGACTCCCTCCTAAAAGGAATGGAGGGACCCATTTGCAGACCAGACCCGCTCCACAGAGAGGTCTGCTGCTTACCAGGGGCATCAGTGAAGGAGGCAGCTAGAAAACTTCCTTCCCTGGTCCATGAGACAGACTGCTATCCTCTGATAGTAGTCCAAACTGGTAATGATGATTTAGTAAACAGAAAGACCAAAGCCATCAAGAAAGACTTCAGGGCCATTGGGAAAATGATGGAGGACTCTGGGGCACAAATAGTATTCTGCTCCATCCCAAGGCTAAATAGAGGGGAGCTGGAAGTCAGGAAGAAAAACTTGATTAATGCCTGGCTCCCAGCCTGGTGTGAGGAAAGGGGCTTCAGCTTCTTTGATCATGGGGTGGCTCACGCACCCCCAGACTTTGTTGCTAAGGATGGGACACGTGAGTCTCCTAGAGGGGCTAAAGCCCTTGCTAAAACCTAGCTAAGCTCATAAATTGAGCTTTAAACTAGATGTGAAGGGGGAGGGGATTGAGACCAGGTTAGACAGAAGCAAGCCTGGACATGGGGCACTAGTGATTTGGAGAGGGTGTGCTGGTGAGGACCACATCACCACACAGAAAGTGGGGGAGAACACACCTGGGGGTGGTAAGGGAGATACGGGCACTCTGGTACAAGCTGCACCAGTTACCAGGCAATTGGGAATGGACTCTGTTCCCTCTAAGAGGGCTGAAGGCTCAGCAGCTCAGCTGAAGTGCATTTACACCAATGCACACAGAATGGGTAATAAGAAGGAAGAGCTGGAAGCTGTTGTAGGGCAAGGAGCCTATGCTGTTGTTGCCATCATGGAAACGTGGTGGGATGACTCATATAACTGGAGTGCAGCTATGGTGGGGTACAAACTCTTCAGGAGGGATAGGAAGGGTAGGAGAGGAGGCGGGGTAGCCCTCTTTGTAAGGGAGGACTTGGACACTGTTGAGATGGATTGTGGCGATGAGGAGATTGAGTGCCTGTGGGTTAAAATCAGAGGAGCCCATAAGAAGGTAGATTTTGTGATGGGAGTCTGTTACAGGCCACCCAGCCAAGGAGAAGCAGCTGACGAGCTCTTCTATAAACAGCTGGGGTTAATCTCTAGATCAATGCCTCTCATTCTTGTGGGAGACTTCAATCTTCCTGATATCTGCTGGAAGTACAATAGAGCAGAAAGGAAGCAGTCTAGGAGGTTCCTGGAGTGAGTGGAAGATAAATTCCTTGCACAGCTGGTGAATGAACCAACAAGGGAAGGTGCCCTCCTGGACCTGCTCTTTGTGAACAGAGAAGGCCTTGTGGGGGATGTGGCAGTAGGAGGACGCCTAGAACTAAGCGATCATGAGATGCTAGGGTTTTCTGTTCTAGGTGAAGTGAAGAGAGTGGTTAGCAGGACAGTAGCATTAAATTTCCAGAGGGCAGACTTTGAACTCTTCAGAAGGCTGGTTGGCAAAGTCTCATGGGAGACAGTGCTTAAGGGCAAGGGAGCCCATGAGGGCTGGGAGCTCTTCAGAAAGGAAATCCTAGCAGCTTAGGAGAAAGCCATCCCCATGTTCCAGAAAAAAAGCCGGCAGGGGGAAAAACCAGCTTGGTTGAACAGGGAGATCTTGAGTGATATCAAGAAGAAGAGAAATGTTTATGGGCTCTGGAAGAGGAGACAGGCCTCTTGGGTGGACTACAGGAGGGAAGTGAGATTGTGTAGAGCAAAAATCAGAAGGGCCAAGGCTCAACTAGAAATCAGATTAGCAAAGTCAGTGAAAGATAACAAAAAAAATTTCTATAAATATATAAATAATAAAAGGAGGACTAAGGAAACCATACAGTCCCTATTGGATGCACAAGGAAGAACAGTGACAGAGGTGAGCAAAAGGCTGAGGTACTTAATTTCTTCTTTGCCTCAGTCTTCAGTTGTAAAGAAAGTTGTTCCTCTGTGTACAAACCCCAGAGGTAGAGGAGCAAAATGAGGCTCCCATGGTCCAAGGGGAGGTGGTCAGAGCCTTGGTAGCCTGACTAGACACCCACTGGATGACAGCACGGAGCCAATAGAAGTGGATCCACCTCAATAAGAAACATCCACAGCAGTGGATGTTAGCAATGACACATGTGTGAGGTGGTCAGAGCCTTGCTAGCCTGAATAGACACCCACAAGTCTATGGGGCTGGATGGGATTCTTCCGAGGGTATTGAAGGAGCTGGCAGATGTGCTGGCCAAGACCCTTTCCATCATCTTCCAACAGTCCTGGAAGACTGAGGAAGTTCCACTGGACTGGAAGCTGGCTGATATTGTGCCCATCCACAAGAAAGGTTGCAGGGAGGATCCAGGGAACTACAGGTCTGTCAGTCTGACCTCAGTGCCAGGGAAAGTCATGGAACATGTGATCTGGAGTGCTATCATGAAGCACTTGCAAGAGAACTGGGTGATCAGACTCAGTCAACATGGGCTCACAAAAGGCAGGTCTTGCCAAACTAACCTGATCACCTTCTATGACAAAGGGACTCGGCTGCTGGACGAGGGAAAGGCTGTGGATGTATCTTCCTGGACTTCAGTAAAGCCTTTGGCACAGTTTCTCACAGCATTCTGCTATGGAAACTGTCAGCCTCTGGCCTGGACGGGCGCACACTCTCCTGGGTGGAAAACTGGTTGGATGGCCGGGCCCAGAGAGTGGTGGCAAATGGAGTTAAATCCAGCTGGAGGCCAGTGACAAGTGGGGTTCCCCAGGGCTCAGTGCTGGGTCCAGCCCTATTCAATATCTTTATCAATGACTTGGATGAAGGCATCGAGTGCACCCTTAGCAAGTTTGTGGATGACACTAAGCTGGGTGGAAGTGTGGATCTGCTAGAGGGTCGGGAGGCTCTGCAAAGGGATCTGAACAGGCTGGACTGCTGGGCAGAGTCCAATGGCATGAGGTTTAACAAGGCCAGATGCCGGGTCCTGCACTTGGGGCACAACAGCCCTGTGTAGCTACAGACTGGGAGAAGTCTGTCTAGAAAGCTGCCTGGAGGAGAAGGACCTGGGGGTGTTGGTTGACAGCGAGTGAACATGAGCCAGCAGTGGCCCAGGTTGCCAAGAAGGCCAATGGCATCTTGGCTTGTACATGAAAGGGCGTGACCAGCAGGTCCAGGGAGGTTATTCTCCCTCTGTAGTCAGCACTAGTGAGACCGCTCCTTGAATCCTGTGTTCAGTTCTGGGCCCCTCACCACAAGAAGGATGTTGAGGCTCTGGAGCAAGTCCAGAGAAGAGCAACGAAGATGGTGAAGGGGCTGGAGATCAGGCCTTATGAGGAGCAGCTGAGAGAGCTGGAGGTGTTTAGCCTGGAGAAGAGGAGGCTGAGGGGAGACCTCATTGCTCTGTATAACTACCTGAGGGGAGGTTGTAGAGAGGAAGGTGCTGGCCTCTTCTCTCAAGTGACGGGGGACAGGACGAGAGGGAATGGCCTCCAGCTCCACCAGGGGAGATTTAGGCTGGACATTAGGAAAAAATTTTTCACATAAAGGGTCATTGGGCACTGGAAAGGGCTGCCCAGGGAGGTGGTTTATTACCCTTACCTGGAGGTGTTTATGGTACAGGTGGATGAGGTGCTGAGGGGCATGGTTTAGTGTTTGATAGGAATGGTTGGACTCGATGATCCGGTGGGTCTCTTCCAACCTGGTTATTCTGTGATTCTGTGATATTCAATCCCCATTCATTTGGATAAGATATCAGGATGTTTGCTGAGAAAAGGTGTGACAAAAAACAACCTAGGAAGAAATATTGATATTTACGTTTTCTTCCACGCGGTTATGCAGTTTCTTAAAAAATTCTGAAGTCCCTTCATTCTGCCCAGCTAGATGACAGCATTATCCCCAAGGTGGGCATACTCTTTTATGAAACATACCTATGGCTTTGGAGAAACTAAAAAGAAACAGTATGGCAGCTATAAGTAAGTTCCTTATCCTTCAGAGACAGAGGGAGAAAAGCTGAAGGAGCATCTAGGAGAGACTGGACATTGAAACTTCTGTAGTCTATCTAATAAACTTAAGTTTACAATTCTTTGATCTCCAAATTCCGTTTGAGTGAGATTAGTAGAAAGATTGAAGCCAAAATTCTTAATCTTTGACTGAGCTTCCAATTCCCCTTGGTGAAGGTCAAGAGTGGTTTTCATATGAAGCTGTTTTAATGATTCTGTAATGGACAAATATCAGATTTTCTGTGTTCATTAAGAATGATTAAGAAAACTTTTCTGATACTGTCTTAAATAAGTCTTAAAAAAAGAGCCTCCAGACTTTCCAGAGAAAAGTCTTACACTGTTGTGATTCCTGTCTTCTCTTTTTAGAAACACTTTGGGGTGGGAAAAAGACATATCTGTACAAGTTTCTTGTGTAGATTTTTACAGCTTACTTTCGACAGCAAAGTTAAAACTACTTTAGCAAGTATGTGCAACTACTGTATTAACCATCATGCACATTTTTGCTCTTCAAGGGACGTACTCAAGTCTGATCGGTGGTACCAACAGCATGTACACAGTATGCAATCATGGTTTTATGAATTCTCAACAGAACGATTCTGCTGCTTTCCTGGTGCCTGGCTGAGACTGAATCACCAACTAGAAGAAGATGTTTAAGACTGAAGAACAACCACTAAGAATAGACAGGTACCATAAGCTAATGAGTAAATTTTTCAGTTTTAAAATCTCAAGTCTTCAGCCATTTTTTACATTACTTTAGCAAAAATGAGTTCTGCCTGTGTCTCTGACTGCAAGATTCTAGATATTTCAATCTTACTCACTGCCCATGAAGGAATTGCACATGGCAGTCAAATATTCAGAGGTGTAGTGGCAAACAGTGTGAAAAAACCCCCACACATTTCTGCAAACTTTTGCGCACCTCAAAGGACAAGCAATCATCATTTTTGTATGGAGGTGGCAGGTTGAAGCATTTTCATTATATGCACTGTACTGTAATGGTATCTTAGCTGTTGTTTTTTTATAAAAAAATATAATTAAGTTCTTAGAATACTTGGGAAAAGAATGGAAGGCACCAGCACCAGGTGATTTTGGCAGGGAAACAAGCACTGGACCACGTAAAATTAAAAAAATAAAATCATCAGTTTGGATATGTGTTTATGTTTCACTTGGACTTTGCAATGAAGCCACCCCATATGTTTTTGCTGGCCAACTAAGACCACTCTAAATCTAGCAAACAGGGTTCTGATATCTGCCTCCTGCACTGTCTCTTTCCCAGCCCATTATGTCTGAGGATGAATATTTTCAGACTGTGTCATTCCCACAATGCAAAGGGCTTTGTGAAACAGCTTTTCAAGTAACATTTCAAGGAACATTTCAAGGAACAGATCTCTAATGTTTTCATTAACATAATGGCTTTTCACAGATTTAACTGTAACTGAGCCAATGTATTGCCACTTTAGCAATGTTCAGCGAAGTTCATTAACCCTGGATGTATTCACTCATCAATGATGCACTTAAATTTTAATATAAGAAATGCACAGGACATACATTTACTTGTAAATTTGGCAGTTTTCATATGTAAATATTTTCAGAATGTTTTAATATATATTTTTAGAATTTCTTTAAAGACTTTCTTTTAATTAGACAGTACTGCACATAGGTCTTTGAACACGTTTTTATAATAACGTTAGCATCTAATGAAAGTGTGGAATGTGATCAGTAAAATTACCTTTATTTTCTGTATCTGTACAAAATATATATTTTACAGACTTTATATGGAGAATATGTAAGAATTATGCTTACTTTATTCTATTAACAAGCAGATGTTAGTAATTCATTAACTCATTCATTCGTATATTTGGTGAATATTAACAGGGTTGATTAAACTGAAAAACATTCACCAAAAAAAAATACTTCAAGTTGTATAAAAATGCATCACCACTGTATAACTCAAACTGGATTTTTATTTGGAGTAAAAATCATATCAAGTGTGGTAAAGAAACCTGTTTAATGTTACTGCAGTGGTTCTAACTAAAGAGTAGATAAGAACTTCAATTGAAGGATTTAAATTGCTTCTGATGCACTTTGCATTGTAATTACTTACATAGGTGGCTGGCAGAACATCACTCTTACTCTATGCTTCTTTTTTTTTTTCTGTGTCATAGGAATAAACTCTTCCAGATTGCACCAGTTTCTGGTAATTTATTCCTCCATAGATACTCTCATTCAAGATCTTTAGAAAAGCCCTAGAAACAAGCTTTAACACACACAATAATGTTGAATAACATCAGGGTAGTTCCTGGTAACATGGTAATTCTTAGTTCCATGTTGCTTTCTTTCTCTGAAGTCAAAACACACTACCTGACATTTGGTTTACTATAGCATAAAGATAAATCTTCAAAATTTTAAGATTTTTTACCAGTTTTATAGAGTCTTCTATCAATTGTGTCCTACAAAGAGACAATATTTTTTTCTAATTGGTATTTAATCAAATTATTAGGAAACAAAGTAATAACAGAATAGCTCTTTCAGACAGAAAAATAAAAAATTCAGCATATGTCCTCTGAATTTTATCCTTTTCAAATGGATCTATGGACCTGCCAAAAGCCATCAGTGTCCTACAGTGGCTGCTGTATGTCTGACAGCTTTAGCTTCTGGCCATAATGCACCTTCTTTTGCTGTGCGATACCCTTGCTGAGCAAGTCAGGAACACATAAAAAGGGACTTCTGTCCTTTCTTTGCTGATAGTGTGCACCACAGTAGTTTAATAGTTCTTGCCATTCTCTCACTACATAATTTCTTAATTCAAAAATGTCCTCTTTAACTCATTCTCTTCTGCAGTCATTTGGGACTCCTTATTTCACAAAATCCTGCTGATACTATTGGCCAACAGTCGATAAGTGGGAAAAAAAAAAAAAATCACATTTTCCCCTGACTATATGATAAGTCTCCAAAGGTCACTTTACAAGTTCCTACATAAACCATTACAGTAAGGTATTATTTTTTCTCCTTAGAGCTCCATGATTCTGTGTTGAGATAGTTGAAGTCCCCAGCAAGAGAGAGCCTGAGAGCGCAATGTCTCCTAACACTGGAGTAAAAAATCTTCATCAATTGCCTTCTCTTAATTTTGAAGTCCTATAGCCTGGTAACGTAATACTGCTGTGGTTAGGAGCAGGGAACTGACACTGAAAGTCATCAAGACTGAGGCCCATCGGGCATGCTTTGTCCAACTTGTTTTTTGCCTGCCTGGATCTTTGTTTTGGCATATTTACCTACAATAGCTATGTCTCCAATGACTGGATGGCTATGCATAATTTATTTCTTATATTTTTATAGTGTAACCATAGTTTTTATATACATAGTAGCAATTAAAAAAAAAAGAGATTTATTCTGTGTAAACTGGAATATTCAAAACTGCGGCATGATGATGCAATATAAACACAGACCTGGTATGACAGCAGAGCCCTTGAGAAGGAGGAAAGGGGTTACAGTGGGAGTACATATGTAGTTTAGTAAGAGATAGGATGACATTGAAGACCCCAAAGCTAGAAACAACTCACCAAAAGACAGACAAAGAAACCTTGGGAGCTGGGTAAAACCAATATAAGATAATCAAAGAGAACAATGCATAACTAAACTATTCTATCTGTAGGAAACTTGAGTGTGACATGGACTTGCAGATCAGGGAAGAGGGACCAGGGGGTAAAGCATGTTAGAAAAAATATAAAATTAGCCCCAAATAGACCCTAGAGTGAGTCAAAAGATGACATTGTGATCGATTTCTCACTCTTTCTGGCATAAAATGAGGGAAAAGCCTCATTAGGAGCATCACTACTCCTGCTGAAGAATATGAGACACTGACAACTCCCCATAAATCCTCTCTTCCAGCTGTAGCCAGAATAAAGCCTCTTGCCTTAGGACTCAGGGATCTATGGATTTGTGAGAATAACAGCTGAGAAAAGTATAATTTTAACAGTATTGTTCTTGTTCATTGGTTTTGAAGCTGCTTTTCTGTAATAGTACCCTTCTCTTTATTTTCTTTCTCTTTTTTTCCCCACGTGCTAATTAGTTCTGTCTTAATAAATACCTGATCCAGCTTTTATTATTTTTATTACGCTAACAATAATTTCTTGAGTTTGTATATAAGATAAGTCTCTTTTCTGTCAATACAGTATTTTGAGTGTATCAGGCTATCTGAATAATGTAGGAATATTCAAATGCAAATTTATATCTATACTAATCACCTTAAACTTCCCTTAGAGTCAATGAAAATGAGTCAGCGATCAATGGAGTCAAAGATGCAATACATCCCAAAGCAAATATTTAAGTTACCATCTCTGTTTCAAGTGATTGTAAAGAGATTTTCAATTTGTAGGTTTGACAGAACATATACATTGAAATATAAAGAGATGAGTTTCTTTGTGTTTAGTACATGACAGTATTGCTTTTGGTTTTGTATGGCGTCAAAATCGTACATTTTAGCACACATTCAACACAATGAAATGGACAGCTAAAGAGCATAACTTTGAACTAGAAAATACTGTGTTTCGGGGATTCAAGCATCCACACTCCTTCAGTATTTGGATCAGTGGGAAAGATTCTGTGTAATGTAATACCAGAAAAATCAACATAGTGTATCTCTACTGGCCTTACAGATCATCACAGTAATTTGAGACCGTGCACATATAGGAGTAAATGTGGCAAGGTTGCTTTCTTCTCTCAAACTTCCCCATAATATATAATATAATACATATCAAGCAAGGAAAACTTAATTATTGGTCACTCAGGTGCACATTATGTTCTCCTTCTTCCAGGCTCCTTAGCAGCAGAGCAAAAAAATAGTTTTATGCTTCCCTCATTCATAAAGCACAGAAAAAGATTATCATTCAATTGAGTGTGACACTGCCCATCTGATGCCTTTTTACCTCAGTAAGGAAGGTTTCCAAACCCAGAGATAAATACAAAAAAGTGTCCTCAAAGTTAAAAATACATGTGGAAGATATCAACTATTTACAAAAAGATAATTGGTTATTTTGCTCAGGTCTACTTTCAAGTAATAAATTAATCTGGATCTTGTATGTACTAAAGCAATCAGCATTCTTTACAAACAGGCCCAACAAAAGAACACTGCAATTAGGAAGTGTGGTCACAGCCTTGATTTATAATGAACCATGAAATAAAATACTTTATATACATGAACACAAAGCATTTGCGTATTTACAGTGATTTGATTTTTAAATTTCAGTTTGCTGCTTCTAAACAAGTCGCTTAGACATTAGAAAGAGCTCTTCTTACCCCCAAAAAACTTACTTACTTTAACTGGCTTGCTTTAAATGGCCAATAAATGTTTCTTATTTTCATTAATTAATGAAAACTAATACAAAAATATTGGCGGAAATTATATTTATTTTATCATATTTATTAAATTTAAAAAATTCTTATAAGTAAGAAATACCTAGTTTTAGATGTATTTTATTATGTTTGTTTTACCAATTGTACCAAATTTCCTTTAATTTTTACTAGCTTATTAGACTCAAAATCTTCTTATAGGCAAGAAGACAATACTGAAGAATTGTATTGTTAATCTAATAAAATCTTAACACACTAACCAGAGGATTGTTATTAGTCCCCTTACAGTGATCCTAATACTTATAATTCAAGTTAAATATAATTAAGATGACATATACATAAACCTTCTAGTGTTTACCTCCATTCTTTGCCATTATGCTCACTCTTCAACTACCTCTTTGGCTCCTTGGTCGATTAAAGTCTTCAGCTAGGACAAGGTACCAAGTGTACCATGTCTTGTACTGTGACACTGACTACGATGATTTCTTCTTCACCTTTGGGACCTCTTGAGGTAAGTTTTATGTGTTTACCAATAAGGTCTACACTAAGCTCTTTGTTCTTAATCATATAGGACATAGCACAATCTTCCTTGGACATCACGGCTGGAATTAGCAATGTTTAGGAGTGTTCCTAGTTTTACTCTTTCTTGTTCCTCAGGTAAGCTCTTGTGAACCCTCAAAAGGTGGAATAGTCAAATACAATAGAGGAGGGGAGAGGGGAGGGGAGTACTGTACTCATGTTTCTTCTCTACAGCTCTGAGTAATCTCCATATGCCCAGCTCTTATTTCATCAGCCCTGCGTTAGTTCTAGTAAGAGGACTGATTCCAATGGGTATATTATTGGCACCCTGTGAGCCGATCTTGTGATTTTAAGCACGTATAATGATTCAGTCCCCTCCAAAAAAAAAAAAAACCACACACTATTTACTATCAAATACTTTTTATTATATTATGAAAACTCTTTGATGGAAAGTTAATGTTTCTCTATATGAATCTTACGCTGTCATGCATAAACAAGTATGAACTGAATGATTAAGAGTCAGACACTTAAAGGTGTTGTGTGCTCTTGATGAATTCTTGAAAATATATTGACTGAAATGATTATTTTCTGTGAATTATGATATTCAAAGTATAATTAAGTTACAAATATGTACAAGTTTCATATTTTTTCTAAGCAAATTGATGCTAAAAAAACTACCATATATAAGTACACACACGAGCATATGTTTATGCCAGATAGGAACAAATGCCTGCTGCTCACTCTGAAAAATACATCTGGGAAATCTAAGGCTAAGAAAATTAAAGCATGTCATGTTACTTTCTAATGTTATGAAAAAATATTCTGAGCCATGGCATGCTTCTGAAATTAAAGAGTGCTTGTTTTCTTTCTCTGGATATCTCATTGTTGCAACATCAAATCCATACTACAACATAACTTCAAGAGCACTATTGGTATATAAAACAGTCCCTCTATTGTAATGTATTTCTTTGTTAATTAAGGAAGAGAAAGTGTGTTGAAATTCAATGGCTAGAAATGCTTACCCCAGACACAGGGTGGGTAGTTAGCTGCTGACAATGTTTTTTTTGGAGCACTTAGTTTATTATTTCAGGGTTTGAATGTGATCCTCTTCTTTATAGCAAAGCTGGGAGTGTTAACGTATCCAGCAGCGATGCTAAAAGGCTTAAAGTGCTGGTGCTGTCAAACTAGCTGTGTCACCACATTCAAAGCCTTAAAGTGCAGTTACAGCTTGAGAAATGATTATGAAAAATATCATATTCTTACCCAACTGATCTAATCCCCACGTGCATTTGACAAATATCTGCTTACTTTACTGACTAAAACAAATATTTTGTACCATTAGCTCTACAATACCAAGACAGCTCTGAAAGATTGCACATGATTTTACTCTGGATCATATATCACCAGTAAACCTGTCATGTGAATTCCAACTGCAAAATATTTTTTACTGACGACAATGTAACTGAGAGGAAGAGCAGATTCCTAGTTGAATTGATATAGTAGGCAGTTAGAAAATTCATCCTTTGACACACACATAGAGAAAAAAAAAAAAGAAAAAAGCAATCAGACAATCATTAAATGACAACAGAAAATATTTACCCCAGTTATTTTAGTCTTGATTATTGATGTAATTCCAAGGATCAAAGGTAGGGAGATGAAGTCCTCTGCCAGTCAATGAGAAAAGGAAGGTATCTCTGAGAAATAAGGTATATGTGTGGTTTGTGCATGTGAGAATTAAAGTTAGATATTTAAAACAGCCTAAAATTAATTATGTGAATTTACACTAATTTACCCCGCACTCTATCAGTCTCTTTCTGACTTATCCACCTTTTTATGAATGTATACATGTGAAGTTTCTTAAGCATACCTTCTTTATAAAGAGGAATGACACTTTTCCAGTGCACTTAATAATATTAACTTTTGCAGCTTTCTTTTTAGGCAGTAGCACAAGTTATTTAAATAACTGTCTGCCTACTTAACTACCTAACTGTAATCTGAAGTTCCTTCTTAGAATCTGAATCAAGCAAAAGCACATTGCCATAATACAGACATTTTTATTGAAGTCAGGACTACATGCTGCTATTCCCTGGCTGTTTCTGCATGGTTCATGCCATAGCCAACTAAAGGCAAGTAAAGATTTTGGATGCTGCAACAATTTCTGAGACTGTTCTCGTTGTCTGTGTGATGCAAGTCATCATACATGGTCCTATAGATTCTTCAAATCTGATGCCTAAAAGTACTTCAACCTAGCTCTTGTCCTTTTTGAAATGAGAGCACAGACTTTATAGCTCTCTGCCTTGAAAGAGCCTTGCTTCATTATTAAGAACCATGGAAAATCAGTACCACCTTGTAGCATAAACCTCAATATCTGTGTATATAGTCTGCTTTTAAAATCTCCTTAATGTGAGAGTAATGCAATACACAGATGAGTCCTGAGGACTTTGTTCTTCCAACTTCTTAATTTCTAAAGTTTGAGTTTTTCTTTTAAGAAACTAGTATCTTTACCAGTGATTTGAAGGAAGGGATCAAATGCATACTTGGTAAGTTTGAAGACAAGACTGAGTTAGGTGGTAGTGCTGATCTACTTGAGGGTAGGAATACTCTACAGAGAGAACTAGACAGGCTGGATTAATAGTCTGAGGCCAATTGTTTGGAGTGTCACAAGGCTAAGTGTTGGATTTTGCACTTGGATCACAAGAACTCCTTGCAATGTTACATGTTTGAGGAAGAGTGGCTAGAAAGCTGCCTGGCAGAAAGGGACCTGGAGGTGCTGGTCGAGAATCAGTTGAATATGAGCCAGCAGTGTACCTACGTGGCTCAGACAACCAATAGCATCCTGGCTTATATCAGAAATATTGTGGCCAGCAGGACTAGGGAAGTGATAGCAGGGACTCCGTACTCGGTGCTGGTGAGACTGTACCTCAAATACTGTGTTCAGTTTTGGTCCCCTTGCTGCAAGAAAGACATTGAGATGCTGGGATGTTTCGACAGAAGAGCAACAAGGTTGGTGAAAATTCTAAGGAACAAGCCTTCTGAGGGAACTGGGATTGTTTAGTCTGGATAAAAGGAAGCTGAATGGAGAATGTACTTCCTTCATGGAAAGGGTTGTCAAACACTGGCAGAGGCTGCCCAGGTAAGTGATTGTGTCACTGTCCCTGGAGATATTTAAAAGACGTGTAGTCATGGTACTTAGGGACATGGTTTAGTCCTGGATTTGGCAGTGCTAGGATAAGGGTTGGACTTTATGATCTTAAAGGTATTTTTCCACTTAACCTTTTCTATGATTCAATGATTTTATGATATCAGATTTCAAGCTTAAAAGAAAAATAAAGCATGCAAAAGTTGTAGACAGCTGAAATGTATGTGTATACTTGATCACCATCAGTTAATTTGCCTTACAGTACTTCTGTGACGATGTAACTCCAGCATCTGGAGGCTATTTCCAGTTTAAAGTCAACCTGCTGGTCTTTGGAGGCTTCCATGGGATCAGCTCTAACTGTCAGACATCAGCTCTCACACCGTGACCACAAGATGCCAACAATAATGTCTTTTTACTGGAACCAATAAATTTGCTATGCTGCGGGAGAGGATTTGTGAACATGGGACAGAGAATTTTCATAGGTGCTTAGCTAAAAAAATAGCCCTTTATTGCTTTTAGCACTAAATACAAAATTTGTTTCTTTTAGCTGAGCTTTCTTCCATCAATTCTTTACACATGTAAATCCAAAATCCCCTAGCCCTTACCCTTGCAAAAGAATCAATCTTTTTCTCCCAAAGGCTATAAAATAAAAAGGATTTTTCATTTCTATTTTAAAATATTAAGGAGTTTTTACAAGGACCAAGACTTAGAAAGAATGAGGATCAAAAAAAAAAATAAAAAAGGCACAGAAACAAAGGCTAGAATCACCCACCAAATTTAGATCAAACCATATGAATAGCAGACAGCTACTCAGTGATTTTGTTCCTTCATTTTCTTGTACTTCTTTTAGTAAGGATCTTACTTTGCCACTCCGATTTTATAGATAGGTAGTGTACAATGTGACATATAAGCAACTTCACTGGTTTATCAGTGGAAGCCTGTTAGCTCACACTACTTCAAAACTCCAGTAAAAGCTTTAAAATCCAGTTTTTGAAATATAAACACTCTTTTAGGGCAATACAGAATATGCTATGTTCAAATGCTTGATAGACACATTAAAAAATACATGAATAGTGTTCACACATTTAAATTTTAAAAAATTGTGCCCAGCAAGCTGACATACCTGAGAAATTTGTTCTACATCCAGTCTATAAGCTTCATAACACTTTTCTCTCTGAGGTCTCTTTCCATGTTTCTGATTCATCTGCCCTAAGCTTCCATCTCTGTATGATCCCACTCTTTGAATAAAAAAGCATATCTATTTTGCTGCGGGTATCCTAATTTCTTTTTAGAAACACATCCTGAGGCTACGGATGTGCTTATCTAGAAAACATCAGGAAATCTATAGAAAATATCAGGAGAACATTTCTCTGCCCTTGATGATGACACTGATATTAATGGAACACCCTCTTGAAAAATCTTTGACGGATGCAGATGGCTGATGACACCAGGTGACTCTGGGATCCTAATGCCTCCAGTGGCCACCATATCATCTGTTGTTCCTAAAACCAGCCATTAACAACTCAGACCTCAAATTACAAATTACCTTGTCTTTAGGTAGAATCAACAAGGAAAATACATATAAATACGGACACTGAATTTTTCCTCAGTTATTGAGAGTTTTATGAGCACAGCTAAACTAATTTTCATATTAGTTTGTATGCATATTGGACATCTACACCATCTTAACAATTACTCTTAGTGCTGGAAAATAAAAGTAAATTACAGACGTGAACAAAAAATCATCTCTGCAGCACAAATCTAGTCTTGGTTTTTTATTACTTGGTCAGATACTTACATATGACCCCTTGCCGAGGATGGATTACATTCAAGAAAATAATGAGGTGTTGAAAAAATTTCTTTTCTGGAAAATGTGGCCTTAGGTCTTGTTTGCACTACATTATTAAAACTCTCCTTTGAAGCCATTTGTTTAGATTTCTCTGTAGTGCATACGACCATATTTCATGAACAGCAGTGACTTTCCTTTTACAACTGCCTATAAAGTATGACTGTAATATTATCCTGGTTTTACGAAGGGTAACTAAAACAGGAAGATTTAGAACTACTGATTTGAGGAGCCCACTCTCTGGCATAACTGAGTCTCAAACTCTCTGCTTCTTCCACCCTACTCAAATCACAACTTCTGAAGGCTGCAGCCTCCACACCAGTCCATCAACACCAGCTGCCTTCTGGTTTGGAGAACTCCTACCACCAGGTATCAAGAGTAGGTCCTAAAGAAATGTGAAAGGTCATTCATCAGCAGTATGAAGAATGTGTTTAAAGCAGCTTGTCAGGCATTAGGCAAAAATTCTGTGGCAGCAACAGGGACAGAAATAGAAACTAGCTTTTCATGCTCTCACTGTGAAGTAACCTTTGTGGCCTTGCCTCATGAATGGCATAAGTTTTGGCTTCTGTAAGAAGGAGGCAGGGGGCCCTGAGTAAGCAGCCTCCCTCATACTCCAAGGCACTTGGTTTCCAAAGCCCAGCTCACCCTCTCTGGGACAGTAATTGGGTCCTGTGGTATAAAAGAGTGCAGACATGTCATTAAGAGCATAATGGGACTTGTGCTGGAACAAACCAAAGGTTACTCACTATCATTTCTGACAATGGTTAGTAGAGCTTTCTTAGAGAAAAAGTGTAAGAAAAAATATGAAATAGGGGCTGACATCACTTTCTGCCTTGCAGGAATGTGAAGCTTAAGCTTTTCCCCACCTTCCACATTTTTTATTTCTTTTTTTTTTTTTTTATATTTCTTTCCAGGCAGAAGTTTCATCCAAGCTTGTGAATTTATCATTTGCCAATGGACATTCATGAAATAAAGCTGTCTAGTTAATTTCTGAACCTTTTTCTTTTTTTTTTTTTTTTTCCCCTGCACAATATCTTACAGTAAAAAAGTTTCACAATTCGAGGACTACAATAAATGTATTCACCCAAAAAAACCTACATTCCTCTTTAGGACTCTCTCCTTGCAGGGTGAAACTGCACATTTGAACCCTTGTAGGTTCAGAAAGCAAGTTATTCTCAAGCCTGCACATTAAAAAACGAGTTTTTTTAACCCAAGTCTGCAAATAAAGGTATTGATTGCTGACTAGAACCCAAAACTCCAAATATGTCAGAAAAGCTATTTGAATGCTTAGACATTTCTGGCACCCCAGCTCCCATATATCATTCTCATTATAGGTAGCAGTTTCTTTCATATATGCTGTATACAGTAATAACTCTTGAATAATGTTTTTTTACATTTCCTAAGTAACATGAGCAGAAGTTTCATTTATAGTCAAGAGGTATTATATACTTGGAAGCACCTGGTATAGAGAAAGCTGATGTTATATACCAAGTCTATACCAAATAGAGAGAGCGCCTTATGTACATTCTTCCCATGTAAAAATATTTGTATGTACATGCAAGACTAAAGCAGCCATTTTTGATATTAAAAAAAGTGAATTTATCCCTGAAAAAATTTAGAAAATGTTAACAATTCCTTAAAAGTTATTTTGGTTTTATTTTGCTTTTTGTTGTTTTGTTTTTTAAATAGCTCCTCTGGAAATACGCCAGATAACTTTTTACCATATGGTGAAATGTTAAGCATTTCACCTTAAATTCCTTCCCAGCATCCATGGAGGTTGCTAAAACATTAAACCTCAAATGGTTTAGGAAACAAATAAAGCACTATCCAGCTCATATGATTAGGAAGGTTCTATTACGTGACCTTGGAACAATAAAATCTTGCTGAACTAGTAGCCATAGAACAAAACCATACAGGTAGACATGAGTTAAATGAAACACAATTTAAGGAAATTATAGATGACTGACCTTTATCAGATAATCATAAAAAGGTGGAGAAACTATATATCACCCACAAAAGCTTTCATTTTAAATCTCAGGCACTGTTCAGCCTGTTATAATTATTCTAACTTATAAGCAGTAAAATGTTTAGTGCGACAACTTAGAGCAGCAGAATGTATGAGAGAAATTATGCAGTTAATGGGGAATTGCTCAAGTTGTAATTTACTAAATATTGTCGCAGATTCCTTGTGTCAGGTTGCAATAAAAGCAAGATCTTCCTAAATTAATTTATACTTGTTAATTAACTCTTAGATAATAACTAACTATTCTTTTATGCAAAATGAATAAAATATTTTAAGCTGGACACCTGAGCTTAGACATTCAAAATCTCCCAGTACCAACTGCTGTACAGATCCTTAGCCTGAACAAGGACTTATATGGCCTAAACCAGGCAGTTACCTTTGACACGGTCTGCCATGATACTATTGTGTTGGTTCAATAACTAGTATAATTTATTACTTCATTCTGATTGACTCTTGTATACCTGAGGCATATGCTAAAAATAAGTTTCCTGAAAAAAGAAAATAGGGATGAAAAATGAAAAGTGGCCTGCATGTGGATTTTCTAAACACTGTCCAGGAATACAGAGGTATATAGCAAGTAGTTATTTATCTGAGTATCTCATATTTACTTGAGAGCACTGGACACTCTTCAATAATTCAGAGCACCTCAAGCTAGGAGAGTGCAACTAACTAAAGACAGTGATGTAAATGTTGCTTGGTAAGCTTTTTCTTTCTTTCTCCAGTCCTTTATTTGCAGTGGAGAGGGAGGCAGGAGGGGAAGGAGGGAAAGAAACTGTAAGAAAAGACATGGTGTGCTACATTTGCTGCCTGGGCTTGCTCCTGCTGTTTACATTTAAAGAAGTCTTGCATGGCTGTTACTTTAAGAATAAACAAATAAAAATAAATCAAAAGCCATGTTTTCAGAGAATCTCATCTGTGAGAAGCTTTAACTATAGAAAAGCAGCTTGAGAAAAAGTCACATCTATGCCCCAGATTCAAAGAAATTCCAAACTGAGACATACTCAATAGCTGAAAAATTTTCCTTTGCATTTTTTGGGAATCCATTTCCCTGATCATTATTATTCCAAACTATGAAAAAGAAAAAGTGTTGATAAAAATATTTTCTAAAAATTTCTGGTAATTGCTTTTCTTTTTGTGCATTTTTAATACTAAAAGCCTACAAGATACAAACTGGAGCAACTCAATGAAGCTAAGAAGGCTGTGGTCTTTTTACAGGAAAGTATATATTTTGTTCCTCTGATATCTGGCACTTCCAGGAAGGGCAGTACTGCATCAGGAAAACTCAGTCAGGCCCTGACATTACAACATCAACCTCAGAGAAACTGGGCACGTGAAGCAGTGACACTGTGCTGCTGCAAGTGGGCATTTTTATCGGGTGGCCACTGGCAAGTTTGACTTAGCACCAACACATCAACTTTCTCCTGTGAATCCAAAGCTCTTTGGAAAGATATTTCATCCTTGACTTGAACTTGATAAAGATCTTCTAATTATATGAAGCATTCCCCATGAGGCAGAGAAAGTCGATGCCAGAACAAGGATTAGAGCTGAGCCCCTCCAAATGCATGTCTGACAGGATTTAACCAGCAGGCTGAAGTGTAGCTTTCAGGTAATAGCTAGACACCTAGATAATTCACGGAAGTGAAGAATTTCATAAAATGTTTCCCCAGTACCTCACGGACATTTAAGATCAACATATGAAAGTATCACATGGAGGGGTGAGGCTGGTTATGAAAGTATCATGGATGGGTGAGACTGGCCCTTTCTTTTGTTTGTTGGCATTTATCTTAATTAATCAAAGTCAAGCTTAACTCTTCCTGGAATAGAGAAAGCCACATAACTAATGGATGGACCAGGTGCATGCTTTGAGAGGACAAGAGGGAAATCTGTAGGATTTCAGAAAAGCACCCAGTGGGCATGGTGTGAAAGTCACTCTGCTCTCTGCCTCTGCCTCCTCCTGTGGGCTGCAGGGGAGAAGGCATCACTCTGCAAGCATCACTTTGTGCTTTTCAAGGCCAAAGATGGAGCCATCTCCTTCCACTAAATGCCAGAAATGTTGCTGCTGTTGGGTAGTTTTTAACTTATTGCGCTTCAAGGTACCAGCAGGAATCAGACCAGCATGTTCAGAAGAAAGTCCATCTTTCTTTACTTTGTACTTTCACAGACTTACAATTAACCAAACATTCCCCAGGGGTCAACTTGTGCAGCAGCAGTAACTACTATCACAGTACTTACACCAGCACTGTACAAAATTACACCTGAAAAGCTCCCTTCGATTTTACAGTACAGAACAGTGTCCTCTGCAATGTCTCCAGCTCTCCAGTATGAAGAACTAGAATGAATGACTTACTGTGCTACTTCACATTCAAGAGAAGGTAGATTTTTCCCTTGCTATCAAGGGAAAAAAAAAAAAAAACAAAACCACGAAAAGGGAAAGAAAGAAAAAAAAAAATGTGGCAGGCAATGTAAATTGAGCGGTCTTGGCAGGTAGCTTCTTCCTAATGTTTATGGGTCAGGTTGCCAGACACAAATAGCAGGGTCAGCCAACTTTTCTACAATAAGTGACATATATTTCAACTTAGAGAGACCTAAGTGATTTTGAGCTCTGGTCACCTTACCCCTGTGTTTGGCTTCCAGGCAAAATTTTACATAAACTTTTAAATGATATTTTATTTATCTTCAATCAAACGGATAGTCCTATATCTAGATGCAAAACACATTTTGTTTTACTTCTTTCTCTTTTCGGTACTGTGCCAGTCATCAAAGTTTTCTTAGTACCACTTTGTAATAATACAGACCAGCTGCTACTGACTGAATTTACCTCCAGTGAGTATCAGTGAAAACCTTTAAATGCAAATACCTTCTACAGATGGGAGTTTGCAAATGCTGCAGGAGCCTGTAGAGAGATGTGAACTCAATGCCCTAGTTTATTCTCAGAATACAGACTCTTTTTCTAGCCATTTAGAGAACACTGACTTGAAATTATAGAATCAGATTATTAGAAGCACAAGACAACATTTGAATTCAGGGTGAAACACCAATTGAATTGAAATCTCTCTTGGCACAAAGAGGTTAGGCTTTTACAGTTTAAAGAGAAAAGTATTTCTACTAAAACCTTACCAAAACCTTCCTGAGGAAAAAAAAAAATCAGGATCCCTTGATCTCCATATCAGAAGAATAATTTTCCTCAAACTTTCTTCCGTTGCTAAATAATAGTATCATGAATTTAAAGGAATAATCAACAGCGTTCTCAGACAAACATTATTTTCCAACAGGATTTCTTTTGATTTTTTCATCGATTTCTATAATTCCATTCCATTTTATGATTTTCCATCACATTAAGTGATGATATAAGTATAAACGAATACTATTGCCTTTCTTTTGGACTCTTGTTTGTGGAAGAATGGAGGAAACAATGGAAACCTTATGAAGCTATTGGCTGCATGAGCATAGGAATCTAGGGCCTAAATGGCAGCTTAGGATACCCTGACTCACCTCTAGCAGCACTCTCAAACAGGTATAGAATCACTCTATGTTCTGTTGTGCATCTGCCAACCTCATGCCAGCACCTGAGATAGTTTAGGGAACATAATAGCAGCAGTAGACACTTTCAGCATAAGCAGCTGAATTGCTCCCCTATTTCAGAGCAATGGTAAAGGTCCAACTAGCATCATAAAACCATGATTTATATATGTTACTTTCATAAACCATGTACCTGGAGTGCAATGGCAGCAGCAGAGTTCAAATGCCTTATGGTTTTCCATTTAATATACACCTCACACTGTGACAAATAAAAACCACTACCCCTCAAGCTATGATCCAGAATTAGAGAATTATCTTGGACAGACATCTTTTCACTCTTCCAAATGCTGTATTAATTAAACCCTAATGTAATCTTCTGCAGTGGCAGCAAAAAGCTGCTGTTGTGGCAGCCCTAGAGTTACTCCTCTTGAACAGGCTTATGTTGAAATCCTTAGTTTACAATATCTTCTTCTTAATGGGTATGCATTGAGATCTCAGAATAATTATGGTATTTTATTTGTGTGGCTGCAGTGAAAGATGTAAATATTTCAACAGAGGGACAGAGCCAGTTTCCAGTTAAATTAGTGGACATTCTCACATTATTTTTCTGAAATTCTATCAAGACCTTAATAAGAAACCCCCTTTATTTTATTTAAATAAAATATTTAAAGGCACTATTCTATAGAAGGTAATAATAGTCTTTTTCTTTGAAGTGCCTATATTTGCAGGTTCCTTCCATTTCCAACAGACATATTAGCGTCACATTTCAATTTTGTAGTTAATGTCAAAATATGATATTAAAAAAACCACAACTCTTGTTCCTCATTAAGCTGAGCTGTACTTGCATAATTATTCTTCAGGCATCAATTAATTATATGCCCCACCATGTGCTACTTTTCAACATCCTAAGTGGTACAACCTTACTGCTAGGAATATTAAACAATGAAAGGTAACACATTCTTGTTTGGTTACACAGCATGCTGTGTCTGAATTCAGTTTCCTCTCACAGGTGCCCCCTCCCAGATTCTAAACTATATCCTTTACAACTATTTCAAGGAGTAGCACTTGCAGTCGTTCTTTCTCTACAATGTCAGATTGGTGTGTGGCTTTTTGTGTTTCCTGTATCCCAGATATTTTCCCTATTAGTAAGAATAAAAATTAAAACAAAAATTAATGAAATAGAAGAATTAAAGTAATAGGAAAAGCAAATAGAAACTACAGAGAGACAGAAGTTTTATTTCAGGTCATTTTTTTCTTACCTTATCAAGCTAGTAATCAAGATGAGAAAAGAAGCATTGGAAAAATTAATAATGGCTTTTCTTTGATTTATACCTAACACTGTGTTACCCTAAAGAACAGGAATGCTTCAGAATAAATGAAGAAAACCAGATGATGACTATAAATATACTGAAGATTTTGCTCCACTTCAGTTAGATGGGAGTTTTGATCAAGCCTTGTACATCCTGAAAGTTTTTTATCATAGTCCAAACTATGGTACCTCCTGACCTCACAAGTGTCAAACACTGGCAGATTGACTAACCAATCCAGAAATATTATTTTTGTATAAGAAGGCTTTTTCTGAGAATAATAGAAGAGTTTGATTCTGATAAGCATGTTGGCAATGAGTGACAAGGATGGGATTTTTACTGTGAATTTTAAGCTGCTGAAGATAAATAAGACGCCCATTTATTTAAATTAACTTTGTGTCAAGCTGAAAATGAGAACATTTGAGGAGTGACACCAAGGCACAATACTATTTTAATTATTTTAGCACAATAAAAGTTCACTTTGTTTTATTTTATGGCTTATTTTATATAACAATATTCCAAACTATATTCCTAAAACAAAACCACTCAAAAACCCCAACCAAAGAACCAAAAGAACCCTCAAATTAAATCTCACTGATAAATATCCTGAAAAACATAGCAACCCATCAATCATTTTCAATCAACAAAGCCTAACATTTAATCACAGGCATATTCACACTTCAACATGGATCCACTTCTGTCTTTAAGGTTCTAATTAATAAATGTGATGTCAAAATGCAGAATCATGAATAGTCCTTAAGGCTTTTCCTGAATAGATGATGATGAATACTTAGACAATCAAAGGTTTATTTAGTTGTTAAAGCATATGTCTCTTTAAAGTAAGTTTTAACAATCAAAATTGTGGGCTTTTTGTAATTTTAAATCATATTTTGAATGTTGTAGAAAGTGAACACTTAATAAGTAATTACTGAAAAAGGTAATTCCCTCTGTGTTGTGGACTGCTGTTCTGTGGATGTTACACGGTATGATGGATTTATTGCACCATGGGGCAAATTTTTTCATCCTTACTCAAACCTCATTTCAAAGGTGTAATTTCCTTCACAGAGTAGGGATGCCTGCAAACATGGTGAAACCTATTTTTACTGGTTCGCTGGATAGGGAAAAAATAAAATATAAAAATTTGAGAAGAAAAAGGAGATTGTTTCTAATCAGAGATAAGTTTCTTTTTAACGAAGCTCAGATGAAAACTAGGCTCTGATGGACTTCTGCCTGCCAGCTAGCTTTGTAATAAAAACTTTCCCTGTTTGCAATCATTTCTGAAGCTTCCAATTGCCCTTGGCTTCTCGTCCTGTGTTGTGAAGATAGCCCCACTGCTACTGAGCCTACTTGAAAGCTACTGTCTCATAGGCAGATGAATGTGGTAGAATAATGCCCAAAGATAAATGCTGAGTCTTGCTTTTTCTCTTCCAAGAAAATAATTCCTTTCACAGGTTGAAACTGCTATGGCTGTACTACATAAAAATGAGAACAAAAGAAATACCTGTAGTTAAAATTATGGAAGCAATATTATTTACTGAAAAAAAAAAAGAATAATTTTGTATGAAAATTCCTGAAGCTGTGTTCTTCAACATCTCCTCTAGGAATGTGTTTCCAATGTGGTGAAAGGGCAATATGGTAGGCATTTTGCATTGCAACTGACTTACCTCAAAGGAACATGCAATATTCATCGTTGACAAAAACAGTCTGCTCTTTTTTGAAATTCTTGTATTTGCTTTCATCAGTAGCATAATGAATGATCACAGTTTTATGAAATAAGAGAGCTTTCCCTTTTCAAGCTAGGTGTACTTTACCATATGGTTTTGTGAAGGATACTTTTCTTTGTATTTCTGTTGTTTCTAAAATTTTTTTTAAAGCATGAAGGCATTTGAGGAATAATTGAAAGGCATTGAATTCTGTAGATGAAATGTTTGGTAAGCACCTTATGCTTTTCTGGATTAATAATCACAAATATTGTCTAGTTATCTTTTGCTCGTTCACTACAGACTGACAGTGATCAAGCAGTATTTTTCACAGTCTGACTTTTCTGCTACTTGCACTGACTCTCCTAGTTTCCCAGTTTCCCAGCCTGCTGGGAAAAGTTGTAAACAGCTCTGTCTATCCTCAGCTGTTCCTCACTGTCTCCTTGCCTGAAGAACTGTCCACAAGAGGGCTAGGTATAACATAGATTAAATGCACAAACCAAAAATCCCTACAAATCTTACTAGACACAACAGTGTCATGATTGGATTTTGATGTGGTCTGATATTTTTCTGAAATGAAACTAATATGGTACATAGAAATTCATAAGCCTGTAAGATAGTTACATTTGTACAACTTTGACAAATCCATAAAGCTTAACTGACAATTAGACGTTATGAGTAAAAAATAATGATCAGAGAAGTGTTGTTCATAAAGACTTACTTAAACAAGTACATTTTGTTTCAAAAACATATGAACAGATAACATCTACCATGCAAGAACATAAAAAATATTTTCAAGTGCTCAGTAAGGAACCTGTCTTGCAAGAAAATAGTTTTTACTTAAGGCTACTCTCTTCCATCTTAACTCACTGTAGAACTTCATACTAAAAAAAACCCAAAAAACAGAACCCCAACATAATACCTCTTCTACCTTCTTTAGTACTATGTCAATGTGGAGTTGCACCCAATATGCCTGTGCCAGTGAAGAAAAAAGAGAAAATAAAGAAGAGAAAAAAGACAAATTCCCCAGGAAGTATTCACTTGTTTCTTGGTTAAGAAAATTATGTATGCTCTTCAGGCACTATAAGAATACTTCTCTCCTTGATTGGACTGCTGGATCTTAAGGAAGGAAGTAAATTTTGTGGCTAATTCCACACAAAGAAAAAAAAAAACAAAAAAACCCAAAAGTAAAACCATTATTCTTTCATGGACAAAATGTAATTTATCTTAGCATGGTTCAGAGAAAGAATGAAGTCTTTTACCTGAGTAGCCTTACAGATGACTCCTGCCCTCCCCATTTTTTTGGACCCAGTAATCACATTCCTCACTGACTGCACACTGAACACCATAGACAAAATAGCCTGGCCACTGTCCTGCTCTCCAGTGTGCTTTTCTTCCAAGAGATCCCTCAACTCTTGTTGTACTTGGGCCCAACAGCCTCGGAGATGCAAAGACACTAAAAAAGGGGAAGTGAAATGGAAATTTCAGTGAAGATTGAATTTAGAAAATCTGTAGTAAGTATCCACCATTCAGACAGTATAAACGGCTACAACAGAATTTCTGCATCTTGTATTTTGTTTTGCTAAAAGTCTTTGACTACACGATCCTAAGCAACTTAGGAACTCAGGTTTTTTTAAAACACATTTAGGCCACAAATATGAAAGTATCATACTGTAAAGATACTGCATTATTCTAAGTCTGAACCAAAAAGGAGTGGGGGGAAAGAAAAAAAAAAAAGGAGGAGGTTTCTAAGAAGAATAGTACAGTATCAAGGTTTTCTGCATAGAATATTGAGCTTCATGTTCTCCAGAAATTCAGGGTACAGACAGTGCTTAATACAGCTTTCTTTTGCTTTATTTATTTATTTATTTTATTCTGTTCCTTTTTCTCTAATAAAAACAAAAAGAAAACCAGGGCAAAAACATTTGGATTGATGCCCAAAGTACCATTTTAAGGTTGTGTGAGTTTTTCTTCCAGTTATCTAATGGTACAGTGACAATGGGAGAGAGAGAGCTATAAAATGTTCACTGCACACAAAAAGCTGAACTGAAAGAGATTGTTAAAGTTCCCAAATCTCAATAGACAGCAAAGCAAGAATCAGCATTGCCTCTCTTCATATGCAACATCATAGAGTCTTTAAATACACCATGACGTGTTCGGTAATTTTTCTAAAGCTTCCCCCCGTTTCATTCAGGGTACATGAAAATTGGACTTAAAATGATAAATGATGAGGTGGTCTTTGATACTTTGGTTATTCTTATTTTCAATATCTGTCCCTAGGCCTCACTCATACACATGACTCAAACCCTGAACTGAAGACAGGGTTTGTTTCCTTATAGTCTTTCCTGGGGTGCTCATCATACAAAGGTCTCTAAGCTTCATGAAGGCTAATTGGTCTTAATAAAATGTCTCCAGAGTGACAGGATAATGTTTACAGACAGGCAGCAGAGGCACATAGGCAATTCTGAGCTACGCAGGACCCAGGTCATGGGGTTTTGCCATGTTTTGTAACAATATGCACCTTCAAGCACAGTGTCCATTCACTTGAATTGCAGCTTTGACTGCTCAGTGCTTCTTCATCTCAGCCCTTAGGATCTTGAGGGGGACATTCAGAAATGAGAACACAACATTACTGACCATTTGGGCAACATCTGGTGTAGGGGACTTTGCAGCATTTCTCAGGAGCTCTGGCAGGCAGAGATGGACTCTGCTTCTCCAAGCCAGCTCTTAGCTACCCTGAGGTGAAGACATTGTTTCTCCCCCAATACTTGTAAGAAATATGGCAGAAGTACCACGTATTGCAGCATCCTTACTTTGCAGGTCTAAGCAGAAAGACATTCTTAGACTAGGATAATTTTGTCTACTGAGTGAAGTATGAGTCCATGTTAAAAACAGGAAGGATTCACCTGAAGTAGACCTTGCTCATAATTACATGGGATGAAAAGAAGGAATTAAGATAATGAACAAATTATGATGTTTTTCAATTTTCAACTCTTTCATTGGTACTTCAACTACTTGTCACATCTTTCTTTTCTCTTGCCCTTCTCCTTTTTCTCCAGTATCTAATTATGGTTGGACTCTATGATCCAGTGGGTCTTTTCCAACCTGGTGATTCTATGATTCTGTGATTCTATTTGCCAGGGGTTTGAGCAGCTAGTTCCTTTACAGCTTTGTTCACTCTGTGAAGATGCCATATCTAAAGTCAGCATTTAAGGCTATGAGGAATTTAGGCACAATGAACAAACACAGGCTTCTAAAGGAATATGAGCTGCTATTAAGTATGTGCAATCCATATATTTTCAGACCTTTGAATATGGCCAGATGTGCAGAAGTTTTCATAAGATTGGCGAAGGTCCAAATACAAATGATAACTCTATAAAACATCATGTCACTGATCCGAAGAGTGAGAGTGTAAGGGCATTTCAAATGAAATATCTCAAAGGTAAAATGGTATTTGTATCTAGCCTCATTATAATGTCCTCTTCTTCCACTGTTTGTTCCATAGATAGCAGATACACCCTTAAATAAAAGCAGGGAAAAAAAATAAACCCAGACACCACCATCAAATGAAACCCTGAAAAACATAGTTAGCATAGAAACATCACATCCCAAATGCTTAGTTTCAGAAAATTACACATTTACAAACTATGACCATGGAGTGTATGGCTTATTTTTATGTGGAACAGTAATTAGAACAAGCAGTCCCACTGAAATAACAAACCCCATCATTTGGCAAATGTTCTTTAGACTAGTAAGTGTCCCAAATGCTACTAGATTTGAAAGGTCATACCTTTATTCGCTGCTTAAAATTGTAAAATAGCTATCAGTTATATTACAGATTTTGTGAGCGTATCACACACAGATACAAGAAATTCTTGTCCCAGAAGTACTTAAAACATACAGATTTGTGTAACGCTTCCTTGTTCTTCAGAGATTACAAACTCTCTGAGCATAACCAAAGCTTTTATTGGACTGGATATTAATAATTCTGTGCATGTGTTATCTCCTTAACGTGAATAAATATGTAAATGTGTAAGAAGTCCCACTGATACTCTCAGGTTTGAAAGTTAACATGCCACAATTTTTTGTAGAACTGTTACCAAAATAATTACTTTTGAATTTTGCTGCTACTAGCTCTTCTAAACCTGAGAGTATAGAAATGCTGAAAAGTGATTTGTTGGTTAGGTGGTTGGTTGGTTTTCCTCATTACAAATCAAGCTTGTTCATAGGCTTCCTATGTATTTTACTTACGGAAAAGATACAGAGATACTGTTGAGAAGAGGCAACAGTGATATGCAAGAAGAGGATCATATGAGCATTTGGGTTAGCAAAGCCAAAGAGTAGTCGTTATTGAAAAACAGCAACCTCCTCTTTAAATTTTATTAATCACAAATTTCATCTGAAAAAACCCCAAAATATCCCTTCAAATGGTAAACAATTTTTTGACATAACAGTAACAATGAAAAAAGCTGAAAATATGAAAAAATCAAACAAAATATCAAATAGTGGCTTTCTTAGTTTTCATTTTTAAGTTTACTTGTTGGATAGAAATACTAAGTCATGGTCTCATGCAGAGAGATAAATCACCAGCTGACCAGCTTCTTGCAGGACAAGACAGACCATACCAGTGAATGTCTTTGTGGGACTAATACACTCCAATCTTATTGCTGACTGGCAGCACAATAGCTTTCAATTCTAAGTTTTATTGAGCCTAGAATCATAACTTCATAGCCAATTTTTCTTTAATAGTTAAAACATGTGCATAGACCTGGGGTCTGTAAGCTGGGCAGAGTGGTGAACATGTATGTCCATTAATGGCTTTAAAGGAGCACTTGGTCTGGAACACATACTGGACTAGTAATAAGACACAGGATGAACTACACCAATCACATCTGAAGCAGCATAAATGGGTCTTCCATTATTACATTTCTTTGGCGTGCTTCAAAGTCATTCTTCTGTGCATGAACATGCTGGCTATGACCTAGGAGTGTGTCCAATGATGACTCATTTGTTAGAATCATTAAAAGGGGGATGAAGAGGCAGTAAAAACCTCATGCAGGCCATACCATTCATGCCATAAAGCACAACTGATATGTCTCCCATAAATTAGGCTATAGGAAAACTCTACAGCTTAAAAGGTAGAGATTTTACACAAGGTAACTAGAGACATTCACTTCCCAGATTCATACAGCAGGGTTGATTGTTGACAAGTCACATCCATCAGGCTGAAATTTAACATTGATAGCATGATCTAGGTTATTTCTGTTTTATGCTTGCAGTATTTGACAGAATCATAAGCCTTTATCAATACATGAATAAAGTAAAAATAAGAAACATGTAACCAAGTTTTAGTATTTTTTCAATTAAACACATTTCCGAATAAGTACATCCTCCATTTTGATATTTTAACAAACATATATATTATTTTGCACTTTTCTGTGAAAGTAATTTAAATTTTCATTAATTCCATTGACTACATGATATTTGTGATAATTGTTTCTAAATTACAAAGTGATGAAATTAGATTGACCTATCAAGTGTCTTGAATTGGAATAGGCAAAAAAGAAAAAAAATGTGATCTATTTTTGCTTTCTGCTTTCCTTCTAAACCAGGTGATGCTGCTTAGATTCTTTTTCCTCCTGCCTAATTTACATTTAACTTGGCTGCTGATAATATGTCTCTAATTTGTAATTTCAGCTGATTACTGATGACGTACATGGGTTTGAAGTGAATCCTATAATCAGCCTTCATTTTCAGGAGTGACTTAGGATTTTGGCTGCCCATTTGAAAAGGAGCTGATTTCTGTTATAGAAATTATTGACACATTCACCATCTGAACCGGTAAAGACCCCTACAGTGTGTGTCTAATCACTGAATCACTAGCATTCCTTGGCTACTTCAGACAATTTAGGTCCATTACCTTTAAAGAGTTCTGCTTTTCTTTTGTTTTGCAGGTTTTCTTTGGTTTTGAATGTGTCCCTCGTGACCTTTTTTTAAAGTAATTAAAACTCTGTAGTAATAGAAAATCTTTCAGGCAACATAATTGTTTCCTTTTGTGGATCATTTTAATCATTCAAATTATATTTGATTTATTGTACTAATTTTTTACTCAGAGTTATTGCTGTGCTTAAGATATGACATCAATGGATTAGACCATTACCATAGGGAAATGCTTTCCTTATAATGATGGGAACTCATGCAATTAGAAAACAAATAAATGTTAAAATGAAGCAAAAGGATTGTTCTCTAGTCAGATGGCATTAATAATGTGAAAGATATCTCTGCAACTGCATCACATATCTTCTATGCATGTAGTAATATGGGTGATGCAGTAAGTAAGGTGAAAGTTCCATCCTGTGACTTGGAACTGCTGCATACCCATTGCTAGGAATGACAAAACCTGTCTGGTTCTTCATTCAACAGAAAACAACATTGCACATGCAGATAAAATTATCTTTAATTTGATGCAGTTTATATCTGGTTTTTTATTGTTTTTTTTAATCTATGATTAGCAGCTAATTTCAGCTATTTTGCAGTCTAAGTGATTATTAGGTGTTGTTTTCAAATTCAATTTAGTCTTTGTCTCAGCCTTGCAAAGGTATGTGGTGTTTTTTCAGTGCAACAAGCACTTTCTAGCTGGCTACTTACTATAAGTAGGAGGATTTTAGTGATTTTAGTAAGAGAACTTCACTCAGTGCAGATGCAGGGTGTTTAAAATACCTAATGCAGTCAAGGTTAGTCTCATATTTAAATAGCACTAATATAAAGGTAGAAAACAGGGGAGAAGGAAACATACACTGCAGGGGGAAAGCATTCATGAATATGCTGTAAACACTTGCTCTGATGTGCATAAATGTATGTTACTGTGAGTAATCTGTAGGGCATCAAAATCCATTTTTGTCTAGTTAAATATTTTTTCCATAGAAATCCATATAAATACATATATCCTAAGCACATTCTAAATATCATCTTAATATGTCTTTGAAGACAAAATGAACAAGATACTGGTGTAAGATTCTAAAAGTATAGTTTTTCAGGGCAGGCAATAGCAAGTGCAGTAGGATTACTGAGTTACTATTTTCCCCTCAAATCCTGTAAGTGGGAGAGAAAAAGGAGAAAACAGAAACAGCTTAACTCACCAAAAATTAAACCACTGCATTGCCCTCTTAGCCACTGAGTGTTTTGAGATGTAAGAACGAAGATTACATCAGTGCAATAAAGGCTTTCTCTACAATTACAAGCCACACACTGTGTCAAAAACATTAAAAAAAAAATGCAGCTTTATCCCAGCATCAGAGCCACTAGAAATCAGCCACTAGAAATCAGAACAGGTAGAGTGGTGTAGGGAACAGTAGAGAACAAGGAAAGAGGAGGAAGGGTTAAAGGCATCATCACAGCCATTAGAGGGAAAAGTTGAAGCAATAGAAGCACAGAAGACTTCTCTTCCCTCCCCCTCCCTTCTTTCCCCCACTCCCCTTTTCCCAAGCTGGATCAGTGTGTAGGGAGGGCAGTCATCACACCATCCTGAGCAGCAGGAGCTGACGTTGGATGAAGCTGCCAGGTAGCTGAAAAAAGGCACAGAAGGCAGCCGATACCCACTTTTCAACGTGTTTTTTTTTGTCTGAATCTGGACTTCAAACAACGCAGCGCCTGAGACAGCTCATCTGAACCACGCTGTACTGCAATTCTCACTCTTCCTAAAGAAAAGGACTCCACTGAGTAGCAGGATGCTGCCAGTATTGCAGCTCGGGCTACAATATAGATCCTTTTTGTAACATTTTCAAATCTCTTTCTGTTCATATATAGATACATACATACACTCAAATACCAGTTCTTCCTTTTTGAGGGCACCTTTGGCTTTTGTTACCCCAATGTGACTTCTTCATCTTGGAATGATGGGGATCTTTCTGGCTTATGTTGGATTCATTTTCTTTTCAGTTATGTATATTCAACAAGGACTTTCTACCCAAGGTAAGACCATTTATTGTCAAATATGTTTATGTGTTTTTCTATGCTAAAGCAGACTTACAATAGTATTGGAGGGAGGGACAACTGTGCAAGAATGAAGAGAATAAGAAGGAAAATAAGCACAATTTCTAGGAGATGAGGATAGAAATTATAAGGTTTAAATTTAGCTTAAAAATTGTCTGTAAATAGGAACAGAAGTGAGAAGTTTCCCCAGTATGAGAATAAACCAGGTTTCCTTTGCTTGATTGCAAAGAGGGAAATAAGAAGCACCTTGTAGAAGAGTACGAGGATGTTGGTGAATGGACATACATGTGTTTGGGTTGTATATGTTTGTATATATGCCTGTGTGCATACAATAAACACCTCCCCATGCATGCATAATTATTGCAGTCACCAAGTACTGGATGACTAAATCAACTGCCTTCCTTAAAATATTGCAGTATCCTTTCATGCTGCATCTCCTTTCGTCTCCTATTATCCTGTAATCCTGAGTCAGACTTTAATTTTGATTCTGTGACTATATGCATTTCTGACCCCCTCCCAAAAAAAAAAAAAAAATGGAAAAAGGGGAGGGGGGGGAGGGGAAGACAAAATGGACTTTTTTAATACCTTTCCTCTTCCAAGCCCCCCCCCCCTCCACCTTCGCCCTCCTCCCTCCTCGCTAAAACGCGCGCCTTGCATTTCAAGCAGCCCCGGCGCTGCAGAAACCAGTTGTTTGGGACCTCGGAGCCGCGGCGCCGCTGTTCAGCACCATGGGCAGATCTCACGGGGGCCGCCACCGGCGCCGCTGTTCAGCACCATGGGCAGATCTCACGGGGGCCGCCACCGGCGCCGCTGTTCAGCACCATGGGCAGATCTCACGGGGGCCGCCACCGGCGCCGCTGTTCAGCACCATGGACAGATCGCTCGGGGCTGCCCCTCGCCCGGCGCTGCCCGATCGATCCCTGCCCGCCCCCCGCATCCCAGTCCCAACCCCGACAGCCCCCAGCTCCCTGCCTGCTGTTCCCTGCCCGCAGCTCCCCCCCGGTTTTGGAGTCCTTGCCGGGCTGCTCTTGACGGTGCGATGGGGGGGAAGATGCCGGCGGTGTTTCTCTCCGTGTCCCCGCACCTCCCGCACGCACTGAAGAGGAGGGGAGCGAAGGAGCAGGCAAAGATAAAAACCAAACAAAACTTACAAGCCGCTGACACGCAAAATGCACAGTCCTTCTATCAGTTTAACTCGGCAGCTAGCAATTGCTGGCTGCTGAGGGGCGGGAGAAAGAAAAAGGGACATGGTGAAATGGAAAACTAGTAGCTTTGCTAAGTATCTGTTGCCAAGCACAAACGTGAGGAGGAAAAGAAGTAACACTGGTTGACTGTATTGCCAAATTTTCCCACTAATTCCAGGTCAACTAGGAATAGATAGAGAGAGAGAGAGAAGGAGGGGAGGAGACAGTGAGCAATTTTCCCCTTGCATCATAATATGCTCTAGTCAGCCTGTAGCAATGCATAACAGAAAACTACACTGCAGGATCTTCCTGAATTCTTCTCTTCTTGAAACACGGGTTTTATTCATTTCATTGTCTGTCTGTAGTTCCTCTCACTTAACTATCACGGTTCATTATGTTGCACAATTCTAAAGCAAGTTATAGTGGAGGATGAGAAGGAAGTCGAGACTGAGACTTTAAGAAATATTGCTGTACTGAACTATGCCCCTCAGGACCAATTTTTAAACCTAGAAGTGGTAGACTGTAATGGGTAAATCCTGTTTGTTCAAGGATTGGTATACAAAGGTAAGGGTTAATTGCAGAAAGTGTCTACCAAGATGAGAAAGTGAGGATGCATTGCTTTTTGGTCTGATTATGCAAGTGGAGGTTCTCAGAAAGAGTAACTCACGTAAAGCCTTTGAAATAGGCATTTTGATGAGTGCTTGTAACCTGCACCTCAGAAGAGTGCCTGTTCCAACAGCTGCTCCAGCTGGTTGTGGAAGGTTTAACAATTTACACATCCCCAGCTCAGCCCGTACAAATACAATAAATCAGTGTGATCTTTTTTTCCTCTTCCAAATTAGTTTTTGCACAGAATCCTTCAGTGAGTCTGGTGAAATACTGCATTCAGCCCAAGGGTATTTGGACCTAATTACATGAAACTTTGCTAGCCCAAGGGAGCAAGCAGGAGGGTCTATAACATTTCCCACGAGACGAGCTTAGAATGTAAAGAAGATGGATTTGTGCATGAGGGAGAACAAACATACCTGTGTGAGAGAGAAACCAGGAGACATAGTGTGTAACTGTAAAATTAGAAATGAGGGGAAATAGGAAAAGAAGACAGAGAAAGTAATTCAAAAGGAAAAAAGAGAGAAAGAAGGAAAAATATCAATAGAAAAAGCAGAGAATAAACAATGGGTAGGTTACTGTAGATCCCAACATGTTTTGCATTTGTTTTGCAGCAAAATTCACTGAGTTTCCCCGAAATGTCACAGCCACTGAAGGACAGAATGTGGAGATGTCTTGTGCTTTCCAAAGTGGCTCTTCTTCAGTGTACCTCGAAATCCAGTGGTGGTTTCTGCGGGCAGCTGAGGACCAAGAGGCTGGAGCTGAGGTGACAGGCACTCAGGTACTGATCCTCTGCCATGGGGTCCCCAAACCACCCACAGAAGAAGACTTGGAGAGGAAGGGAGGGAAGGAGAGAAAGGGGAAAAGGAGAGTAGAGGGAGATTCTGGATCTCCCCAGGGATTTAATTTTGACCATGAAATAACAGTGCAGGAACCTGCAGAGAAAAATACCTACCTCAAGGGATGATAGCTTTGCTGATTGTCATTCTCAGGATGCAGATAGGGACATTCACAAAACCATATGGAATTCCAAAGTCCAATTCATTTTTTTTTTAATTTTTTTTTTTCATTCTCTCATTTTCCCTTTGGAAAGAAACTGTTCAGAGATTGTTCCTTGTGTGCATTTTTCCTTCCCCAAACAGCAAGATCCTACGTGTCATCCTCCAGTTTTACAGAGTTGGCAGCCCTGACTCTGCAGGCAGCTGCCACGGGGGGGCACACGCTCGGGTGGGGGGCGAGAAGGGAGAGGGGAAGATCAAGGGGGAAACAATTCCCTGAAGAAGCAGAAGAAAAAAAAAAATCATACCGCAGAACAATCTCAGTTTTCGGAGGGGGACAGAAGGGACCAGCTCCACATGGTCCATTTACATCGTCACCCAGGGACTTTTCTCGCTCTCCTGCGCCGCCACCTCCCCATCAGCCGCCCCGGGAGGACTCCCCTTTGTGAGGCTCGGGGGGGGTCCCCCCCGCCAGGCTCGGGGAGTGTCCCCGCCGGTGTCCCCCCGCCCGTGGCCGCTCTCCCCGGCGCTGCCCGCAGGTGGCACACGCGGAGCGGAGCGGAGCGGCGGGCGGGCGAGACCCACGGCGACGCTTCTTTCCCCGCAGGTGGAGCTCTTGCCCGAGAGGGACTTGGACAGCGACGGCACGAAGATCAGCGTAAGTGCAGCCCCCGCCTGCACCCCTGGGTGGGGGGAATCTTATGAGCGTGAAGGCTCCGGCCAGCGAGTCCAGGGAGACAGACCCTCGGCAGTCTGTTTCCACCCTTGAATCGTAGGATCCCTAGGCTGGAAAAGACCTTTGAGGTCATACAGTCCAACCGTACCTGTTCACTGCTAAATCGTATCCCTAAGCACTTAATCTACCTGCCTTTTAAACACCTCCGGGGATGGTGGCTCTACCACCTCCCTGGGCAGCCTCTGCCAGTGCTTGATAAGCCTTTTGGTGAAGAATTTCTTCCTAAGCAGGCAGCCCGCACCCATCTTTGTACCTCTTCTTTCCGATTAGCCCAGGGCAACTACTGAGTCTGCCTTAAAGCTCCAAAGCAGGTTTTAAAGCTGAAACATGGGTGTGGAGCTGTGCTTTCCTACAGCGGGGTGTGAAGCTCTGTAAATGGGTGCTTTTACAGTTTCATTTTAGGTGCTGAGGGGCATGGTTTACTGATTGATAGGAATGGTTGGACTCTATGATCTGGTGGATCTTTTCCAACCTGGTGGTTCTATGATTCTGTGATTCTATGATATCTGCTGGTAGAAAAAAAAAAGCTCAGAAGGTCTTCAGCAAGATATCCCTATTGGATGTAATCTCTACTCTTGGCCACTGAGACTCTTGTTTAGGAAAGGCAGACACCAGATCTGCTGTGTGGAGGCTAAGCAGAATGTTGCCTCAACAAAATTATGAGCGACGCTGCTCCAGCTCTTGTCCAGAGGAAGGTTACCTTCCTCAACAGACTCATATGATGATTCAGGCACAACCACGACCCCTGACCTCAGACCTGTTCAGACCCTCCTCCCTCAGCATCCCAAGAAACGTGTGGCAGTGGGGTCATGGTGTGGTGCTCACTGCAGTGGAAAGACAGATACTGAGCAGTTGCTGCAGCAACTTAGCAGTACAATGGGGTTTTCCCTTTCTCACACACCATCCCTCGGAAGTGCCTTTTAGCTGCAGTCAAGATTGTAAGTACCAGCAAAGCTTAAAACAGCAACAGATAGATAGATGTAAAGAATTTCTGTTAAATACTTTACTTCGTTGCTTTTTGATGCCTACAATTAACTAACCAACTAATTGCATCAGGTCAAAGGGTGGCTAGGTAGGGTATTTATAAATGACACTTCAGATATGTTATATTCAAATGATACATATTCTAGGCATACTTGCATCTCCTATTAAAGTTCTTACCACACTATAAAAGATTTCTGCCATCAGCTGCATCTTCAGTTACATTTGCACATTTGTAGATATCTTACAAATGGGCCCCGTGTGTGGTCTTTGGATACTATTCCACTAGACACAGTGCTAGCAGCCAATTTATTCTTTATCAATACTGAGTCATTCAAAATCCCTGTAGTAATCCATAAGATCTGTGACACAATATAGACTGTAAAGCTTATCCCATCTTTCATGTTAAAAATCTCTTTCTTTCATTAAGTACGATAATAATTCACAATGGGCTATCTACATGAGTTTTTATAAGCTTTCATAAAACATTTTATATTTGCAATTAAAACAAATTCAACTTTAGGTTGACAGTCTAAATACATTGTTACAAATGTAGCCTTCCTTTTTTTCCTTTATTGAAGTCTGTTAGTATGACTGGAAACTATCTTCATGAAGAGGAGAGCAATTTTTAAATGGATTTAGTAAATTCTTTAAAGAAATGGTGAAACATACCAAATGTGTTTTTAAATACATCACTTCTGTTAATTTTAAATGGTAATCAGGCATAAGTTGAAAACATGCATACATGCTGACTGCAAAAAAAACCTAAATTTCAAATGCAAAACTCAAAACAAATTCTGATTTTCATTGGTACTACACAATACTGTTTATTTTGCAGATATTGCATGGCAGAAGATGAAGGCAGAACCTGACCTTCTTTCTAGTCATATGAAACTTCTTTAATCCTTTTGCCAAATATGAGCTGCTCAGTAGAGATATATTACTATTGAATATGGTTTAAATAACTATCCAGCACTTTCTGTGTAATTAACATGGTATACGTTATGCCTGAATGTATGCAATCCATATTTTCAACTCAATTTGCCAAGTATAAATTCAGAGATTGATACAACACAATGGGCAGTAAAGTCCACCTAGTAGTATCTTACACCAGTAATATATTCACAAGTATTATTCTTCAATTTTTCAAGCAGGCAGAATAAGAGCTTTGCCAACACTGTTGACTACAGGATGCCAAGCTATCAGAAGCAATGTGCTGTATAATCACCAATAACAAGTGCCTAGTTTCTGTCTAACAGTTCTGCATTTTTGTGATCTACCACATATTCGTTATTCAAGTATCTCCTCTTTGCCTGTCATTCATATGACATAAAGCAACATTTGCATCCATGTTTACATAATTGTAGAAGTAAATCAGGTTCAGGATTTCTTCAAAGCTTGAGTTTTATGTCCTACTTAATACCTTATAGCTGGCTTTGTGTCGGGCAACAGACATGAATCCAGGTAGAGAGTAACAGTCAATTAATTAAATATAAATTCTCTAAAGTGATGAACAGACAGAAAGTTACCTTTCCCAGTGCATCTCAATACCCATCACACATTTCTGGATTCATAATTTGCTTGTGTTATCTAATTATGTGAAACAAAAATATGTTTTGTTACCCTCAGATAATAAAGGCATCTAAAAATAAATTAGGAGTCTTATTTTAGATGGCAACTTATAAAGCATTCTTAACTATGTGCTACTTAAATATGAACTAAGGAAATTATATATGTCTTCTAATAAGCATACGGTTAAATATGTGAGAGAAAAAAGGACTACCTGATGCAATATGTCTTCTTATGGTTAATAAACAAAAAGTACCAAATATTTGGACATGCCTGAAGGATACGAATTGAATGTCAAATATGTAGTTTCAATATATTGAAGACTACAAAATTATCTAAGAAGTTATTATTAAAGAAGTTTAAATATTGGCAGACATCTTCAACACAATTCTTAAGTGTTAGTTCAAAAATTGAATTATTCACTAAAGCAAATCAAGTGAAAAGATTTAACCAATGAAGTGCACAGATATTAAGTTTATGTAAGAAAGCTCATCAAGAATGGTCAGGATCTTAAGCAGTTAATGGAATAAGCAGCATTGTTTGGGTTATTTGTCTGAGAACAATCGGCATTTCAGAGCAAACCATCTAGACAGTTTTGGAAAGCAGATGTCAGACTTCCTTGATGCAGCTTCCCTGCAGTATGCACAATCACACCACTGATTAATTTGACACTTGACTACTCTGGACAGGCTTTACATCAGTAGAGTCTTCCCAGAGGAAGAATAGTATGTAACATGTTTATTTGTGTGTTTGTTTTCCTGGCAAATTTGCAGACAGTGAAAGTACAAGGGAATGACATCTCCCACAAGCTGCAGATTTCAAAAGTGAGGAAAAAGGATGAAGGCTTGTATGAGTGCAGGGTCACGGATGCCAACTATGGAGACCTTCAGGAATACAAGGCCCAGGCATTTCTCAAAGTCAATGCTAACAGCCACTCTCGGCGAATGCAAGCTTTTGAGGCATCTCCAATGTGGTTGCAAGATATGAAACCTCGCAAAAACATCTCAGCAGCTGTTCCAAGTAGCATCCATAACCCTGCCAATCAGCGTGTGCGTGCCACCTCCAGTCCTGAAGCAGCAGCCAAAATCCCCAAACAAAGTCCACAATCAGGTATGGTACAGCATTTTGAGCTTTCATTTGATTGCTTACCAGCATGTGAAAGGAGGCTAATTCAACAAGGTAACAAGAAATTGTGACTAGGAAGAGTGTGGTGCTCATTTATTCCTCGTTCTTTCTGGCTCTATTCCACCTGCTATCTGCTCACTACCTAAAAGCTGAAGAGTAAATTTCTGGGCAAAAGAAGCAAAAAGCCTTAAATTCCTGTGTGTGGATTATGTCTCCACTGGTTTTATCCACCTAAAGGTAGCTATCTAACTGAAGATTAGGTTTCCCTGTAGTGTGTGTGGAGAGGGAGGGGAATATCATTGAATGACTCATCTCATTTTAAGATGGCTGTGCATGATAAATAAATTAAATAAAACACCCATCCAGAAGTGTTTGGTCCTAAGTTAATTTACCTAACCTCTATATCTCTAACATATTGTGAAAATAATCTACTTTTATTACCAATCCTATTTTCATAAGGAACTTGACTTCTAAATCTAAGCAGATTTAAATATACCACATTGTTTTTCCATTGTGTAGGCTTTACCAAGACCATGGGTTTTTCATCTTCAACTAATTGACCATTTGTTTTGACTCAAACGTTAAAACAGCAATGTCTCAGTTGTCTGTCATATAGAAATTAAGACACTACACATTTTGTCAGGGAGATTTTGTGCAGCACTATATAAGCCTGTATTTTCTATGCTGATAAAGTAAAATTCAGAGTTATGCCAAGGTACATGAATATAAAGGAGATGCAGCTATATGATGGCATTAAAGAGATGGACAGGATAAAAATTGAGTCATTGCAGTTTTAAGGGTTCCTGGATTAATCCTGTAAACACTGAGGGTTCCATGTAAGGAGGGAGATTGCAATCTAACTTAAAATATATAATGGAAACTAATCTAGTTTGTTCTGTTGCATCATTTCTCTGCTAGCAAATGCCATGTCATCAAAATAAAAACTGAGAATACAAGGAATTTCATAGCATATCTATTGTGAAATAACTTGCATCTTATAGCCACGCTACTAGAAAAGTATTTTGATAAGGAACAACATGAATATTCATACAGAATTTCTAAACTCCTGTTAGAAAAGATGATGCACATACTTCTACCATTTTGCCATTGCACTTTTTTTTAAATTTATTTAGAAGTTCCCTCTTTCATGTTTTAGCTCTTCCAAGAAATGTTTAAGCTGTTAGAAGAAAATAATTATTTCTATTGATTTAAAATCATCATTTTACCATGGCTTTCCTATAAGATAAATGTGTATACCACTTATTTTCCAGTGGACTCATATATTTCAAAGTAGAAGATTTGTCCATAAAGTGAAAACAATGGTTTCTGTTCAGTTCTATGTGAAATTAATTAAAATAATCACAAGTTAGCTACAAACTTCACTGCATTGCAGCCAAAGTGTGCACACAGTCCTAATCCACTAAATCACTTTGGATATATAAGGGAATCTATAATATTGTTTACGTCTTTAGTCCAAGCAAAGTCTTGTCTGATTACTGGGCATTTGTTATTTGAAAGTTACTAGGTTATTACATGGAAAGGTCACAGAAAAAACAAAACAAAACAAAACTATAGGAAAACTTTCCTTGAGAAAAATTACTACAGATGTAGTACAGACAATAATAAGTAATTTACAAATGAAACAGATTAAAATATAATTCAGATTTTTAATACATTTGTTTTATCATTAATACTGTATTACTCAAAGGTGAAACTTATCTATGGAAAAAACAGAATGCCTCAAGAATCCATATTCAGCTTAATTTCAATTTAGCGGTCATGCTACGCAATAATTACTGGCGATATTTTTTGTGAATATCAGTTTAACTTTGGAGAGCCAAGTGTTACTTTCCTTTACTTGAGAAAATCTGGGCCTGATTTTCTGGCTATAATGTGGTTTGGGTTTTCACTCCATTTTACACTCAGTCAACACCAATAAAAATACCCACGGAAGCACAGGGCATTGGAGCTTTTCGGCTCAATGTGACATTGAGGAGCAACTTTAGATGAGGAAAGAGAGACATCAGTTGTGACACACCAAAAAAGCAGAAAAGAGTTGTCATTGACAGTAATGATCTTTATTATTTCAATCCAACACAATCACCTTATAGTTTCAAATTAGAGACTCTTCACTTTTTGAACACCACACTAACTATATATGCATGAACAAGACTGCTGTGTGATTACATTACATGTGAACAATGTATCCATCTGGCCTAGAACACAGAAACAGAGTTGAATACTAAATTAATCATTATTAACCACGTGTGTGTGTTTGAAAGACAGAGAGAGTGATTGTGATGTATTTGTTCATGTTGAGTAATATATTGACTTCAGCAATACTGTTTGAAGAGACAAGTATTATTAAGCATAGCTAATTGTATGAAATATTCTCCAATACTGGAAAGCCAGTGCATAGTTTTGGCAAGCAATAATTTTTTGCATGCTCACAGACTATTGTGAAATATATTTACAGCAGAGGGAAACGTGACACTGCGAGATTATTGGTAAATACATTTTTGGCTATATCTGAAGAACTCACTAATATTAGAAAGATTGACTCTGATTATATGAACATTTTTTCCCCAGGATTTATTTTCGAAAGGTAGATAGCATTCTTCTTAGCTTCTTCTATCCTGAGGCACACTGCAGAATTTAATTTATCCCTTAATGACAGATATTTAATAGGCAGCTCAAGGAAAGTAGTTTACAGTTACTGCCATTTTACAATATCAGCATTTCCCAACTGAACAGGTATTTCTTATACTCTCCTCTTTTGCTCAAAATTAAGAACATCTGTGATAACTAAAAAGGAGCTATATAGGCAGGGCTGACAAATTAAAGTGATATGATGTCCATTCTGCATTTTGTACTCTGAAAAATGCTATAGGAGTGTAAAAAATATATTTGTTATTGTTAGCGTAATGGGGATTCAATACAGGAAGAAAGAGTTAGAGAGAATATCAGCCACAGACCCTCTTCAGATAATACATTGAGAAGCACTAAACATCTATCTCAAAGTCAAAAACCCTGGAAAGTAGAAGTCAAAGTCAACACAGCTTGACCCTTTCATTTCACTTTCATGGGCTCCAGAAAACGAATTAAATCACTTCAGCTTACCAGGAATCTGAGCAATTTGACAGGCTAATCTGCATATATCCAGGAAATATCCTAAGCAGGTGGAGTGACAGACTTTTTTTTTCCTGTACAACATAACAACGTATCTTACTTTAAAGGTAAAAGTACAGTTATCAGGGGGGCTTGTCACTCTAGGTAATGTTGCAATTAACTGAAGTCCAAGATCTGCAATGAATTCAGGTAAAAGGAAGGTACATAATCTACAGGCTACACCAAATCTCGGTGTTTCATGGATATAAATCTATACAAACTCTGATTCCTGCAGTCAGATCACTTAACATTTATAGCAACACAAAAGAGCTGCAGAATTTGATGTGCTGAGAATGTTTTTATACCCATCCCCTCCCAAACTCTTCTTGTTCTGCTAATGTTCTGATAAAGCACTCAAAATCATTAGTTGCTTTTCAGGCTCAAGAAGATCAGGCTCAGAGAACTCAAGAATAGTTACAACTGAAGAAGGGATGTTAGGTACAGTTTATGACTGCTTCATGTACAGACTCTGAGCATTTTTAGCAAATTTTTATTCTTTTGTGAAGTAACAAATTCAGCTATTGACCTAACTACATGCCAAAACTGTTCCTATGATGACGGCAGAGTGGCAGCAAGTGACTTGAAAAGGAGCACAAAGGAAAATGTGGTTGTTACCTAAGGCAAAACAACATGAATTATTGGCATCATAAACCAGACTGAGAAGCCAATCGTCAGGCATGAAAGAAAGAGAGAGAATGAAGAGAAGAGAATGAAAATGTATTTCTTCAATCTGTTGATACTGATAAATCAGTGACATTACTTCCAGCCTCCAATTTTATCTACAGAATCCAGGAATCTTTTATTATCAACCTAATGTAAGAAAAAAATTATGTCCAATTTGGAATCTCCGGGAATATAAACCAACTTCTGTAATTTTTTTTTGTTTTTCTTTTATATTATATATCCTCTTAAAGTGGAGGAACAAAAAGTCTGCTCTATCCTCTACCAAGATGATAGCCAACACTACTCCTTTCTTCACTAAAAGAAAGACTATGGCTTATGAGGCTTCTGTTTTAGAGACTGTGAAAACCCATAAGGCTGGGAGGTACTAACATTCACTGTGATTGTTGCACAGCAAAAAGTCGAGTCTCCATCTCCTTTGGACTATATTCAAGCAAAAGCCAGATGAGAGCTTTGTTCTTGTTTGAACCTTGTTTAGCTGTTCTCAGAAATTCTTGCAAAAAGATGATGCAAGGACTCTTCCATTTTACACTTGTATACATTATGCTCTCTGTTTCTACTTGAAACCCACACTTTACTTCTTTCCCTTAAAAGAAGTCACTTCACTTTTTCAGATTCTTTGAAATGTTAACAGATGTAGCTCTATTAGCCAGTTAGTAGTTGACCTGGAAACTGCAAGCATCTTCTGAGAAGTGCTAATATGCTGCAAATAACTTTATTTTCAAAGCAAAGTCTTAACAGTCACTAAACCCCATTATTATTAGGCCAAGATTTCCAATGCAGAATTAACTTGCCTTATGTTTCTTTCAAAAAACCTACGTCTTAATATCTTATATGTGCATACTTATGTATAGAACCAAATGCATACAAGTATTTGATCTCCTAGTTTAAATTAGTCCTTAGTCAAACTGAACCCAACAATAAACAATCTGCTTTTGGTCTATCTACTGTTCTAACTCTTGTCACAAGCAAAATACTATCTACTTTTTGTAACCATCCCACAATGCCATTGGCAATCGCTGATCCTATCCTACTGGCAGCTTTCTATTCACTTCTGCTCCTCTTACAAAAACAGAGACCTAGAAACTATAAAGAGAAAGTAATTTGTCATTTTTGTTATTCTACAAGTTTTAGCAATGGCTCAATCCCACATACCCATGCCAGACTGAATACTGGTAATCCTTAGTTTCAAATATATCCTCTCTGAAATCCAGAATATTATTTTCATCCTTAGTTATGCCCATGGTTAAATACTAAAATGGAATCATGGAATAAAATCATATTCTTCACAGATTTGCTGAGATAATCATGGATTCTGTCCTTAAAAATATGATGTATCAACTGTAACTCATATTCCTGTAAAAGTAATGGTGTTTGGAAACAAATGTTAAATAACCTTAGCTAATCACAATCAAGGTTAAAGGGGAATTGGAGAAAGCAGGTAATGGTAGATTAGAAACAGCCTTTTACGGAGAAAGGGGCTCCATGGCAGATCTCCATTTTTATTATTCAGAGATAGACTGCACAACTGCTGAGCAGTTGCTTTTTTGGGTACCACACAGGTTTTATGCATGACAACATGGAAAAATGTCTTTGGATACTGCACTACATATTTGTTTCCTATGATGTCAACTAGAAACAGCAAGGACAGACACAACAGTAATGAAGTACACACATGAATACTGATATTTTTCTTATTCTTTTAGTAACCTTACTAGTGTATTTTGCTGTCCATCTGCCATTGATACGTATGCACATAACCACTTCTTTTACTTTATTTTAGATGTTTAAAGATGAATCCTCCATATCCACCTCACCTTTAGAACAAAACTGATCTATAAAGATCTGGTAGGGGACCCCATAGGAATTCCTTGAGTAGCAGAATTGCGGTTATTCTGTTCTACAAGCCTGATGTAACTTTCTTTGGTAATAAGCCACTGGAAAAACTGCAGATGGTCCAAGAAAGAGAAGAAAAGAAAGAAAGAAAGAAAAGTAAAACAGGGAGCTGAGGGAGGGAAGCTGTTTATGAGTTGTTTGTAAGATCATTCAACTTACTTTTTATTCCCACATAATCAGGCAGCATTAACTGGGTCATCAGAAATTGCAGCACATGTGACAGGGACCGCTCTTTAAATAACTGATGGGATTTCCTTGCTTCAGAACACAACCCATTATTTACTTGACACACTTACAACAAAGGAGGGGACATTTTGACTTGTTTCAGATAAGAAGAAAGAAATTTCCCATTTATGTTTTCTTAGTTCATTATGAAAATATTTTGCATTGCTTGATACTGAAATGGATGGGTAGAATTATCTGCTGGTTAGAATAGATACAACTCTGCTGAGGCTGAAAGAGTGGCTTCATTCACAAGATAAAAAAAAATAAAATGTCTCAAGCATGAGGATGAAGATGAATTCTCTGCTGGTCATAAAATGAGAAGAATGCAAGCTTTACCCAGCATGTACTGCTTACAAAATTTAGGAGAATGAAGCTATCTGAGAGCAGAGTGAAGGGAAAGAAAATATCTGAAAACTGCTCATTCAAATGCAGGGGGACGGAGCATTCTTGATGGTGGATTCTGTTGCCTAAGGCTTTTTGTGTGTTTATTCTTTAAATTTGATCAACTTTTTTCTATGGTTTATTTTTGAAGCCATAGGCCAGACTAGCTAGAAAGCTCAATGCTCTTAAGTATTTTCTTATTCTCTGAACAGGATTTTTCCTTTTGATTAAATAATCCATGAGATTCAAAGATATTCTTTACATCTACAGTATTAACCAGTTAATCCTGCTTTGCTGAAGTTAAAGCCAGACGTCATTTGAAGAGTAACTGATGATCTTTCTTCTGGCCATTTGAAGAGAAGCCCCAAACCCTTTATTTTGCTTTATCATAAGAAAGTTGTAGTCATACTTTTTGGCGGTGCAACTTGCTATACTGTCTGCATATTTTCCAGTCTGATCTACTTCATTGAAGTTTATTCTCCAGCTAATGGCAAATGCTATTGTCTTGAAACAAAGCTGCCTAATGTGCTAAGAAGTATAAAGATGTGGAAGCTAAGTGCCACAGCCAGCGTTGCCGGTGCTTCATACATAGGATCTGTATGTTAATCAGCAACAACAAAAATCCAGACAGCAAATCTGGATGCTACTTTTACTGCCAGTCCTGTTTCTACTGCTGGTGTTCTCTCATCTTCATCTTTTTCTGTGATCCTAACTAAGGCTTTTGGACACAAAATCACAGGCAGAGGGCCATAATAATTATAAGAAGTGACTTCTACATGACTATAGTAGGCAGTTTATTAAACTCCAGTTCATGCTGTGTAACTGATGAAAAGACTTAAAAACAATGATATATCAGTTATGAAGCTAAGAACTAGCAGCACATCTCACAGAGAGTTTTACATTCAGATGGTGCAAAGGCCTTTAGGAGTATAGTACTATTTGACTATATGGATACACAGCATTGGGCCTGTCTGAAATTGCCAAAATAACAGGTCGAATACCTATTTTGTATTCTGTTGAATTATTCACATGCATACAATATGCACTATTCAGTGACCATCTTATACCTGAAGAGTTTTTGAATAATGACCAGTGACATTTCATGGTTATGCTTGATCCTACATCTCAGAACTGTAATGAGAAATGTAAAAAATCTGAAATAAAACTAGAAAAAAATTAACAATATAGATTGTGAAGGAAATAGGTTTAACACAGAATTTGGCACAACTGCCACAACTTTTGAACTAGTACACTGAGGTTTTAGGGGTGATAATGCTATGGGTTTGAATTTATGTAACAGTAATAACAAGAGTGAAGGCTTTGACTTGTGAACTCTCATTAATTTTGCATTTAAAAATGTTGCCACCCAAAGTCTCTGTCTCACCCCAGTCAGAATTTATATCCCCAAACCTGGATGGCAGAGGAAATAGGTGCCTGCATCTCAGCTCTCCCAGTTCACAGTGTTGAACATTAAATTAAGCCTCCATGACAGCTTGAACATCGGGTTGTTAATTTCAGATTGATGAAGAGATGATATAGTGTTCACTTCTATCACTCCTACTGTTGGGGGTTTAATTTCCATAAGAGGGGGAGAGAGATGGAGGCACTATCATTTTAAACTGCTCCAGCTAAAACCATTACAAGCTTCTGAGTCATAGCCCTTTGATGGAGGTATGTTCTATTACTCAGAGGAATTGTTCTATAACTACTGCAATAACTACCAGGAAAAGGATCAGAAGAGTGGTCCCAGCCTCCAAACACTTACCATGTGGGAATCAGACAGAAGAAAACAGACTCATCCGTCAGATGGGTAGAAACTGGAGCTTTGCTGAGTCCCATGAAAAATAGCTCTTATATAAATGATATAAATAGAAGGAGATCAGGTTGACTGTATGTCAAACATAAGCCTAAGGAGTGTCAGGTGTGAAAAGCAAGCAAAAGGATTGAATTTCTCATGCTGAAATATTTACAAAGAACAATAATTTTCCTTCTGTCTACTTTATAATAACCCTCTTTGTATATGTTTTTCTTGGTATGACAGTGCTGTTGAAAATGACAGACTAATATCAAGTATCATCCCACTTAAGATATTTTTCTGATAGATGAAAGGATGAACAGGATGCAAAAAGCACAGGAGGAAAAAGATGAGTTCAATTCTATTTTTCTTCAAATAAAACTCTTGTTGCACTTTGTGGTATCTTGCAGAAAGGGCTTTGTTAACAGTTTAACTACCATGTGACATATGTCAAATATATATAGATTTATATGCATTACAAAAATGCTGAGCAAGTTGTGCTGGAGACACGTTTAGTGGTTTTAGCAGCAGCCAGTTACAAAGAAGAGAGTGAATTCAAGGAGAATTTTTATTAACAGCCTAAGTTTCCACCTTCATTCAGGATGGAGGATAATTATGCACAAGTATTTATATGGGTTACCACAGCACAGTCACAAAAAAACCTGCATTTGCTTTGGAATCATTAATTTCCTACAGATTAATAGAACTGCAATAGTTTATATTTTTTTTCTGTCACACATTAAAAAAATCTAAGACATTTTATATCAGTGGTTTTCAGGGATAAGATGAAAGAGAATTGTGCCCATTGCTGATAAGAGTAATCATAAAGCACACTGCTAGTGGTTCTCAAAAAATATCAATTAAGCAATCTGGGCCCTGCATTTACTTGAAATTGCCCCTCCTCCTCCTCAGCTTTTAACTGTTGCAATGGGCACTGGATGTTGGACTGTTCCTCACACTAGTTTTATTTAAATACCTAATACTGCTTTTTTAGCAGACTACTTGCAATCACCTCTCTTAACAAATCTTTACCCAAAATGTACTCTCTCACTGAAACAGAAAAAGCTGAAGTCAATGCATTACTTATACATTTGAAAAGATATCCAATATAAAGACAAAGAATACAAGCCCACAAACAGAAAAACTTTGCAGGCTCCAACACCAGCTAAAAGGAGGAAGATAATTAGAATATTTGCTACAAATGGTTAGTGTCTGACTGAGAGCCACAGACAGGCAGAATCTCATTGTCCTAAGAAAAGAAAGTCAGTCTGAGAAATGTATGTGAGAACCAAGACAAAAACCCTCCACAATGTAACAAATAAATAGTAATAGAAGTAATTATATTTGTACAGCTGCTAAGCAATTCAGCGATATCAAGAACTCAATATATTCGTGGCAGAATACTGAAATTTGAGGTAGCTAAACACTAAAAATGTTTTAAGCTGCTAGAAGGAAGAATATGCTTCTGGGTTTATCTAAAGCTGGAAGCTGTGCGCCTCACTCTCAAAAGTCATATTGACTCTGACACGTTCTACCCCATGTATTACCTGCAGAGACAATTCATTTATGGTTCATTTCACCAAATGGGTATCTAACTTACAGCTACTCCAGTACTCTAAACTTGTTTATGAGAGTAGCACCCAAAATACTAGGGAAATTAAAATTTTAGACGCTGATTTTTTGATGAGATAGTCTGTCCAGAAAGCTAGACTCACTTTCAGACCAAAACAGACTAAATATGTTTCCAAGAAGTATAAGTATTTGAACAAAATTTAGGATCACTGCTACAGAAATGACCCTCATGAAGCCAATAAAAAACAGTATCAAAATTTCCTAATTATGTTACTATGTGAAATATTATTTAGTCCTGAACTACTTGTTAGCACAGTTTAAACAAATGTACATATTTAAACAGAAAGAAATACACTGATGAGAATGTAAGTTATGATTACAGGATAAAGACATACGAGAGAGCAAAAATTACACTGGAGGTAGACTAAGCCAAATACATTGTCCAATTTATCTTCCTGAAAAATTGTGTTCAAACACAACAGTGATTTTTGACTGTTTTTATCAGAACAGTATGAAAATCTATAAAAGTGATGCAGTTACAGTTTCAGTAATATGTTTAAGGATCTCAACCCTTCATCCTCCCTGTTCAAGATAAAAAGATGATGGTCATTTTTATGATCTCATTTTCATCTTTGAGAATGACATTAGAGATCATTTTAGCTTCTTCATAGTGCATGATTGCCCAATTAGGAAGCCTGTGTCTTTCTTCCTTCATGCTGCTTCCTATTGTCCTTTATAGATTTAAAATTGCTTGTTCTGGACCACTGCCTGAAGCCAAATATCATTTTACTACATGCTGCCTATATTTGATGTCTCCTGAGGTTTTTCCTCTCACAAGTATTTCTGTCTCAAGCTTCCATTAGAATGTGGGGTTGTGTGTAGCTGGCAGCAAGTTAAAGGCTGTGATCTACCTTAGTACAGAAAGATCTCCAGGAGTTATTGACGCTCAGACCTTTGGCAGATTCCTCTCCCCTACTCAAGGTCGAAAAGTTATTGCTTTCTGTTGCTCTGTGACAGGACTGAACAGCTCTGGTCCCCTGGGCACTCTACCTAGTGAAAGCTAGATAATAATCAATTCATCCCTTTCCTCTTCCTCACCTGATTTTCTGGGCATCAGTTGCAGAAAAGGAAGACATAGCAAGTGAACAGAGTTACATGATGAACACAAAGTCTGTCATAATTGATTTAGAGAAATTTAATATATAGCCTATTCTAAATTTTCATCATTTTCGAAGCAGTAATTTCTTCCAAAAAGAAAAAAAAAAAAAAACAAAAAAACCCAAGCCAGAATATCAGAAGTTTTCTTCTGGCCTGTAAGATGAATTCATTTGCCTTGTGTTATTCAGTTCCCCAAAATCAAACACGGGTAACTGAGCCTTAATATTAGTATGTGAAGTAATTCCCCTGAGGAGAGAACGGATGACCTTATGTTTGTGGAAGGGAATTTTTCTTCCGGAGTGTGAATATATTTTCCAGCAGTATAGGAATGCTACAAGTAACTGTGATTTCTGCAATTCAGAGGAATAAAAATGATAGCAATTGGTAGGCCTGAGAGGAAGAATTTATTTAAAATTTGTGAGAGTCATATGCAAATAAAACTTCAAATTAAATCCACCATACTTGGTGTCACCTGTCTTTATAAATGTAAAGCTGCAAATATCTTCCAATCAATCTCACAGTTCATCAATATCCTTAGTAAAATTAAGGCAAATACTTTACAAACTTTTACTTACTTTACATGGAAATCATGCAAAATTATGATATCATGTGGTTTCAACTGGGGCTGACAGGAAAGCTATTTCAAATCTAACATTATAAAGCAAAGCCAAATGTTGTAAAACAGCAAACCAGGCACTTAAAAATGGAAAAACATCAGAACAGATTCCAGGCAAATTAAACAGCCGAGGGCTCTACACGTCTGTGATTTCAGAAACCAGCAGTACAACAAAATTAACTGATGTTCAGCAGAAGTGAAAAATAAGTTCACCCTCCTACCTCCCCTTACATATACGCAGGAACATTTTGACATCATGTAATGCATGCAGAGAGTCTAGGATGGATTTTGAGTGACTGGCTGTAGTTTTCCTCCAATGGTCAGCGTAAAATCAGGAATCTACTTAGGTACTATTCTTTCCTCAATGACTTACTAATTAAAGAAACTCAAGAGCCCTTCCACTAAATGTGTATGTTTAGTAAAATATTAAACCAGTTCTTTTGAATTTACAAAGTCATTCTGCTATTTATATGACAATACTCTACTCATTTTAAGCAAAACTGTAAGAATCTAATTCTCAAACTTTTTGATGAGTATTGAGGATTGCAATGCAGGAAGCTATTACATCCCAGAAACCTCCCAGACCTTAGAAAGCACAAGGAATGCAAAACTAGCTAAATTTCAACTCTTGTAGATGCAAACCACTTGAGACCTGAGGTGGTTAAGCATGTAAGGTCCTCCTGCAGACTGGATATTCTAAAACTGTAGGGCCCAGCACAGACGCTTAGTTTAGAAATCAATTTTTTTTTCCATTTGTGAAAAATAAATGGGAAAAAATTATGAAATCAGCATTTATTTTTCTCTGCTTGAATCCTAAAGTCCCATGTAGTTTTACACGAATATTGTCTGATCAATATCTTAGTGAAAGCAAGGGATCATTCAGGCATGCTGTCAGTAACAAATTTTTTGATCAGTTAGGGTTTACTACCAATTTATAACATATGCAGGGTTTATTTTGTATTTAAATACTTTAAAACAGAAAAAAAAATGTTTATCTATTTTGTCCATGCACTATGAGGCATGAAATATGGTTTAGAACTTGTGGCAGAGATTATTATTATTATAGACACTAAGATCACAATTATTTATCACTACTGTATTTTCTTTGTTTTCCTGTCATCTAACTAAACCACATATTTGAATAAATCACTGTTTCAAAGAGTTTTATGGCATTAATTACTCTTTCATGCTGTTGCATGATTACATGTCTATGCCAATACAACATCTACTTATAGGCGAAGACTTGCATGGGCATTAGCTCTTTTGGATGCATATTAATGACAGGAAACAGAAAAACTAACAAACTGGTATTTAAAACACACAGCAAGAATTTAACTGTCTGACAGGCCAAAACATGAGAATCCATGATCCACACATCCACCAAAATCTACCTAATACTGTAGAAATCATACTAATGGTAGTATGCATACATACTACCATTGTTCTTCCAGATTACTATCTTTGAGGGTAACATAATTGTAGCCCAGCTTTGCCCATTGTTCTTGATCTGCAATAAAATCTCTTTTAGTTGTTATTATGTTAATTAGAAAATAATGCTAGAAATGGAAGGGAAATGAGTAATAGATTTAGCAAATCCACAGACAGATCAACAGGTTTTCACTTTTATTACCATGCTTAGAGTTTCTGTGATACTATTTAAGTCCAGATCAGATCTATACACCAAAACACATCTGCATGAAAATTTAGGATTTGGATACAGTGTATTTTCTAGGGATTTGGATTCTGATCTATTCCTTGTCTCTGACTTAAGTCTAAAAATAATGACACTAAATCTCTGATTTAAGTGCCCTGTGCCTTTTAGATTGACAGTCAAAAAGGAAATTTCTGAGTATTGCCGTTCATTTACCATTAATAAAGATGGAAAGCAAAATAATAGAATATGAGCAAATATGACAATAGAAGGAAAAATTCTAAAATGGCTGCTTTCAATTTTACTATTTTATAATTTTATATTTGCAGCTTTCATCTTTCAAAATACTAAAGAAATACTTGGATTATTTTACATATCTCCATAAAAAGTACAAAACCAAAGAAACTGGAGTATATCTAAACTCCTGTAGTACTCCTAGTAGTAATATGTCACTGCATATTGCAAGCCAATTTCATTTGGGATAATGTAACACTGAAATATATCAGTTTGGGTTAGACAACCTTTTGGAAATCATTAAGCCAGTATATACAGAGCTGATATGATATTAGGACATACTAGTCACTTCTTGAAACCATGCAGAAGACACTGTTTATGATAGTGATTTCAAAAAACCTTAACATCCTATTACTTTACCTAGAAAATTTTATTTGTATTTCCCGCCTTTTTTTTTTCATATGTTCAGTATTGATTTAGCTTACATTTACTGCTCATACTGTAACATATATCCCTCGTAAAGAAAAGAAAAAAAAATGCAGTTTACAGAACAAGCACATTGAACGTGTGATATGAATTTGAGGCAGGTTGTAATTTGTAAAAAGGCTGAATATTATAAATAAAAAGTTTATCATCTTTATGCAGTATATGACCCCTAATTTGAGGATCTACAGATTGTCTTATTGAAGCAAAACAAAACCAAAATCAAAGAATCCTTTGTCTACAAAATTTATGATGTTGCTTTCCTCAGTGTTAAATAAGTATAGCAAATTTATTTTGTATTGTATTGTTTTTCTTCCATGCATAGCAGCTTCCAAATTCTCAAATTATAATGCTGTTAATCATGATAAAAGCACTTTTAAGAATGTTCATGAGACTTTTCTGAATATTTATCCTTATTTGCATTACATATATTTTGTGCAGAGGAAATGTATCTCCAAAGACCTCTTAGAACTTGTCTTGAGTAGTGTATTTCTCAAGTTCAATCAAAAAAATATTTAAATTGAATAAAATAAGTGAAAATCATTTAATATATCATTCTACAGTTAGACTCAATATCTCAAGGTATTTTTCCAGCCTAAATGATTCTATGATCCTATGAAATGTTCTAACACTAACAAAGGTGTTAACTAAGTTCTGATAACCTATTTGGAGAAAGAAAAGCCTTTATAAAAATCTGTTAAATGACAAATTTTATTCCTTATATAAAAGAGAAAACGAAGCTGTGCTACAATAAAACCAAATCCTGAAATTGAACTTGACCCTTGTGTGCAAGTTTGTAAGTGCTATCTGTATGAGAACAATCTATAGAAGAAGTTACATCAAATTTACTTGTGTTCTGTATTAAAAATAAGTGTTTAAGAAACCCAGCAAACTTCTGTAGTGTAGTGCAGGGAGGCTAGCATCACCAGATGGGCAAGAGAAAAGTAGGTTTCCCATTCCTGTCCAAATTCAGTAAGGACTAAGCTCAGAGATCCCTTCAAATTCTTTGAAAATCTTAGCAATGTCTTTGTGCCATATTTGCATTTGGAAGTCAATTTTCAGTCCAAAAATCTATTCCACACATGGATAACTGAAATATCATTGTATTTAGAAGCTCTTGTGTATGTGACAGAGAACTAACTGTCTTTTATGGCAACTACTATAGAAGCAATGTCTCACACCATACATTTACAAAAGGAAGCAGTGTTTAGAGATCTGGGATTCGGTTTAATCCCCGTATCTGAAATGAAAAAATTACTAAAGACGGGAAGGAAATGCTGCTTACTACACTTATGCAAATAGCAGATATAGAAAAATGCATTAGTAATAAACACCTGAAGTCTTTAAAAAATGAGCATTTACCTTAATTTCTTTTTGGTTTTATTTTGTATATTTTTGATGTGCTTTTAGACGATGTAAAAGAATCCAGGATTCAGTTTATATTAAATTCTTTACAAAAATAACTTCAACAGGATGAATAGATTTTTGAAAAATAAACATCAATTAGTAGTCCAACATTATTATTAACAGGTAGTAGCTCCATTATTACCTTGTTATAAAGTTGATGCTTGTAACCATCAATAACGTTAATCCATTTTAAATATACAACATAGCTATAGAATCTATTGATCATACAATAACCAGTTCTAGTTAGAATTCTTATTTATAGTGCAGCCAAATTACACGATTTTCACCTCAAGTAAAATTTCAGATTCTGAACGTAATTCTTTTTGATATAGGGAGTAATCAAGCACTGAGAGTTGGTATGCAAGATACCTAAATATCTGTCCTTGGTGTGCAAACATTTCAACTAGTCTAGATCTGAATGTTTTTATTCAGATAATATAGTTAAAATATAAAGTCATGTTTTCAGAAATAATTATATATACCATTGACCTCTTAGCTTTATAAAAAGAAAAAAAAACAAACCTGAGAAAATCTAATTTCTCAAAAATAAATATTTCAAATATTTTAGAATTCTCTTCCCTCCTCATAAACAACACAGCCATTTGCCAGTATCTCCTCTGTTTTATAAGAAAATACTGCTGCCAGTAGATGACTTTTTTGTTAGCAGTCAATGAATGTAATGCTGGAAATTATTTTGTAAACACATTGTGCAGTTGAAGGTGTTTGGGTTTACTCCTCTCGGTACATGATTTCACTGGATAATGTTTTTTTAAAAAGACAGACGAAAAAAACAAAGCAAAAGAAAAAAAAACCAAACCTCCCTGGGACTGAAATATTTTGTATGTGTTGTTATTTGCAGTGCATGCCAAGACAATCATGGGCACCAGAGCCAACCTGGCGAGCTAATTAAATATATAAATGTATGTGTTTAAAACAGCCTTATAAGGAGCATTGGAAATCTGCAAGATGAGCGAATATCTTATAACTTCTTCCGCAGGTGCGAGGATAGCTACAAGCCATGGACTTTCTGTCCTGCTTCTTGTTTGTGGCTTTGTGAAGGGTGCTTTGCTTTAATCTAAAAGTGCTGACTTTTTCCAATATCACTTTCTCTTCTTAAAGCAAAGAGCAAATCGCCTGTAAAATCCACGGAGCGGACAGCAAAGTTGACCCTAACCTCCAACCACCACTCTGCACCCAATGTACTCTAAATCTCTACACAAGGAGAACCTTCTTCAGGAAGTACAAACAAAAATACTAAATAAAAAATTAAAATAAATAAATATTATAAAAAGAAGAGGATATCACATGTTTTCTTGATATATCTTTTCTTTGGTGTATCACTAATCTTTTCTTTGAAGAGAACTGGTGTGATGTAGTCAAATGTTTTGTAACAGCAAGACCTAGTTTCCCTTTCTTTCGGCAAGGAGAAGCCTCATCCTTGACTTCTCAGGGGTTGGTGTGCAAGTCATCAGTATTACAGAATTAGACGTGGATGACATTTGGTTTCCTACACTGAAAGAACCGTACCAGCCTGGAAGCAAACAGAGGCCAAATAATGAACCAAAACAGAATGATTTAACATCGACCCTCAAAATCACCCTACAAACTATCAAAAAGCCTTTTTTCCTTTTTTTTTTTTTTTTTTTTTAACATCAGGAATAGGGAAGAGACAAGAAATTCTACAGAGCAGCAAAGCAGACTAGAGGAGATGTTGTTTCTGGAAAAAATATTCTTTTGAGTTGTTCAGGGTTTTATTTTATTATTCCTTTTTCCCTGTGTTTTTTCTCTTTGTCTTTTCTTTTGGTTGTTTCTTGTTCAATGGTGGCAATTACTGACTTAGGCCAACCCCTGATGACTGTGTGGAGGTTTATATATATATACATCTTCTTTTTTGTGTGTGTTCTATATTTCAGTGTTTTTTCTCTAATTTTGCAACTCCTGTATATGCAAAACTAACTTCAATTCTGTAAATTGCTTACAGTCTGTGTTATATAACTTCAGAGTAGACATACTTCGGTCCTCATGCAATCCAATTTTTAATATTATCTATATGTTGTGCCACCAGTATACATCTATCCTTTTTCAACAAAACATCACTTTTTTGTTTTGTAATTCAGTAATGTGTGGATTATGTAATACATACCTTCACTCACTGGTTTGATCCCTTTCAGCCCTCTGTTTACTCTGTAAATGAACATTAAAGTTTGTTATGGTCTCTAGACAATTAATTATTTTAGTTTTGTGTATGTTGTGTTGGAGTTCAGTTGCTCAAAGCTCTTTTATTTTGTAATGTTTTTAGAGGATGAAGTGATTTTATCACTAGAGACTGTAAAATGCAGGTTTTCAGTCAAATACTGCATGTAAACGAAAGTTAGAAGGGGAAAACAGATGAATAAAACATAACATTGCTTAAAGGATATACTTTTGGTAAAGATTTTGTAGGAAAATGAACTTATGACACTGATAAACTATATTTGCATCACAAGTCCTGCTACATGGCCAAAGAAGAGTCTTTCTTTGCTTTTTCTGGAAGCAGATTGTCATTATTCATTGATGTTCTTAATTAAAATACTTTATGTCTGTGAACTGAACGTGAGAATTTTGCTGTAGAATGAAGTAATATGCGTTACATGAATTACATTCATTAATGCAGGAAGGAAAAATTGCTACCATTTGCAGCTGTAATCAGGAAGGTTTTTTTCTTCTTTCCCTCCTTCCACTGATTCTTAACAATCCATACCCTTCCATTTATCAGCACAATCACATATACCACATGCTTATTATGATCTATTTACAGCAGCAATAAGTAGATGCAGTGTTGTCAGCTGCATGATTTCTCCTCATTTTATAAGTAATGTAGAAAGAACCAGAAACGAATGTTCAATATTTCACCAGTCCATGGTCTGCAGGCCTAATATTTTATTTCAAAATGCCCATATATCTGAAGTCTTCCTCCATTAATTTTAAGGGAGAAAGAACAAATAGCAGCACAGAATGAAAAGGTAGCACACTAACATTTTGGAAGAGGAAAATAGATTTGTGCAAATCTTACTTCCCTTAATGAAACATTCAGTACTATAATCTTGATAGGGAATACTCAGTCTTTATTTGTTTTAGAAAAGTTTTAGCAGTAGTAAAATGTGTAGAAATTTGACTTCACACAGATGAAGCAGTAATAAATGTCAGGAGAAAAAAGTTCCTTTATTTCAGCATAAAATTAATGACCCACTATTAATACCATGTATTGAATAGGTTTTGCTCCATAGTAATAACAGTTTATCAGCCTGCTGACAAGGAAAACAGAAACAATCCCTGTTAAGGTATTCTGAATAAAAAAACAATGTCATAGTTCAAAGAGGATGTAAAAAAAATGTATCAGAGCTTCTGAAGTCTCATTTTCAGAACACACTTGCGGAACAAAACCTTCAGAGCTCTGGAGGAGAGGCTGCAGATTGGAAACAAATGCTTAACATCATGCATATTTCAAATGTTTACTGTATACATGTATCTTGTACGAATATTCTGTATATGCACATAGTAAACCAGCAGTGGCATATGGCATTTTTCAGAAGCAGTTTAGCCTTACATTGTTAAATTTAGCCTCTGATTACTATATTAAACTGATACTGTGTTTTGCTTTATGCTGTTACCTGCTTAGATATAAACCACAATGTACTAGGAAGTAAGATTAAAGAATCAGCTGAAATTAAAACCAGAATTCTATACTACTTGGACTAGTGTGATACAACTTGGAAGATATTACCATGGAAAGTTCTGTTTTGTGATCTGCTATTATTCTTGATAGTATTATCAAAAATGGATAAAAGAAATTTGTAGAACTTCTGAAAAGCCTTTAATGAGATTCAAAGTTGATACAGTAGTTGTTGTCCTTCCCCCTTCCCAAGAGAATAAACCCAAATTCTTCAAATGAAACTTATTCAGCCCTGCTGGTTACAGAACTACAGCTTAGCTTTATAGCTTCTGCCAAGCTGTGTGGATGCAGCAGCAACATCTTCTAACAGGAGGAAGCGTTGTATTTCTAAATTTGGCTGTGTCTTAACAGCTGTTCTTCAAATCAGGAATCTTCCTGAAGCTCAAAGTAATTTTTGAAATGAAAGTTAAACTGCAGTGGCCCTGCTTTTTCCTGAGAAGTTACTTGTGAATAATATTTAGTATAGGAATGAAGCAACTGACTTTTTCTGACATGGCCCAGTTCTAATTTGGAATTAGGACTAATAGAGAAAAGAAGTGGCTTAACTATGTACCTAAAATCTTTATTGAGTGATATATCTAAGAGGACCACTTACATCCAGCAGTGGAAAAATCTCTCAAAACTCAATGTTAACAATTCTGAAAAAATAGTCTATTTTTAAGGTGATTATTTACATGACTTGTTTCTCACTTGGCATCCCCAAGGCCTCGCTGGATACATGGCTTCCTTCAGATTTTTCCAACAGCTTTTCTTTTTTATAAAAGAGCAAACATGGGTGAGTATGAAATACTTTTATATTCCAAGGTATATGCCTTCTTAATACAGCTCACACACTTTGAGATGTTATGTTTTTTTGAAGGTAAAAGAAACATATTCCAGCTCTGTTAAATGTCAAAATCAGATTTTTCATTATATGAGAAAAAAAAAAAAAAAAATTGTAGCACATTTGTACTACTAGCAAGGATTAGTACTGCTACAGAACCTGTAGAACCAGAAACTCTCCTCCTGTTCAATACTACAAAATCTTTGGAGCTTTATGCATGCATGTAGCTGTATAACATGTTTGAAACTTCCTTCCTTAATTGCCTTTTGTAGATTCTTCATAGACATTTATAAAGCAGGAGGGGTGCTCAGACCACAGATTTAAAAAAGCTTGGCAGACTAATTGAATATTAACCTTTTTTTTTCCTCATAACGCCTGTTAAGAAAGGTACTAGAAAACCTGAATGGTCAACACTAAATCTGTCATGAGTTATCTTTATTTCTTTTTCATTCTCAGTATTGAATATTTATATTACAGCACAATCTGAAGGCAAATATCAGAACTAGTTCTTAGCATATGAGGCATTGCATCAAAAAAAATATGATTGCTTGGAGGTTCATATCTATACATTTAGTTAAGTGCCAACGTGATTTCAGATCAGAACATGCCGTAGGACCACTTTTTCTCACATTCATTCTTTAAAGTATTCTACCATCATTCAAATGAAATGAGGAAACAGTGGGCACCGAAAAAAAAAAAAAAAACCTGAATGCTTGCTTCATACTTTTCAGAGTTAGATATTTGACTTACAACAATCTCTGCAGTGATGTTATAATCCAATTCACCATTAACAAAAAACAAAGACAAAACCAGACTGTGTTGTTTTCAATCTTCAATTCCTTCCTCAAAAAAAAAAAGGAAAATAGTTCAAACCTTTATTATTTGCAGGATGGGAGACATTTGTCCATGACATTACTACTGGTAAATGTCAAATGCTGTTTACAGATCTAAAAGCATTAAGAACCAAGAATGAAATCAACATACTTTGCAATATAAATTTTTAAAGGTTAATCTTCCATGATTAGCTTATCTAAACAATGCTAAGCATAAAGTAAATTGCTTAATGCAAGTCACCTGAAATGGCTTTAGTCTTTTGTTCTGAGCTTCATAAATATTGATTTATTTGATTTCACAGTCATAAAGTTTGCACATACATTCAAATAGTTGAAAGATTATGCATAGTTTTACTAGCACTCTTCAACTAAACAATGCATGATGACAACAGCAAAGAAGAAAGTTAAGTTTATCCATAATAATGAAACCAATGAATTAGCAGAGTTACTTGCACAGAAAAAGAAATTATACTTCTTGAGAATAAGGTGTAATCGTGATCTTATTTCATTTTTTCCTTATGAAATATTCTCTTTTTTTGCCAGAAAAAGACTTTTTTTTTGTCTGAAATACAAGACAACACTGTGTTTCTTACTATTCACTTCTTACAAGGTGACCGAGGACAAAATGCTGTCATCTTTGTTATGAAGATGCTAGAGGAAAAAATAATCCTTTCATTTAACAACAATATAAATGGTTACAGCGTCATATCACCTCAAAATATCTCTGCTTATGAGTTTAGAGGGGAAGGAGAAACAGCAAAATGTTTGGTGTTTCAGCTTGACTTCCCAAATCTAACAGTGTTCCCAATTAATTGTCATCCTATAGGACGGGACTCCTCCGTAAGCTTCACAAATACCATAATTTTCCCTGTAACTACCAATGACACATTAGTTTGACTTTTGAAATTATAAATACCTGCAACTCAGAATATTTTTCCATGCAGTTATAAAATTTACAAGGAATTGCAATTATTAAAGCCATAAACAAGTCTGGAAGAATAATGCAAACTAGTAATTTCTCAAAAGCTTCAAAATATAATGAACACTTTAATCAAAGAAAGGCTTTAAGTGGGATTTTATTTTGAAGTTTTATTGTATCTCACTCTTATCTGTACAGCTATAAATACTCCGGATCTGAATTCCAGCTATATGGTGCTGTCATATCAGAGGGCCTTCAGATAGGAGTCAATGAAATTTTCACTTATTGAAATGCTCCTTTACATTGTTATTACTACACAGAAAGATGTTTATGTGTATATGAGATTGTTTGCAGTGATAGCTCATAAGTAAGCCAAAATGTACATAATTAATTCCTTTCTTCTTTTTATATGAATTTGAAAAACAAAAAGAAGATCTGGCTTGAGAGCTAGCTGCTTAAAATAAAATATTTCATTTAAATCTTTGATGATGCCAAGTCTCAAACCTTCTTTATTAAAAAAAACCCCAAATTTTATAATTATGACCTTTTAAATATATATATATGGGGTTTAAATTTTTAAGTGAAATTATACATGTTATATGTATATAAAATTGAGAAGGAAGAACGTGATGACTTCTTTTGTTACTTCTGATAGATTATGTTAATCGCTGCTGATTGCTTTCAATATCAAATAATTTAGTAGACCCTTTGAATCATTGACTGCTATATTTCTTTAAAAAACAGGTGTCAATTTTTCTTATCACCTGGGGAATGGAGGTGTCCAGGAGAAAGCTGTTTTAGTGATTCTGTTGATGGTAACCTGATCCTTGTCTTTAACTTTTCCAGTATGCTTCTTGGACCCAGCAAGGGAATAAATTCTGAAAGGATTTATTATGCAAATGCAGCAGCAGAAATAATGTATGCAATACTGGTGAAAATCCTGCAAAGCACAGGACCTACTGAGTTTACACAGTGCGAGTGGGCAGGATATCTGGCATTGCCTGGATTCTAGAAATGCTGAATGACTGGTACATACTGGAGATCTCATCATACTTCACAGAAGGAGCTGCTAGATATAGGCTGTTACTGTCTCTGGATAGGATTTGTCTAAGCAGAAAAATTGTTCCCTTTCTAAGGCTCCTAATTCATAGGACAAATAAAACATAAAATACTGAAAAATAAAGAATATTGAACAAAATTCCTCAAGAGTCTTCCTCACTTTGTGTGTTTATGATTGACACTTCTAATACGGAATTTCAAGAAAAGTCCTCTTCTCAGCAATAACCTCCACAGATGGACTTGGAGAATACTGTTTCACCTGAAGTTTACAGCCTAACTTTATTATTTTCACTTTTGAAAGGTATGTCAATATTTAAATAGAATATAAGCAAATAAAAAAAAAAACCAAAAACAGGAACATTGTGCCAAAATTCTCATTCAAAACAATATCTAACATAAATTATCAAGTATATTTAATAGTAAAACTTTTTTATTGAACATATTAAAGAGTTACTGATTTATAATGAACTTTAAGGGGACATCTGGGAATTTATGCTCTATTATTCATTTGTTCCAAAATCAATGACCTTAGAGCTGCTTGTAATTTGATAAAATAAATTTTATTTTGAATGATTAGCTATAAAGTTAAATATATATGTAAGACATTTGTAATGACAATGTACACAGAACAAGCAGAATTATACAGACAGACCTGCTAATGGTAACATAGTTCTTTTTCACAGCAGATGGATGAAGCAGATGGATGACTTGTATTTTCTTCACACTTTTCCTACTGATCAGTGATTTCCAGCAGTAGGATTGAAATACACACTTACAGTGATTTTAATTTTTTTTATTAGCCATTTTTCCTTCTTCATTAGACTAGGCTTTTGGTAGTCCTCAGAAACACGTAGCACAGAAACCCCAGAGTTTTTTTTATTGCAGTTGTATAGAAATATGTTGACCTTCAGGCATTTTTACTGACAAAATTACACTAAACATTTCCATGGGAAAAGAAAGACATCATGTTTTTCTGTAAGAATAATTTATTATATGCATATCATATCTGAGACAGTGTTCAGAAACAGTTGATATCACATACACCACAATAGAGGATCTACTTGAAACATTCTCATTGCAAAATTTTAAAATAGTTTATTTGTCCTCATTTATCATGGTTTTCTGTAATGTATGTATTCTGTTTCAGCAATTTAATTTACGATGCTATACAACATTGCTGAAGTGGATGGAAACTACTTGCACTATTTTCTAAACCTCGTCATCTTTGAGGGTTCTGAATTCCTACCTGTAGAGTGGTATAGGGTGATAAAAAACAGGTAGAATAGCAGAAAGGTTTTAAAACTGTAACAGCTATCTCTAGTCATCAACAAAAAACAAAAAAAAAAAAAAACCAAATGAAAAAACAAACCCACAAACTGTCTGGGGGGATTTCAAAGGAATGTCATTCAGGAAACTGGCACAAAATCTGGTGATGAACTGATACACAAAGCACGTGTTAAAGGTGAAGCTATATCAAGGAGAGGCAGGATGAATACACCAGCAAAGAAGGGTCTACACTACAAGAAGGGTCGCAAGGAGGATCCAGGGAACTACAGGCCTGTCAGTCTGACCTCAGTGCCAGGGAAAGTCGTGGAATAGGTAATCTTGAGTGCTATCATGAAGCACATGCAAGAGAACTGGGTGATCAGGCCCAGTCAACACGGGTTCACAAAAGGCAGGTCTTGCCAAACTAACCTGATCGCCTTCTATGATGAAGGGACTCGGCTGCTGGACGAGGGAAAGGCTGTGGATGTATCTTCCTGGACTTCAGTAAAGCCTTTGACACAGTTTCTCACAGCATTCTGCTTCGGAAACTGTCACCTCTGGCCTGGACAGGCGCACACTCACCTGAGTGGAAAACTGGTTGGATGGCCGGGCCCAGAGAGTGGTGGGAAATGGAGTTAAATCCAGCTGGAGGCCAGTGACAAGTGGGGTTCCCCAGGGCTCAGTGCTGGGTCCAGCCCTGTTCAATGTCTTTATCAAGGACCTGGATGAAGGCATCGAGTGCACCCTTAGCAAGTTTGCAGATGACACCAAGCTGGGTGGAAGTGTGGATCTGCTGGAGGGTCGGGAGGCTCTGCAAAGGGATCTGAACAGGCTGGACTGCTGGGCAGGGTCCAATGGCATGAGGTTTAACAAGGCCAAATGCTGGGTCCTGTACTTGGGGCACAACAACCCTGTGCAGCTACAGACTGGGAGAAGTCTGTCTAGAAAGCTGCCCGGAGGAGAAGAACCTGGGGGTGTTGGTTGACAGCGACTGAACATGAGCCAGCAGTGTGCCCAGGTGGCCAAGAAGGCCAATGGCATCTTGGCTTGTACTCAAAACGGTGTGACTAGCAGGTCCAGGGTGGTTCTTCTCCCTCCGTACTTTGCACTGGTGAGACTGCTCCTTGAATCCTGCGTTCAGTTCTGGGCCCCTCACCACAAGAAGGATGTTGAGGCTCTGGAGCGAGTCCAGAGAAGATCAATGAACCTGGTGAAGGGGCTGGAGAACAGGCCTTATGAGGAACGGCTGAGAGAGCTGGGGTTGTTTAGCCTGGAGAAGAGGAGGCTGAAAGGAGACCTCATTGCTCTCTACAACTACCTGAAAGGAGGTTGTGGAGAGGAGGGAGCTGGCCTCTTCTCCCACGTGACAGGGGACAGTACGAGAGGGAATGGCCTCAAGCTCCGCCAGGGGAGAATCAGGCTTGACATTAGGAAAAAAATTTCACAGAAAGGGTCATTGGGCAATGTAACAGGCTGCCCAGGGAGGTGGTTGATTCACCTTCCCTGGAAGTGTTTAAGGCAAGAGTGGACGAGGTGTTAAGGGGTATGGTTTAGTGTTTGATAGGAGTGGTTGGACTCGATGATCCGGTGGGTCTCTTCCAACCTGGTTATTCTATGTCTAGCTTCCATCTACTGCAAAGGGCTCTTCCACTAAAACTTACATTATCATGGGTGTAAGTTTTGAAGTTTTATTACATATATTAGGTCTTAGCCAATTTGAACCTACTATTGGAATGGTTTGTTTCTGTACTGACTCTGTCATTCCCACACTGGTTGTCAGTGTGACGAGATCAGTGAAAATAATTGTAGGGATTATGTTAGGGGTTGATAAGTAAACAAGCAGAATATATATTATGATATATATGAAAAAACATATAATAAACTTCTAAAACAATATAATGACATGATGCATGTTTCTACCATACGACACTGAGGAATACTACGTGCAGGTTTGAACTTGCTGTCACTGACAGCAGCAGTACCAGATATGGCAGTGAGATAGAGCCCTGCCTCAGACTGGAGCTATGATGACCGAAGTCACTATATCATATGAAGTAACTGTATAGCTACTTAAGATATATAGAAAAATTCCATCTGAAACCTGGCACTTGTAGAGTTAATAATAAAATCTACAGACCCACCAAAAGAGGTGAATATAAATCATCATGTTTCAAGACTGAAGGTAACAAATTTCTACCAGTGGTGAGGAATAAAATAATCTTTAGGCATATTATTTAATGAACATGTTATCCCATGAGATTCCTTTTGCCTGTCTCAAATGAAAAATGCAGATACTATGGCCAAGACTGTAAAACTATAGTATGCCCCTTTAAACTTCCCTAACAATAAAGTCTTGTTTAAAGAATTTCAAATTTTTTACACTATAGCTCCTACACTCAAAGAGGTATTTTTTTAAAAAGAACTGTGAAAACCAGTATTTTTTCCATAGCCTTCACAGTAGTACTTTAAAATCTCCAAAAGGAGGGCTTTGGTGCTTCATGAATTTAAAATAATTAATACCAATTAGCTACCATCTGTTCTTGGCGGGAAGAAATGCAGATGTGGCAGTTACTTCATTATATCACAAGCAGAGTCTTTGCACTAGCACTTTAACTGCAACATAACTAAGAATTTTAATTTTTAAATTCATACGCTATTGTAATGAAGTCGATTGGTAGTAGTATTTTGCTCCAGTTGGAAGTCCAAGAAAATAATTGCCACATGCAAAGAGAACACAGAAGTATCAATTCAACCACAGACATTGAGCCATATTTCTAACCGCACAGTATGTCATCCAGGAGAAACATAGCTTGTATTGATTTTTAAACTTATTTCTATCCTCACTATGCAACACATTTAACAGAAATACGCAATCTAGACTTAATCCTAATGTAGTTATAACAATGTTGGCCCTGATTCACTTGAGCAAGAGAAAATGCGTCATATATGAAAATGGAGGAATTAATATATGAAAATTAAACACAGGTAGATTGACAGGCAAGTTATCATCACCACTAGTCTTTGTTGCAGGAGCTGCCATGGAAGCATATTTTTGCCTTTTAGTATCCAAAGCTGCTAATCCTTTTCCTCCCCCGCTCCCTTCATTTTCTGTTTTCTTCTCATGCATCTATTGCAAATGACTCTATAAATATGATATGCTCATTTATTAATCACGTATCATTCAAGCCTGGCAAGCAGCTTCAGAAATCGAAATGCAGAGAAGTCTTAGGATTAAATCTGACTTCAGGAGTTTTACCTAAAAATATCTGGTTCGTGTATCAGCCACTTCCTGTTGACCTTTACCACTGAAGTACCAGGCTGGAATTCTAAGTATTCATTAACTGTAAGAAATATTTAACTTTTAATAAAAATACAGCTGAATGACTGAAGCTAGCCCAACCAAAACTCCAGAGGTGCTTTCCTCTGCTGCACTGGTACAAAGAACTTATTGTCTGTTGAAGCTGCATGTAAAGTCATGCAATAATAAGATTTGTTTGCCTAGATTAGTAGTGAACAACATTAAGAACATGAAAAGAAAGCAAAGCTTTAAATCATAGTCTGCTGTTGGGTGTCCAGCTTGAAGAAGGCTGATAAGAATTTACTAAAATACTCTTTCTACATTGGAAACAATCAAATTATTTAAAAGGTCACCAATACAGCACCAACTAAACCTAAGAACAAATAAAAAAAGCTCATTTTAATTCTAGAAATACAGATCACTTCTGAGAGCAGGAGGAAAGGAGAAGTGGGAGAACTAGTACTGCTGCTGCTAATAATAAGGACAAAGTAGGACAGTACTCTCCTACTGTATACTTTTTTCCTAATCTGTCTTCCATAAAGAGTATCTTCTTATCATATAAGGAGATATTGCTTTCTTCCCTTGTTCTCAGACTGGATGTAAATGGCAAGATTTTGGTAGTTTGTGGTCTGCAGCCTCTGTGGAAAGAGGTTGGGAACTGCTGTGCACCAGACGCAGGCAGTTCCACCTGGCTGTGCAACAGATCCACTGCTGGCTGAACTGACCAGCCACATGTACAGTGCCTCTGGGAAAACATACTTAAAATAAGTCAGACAACACGGAAAGAAAAAAAGGAAGAGGGAATGAAAGAGTGGGAAACAACAAAGGGAACACCAAAGTCAGAGAAGGACATGCTTTGTGGAAGAACGGGTACATCCCTGAAGGGTCTACAGCCCATTGAGACTCTATACCAGAGCAAAGGGAAAAAGTGAGAAGAGCAGCAGAGGGAAACCACTAAGTACTGACTGTAATTCCCCTCATAACAATAACCTTGCATAGTGTGTTGTCTCACTGAAGGGACTGAGTGTAACCTATGGCAATAACAAGGATGAAGGAGAGGAATTTGGATAGAAGCTGAGCATAAAAAAGGGGAAAGAAAGGTGTTTTTCCCAGGTGTACAAGTGTTGGGTTTATTGTTTCTTTATTTCAATATGGAATGAATAATTACATATTTTTTTGATTAACAATAAATTAACTTACTGCAAACAAAGTCTGTTTTGCCCACAATGGTAATTGGTAAGCGATCTTCCTATTTCCATCTTGATCCAAAATTTTTCTCATTCCTCTCCTTCTTTTTCTTCTACCCCTGTCTCACTAAGGGGGAGTTACAGAGTGGCTGAGTGGGAGTTTGGTTGCCAGACAGGACCAACCTGTCACAGTTCTTCTTGGTATTCAGGAAGAGGACTGAAAAGAAAATAACAAAAAAAAAAGATAGTCTTATCACTTATGCTGAGTTACAAAATGCATGGGATTATGAATGATTGCTGTTTCTTTCATTTCAACAAAACACTTCTGATTGTGTCTGAAGGTTTTGGTAGACGTTCTTGAGTGCAGGGTTGGATGTCAGAGGCAAGTGATTCAAAGTTATATGAGACACTTCCAAACCTATGTCTTCCTGCCTGGTTCATTCCATATTAGAGTGAAACCCAAAATTGTTAATTTAGTCATTGTTTAAGCAGTCTTGGAATTTACATTCAATTGCAATCTTATGATGACTCAGTTCCCATCCTGTCAGCTAGAGAACAGGCAACCTCTTCCTTTATCAAGATAAGAATTCTGGATCACCCAGCTCTAAACTACAGTGTCAGGTTGGAGAGAGAAATTAAGACTATTTTTCCTTAAAACTCTGCCTGATCAAAATGAGACAATAAAGATACTAGAGCTTTCTAGAAGCTTCTCAAGGACTAAGATTGGGAGAGCAGGGAGCTCCAAAGCCAGCTCTTTTATCAATGAGAGAATGATATCAATGAGAAGCAATTCCTTCATTAGCGGTTATGAGAAGACAGATATGAGAAAGAAGAATGGTATTTCAAATGTTTCAAATAACATAGTGACAAAATTAAAGGTTACTAAACCCCCAAAAAATCACTAGATAAGAAAGAATATTTAGAAGAAATAGGGAATTGTTTACATTTAGAATTTAGTCTTGAAAACATAAAGTTGCAAGTCTTTGAATAACTATATACGTATATCTGCAGTTAGGCAAGAGACTTCAAGAATGACAAGAGAGAAATTTTTAGCAGGTAGGAAGATTCTCAGTGTCAAATTATTCTCTTAGAATCTGTTCTGAAACTGATTTTGTAGTGACAAGTGGCAGGCATGGTGGATTGTCTCTCATACTGCTATAACATGAGGTTCAACTTTTCTCTGGAGTCATTCTGAGAAGTATTAATAACATTGCTAAATAGCACGGAGGAAATCACTAAAATGGCCTCATGCAGACAAAGGTGAAAAGATCTAAAAGGAAGGAATTCAGACTGTTAAAAAATAGGAAAATTTTATTAGCATTTTTGCAGTGAAGAGAAAAAAACAGAAGATAAGGAAAATTCTGATAAAAAATAAAACTATTACCAATGGTTTGGAACAGAAGAAAAATGAAACCCAAATTATTCCAGTTCATCTGATAAGAAAGGTAATTAGCTCAACAATCAACTGCCTCTGTATTTAACCTAGTTCTTTGGCACTAGTTAAATTATATAATACACAAAGGAAAACAGAGATTATGGGAAGTAATTTTGATCATTTACTCAGTTCTGCATGGTAAAAGGAACAGAAATTATCACATAAATCTTTACATAGCACCAATAAAATCAGTCAGTATATTGATCTGGTTAAATTTCTATGAAAATGTCACAACTCTCTGTAGTTATTTTGGTACGTGTTAAATTGGTTATCACATCATGTAATTAATTTAAGTTTACTCTCATAATAGAAAACTTAAACACTATCTTACTAGAAAATGTACCTATACACTATTCCTGTATACTGAACTATAAAGTCACTTGCCACTTTTCCTTGCAGAAAAGGGAAAACTGAGAGGAAGGATGATAGAAGAAAATAAAACTACAAGTTGCAGAAAGTAAGATGGACTGAAAAATCTTCACTCTCCTTGCTAGCACAGGAAACAGGAGTGTCCAATTAAGCCAGTATGAACACATTTTAAGACAAACAAGAACTGGTGAAAGAGACCTAACCAAAACTTCCTTAGAAGCTCTCAGAGGTTGACTGGGAGGCTGAAAATGTTTATGGAAGCAAAATTCCTTGTGGACTACCAGTGTATAGAACCGTGTAAAGTCAGGAGATTTCTAAAGTGAAAATAGCTAGAAGCTGAAATTAGCATTAGACAGAAGCAGCATATTTTAACATTGTCCTGCTCTTTCTTTTTCCAAACTATTTACATCTTAATGTTCTCATATAGAACATACAACTCAGCCTCTGGCTTAATCCACTGCAGGTGTTAAAAATGTATTAAATTTTCCAACTGTTGTCACCTACTAATGTCTCCAGGTGAAGCTGTGAAAGAGTCTTCAAAGATATTTGACTGTAATCATTTCATACAGTGTATATAACTACTCCAGGATTTCTTAAGAAGTTTTAAATGATCTGCAACATTTCCTTCTATTTGTACTGATTTCATAAGGGAGATCTATTTCTTTATTTATCATATTTTTTTATGTATTGTCCAAAACTTCTATAGTGACTATATAGAAACCTGAAACATGAAGATGCATGGCATCTGATGAGATATATCCGGAGGTCCTGAGGGAACTCTAAGATGAAGTTGTTAAGACACTATCCCTCATATTGGAAAAGTCCTGGCACTTTGGTGGAGTTTCCATTGACTGGTAAAGAGGAAATATATCCTCCATTTTTTAAAAAAAGCAAGACCTGAGGAACTACAGGCCAGTCAATCTCATCTCTGTGCCTGGCAAGATTATGGAGCAGATCCTTCTGGAAACTCTGTTGAGGAACATGGAATATAAGGAGGCAATTGGTGACAACCGACATGGCTTCACTAAAAGCAAATCATGCCTGATGAACTTGGTGCCCTTCTACAACAGGGCCACAGATCTGGTGGATAAGGGAAGAGTAAGTGATGTAATATACCTTAATTTATGCAAACCATTCAACACTGTCCCACACAACATTCTTTTCTCTAAATTGAAAAGGCACAGATTTGGTGGTTGAATGACTTGGTGGATAAGGAATTGGCTGGATTGTTGCACTTAGAGTGTTGTGGTCAACAGCTTAATGTCCAAATGGAAACTTGAGACTAGTGACATTCCTCAGATTTTGCTATTGGGACTGGTGTTGTTTAATGTCTTTGTTGGAGGCATGGACAGTGGGATTGAATATACCCTCAGCAAGTTTGCCAACAGTATCAAGTTATGTGGTGGTCAACAGGCTAAAGGGGAGGATGCCATGCAGAGAGGCCTTGACAGGATTTAGAGGTGAGCCAGTGTGAAACTCATGAGGCTCAACGAGGTCAAGTGCAAAGGTCCTGCATCTGGGTCTGGGCAGTCCTAAACATAATTACAGGTTGGGCAGAGAAAAAGTTGAGAGCAGCTCTGAGGAGAAGGACTTGAGGGTGCTGGTGGAAGAGAAGCTCAAGTTAAGCTCAATTTGCCAAACATATCTTGGGCTACATCTAAACAAGCATGACCGGCAGGTCAAGGGAGGAGATTCTCCCCTTCTACTCTGCTCTCATGAACACCTCACTTGGAATACTGTGTTCAGTTCTGGGGTCCTCGGCACAGGAGGGACATGGATCTGCTAGAGTGAGACCAGAGGAGAACTGCAAAGATGGTCAGAGGGCTGGACCATCTCCTATATGTGTACAGGCTGAGAGAGTTGAAGTTGTTTAGCCTAGAGAAGAGAAGGGTCCAGGGAGACCTTCAAGCAGCATTACAGTATTAAAAGGAGGTCTATAGGAAGGCTGAGGAGGGACTCTTTAACAGGGAGTGCAGTGATAGGATGAGGGAGAAAGAGGAGAGATTTAGATAAGATATTAGGAAGAATTTTTTTTTTTTTTTTTTTTTTTTTTGAGGTGAGGGTGATGAGTTGCTGGAACAAGTTAACCAGAAAATTTGTGGATGCCCCCTTCCTGGAAAGAAGGTTTCAAGGAGAAGTTGGATGAGGCTTTGAACTACCTGGTCCAGTGGATGGTGTCCCTGCCTGTAACAGGGAGTGGAACTAGATGATCTTCAAGATTCTTTCCAACCCAAACCATTCTATGATTCTTTTAGTATATTTCCTTTTACCCCTCTCTTCAGACAAATCTTTCCACCTCTGCTGTTCCTACTATTCTCAACTCCTCAGAGATTCTGCCCTTCATGCACTCAGTTTTACAGTTGTGCTGAAATCATGCTCTGTTCTTATGTTTTTCTTCCACATGTAAACTGAAAAATCACAGTACTTTTCCAGTGAGGTATCAGGTTTTATTTGTGAACAGTTTTTCTTGGATTCAAATTCTTTTTTTAATCCTGTCCCCTATATTATTTAGAATCAGTTTTAGATAGGCAGTTGAGAGGAGAAACTTGCCAATCTCTACAAAGGCATCAAGAAATAGAGAAATATTTTAATTATTTTCTGACCTCTTAAAAGTTCTACAGGTAAAGTTTTTAAAATAAAATAAAAAACTTTTATTTCCATAGTTTTTTTTCTCCTAACACTGACAATTCTGCTGGCTATAAATTGTTTAGAAGATATATCCTTGGCTAACACTTAATCTCTTGCTAGTCATATGCATCAAGCTGGCTATTATGATAAGATTTTTGTCTAGAATGGATTCTAGAAAATTATTCATATGCATACAGGATGAATTGAGACCTTGCTAAGCAATGGGAATCCAGTTAAAATGTTCAGGTAGACGCAGTCATAGTCTTCTATTTTTATCCACAGAGAAGTAATGTTAATGTCTTCATTTTTAAACTTGATTTCTATAACAGTACAAATCTGCCAGTCTCACAACTTAATTTCTCACATGGAAAGTTTTCCTCTATACGATTTTTTTCCTGTATGTTGATGAGATGAAGTAACACAAAGATTTCCGTTGAATAAAATCATGAACCTTCTTTTATTACTTTCCAGGGTGATAAACTTGGCTTTAGTATCCAATTTGGCTATCTTGCAGTTTATTACTGGCTACACATCAATTTTTTATTTTTTTTTATATTAATACTCTATTCTTTTAACAATAATGATGATTTACATTCATATAATCCTTTCTCTTATGCAGTCCTAGTGTACTTTACAAACTATACATCACTTTGTCCTGCACGGAATTTCATACACATCTCAGCCAAAGCATAATTATCCAGTAACATTCTGCAACACCTTTACAGCACTTTAAAACAGAAGAGATCAACACATTAAAGCAAAACTGAAAGAATAAGTTTTCAAATATGCACAAAGTAAGAAGCTAAATTTGAGTAATATTCAGTATAGTACCTTTACTCTTACAGAGATCACCAAAGAAAATATATTAATCTATAATAAATAGAAGTTTTCATTTTATTTAACCTCTTATGGTTTTCCATTTATTAAACAGAACATTGTTTAAAAACAAACATTTAACATTACTTTATAAGTTAGCATAGTTATATGCGTGGCAGGCATGGCATGTTTCCATCAGCTAATCTCCCTAATTCTAATAAGATCAGAATGACTGAGTATTTATTTAATACTAAGATAATATTGATAGTCCTGGGTCATACAGTACCTATCTCTGTACATCTATAAATCTACATCATCTTCACTGACAGCACCCAACTATAAATATTATGTAAATTCAGAGTTGTTTACTAGCTTTCTTACTTCTAACTAGTGAAAAATCCAACTCAGTTGTGATAACAACATACAGTTTTAAAAATCAGTGAAGTTCACTACTAGAATAAACAGATGTAACAACTTGTTCTCTAATCGTAAAAAACACATAAGACTGTACATCAAATAATCCTAAAATGTTGGAGTATTTCTTAAAATACTCAATATGTCAAAATCAAAATAAGTTAAAAAATTCTTGCTTTAAAAATCCATCATCCAGAAAAATTACAATCAATACAATTTATTTCTACTCTCTACTTTGTGCAGTACTATGGCTTAATAGTACCTGTCCATTGACCACTCTGAATTTATCTGCTATTTCTGTATCTATCTATATGTATTGTTAGACTAGAAATGATTCAATGAACAAAGTATGCACCACTTGATGAAGGCTTTTCTAAGCAGCACAACCTCAAAGCCCTTTTTCTTTCTATATTTCTTTGACTTTTACCACCAATTTACCATATATGGCTGGGAGCTTTTTAGAAGCAGATTAGACAAACAGTTATCAGAATGTTTGTTGTACAATTCATCCTGTATTGGAGCAGAGATATGAACTCAGTTACCCTCAATGCCCCTTTATACTATACGTTAGGGTTTTAGAAAAGTTAACAATAAAGTAAAATGTTACAGATGACTTCGACAACTTTGGGCATGAACCAATGCCATATCATATCAATGATAGCTTTTTCAATCAATTGCAAACTATATAGGATTAAGCAACACAATGACTATTCTAATCCATATTTTTATGGTCTCTTGTATATTTATCATTACAGCAAAAGTTGTCAAAAAGATTATGGTAATAGATATTACAAATAGATTTTAAATTATATTTGGACAAATGCATACATTACAGAGTATCAGATAGGAATTTATCATCTATGTTGTCAACTGTGTTTTGAAAACTATGTTTATAACCCAGAGAGCTGCTCAGTGATTTGCTGAAGGGCAGACATCTGGATCATTATAGTATCTATATGAACAAAAAATAGAGTTGATTTAGCAGCCATTTTTGACCTCTCTCAATAATTTCAATATGACTATGCAAAGGCTCTTCCTCAAGCAGACAACAGCATTATATCCATGTCAATTATTGCAGACAGTAAATGTATGGCTGCTGAATAAGTAATTCAGTCCTTACAGAATTGGTATTTAGTTCTGGCATCTGGTTTTCTTGGCTTATTTCTCTGCTGACTCTGCCAGCTTCTTATTCTCCCTCCTTTTCTTTCCCTTACATGCATAGGAATTTTCCCTTTGCCTCTCAATTTTTTGCAGCAGACCTGTCTGCTTGTTTGTGATCACATTTGTTCAGATGCAGTGAGCAACTTATTCTATAATTCCAACAATGTGCTTCACGTTCCACGATATTATTTGATTTTGGTTCCCTCCACCACTACTCCATACACAAAGGACTAAGAGACAAAATACAGAAAAATGTGAATTTACTGTCAAAGCTATCAACAGGATTTTTTCCTCTGAAGTCCATAGTCCTTACACAGTTAAAAAAGTATAAGGACACCATAAAAGCCCTTCAAAACCTACAGTTTCACAACTAGAAAGGCTGCAGATGCAGCTTTGATGAGGCATCAAAGACTTGATGATAGGTCTCTGACAGAGTTTTCACAGTTATTTCATCACTTCCTTCTCTTTAATTTAAATAAAGCAAGGCCCATTTAATCTCTTTGTGTCCTAAGAACCAAACAGCTATCAAACTTACACTCATCAACTGCCAAAATGTCTACAGACAATACCAGAACTATCCACAGTACAGAATAATATGAGGTAACTCAACCCGGTACATGGTAGTGCTGCTTAAAACTGCCCAGAATCTAATAATCTTCTCTGTAATCTACCCAGCCTCAGGCAGGGCAGTTTAGAATATAAACACGTTGACAAAAGCCAAGGTCAGAAACAAAATACAGGGCTAAAAGGTCCTAACTCTCACCCTGAAGGACATTTCTAATGTTAATCCAGAACTATGATTAGGTATGCTGACAAAAATCCCCAACCTACTTGAATAACCAGTTAAAGTCACCAAATGGAATAGATCCCGTCCACCCTGTGGAACAACTGTAATCATATGGTAGCTGTATTCACATTTTGAACGGAGAAGGTAGTTCAAAATGAAGTCCTTGTAAATGTAAAACTAAAGAACAATTGGTAATGATGACCTTCATGATCAACGTTTTTTACAGATGTACATGTAGGTGGCTGACAGACATTACTAGATGAGCTAAAGTCATGTTTATGGGGAGTGATTTTGGAGACAGTTGAGGAACTGCTTCCCATATTAATGAGAAGTTAGCACAGAATTTCTAGAGGTATGTGTTTTGCAAGGATCTTGTGTAATGATAATTCCAAAGCTATTGAGGTCTTGTCACCACCAGTGGCAACAAAATGTCACTTTGAAGAAGATAAAATCTTAGGAGAGTAAGGGAGGTGACTTTATGGACTTATTTTATTGCTACTTATCTGGTATTTAGTCAAGATAAGCTCTTTAAAAATATGCTTAAGTTTCTGTGGAACTTTTCAGTAATGTAAGGGCAAAAACTGAAGGAAATCTTGACCTTTCTGACTCTTTTAGAGACCTCAGAAAATTACTATCTCTTCATTTCAGTGTATGTCTGTCTCCTGGACTGCTAACTACAGAAAAAAAAGCCAACAAATTCATAATCACTAGCAGTATAAAGAGTATATTTTCCTATTTTTACTTGTAGTATTGATAAAACTTCTGCTTATCAGTCACTTACCCCTTTGACTTCAACAAATCCCTTCCAAATTTTATTGTATTACTGAATCCTGAAATATAACGCCTGTTGAGCCAGCTACATTGTCTTTTACTAGGCTGCTCAATTAAACACCACAGCTTTTCCCTGTGCAAATAAAGCAATTTTTTTTTCATTGTTTCAAACTTTTCTAACCCTATGCTTCTTTTTCTTATTTAAAGAAGCTGGTCTTCTTTAGCTTATAAACTTAATGACATTTTAAATGCCATGCTATTCACTTTGGCTCTGAAAGTAAAATAGCAGAATTGACTTTGGGAATTTTATCAAAATTCAATAATCCAGCTCTTATATTCTGTGTTTGCTCTGCTACTCAGCACATGAAGGAAGAAAGCCTCTGCAGACCTCTGCTTTACAGAAACACACATAGTAAAGGTATGTTTCCCCCTCCTGTCCTTCTCCAAGTAAAATGAAATTGTACTCTTCAACCAGCAACATTTCTCTGTGTGTGACCAGTACCCCCTGTTCTTGACCCCTAGTACTGTTCTGCCATGGAAGCCCAAAAGAATCTGTCAGTCCTTGTAGTATCAAATGACATTGTGTTTCTCTCTGTTACACCTCATCTTTGAACACTGTAGGCTGTAAATTCCAACATTTATAGAACATTTTATCATTATTAGGATATGTTTTATAGTAAAATGGAACAACAGAAGAGGATGGTAAAAGAGGAGAATGAAGCAGGCATATAGTTCATTTGGCTTGATAGACTTAAGAATTTTCTACCATCTGCCAAGACAGAAGCTAAATACGAAAAAGTTAATCCCTGACAGCCTATCTCAGTAATTTTTTCCAGAGCTCTTATATTCCCTTTAATAAAAACATTTTTAAGCGACATGGCATCATTTCTTACTCTCCAAATGAGTTTTTCACTTGCTTTTACTGACTATGAGGAACCCTAGCTACATTTCAGTGTCACCAGAATACTTATCTTATTTTTCAATACTAACTTTTCCTAGTTTTGGTACTGGATATCATGTTACAGAAAGTGAAACAGGTAAAAATAATATGCAGAAAATTCTGTATGAGAAGCCAAATCATATTCAGAAAACCATTCTGAACAGAAATAGCTAAAAGAAATAGCTCTGTATTCAAGGAAGAATTATTAATCTATTCACATCTTTCTTTTCTGTCTTAAGTATATTCCCACTGCTCTTGCAATTCCATAAACTATGGACTGAAATTACGTTGTCTTTCAAAGGCAGTATACTGATGAGAAAGAAAGAAGGATCATCATTCTGTTGTTGTTTCCATGTTGTGATTTCTTTCTTACGATCTCTGTAACTCCATCACCAGTGTTATTTATTAAATAACAAGATTAATAATTATAAGACCAGACTATTTCACCTTGACTAACATTCATTATGATGTTTATGGAAATTATATATAGAAGAAATGGAAGAAATATATAATTATTTTTAAAGAACACAAATAGCAGTTTACACAAATAGCAGTTTTCTCTGCCAAGTCTCCATTTTTAATTGAAATGAGTGTAACAGTGTTCATTCAAAGCAAAGGTGGTTTCTTATAACTTGTCAGCAACTTATACATAAGACGGCAATGGATGGAATTAATTTTAACTGTAAAAATATACCGCTAATTACTCTATAACAGAACTATAATGTTTTACATCCCATTTTTTTTCCTATGGCTTAACCAAGACAAGCTTTCTAAACTAGTATTACAGCCTATGAGTCCAAAGATTAGTCAGGAATAACTCTGAATGCAGTTGAAAAATAGCAAATTACAACCTCAGAGTTTTATTCTCTCTTAATCATTTAGAGTTTAGAGTGAGACTCGCACCTTAAAGAAATAGATTGATTTCAAGTTCTGTTTTGCTTCTATTATTTGTGACTTTTTGTGCAGCTGCAAAATTGCAACAAGTAGGTGCTCTGTTTTCAAAATCATTATAAGCAAAAGCTCTCCTAATTTGTTTTTATAGTTTGGATCTTGCAGACACTCTAGTTTTGGTAACATTGACTGCATATACTGGCACTAGCTCAGCTGATTTATGAGCCTACCTAACACTGCATTACAAAGTAGTGAATGTGAGGAAGTTTTGCTCAATTGTAGGCGTTTATATTCTTACACATCTCCTACCAGATTATTGTTTTTACAATGAAATATGCATCTTCTCTGTCATGGCACAAATACAATTATTTGATGTTTCTTTGCAACTAAAATTAAATTATTCATCTTAGGTTACACATCCTAACTCTTAGGAGAGCTCTATGCCTTGTGTGTTCTACCACCAGATCTAAAACATCTTCTTCAATCATACCTTCCTACACCTGATTCTTTTCTTTCATCTGCATAATGCTCAAAGATAAAATTGCTTTGCTCATTTGGATTTACATATTTGAAGTTTAACTTGATTATTTAAATTGATATTTTTTTGCTAAATCTGAATATTGCTAACAAGAATAGCAAGAACAATATTCATTATTTCCTGATGTTCTTGTAGTTCAACAAGTCCTACTGCAGCAATTAGTTTGCATGCTCTTCTTTCTGCTTTTTGATAATTAGCTAGCATTTCAGGATTTTTACCCAACAGACTCTTAAGACAAAAATCTGTTGTTTATTCTCTTCTTCTGAAACTGTGAAAAGCTTTTCTGTCTTCTTTTATGAAAAAGGAAGCACCATGAACCACAGGTAAAAGATAGCAATTATTTATTTGAAGCAACGGCCTACAGATTTTATACCTGTTAGATGCCGCAGCCTTATTTCTGCAGAAACAGAGTCCAAGTAGGTTATAAAAATCAGTGTGGTATTTCCTGAACAGAAGCATAAATAGAAAAGTCAGGAGATATTCTGAACTGTTAGAAGAACTCTAAAATTTATCATTTTAACTAGTAATAATCAGTTCAGGATCTATAGAGGCCTGTAATTTAATAGTATATGTTCTACCACAACAGAAGGAGCAAACCACTCCACTTATAACTACACTTTTCTGCGGTGGCCATCTTCTACAGAAATGCCTGACTGGATCATATTTCAGTAAGAATGGAACCTTTCATAAGCTATGGCACCTGTTCTCATTTAGTACGAGGGCTTGGAAGCGGCAACTGAGCTGCCATTTGAAGACCTACAATTACAGAAAACCTGGGAATAACACATAGGTAAAGAAATTCAGAATAGATGTGTGTATTGACTCTCTCTCTCTGTGGAAGATTTTTATTTCTTATGGGAGATAATTTGGGTTTTGGCTATTAGCAGGGAATTTACATATGGAAATTAATTTCTAGAAAAAATTCAAGTTTGGAAGTGGAAAAAGGTATCGATTTGCATCCAAGTTGTAAATAATCAGAACTATTTTATGCTTTGAACACACCTATTCTACCCATTCCAACAGAACACTGAAAACTACAAAGGGTAGAAAATTGAAGTTTTGTTGGAAAACTGCAGTGTGATGAACTTCAGCATTAAAAGCCAACTGAAGATAACACAGGAGAAACTTATCAATAAAGACTGAATAACATTTCTGTGACAATTTAGTCTAATTTTAATTCAGAAAACTTCCTCAAAGTAATTCTTATTTAAATTGAGGCACATTCTTTTTAAGAATAAAAAAATAAAGAGGAAGCTCTGATCTGGATAACAAAATAGCTAGTGACTATAGCTACTGCTAAAATGCCCTAGTGTTTAGGGAAGCCCTTATCCATATTCTCAAACTTCATGTATCTTATTTCCAGGATATGCATGTCAAACTTTATTTTTCTAGGCATTATGTCTCCTTGCACATCATCCCAGTTTTGAAGATTTGGTTGGGAAGAAGAAACTGAGGAAGCCCTTAGGGTCTAAGAACTTAAGAATTAATAAATACATAAAATTAAACATGTCCAAATTAATCTTGAATTTGGTGCTCATTTCCCTAGTAAAACACATTACTACACTATTGCTGAGTGAGTAGTACAGACTATAATGTAACCTGGTTCACTGAGAGTCTACAAAAAAAAAACAGGATGAAAGAATACCTCAATTCAGCCAAAATACATGTCAGCAATCTAGAAAGTAACATTCTTGCAATAGTCAGTGGGCTAGTAGACAAAATGATGTCACAGAATCCAGCTTTCAAATCCAAACAATTCACTGTGTGTTTTATTCCTGAAAGACTTAATTTGAGCAGAGGGAAGATGGCTTAAGTGTCCAGCTTCTGATCTCATCTGAATTTACCCAGTGCAAACTACAGACATGGTTGCTTTTTAGCAGTAAGAATAACCTTGCAAAATATACAGCTGACAAAGTTCAGGAAAGCTGGAGAATGAAGACTGCTGTGCAAAACCTAACACTCAGAATCCTTCAGGTTAGCCTAGAGCTCCGTTAAGAGGATTTCTTGTTTAGCAAAAAACATTTCAAAAGAGTTATTATTTGGAGAGCTTCAAATTTAATTGTGCTGATAGATGATTTCATTTGTCTGAGAAACGGCTGTTTCAGTACTGTGAGAGAACAGCAGTGAAGCCGGCTGTGAGCCACATGGCACAGTGGTTTGGCATACACTGCTCTGCATTGCTGTGATGGAAAGACAGAAAGCTCTTAGAAAAGTAAGTCAATCTAGTGAGGCAATCACAGACCAAGCTGCAATTTTAATCTGAAAATTTCATCATTAAAAGAACTTATTCTCCCCATTAAGCAGAAATCTTTGCTAATAAATATGACTGGTTATGTTCAAGTACTCGTGGAGTAATACTGTAGCAGCAGAACCTCTGAGCAAGGAAGTATTAAATTAACTACACTTTACAGACTGGGACAGATACTTTTGCATATATAAGGATTCTGAATCAAGCTACAATCAAAGTACTCAGTTTCCACTCAGTGCTAATTATGATAAGGTTTAGAGAACAGCCATTCCTCATCTGACAATCTGTTCCATGGCCACTTTAATGCTGAAGACACTGTGTCCTTAATGAGGCCAATGCCAGCACAGGATTAATTTGGAGTAATGAAGGTCAGCTGCATCACTCTCAACATGCCTCCTACCAGCACAGAAGACTGAGGGGAAAAACTAATGGCTCAGCAGTGGCACACATGTGCCTGTGGGAATATGTTCCTCTGGTTATTTATGGTTGGATAAAGTCATTTACAGAATCTCAGTGGAGCCAAGGGGACATAATCAGACTTGAGAACCTATCGTCCTTTTTAATCTTCACAGAGATTTCTAAACACTGTAACTACATTGCATTCATGGAATATTCTGCTCGAAGAAAAAGTAGTTTCATCCAAACCCAATATTTGAAAGTGGTTTCTGGAGGGGAAATCCTTCAGAATATTTCCCACTAGAAAATTAGGGTGAAATGAAAAATGAGCATGTTTTAAGTATAGTCTGTTGATTTAGCAAGTCCAAAAGAAAGTAGAAACTGTAAAAGAGAATGGGATACAAGAGTCAGTGAACGAGTGCAGTCAACAATCACAAGAAGTATCTCCGGCAAACATGCATTTTAATAGTAATGCTACTCAAGCAACATATTCTGGTGTATACTAAAGAATTTTTGCAATATTTCCCCTGAAAAAGGAGGGATCCTGTCTTTTCACTTTTGAGCAGATAGAGGCAAAAAACCAACATAAAAATCTCAGCACTTCCCACTTGAGAGAAATTCTCCTCAGTGATAATTTTGGCCAATGACTGGCATGTATTTGTCCTTGATGAGTGAGAACAGAAGTTAATCAGAAGACAGGACTATGTGAACCTTGAGATTGGCAAAGCTGAGATATTTTAGAAGAAGCATCACAGAGCAACAAATAAGATATAAAAAGAGAAGGAGTAAGCATATGAACGAAGTGCAGGTTTGTGAAAAAAATGATTAAAAAACCCATGATTAAAGCTGAAGTACAATCTCTCTGCTAATGGTCTCAGTTACTTTTTTATTGTACCCCTCTAAAAATCACTTATTTAAGGTCCTTGTTACTAGGACAATAGTCCTAGTACGTGATTAGCAATATACTTTAAAGAATATTTCTCTTAATTTCTATCAGGCTTTCTCTTTTTCCACTATTTAAACAGTGTAAAATGATGTTCCTTTACTTTGCTTCACATTTTTAGGCTACTTCCTACACACAGCTGCAATATCAAATTATTCCAGCTATCTTCATATTGTTTATCATACATAAAAGAGATTTCAGTTTTAATTTACTACATTTGTAAAACATCTGTTTGGGAAGCATTGTACAAAAATCTAACCATCCCTGCGGTTAAGTGAATCTCTATTTTCTTCAGCAGACACATCTTAAAACCTATCCTATTAGATTAAATATTTTATTGATTTCTGTATCTGTTCTGCATTAGCCTTCTCTGAAAAGTCAAAATAGGTCTTTAGACTTGTGCCATTTTATATAAGCAAAGGATTTTTATCTTATTTCTCTAACTCTACAATTCAGAACACTGTCAAAATTCTCTACAAGATATATTTACTTGTAAATCCTAATAGAATAATAAAACCATAAAAATTAGGTAAGTTTGGCTTCCTACTATGCAGTCAATCTATTTAGTCAGGAAGTACTAAATACATCTATAGTCAAAATACTGAATAAAGCAAAAAAGGAATTTTCATAATCAGAATAGATATCACATGTGTGTGTAAAATCCAGAACCAATTACCAGCATTTAGTATTTTACATGTTGCTTATATGTCTGTGAAAAAACACTTTCATTCTCTGCTTAGTCTTAGACAATCCTGCATGCTCTTGTAATTATTCTAAGCAATTTATAAATTATCTCATTGTTATTATCACCAATAACATTAAAAAATATACTTTCTTATGTGTTTGCACATTTGTATGTAGTTCTGAAACTTACAGTTGTGCTTAAAAATATTGATGATTTTCCCATACATTAACTGAAATATGGAAGTTTTTTAAATTTTTAATGATAACAAAGTAAAAGTTTTAAAATAAAACTAGATCTATTCAATCAATATAAACAGAAAGAATATTTCAAATTATTAAAACTCTACACTTAAATGATGATATTTCTCAGTAGAATGCAGGTTCATGTTAGAAAAAGACCTATTTGTTTTATGAAAAATTAGCTTTGTTTCACTTAATTTCCTAGTGGAATCCACTGTCATTAATGACAGAATTTAGTGCCATGAAAAGGGCAGAATAATTAAACTGTGCACATAAAAAATGAGAAACTTTTGTAAGCATTCTTTCTGTGGTTTATATGTATATCATATGCTCTACTACTTCAATAAAATGAATGTCTAGTGGCCTACTTTTAAACAAAGATTTAAAAAACATAATTCAACATAAAAATTATTCATTAATTTATTAATTCAGTTTTTCAAGCATCTTGTGCAATGTTAAAATTGTGCAGCACATGACATTTCAACATACAAGTAGTATAGACTCCTCCAGTACATAAATTGCAAATGCACTTGCTTACAGCAGAATACTTATTTATACAGAATGTTGAAGAGCCAAAATACAAAATGTACCTCTTCACCTATACTTATTTTATCTCTACCCCAAAATACTTTAACAACTGAAGAAATCTGACTGCTAATAAGCACCTATGAGTTGCACAAACTACCTCTGGACTTATTAACTGGACATAAAACTTTGCATACATTGCTTGTAAAAAAAGATGCAGGGAAGTGCAAGTTTACTTTAATAATGTGGTTTTCCATGAGCACATTGAAAGCATAGTGTAGTAATACAATAACCTTCAATGAAATCACTAAACATTAGGAATTTAAACTGCTTCCAGGACTGGGGGGCACAGAATTTACTACAGGGTACCAACAGCCTAAATGCGGCAAAGCCTGAGTGCTTTGCTGAATAAAGACATCAACATATGCATAAAGTATAGCTTTAAAATATAATAAAGAATTAAATGAAAATCAAGAAAGCTTCTGCTCTTTTGAGTGTATTTTGTATGAGACGGATTTTCTGAATATTATTTCTTTGCTTACAATATTTTCAGCTATTAAAACGGGCACCAACACTACTGTAATATTTGTCTTCATGCTTTGTTTCATGTCTTGTAAGTTGGTCTATGAAAAATTGTAAGTGTTCAAGAGATCAGTTATAACCAAAATTAGAGTAAAAGAGTAGTTCCTGAAGAGCATTACTTGCATTTTCTGCAATATCAATTATAAGCTAGGGTACTGATTTCCTTGTAAGTAATACATTTATGGAATACTTAAACTTTTAAAGTTTTCCTAGAGTGTTTTGTTGAAATTTACTGCCTAGCCTACAAAGCCCTACATCCTTATTCCAAATGAATATTGATTTTGACTCCTGTACACAGATGCTTCCCTTGGAAATTTTAGTTTTTCTCAGGAGCATTTGCAGCTTTAACTGGATGCTGACTGAGAAGTACACATATAGGAAGGTGAAAAGACTAGTCTTTGTCTCCATGGATGTGCTGAAGTCTTCATTGCCCCAGATCAAAATAAGATTGTGTCAATTGTTTGCACGAGGAGGGAGGATGATTGATTACCTTGGGCCAAAGATGCAATGGTAAACTCCATACTAACTTATGCCTTCCAGTCATCACCTCTAAATAAGGTAAAATTTTTAGTAGCCTTATCTATTGCTGTCACTTGTTACTGTGAAGACCAATTTAACTTTCAAGCATCCAAAGCGTATTTTATTCCTTTATTCTGCCACAGCACATCTCAACACATCTCCTTCATTGAGTGCTTTTAGATCCCCAATGGGCATTTAAGACTCTTATGTTAACTGTGTAATAAAATACACTCTGGCAGCAACCTACAGGTTTTCCTGCACTCACAAAAAAAAAAAAAGGAAAAGAAAAGAAAAGGTAAAATAGAAAATAAAAAAACCCTCAAACTTCTACCCTACAAAGCAAGATTGTAGGGGCCTCAATGATGTTTTTTAAAAGAGAAAATAGAAGGACGGGGAAAGGAAGAAATGTGAATAATGTGAATATCTAAGGATTGTTAACATAATTCAGAATAAAACTACTAAGCCAGCCATATTCAGTGCAAAATAGAATACATTACATGCAAAGTAAAGACCCTGATTGGAACTCAGTCATAAAAGCAGAATTAAAGAGAAATCTAGTGCTTCAGACAAGAAGTTCTGATACTATGGAAGCCATCACCAAATGTCTTTTCAAAGTCAAATAGAATAAGTAGTTCAGCATATGGTTTTTAAAAATTTATTTACTGTTTATTATTTTTATTGCCTGCAGGTAGTTGATGGTATACAACAGCAAACTGAATGCGTTTGCTAAAACAGTTTTAAAATTCAAATATTTTTCACTCCTTGACAGTATTATCATCCACCTTGTTTCCAGGTTTAAAATTCAGATTCAAGGGGAAGCTGCAGGAGAGATGATGGACCCTTTAGCTTTTTGAAGATAACCACTTAAAGGTCCTTTCTATTTCTGCTTCAAAATTAGTTGGGAGGGTGTTAGCACTAATAAATTTTTCAGTACAATCTGCAAAATTAAATGACATGTACAAATACTTTAATGTTCTGACTTTATTTTAAAACCATATAGATGTATAAAAACAAGGGTAGCAAGGTAATTGATCATATAAACATTTATTGTTTTAGAATGATTTTCTTGAAAGGAAACCATCGGCTCTAAATAAAAGACTACGTTGTTTTATCTGATTTAACTTTAAATCTCAAGACCTGTACGTTTCCATGCTGAGCTCAGAATTTTGCAAAACCAGATTTATTTCCCTCAATTAGTGAGGGTGCTCAAGCATTTAACTATGTATTTACACATTTTTTTGAGGAAAACATGTAAAGTATTTATCTACTGCAAGGTGACAGCAAGATTAAAGGAAATATTTACTGTTTAAGTACACATAAACACATATTTATATATGTATTTGCAAATATTATATATATATGTGTGTGTATAATTCAGTTTACATTTTTCACCTCAAACCCCAGTTTAGAGACTTAAACCAGTTCAAGGACCAAGGTGGGTATGGAGGGTCCATTATGGAGACAACAGCTCTCTGCATCAGTAGGTTACACCACCCTACAGCAATCTAGATTAGCGTGCAAGACTGAGCCATTTTTCTCTTCCTCCCAACAAGACAGCACATGCCCTACTTGCAGTTGTAAAGTATGTAGCATAGTCTTTACATATCTAATTAATTGCAGCATATGTAAATCTTAAAATATAAATCATGGAGTATATCTGTCTCAAAAGCCAAAAAATCTCTCCCTTCTATTTGAGGCTGAGAACAGTCTCGCTTTAAAACAAATATTCTGGCTAAACATTGTTATTACAGAAATAGATGACCGGAAGAGCTAAACCAATTTGTAACTGCCCTGTACCTTATAGGTGCAATTACAATCAAAATAATTCATTTTCAATACTGATTATTGAGTGAATTCGAAAATTATAATGCATCCTTTCAACTTCAAATCATTGTACCTTTGCATGGCACATAGTCATACATAAGAAAAACACACACAGTTTTCTTATATGTGTGGTGCATAGAGATTATTATGATTTAGATGTTCGGCCAACACTGGGGAAAAAAAAAATCATGTTATTAAAGGAGTCCCAAATGGTGTCTGCTTTTCAGTCATTCAAGGACTGGCTAAAACTTCTGTAAAAGTAATTGTACATAAATAGAGATAAGTCAATTAAATGTTCTGAATAAATACCTTTTATAGCTTTTGTCTTACATATTTTCTGAAATATTTTATGTAGGGAATATTTTATATAGTAATTCATTTCTGTACCTTGTATGATGTATAAAATATTTTACAGCGGACTGTTTTACAAGCAAAATGTATCAATGAATGACAGTTTTATAAATTCAAGAACAATTCTCATCAGAAGGGGCTGGAGAACAGGCCTTATGAGGAGCGGCTGAGAGAGCTGGGGTTGTTTAGCCTGGAGAAGAGGAGGCTGAGGGGAGACCTCATTGCTCTCTACAACTACCTGAAAGGAGGTTGTAGAGAGGAGGGTGCTGGCCTTTTCTCCCAAGTGACAGGGGACAGGATGAGAGGGAATGGCCTCAAGCTCCACCAGGGGAGATTTAGGCTGGACATTAGGAAAAAAATTTTCACAGAAAGAGTCATTGGGCACTGGAACAGGCTGCCCAGGGGGGTGGTTGATTCACCTTCCCTGGAGGTGTTTAAGGCACGGGTGGATGACATGCTAAGGGGCATGGTTTGTGTTTGATAGGAATGGTTGGACTCGATGATCCGATGGGTTCTTCCAACCTGATTCTGTTATTCTGTGATTCTGTAAGGAATATAAATAGAACCGCTATGGAAACAAAACCTGCTTGGTACTGAGTTTATTTTATCCCAGCAAAACATGTTCAAGAAATGCATATATTAAAGATGAAAAAATAAAAAAGATACTTATAAAGTGTAAAAGATCTCTATCTGTTAAGGATATAAAAAGAACAACCTGAGAATCTTCTGTTGGAGTTCAGAAACTATGTAATTTTCCTCAAGTTCCCCTACACTGAAAGCAATGTAGCCCCACAGTGCACCAAGTAAGAGAGTTGCTACATACAGGCCGTGGGCTTCATATTAATGTTGTAAGAGCTCAGAATTGAGTTTTATCAGGATTACTTTGAACATTTCTTGAGCTGCCTGGAACATTTTTTTAGCTTGATTAGCTGCAACGGCATTTTTTTCCCCCAGTAATCTGGTGGCTATGCCTTATTTGTCTTATTTTTTTATATCTTTGTATTGTATAACTGCACTGCTATGCAACTGTAACAAGTAGTTATTCTGTGTAGAACGAAATATGCATGGCTCTAACATAAGGGTGTAGAACAGAGAAATACACGTCTGGCATTCCAAGCAGAATATTATTTCAATATAGCTTTTTATTTCAGTTTCAAATAACATAGAATGGAAGAAAAGTTTGACATAACGCTGTTCCTTCTAGAACGTAACTGTAAGGTGGGAGATGTATCGGTATAACCTGCATACTAAAACAACAGTACATTTCCATGATCATCCCTCCCCAAGTGAGAACAAATGCCTCTAGACAACCTTTTGCATATGCCCTTTCCAAGAAATGTAAAATAATTGGAATACACACCCCATACTTTACCAAATATTATGGGCTACAAAGAAACAGTCATATGCAAGTAAAAACATTAGAAAAGTCTACATAGAATATGTTTTCCACAGGGAAAATATTTCTGCAAAGCAAGCAGAGAGTAGGTAGATTGCAGCTCTTCTAACATAATGTAACTCATTTCAAAGCTGAAGACATCCACCAACTACTTTTTTTTTTGTACACACATTACTGTTACTTCAAGCAGATCTGGAAATCTGAAAGACTATAGGTTTTGATTGAAACAAGTGTTATTTCCTTACTGACTATGCTAATTCAACAAAAATGATAAAACTGAGCTGAATCATCATGCAGATCTGTAAGAAGCTTTAAAATACTAGCTACAAAATGAATACACATTTTATATCTATTCATAAAGCCAAGGGACTAAAAATCTGAATCTTCCTGAAATCTGCTGAACTTTACAATACATTACAGAGTAAGAATTCTAATATGAAGAAAGAAAAAAAAAATAAAAAAGAATAAGAATCCAAACATCTACAGTTGCCATTGTTCTACTCGGAATAGAATTTCCTTCTAATTTTACCTCATTATTATGAAGTGCAGAGAGAGCATACAGTTCCTGATAGAGCCATTAAGTATGTTAAAGTTCCAATACAAGACACATGCAAAAGGCGCTTCATTAGTAGCAAGTGAGAGAAATACGCACATTGTTTGAATCAGAATTCCAGCTGCAGAAGGCCTGAAAACAAAAATCTCTCAAATTGCATTTCCAGGTTCACATTCAGTTTTCAGTCCCCTGATGCTGCAAATCCCTAAATGTCAACATGCAGCTAGCCACCATTCTGACACATATCAACCAGCTCCTTTACCAAGAAAATAAATGTGGCAGAAACTACAAAAATATATTCAAGTGTTGTCCCAAATCCAAATAATGCATGCAACTAGCAAGCTCAAAAGAAGCTCTACAGCTTCCAAAACATGAAAACAACTTATAGACAGCCTCTACCTTTTAAATCTCAGAGGCTATCTAGGCACCACTCCAAGGACAAGATATTCTTGTTGAAGATACTACTCCAGAAAGTAATTCAGAGCAGGAGTTTAACATGCCTTCTTCCTGAATCTGATTAACCGAATTACTTTCTTCACTAACTGTACAGAGAAATCAGTCTTGCCTTTCCTTCCTGGGCAAAAGAAAAGAGATTTTTGTCTGAAGAGGCTCTGATTTAGTAGTGAAAAATGCCTTGAAGATTCAAGATAAGTATCTTCTGTTGCTGCAGATGGATGGATGCAGTGTGATGGCTGACAAGAACGCATGTGGTTACATATAGTGGGATATGTCCCAGCGTTGGAACTAGCTGGTATTTAAGATTCCTTCCAACCCAAACTATTGTATGATTGTATGATTTTAATGATTGTGTCCACAAATACCAGTGGTAAGCAGGCTGGAAACAATAAGGTAAGATGCATCTGGTCTCATTTAATCCCAAATCCTTTAACCTACTAATTCCTGACTGTCTCTCTGAACATTCAGAATCAGTTATTAGGAAACAAAGATGGAGATAAATAGTAGGAGTAGTTTGAGGGAACAGTAAGGTTTCTACAAATGCAAACAAAAGCTGACCATATCTGTCCCTGAATAATAGTCATTCAAAGCTTCAAAATGTACTACGTATTCAAGAAGTGGAAGTAACACTACACCATAATTTTAGGTGTTTTTTTTAATTTTTTATGCATTTGTATGTCCATATTACAAGAAAACAAAAACAAAATCCAAACTTTTGCCCTAGATTTAAACTGCCTAAATCAGACTTCCAGTCTTGAAAGGAATGAATCAAAATATTTCAAGATATGAGTAAGAGAGAAAGAGAAACCAAAAAAGTTTTAATGTAAGAAAAAATATTAAAGTAAGAATAATTAGGAAGCTGATTAATAATTTTTCTAATTAAAATTATAGCAGATGTTTTAGGTTGATTCTGAGTAATTTAATTAAAAGCTGTAGATATGTTGTCATCTACAGTGGGATCTAGTACTTCAGCAAGTCTAAGGAAGAGAAGCCAAAGGACATCTGTGGACTAAATTTCCCACTAAGTGCATTATATGTATCAGGGGAAAAAAAAAGAAAAAAAAAAGGCTCAGAAAAGTGTAATTATCCAAAATATACGGAGAACCCTATTCTTTCTAACAAGTGACTTATTTTCTATGTCTGAATTGTCTTCAGTTTGTAATTTATTTTAGGGATTAGAAGTTTTTAAAAGTTCAAATTACTCCCAATTGTCATGTTATGCCAATGTAATGGCATTGTTATGTGTAATATATCATCAAGCTGACATCTTTGTGGTACCACAGGGGAATGAAAGATAATGTATTACAACGAAAGACCTTGAAAAGGTAGGTTTCAGAGTTTAATGATTTCAGCTTAGGCAGAAATCCTTTCTCAGTGTAGCAACCTGATTCCTCTTGTTCATCCAGTTACTTTATTTTCTCCTTAATTTAGGCTTAAAATGTTGGTAAGAATGTCTTCATTAACAACTGCTTCCAACAGATGTATTTTTAGTAGTGGCCTTGCTTCAAAGCATCTTATGTTTCTGTCAATGGCCTTGTGAAATCTCTGATGATAACAAACATTAAAATAGAAAGTCATTCCCTGTATATAATGCCCTATCTATTGTCCATTTTTTCTCATACTAAATCAACAAAATCCATTAGAATTATTTTCCATCAGGCTCAGGACATTCTGTCTCTTTAGAATCTATGTGAAATCAGTATACATGATAAAGAAGAAGGTAAAATACATTTTACCGATTGTGGCATGTACCCAAAATCATTGCAGAACACATTCTCTAAACATCTTGTTGAATAATATCTCTCTTTTTTATTTGATTCTGTATACACACAAGATTATATATTTAATGAAAAGTAGAACAGCTACAAAAAGAGAGGAAGGATATTCACTACAAAATAGCCCATAGCATTGTAACAGATTCCTGCTGCAATTAGAGCTGGTGCTCATACTATAGTTTCATATTCATCAAGTGCATATTCCAGTAGTTCTGAGTTACTTGTTAATTTTTTTCCATTACCAGAAATAAGCATAGAGGTGAAGCTGATTCTTATGTTCAAAGAGGTCTTCATGATTATGGCTGTTGGGCAAAGTACCTGGGGGCAAACTGGTAAGATGCCATCTCTGGAAGCATTGAAAGCATTCTTAGGATGACATCAGCTGGTAGAGCTTCACTCAGTTTAAGAAAATTGTGCTCACACAACCTATCTGAGGACATGAGATTGATAGTGTATCCAAACTTCTTTTCCTTCTACTAATTCCAAAAAACCTGAAGTAATTAAAAAGAAAAAAAAAACCTTAAGAAATAATGAAATGTCACCTGTACTGTCAAGATCTTAGGTAACACGGAGGCTGCTGGAGTGGCTGCTGTGGGAGGAGATCAGAGGTTGTACTGTCCCAGACACAGCTGGTTTCTACCTCCTCCACAATGGACCCACCATGGGTAAAAACTGAGGATGTCAGTCACGTTTGTAGTTCCTCTAGGGTAGCATATTTAAGAAAGGGAAAAAATGACGCGCAGGGAAAGGAGGAGAGAGAGAAGTGTGAGAAACAGTTTTATGAGGTTAGACAAGAATACAAGAAGGTCAGACAAGAAGGAGGGTAAGGAGGTGCTCCAAATGTCATATCAGAGATTCCAACGTATCCCTTGGCCTGCTTCCCTGTAGCCCATGGAACAGATCATGCTGGAGTAGATATCCATCTTGCAGCCCACGAAGGACCCAACACTGGTGCTGTTTTATTTCAAGAAAGAACTGCAGCTTGTGGAGAGTCCATGTTGGATTAAGGCAAAAACATGAGGAGAAAGGAGTAGCAGTGTGGTTATGAAATGACTGTAACCCCATTTCCCATCCTCCACTCCATAACAATGGGTCAGCACCAGGGTTAACTCAAAACATCAACATATTTAGAAATGCTTTGAGAAATGAGTGAAGGTTTATGCTTATCAATTCTCGTGGGATATTGGCTCACCTCTCTGGAGTTGAATGCCCTACTCAGATAAGAGTTGTTCAGTTCACTAAAGGGTAGAAGAGTCCAAACAAATATTCTTTTAAATATCCAAATAGGAAGATATTAAAATTAGATCTTTTTTGGGTAAGCAAAATAAAATATTTTTTTAGGAAGTGGTCAATTATACCAGAAACTAAGCTTTAGTAATTTCCCTGCCTCCTTTAGAGTGACTCTCAGAATAGAATGTTGCATTATTTTTTTTTTATTCTATTTTTTTCTATCAGTTCTCAAAATTTTGCCAATGAATGCAAACTATATACTGAGATATTATATGTTTCCTTTTAATTTGACCAATTTCAGCTAACACATGAATACAACACTGAATGTCAAGGAAGTCGTCTACTCTCTTTTCTGCTTATTTCTATCAGAACTTGACTACTTTCTTCTGCTCCTGAGGCAGATTCCTACTTAAATACTTTAGAATATTTTGAGAAGGAGAAAGTCAAATTCATCCCTCTTATAGCTTTTTGAGTTCCCACTTGCATAGAAGAATCTCACTTGAAGATTCATTTCCTGGTAGACAAGGGGACAAATATCCACTATACCAAAATTTATGCTCAAAACCCCCCTTCTCATTAGACAGAAAAATTCCTGATATCTACCACACCTCAAAAGCTGCTTCCTGCAGTTTGCATGTGTTAAGGAGGAACAGAATTATATCTACTGTCCAGAAGTATGGTTCACAGATCTAATTACATATAAATGTGTTTTTGCATAAAACATTTGTTGTAGATCGTGAACTGAGTCCTTGGACTTGTTAAGCATCAGCAGTTACTATTAATTAAGCACTGAAAAGGGTTAAGCCTTCAAGAAACACTGAAAGTCAAAGAAAGTCTCTTGAGTGACTTCTAAATTAAAGTAGTAAACTGAATAGTGAGCAAATGGAAACAAAAGCCAAAGTGCCTTCAGTATTTGAATTTTGGGTTACTATCAATCTTATTTGGGCACATATACAGTATAGTCTGAACTTCCACACTGCTGAAGACCATGAGATACAGAATTACCTGCTGGACTTTGTGGAAAGTGCAGAAGTCAAGCTATAGTTCATATATATATAATTAAAGGTTAGAAGCCGTAAACTGAGAATCTGGAAGCTGTTGAAAACTTGAAAGTCTTGTAAAAAGAACATTCCTAAAACTTGAAAGAAAGTTGTGGTTTATTTACCTTTAAGATTAAGATATAAAATATACTTTGTGTATCTATATTCAGCTTTCTAGACCTACTATTTATTTGTCATATCACATCACCATGGTCAAAGCTGCCTTCTATTAAAGGGTTCATGATGGTTTTGTGTAAAATTTGTGTCCTGAAGTTCTGAATGCCGCAGATATGTAGTGCAAGTTTAAGAAAAGCTGATTTACTTGCTATCAACAATCATTACCTTATCTTAAAGACTTCTAAATAAGGAGATTAAAGGATGGCAATAAAATAAAAGGGAAGAGATATCACTGCTATGCTTGTATGAAAAAATACTGTTAGACTTGTGCATAGTGTTTTGTTTTGTAAAGCAACAAATGGTTTCTTCACATTAATACACAAATATGAATATTTTAGAGATATATGAAGTAAACGCTTAAATGTTTATTTTTATAAAAACATGCACATGTCTAGCCCTTGAGAGAGCATGCTGTGCAGCTGGCTTTGATTACAACAATCATTTTTAATTATTTGCTTGGACAAACCTATATTTGGTAGCAGATATTAACTTATATTATGGTGAAGTGAGGCTCAGCTGAGGGATTATTCAGAACACTAAAATGCCTTTGGAAAACATTATATCTCAGATGATAAAGATTCTACCAAAGAGAGTCACAAGAATCAACACTCTATTGTCTATTTTAACTGAGAATATACATTTTCTTATAACTTTTTTACTCGTTTCCAAGTAAACTTTGGCAGTTTCTAGAGATATTAATTCTTACAGTAAAGTAGTATTTGAAATTTAATAATTGAGTCAGGTCTAAATATATCTCATTGTTCACCTCAACAGGATGCTGAGACTCATAAACCCAACATCATCTTTTGGACTTACATCAGCTAAAGATCTTATCTCAGAATACTTCCTCTGTTATACCATAAAGATGTGAAAACAGGTTTCTTCCTTTTCTTCTTCCCCCGTAAGAGTGTTTACTTCTTGTATTTACCTTCTTTGCTATTTCTGTCTTCCCTCTAGCAACTCGTACATGTTTATTAATACATATCTGAAAGCATTAAATGCTGTCATCTCTGCTTTTTGGAACAAGAAAAACTGAAAATTTGAAATATTACTTTCCACAGCAAGTCTTAAGTAAAATTTATAATATAATAGTAAATAAACTATTACATGTCTCTAAGAGACAATCTATATATCTTAGCAAGAAAGTATTTTAAAGGGAACTATTACAGATTACTTGCTTTTAACTGGGGAAAAAAAAAAAATTAAACTGAGTTACCAAGAAAATTTGTACAAGGAACGGTTGCTTTCCTCAAAGTTTTGGTTGCAAATAGCATGGCACAATTTCCACAGGAAAAGAAATATGTCTACCTGTTTTTTACTGTTACATGAATAAGTAATGTCAAGGACCGAGAGACTCACAGGAGTGTCTGATTTCTGTTTTGCTTTGGTTTGGTAGCTGTGCACATTTGTTTAATTCCTGAGGTGAGGTTTTGGTAGGACAGAAGAAATTAGATGAAGGCAAAACAGAAAAGGGGAAAATAAGAGAAAATAAATAAATAAAAAGCCTATGAAAACATAGAAAGGAAGGAGAAAATTAAAATGGAGGGATGATGATATAAAGATTCTGAAGGAGAGAATAGTACACATCTGGATCAAGTAGCAACTCAACATGAAGGAAAGAATATCTGTAACAAAAAGTCAGAAAAACACCTGGCACTAGTAGTACCATCTCCTTTACAACCACTATACTGTGTTCCTATCAGATGAATTTCTATATATTATAGCAATTTTTTTCTTTCCTTCTCTGATATAATGGCTGATATGCTCTTTTTTTTTTAATCCCTCTTCTCTCCACCATGACCATATGGTCAGAGTCACTGTTGTATTGTATTAGGTATTTACTACAGAGGAAGTAAAATAAACTTTAGAGCTATACAGCGAAATTGATTCAGTTCCATGTTAAATAACAGTTCAGTCACAATCCCAACCATGTTTTCCTTGAAACACCCTGAGCATTTCCCAACCCAACATTTGCACAGCCAAATGTTGCTTATCTGATGAGTCTGGATGCAATAATATCTAGGATAGTACAACTACTTTTAACTTATATTTGTTTGGCTACAAAAAAGTTCTTGTTAGTGATTTGGAGAATTTTTTTTCCCAGCCTAGACATATGGTCATGCATGTGCATATGTTTAATTCAATGTGTTCTGGACCTGGAAATCCTAGATGCTGTGCTTGAAGAAGCAGAGCTCTGAAGACATCTGTAAATATTTTCCAATTATATGTGGTCCTGTCTAAGGAATAGCCTATCCTGGAGTAAAACTAAATGATTCTATTCCAAATAAAATGTGCATCAATGAAAAGATATCCCTGAGGTCTCATTGAAAATGTGATAAATAAGTAATACACTAACAAAACAAAATAAGTAAACTACTTACATCTTTAATGAATGAAATAAAATCTATTTTATGAAAATTGATAATATTTTCCTGCTGTGGTATAATGTGAAGTACTCAGCAGATTTTCATTTAATATGCTATGCTACAATAACTACGCAGTTCTGATTAAAACCAAATAGGGAACAAATTAGAATCACATTAATGATAATGTTTTTTTATGGAATTTTTCAGTTCCCTAAGGATGCCCCAGAATATATCATAACTCCCTGGTAGCCCAATGATGTGTACAAAGGATACATTCTTTGTAATTTTTTTTAGAATATTTTTTACATACTAAGAACTACATGAATGAAACATGAAATTAGAATTTAGGAAAATAGCATTCACTAAATTGGATGTACAGGGGCAGGAAATCAAGGAGGAAATAATCTTAATATATGTCTTATGTTGCTTCTTCATCCATTTAAGACATACTTTCTGGATCAGTGAAAATGAATAATACCTGTTCACACTTTAATTAACTGCTTTCTCTCAAGCTTGAGGTACAGCTTGGCAGCAGACAGCACAAATGATCAGCTGCTGTCCAGGCTCCGCATTTGGCTACTGGTATTTTCTCAGCTGAGAAAGAAAAAAAAAAAAAAGATTGCCTTTGTACAACATTTTTGCACTCGTTATTCAGTAATAACATCATTAGCAGCGAATAAAAGGTAAATTCGGAGAATGAAAAGTATTATTTCAAGCCCAAACCTTTGAGGTGCTGGCAACTCAGCTCCCCTCCCTTGACTCCTGAAGACAGAAAGAGCTCCAAACAGAGCACAGAGTAAGGTCAGCAATTAAATGAAGCATCTGTGCAAGTTCTTGAGTGGTAAGGTATTGAAAGAGACAGTTGCAGTCTCACCGATTAAAGATAACTTGAGGTTATATTACTAATGCCTACAAAATGGGCTGAAAAGCTAATGACACATCAACATACACAAACTCGGATTTTAGAATGGCTGTCTTTACTGCTGTGACAGCTGCTTTATAGACAATTATATCATTAAATGGATCAGTATTCTTTTTGATGCTGTGGAAAACCTGACATACTTATGCACTCATAATGGGAGACTGACCAGGAAGAAATTAAATACAGAACTTGTTTAGGTAACTGCTCTCTTTCTTTAAGGACTTCACTGAGAGCCATTTAACTACCAGTAAGATAAAGGAATACAATGACTCTTCTGTTCGAGTTATTCCCTGCTATGTGTATAAAAGACAATAGAGAATGTATGTGCAGTGAATCCATTGCTTTCTCCACTACAAAGGCAACAAGAAAACAGGCAGACAAAGGAATACAGAAAAGGGAGCAGGGAGGTGAAATGTTTTAATTAAAAAAAAACCTTTTTAGGACCAAACAGTAATAAAAAATTAAATCAAAGTGGTCATGCAAGTGAGGAATAAAGAAACTGTTCTCAGTGTTCACTGGCAATACGCAGAAGAAGCAGGTTTAAATTGCTGTCAAGGAATTTTAAGGCAGACAAAGGAAAGCTGCTTTTGCAAAGGATATTTGTGTTTTAGAGATGTATTGGAGTTCCTTAGAATAGTAAACAAGCATACAACAAGAGCAAATTTGGTGAGTTTTATTAACTTAAATATGCACATGTTGCTCAGAACATCCTTTAAAAATACTAAGCTGTTGTAAGATAAAGAAAAATCTACATCCTAGTTGAAGATAGGGTAACAAAAGATAGGAAATAAAAGCCAATTTTCTTTTTTTCAATTTTCTAGTTCTGCAGCTAGGAATATTCATAAAATTATGAAGAAAATGGGGTGAGTAGTCAGAGGATAAACCCAAACATGAAAATTAAAGCTGACTGTGAAGAGCTCTAGAAAGACCTTTCAAGACCAAGGAATGTAATGGTAGATGAAATTCAGCCATTACTTTCTATTTAAAAACCATTAAAATGTACAAACTGACTCAGATGCTCCCCCCTAAATTTTTTTTTAGCCCTTGCTGCATCACAGTAAAACTAATGTTCACTTCTACTGAAGACTAAAGAAAGTTCTGGAAAACAAGAACAAAATAATGACCTTTTAAAATATGGATTTTCTTTGGTGTCACCCCTAGTCTGACAGGCTAAACCCTTTCCTGCTAAGAATGTCAGCCAAAGTTTTATACAGACCACTGCCTCTGGGAACCTTTTTATATAAGTCTGTGCTTCAGTTTTTAGGGCTGAAGGCAGTTTAACCTTTCTGTTTTATACATGTACCTTAAGGTATTATAGTGCATGATGAGAAAGGTGAAAAGAAATTTGCAAAAACTGAAATGTATACAAATGTAAGAGAATAAATTTTTCAAAACTTTATAGCAGTTCCATTTGTAATACACTATCTAATGCCATATTAGAAATATTTCTTATATTATAGAAATATGTTGATATCTACTTTATTGAATAGTCTTAATAAAAACAAATAAAAGCTCAGTGTTTAAAAGTAAAAATGTAAATGTTTAAAAGAGTAGTTACACAAATGATTGCAGGAATGGAAACTCTGTGGTTATGTTCTTCTTCCTAGTTAAACAGGATAATCCCAGTAATGTCAACAGGATAGAAACATAGATAGAGAGAAAGACCTAAAGCTTTTCTCTTTAGTGGAAAAACTTTAGGTGATTAAAATGCTATTGTACTGAGAGATTTAAGATTGAAAATATTATCCATTAAATTACTTTTTCAAATATACCTTGATATTAATTTGTGTAAAGTGGAAAAAAATTGAAGCATTCTGATTTCAATGTTTTGGTTTAGAAGGAAACAGTTGCAGTGAATTGTTAAAATGTACTTTAAGCACTTCAATAAATTAATATAGATTTGTTTTGATAACAGTGGTTGAATCTTTGACAGTGACTGCAAGGATATGCTCATGTGCTTCTATACAAGTTAACACTGTTTCATTTGAGATCTTCACAAGGCTTTTTACATAATTGTTGTTGAAGTATTATATTTTTCTACTCTAACCTGGTATAGTTTATTTTAGCTATGAAAGGATGATACAATTTGATGAGAACATATTTCATATGTAATTGAACCTTGGGTTTCTTTCTTGTCTTTTGGCCTTGCTGACATTTCACATTCTTCTAGATTCCCTGTTTCTGCTAGGACAAAAAGGACAACTGTCAAACTTAGGCAGAGAAATTATTCCCTCCACCTTAGTTCCAAAGAGTAAATATTGGAAATATTGCAAGAAATATTTAAGCTCAAAATCACGGTGATTTCTCCAACTCAAGGTATTCAGATAAGTAAATACTGCTTAGTCAATACTACTTTAAAATTGAATTTCTCCTATGAGGAACTTATGACTATTCTATTTGGACATTCCAATTGCTTTTCAAAAAACAAGGTAAAAGTGCATGGTATTTGTTACAGCAGGCATGAAAGCCTGAGCAAACTCATGTCTTCATGACAACTTGAGTTTTCAGCTTCATATGATGTAAAGACTAAGTCCTATTATCTGTGCCTTAAACATTGCGAGTGCAAGGCTGAGGTACTTTTCTGTGACTCCTGGCTAATAATGAGACAGGATGGTGTAGGAGCTGGCCCTGCTCCCCTCCTTTACTTCCCTGTGGATGGGCTCACTGTCCTAGGCAGGCTGCTGCAGAGGGTGGTGGGTATTAGGTGCAGCAGCATGTGCTCTTCCTCTGCCCCCTTGCCTGACTGTTTTGGAGCTCCCAGCCTCAATTCAAGAACCTTCCTTGTGGTGCACAGCAAGACCACCCCTCAAATGTTAATAGGGCATGGACTTGACGTACAAATACAGCCTGCCTAGAAGGCATGGCATGCGTGCCAACCATCCACATGGAACCAACCTGAAGAAGTGTTGTTGAAGAATGGCTGGACCATGTGTTCCTGAAGAACTGAGAAGAATCAGGGAAGTTGTAACTTGCAGTGCACACGAGCATCTGGTTTATTATTTTGTCTCTGTCCAAAAAAAAATATACTGCATTTGAATTTACCCTGGGTGTTTTGTCAGCCTCTGAGTTGCCGTACAGGTATGAGAAGACCTTCCCCCTCCAACTGTGCTGGGCTAGGGGGAGCTCAAACAATGGTGCTGTCATGAGCATGCCCTGATAGGTAGTAAAGCTGGAAGTATTTTCTTTCTCTAGTGAAAGACCAAAGGAAAATATGGAAGATCTGTTAAAAACAGGCTAGTATAGCTATTATCTCCTAAATAGTAGTAACTTTCACACAATTAATGAACCTTGATATGAGTTTATGCAGCATGTGTGATGACACTTTAATCATATATGACCTGAGTTATATCTCAGGGCATAGACAAGAAATAGCATGTGGCAGAGAATGGAAAGCATGTTACAAACTAGAGCTAATCATGACTTTTTTGGCTATAAACCAATTCCTCCATACAAACATACCATACATTAAACTTGACACGTGTCACAGGAGCTGAGATTGATTTGATATTTTATACAAAAGAGAAAGATGTTATTGGAAAACTAGTATTAGAGTAACATCCCTGGTGTGCAGACCTAAGTGAAAAGAAGTGGCTATTCCCTGGAAAATTATTTTTAAAGCATACAGTCTACATTTAGTTTTCTACAGAGTTTTATTAAAGGTTGTGACAGCGTGATATGTTTCAGAGCTATGTTTCATACTTAATTTTTTGTTCCATCCTATTGAAATCAGTAATTTAACTACTGGGTAGAAGACATTTCTTTATAAAATTGTAATAGTAATTTCAAGTGTCATTTTGACACAGCAGGTAAATATTTTTCTAGGAATAGCTAATTTAGGGAAGAATATCTTGAATGCTCCTGGGACTTCATTGGTCTTTGGGACAATGATGCACTACACATTTCTACAGTGCAAAAGTAAGGTCCTACTCTCAGTTGGAGTCTAAATATAAATCTGTAATACAAATAATGACAAGAATAAACCCCAACCAATTATGTAGACCATACTAAAGTCTATAAAATCAGTTAAAATCTGGCTAAGTCTAATCTTCAGTGGCAGGTCATTCCATATAAAGGATCTCCATGACTTACTCTTTATCACTAGCTCTTACATGTTTTCCCCTATATTTATAACTTCTAGCTTTCCAAAGAGAACCTATTAAAGCAACCAGTATGGAACAAGCAGGATTAATCCTTATCACAATTCTTACTTGCCATCCCCTACTCTAAAAGAAAACATTATGCCATTTCACAATAGTAACATTTCCTTGAAAATCCTTCTATATAAATCAATGACGTGCTGAGCTTCCACCAAGCTGACTGAATTTTAGAACATGAGCTGCAGGAATAAACATAACATGATAGCACGAGCATACGTAATATAAGATTACTTTCATTATTTTTTTAAAGCAAATAAGAGACAAGCAAGTATTTAAACATTTTTAAATTATATTGAATCACTTAGTCTCAGAATTGATGAAATATACGTAACAAAAGGAAAGACAACTTACAGATGTGCCAGAATTGAGGATATGAATTCTCTGACTGTCCTAATGTGTCTTTAAAATGTCATATAGTAAAATCCAATTATTCTTCACCACAGAGCTGGTCAAATGAGGATTTGGAAAATAGATTTCTAAATTTTTTACTTGCACTGTTAATTGCAGCTCTCCTCAGCAAGAAATTTTCCTAGTTTATTGTAGTCACTTGTTATTTCATAGATCAATTAGAGCAGAAACAGTAAAATTTGATATTTCAAGCATAATTATGCTACAGTTTTCAAAACCTCTGAACAGTTCTTGTTTATTAATTCATATAAATGTGACTGACTTTAAAATAGTTCTGTCCTCTAAAATATGTTAGAAGTCTGTGACTTTCGTGTGTATGATTATATTGACATATATCCATACCAGGCGCCACTGACAATTTCTCCTCTGCCATCTTAGAGAATGGATCTTCTTGAGAATTATGATAATCTGTTTCAACTGTCATAATGGTAACAATGATCACACAAAAACTGACAGTTCTTTCCCAATACTCCTACTCCTCCCCTCAGCCAAACCCCCAAACACCTGACACATATATTGAGTTGGAACAGGCTGGATTCTTTTCCCCTGCCATGAAGGTTGTAGGAATCCCACTCTGATTAATAAGCACACAACAAGGAGAATACATCTCTACCAGTAATAAAAACTGCTTGAGCATTTCAATCAATTATAGAGCTCAAATAAACAACAAGAATTTATGATCTCATTTGTGAGTTGGTCTCTTTCCCTGTTATGAGTAGAAAGATCTCTGCCCTAAGCCGTATCAATGCGAATTACAGGAGGAGTAAAAACACTCAGAACTATAAATTTCCATGAAAAACCAAGCTCAATATGCAGCAGAGCCAGACACAATCAAGTTTAGAGATCAAGAGCTACATGTGAACCAGAGTCAAACAAGGGACAAATCCAAGTAAGACTGGTGTTTTTTAAAAGCCGCAGGAGAAAATCCAGCTTCTAGATGTCCCATTAGGACTGACCTTTAAGCACTGTTTATTCTCCTTAGATAATCTAGCAGGTTGCAGACTTTGAAGTCCTGAAATATCAGCCATTATCACTTTGATGATAAAATGAAAGTTATATGAAAAAATGCAGAACATACATTTAAAGTAAAAACAAAGCTCTCACCTGTATAGAATGTTTTTTTATCTCTCTTGTTTTTCTTGCTCTTTCACTATCAATCATTACCTTCCCCATTTATTTCTCTTTTTCTTTTTAGTTTTGACTAAGATGAATTTTTTTCACCTAATTTTTGCTAATCCACTAATTTGCTAATCCACTCATTAATTTTCCCAGTACAATTACCCCGGAAAAGTCACTTTGAAGGAGCAATTCATCCACTGCTGAAAATCTTCCTCAAGTCATAATTTTCTCCACTACATCTTTAGAAGTGGGTATTCTAGGTTGGTAAGCATTATTTTACCAGTTTACTGGAGTGTTTAGCTTATAGAGTACTGTAAAATAACATCCTATTGGTCTTCCAAGTGTGGTTAATTCCACTAATATGCTGCATGAAACTTGCCAGATGCCTCTAGTACTGAAAATGCATCCAAATTATTAGTATCAATCACTTGATTAAGTAGAATACATTTGTGACTACATTTAAAAATAATGGTGCTTATAAAGTGTTTCAGCATGCAATTCATAACATAATTTGTAGCAAGTTATTTTATTTATATTTATAGACAAATAAGACTATTGGGGAAGTTCAACATTCTGCTTTGGAATACAAACTGCGACAAATCTGCTGCTCTACTGATTCTAAGGTTTTTCTCTCAGATGAGAGAACAAAGTAGAAGGTATGCATATTTAATTTTGGATTAAATTAAGACATCTATACCAGGAGCAATGTTTCATGATTTCACCTTGCCAGAAGCTGGTCATCAAAGAAAAGGATTGTCTACAACTGGAGGTGTTAGTTTCAACCGAAAGAAAGGGGCTTGGTGATGAAGTCAAGGTAGTCTAATTTGAAAGGCTAACAACACTAGTAAGGGAAGCACCAGTTGTAAAAACAAGAAAAATATGTCTACAAATAAAAGCACCCAAAATGTTGTGTGAGGTTTTGTTTTGTTTTGTTTTATTTTGTTTTTTGTTTCCACACAATGCTTTTACCACTCAAGACACAGGTCTTGATTCCTAAAAGTACAGATTTCTGAAGCACACAAACATTGCATTGATGGCTATTAAAGTCATATGTGCATAAATACTTCTGATCAACTGCAGCATCTCCTTGAAAGCAGGCTAATTCACAGTTAGTTAATGAAATTTTTAATAGAGGGATTCTGGTAGCCATCTAAATATAGATTATGGATTTTAATGTGAAACCTTTTATTTAATTTTCAAAATTAGTTGCAACAGTAGTAAAGTGCTTTTCTGATTCTAAGTTTTTCTGATTGTGTTCTTATTCTGTGATTTTCTGATATTTGCAGCTGAGTAACCAATAATCATGAAGTACCAGATTATACATGTGTCTTGTTTTTCTATAGTAGACTGGTTAATATCACTGAATATATTATTCTTTATCTGTAGCAATGGAAGCTATAATACAGTTTGTGATCAGTAAGATATTCAAGAGCTTTCACTGTGCCTCATCACCCTGCAGACAATCTCCTCTTAAAATTTGTTGCTAACACAAGAAACTTGTATGATAATTAGGCAGGTAACATTTTTACAGCTCATTTGTTTCCAAGATTAATGATCAGTTATGAAACCTTCATTTAAATATAAAGATGGTCCATGCTACATATTCTATTGGCTCAAATTATCTGAAAAGAGAAATACAGAATCAACAGGTAATTTTTCAGGTCTCAGAAGATGGAAATTCAGCTTTACAAAAGTACAGCAGTATTGCAAACCCCAAACACTATGCAGAAGTCCTAAATCTGATTTGCCTAAGTGTCTGCCAAAGTTTCACATTGAATGGCTGCACCATTGCTCCCCAAATCCAGGGATTTTAAAACATTTTTGATCTCTATAGTCAACTAAAGTTATCTGCCTCCCTTAATGGTCCCGGAATGAAAAAAATTTAAAAATTGAAAGGGAAAAAGGACAGCAAAATCTTTGTTGCTGTAATCTTATTCTGAATTCATTTCTGCTACCCATGAAAGTCCCTGTCATACATGGCTCAGAGTCTCATCACAGAAACAGATTTTGTAAACTAATAACTTGAAGTCCGTGCTTCAGCACTATACTGTGGAAATTAAACCATTTGGACGTTCATTCTTTTTCCTGAATATGCAGGGTTAGTTAATATGTGAAAACAAGGTGCTCAAGTTTTAATTATTGACCTTATATCAGTTTTTACCACCCTAAAGTAATTTTCATAGAATATTATTTTTCACCTGTGGTACAGTCAGATCAGCAAATTAACCTCAATTATTGAAAGAACTACATCTGAGTGATGCTATTTTCCTTTTTTTCCAAGAAGGAGAAAAGTACACAGAAACTTAAATTATTTGAATGACCCTTACAAAACAGTACAAGAGATAGTTTTGTTCTGTTGCTCCTCCTATTATGTGTTACATTGTCTACTTTGTTCATAATTGGTTAAGTGGTAAGTGGAATTCATAGTGAATTGAGACAAATGTTAAATAGTCTATGGATTTTTTTCTTCCTCTGGTCTATTTTGATTTGCTTGTTTCATATCTAAACTCTGCAAAAATGAGCAGATACTAGCATTTTGGTTTCCTGATGGATAACAGAACTTAATGAAACTCAGAAATGTTGGAACTTAATGTCATATTCTATATGCATACCTTGCACAAAGAAACTGTAGATGAAATCTTCACAGGAAAATAAACATACCCAAGAGCAGGTGGAGTACTATTGAAGCATATCTCTTTCGTAGGATGTGAAAGATTTGCAATTATGCTGCAAACTCTTCTCACTTTTGGATGTTCCATCAATAAAACTACACATCTATCCGGAAAGAATCCTAAACAACCCTTCTCTAAGAAGACACTTTTGTATACTGCCACAGATGGGAGAGCATTCTCTCCACAGTCAAACACCTTCTACAATCATCATTTAGCTTGTGAATACAGGAATGATGGAAGATGAATGTAGACTCTATGAAAGCTGTCAGAATGAATACATCCTCTGGCAATTACCAAATCATATGTTTATTTTTTCATCATATGTTTATGAATAGAAGTGTGAAAGAAGCATCTATAAGAAAAAGTTAAAAAGTGAGAAGATATAAAAGACATTTTTGTTCACATTTATTAAAGAAAAATATAGTAGAACGTACTGAAAGCTGAAGGTCTATTTTGAACCTGTTCTGCATAAGCATCCTGTAAACACTGTTACGTTTGCTACTCATGACTTGACTTTCCAGACTGGATATGCACTTCTAAAAATTTCTGGCTTGTGCATATACATCCTGCTAAAGATTAATCTGAATTTAGTGGGAACCTTTTGGTGAATGGTATTTCAAGGATTAGGGGTGCTGTTAGCTTTATGTGTCCAGATCAGAGTGTCTGACCCAAAGACAGATGGTTGCATATTAACTGAAAAATGACTTATTGGTTACTCAAACACAGAAGTACTGATTTAAAACTGTATTTTTGAAAGACACTTTCTTTTCTTTGTTTACCACTTCATATCTCTTGCAGAGGATGAGGTGGGGTGAAAGAAATACTATGACAGGCCGAATATTTCTGCAGGACAGGTCAAGCGATATCCCCAGATCCTTCTACCTGAATGCTCAGATAATTTGCTTCTCTTGTCCCTTTGAATGACTAAAAAGTTTTTCCATGTGTCTCCCATCCACTGCAGTGAATCTTGTCATTCCTCCTGAAGACTCCCCTATACTGCTGTTTATACAGATATTAGAATTTCAAGAGTTTCCTTTCCCTTCTGCTCTGGCTCCCCTAACTATTCCAAAGCTACTATTTCCTTTCCGTTCAAATGTTCTCCTACTTATTTCTTTTTCCCTATCCCCACGTCTTCTAAATAGATCCACCATATTAGAGAAAGATTCTAAGCTCTTTCTGTTCTGTCTTGCCACCGCTGCTACTGAGAAAGCCCATGCATCTCCACCGGCAGGCACTAACTTTTCCCTGGGAATTACAGCTAGTGCACCCCACTCTTCTTCCAAATCTGAACACTGGACCCTGGCTTTGATAAGTATTGTAGAAACTTCAGGCACATTTGAAAAAACCTTCTCGGGAAACGTCCTGTAGGCAGAAAGAATGACACACAGGAAAAAAACCAGGATGTTTTCTGACTTGCTTGCCTTCCTTTCTTATCAATTAATTGAAGTGGCTTAGATCCCACTTTGCAGCAGTTTTACCTTTCTCCTCAATGCAGACATCTTAGTTAGCAGGTTTTGCTCCTTTTTCTTACCTGTCACTGTTTAGCCACTGCTAAGTAAAGAAAGAAAAACAGTAGAGATTTACCACTTCTATCCCATTTTCTCCAATTTGTAGAAGGCCATGCAAGTAGACCATTGGTAATTTACTTTGGATACATATGTTAAATCACAGTCTGGCCTGGCACACTTAATATTGGAGCAAATTGCAATGGATTTACAACAACACATTTTAATTAATCACCCTCCAGAGTTTCAGTTGAAATTAATACCACACACAGCCACATTTGTCTTTTAAAATCAAATGCGCCAAAGTACCATTTTTTTCCTCACTCAGTCAGTCCTTGAATTTGGCAATAATGCTGGCTGAATTTTTGCCAACCAGATTAATTTCATCTAGACCTCTAATTATATTTGGACAATTAAGGAGAGAGGTGGGAGCAGTTCAACAAGTCAAGAGGATTTTATAAATAAAGATTATCTAGTATAATGGAAAGCATTAAATATCAAGTAAAATAATATATATATATAAAGATAATATTTGCTGTAGTAAAATAAAACTGATTTTTTTTTTTCAGTAAATATGCAGGTTGATTTGCTGGATGAGAAAAGCACACAAGCTGGGATGAAAAAGGAAAATTAATGTAAAGTCATAAAAATCCAGGCTTATAAAACTAGTAAGTAAAATCTGCCACCCCAAGAAATCTGAGATCAAACCTCAAGCCCAGTAGATACAGACAAGCCTCACTGGTTCTTTATTTTGGGTATCTTCTATTATACTATTTTCCCCAGGTTTCTGTTACATACTGCACTAGGCTAGATTTGGTCAGGGCAGTCAAGGGCCATTGATAACAATCATTTGATTGGTTTAAGTAAATATGATTGAACTCTGCTTTAAATTATATTTAAGTTTGATCCAATATTAATTCTACTGAAAAAATATTTATGTTGTGAAAACACCATGGGTTTTTACTACATCAAATTTTATCCCTGTTAAGAGTTAATATGCAGTTCCTATCGCAAGAATTCACAGCAAAACTCTGTACAGAGAGAGATGTGCATTCTTTAGGAAAGAAAATTAGTGCTGAAAACCAGCAGGTGTTTGGATTTACAGAGAGCACAGAATTTTCTGCTCTGTTATATTTGACTTTTTAAAGAATGAAACATGAATAATCACTACTTATTTTTCTTTCAAGTACTTCATAAACAGAAAATCAGTCTCTATATTGTACTCCAAACAAGCAATGCTAGAATAACAATTCACGTCCTTAACTTTATTGGTACAGCATCACAAATCAAGTACAACATCATCAAAATGACACAAGAAAACTTTTTTATATTTGTTTTTCCAGTGCTGTGGGTAGTGATTCTCCATATTTTGCTTAAACCGTTCATTTTCACCAGAAGACAGTTGAAGGCAAATATAATTATTTTCTGAGTCATTTCTAAAATAACTGCAAGGCTGATTTTCCATTGTTCTGAAAAGCATACAGTCATTTAGATGGTGCAGAATGGTCCCAGTTCAGCAATCTACTTAAAGTACATGCCTTGTTAAGTGTGTGAATAGTCCTATTGATTTCAAAGCACTTACGTCCTTAATGAGAGGTACCCTCGAGAAAAACAGACTGAATCAAAGCCAGAGCAAGAGTCAGATTCTCAGGCCCTGATATTGGGACTTCACACCAAGAGCCCACCTATGTGTCTCTGCAGAGTGAGAGGCAATGTATGTCTCTGTTTCATAACACTTGTCTAGACTGAGTGAAATGGTGAGCAGGCTGCTAGTTACAGACCCTCAAAACAATAACTGGGCCTACAACAGGCTGTCAGACAGCTGCAGTGCTTATTTAAGCAAAAAAACACCATTATTTTAACTGGTGTGGTGCTCTATGTAAATAATTGTGTGAAACCTCTAAATGCATAAATTTGTGCAAAACCAGTAAGGCAGCTAAATAAATAACAGAATGTAAGAAAAATATAATATTTAAAATGTAATTTATAAAGTAATAGGAGAATTATTAGTAAGATGTAGAAACTCATCAGAGATGACGAATCATAGATTACTTCGGAACACTATTTCTATACACGAAGCAAGATTACTCTGTTTTTACAAGAAAGGTCCCTGGGGATGCTAAAGCTAAACATCATTATGTATCCTAAACAGACTGAATTATATATCATACCGATTTGTGGTATAGATTTATATGTAAACATTTGTGCTCACCAAATTTAGATATTAACAATTTAAAAAATATATACATAAAAGCAAAAATAAATAATGAGTTTGCATATAAAATAAGTTTAAAGACATTCTAACATCTGAATTTCTAAAAAGCAATATTCACAGCATTTTGTGGTTTGATTATTTTCATTTGTTTGTTAGATTTTAGTTTCCTTTTACAGATTCTTAGTTTCTTTTCATATAAAATAGGACATAGATTGAAACTGTTGTCAAAAACATGTAATTCTTTTTCTTTAACTGTAACCATAATTCCTGTGAAGAGGGCAAGTTTTAGGACTCTAAGACAAACGGTATCTTAAACAGAAACTGTTAAGTTTACTTCTCTAAATCATGAAGTTATTCTGCTGAACACTACTCTGCAAAATAACTTTGACATTCTGAGATCCTGTAATGTTGTTTTCCAAGAACTTATGTATCTCTCTTTCACCACTTGTTCAACTGTACAAAAGATATTTTGCTGCCTAAATGTCACAAACTCAGCCCTGCAGGACTGAGAAGCTAAGAGCAACAGATCGGCTGTGGATGGTCCAGTGAAGGGCATCTGCCATCATCTGCTGGAGAACTGCCAGAAGAGAGCAAGAAGGCCTCACTCATTTACGTTCTCAGTAAGAGCTATCTATGCAGAAGTCCTCGTAGCTACCCTTCTGCCTACACATAGAATCATAGGATAACCAGGTTAGAAGAGACCCATCGGATCATCGAGTCCAACCATTCCTATCAATCACTAAACCATGCCCCTCAGCACCTCATCCACTCGTGCCTTAAACACCTCCAGGGAAGGTGAATCAACCACCTCCCTGGGCAGCTTCTGCCAGTGACCAATGACTCTTTCTGTGAGAATTTTTTTCCTAATGTCCAGCCTAAATCTCCCCTGGTGGAGCTTGAGGCCATTCCCTCTTGCCCTGTCCCCTGTCACTTGGGAGAAGAGGCCAGCTCCCTCCTCTCTACAACCTCCCCTCAGGTAGTTATAGAGAGCAATGAGGTCTCCCCTCAGCCTCCTCTTCACCAGGCTAAACACCCCCAGCTCTCTCAGCTGCTCCTCATAAGGCCTGTTCTCCAGCCCCTTCACCAGCTTCGTTGCTCTTCTCTGGACTCGCTCCAGAGCCTCAACATCCTTCTTGTGGTGAGGGGCCCAGAACTGAACACAGGACTCGAGGTGCGGTCTCACCAGTGCCGAGTACAGGGGGAGAATAACCTCCCTGGACCTGCTGGTCATGCCTTTTCGTGTACAATCCAAGATGCCATTGGCCTTCTTGGCCACCTGGGCACATTGCTGGCTCATGTTCAGTCGCTGTCAACCAACAGCCCCAGGTTCCTCTGCTTCAGGCAGCTTTCCAGCCAGGCTTCTCCTAGTCTGTACCTCTGCTTAGGGTTGTTGTGCCCCAAGTGCAGGACCCGGCATTTGGCCGTGTTAAACCTCATGCCGTTGGTCTCAGCCCAGCAGTCCAGCCTGTTCAGATCCCTTTGCAGAGCCTCCCGACCCTCCAGCAGATCCACACTTCCACCCAGCTTGGTGTCATCTGCAAACTTGCTAAGGGAGCACTCGATGCCTTCATCCAGGTCCTTGATAAAGACATTGAACAGGGCTGGACCCAGCACCGAGCCCTGGGGAACTCACTTGCAACTGGCCTCCAGCTGGATTTAACACCATTAAGCACCACATTCACATGTGTCGTATTAAAAAATAAATAAAAATGGAATGAGACCTGCTGAGTGAATGGGTAATGGACTTCATCTGCTATGTACTAGACCTATTAACCTCAATGCCAAGCAGGTAATATTAGTCTGAGAAGGTGTCTCATGACACAATCCAGTCACCAGAGTGTTTCTGTTCAACACCAGGCAGTGTCACGGAGTCCAGCATTACAGCTAAAGATAATAGCATAGGAAATTAACATAAAGAAACAAGAGCAGCACTTACAATAAGCCTCTCTAGGTAGGAGCCTGCTAGGGGACAGGTACAAACCAGTGCTCTAGATGGACTTTCCACAAGGTATTTCAATCAAAATAACCAAAGAAATTTAATATTCTCAAATTTATAACTAGGAGCACAGGTTAGTGTGTTGAATTCAAGCACTGCTGGGCATTTAAGCCTCATTCATCTTGTTCAAACCCTACACCAATGCAGTATTGGCACAAGTGAGATTAAAAGATCAATAATATTTATTTCCTAGTAATATACATAGTCATTTCAATGCATGTTACATTTTCCCATATTGACTATTTCCCTGCACCTATTATTCTCTCTTAACACCTTCTAAATTCTTCATGTTTCTCTACTAATTTTCTTAAATATATCTTCTTCCTTTTCAGCATTATTTGATCTATTCAAATTGTCATAATATTTTCCCATGTTTGTAATATTTACTTCAACCATTTAACCCCTTCCCTTCCCTTCCCTTCCCTTCCCTTCCCTTCCCTTCCCTTCCCTTCCCTTCCCTTCCCTTCCCTTCCCTTCCCTTCCCTTCCCTTCCCTTCCCTTCCCTTCCCTTCCCTTCCCTTCCCTTCCCTTCCCTTCCCTTCCCTTCCCTTCCCTTCCCTTCCCTTCCCTTCCCTTCCCTTCCCTTCCCTTCCCTTCCCTTCCCTTCCCTTCCCTTCCCTTCCCTTCCCTTCCCTTCCCTTCCCTTCCCTTCCCTTCCCTTCCCTTCCCTTCCCTTCCCTTCCCTTCCCTTCCCTTCCCTTCCCTTCCCTTCCCTTCCCTTCCCTTCCCTTCCCTTGTTGTGTCACCATGTTTACTTCAAGCTGTTACCCACAAGAGCAGTAGAAATCTCTTTCTTTTGCCAGGAAAAGGACTCCCTTAAAAAATCTTCATGTAGTATACGAATCTGTATTCAAGTTAGTACTACACACTAAATTAGGCAGAACATTCCTACCATCTGTTCAGAGTAGCTGTAAAGAGTTGCACAGACATCAGTTTCATTGCAAGACAACAAATTTTATTGGTCTTAGTAACCCCAGGGACTATACTACACAGTGAGCACCATCTACTGGCATCCAATTATTTATACACGTATGTAGAAGTAAAACATTTCTCTGTTCCTGAAGCTAACAAAATTCATCTTTAAAGAATTGTATTTTTTTCAGAAGATCAGCAATTAGTTGTGTGTTCAGATCAATGCATGGTAATAGCTACATTTCTGGCCTGGAAGGGAAAATATAACTAGGTGTTTAAAATAAATTCTTGTAGATAAATAAAAACACACACATAATTTAACACACATGATTTCTGTATAAATACACATACAAACACACACACGTAATAATGGCAATCTTGTCTTTAAATCATCTGCTCTTTAATTTTATCCTAAGAAAGCTTATCAAAAGAAAAAAAAGAAATAATCCTGCAGTAATAATTGCAGATAATACAGCATGAATATATTTATTGATACTCTGTAAATCTCTTATCTACAGAAATGCTCTGAAGAGAGAGAGATTTTGAACTATGAATTCAATCTGCACAAGTATTTAGTACATATGCATCACTGGAAGAGTTAGACAAGAGTTTTCTAATCAGAATGATTTTGTAATAAATATGCTTTCTATGAGTTCAGAATGTTCTGAAGGAAGCTTTGATTTTACTCTATGTCTTGTAGTTTCTATGAGGGAAAAAAAACCAAACAAAGAAACTACTGTCTTTCCTTTTCTTCTGATCCAAGTCTTATTGCATGTCATTCAATTAGCATAGTTTAACATCAAACTGTCTTCATCAGTTATACTAATTACATCATGAGAGTGGTAGTGTTTGGATTTGAGGATATTTGGGGTCTGTTTATTCTCTGCTGCTATCATAACACTCCGGAGGCAGTTTATTTAAGAGGAATCATTTTGATTTTAACGGTAGAAATATGTAATAGCTTTAATACAATTTAATTAATGGAAAATGTAGAAAAAGCTCCCATTTAGATACAATTCCTTCTAGAAATATAAATTTAGCACAGAATGAGGACTTTTTTCACTTTGAATTTCTTGCATAAGGAAGACTGTCAGGGCTGTGTCCAGGCTACACTAGTCAATTAAGTACAACCAGGAATTTTCCCTAAATACAAGCAGCATGGAATAGCTAGTAACTGTGATAGTAAACACTTCTAGTTTCCACCACTGGGATCGCTACAGGCAGGCTGAGCACTGGGAATGGTCCTTGAAGTGATTTGCCAAGAAACTGAGATTTTCTAATTTGCACTTAGAGAACATGGAAACAATTTAATGGACTAGACAATAACAATCCAGTGCCTAGAAGTGCTTGTTGACGCTGATTCATCTACTAGCATAGACACAGCCTTAAGGATTTAGAAGTGAATTTAATCCTAGAGGCAGGCTAATCAAGATGTACTTTCCAAAGCTCCATATTATACCATGGAAAACCTAGAACCTCACATAAAGTTCCTCATATGCCAAATGTCTTATTTGAAACACATAATGGGAGACCTACAGGTCAGTGATAGCAAAAAATTATATCATCGTGCTTGACATCATTGACACAAATATACCAGTCATCAAACTAATTCAGAGCAGTGACTCTGGACTGTATAAATACGTATCACAGAAGATATACATTCACAGACATTCTCAATATTCACCACCAGCCAAACTATAGCTTTGAGCTATTTCAGAATATCATCTAACATCACGTGGTAATAAAGCATGTAAATAAAAAAAAAAAGTCCTAAAATTGTGGTAATAAAGCACTGGTTTAATTGAATACTTTTACAGGTTTTTTTAATGGGTAATAATACTGAAATATCTGTAACCTTAAGTCTGACAAAAGAATCCTACGTATTTTAGCATAAGATGATCTGGAACAGTGCATGATAACCACTGCTCAACTTTCTCAACATTTGCTTCTGCTTCTGCATGACGATGGTATTTCCAGAGCAAAGATGAAGCTTCCACCCTAAATGACAGTTATCTTCTGAACCCTAAAAGGCAAAGACAACAAATTAAGCTTTTATCCTCTCCCAGCATACTACCCTCACTGAGTTCTCCTCAACAAAATATATTGCTTTAAGTAAAATATTTTTTTCAAAAAAGACATTTAGTTATAATGCATTATACTGGATGAATGAAAATGTATTATCAAAAAGTTTACCAAGGTATAGTAATGCATTTCTGTACAGTTATACTACTTATGACAAATATAACTAAGACTTTCCATTTTCAATTTTAAGTTTGCAAAAGAAAAACTTAAATGAAGGCATTTGTTTTATATTGTATGACACCTTTCTTAATGAGCTGGTGAGAATATATGTTCCTCAGACTGATAATTATTCCGGAGTTTCCCTTCACATTAGATTCAGTGTTTGTGTTGTGATTTACCCCCAGCCGACTACGAAGCCCCACATAGCCACTTGCTTGTTCAACCCCTGGTGAGGTAGAGGTGAGAATCAGAAGAGCAAAAATGACAACACTCATGAGCTGAGATAAAGAAAGTTTAACTAGGAAAGCAAAGGCTTCACACACAAGCAAAGCAAAACAAGGAATTAGTTCTCTACTTCCCATCGGCAGGCAGGTGTTCAACCGTCTTTAGGAAAGCAGGGCACCATTACATGTAATAGTTACGAACTAGCTCTATATGCTGAACATGATGTGATATCATTTAGAATATTCCTTTGGTCAGTTGGGGTCAACTGTCCTGGCTGTGTCCTCTCCCAGCTTCTTCTCTATCTCCAGCCTACTCGCTGGTGAGGAGATGTGAGGAGAACTCAGCAGCAGGGAAAACATCTTTGCGCTATCAAAATTGTTTCCAGCACAAATCCAACACATAGCTCCATGCTCACTACTATGAAGAAAATTAGCACTATCCCAGCCAAAAGTAGTGCAGTATACTTTTAAATTGATTTGTGCATGTACATCAAAGCTCTAGAAAGGCACATTTTAAAATTTGCAATAGAAAATACGTCATTATCTAAACACATTAGATATTCTAGAACTTTTACTTTGAGCAGTTTTCTTAATTTCAATAAAAATATATTTCTTTAAAGGCCACATTCTAAAAACAGGCATGCTTAATGCTTACTTTAAGGAGTATTTTAGCTAGATAAAAAAATTCAGGTTTCAAGAACTAAATGGTATATTAAGGGCAAAGTGACACAGTTAAGTGTAATACATACAAGGAGCAGAAAGCAAGGAGAATTATTTTTATGGAAATTTAACCTTCTATATTGCCTCAAAATATTGGTGTAACTTTGAAAACTTTTTAATATGAAAACTGCATTTCTCACTTTTCCTTTAAAGTTTCTGAGTGAAGAAGCAGAATTTCTGTGAATATGAAAAATTAAGATCAAATGATATGCCCTTCACCTGCACTGCCTTAGCTAATAACTTCTCTTGATACTCAAACCTCTTGATGGAGACTGAGATTTTTGAGCATCAAGAGACTTAATTCTACTTGGAACCCTATTGCTTGGCAAAATGATGACGGCTACTCCCAGCATTTCCTTGTTCTTCCTTAATCAACACTTTTCTATCTCCACTTGGATTGTAGGATTTCTGGAGATATTAGATTTCTATGGATCACCACTGTACAAATAATTTCTTGGGAGTTTCAGACATGAATATAAAAATAAAATGCTATTACCTATAAGAAATTACTGAAAAAATTAATATTTCTGGAAATAAAACAGTTTCTTGGATACAAAATCCTCACGTCATGTAGCTCCATAAAACAGATAACTAGCACCAGGTATATATTTTAAAGAAGGAAAATTTAACTGCTTTTTGTAAGACAGCCTTTACAGCTGCAGTCATTCTGAATCTCTCCCAATTGTAAATGCCAATAGACCTAGTAGAAGATTTATGCCTGCTGTTGAAGTTATGAGGTATCACCACCACAGGTACTTTCTGCTACCTCAAGAGTGATTATATAGATTCTAAGGTTTATTTTCAATAAACTGAAAACTGCTACTGATTTGCTTGTACACCTTAGAAGCCCACAAAAGAGAGTAAGTTGTAAGAAGAATTTATTTTACACCTGATGCATGCACACTTGAGATGTAGCTGGAAAAGAGTCAATACAGGAACCAGAGTAAACAACGGTTGTGTTACTCCAGCTTGTGCTCGCATTGTTAAGCTATGGTTAAATCAAAATCACAGTGTCTGGGCTTTCTACAAAGTGATCAAAACTAGTAGCTGTTTAGAATGAAAAAAAATTAAACAATACATGCCAGATGGATGGAAACTGCAGGTCAAGATGTAGTAACAAGATATAGAATACATGAGTGCCTCTTAGCTTCCCAGGGTAGAGACATTAGAAATTAACCTATCACCAGCAATTGTCTTGTGGCTGTATGCTGTCAATAGTATTATATCAGATTATCTTGGTATTGTTCTGCTGGAAGCACAATCTGCTTCATAAAGCCTTTATAAACTCTTTTCTAAATTGCAAAAATGTAAACCTGGCAGAGAAGAGAGATCTTTCTTTCCATTCTAATGTATTACTTAAAATATAATTACTCTCAGGCTTGGAAATCAGCTAGAGGGCATTCCAGATTATTACATAGGAAATCAAGGTCTATGCTCCACAATAAAAATAAGTAGACTAGACTAATGATCACCCTAAACCTAGATTTTTTTTTTAATTTGGTTTAGTGACTAGTCCAATTTTGCATAGCATGAAGTTCAAATCTATTTCTTTGACCTACAGGATTGTTATCTAATCACAGAAGCTGAATATGGAACAGCTTATTAGCAAGTCCAGTCAATTTGTTTGTAGACACAGGACAGTTACCCATAGATTTTCTGACTATTACACAGTACTTAGGACCAAAATCAAAGGATTTTCATTATATTCACAACATACGTTAGCTCTTAGCACTGCAAAAATTTCTGGCACTCATCATTACTCATTATTTTTCTCTCTTCTTCCTGTAACAAACTCTGTGCCTAACTTCATTTTCTTTGATTAAGGGTTTTGAAGGCTACTTAGCATAACATGGCTGTTCTCAGCCAAATGTTGCTAATACTCTCTGTAACCAAATTTCTTTGCTATCAAGGGCCTTATATATTCTGGACTGAAATTTGTCATAGTTAGGAGCAGATTTGAAAGCAATTTAAGTCCTTAACTCCGTTAGAAAACCAGGGCAGTTATAGGCCTAATTAACTCTGATGATTTGTGCCTTAGATCATAGTGTTGCAGCTCTTTCTAAAGGGCAAGCATAGGATTTGAAAGTTTTTTACTGAAGCCTGTCACATTACAGAAACACAGAATTAACTTTTTTGAACAACCACAAATATCCAACTGTCAGGTAATATTTTCTTAACGAAACCTTACATATAAAAGGAAGTAAGAAGAAAATCAATGCTATATATCAATTTAAGGATGTGAAAAACACAATATGCTTTTATAACGTGGATTTACATGACTTAGGAAAAGAATTGAATTCACATTCTGGACTAGTTTGCCAAACAGCTCCCCACCACAAGCACAGCTACTGTTTAAACTACCTAAGCCATATAAAAAACACCAAGCCAAACTGCCTTTGTCAGCACATTAGTGTACAAGGCTTAAGACAGTACAGGATTTTTGACAACATTTGAAAAAGAATTAGAAAATGAGGCTCCCTTAGGAGATGTAGGGGTGCAGGACCTCACCCTTAGTGATTCACCCAGAATCTAAAATGCCTGCAAATATGCAGGAAGATCATGAGTTAATGGATGAAACCTGAGTAAGTGAAATCCTATGATGTACTAAACAAGACAGAAGAGACGGAACAAATATTTATACCATTTATTTATTATCTTGATGGAAACTAATTTGCTTACTATAAAGTAGATGATTGAATAGAACAGCTTAGGAAACTTCGTCGAGAACCTCATATGTAAAGTATGTAACACTAACCAACTATTAATTAATCCTGTAATATGAAAAGAAATCTGTACTACAAAGTCCATTTGTAAATGATAGAATCTCTTTCAAAGAACGTAAGTGTAATGCCACTATGAGGGAAAAAACAAAATCAAAGCTAAAAATGCAACAATTTAATTTAGAAAGCTCTCCTGCTATGTCTTCCTTTCATCACTGATGGAGAAGGCCTTCCATCTCCAATATTCCTTTCTCTACATCTGTTTAAGATACCAGTTTATTGGGACATGTAAAAATGTTTTCACCCTCCATGTTCACCATCTTAATGGCTTTAATCTTTCAGCCTCCCTGGGATCACGTACCGCAGCAGAGCTATAACAGAGCAGCTGGTAACAGGTGCTAATAGGGAATATAAAGCCTCTTTCCCTGCCTGCAGCTCTTCTTCCTCATCACCTTTGTCACTTGAACTCTACTTCCAGACACTGTGTTCTGGTCTGTTACTGAGGCAAAGAATGTGATCTCTAGCTCTGTTTCATCAGAGGCTTATGCTTCATGACAAAGCTTTAGAAAATACAAAGCTTGCTTACACCTACGTACACAGTCAGTACAAGGAAACTTACTGATGACTTGTTCCCTAGAGTGTGGCATGTTTATTGATGACTGTGACTGGACCTCCCCCACATGACTGAAAGGTTTTTAAAGCATGAAAGCTTAAAATTTTATTTGAATAAAAATATCTGAAACCTTGAAATCTAGATAACTCTAGGCAGTGTGGGGAAAAAGAGGAGGGCTGACAAGCATTCCACACTGTAGAGTCAGACAGGATGCCTTTCTTCCAGACAACTCAGGGATGTTTTTTGATTTACTCCCACTTGGGATATCTCCTACCACCTCCAGTGTTGCTGGGTATTGGTTTACAGAATGCAGCATTTTCTCATTCTGCATGAGATGCAGAATTCCAACTTCAAGCTGAAATTTCTTCTAGTCTTACCCTCTATCTCTTAAATCTTTTCACCTTGAGCAAGCTCAGTAGCTCCCAAGAAGAAAGAGCAACTTATCATCTGTTTTGAGAGGGTTTTACCAGACTCTTCTAAAGGAACAGGAGAAACAAAAATCAAAGGTATAATGGGACAGTAACTCAGTTTTAGCGTGAGCCCTTGTGCTGTATGCCACAGCATAACATCTATTTTGAATTAAACTGCTCAGTTAGAACAGTATCTACTCTTGGGATATCCACACAATTCCTTAGTACTGCATTTCCTTGTTATCACTGCCAGCACTAGTCCCAAGTGGAAAGAGTGTGTCTCAGCACAAAGGTCCATCTTCCCCTGGATCTTACAGGGAGACAGTCTCAAGTGGTGGAGAAGAGCACGGAGAGGCTAATATCTCCTAGCAGTGGAACAGAAGAGGAGTATTGCCAGTCAAGCCCCAGCCTCAGATGGCAATGTTGCTAGCATTCGTGGGTGGCAGTCCAATTGCCCCTGTGTGGCTCTTGTTTGTTCCAGGGAAGTTTACAAATGAGCTGCTGTCTCAGCTAGAGTTGTGCCACTAGCAATCCCCTCCTAGGACATCAGTGTAGCAGTAATACACTTCAACTAGAACTTGCTTGCCAGCTGAGAGAATTCTGGCAATATCTTCTAGTCTACCTTTGGCACTATTTTGCCCTCACTGCTAATTGGAACAGGTGAGAGCATTGCTGTAGGCAAGCTCAGACTAAAGCAAGTGGCTCTGCAGAGCCTGAATACCCTCCAGCTCCAGAAAGGTCTACTCAGAAGGGTGTTTACCCAGAAGGGTAAAGGAAAAATTCAGTCACCAAGCACTGTAACAGATTTAACCAGGTCATATTTCAGCTTTTCTCCCTAAAACTGTGGTGTCTGTCTCATTGTATCCACAAGACATAGTCAGATAACATGCATTTGTAATGGTGGTTAAAGCTTTTTATAAGGCACAAACATGACACATACTTATGAATCCCAATATCCTTTTAGTAAGAGATAAACATCTGGGCACCCATAACCTGTTTTGAAAGCACGTAGTTATAAACTTTTCAAAAAGTAGCCAAAAATACAAGCTTAAATTGCATTACTGGTTTTGAGTTTAACAGAAGAACCTGTTTTTTTGAAAAACATGACTATTTTTACTCTCAAGAAGAACTGGCCAAAAATTTATAATCTGTTTATTGCTACAAATGCCATTATGACAAAATACTTACACAGTGCAGAAACATGAAATTCAATAATCAAATTGTTATAAAGGTTTCTTGATTCTTCTGTGGCATTCTGCTCCAAAGGAAAAAAAGAAACTGCATGCCACACCACTGACCACTAGTTCTGAAAAATGAATGATGTCTTAAGTTAACATCATTTCTCTGAATCAATAGAATACCTCCTTTTACTTTCAAAGATTAGAGGATACCTTACCATAGCATTTATTCTTAATTTTAACGATAAACTTCTGAAGACTACAATTTTCAACAGGTCCTACTAAGAAATAAGAACCAAAATTAGTAAAAAGTGATTTACAGACATTTAGGAAATTGCTACTTGAAGAATAATGCATGGAATTCTTAGAGCAAATTCCAAATGTGTAGTAGACGATTTCACACATTTTCCCTCATAATTATTGAAATCTCCTTATCTTATAATCCCTGTTTATTTTATTGTGTAGGCAATCAGATGTTACAGAGATATACAGGGTAATTCCTTCTAGAAGAGGTGTACATGAGCAGCAAAAGTGAGTTTGCTGCTTTGATTGAAATAATGTTGTAGGTGCATAGCTATCGCGTCTGGCAAACAAACAATGCAAGTGAAGAAAAAGCATTACATGGTGCCAAAACATTAATCAGGATTTGTCCAAGTATAAAAACATTTTAGGTCTGCTCATGATCCAAGGAAATTCAATTTAAGCCTCCTATATTAATAGGATAAGAAACAACTCCTTAATTAGCAAAATTATACTCATGTCAAATATTTGACCTAAACACTTACACAATTACCTTCAGCTAAATTAACTACCAATACAATACTCCTAGTATTCCTCATGAATTGCATAATTGGAGAAGCCAAGTGTAGTTATGTACTAAATTTGAAACTTACATGATATTAAAAAAATACTTTCAGTAAATTATATTAATTTTAAAGTCACCTACGCAAAATGTTTACTTTACAAACACTTGCTCAGTTTATTATGACACCAGCTGACAGAACAATAGTAGAAATTGTAAAACTTAAGTAAAATTGCTGGAAATATTATGTTAGTGTTTTGTGAGTCAAGTGTACAAGGTAAAATTTACCTTATGAATTTCATGACAACATTTCATGACAAATCACACTGAGAAATAATTGTGACAGAATGGATGTATTGAAGGAGACTGTTCTACCCTGGGAGGCCAGTAAAAATGTAGAGGCTGTAAGTCAACATTATGTGTTAATGATGGATGAGACTACCAAGGAACTAGGCATAGAAGACATAACAGATAAGACTATTATTTTGGAAAAGAATAATCAAGAATAATGTGATAATACAATGGTGAAAATCTGCCAAAGCATCTTATGATAAGACTGAAATATGCCCTGAGAATGCTTGTTTATCAGAGAGGCTAACATTTGGATTGCCTCTTTATGAGGTTTCTTTCTGAAGGTACTAGTGGAATTTGCTCAGTTGGTTATCATAGAACTAAATTCCTGGAAGGATGCAATAACTGATAGTTCTGAAATTGTCAATGGTAATAATTTTAGCATGACTCTTAAAAATAATTAATACATTCTAGAAGAATAAGTCAAGGAGTTGAACCTATAGTTGTGACTTGAATCCATGAAAAAAACAAACAAATAAACAAATAGAATTATGCCTGCAGCCATGGCTCTCCATTTTGTACCACAAGGCAGAAAATGAGGAGACCAAGTCAGCAGAGCTGGACAGGGAATAGAAAGGACTTTAGTAGTCAGGCAAGTCAGAGCCAAGAGGTGTTTGCCCCTTTTCTTAGCTTTTTCATTAACAGATAGAAATAAAACTGTTTGGTTAATATGTCTGCTGATGGAGAAGGTGCAATCAAACTATGAAGTTCTAACAGCAAACACTCAAACTACTACAAGCAGAAGTGTCAACCTAAAAGGGATTCACAAAGAAAAGATGCTTTTGCTAAAGTCTGCACTAGCAAATAGAATCCCTTTCCAGTATCACCTCAGATAATAAAAAGCACGTAATTAAACCTGAACTGGGTTAAACAGAGGAAGAACTGTAGTGTGAACTTTTGGAGTCTTTTGTATAAATATAAGTGTGTCTGTTAAGCACACATTTGAGGAAGTTGAATGTATTTTGGATCATTCTCCATCTGCAGTCCTAGCTGCCCAGTGATACCTGACAGAAAATTTCACTGACTACTAGCTAAATCTATACATTAAACTTTCTACAGGTTACTAAGCACTACCCACATATTTTTGAGAATATGAGATATACTCTCCACTATCTCTGATGGTGAGCTTTCATATGTCCAGGAACTCTGAAAACATAATTTGGTCCAGTGTTTATCCCTAGCACAGCTGTTAGTAAGTGGTCAAAATAATTTTACAATATTCTAGAATGTCTAAAATCTCTCTTTGATGCAGTATGCAACATATTTAAGGTTCTCCCCCTTCTACTAGTGTTCACAAATAGCATATATATCTGAGAAAAATAGAAGAATATTTGAGTTTGACTTCTCCTTTTCCTCTTGTTATACCACTTCTATATTTTTTCCTCTTTCAAGTTCCAGGAGTTTCAAAATTTTCCAGTTATCTTTGACTAGTATGTAATTTTGAACACTGACAAGCTAATAGTGTGGATGGTTTTTGTCTTCACTTTAACCTATTTAAAACTTGAAAAAATATGGGCATATTATTTTCACTTTACCACCTTGCATCTTATAAAAAAGATGCAACAGACTGATAGATACAATGAGTATGTGGATACACGTGTATACACGTGCAGAGATAACAGGCAGAAAACATTACCTTAACAGAACCCAGAAGAAAAAAAAAATAAGTTAGCACTCCTACAAATGTGAACAGCACAGACGGGCCAGTTCTGTTCCTCCTCTCCTTCTGTTCACTACTGAAGTCAGGTAGTGAAACGAAAATGAACAGATAATATGATCATTCCAGTAGCTAGACATAGGTACTCAAGTCTATCCAGTAGCTTGCCCCGGATACCTCTAGTCTTCCTAGCCGCAAGCACCTGGATTTTGCAGCCCTACTGCAGTTGGTGGTAGGCAGATCTCTTCTCATGACACATAAATATGTGTCCATACACACACCCCTCCCATGACAATTATCTGCAGTAGGTTGTCCAGACCAAGAACTCACCTTCAGACACCCTGATCTTTCTGGGAGATGGCTTGGATTTATGGTTCCTTCAGCAGCTAACTCTCACATCTATGGTCTCTTCATTATCTCACAGCACTGCAGACACTCAGAGTACACCACTCAGAAGAAAAGAAGAGTTTAACAAGAAGACAAGACACACTGCAATCATTAATCACAGGTCATCTGTTTACAGTCAGCTGTCCCCAACATTTTCTTCTCCATATATTGTGCGTTTTTTCTCCTTGGTTCACCTTGAGCTACACCTTTCCCTGCCTTTATTCCTCTCCGTAAGAATCCCATAATCAGTTTCATGCATTCCCACCATCTCCTGAATATATCCCATAGTATGCTTTCCCCAAATCCCTTTATATCTCATGCTGACCCCTATGCCACTGTAGGCACTAACTACCTGCAGTCTGCAAGGCATTCTAGGAAAGGAATTCTTTGATGGAGCCCTCTCGTTGGGCTACATTGGGGACTGAGGCTTGATTGCTCTCCTGTGAGCACCCTAGGAAAAGGGTACAAACATTCCTCCTAATATTGTTGGTCACCAGACCCTCATCAGGCTTTTTTCTTTATGGTGACCAGATACTAAAGACATAACCTAATAAAATCTAAAAACTTTTAAAACTAATTATACAATTAGAAATATCAGTTACAGGATTACTGAGAGAAAGCCTTTGATTACACATTTAGCTGCAGCCTTCAGAGAAAAGTTGCATTCCCATTCCTTTCTTTCTTTAAACAGGAAGTTCAATATTCAAAAGTAAAATTACTGTAAAATGAACCCACTTGTCCCACAGTAAGAAAATTGCTGGAATAAACAATAAATAAGCATGCACTCACTGTCTTTCACATATATCTTGAAGCCATTGGCCAGTTAAAAAAGAAATTTGTAAAGAAGCTTAAATTCTCTATGACAATAAGTCATGTGGTACTCGTATATTAACTGAGTGCCATATCAGAGGAAATGGCAGAACCCCTCATTCATTTGTGTTTTGCCTCACATGTCTATGAATCACTTGATGGTGAATCAGCAATCAATTACAAATATATACAGTAAAGCCCATTGGTTATATACACACCACTTCTTATCTGGTTAAAAGAACACACCTCTGGATAGTACTGCTTAAGCAGCAGAAGGACTTAGGGGGGGGCTACTTTTTCCTCACCCATTTTTACCTTCCTGACAGCTTCCACACCATGATATTTTTGTCCTTTCAGATGCAGTACAGCAGCTCAAGAAAGACATGTAAACAATTCATAGAATCATAAAGGGTTTGTCTGAAAAGGATCTCTGGAGTTCGCCTAGTTTGATTTCTACTTGAAGAGAAACTATTCACAGTTAGGTCAGTTCAGCCATGTCTTTGCCTATTCAAGTGTCAAAAATCTCTGAGAAGGAGGTGCCGTGGCATCTCTAGGCAGACTGACTCAGTGCTACATATACATATATGTATGCCTAAACCCACCATCCTGGCTAGTAAATAGATTTTTCTAATATCTAATTCCAAGCTGTAACTCCTGGCCTTCATCCTGTCACATCTCCTGGCACTACTGAGAAAGATTTGTGTCTGTGACCTTTGTAATTAACTCCCCTTCAAGTAGCTGTCAGTCACCCTTAAATAAACCTTTATCAGCCTAACCAAACCTAGCCTTCTCAGCCTCTTCCTCTAGTTCATGTTTCCTTTGTTCAAATTATCTTGGTATCCCACCATTGGATCCCCTCTAGTTTCTCATCAGCTTTTTCAACTGAGGGATTAAAAGGAACAGGAAGCATTGCATACACAGCCTCAGTAAAAATGGACAAAAAAGACAATAATTTCTTTTCATCCATTAGCCACAGTAACAGCTTGGTATGCAGTCTGCTTTCTTCATGATGTAGGTCCATGGTTCACTTGTATTCAGTTCAACCTCAAGCACTTTTCAGCACAGCTGTTAACTCAACCTGTACAGATACATGAGGTTATTCTTACCAAGGTGTTGAATTTGGCATTTTGCCTTCTGGAGCTACATGAGGTTTCCAATGTCCTAGTCACTCTGTCGTTTTCCATATGTTAAGACAAAGGTACATATTTTTTTAAAAAAAAGAAAACAATGCACATAAACACACACAAAATCCCTCGTTTTTTAATTCCTCACATTTCAATACATCTGGCTAAATTTTTCTTGATGTCTATACAGAAGACCTGTCTATATGGTCAGTGTTGCTGTGTAATCAGCTTGCAGTCCCACATCCGTATGTTCAGTTTAATAAGTATTCTGCATTGATCTATCGGTGCATTTCAATTGCTATATATCTCTCTGACTTCACTGTCACTGTAGTGTCTTGCTAGTGCTAAAGTACTCTGTTAAGCATTATACTAGATCCTTTGGAGGAACTGTCTCCAATTTTGGTGTCCAAATCTTATTAAAAGTGAGATCAATGGTAACCAAACTTAAAACAGAAGTCATGTACCTAAATACTTCTGGCAACGTACTTCTTATTAAACAGCTTTGATTGGAAAATTTATATGATTTAATAGAAGCCAAACTGATTGGAAATGGACAACAGAAATAAAGCTTATTAAGCAACACTGAAACTTAATATGCCCTGTGTTTCAAAATTAAGGAATCTTGATAGATTCCTTCAGATTAAAGAATTTACCATACATACTAGTTTTGGGGTGTTTGCCAGGGGTCCAGCTGCAATGTCAGCTGAACTATTAAAAGCCCTGCTAAAAGGCAATAGAGGAGTTACTCATGGTAGGGAAATAGGTCACTATCTTTTTGCATCCAGCGCACCACATATTCCTTATTAGAAGCAGGGCTCCACTAACACAGATGAACTTAGTCCTGGTTTTATCCTTCTCTTGCTGTCCATGCCAAGCATTATTATTGGGTTCTGTTTCAGCTAAAGCATATACCTATATCTGTAGTTACAAATCTTTTTTGCCATAGCATTCTGTTATTTGTTAAAAGACCCCGAATAACGCAAATGAATTTGGATTGTAGAATGAAAAAAATCCAAATAATTTCCACCAATCACTGAACAGAAACTACTGGAGACTTCAATGCTAAATCACGTTCCTTTTCCTTCTTACAATGATAAACACTTCTAAAGCTGATCTTTTAGTCAGAAAACGGCAATAACCTGAAGCCAGACAATTCCACAGAGGCCAGAAATTACACTGGCCAAACTTTAAAGGTAGACTCCTGCAGTTTGTTCCTAGTGTTTGATTAGATCTGTTTTCAAATTGGGACAAGCGTAACTCAGAAAAATCAGAAAATTATTTGTAGACTTCTCAAGAGAAAAATATTCTCTGTATTCTTGCAGCATCCATCACAGCCAATGTGAAAGCAAAATACATTGTCATCGTTTTGTGAAGCTGTATGAAAACTGACTCACATTATTAAGGATGAGTTTTAAGAGTCTTCTATGAAGCTGAAAATCAGTATGCATCATTTCACCTTGTCATTGGCCTTATTAAAAGTCTCATATCTTCCTGTATTCATTTAAAAATCCATACCTAAAGTAAAAATAACTTTACAGAATGATAAAGGTTTGACCTAAAAATGCTATTTTTCCATTACATTTCTGTCAGCAGATGTACTTTTATTCCTTCAACTTCTTGTACCTTCTTTGTAGAATCCACACATACCCTTAATCTATGAAATAATACAGTAAGACACTGTGATTTTCCTCTCAGAAGACTTGTATATTTCTGGTTTTACAAGTTGCAGCATTGTGGTTCTTTTTTCAAGGTGGATGACTGAATTTTGAATGCAAAAAGAGGCTTAGAATGACAAAAATTGATGCTTCATACATCATGTTCTCCACAACTTTAACAGTATGTAATGCATCTCTGCTTCCTTCCAGATGTGATTTCGCATACCTCTTAGTTACATAGCTTGCAAAGATAGAAAAGCCCACTGCTCTGACTGAGCTCCTAAATGATCTGTATCGTACAGCCATGTGCTTTAACACATCACCAGAACCATAACATCACTTCTGAACTACAGTTAAATGAAACCAAATCTGCAATTTCTGTTTCAAAAATGGCTCAAGCAGCTGAAATATCAGTAAACGAGCTACACTTAATCTTCTGTTTATAGTATCCCCAAAGCCTGGATTACACATTGGAATACTTACAGTCATAACATTTTAGGAACATTTTGCCAAAATTTCAGCTGTTTATATTGTCTACCAAGTCAAACTTCTTTGCATTGTAAGATTTTTTTTTTCTTTTGTCATTTCTAAATAGTTTGCAGAAATGTTTAGATGTTTATAAGTAGCAAGTAAACTAAAGCCAGGCAGATTTCTTGAACCACATTGTTAACATTATTAATTCAATTCAATATGCAAATTTGAAGATATAACATGCAAAACTGAACATGAAACACAAAGAATTAAGTGTCACTGTCACCAGTACGTGTTAAAGATTATTACTACAGGGACACTGCAGACATAGTGCAGCATAAGAAACACAGTCCCTGTTCAAAAAGTATAAAGTTAAAAAAACATAGTTTTATTTCATATGGTTTTATATTATTCAGTACTGTTATATAGTAGAGAATATGGAGACAGACCAAGTAATGGTTTGCACTAGAAGGTTTTTAATATGAAAGAAATTTGCCTACATGCATAGATGACAATAATTCAGATGGGGAAAAATAGTTGACAGTGCAATTTATCATTATCTAACTAGTTAGTTTTGATATTGATGATAATAAAAAGTGCAACCCTTACAAGTCAAACCTGGAAAATATATACTTTTTCAGTTCAGCTCTACCCTAGATGAGGCACAACTCATGATCAAGACTTGCTTCTGGCACCAGATCCTGGCTAAATTCAAACTTTTTCTGATATCATTGTGTGCAATTTCATGATCTTGTGTCCAAGTGAATGACTACAAATGTCTGCATGAGAATGCAGTCCTTCGGAGTGGCAGCATTTCCAGAGAAAGCAGACTTCATTCTTAGGGAGTCAAAACACTCACAGCTTAAATATAAATTTGAAATTCTTTGTTAAAGTCAAAGAATATTTACTTTCCCTTTTACTTGAACAGCTAAAGGAAAAAAGATTGAACATGCTTTTATCTTGCATGTTTTGCTTAACTAGAACCTGAAAAAAACCCCAAACTACGAATTTTGCCACTTTTAACATCCCTTCTTAAACATACCTTAAATGATTTAGTAAAAGAATTTCCATATTCTCTTCCTTTGCATGCATTATCTTTCAACATAAACGAGACATTACCTATAAGATTCAATTATTGCACTGTGTTACTATAGCAACTCCCAGGGAAAGTCTGTTAAGGAACCTTCAACAAAAAACAAGTCTACTTAATTTATAAACACTCTTGAAATGAAATAGAAACCCCTTATCTTTTTAGTTGTTAAGTAACTGATTTTAACATCTATATAAAACAATAAAAGACAGCTGATTGTACTGAGAGATTGATGCTGCCTATAGAGCTCAGGGGAAGGACAGCCAAGGTTGGAGGTTGGACAACATTCAGATGTTCAGATTTTTTGTTAAACTTTGAGATTGAAGACTTCTTTGAACTTAACCTACTCTGTAAGTTAAAATGTCCACATTGCCAGTCATGGAAAACTGACACAATTTCACTGAATTCAATGCAGCAAAGCCAATTTACACTTGCTGAGTCCCTTATTGTATGAGAAGAATAGCACTTTCGTTCAGTAGGAGAAAACTTTTTGATCATACTCTCTGAAGTGAATGGACAACTCTAAAAGCAAGAAGATGGGATGTTTAAATCAATATTAACCCAAATAAAATTGTATTTAGTTCATACCTTTTTTTCATTGAATGTTCAAGGTGAAATCCCTTCCTGACATTATTAAATGTATGTTTACATACTCAGTTTGAGAGTGTGGTCTAAAATGGAAAAGCCTATAGCTGAGTAAACATTTTTTAAAGAATAAAGAATCCTACAGATTTGACATTTTATTTTAACTTGACTGTATTTAGCTTAGAATCGGCATTTTTTCTAACTGGTACTAGGAAATATTTTTATATTATGGTAATAAAATGTCTTTCTTCAGAATCAAAATCTATATAGGAAGTGAGCTTCATATCAGCTATGGATTTTAATTCCAAATAAACAGTATTCACTGTTCTTTCAATTTTTAGAATTTCCCCCTTTGAAATGGTGAATTGAAATACATAGTAATAGAAAAAGAGAGCTGGGACAGTACTCAGGAGTTCATCCAAATTTATTTTTCTGCCTGAAAAGGTTTGCAATTTCTATCTCCCTTTTTGTCATGTTCCTTCTGCATGTATTGGCTTGACTTAAAATCAACTTTAAAACTTCATTAGCAACATGTTTTCTCCTTTAGTGAAAAATCAGTGCCAAGATCTTGGCCACCAAAATAGAGAGCTGAAGATTACCAGAACAGCCATTTGGGAAGAAAGTTTTATATTCACAAATCTATATATATGAAGGAAGATGAATGCGGTCACATGAGACATTAATAAATCAAAACCCACATTACAGTGGGGTCAGGAAGAACAAAAGGAGAGAATGCTTTATGAAATCTAGACACATTTGGTATTATTCTTATTGTAATATGGATTTCATCTAGTAGTATTATGAATCTACAATTTTCTGCCTGCCATGAAATCTTTAAGTTAGACTACGCCAATATTTCACCTCTATAACCCTCTATAATAGGAGTTTTATTTAAAAAAAAAAAAAAAAATCCAGCATTAAACTACTGACACTTTGTTCTAGAAGTTCAGTTATACACAGGATGAAATTTAAGAAGTGAAAGACTCTAAACCATTAAACGGTCTCACAGGTGTTCCTGTTCCTAGTAGAACAGGTGTTCATAGTTCCTTCAAATTCCATCTGATTTCTGTGCTAAGACTTTCTGAAGATACTGCAACTGACAACAATGAAAAATTGAGCTGAATCAATCTAAAAATTCCATAAGCTGCAAACAAATGAAGATTGGCTTCCTCTGTGACATACAGCTAATTCAATTTTTAATGAGCACCAAGATCCTTTAGCAACTTCTTTGTCAAAACTTCTCTTCTCCGCCAACCCTTTATTTTATAAAATGTAGTGGAGCTTAGTCTTTAGGAATTGTATTCCTTCTTCAGTTTCAACCAGATTGGATACAGGAGTTCAGAAGTTACAGAGGGATAAGGTCTATGCCACCAAGAGAGTGGAATGAAATTTGTTTATTCAGAAAATTTTGCTGTAGGAACTACTTTTTCTAGATGTATCTAAATACCTAAAACCACAAAGTCACTATGCTTTCACTTTTAAACAAAGAAGCTTCTGAAATTTCATCCTGTTGAAAGTTTCCCTTTGTTTCAAGAGAAAGTTATAAAAATATAAGTATGTTCAGAATGTCCTAGGAAATATGAATGCCATGGTTTCCACAATCCTTTCCGCAAGATTTGATTCTTCTATGTTGCTATGGCAATCTTTTTAGACATTGTTTTACTTAAATGATTTTTTTTATCTTTAAAGACAGTTGGCCTAAATTTTAGTCAAAATTTTAATAATTAATTTAGAGCACAATAACAAGACAATTAGTCCAAGACCTTTAATATTTCCTGTAGAATTTAAAATAGAAAATCAAACATTTTCATGGAGTGAAGACATTATTTAGATTTATGCTAACCAAACCAACTGCAGTGGAACAAGAAACAAAGTGGGATGAAAAAGAAAGGAAACCAAGCCTCAGCAGAATAAAAGGAAAGGATTAAAACATTTTTCTAAGATGATTGGTAAGTAGGTGAAGTCTTCAGTATTAAAACAAACAAAACAATCAACCAACCAACCGACCAACCAAAAATAATCAAAAAAGAGATGAGGTCAAGTTCATCAAGAAATAAAACAGAACTCCTAGAAATCAACCAGAGTGAGTGAGCTTGTCACCTGAAATTCCAAATTAGACATGGGATCTTCAGTATCCATAGCTCAAGTGAATTCTACTATTATTTTATATAATTAAATTAAAAACAAAATAGTGTGCCACAAAAGAAAACTAGTAATTTTGTTGCTACAGAAATACTACAAGCCTTAGTGTCCCTCCATAGTCCTACAGACTGGCGTATATGTGAATTTCTGTCTCATTCAGAATTATGTCAGAAATAAATTATGATTAGGTAATTAAAGATTATCGTAATGTGTGTGCATTTTGGAACTGGAAGTCACTTTGGCAGTCCAAATTCTATTTTCTGCCTCTTGCATGTTATGCCTCTTAAACTTCATAGATGTAATTTCATGGATGTTGCTTGATATTTTTCATTATGTTGGCCAAATCATCTTAAACAAGAAAGGTAAGTGGATTTGTAAAAACCCACTAGACATTTATACTTCATGTTTGAAGTGTTTTATACATATTTCTGTTAGCAGATCTTACCTTTGCTGCTTGGTATAATCTATAAAACCAAAGATACTCTCCACAACTCATTTCCTATTCATACGTTGTTACACTGGACAAATATTTCAGCATATAAAATTTTTCAATCATATTACACTTTAAATAAACAGTACTTATTTACAATAATCTCTGTTTTAATGCTTTCAGACTATTCTAATACTGTCTTTCTCTTTTATATCCATAGAAGTCCATAAAAAAAGTCTTTACTTTTATATGGCCCAACAATCATGTTTGATATAGTTCCTTATTATGTGTAAGATAAATGCTTAATAGATAAAAATTATTAAAATTAAATACTTACATTATAAAAAGAAAGTTGCTTAATAGAGGAACAGATGGTTAATGGGCTGTGACTAGCCATAAATGGGTTGTGAATATTACAGCAAGAATTTATCAACAGATAGGAAAATGATTCTGGACAAGGAGCAATTGCCTGGAGTCAGTACACAATCTAATTTTAAACCCTTTCATTTTGATTTTTTTTTTTTTTGTTCTAACAACATGTGCAGTATGATGGAGTCACTTTGCTGGAAACAATTGAACAGAACTGACAAATTCATAATGCTTCAGACCATGAAATCCCAATTGGTCCAATCACAGATACATTTATCATGCCTGTAGAGATATTATTATAGTTACAACTTATAGCCTTTCCCACTGTGATAACTACTCCTTGAAAATTGGCCAGTTCTGCAAAATAATCCACACAAGTTTCTTCAGAAGGAACAGCACATTATTTTTTTAACGAAAGGCTCTTTTGTAATATATTTTTTTCTTCTTAAGAATGCAGTTTAGAAGCACTGTAATGAGTCTTCTAACATAGAAGAGTCCACCTAAAAGCTTTGTTCTATGTGCGTGTGTTTACAGCGGTTTTTTACACTCAAACATCAAGGCAGATGTAATGACTAAATCCACACTACCTCCACCTATGAGAAGAGCTTCCTTCTAGGTATCATATATCAGTATGCTTTGTCCCTATAAGATTTTGTAAGGGTTTAAAATGTTGGCAGAAGAAAGTTGGACTACTTTATTTTTTAATATCTTTCTCTCTATTCTTAGCATCAGTATAACACACAAATGCTGCCCAGGGCAATAAAGAAGCTCATGCAAAGTTAATCAGAAAGATTAATTATAAATATTTATATGGATTTATTTAAATTTAAATTAATGCTACAATCCCTGGTCCTGTTTCAGTACTTATCTTTCACTTTAGACAGTTGTAACAACCTATTAATATTGTTTTAGTGCACAGATAAGAGTAGCGTTTCTGTAACAGAAGTAAAACAAGTAATTACTCTTTGGACTAAATACTATATAGCAGAGAAATATACTGTGTTCACTTCAAGGATTCCAGTGATGAGGAATACACCAAAATGATACGTAATTCACGATTCATAGTTGTCCCTGTTTATCACCCTCTTGAATCACATCAGTAGATAATACTGGACAGCTTTTAGTCCCACCACTCACCTCACACACACACACATGGAAAGAGGAAAGGGAAATGAGAGAATGAGAGACTTGTGGGTCAGAAGTTAACATTAAAACAGATTTAATGAAACAATAACAATAGAAAGAAAACAATAATATTAATAAGAAACTAGTAAAATATATTTAAAACTTATTAAAACTCCCTGGATGTCAAAATTGCATGGGCAAGGTCCATACATAGATATGAGCAGTGGCCTGTCTGCACACCCATGGCCCATTACCTTAGTGGGAGCCATCAGTCTCAGCTGGAAAGTCAAAGACTATGTTCTGTATTTGCCCACATCAGAAAAATAATTAAAATCTGTTTCATTGTATTTATATTTTACTTTTGCTCTGTATTATTCTAAGGTTGACCTCCAGACATGGGATCTTACATTTTTTAGTTGGCTATCTGAAGAAATATTTCATCTGATCCCACTGAGCTACCTGTAGACTGATCACCCTGCAGTGCTTTTATGCTCTTTGAGCTCCCCGAGTCTTCAATTTTTTTTTTTATTTTTAACTCATGCCTCTTCTGTGTACCTTCTAAATTTTCAGCACATTTATTTGAGCACAGACACAAAAATTTAGAGAATTCCCAGAACAACAACAAGCAGGATACCCAAAAAACTTAGTTTTTTTACTCTAGCATTCCCTGGTACTGATTGATAGAGATTGCAGCAGATTTTTTAAGGAAGAGTTTCATAGCAAAAGCTGATGTTCTGCTAAATATCTGATTATCTTCAAACCACTCAGACTTGGTCTTTTTTAAGCAGTCACAGCTATATTTTTTAAATATGACCTGAAAAGTTTTCTATAATCCTGTATTAAATTAGCATGCTTGTGCATTTGAAATTTAAAGCCAGAAAATTATTTTGGATTAAGACTTTTCTTTTGTTTCTTTGCCCTCAAAATTCGGATCCATTTTGTGTGCAACAATACAAAAACCTGAAACATCAAAATGCTTGATTTCTCTTTCTTTAGATCAATACAAGATTACAATTTGCGTTAAATAATGCTAATATGCAAAATAAGTGAATAGCTGTAAAAATAAAGATGTAATAATGAGTCTTGAGACCTTGTAATTACAACAGCTGAAGCTTGCTTCTTTTAGTCTCTGAAGTCCAGCCTGGTAATCAGTGTCAAAGTTTTGAACACTTTCCTTTGATCACAGCACCAAATCATAGTCTGGTAATTTTCTTGTAAGAAGTTTTTTTTTTGTTTGTTTTGGTTTTGGTTTGGTTTGGTTTTTCTTGTTTAAAAAAGAAAGAAAACACCCAAATGCCACCTCTTTTGTAAATAACACAGATACCAGTAGAATGGGTTTTCATTCCCAAGGGAAATGGAAAAGCACTTTTCTATTTTAATCATATAATTAAGTAACTGATGAACCAGAGGTGTTATGGTTTCATTTTAATTGGTATCCATTAGCTAGGTTGTTTTTTTTTAAAAAAAAAAAAACAAAAGAACACCTCATTCTTAATGATTCATTATACTTATGTAAAATGTTAGATCATCTACCTTTCTTCCAGGTCTTTCAGCAACCAAACAATATGTTATGAACACAGTAAATATATAAATCAGCTCCAAAAAAAATCATAAATCATTCAATTCTGTTCAGATAAATGATGGATGAATCTGTAAGAAGACAGAACTGGTGCTGTTTCAAAAATCTAGATTATTCATGTCTTCTCATACATAAAGGTTACCTGCTCAGCTATTCACAGACAAAATAGTATTTCCTACCTACCAAAAAATATCATCTAGTTTGTATCATTTATTTGTTCTTTCCAATACTTCCACTACTCCAGGGATACTGCTAGTCTGTGTCCTCTGTCCTAGAATGCTTCTCATTTCAATGAGATTATCAATAACTCATTTTTCAAATACTTGTCAAATGTAGCTGTTAGATAGAACTGCCCTATACTTACAAACACCAAACAAGTTCTACCATATTTGCCTTACCCATGGTCAGTAAAACTGCAAACAAAACATTTGTGAGAAGGCCAGCTGACAAAGGACAAGCTGTTAAGCTTTACTATCCAGAATACAAAGCTGTCTATAAAAAAGGAAGATTAGACTAACTGAAGGTAACACTTAACTATTAAGTTACTTCTAATCTTCAAAAGTCACCTTCATTCCTTCATGCTTATATATGGGTTTGAGCCAGAAATTATTACATCCTTTGTGCAAATTATCTACTTCTTATAAAGAGTGAAAGTGTGTTCTCATGAGTATTGCAGAGCTGCTCTCAAAGCAGGAGTCTGAGTGAACTGTGGGATGGAGGAAAGAGCACTTATTTTTGAAGAGCTAAGGGTGAATCATGAGTCCTTTTCTCAGCTCACTTGTCTGAAGCAGCACAGTAGGAGAGGATTAACAAAACCTAGCTCCTCCAAACTTTCACTTTGAAATTCTAAGCTGCTTACTGTAAGAACCTTAGAAGTAGTCTTGCTCTCCTTCAGTTTCTGTACACTGCCCCCAAATGCACAAGCTCAACTAAGAGTTAAATGAAACTTCGGCTATAAAACTACTTCCAAGTTGCAACAAGCTCTTATCTTGTTCACTTAGAACTCTCTTAAACAGGATACAGAGCTCAGATTACTAGTTACTTGTAGTTTGCCCTCTTGTGTATCTGTAAGTGATCACTATTCTACACAGAAGTTGAAGGAGGTCTCTCAAAGTTATAAAATAGGACAATGTATAGATTGAGTCATATACTGGCATTGTCTGTGTCTTAAACGTTGTCTTGAGTGCAGGGCCATGTGTAAGGGAGCACAAGCACAGCAAGACAACCCCTCACATGCTAATGGAACACAGACTTGTCTTATGAAAGAAATTGCAAAGAGGCATGATGTGCTCATGATCATCACCCCAATCAGACTGGCCTGGAGGAGCAACACACGTGGCCTGGAAATTGGAGCTGCTGCCGGAGACACCGTGCATTCCCAAGAAACTGCTGTTGCCCATTGGAGTGATGACACCCCCTCCTTTATTTTGTTTCCCTTTCTCTCTCTTTTTCCCCTGCTCTCTAAATTATCTTACTGTGTTTCCTTTATTTTTCTTTAATTGGCATTATGGTGACTTTGTCTGTGTTGAAGGTATTGGGTAATCTGACCAGCTTGAAATCTGGTTTTGCAACTTAGGGAATCTGCCCCCCTCAGCAGTGCACTTGAGGTTTTTTTGGTCTGCTGATTTTGGATGTGTCCAAAATAAATCCTACTTTTTTATTTCACCCTGAGAGACTTTTCTGGCCTCTGGATTGCTGCACAGATATCAAACAAGCCTTCCTTCTTCAACTGTGCAGGTCGAAAGAAGGACTGAACACTAGTGGTGTCTCAGCAGTAAGATTTAACAGACAGCTCTGACTAAAATAGAAAAAGGAGACCAAGGGTTATAACTAGAGATGTTAGCTACCATTTATACACCTGACACTGTCCAGATATCAAGAGAGAGCAGATTTCTACAGTTGATGCTAGATGACATTCCCTGCTCAGAATAACCATACTGAAGCAATACTTTAGGCATACGGGGAAGCACAAAGGGCAGTAGTGATAATGCTATGAGGTTGGTTTGCTTTTTTTTTAAAAAAAAATGGTAAATCTCTTTTTCTGGACTTACTGGGTCTGGACTAATATCTGTCTTTTTCATAGAGTGTATATATGCATGAAGAAATTTGCCAAAAGGACTTTAACTCAAACTCTCTGATCCCTATAAATTTGATTCTGTCCCTACTTCATAACAAGAAGTATCGTATGTCTCAAAAGTTGCTCCAGTATTTGACTTCACAAATGAAGCAAATGCCCTCCTTTGCTTCATATCTAAAATATTCAACGAATAATATTGGTACCTCTGCACCATGGGCATGGTCTCAAAATAATAGCTTTAAGGTGCTCCATATCAATTCTGTATCCTTTTGTGACCCAAATGAATCTGTTAGCAGAATCCTGTAGCTGGTGCTAGAGGCTCCAGTCTCCTAGAAAAGATGGAGGACTTAAGCATTCTCATAATTGTGCACCTCAGGGCTCTCTGTGTTTTTCGCTTTGTACATCGTTTGAGTTTTATAGCACACTATGATTCATTTCTGAGGAGCTTCGTGTATTAATCACTGCAATCTAGTAGAAAAAATCAGGTCAACTTCTCTGTCTAGATTTATTGGATGCACCACTGATTTCTTTTCATTGTAGTTCTACAAGCTGCTTTTGTTGTGAAATCCTACAGAGCTGCCGTAATTTTTACTAAAGAATAATCAACAAAAGTTAGTTTGATAACTTTCTTTTCCTCCTCACTTTGAAAATTTGGCAAAGTTCTAATTCATTAAAAATTTAATGAAATGCTTCATTTTAATCATATCACAATGGGTTTCTCTCTGTGTGTCTCCACCCATAAGCTTTTGTTGTGCAGAACTCTTGCTCTGCTGTTATATAAACTTTAGTAGGCATATTTGTTCCAGTAACTTAATAAATGTGTCAGCAGATGCACATCAACACTTTAACATAAAGGTAGAAAAATTAACTGAAACATTCCAGGTGGTACAGTGTAGGTGACAGATGCACAACTGACATTGAGAAGGAAGGGGAAGAAGAAAACAAATATGGCATTTTACATCGCATTGCTTTGATTTTACGGTTTTGATTGCATGTTTCCTAGAAGTCCAATAAGCTGATTATATGTTCTTATAGTTCAGTATAGCCACTTTATTTAAGTCAGCAAAAAAATGAACTAGTAAGTGTAGCCAAAGAATATATTATACAAAAAGCTATGATCAGCTTAATTTTTCAGATTTAGAATTGATCTTAAACTAGTTTTCAGCCTGTATCACTTACAAGAATTTTGATGTCTGTAGTACAAAGTTCTATGAGTGCAATAACCACTGTTCTAAGCATTTGAATAGAACCTTGGCTGCATTTCCCATTAGTGAGTACACCACACATATCATATAAACATCAAATATCTCTTTGTTATTATATGAAACTATTTAATATATATATTTAATTCTGAAAAGTCTGTTTAACTTGGGAATGCTAGATAGCTCTCATGTTCTAGAGCATCTCTTAAACTAATAGATCACTTCCATGCATTTTACCTTCTCCAATTAATGTCAATTTCCATCTGGTAGAATTACAGAATATCAGTCTCCAAAGTGATTTATGTGCATACAACAGTGGAAAAAACAGAAAAAATGTGGGGTTTGGGATTTCTTTTTTTTCATCTAAATACTTCAAATAAAGAAAAAATATTTGCAAGTGATTTACATGTAATATACCATTCCAGATGCTCAGGAGAAGTACCCTCGCATCATCTCTAGAGTTGGCTTTGTGGTTACTGCCTATTATCTTCTGGCATTTTTAAGCTACCTTGTCCTACCATTTCTTCTTTCCTCAGAATGCCTTCTCAGATCTTTTCTCCTCTTTAAATTTGACATCTAGATAATGAAGCTTTTTTAGAACAGCTGTTCTGTCAACAGCTGTTACTGCTGTATGTGCTTTTTTTCAAACTCCACTAAGTAATAACTTCTATTAAAACGATTCTTATGCGTAGGAAAACACATTCCAGTGCTCTGTAAAAAAAAACAAACTTTGAGGTGTAAATATTGGAATCCTTTACTGGTACCCATTTCCATTTTGACTTAGGTGTGGCTGAATGCTAGGTGCCCATCATATTGTTTTACCACTCTGCTTCCTCAGCTGGACAGGGGAGATATAAAAAATAATGAAAGGTTTGTGGGTCAAGATAAAGACAGGGAGAGATCATTCAGTGACTACTGACACAGGCAAAACAGACTTGACTTGGGGAAATTAATTTAATTTATTAACAATCACATCAGAATAAATTAATTACACAATCTTCTTCACCGTGGTCTTCACCACAGGCCACAGGGACAATCTCTTCTCCAGCACCTGAGGCACCTCCTACCCCTTCTCCTTCACTGATCTTGGTGTCTGAAGAGTTCTCTCACTGTTCTTACTCCTCCCTCTAGCTGTTGCTGGGCTCCGCCTTGGCCAGGGGCAGGTCCACGACACTGGCTCTCTTGGGCACAGAAGAACTTCTTGCAGCCTCTGACAGAAGTCAACATTCTAGCCCTCATGCTACCAAAATCCAGCCACGTAAACCCAGTAAATTCCCCCTTTTACCTCTGTGAATCATATATTTAAGAGTTATCGATAAGAGGTGCATTCATTATACAAACTTCACAAACTTAACACACATCAACCAAAAAAAATAATTCTGCACACCAAAAGCAAAATTGCAGCATTACAACACTGATAAAAGTGGACAGTTTATACACAATCCAGCACTTGTCCCTTCACTGCAATTGAAACAATCAAAATTCCCCATAATCATTGCACTAACATTGTTCAGTCCATATTTTGCCTGTTATCTCTCCCAATTACTAGCCTATCTCAATTCCTCATACTCTACATTGTGTGACATAAAAAAAAAAATCCCAAAAAAACAAGTGTCCATCAAGGTGCTCTATCACTCCCCTCCTCAGGAGCATAGGGGTTTAGAAAATATGATGGAAAAACCTTATAGGTCAAGATAAAGGTAGTTTAATAAAACAAGAAAAAAGGCCATGTCTAGAAGGAAGGGAAAACAAAAGGTTTATTCTCTGCTTCCCATCAGCAGGTGATGTCCAGCCAATTCCCAGGAAGTAGGACTTCAGCATGCATAGCAGTCACACTGGAAGAGAAATGTTATAATAACAATTGCCCCCACTCATCGTCCTTTCTCTTAGCTCTTATTGCCAAGCAGACTCCTTCATTCAGTTTGGGTCAGCTCTCCTGGCTATGTACCCTCCCAAGATCTTGCCCACCCAAAGCCTACTGGTGAGACAGGGGAATTTTGGAGAGACAGCCTTGAAGCTATGTGAACACTACTCAACAGTAGCTAAAACACCGATGTGTTATCAACATGTTTCTAGCTGCTAATACAAAGCACAGCACTATGAGGGCTGCTATGGGAAAAATCAGCTCCCAGCCAGGCTCAGTTCATTATAATACATTGCATTATATTGCAGGTCAGAAGAATTCGTTAATAAACTACATCACTTTAGGATGGTATGACCTTATTATCATCATTGTTGTGGGGTGATTATTTTGGCATATATTTAACAGTTACACAAAAAAAGAGAGAAAATATGAAAAATAGCCTTAGGATTTTGAAGAATATGGAACATGCTATATGGTATCAAGTATGCTGCAGTTCATGAAAAAGAAGGGAGCTTTAAAATTAAGAGAATGTAGGAAAAATAATATGGCCATGACCACTTTTCCCATTGACACCTAGAACAGAAAGAGCAGCAGAGCCACTGAGTTTCATCTTTAACCTCCAGCAATAATCTGCGGTTACCTAGATCCCATTCCTCTCTCCACAAATCCACACAACAATGTACAATGTGCAAGTAATTTATTTATTTTCAATATGGAAGGCAGATAAGTAGTTAATTTCTTTTCCCTACCTAAAACTTTGTAAAACAATTTAAGTAAGAGAGGAGGAACAAACATATACGCTAAATATTTACATCCTCACTTCAGTTGTGTTTTCCTCCTGCTGCCTTTGCTAAAAGCTGAATACTTGAAAAATATAAGCCTGTCACAATAGAGCTGCAGGGTATCATGCATAGACGTCGCCCTGCAGAGAGGCCTTCAGACTCTACAGTCAGTCCTATAAAAAGATATTTCATGTGTATTTCAACTTGATATTTTCCATAAGTGTTTAAAATTTCCAGTATCACTGAAGATGAAAAAATACAGCTATATGAGTACAGCCTCTAATCTCTACCTCTGATGAATATTTTGTTTGATTATATTCTTTGCCAAAATTCAGCTCTGGGTATAGTACAACTGCTACAAAATTTATTTTGGAGCGATAACATTTCAGGCTACAGTCTTGTCAGAGGATTATCTGTGAATTCCCACTAATGTCCACTCCATACTGCATCTGAGTCTGTTACAGGCCTCAGCTATGGCAGCTTGACTCCAGTCTCCATTTGTGGTGGCTCATGGACCTTTTTATTTATTTTTCTTCCCCTCACAAATTCTGTATCTTTGTTCTATATCCTTTGTGTCAATCAAAACAATTATCCTCCAACTAAACTTAATATTAGGTAAATTTTAGTTTCTTCATTATACTTTTTTTATTCCAAAAATTACTTCTATTTTCATTATTTATTCACTAATAACTGTATTTAATGTAAGAAAATAATGGAGATTGAGGAGGCTGTTGAGTTGCAGCTTTAAAATCCATCCATATTGGAGATAAACATTACAACACTGGCTTACATTTTCTTTCCATATTATTCCAGTCTATATGAGTAAAAGAAATCTGATTAACTCTGCTTTCAATAATAACTATATCTCAAAAGGCTAAGACAATCTCAGATAGGATATTAAAATATAGTGTTTGTAACAAAAGGATTAAAATAGGCCGTAACAATCTCACCTGAAATATTGTGTTCCACGAACATTTTCTTCAGCTTTATTCTCTGAAAGGAAGATGTGCCTTTTACATTATGAAATCATTCATACTTCCAGCACAAGGTGCAAACACTTCATGTTCAGAGTTAAGACCAGATACAAATCTGTTAATATCAGTGTATTTAAAACACTAAGGAGGGGATATCATTATCAGTTTTTTTTCTGACTGTGACAGGAAGCGTACACTTTTCATCCTAACAAGATTGTTGGAAACAAACACTGCTTGACTGACCTACCATTTCTATATCAAAACTACTTCTAAATGAAATCATGAGAAGGCTTCAGGCAAGTATTATGGTACATCAAACAGATGTTAGAGTTTTTAAAATCCTCAAAAATTTAACTCCTGTTTAACACCAGTTGCAAATCTTCTGTCAAGTGTAAGCAAAACCAGGATGGAATCCGCACAGATAACTTTTTTTTTTCCATATAATGTTTTGAAAACATCTTTACAGCATGAAAAAGCTTTTTACTAAACTTAAGACTTTTAAATCTGGAGGCAACAAAACCAGCCCTTGTTTGATTGTGCTAAATTGCTCAACTTAGATTTTTAGCAACACATCTGGTCAGAAGTGCATGCCACAGCCTAGTAAAAATGTCCACCAATAAAGGGCAATCACAGGCATTCCTATACTCATCTAACTAATCTGCTTTGTATTCTGCTATACATTTCCTCCTTCCATTGAAATTATGTTTAAGATTTTCCTAACAATTTCCTAAACCAAAACTCAGACCTTTTTTTTTTTCTTTTTAATATTTATCGTGCTAAAATGGCAGTAGCTTGGATTTACGGCATTCCTAAATATGGCAAAAGGTACCTGTTACGGCCAGATGTTTTGATGTATCTGGGCTGCTGCCCAATTGGTTTGGCTTACCTGGAATTACTGCTGATATTTTTTTTTTCTTAATTAGGCTATTTACTTTCCCAACATGTTCTGCTATTGTTCCAGGCAATATAAACAAATGTCTCTACCTTGCAACACAGACTTTATATGTCTTACTTCTGCATGAAGTTCCCCTAAAGACTGTATACAAAGTTGTTTCCTGGGGCCAAATATTGCAAACTTTAAATGTTACATTTTCTTCTTACAAAGTTCCAACTCTTCCATTCTCTGGCAATCCTGCTGGGCATAGGATCTTGCCTATTGTCTGTACTTTGTGCTTAGTTTTCATTCTAAATTCAGTGTTTTTACATTTCTGTACATAAATTACTCTAACTAAAATTGAAATCAGAGGGACTTTATAGTTGAATGCAATGATATCCTTTGATAATTCTTGGAACTGGCAGGTACCATCAGTGGAAGAGACCCTTTACTGTCAAATACTCAAGTAGAGGTACTTCAGGAGGAGGCAGACACTCTCTGGGTAGCATTAATTGCCTACTGTACAGAGTCTAGCCTTCTCTCAAGACAACAGATCCTGTTTCCTGTGAAATCAGTAACCTAGAGTCTTTCAGGTTAGTGTAGATCCTAATGTTCCCTCACTGCTCAGTTTTTCCACATGCTGTCTTTGGCAGTTCCACTATAGTATCCTTTTAAAAGTTAAGACGTAATACAAACAATTATGGCACTTGAAAGTGCACTATACAGAATAGTTTTAGCAAAGAAGCAGGAAGAACAGGAAATCTTAGTCTTCATAGTGCTGAAATCAAGTGCATCTTAAACACAATTGGCTTTCCAAGCCCTAATCTGCAGGGATGTAGTATAATTGCAACCTCTTAACACCAAAACCTGGGCAGAGACAGTTTCTAAAAGGGGCAAAATAAACAAATAGATGGTAACAAGAGCAGTAAGAGAATAAAAATTCATTCTGTGCTACTTTTCAAAACAGAACCACAGGAAAAGTGTCCAAGTGTTGTTTAATTAGTTTCTGAACAAAGCCCTTAGTCAAATCACAGTTGAGCATGAAGCTACCCCCGACACCAGCCATTCCTAGTCTAACTAATCTTGCTGTGCCCAGAGGTTAATTTAGTGGTGTGCAATAAATAGCTGGAGGCATTGAACACCACTACAAAAAGAAAGTATCTCAGTAGGATACAACCCAGAATCATACTTGCTCTCATCTTAAAATAGCATGTAGCTCATAGAATAGAATTTTCTAAGATGGAAAATCCAAATTCTTCTATATTCTATGAAAACTTAAATACTACTTTAAATCCTGTATATAGCTCACAGCTTGCTTTCTTTTCCAAAACGGTTTGATTTTAGAAGCTATTAAATGACATTTTTCTTTTACCAGACACCTCTGGAAAGTTTTCCTGTTTCCTTTCTTTTAGTTATGGAGTATCCATTAGAACAAAACACAGAACTTCTGATACTCTATTCTCACCAATTATTATCAAAGCTTTAATCATATTTGTCTAATATTTTTAGTTATAAATCATAACATTTCTGAAAGGTAAGTGTAGTAATGCATCCCATGATATAGATTAAGAAACAGAATCGAAGGAAACTGAGATTGAGTTAGAAATAAGAGGTGTGACACAAAATTCTAAGACTAGCCCTGTACTTCGGGAACTGAGAGTGGGAGGGGAGAAACAAAGAGATGATTATAGAAAATGTTCTAACCTGTCACAGTGAGACAAAGCCCACCATTGAAGCCTTGATGAAATGTGCAAATGCATGTGAAGGAAATGACCAGAATTGTGGACAAAGAGGTAGATTTTGCACCAAGACAATGTGCCAACCCACAACACTTTGTGAAGTAGTTTTTGGCTAATAACAACACCAGTGTCCTTGATCACCCATCCTGTTGCTAAGACCTGGCTCCCTGTCTTCTCTGCTTCTTCCTAAAGATCAAGTCCATGTTCAAAAGAACCCATTTTTTGTTGGTGGAAGATGTAAAAGCAAAAATTATGGAGATCTTCAACAGACTTCCAGAAAATGATCTATGAAACTGAACGTTGGCAGCATCATTTGCAACTATTTGTCAAGTCAGAAGGGAACAATTTTGGGAATGATTCTAGTTGATTTTCTTAATTCATTTAATAAATAGGTTTACAGGCACAGTCTTGGGGTTTTTTTGTTTTTTTGGTTTTTTGGGTTTTTTTTGTGTTGGACCCAAACTCATTTTTAAAAAATAATTAAATACCACAACAGATTTCTTTACAGATAAAAATATTTACTCCTTGAATTCTGGAGAACTACACAAAGTCATCCTTCTTAGAGGTGAATATTGCTGAAATCTGCTCTTAATTTAATTTTTATTCCAACATATTGAGCCACAAACTGATTTGGTCAGTGTTGGGTTATATTCAGATTTACTTCTAAATCCAAATGAGTGTACACCCGTTATCACAAAATGAAGCTAGAGAAAAGTAGGAATGGGACTATGAGGGTTAAACATAGGCAGTTTTTAGTCATTTACATTTATATCGTGTATAGGCAAGGACAGGCCAGATTTATACTGCAAGTACTATATGAATCAACAAGAAAATCTCCACAGGATTTAAGAAGTCATTTTTGCAACAACAATGAGGGGAAAATAAAAAAAAGTTTCATTTAGGTCACTGTCCAGTTCATATTTTTAATGCATTCTTTACTAAGATACTAGGCTTTGTTTGAACAGAAGTTAGTAAACTCAAATATGCAACATTCAAAATCAGTCTAAGAAATAAATGCATTAGTAGCATCAGGCCACATACTAGCATTTATAAAGTTTGTCGTGTAGTGTATTGTTTGCATACTTAACAATTAACTTTCTAATACCTCATATCAAAGGCACTGTCACAATTTCCTATAGGTATTTTACCTTATCTCAGTATTTACATGATTATACACTTACAAAAATATTCCATCCTGTCCACCTCTCAGAGTTAAATTTATTTCCACATATTTCTATCTTACTATTCACATAAAAATTTTGACTTTATAGAATTAGCCTGAAGAACCCTAAACTACCTTAATCAATAGTTGCTTTATATTTAGGTTAAATATATTATGATGCTTCCTTACAGAACTCTTCAATACTTACTGACAATATTGGCTAAAAATGTTGACTTCATGCTCATCATTCAGATTAGCACACATCAAAGAAAAATTAATGTGGCTTGTCTATTAAAAATAGTAAAGCTAGATGAAATGATTCCATTACCGAGTCATTTGTTATATTTATAAAGGCCTTCTTCTGAGGATCCATTTCCAGAAATCACAGTTCCAGTGCACACATGGTTTCAATGACTCAGACCAAATATGATTATTACTTCTTTCTTACAGTATATGCAAAAGATCAGTTTTCCAATGAAAATTTTGTGCCTTTTTATCTTCTTTTTTAACAGCCATAATTCATACATCTGCCAAACCCCACACATCTTCATGACCACAAGACATCCCCATGTGCATTTGTTTTACAAAATGACCTTGTATCCAACATTACAAGACACTGAAAATCCAGGTCAGATAATTTTTAAATTTATTTTTCTCATTTCTGCAGTTTTCATCAATTTAGAAAGTCAGGTCACAAAGAGGAAAAATCTGTATTTTGTTTACGCTATTTGTGTCATTTCTATATGTTATGTCCTGAGAACTTCCTGACAACATGCTAAGTATCCTCCTACATGACAACTGGAAGAAGACATCAGTAGATCTGCAAGTACAATAAGATAATACAGAAAAAGGTATGAGATGTGTTTAAAAATGATAACACGATGCAGCTTAGATTTAAATACCCTAGTGGACAATTAAATGAGAAAAATCCTCATATGCAAGAAGTTGCCAGCTCATTCCAAGAGTAAACATTTGAAAAAAGTGTAATTGCAAATTAGCCCACATGTATTTATTTAACATATACTGGCAGGATAACATTACTAGATGTTTTTTTAATACCCTAATGTATTTAAAACCAGTAATAGTAAAGGACAGATTTTGTCCTAGATATTGTTATTCTGGTACAGAACCTGAACATTTGAAGCTGGTAATCCTACTTATTTACTCAGAGTACTGTATTCTTAAGATCTTGATTTTCAAAAATCTTTGTTTGTGATAGCCTAGGATCTTTGGAATAGGCTCACATTTTCCATTGATCTCCCACCTCTTACCTGGCTATAAATGTATTGGCAAGCAACATTTTAAGATTTTGGATTCTTACCTGGAGTAAAGATCAATCTTTCCTATTTAAACTTAGACATTCAAGTTTAGACAGAATTATTTTCTGATTTTTAGGGAACAGAAAAGTGTAGCAGAGCATCACCTCCAACCATAATGTCTTCAATTTAACTACAATAATGTTCTACAAATGGAAAAAAATATTTCAGGTGAATAACACATGAACTATAATTCATGTCCTAATGAAGTTTCAGGGATATAACTTAGACAAAAGGAAATCAAAGGCACAGATACATAAATTCCATCTACTAAACATAATGTCTACTTCAGTCATGAGTAATTCCACTGAAGTCACTGAAGAGTTGTTTCTCAAACAACTATCGTTATCTGTCACATGCTTCAAAGATTAATTTCAGAAAAGACCAATAACCCTAACAGTCCAATTTGCTGTCCAGCAAGCTGCAATATTTCCACAAAGTGTCTCAGCATTAGCATTTTTTTCCTAGCTGAGGATCCAATATTGATTTAATTCAGTGTTTAGTTCACATAGATACACCAACTATACGAGTTACTGTTAGAGTTCTGCAGTTTGTCTGCTTGAAAACTTTTTTCAAATTTCTAGCATTTATCTCATTCAAACTCTCAGCATTCTGTCATCAATGAATTTTTTAGATAAAAGTCATATTTGAATAAAAGTACGACTTCATAAAGTTCGATAATAAGGTCACAGTGTTATTTACTCCATGTAAAAAATACATGAGGGAAAATCAGGTTATACATGTTTATAGCTATAAAATTGTGTCCTTATATCCAAAGGATTATGTGTGTACACTTGATTATCTATGTCACTTAGCTAAGATTTCAAAGTTTCATAGTGTTTATCCCCAGTGACTTACATTCCTATCTGGGCTTCCGATGTTAGTTCTTTCCAGAGTTCAGATCTGGAATTTCACTAAACAAACTCTCAGGCATCAGATCTTTCCAGCTGGATGTCTGGTGTTAGTTCTTTTCAAAGTTAGAGTCTGAGGTTTTACTAAGCAGACTCTCAGGCACCACGTTTTATAAAATAAATAATTTAATAGACGGATATAGCAACAAGGTCAACTCTGTGGAGACAGGTCAACATGAACCAAGTAATCCATGGGCAACTATGCCCTTATAAACTATTTACCCACCCATTACATGATGATTAAGTCCAGTAGTAATATTTTGGTGTGGGATCTCCTCATTTCTCAATGGATTCCTTCACTCTCTTTCAGAGAGGTCATTTCTTGTCTTAGTGCAACTTGTGTTTATAGTGTGTTTCCTCAAAGCCTCTGTATTTCCATGTTTTTCTTGATTTTGGAAGTTTTGTTTTGACTGAATGGGTTGTACATGCTGGGAAAGCTTTTAACTAGATGTTCCCAGCTTGTGGCCTAAAGCTTCAGAGCAAGTCTTGCTACACAAGTTAAAAAAATTTAAGCGAACAGCTGATCAATCACTAATACTTATAACAGAGCTTATAAATGCTTTATAAATCATTAATACTAAATCCCAGAATATTTTAATTCTAAATGATTTATTCTTTTTAAAATGTTACTTATGTAGGCTAAGCAACTAATCTCTGCTAGAGAGGAGAGTTACCTGGCATGCAGTACAGGTGCCATCCAGGGAGGACTCAAATGGGGCTGGCTAGTGATCTGTCTATGGTAAGAGATCTGATTGTTTCATGAAGCAATCTTGAGAGGTATCCCACCATGAAGGAAGATCATTGTCATGCAGTCATATTTCTCAGCAGAGAGAGCTCAAAAAGGGCTCAGATAACCTGTCATACTTATGGGATTAAGTGTTTGTCTCTCAAACAAATTGCATACAATAGGGAAGTTGTGTATGAGACTCCTTGTTTGTATTCACTGTGTTGCTTTGCTCCTTGTGGGTTTCCCAGAAGAGTTCTTGGCCTATCTGTGGGTTGGTCTTTATCTCCTCTGGAGTCTGAACCAAATGGTTGCTGGTTTGGTTAAAGGAGGGTGGAATGCATCAATCACATGGTCCCATCCAACAGCAAAACACAGAAATATCACATGGCCTAAGCATACTTTCACCCTAGTAGCTTCAGCTTTGAGCCCCAAAGTTGGGTTTAGACTAGAAATTATGGTCCAGATTCAGCTGGGGCTAATTAAGTGTAAGAATTTTGTCTTTTCCACTACTGGCTCCTTAACCCCAGGTGCAATCAACCCCAGGTGCAAACAACCTTTAGCTGTTTTACTAGGTTACATTTTGTCATTCCATCCATAGCTGCACTCTGAGGAAGTCACGCTGGAGAAAGGTATTGGAAACCAGGAACACAACACAGCACCTGGGACCATAAGGTGAGTAAAAGCAAGGTCAAGAAAATGAGAAGGATCTTACCACTGCAGTATGTAAAGCAAGTCACTTACCAGGAGTCAGAGCAACATCAGGAAGCAAAATTACAAATCGTAGGATGGGATTCAGGACCACAATTAAACAAGACAGTTACAAGGTCAGAGTCAAGGCTTTGGGAACACAGCCTAGAGACATGATAAAAAGCAAGAGATAATAAAATGCCCTTACATGAAGCCTCAGTAAAGCAACCTACCTACCAGTCAACTAACCTAGCCTCCAGCTGACTGGCTTGTGGACACCACTCAGGGGAAGCTACAGGCTTGCCATGACTCAAGGTAATTTTGGAATCAGTTCAGTTTAACATGGACATATTAACACTGATTTTGTTCCTTCTTTTACTGTCTTTTTCCTATTAGCCAGCCATGACTACTGCAGTTGTAATGTAATCTCACAGCCTCAGGCAGAGTCGCATCTGGAAACAAGAGCTGTTATTTTCCTGTTTGTTCTCTCCACACCTACTGTGTCAGTGGTGTGTATGAAAAACAGCTTTAGTGTGAGCATGCATTTTGTTTCTGCCCATGATCTGAACTCCTATAGAAAGTTTGATCCTTGCTATGTGATTCTTTCCTGCACCCTATGATTTCAGAATACTTTGCTTGGCAGAGTAACCAGATGCTTCAGGAAGAATTGTCACGTGAAAACAGATGTTCAGGCAAAAGAAAGGAAACAGCTCAAACTTCCTAATAATTTTGATTGAATGACTTGAATTTGCCATCTGCCTAAATGTTGCTGTTTGTCATACTATGAGATGATACACTCTGTGGTTATATTTGGCATTATAAGTCTTAAAATAATACATGTCTCAGTGTGAGGTGGGGTGGGTCTTGTTTATTCTTCTTTTACAAGAATAAAGTACTTACTATTTACTAACCCCCCAGTTATGAACATGGTCTGGGTGCAGGTGACCAGGTGTTTGCAGTGCGGGACTGCAGGTGTGACCTCTGTAAGGAGAGGCTGGGGCTGCTCTGAGCCAGACACAGTCAGTTCCAGCCACCTCTATGATAGACCCACTGCTGGACACAGCTGAGCCCATCAGCACTGAGTGGGGCTTCTTGGGGAAAACATGTAAGAAAGTGCAGGAGGAGACAACAAGAAAAGCAAGAAACAGCCTTTTGAACTCCAAGGTCAGAGAAGAAAGAGGGGCTCCAGACACCAGAGCAGATTTTCCCCTCCAGCATGTGGAAAAGACCCCACATGAGAGCAGGTGGATGTTTACTGAAGGAACTGTGGCCTCCGGAAGGACTGATGCTGAAGCAGGGTAACAGTGTGAGGAGAGAGGAGGGACAGAGAATAGTCTTTACGGAATGACCACAACCCCGACTTCCCTGTGCTGCTCCAGGGACAGGACAGGAAGCAGAGGCTGGAAGAGAGTTTGAGAATGGGTCATGAAGATGAGCCTGGAAAGGGGGAGAAAGGAGAATATTTTAATGTTTATCATGGTTTCTCACCACCCAAGCTTATTTTAATTGCCCATTAATCAAATAAATTTTCCCCAAGTCAAGTCTACTTGCCTTTGACAGTAACTGGTAAACGGTCTTCCTGTCATTGCCTTAACCTAAAAGTTTTCTCATCGTATTTTCTCCCTGTCCTGTTGAGGAGGGGGAAAGAGTAGCTGCATGGGAGTTTGGCCTTTAGCCAAAGTTAACTAGCCAAGTACATGTAACAATTTCCTCTTTACGAACTAGGAAAATAAATAACTTATTGTCAATACTAAATGAAGGTTTCAACCTCACCTGTGTTCTAGACTCATCTTGCTAGAAAACTATGCTTAACTAAATGTTTTTATGCCTTTTATCAAGAAATAAATGAAAGAGGAATTTTATCGGTTCTCTTCTATAAGAAATCTGATGACATTTTTGTTTTTATCTGTTGTTGAGTCTAAGATCAATGGATTATTTCAGTTTCACTCAGTCTAAAATATATAAGCAAAGTTCCTTTGAACCCTATGGGAGTACTTCTCTCAATATTGTCTAAAGAAGAACTTTAGAAAAACAAGTATTTAAAGCTTCTTGGGATTTGATCCCTAGGATGCTCTATTTTTAATGAAGGTATATTCTTCAGCAGCATACATTACATTACTAAATGCTTATTTCTAACATTTTGCATGAGTTATGATTATGTTTTCAGACAATTAAAAAAACAGTGTCTTTCCCTAGATTTACATAGTTTAAAACATATATTGTTAAAGAAAACAGACCTGCAAGTATACTACAATGATTTATGTTATGAATCATCTGTAATATATTTGGATGATTTCTGTTATCAAGACAAGAGACTTGCTGTGTTTGTTCTCGATGTGTGCTAATTTGACGAAGTATGTCCCTGACTAGCAGCTAAATCAGCTTTAAGGGTTTCAAGTTTCCTTTAATCATTCAGTTTTTGCTTCCTTAGAGAAACTCAAAATAAAAGTATCTACATTATTTAATGCTTAAGGTCACTGAATAGTACCAGTGTGTTGCATTATGACATTTTTTCAGTGTAATTCAGCAATAAAAACTATAAATAAAGAGAATTAAACTTTTATAGATTTTATTCCTCCTATTTTATTCCTTTTTACCTCATATTTTCTTCTTTCAGGTAGAGAGTTTCCATTGTGAAGCAACATGAAGCTTTTCTGACAATTGAGGTACTTAGCCACTAGGATAATATTAATGAGATTTAGATTCTACATTATTTATACATTTCAGTTCATAAAATATTCATTTGTTCAGCTACGTTATAACATGCTTTTATTTAGCTTCTTTTCAATAACTAAGGACATCAGAACACACAGTATTGGTTTTTTATTATTTACCTAATGGACAAACTTTTGATAAGATCACTTAGTGCTAAAAATTCACAGTCTTGTGAAGTTAATCATGATAAGTCTCCTATAGGCCCAATTAAAGCATGTTGAAGCTCTCTATAATGACTAGTGATGACAGAAATGATGTTGGAAAGCTGTATTTGTGAAATAATCTTTAAGGCACATTTGCAGGCACATGACTGGCAGGGGATCTAAACACAGGGAGGAAAACAAAGACTTTAGGAGAGATCTACAGCACTCTAAGGCAGTGACAGCAAAGACTGCATCCACAAGGCTCATAATTACACTTTAACATTGAGGACACCCATATCCAAATTTTAAGTGACCTACCATCTTGTGGGATCCTCAAGTTTAGATAAACAACAATACTCACTATTCAGTGCATGGCAAAAGGTAATTGCAGAGGAGAAGATTTATTGGGTCACTGAATCCCATCGTTTAATTATCACATCATCAGGGAACTGTTTGTTACTTATATTCAAGTTGAATTTTCTTACATGCACTACTCTACTCCTGCACAATATCTGTTTCAAAACTTCATTCTTTCTCATTACACTTATAAACTGAACATATCCCTCTGTAGTTTAAACCTTTTTGCTCTGACAGCTTTTTTGTCCTAAGGGCTCTTTCAAGTATTTATTATTTGTCTCTATTCTATCTACTCCACAGGTTTACAGAAAGTACTCAATCTGTCCCTCAGCCAGGGGTTTGGTAGCTTCAGCCATTTCTTAAATCTGCCATTGCTTTAAGTCTTCACATATAGGCTCGCTCTCTGTCTTGTAGCAGCTACTGCGTCCCACTTCAGAAAGTGTGGTCTGACTTGTTAAAGTTAAGTCTAACCACTGCCTCCCACAATGAGATTAATAATTTCCCTTATAAACAAAACTGAACATTAGCTGATATCTTCCTATATACTAAGATACTCTTTTCACTTGTTTGCAGCTGCTTGTTTGTAGTAGGAAAGCTTATCCATTCCTCAGCATTTCAAAGGCTGGTGCTTTTTGCATCATTCGGTTCTTCCAGTATCAAATTCTCAGTGGCTCCATAATGTTAGCACTATCAAGCTATTTTCCATATAATGGCATCCACTTTTCTGGCTCTGGAACCAGAAGAATGCATTAAAAACAACTGCTTGGTTACTAATTCGTAATGCCATTCATAATGACTGAAACACATCCAAGATTACTCAGCCACTTGACAATTAAAACACTGTACCACAGCATAATGGTGGAGTTTTGGGTTCAAGATCTTGCTTCAAGCCTATTGAAGGGGGAATAATAGCAAGTCTTTTGCATCACAGAGGTGCATCCAAATTGATGAAAGAATGGATAAAAAGTGATTTCATAACCGAATCCCAAAGAAATCTCGATTCTTTTTTACTTTTGTGGCTGTTTTCAGACTTCAAGAATCCCTTCTGTGTTAGTAGAAAAAATCCTACATTTACGAGTTTCTGTAGCAACTCTATGACTTCAAACTCTATGCAATTTTAAGATTTAGTGACTGGTCACAGGTGCACAACACAATCTTCAGCTATATCCATACTACAGGACTTAGAAGATCAGTTTAGAATCTGAAGTATAGCTTATTGGTTTCCCATCACATACATCTTACCTTGCTGTTTTTCATCAAAATAAAACCAAGGTTTTCAGGCAGGAAAAATGGCACTGTAAAATGAGATAGCCTCAATGGGTGAGCAGGAGACAGAGCGGGAGTGATGACAGCATGAGGGAGATCTGCCCTGAATTATATATATAATCTTAAATCCTGAAGAGTTTGGGGCATCTACAAGGCTATACAATGGCCTTGAGTGTTTTGAGAGTATCACTGTTAGCTATGTGTGGAGGACATACTAAGCTAAGAAAAAACCCAAGAAATGTTCAACATACCAGTGACAGTGGTGCTTCCAGACTTAAAAGCGGTATAACCACTCAGCATTGCCTCTGATTCAGCAATGCAAAACTGGAAGACCTCACTAGGATTTTTGAACTTTGTCCACAAACTCAAGCACCCTAGCAATAAGAATCTTACTTTGCTGGTTTTTTGTCACTGTATTTCCAAACAGTGTACCACAAATCAATGACCTGAACATTTTACTTAGAATATAACAGATGTCTGAGAGATAGAAATATTACTCTGAACACACATGAATCCTTCTGTGTCATCTCTTGGTTTTAGTACAGACAGTCTTGAGTGCTGTAGAATATATACTTTGAAGTTAAATTATTCATGAAGGGAGAAAAATATTTTTCCTGGCTTCAGCTGGTGACTAATAAAAGCCCTGAAGCATAAGTTAATATAAAACTTGTGAAAACAAAACTATATCCTCTTCATTATGTTTTCATGTTCCATGGAGATATCAACACGTAAAATACCCAAGCACTCACAAAATAGGAATTCTCCAGTTCTGCAGTCCTGCCCATAAAGCATTTCAAGTCTTTCCCTAAAACAATTAACGTTTCTTTGCCATATTATTTTAATTGATAGACTATTCCAGATCTTCATTATGTGCATCACAATTTTTCCAATATTGGTTTCTGATTGACTTGATCTTTAACAATGTGATCCTGTCCTAAAATATCTTTTCAGATTCTCTGATATTTAGGTGCTTATAAAATTATATCAAACCTTTCTCTGATATCTTAGGAAGGCAAGATTTTTTCAACTCTTATAATAAATTAGTCAGAATGATGTTACCACTTTATACTTTGTACTAGAAAGTGCTATAGAATCATCTCCATCTTTTTGTAGCAAGAGGGAATATTATATCAGATGTGAATCTGGGAGAGTCAGATGAAGAATTTTGAAGTTTTAACAAAAATATCAGCTTCTTTCACTTTTCCATGCTTGTTCTATTTTGAAATCCATAGACTTCTACTTTCAATGTGGTTTTAAACACTGGCTCAGTCATGTGGAATGAACTGAAAAAAATAAAGTCATCTTATTTAGAATGAAGAAAAAAACAAACCCACAAAATTCATTTTTACTCAGTTGACTCTCCAAACAGGATGCCAGCAAAATAATAGTTAATTGAGAAAAAAATTGTATACAGTCAATACTAAATAAACTAAATGGACTAAAATACTTATGGTCTCAGAGGAAAAAAGCCCAGAGAATTTACTGGCACCTTTGTTACTTTTTATTTATAATCAATTTTCAAAATATAGAATTCAATGTTTTAAGTCCTTATGGTGATTAACACATTCCTACAAATTTGCTGCTTCTTCCCTGCAGATGCACTTCAGCAATGAGTCTATTATTGTTCATTTGACTAACTGCACATCCAGCTATTACAGATCACTTTGAAGCTTTCATAAAGTATGAGAAAGAACATTCTTTTAACGCATTTCCAGTGCCTGCCAATTTGATAAATACATGCATTTACTGTCACAAATACTTAGAAAATGAGGGGTATTAGAAAATGTGTTGCTACTTTGTTGCAAATTTTTGACAGTTTTATCCAAGATATATTTCTCAGAGTGTGACTGAGGGATGTTATATAACTAATGGTTTCTAGAGAAACAGTATTTACTAACCTTAAATAGTCTCCAGAAAGTAGAAGTCCAAGGTTTTTAAGAATGAAATTGAATATTTCTTTACTTTCGGCAGAATAAAATTCAATTATAAAACTTCAGTATTCTCTAGGACAAAAGTAGATGTTACCTTCTTTACTGTTACTTAATCACAACTTGAATAATCCATCAGATAAATATGGGAAACCTCGGCTGGTCCGAGGGATCAGAATGCAAGCTTAACATTGGCCTTGAACAGATACCCCTGTACCCTTGAAGAAGCTAGAAAGTGCCAAGAAGAGCCAAGTAAACACGATGAAGAAGCTGCCAGGCCACAGTGGAATCATCCAATTATGGAGTTACAATAGAGAAAGAGTCATCCAATTATGAACTGTTGGTCTTTGGCTAAACCAATCATATATGAAAACGCAGTCCCATAAAGGGCATAAAAAGTCTTGTAAAATCAATAAAAATAAAAATTTGCTCACAAATCTACATGTCGTGCCCCCAACCACGACAGATAAAAGATATGCATGTACTTCTTTTTTTCCTAGACTGCCTTTGTTTCTTTTTCATTTCTCAGCCACACATTGAATATACTTCTAGTACAAGACCAATCTAGATTCTCTAGTTCTCAGTAAAGAACAAAAGAAAAAAAAAAAAACGCCCAGCACATCCTACCCTCAAAAAACTCACTTTGTCATTCATTCATTGCCCTCTTTTATCTTATTTTTTCACCTTTCTTTCAATCAGCCAAGTTATTTAAAAGAAAAAAGTAGGCAGGGCACAAAGACTCAAACCAAATGTGTCATTTTAATGATGGGCAGGTGTCCACTAAATAAGAATAATACCCAGCATTTCTTTTCACTGAATATTCTTCTTATGTTCTTGACAATTACACCTTCTTACAAACTAAAGTAAGTTAATTTAATGGTACTCATATTTTCTCACTATGGTTTTTTGGTTTTATCCTTTCACCATCTGCAATATAATTTTTTTTAGCTTGGTTTTGCTTTTGTACATTTATGGCTTTGAATTTGGTAATTTATTTTTTTTTTTTTTACTATTGAGGAACAGACCTTTTTTTCCCAAAAGACAATGAGAAATTTCCATTACCTTTTGCTGGAAAGATCTTTCATTCTCTGTTGCAGGTAAGGCGGGTCTGAGGACTATAATTTTGGAAAGTTCTAACATCCCAGCTGAAAAACTGAAGACCATTCATTGCATTTTTCACCTGAAGATTCTGGGTGTTCTGAGTGAAGACAGATACATTTCTTGTGGGTTGTATAAGTCACTGAAAATTGTTCAAGTCCTCTGTCACTGATGTGTACTTGACATCTCCTCAGTGGTGTGGTAATCTACCAAGAAAGTAGTTTCTAGAGTTCTTGTCTTTTATTTTCAGTTTACAAAAATTGGTAAAGACAAATTTTCTTCTTTTGTTTCCCTCACAGTACCTGCATGACAAAAGTCTCTTTCCAAGTCCATTATGTTCTGAGGGGTAAACTGTGACATTTCATGACTGTTCAAATATATTAATAGTTAATTATAGATTAAAATTGCTTAAAAAGAGTTTTCCTTCTTTTGGAGCTGATTTACAGTCAGCTCAAACAATTCCTTGACAGATGTTTTCTCTACCTATACTACCGCCAAATGAGAAATAAACATCTTTTAAAAATAAATAAATAAAATCAGGTCTAACTTTAAATTTACAAAAGCTTAATAACTGTAGTGTCATGGCACCAGTTTGGTCCACAGCACAGGTGTGGTGCTTTGATGTTGAAGCACATAAAGTTAACAGATTAGAAGAAAGACTGCCTGCTGTTTGGAGAGCCTTGAAAATATCCGTGCCTGGTAGGGAATGTGAGGGACAAAGTGTTCCTTTTCAGAATGACATGTCTTGATTTAGTGTTTTAAAGTGTAAGCTTTAATTAAAAGAAAAAAACACCTTCAGTGATTAATTGCCATAGATATCTAAATATATCCTTACTTAGTAAATAACTGACTAAAAACAGCTTTTGAAAAACACCTATTTCTTACATCATTCCAAGCCACTGAATTCTTCTCCCAGCAGGAGCTGATGTTTTAATGACATAACACTGTACCCCCTATAAAGAAGACTAATGTCAGGAAGCATTGTAGAAAAAAAAAATTATCAGGACTTGCAAAGCACAGTACTAATAGATTCAGATAAATCTGACTTCCACTTATGTTTTTAAGGCAAGATTTATTTTCTTTCCGATCAGTTGAGCCTCTTTTAGTCACTTTTTTTAGCAAGACAAAATTAGAACCAAGCTTTTAATGATGCTGTAGTGTTATTTCCATTACTTTGTCCAGGTAATACAGAATACAAGCCCGATTCAGATTTACAAATAAAGTGAAAATGCATTTAAAGTTATGCATTTGAGATTTTTATATACTATTTATATACTATTAATAACTGCCTAGTTGAAATGGAATCTTCTTTGATGATTATTTAAATTTCATATCATCTTAGAGCAGTCAACAGACATGGGTTTTTTGTATATCAAGCAGTTCAAGCACTGAAAAACTCACTATGTCCATATTCACAAAGAACAGACGTCCAATCAAAAATAATATGGTGAATGCAAACTCTTCTCTGATGTGCTTTTTATTTATTCCCAGCACAACTGTTGTCAATAAAGCTTGCATTTACAAGCTACCCTAGTTTTTGAATATAGTGCAACTTGAACAACTATTGTCTTTCTGTTACAATATTTCTTGAGTTGCCTTTGCAAGTTTCATGTTTCCAGAAGAAATACTAAAATCCCACATAGTCCACGGATGAATAAAGATGAGTAGTTTTCTCTAAGAAAGAAACTGTTTATGTAGATTAAAATCAGCACATATACTTGTGTGTATATAAATTAGTGAAGCTGCACATTCTAGCCCTTAACAGTTCATATCATTAAAAAAAGAGTGAAGGGGGGTTAGAGGTCATGACAATTTCAGAATTGTTTAAAAAATTACAGCCTTTGTCCAATCCATTTCATGTTCAGCCTTGCCAACACAAAACAAACAAGTGTAAGAGCCCCTGATCAGCAGGCAATGCTCCTTCTAATTCAGACCAGAGTTCAGCTTGCCTTACTCACAAGTTATTAAACTAGGTTGTGTATCTCTGATCTACCAACCCTGCTGTAACTTCTGTCAGCCTGTGTCAGCCTGTGAAGGCTCAACAAGTTAAAACTTGCGTTAGTTGTGGAGCTGTCTTAAAAGCTTCCCACTGCTAATGTAGCAGAGGTTGGGGATCAGGATTTATGAAGCAGAGCTCCACAGACTATGACCAGGTTCAAGATGGTAGAAGCAAAGCACATCATCTATTTCTACTTCCTCCTCTAAGCATGTGATTCAAAGTTACAAAGCTGAAGCAAAATTTTTGAAAGTGATACAAGAAGGGGAACCTTCATTATGAATTATAAATTAACTGTTAAATAACAAATTATTGATGCCTTTTCTTCTAATCTGCATATGCAAAAAACTCAGTTCAATGTCAGAGTAATCAGCAGTATAGAGTGGGGGCCAAGCTTTTCTGAGGGTCTCCTGTCATACCATATTATTCACAGATTTGATGTGCTCAAATAATTTTGAATACCTGAACGTTTCTATAGTTTCCATACAGATTCTGATGGGAATGGAAGGAAGGCTGTTTTCAAAGATCACACTATGTTACTTTTCTTCTCCTGCACCACTTTTCTCTTGAAAGAAAAAATTCAGAGTGTCATTTGAAATATTTCTTCCTGATGCTTTTTGTTAAACAAAACTAATCAGCAGAGAGAGGAAGAAACCACTAACCAGCTGGGATAAATAGCAGCTGAAGAAAGAGAAAATCAACATTTTAGTTACTAGTGTCCACAACAAGAACCTTCTTCAACGTGCAGTATTGGCATTCACTAGTAACAGAAGGTCTCTAAGTTTAGGATACAAAGTCTTCATAAGATCATCCAGAATGATGGCATACCTCAGCAAAAGTCTGATTTTACATACCCAGTTATGTTGCCCTTACTCAGCAAATGCTACCATCTTTGTTATTAATAAAAAATAAGGACCTATGGGTGACAGAATGGAATATTAATAGCAAATAACCTAGGAAGAAAAATGTATGCAAAAGATTTGTTTGGTTTTTTTGCCTAACAGCTGCTTGCTTAAACATTTTCTAATATTGAAATGTCTACTTTGTTACTAGGAGCATAATTTCTACATATCTGCATATAGTCACACTCAATTTATCTTCAGTCATTTCTTCTCAGTTATGGTCCTGAAGACAGAGTAGTGTTCAGTTCATTCAGAGCACACAGTGTACTTCCATCTCTTCTGATGAAGCTCTGGAGATGCACCTAAAAAAAAGCTGATGAAAAATCAGCTCTGTTCTCTATGGGCTTCTATAGAAATAAAGATATAAGCAGAAAAGCTAGATAACAAACATATTCTTGAGGGAAATATTTGACCAAAGAACTCTCAGAAAAGTGCAATGATGTTTTTTTGTTTGTTTTTTAATTGGGGTGTGAAAACTGATATTAGACATGATACTCTTTAAATACAGATCGAGTCATACTTCAAAACTCCTTTTTTACTTCAATATTGAATAATGTATGAGCAGATGGTGAACAGTATTAAGTTCATTCTACCTTTGGAACTAAACATATGATGTTTTCCCAATGCTCTTTGTATTTATCAGCCAGATTTGAGAGAAGAGCAACATAGTTCAGTGTGTTGATAGATGATCTAGGGAAGATTTGGATTGATATTATAGGTGGTATAATAAGTTACAGGTCAACTTTTGATATTCACTTGCTAATGCCATGTTGTTCCAGGTCAGTTCAGAAAAGCAGACTTTATTTTAAAGAAAGAATAGTTTAGTTGACTAAGCTGAGAGCAGCAAATGAAGCAGTGTTTGTTATGACCTTTCAAAGGAGCCCTTCTAAGGGTATTCCAGTGGACACTGTGTGCAGTATATTAACTAGAGTGAAAAAAACAGTCATCTAAATTCTCCAAATCATAAATTATTTTCCAAGGTTAAGTTAAACAATATAAAGCATAAGTAAAATCAGAGCAAGAGGTGATCTATAAGTGAGATGCTGGACAAATCATAAGAAAGCCTCATGACCATCAAGTTACTAAATTTTTTAGAAGCCGTATAGATCTGTTAGATTAATAGAAATTAAGGCCTTAATTCAGGACCAAACAACTTCTGGTTTCAACCGTATTGAAGAAAAAGATAAAGGAATTATTTCAAACAGACAATAAGTATCTAATTCATGCTTATCATGCATAACAACCTGTTCAATAAGTGATGTAATTATGTGCCTCACAAAAGATGGTGACAGGCCTGCATGCTTAAGACAAAAGCGTATTTCTGTCTAAAATAAAATTCAGGGCCAAGAGATGCATTTCAGCTAAAAATCATTTTTGAACATTGCAAATGCCTTTGGCCTAGTGGCTGTTGCTAGATGTGAATGTCACTCTTCAAATATTTATCTGTGTTCTCCAACTTTTTAAGTAGCATAATACAGTCTTACGCTAGTAATTAAAGTACCTGAAAAGAAAAAGGACAATATATTCACGACCACAGATTTTCTTATGAGTTCTGAAAGAGACTCAAAAATATTCATAAACCTACTATATTCATGTAAATGGCAAATAAGTACAGACATTGTAAGCTGCAAAGATAAAATCTTCACTTAGCAACACAGATCTAAGACACAATCTTTGTATTTCTTCACTCATAGCATTTAGATTTATTATGTAGGATTAACCAAGCCAGCAGTCAGTTATTCTTGCAGTTCATAAAATGTGTTTGAAACAAATACATATACAGCGTAATTTTAATAATGGAAGTGTTTTCTTAAGCAAAAACTCCAGGGCTGCAAAATGTGACCTTTTAAGGCAATCACAGAATCACAGAATAACCAGGCTAGAAGAGACCCACTGGATCGTCGAGTCCAACCATTCCCACCAATCCCTAAATCATGCTCCTAAGCACCTCGTCTACCCTAACCTTAAACACCTCCAGGGACGGTGACTCAACCACCTCCCTTGGCAGACTGTTCCAATGCCTAACCACCCTCTCTGTGAAGAACTTTTTCCTAATCTCAAGCCTAAATCTCGCACTTGAGGAGCTTGAGGCCATTCCCTCTCATCCTGTCCCCTGTCACTTGGGAGAAGAGGCCAGCACCCTCCTCTCCACAACCTCCCTTCAGGTAGTTGTAGAGAGCAATAAGGTCTCCCCTCAGCCTCCTCTTCTCCAGGCTGAACACCCCCAGCTCTCTCAGCTGCTCCTCATAAGATTTGTTCTCCAGCCCCTTCACCAGCTTTGTTGCTCTTCTCTGGACTCGCTCCAGAGCCACAACATCCCTCTTGTGGTGAGGGGTAAAACTTATTAATTTGTACATAAATTCTGATGTTCCTTGTTTTTGGAATAAGTATAGTAGAACATAAATAACAAATACATTACCCTGTGAATTCCACTAACTGTACCAGCTGCCTGCTCCCCACATCGTGTCTCCAGCCTCCTCCAGTATTTGCTTGACCATGACACTTGTTGACAGCCTGACAGCACATAAGGCTGGCCTCTTTTCAGAAAGAGAATTGGTTGTGTTCCCACAGAAAACAGTTGGAGAGTGGCCATTTTCGTGAGTGGCTAAACTTTGTAAGGACTGAGATTTTTTTTTGCTGCAGCAAATTTTTACTTGCCAGCACAAAAAACTTTACCATGAAAAGCAACAGCTCCCTAGTTAACTATGTTTTTACTTAAGACACAGTACTATGAGCCTCCTTTCTTGCAAGTTTTGTACATACATGGGTCTTAAAAAATACATGCAAAATGTAAGGAAAAAAGCTAAGTACAAATAAAAATGTAAAAAATTGGTGGCTAAGGGCTCTTACCTTTAAGCAAAATAAGTTATTTGTGCTTAATTTTGAAGGATGAATGTTCATGCAGTTATAACAACAGTTTACTTAATACAATCAGTTTGGGAATCTCTATCATACCAAGTGCTACAAGTTAAAACAGATGAGCTCTTGTCTAACTTGAATATTTGACTTGGGAGTATCTGAGAACTAAGTGATAACCTAAAGGACTTTCGACATAATAAAGAATGTAAAGTTTAGAATTCCTAACAAACAACAGAAAAACAAAAGGGATGTCTTTCAAAAATTAACTGCATGCAAAAATTTAACTTTAAATGTTTGATGGTGAAAATTTTGTTAAAAGGAATTTTTAATTTGAACATGTACATTAACTACTGATCTTTCTGACAGTCAGAGAAAATATTCCTTGTATTTACGCTTCTGAAGTCATCATTTCTTCTCAGAAAGGAAATTTGCAGTAAAATAACCTAAAGAAATAGAGTCCTCCCAAGATTTAGGCATCGACATTTTATATAGTTAGAACAGATGACAAAGCAATGAGCTTTTAAGAAATTAATTTGAGGTGAGAGGCAGAGGGAGGAGGGAGATTCATCATTTATCATAGAGTTTTGAGTGTGATTCTTCACTGATATCTCTTTTCTGCTTAATAAAATTGCACTGTTACATTAAAGAATAAGAAAGAATAAGAAAAAATTTTGTCTTGTTTTTCCTTGTGTTGCTGTAAGACATCAATTCATTAAAACAAAACTTGCTCATGAAATATCTAATAAAATTTTAGAGTAAGGGGGTAAATCACACACCAGTTCATACATTTTTCCACTCTGAGAGATAAACTTTCCTCACAGTTACTTAAGAATTGTCCTCTTTCCTATAGAGTATCTCAGAATTATTTATTGAGAAAAAAATAGAAATTGAAGGTAAAGAGAATTTGTTTACAAAGCAAGTTAACTAGTTTATTTCCAGAAACAAAGGCTGTCTTGGGATCACTAAGAAGTCAAAGCAAGCAGCACTAGTGGTCCTCTATTACCAGGAAATCCTATGACACAGCCCTGTTTCCCATTCTGTATGATGCCAAATGAACACCACAAAGTTCATAACCCAGTTCTATAACTGGATAACAAAGTTTGTTCTGATGATTAAGATGTTATTGACCAGACTGAGGAGGAAAAACAGAGCAGAGAAGGCTTTTTCAGGAAGTGACAGATTTAGAGTATGAACTGCTGTAGAAAACAATCATAAATGCAACAGAAAGAGCTGGAAGGCTTTTTTCTGCTACTTTAAATTTTCTTTCTTTACTATTTTCATTAAAAAGAGTTACTGGAAATGCAATTAATAACACAGATCATGAAGCCAACAGAGAAGTGTCACTACTATGAAAGACAATTTATAAGATCTAAAGACAGTACAGCATGGAAAGACTGTTAACAGAAAAATCATGTCTGTACAATTCAGTTTAAATATTGGGTTTTTTTACATTTATTTACTAGAAAGACAACCTATCGTGAAGGGAAGATATCTGAAAATATACTTCATTTTAAGTAGGTAAGTTTAAACTGCAATTTTCAGTTTCTTCTTTTTGTGATTGGCAAGAAACTGTTGTTTATGGTTCCAATTACATTTTCTCACCATAACACACAGTTAAGAAGTAAGAGAACAGATCCACTATGCTAACTAAATGCTAAATCACTATTCATGAACCATAAGAATGGAGTCATAAAGTTTTCATGTTTTGCTTCAAGAAACTTACAAAGTCAATAGAAATAATGTTTGTAAAGGTGATAGTTATACAGAGCAGACAGAAGGAACCATGGAAATTTTCTGCATCTTATTAAAATTAAGTTGTAGAATATTACACAGTATTCTTTTTTCTAACATCTGCCTGCTACCTTCATATACTGAGCTAGGGTAGTGCCACTGGGAAAGCAAAACTGTCCTGCTTTGAACAGTAAAGGTACACCATATATGCCACTATTTTTTTCCTTTCTTTTCCACAATCCTATTAATATTATTTTGATTTAAATATTACAGGCAAATGTTTTCATCTGAAACAAAAAATCAAATGGAAAAAGAAAAGAGTAATGCTTATGCCTTTAATAAGCATGATAAGAAATACTAATTAGTATAGAACACAAAACTACTTTGCAGACCAAGATGTTTAATCTAAATTATTCATATTTTTTGTTTTGATTAAACAGTCATATCTGTTCACTGTCAGGAGGCTTGCTATTCTGAGAAAAAACAGACAAAAATCCTGGTAGTTAAAGACAGTGCACAGGATAGCAGGTTAGAATCCTACATATTTGGTCAGGGTTTTGTGCCATGTGGCTTTTGCAATGCACTGGCTGGATTACAAGGAGTAAGAGGAAATCTATCTTTTTGCATGAAGTTTCTCTGTTTCTAAATACCTCAAAACCAAAAAACAACACAAAAACCAACACTGAAAAGGAGAGTTGGCACCCTTGGTTTGAAGGATAAAATGATGTAATAATCCTAATCGTAGCCTTGGATCTCACATTCCACTGCGTAACACATCCTAGTAAATATCTGCAGGGAGAACTGATGGTTCTGTCTGTCATGGAATCCTAATTTTTTGTGAAATAAACAGAATATTTATAACCATCTTTCAATGCAAGTGAGTGTCAAATGTGATTTATGTTAGGAAGATATCACACATTTGGAGTCTTAAAGTTTTTTCTTGCTCTAGTAATTATAAGAAGCTTATGTAAATTTTATTCTATGTAACATTTTTATGCCATTCAACTCCATCTGTTCCCATTTTGGCTCTCCTAAGTCACCAGGTAACTTTGTTTCAGAAGAAGATATATAAATATTTAATGACTGCCAACTAACAAAATCTCCTGTCCAAGATAAATTTTTCTCTCTCAATGATTTAAATTGCCAACAGAATTTTCTGTTAAACAAAATAACAGTGGTAATACAGAATAACCAAATACTTCATAGTTCATCAGAATTACAAATAGCATTATGAAGACGTAAAATAAACTTTGATAAGCTGTCTATAAAATTAAGTTGTGCTGCTTTGAAAAATAATCTGTAACATGACAGGAATAAAATTCATATTAGGTAGCTGTTCCTACCTGTCAGCCTAGGGTGTAAAGCATAAATCCAGGTAACATGAGCTAGTCAACACCAGGAAGACATGTCTGGCAGCCGAAAATGTCAGGAAAGTTAAATCACTTTTCAAGTTCAAATACAGATATTTTGTGGAAGACTTAGTTAAGATTGGTAACATTTCTCATGGATTACATTTACTGCTTACTTTTAGATTTCTATCTGTTCAAATACATGAAGATATGATTTGTTCCTTGGTGAAACATTTCCAGGATTATGTTATTTCCCCTCTGTTGTACATCATGAAGGCAGCACTCATTTGCATTTTTAGAGCACCTTAACTCTGCTTAACATCCTTGGGTCAAGGGAGCTTCATAACTGTTGCTTAGTATAATATTAAGAGTGCCATTTTCCCAGATCTTTTTTAATGTATGCTCTTTTGGGTACACAGGACCTTGCAGAAATGCATACTGATTACAATAATTATGTGATTTAATATTAATTATGTTGGCTAGAATAGGCACTGCCACTAATAAATAAATAAGTTCAAGTTATTTTTAAGTTAGCTATTTAACTCTACTGGTCTCAAACATCAATGTCCTCTGTTTTCCTCATGTCTCCTGAGGAAACAGTAGTGCTGAGTGACTTTATTTTTGCACTCAAATCCATTTTCCTATTAAATTCAGTAGTTAATAAATACATATTTCCACAGAAATTTAGGATTTTATTTTCCCCCATTTCACTGGATGAAACTACCTATTCTGCACAACAGGTTAACATTCAGTCTGAAAGATCTTGCTAATAATTTTAGGATTTTGGGACACAAAAAGCACTATGTTTAACTAGAGTTTAAAACAAAAGTCCAGAACTTTTATCTTAGTTTTATGAAAATTACCATCCTTTAAAACTACATGCACCTGAAAGATACTGTCACGTAGCAGTATTGTCTACATTTTACATTTCATATAATTATTTCATATAATAATTAAGATCTAATTGCAACTATCACACTGTGGCCAGTCTTCCTTCAACCAAGGAACCCTAAAAGAACCTGCCTGTCCCTGTAGCATTGGGTGACAGAGCCACCAAGCGTTTGTATCCTTAGTAAATGAATAATAAAGGAGAGGGTAACAGATCAAGTACTAATTTACATGCTCCTTATTGCAAAGACTAGTAAGAGGATAATATCATACAATTAAAATTTAAACATTATGCAACTAACCTACATTACTCATTACTAGCAGACACATTTTTTTGTATTATATGATAAAATAAACGTCAATAGAAGGTTCAGACTTATTAATTAAGACTTGTTTCTGCCTTGTCACCAAGTAGGAAATGAACTGTATAATCAAAATATCCTCAAGCATGTCTTTAATATTGTGAGATATCTGCAAAAGATAAAGATGAAGATGTCAGGGGGAAGAAATTCAGGAAGAAGAAAATCATATACAAAAGACGAAACCAAAAATCTTTTCTTGCAAAGTAATTTTCTTTTTTAAAAAAGTTTCGGTTTGTGTTTGAAAGTGCTAAAGAGACATTTGGTCAATAAATGCAACTCTGAGGAAGGCACATGACTGCACAGTAAACACACCAAAATAGCTTGAAGGGTGATTAATGCAATTTTATTATGACTGATATATCATAAAGATAGAATTACATGATAAAAAACAGTATAGATGTTCTCTCAATAGATAAGTGTTCAGCTGCAAAATCATCTGATGGGTAGTGTTTGCATACACATTTTAGTAACTGTCAGTATAAACCTCTGTTCCTACACATCTCACATTCTTGACAGCCATCTAATCTGATGCTAGCTTAGTCCAGTAAGACACCCTGTTGTCTTCTCCTGCATGTTTACTATCCTGCACTTTTTCTCCCACATCAGACATGCTCTTCTCTAGCTCTAGTAATCAGCTTTCACATGCAAATACTACTGCACATCCCTTCACCTTCCCAGCATCGTTCATCTACCATTGGGTGACTAGACAATTTTCTATTATTAATTTTGTATCCGGCCAGTCTCACAAGAAGCCTCAGTAGCTCACTGGACCAAAGAGAATCTCTTTCCAGCTAAGACAATTCAAACATAATCATTTCATTAGGCGTATTTTTCTTTTCTGTAAGTACACACTTCAGTGCTTCTAGCTCTCCTTGAGACAATGCTATTTTTTGCCTGGAAACTTGATGAAGAGCACTCCACCTCTGGCAGTACAAGATATACACACACTTTCTCTACTTTATGGTTTGCAGAAGGAAGGTAGCTGCTCTTATGCTTTCAGGAGACTCACATCTTCAGCATTTGCCTTTCACATATATTGAATGCTGAAACAATAAGTGTTCCATTAAGTAATATTCTTGACTTGTCTCTCCAGTTCATTTTGGAGGGGAAAAAAGGAGAAAAACTAACAATTGCTGTTTCCACTGCAAGTGCAGAAAGAGTGGATTATATATCCTAGACACTAAAATCACTAAAATGACCACTAGTCCAGGGCTGAGTTCTGGTTGTTTTCTCTCTTATATGTGAAAAGGTAGCGGGTAACTTCCAGTTGATGAATGGAAAGACAGAAGATTTATCATGTAACTGTGTAGGTGTTTCAGCACTGAGACATTTGGTAATGATCATGGCAGTGATGAATCAGTGAGTAGAAATATGAGTGAGAAACTAAAATTAATGATAAATTCTGCTGTCAAGGCAGTTATTACAATTAATAATCATAGACAACTATTTCTAAGCATTCATGCTCTAAGTGGCTTTAAAATTTAAAAAAAAAAAAAAATCAAAGCCAAAACCACCAAAAAGACCAGAGTTTCAATTACAGAATAGGGTATTTTTTATATTGATTTCCTAGCTGTCTCTCAATCCCTTTCTTTCTTACAGAACACAAGATTTTGTAAACAATGGGTTTTAATCCAATATGACTCATGTTAATACAGTTCTATTAGTGTTTATCTTGCTTAAAATCCCACCACCTTTATGAACCAATTCAGTCTTCTCATAATGTAAGAGCACACTGTTACAGTCATTCTTATAAATAATTGCAAAATAGTACTTAAATAACTGATTTCCAGAAAGGCTATTCTACAAACTTATGACTGTGGAGACATCTGCTTAAACTGACTAAGCACGAATGAACCTTTGAGTTGTGACAGGATGTAAGTAAAATAATAAAACATTTTCTTCTATAGCCCAAACTAACTAGAGTTAATACTCACTCTGGGAAGTGTTCTGTCTCTAATTAACATGAAAATAAATATTTGAGCTGATTTTTGAACCTCTAGGCACACCTCAATTTTAATATATTTCAGTCAAACTCTGCCTGTACCATCCCACCCCATATTCTTGTGAGTTGATTTCTGTTATATTTTCAGTGCTACTCAAGAAATCACAGCAGCTAGTTTTAAATAAGACTGAATAAAAGAAAAGATAAATGGTTCTAGACAGCCATACTGCTTTGTGAAGTACTGAATTGTGCTATGGGTTGACATATCCTTAAAATTGCTGCTAAATCACAATGTCTCACAAGTCAGAACAGATTACTGAAATGTTCTTAAATGTTTTTTGACACCATTTTTACTTGAGTGATTAGAATATATTGCAGCATAAGGAGACATTCAGAAGTGGTTTTTGACATGAAATACATTACTGCTTGCCAGTATGCAATGGGGATAATAGTATGTATAGACTTTTCATATACTACATGACAGATAATGGCTTCTTTTAAAGCATTTTACAATGTACAATATTGACCTATGCAGTAGAATATGGCAATGTGTGTTTTAAAACTTATTACATAATTCATTAATAAATTATTAAATACTTTGAACTACTGAGATGATGATGTATATCTTTCTATATAACTTTATAATAATAGGGTACATAATTTATTTGTTTTCCAGTTTAAGTAACCTCGAAGGGCCTGAAAAATATTATTGCTTGTTCATTACAATTCTCTGCTTTTTTCTGAATTTTCAGTATTCAGTCTATATTCTACTTTGTAACCTGTGCACATCTGCCTTCTGTTTTACAATTTACCAAACTAATTACTGTTTAATTCAGCCCTAGTCCATACCCTGCCATTCAACGCCGTGAGTCACTGCATCACTTCAGAAGAATCACGTTTTCCTTCCTGATTGCCTTCAGAGCAACCACTCTGTTCTTTTTTCTTGGGAGTGGATTGCAGATCATTTTCTAACCCAGCAAGAGGATACTGTATATATCTAATTCTTTCTTTGTTTAATTATATGTATCATCAAATGCAGAAACCCATAGTGGATAAAATCTAAAATCCGCTTCTGCTTAGTCATTTAAGTCACATTGACAGAACTGAGGCGCATAGCTGTACTTATACAATCTACAATCATAATCTACAAGAAGGAGAAAGCTTTCTCTAGCAGTCAAACACAATTTTTAGAGCCTTTAGACAGTTTTGAATTCTGAGATATTATCATTATTAATATTTAAAAGTGCGATTTTTTTCTCTTTAGCTATAGCTCTTCTAAACAGAGAGAAGTTAATTTCCTTGAACTTGAAGCTCACCAAGCTTTTTTGTTTTTAAAAAGAGTACATAACTATGGTTCGTTTTCATGTTGTTGGATCAATGTACCCAGAACTTTTTCTGTGGAAGTTATATCATAATTCCTTCTAATTTACATTACATGTGTTTTATTTCTTTTCAGTATGCATAAGACCATAGCTTTTTTATCTTGCACAGGTATGATATGTCCCTGGTAAACAACTTTACTTCAGGCTAAATTAAAAATGTAAAGTAGAAATTGGCTGTAACTGACAGATGCCATATGACTTGGAGGGAAAGAACTGAAAGAAACCAAGAAATAGCAATTGCTGTACACCACTTCAAACCATCAACTGATCTAAGCTTATTAAAGAATTGCCCTGATTGTACACATACAAGCTGAGAAAGGAGAAATACAGCTTGTGCCCAGTTACTCAGAGAAAATGCAGAAATTTACAATGATTCCACGAAACTTTCCACAATTAGCACAACCCCATCTGCTTTCTATATAATACAGCAACTGCTCCTAAAAATACACACACTACACTTTATGCTACAAACTCGTCTATTGCCTTTTAGCTTATACAAAAGGACCTCACAACTGCACCATCCGACTAATAAGCAGCACAGCACCTTAACTCAACATTAAAACACAAGAAAGACCAACTAAATTCCCAATATCTCCCTGGAAAAAAATCCAAAACAAACAAACTAACTAAACAACACCAAAAAATATCCCCAAGCTTCTGTAAAACTCTGCTTTTTATTTCATGAAAGAACAGAACAGTTACAGAAGGAATTGAGTGCAGGAGACATCTTACACTCTTTCTAAGTTGCAGTTAAAATCAACTAATTTTTTTTATTAGGAAGTGTATTTCCTGAATACTTCTTAATACTGGTGTAGGATTTTACATATTTTCTCTTCGAGAAGATGATGATAGTACTTCACTGACATCCAATCTGTCATCTTCTGTCACCCTTCCCAATATATGGATGTAAAGAAGGCACAGTAAAAGTATAACATGCATTCAGCATTTGGCTACAAGAACATACGCGTTACAATGCAGACCAGTAATAGATATCCCCAGTCACGGCCAAATCATCTACAACTAATCTGCCTGCCAGTGCACAGGTTCATTAGTCAAGTGTTTTTTTCTTGAACAGAAAGGGTAACAGCTGACATTTGTTTACTTTTTCCTTATTGAAATCACTAACAGGATATTTATCTCCTACCTAGAGAAAAACTTTCATAAATTTGTGGGAATGCAATATTTCAGGCTTCTCTTTCTGCAGCTGAAATCTGCCACTGGATACCAACAAACACAAGCATAGATCACATGAAGGGTTGATGATGGAATACATTACTGCCTAAGGAAAAAAAGGTGAATCTCCTTCACTTTAGTCCTTTTTCCCTTGGAAAGCTACCAGGAAAAAAAAATATTGCCACGACTAATAATTTTTTGATTACTATTTATATAAATATATTTCACATAGCTTAAGAAAAAGAAAACACCCCCCAAAAAACCAGAACATAGATTTCCCTTTCCTATATATGTGGTATCATAACAACACACATGATGTTCAATCACCCACCTTTATAACCTCATTTATATGTAAAAAATGTGCTTATATTTATTATATGTTACATACTTAAATTTCTGAGTTCAGAAACACATTATAATTTGTGAGAGAAGGACAGAGAAGTAACCAATAAAGTTGACTTTTTAAGTGATCATAAATACAGATAAAAATCTTATTTTGGTGTCATCCCAATGTGCAGTTGAGGGTATTTACTTGACAGCAAAAGATAATGGAACTTATCACTTTTAATCTTAGCAGAAACTTAATTTATGATGATGAAATGCTAATAACAAGTTATTGACTTCGAACCTATTTAAGTCCTGTTTTGGTAGAGACTTTTTTGATGCTAAACACCCATTAAACACCAGTAGGATTAAAGCATTTTACAGCATTTCGCAGTTCCTTTGAAAAATCCCAACCAGTCTCTCAGTACATAATGTGTGATGTGCTAAAGGAAGTGTAAATTTAAGATTTTATTCTTTCAAATGGTGAGTTAATGGGAATCAAATGGGCAAATATACTTCAAAGGAAAATTTTAGTTTACTTCACTTGTCAGAAGAAAGGAGAGGTATCTTATACAGAGGATGAATTAGTACTGAATAAAACATGTGAAGGAACTTCACTGAAGAGTGTGATGTTGAAAAGAGATTTCCAGAGGAGAAAAAGGGTTGATTCAGTCACTCACCTAAGCACTTGCTATGCCTTCAAGTGTTCCAGATACCCTTCGGGTAAACAGGATGACCCTCAGTTGTTATTCCAGAAGGGCATACACTTGCCAGCCCTGAGGGAAAATGTCAGATCATCTACTGTGAGAGTACAGTGTTAGGACCTGCTGCCATTGACTCTCATCTTTGAAAAAATTGTCTGGGATAAGAGCCTTAACCAAGAGAAGAAAGCAAAGAGGAACAGCTGGAGGCTGTGGTCACACCAGGGGAGGAGGGCTGGAAAAATGTTCTTTCTCCATCTACAGATCTGCAAATTAGGAATTGATTCTATGCCCTGAGAACTGGTAAGGACAAAAAAGAACTGTTGGATTTATCAGAGCTTACTGATCACAAATATTTTTCTACACAAAAGGGAAGAAGCAAGTAATAGTTACTGGAAAAGTCCCTCCTGTGTAGACAAAGGCAATAGTTTGGTGGCTTGGCTCAAGATGGTATCTCAGGTTGATTGCTTGACACAAGCTAAGGTCCAGGATGCTGCAGAGGGACTGCTGAGGCTTGTCTTTCTCCCTGAGGTACTGCTTTTCCATGTGAACACTGCTCATACTGTGGATACACTGATAAGGCAGAATGTATTGAAAAGCCAGAGGACTCTGAGGGCAAGCGTAAAAGTCATAATGGAGACCACGTTGTGTCTCCTCAAGCCTTTCAATGAGGGGGAAAGACTAGAGTGGAAGTGCTGTCCTCTAGCAAGTCAGCAACTGGCTGTACGTGCCTGATGTAGCAGTCAGGACTCCAGCTGTGGCATCATCTCTGTACCTGTGCAGCAAAGAAAACCAATAGCATCTCAGGATGTGCTAGTAAGGGTATATCTAGCAGGTGTAGGGCTGGACCATCCCTGCTGTTTGGTACTTTTAAGTCTACATCTAAAGTACCATATCCAGTTTTGTGTTTGCAGTACAAGAAGTTTATTAATATCTTGGTGTGAGTCCAACTGTGGAGCCATCAACATGGTTGGAGGCTGGAAAGTGTGACTTGTGAAGAGAGGGACTAAAAGAAGTGATGCTGTTCAGTTTGTAGAAGCAGCAGGAAAGATCTATTGCTGTTTACAGGCTCTTGTCCAAGATGCAGAGTAGTGGGATGAGATGTATTGTGCACAAGTTGAAACTTGGGAAATTCCAATTAGATATGAGGAAACTATTTTTTATGGTGGTGAAATAGTGGAAATAGGGCAGCTGTGGAATCTTTGTCCCTGGAGACTGGGCCGTGCATGACCTTCAGAAACCTCATATAATTAAACCTTCTCTGAGTAGAGGGTTGGACTTCTGAAGTCTTTCCAACCTCCATGTTTCTAAATTAGTAACAATGGGTACCAGCCTTGGACTCCAAAAATGTCTTGCTTTCCCTACTGGTTATTAAAGGAGGCTCAGAAGACTTGTTCAGGTGCTTTTGTTATGAATACCTAACACAATGTTAGATGAATCCCAACCCTAATTTCTATTTTACTACTGTTTGAGATCCATAGGAATTTAGGCATCTTATTGGCTTTGATATCTTATAAGATCAAATCCTATTGAAAATAATTTCCGAGCCCTAAAGCTCCATTTTATAGTCTTTCCAATATTTCTAATGTATAATCATTCTTTACCAAAGCACTGAACAAATTATTCACTATTTCAGTGATTAAAGTGAAAGCCAGTTTTCATTCACTGTTGCCTTAGGAATAGTTATATCCCAATATCTTTAAGGTTGTGTCACTTCCTCACTAGAAACAGTTACATAATTAATAACACTTTTGTGTTAAAGCCCTTTCTGTTATTCTTACATTCTTACTCTGAGCATTTGCTTCTTAATATTTACTTACATGAATAAAATCACCGATTTTAATGACTACTTAATGGTGCTGGAATTCTTTAGTAGCATTATGATTCACTATCTAATTCCCATCACAATACCTGTTTGAGATTTTTGAGATTGGTACTATTCCTCTAAAGTTCTTTAAGTACAGAATAACAGAAAGAAAAGCTTGAGAAAAATAACAAAAGACAAACAGAGGCATGGGTGACTGTACTTTTCTTAAAAACCAAATAAAAAGCTCTTGAGAATTGGACTGACTTTTATGGGAATATAATTTTTGGCAGTATTACATCTGAGTAAAACTGTCCAACCTCCTAATGAAAAAATCAGCTTTCACTTGCATAGTATGACCTTGTTTTAATTATATAGTATTATATTATTTCATGCTGAGTATCTGCTTCATACTAAATTTCCTAAACTTGAATTTTTCTGAATTTCTATAAAAAATTAAGGACCTAAATTGACTGGCTTGGAGAGTGACACTGTTAGAGAGTGACTAAATAAAGTAGAAGTATCTCATCTCTAATTCCTTTTTCCATTACTGAAAATGGTAAGAGTTTAGGTGTCTGTTAATAAAAGGAATTTAAGATCTGGTTCTACATGATGTAAAATCTCAAGGCCTAATAAAAGTCCCTAGTGTATCCATTTCCAAAAATGAAGCTAAAAAAAAATACAACCATTCACTTCAGTAGAGGACAAGAGACTGCATTTGAGATTTTTTTCCCAACTTGTAAGCATGAGCATGACCTCATTACATCTTTTTACCCTAGGTGTGAAGAGCGCTCTTTATTTTGCAGAAGAAATAAATGCTAATATTTTCTTCCCAGCCTTTCTTACCACCCAGCTAGCCACACTGAACACACTTTATCACCCCAGAGTCCACAAACATGCTCCAATCCAGCATCACAAGATGATGTCAAGGTTTCCTCACAAAATCCATTCACAGGTGTGGCCTGGTTGCACATGAGCACTGCAAGGAAATGACTCTATCACGGTACTTTCTTTATGTACTAGTAGCAGAAATAAGGAAATAGAGCAGAAAAAAAGACACACATAAAAAAGTGCAACAAAAAAAAGGACAGTGGAGAAGGAGGATTGAATTAAAAACTGAATTAGAAGACTTCACCTAAAAATCAAGAGGTTGAACCTAGAAAGAAGAGACAAAGATAAGCATGAAGAACTGAAGAAGACGGCTCGCCAATGATGCTGAAACACAAAGCCAGGAAAGAGATGAGCTTCTTTCATGGAAATAGCAGGCAATGTCTTCTAGAGATTAGCTGCAGTTCAAGGCCAGACCAACTAGACACAAGGCCCAGAGTTAATTGGAACAGGCTGTTTACAGAGAATATGAAGTACTACAGATTATGAGAGCAGGCCTGTCAGTAGGTGAGAACAAGAGGATTAAAACTAGGAAAGGTCTGGGGAAAAGGAATTGAAGTAGGTAGAAAGAATTAGGTCATCCTGGAACATTGAAGTGGAATTTTCTGCCGAGAAATCCCATTTTAAGTATGTCTGCTAGTGGTGCATTCTTCTTTTACTGGGTGATTATCTTTTATATATGGAGGACTACACTACATTAAGTATTTTGTAGAATGATATGCTCATCAACTTCAGACTGGTCAGTCATAATTACTAAATACTTTAATATGGAGATGTCTCAAATTTGTTACACAGTATATTTTTATCTTTTGTGTGTTTTTATCTTGTGTGTTCGTATTGTCTAGGAACTGCATTAAAACATAGCACAACTCAGACTAGCAGAAATATTAATTTTATAAGACTGGTGAAAATGTTATGGTAATGCATGACACCTCTGTCACAAATTACTATTTGTTATTCAAAATGATGTTTAAGTAGCAGAAAAACTAAAGAAAAAGAGTGTTGAACAGATGATGAACTAAGAAAGTTCCTTGTATCCTGCATATGGTATCATGCAGGTGACCTGCAGAAAAATATAATTCATAGCTATATAATTAAATCCTGTTTAATATTGTGCAATGGACTTGAAAGAGTACATTAAGATTGCACAAGTAAACAGTCCTAGCATGTTCTAAAGCTTTGAGCACACCTTTATGCAGAAGACACAAAAAAAAAGACACTCTTTTATTTCATTTAGATTGGAGTCACTCCAGCTCCAGGCAAGGGATGCTTCCCTATTATTCTACTTAAGCTAAAAGGTTTTAATTAAATGTTTGCTTTGCATCTCAGCAAAATACATTTTCAAGTTCTCCAAGATTTTCTAATCAAATAATTTGCTTTTATAGGTAAATGAAAGAAAATAAGCTCCTTCTTGAAACTGTTCAGCTTTTGTTATTTTCCTATATGGAGGCAGCCCCAAATCTTTACTATTTAGATAACCGGAAACTGTCTCTGTTTTTCAAAATTAGTTTTTTTCTCACCTGTGTGTTGTGATTCTGACATTGCCTTTTTCTTCAACTAGATTTCTCTCTGTCTCATGCTGAATTCCACTGTTTCTGGGTATTTATAGATAGCAAAGTTATTCCTCTGAATCTTCATTTAGATAGATTCAATAAGCCAGGTTCCTTTAGACTCATCTTAAAACAATCCCTCCATTCTGTAATCCATGTCCTTAATACTCACTTTTTGACCATTTTCCTGTGTGAATAAATTTCTTTCAAACTTTGGTCCTGAGAACTGTAACAATAAACAGAAATATATTCCTGCTTCACAGTGACACAGCTTCACTGAGAATGAGAGACAATGTTCTCCCACAGGACAGCAGATTTTAACTTCATATGGAAGACAACATTTTCAGTCTACATATTTCTCATAGTACAAATGCTTTCCTCTCACCACAAATCCCTTTCCTCCACGCTGCCCCACCAGCTTTTCTATAAAGAGCCAGGAAAAAAAAGGAAAAAAAACAGTTTTGCAAGAAGGTGGCTACTATTATGCTTCATCTAGCACTCTTTTCACGAGTCCAATAATATTTGTATGAGACAGAATTGCTTTAAGATCACAGGCCATATCAGGCCGATGAATGGTTTGAGGTAAAAAAGAGAAATAAGCAAAAAAAGCCAAAAAATAAAACTCTGTGTATAATAACTTCATCCTTCTTCTGCATATACTCAGAAGCAGGACTTTCGGCATCCAGAGACTGACCATGAAACAGGGAGCTGCTCAATGAGCAGATTTGCAGCGAGCATCCGTGGTGTGAAGTTTAGGCACTTCAATTCTGTGTACTCTCAGTGACTGAGTTCTTTACTGGAGCTGAATTCTCTATTTTTTCATGGTGCAATGTAAAGGCAAGGATATAGAATTTTCAGCCTTGCAAGCAGAGCACATATGTACTTTTCAGCTTTGGGTAATTACTTAAGCTGTGGGATAGCTATGCCTATTTACAGAATGTTACCAACTAGGCTTTGCACTGTTGTCAGAGGAATCCAGTGTCTGGTAACCTACAATCTTTTCTAAGTCTCTGAAGTGGGTTTTGAGGGCCTTTTTTTTGTTTCTTTTTGGATTGGGCAAATACAGATATTAATCTATTAGCAAGCTAATCTGTTCAGAGAAAGACTCTAAAACTTGATTTGTATTTTATAAACCTAAGTGCATGACAAACCAAATGACAGTTCTGGAATCAGGAGCAAAAATACTGTTCTCAGCCAGGTGGAAAATCTTCCACAGTTTATTGACTCAAAGCTATCTAAACTACCTTAGACGTTCAAGGCCACTATAAACAAAAACCTATACACAGACAGACACACATGGTTTTGTAACATATTGCCAAAATATTCAAAGATAAACTTGAATCATCACATTCACGAACTCACAGGAGAGGGCAACGGATGATTTTTAAGACCCCTACTCAAAAACCTTGCATAAAGGAAGTGAGCCAGATTACCTTTTATGTACCAACTGCTTTCATTCTCTTCAGGGGAAACAAAGCAGCTGAAAAATCAGTCTGATTAGCTGGTTAGCCATCTTTACAGCTGCTCTGTGACACTGAGGTGTTGTAAAGCAGCTGGAAGTTACTGGAAGTAAATGGCTCTTTGTATAATATTTCCAGGAGTCACAACCAAGTTAATCAGTGACAGATTATATGTTTCCTTAAGAAAAAGAGAACAAGAGAAAGAAAGAAAAGAAAGAAGGAAGGAAGGAAATAAAAAAAAAGAAAGAAAGAAAAGAAAGAAAGACCACAAATATAAACTGACACCAACATTCTAAGTAGTTCATAGAATAACCAGAATCATAGAATAACCAGGTTGGAAGAGACCCACCGGATCATCGAGTCCAACCATTCCTATCAAACACCAAACCATGTCCCTTAACACCTTGTCCACCCGTCCCTTAAACACCTCCAGGGAAGGTGAATCAACCACCTCCCTGGGCAGCCTCTGCCAGTGACCAATGACCCCTTCTGTGAAAATTTTTTTTCCTAATGTCCAGCCCAAATCTCCCCTGGCTTGTAACAAGATTCCTCTTTTGAAAAGTTATGTATGTATTAAATGAAAAATGGGTAAACACCAGAGATTAACAAAGAAGTTTTGTCTAATTCTGACCTTTTTAGTCCTCTAAACAAATGAAAAACATTTATATCCACAAGTATGATCAGAGTTAACAAATTGATAGTAATAAGTAAACCTGCAGGATTTCATGCTAATTTAAAAAGGAGCGACATGCAGAAATGTGTGGAATCTGGAAAATGTAATTACACCAATCCTTCATTAGGATGCTGAATTCCCTAGTATGAAGAAGTTGACAACCAAGCAATATTTATTCTATTTTTGGCTGTTTCAACAATTTACAGAGAGTGTTTAAAGACTGTGAGAGTTAAAAACCTTGCATCATTCCACCCATTGATAAATGCTAAATGTTTTTTTCTAATGCTAGGAAACCATTTGATTACTCTTTCTCTTTGTGTGTGTATGTACATCTGGTGCATGCATAAGAAAATCAATATGTAATGGATGCATGACTTTGACCCAAACCTAATAATCATAATTTAATGCATTTTATTTACACTAACAACTTAGGACCTTGGTATCGATTATGGATTCCTGGGTATTAGTCACTATAAAATTAGGCAAAAAAGAGAAAGGATAGCTGTGTATCATTGTGATAAAGTTTAATGTAAGCAAACGGAAGAAGCCGCTAAGTGGTGAAGCACTTGGGAATGTTTTGCTAAAGCAGGAAAGTACACAATACAATGCATGGGGTAAGTAACATAGATATTTGGTATCAATTATTGCCATAAAACTTGTCTATGCTTTATCCATTCAGATATCAAGTATTGTGGCGTGACAGAAAAATGATTGATTCACCTGAAGCTTCTCAAGCTTGATCATATCATTAAGATACTAGAAAAAAAATGGACTAATGAAAGATCTTCACCTTCTAGATAGACATCATTGAATAAACATGCTGAAGAATGTTGCAAAATATATTCCTTAAGTGCCCTCAAGATATATGGAAACATAAGCAAGACAGAATTATACAATTTCTTGGTGTCATTCCTATCACAGTAGATAATTTTAACTTTCCCAGTAAGATATTCTTCCATTAGTCCCTTAGCAAATGACTCTGTACTGCATTGCAGAAAGAGATGACAATTGGTAAGAACATCCATGTAGTACAACATCACAGATAATGACATATCAGCTGTCTGCAGCAAGAAACAATCATTGCACAGTGATTAAAAAACAGAATAATGTCCCTGCTCATGATGGTTTCTCAGTCAGAAGAGATGACAGCCATTAGTTGCTGCACTACTACAGGATATTTGGCAGTAATGACTGTAGAGAGCATCAATAAAAGATCAGCTATTGAGTGAGTGGTTGTGTCAGTTTTTGATTTATTTTTTTTAAACACACTTGCATGGCAGCACAGGAATACCTGAAGAAATAAAATAGAAGTAGATAAGCAGTTCAGGAAAAAAAAATGAAGCACAACCTTGAAGAGAATCATCAAGCTAGATATGGAAAGGTCTCAATGGTGGCAGAAGCCATGAACTGACAAGAAAGAAGTGCACTAACAGCTTACAGGAGAGTCACTCCCTTTTTTGAAGCCTATTAAAATCATTGCCAAACATTTGCCAGCTAATGTTAATCACTTCACCACGTGGTTGGCACTGGTTCATTAGTGAAAACCCCACCAAGACTGTGCTTGTAAACCTTTATATTTAACAAATTAAGAAAGTCGGCTACAATCATCTTCAAAATAGTTCCCTTCTGAGTTGACACACAGCTGCATACAATGCTGCCAATGTTCAAAGCAATTCTATAGATCATTTTTGGAAAGGCTGTTGAGGATCTCCATCATTCTTGCTTTCACATCTTCTACCCACAAAAAATTACTTCCTTTGAGCATCAATTAGATCTTTGGGAAGTGGGAACCAGGTCTCATAAATAGGGTGGGTGCTCAAGCACAGTGATGTTATTAGCTAAAATTTGCTTCCCTGACACAGCTGAACTGAGGATACACAAATTTTTCACCCCTGAAGAAAATAAATTGGCTGAAATTGATTTTTTTTTGTTTGGTTTTATTTTGCATTCCACGTAATAAAAAACCCACAAACTTCTCCCTTTCCAGAAATACTTGCATTTTATTACACTCAGTCTACATGCTTCTATTCTTCCTTTGAGACTGTGACTGTTTTTAAACTTCCTGTATCTGTGCTGCATTTTCCTAATTTTTTTAAATATTACTACTCTTTTTTATTTCTTTTTTTTCCCCACATTTTATTTTGAAGGCATTCCCTTATTATTATCCAACAAACTTTAGTGTTTCTGCTTAAAATTAGTTTCTAACCAGATCCATTTTGGGCTGATGTTTTATGTCATGTAACTCTTCTGTAAATAAGTGGGCCAGCTGAAAAGATTAACAAAGTTAATTTGGCAGACATTTGCTATGGTTTGACAGGTATTGTGAAGAGTTCAAACAAGTCTGCTGGTTTAGTAACACATAATATCTGTATATCACATTGAAAACAAAAAAAAAAAACCCACCCTGCCTATTAAACATAGTTATTGTTTTTTCTAATAAGCCTATGACAAGGCAGGCTTTCACTAATTTTGTAACTCAGAATTACCTTCTTATAATTACCTGAAGGCTGTATATAAAGTTAATTCAGTTTTGAGCAATTGCTCTGGGGGAGAAAAGAAAATGTAATTAAAATGGGGAGAAACTTGTTGCATGCCTTTTACACTGTTCCTGTCACTAGGTATTACAATACGTACTCACAACTACTCAAGCTGACTTACTGAGCAGGAAGAGCATCACTAGTAGTCAACATAACTGTTTGTTCAGAAAGGTTTAAATAAGACATAAAATTCATTTAGGAAGAATGCTAAAGCACTAGCAAACCTGACACATGCAAATACCACTTAGTTTTTAATCACTGATTGCTAAGTTTCCTTTATGCCTGAGTGGCCATTGACTTAATTAGAATATTATAAACACATAAGTAGTCCTTGCGCAGAAAAGTCATTGAGACATGCCCTGAAGAATATATTCCTAAACATAAGACTGCTTAGCCTGTGAAGACCCAGCAGAAAAGTCATTAATTTGTGAAACTGGGGCTCAGTTTGCAATTATGTCTTTCTTGATAAAAGTGACTTCTTTGAGACTCCTATATCTTCATAATATCCCACAATCCAGTCACTATAATAATGTATTTCCAAATTGAAAGGATGTTGAATTCTTGACTAAGCTCCTGCATTTGTAATCAAACATATTATGATCCACTGACTTAAAAGCATCTTTGTAGGGTGCTGTGTAGATGAACTATGAAAAAGGTAAAGTCTATTAATGGATGGAGCATGCATTACGTTTAATCATCCATGAGTATTTTATAAGTTTGGGAAAAAGTGGCTTATTTGGGTTTTTTGCTCATGATAAAATGCAACATGAATTTGTAGACATTTAAAACCAAAATTCTTCTGCATTTCCTTCAAAGGAGGAAATGATGAGCTTTGTTAAGAACATCACAAAGCAATCTCTAAATATTTTCTTACAGAAAGAGATGAAAATAGAGTACTGTTGAATTACATTGCTAAACATACACATGAAGATCATTTGAAGACAATGTTTATGCTGCAGCAAACTTGTTAATCTAGTTTTAAAGACCAGTAGAAGCATATTTCTAGCTTCAGAAGGTAGCCTCACACTGCTCAGGCAAACCAGAATCAGCTGCATTTAGATTTTCAATCAATTCTCTTTCTGCTTAGTCTAAGAGCATTCAAAACCTACTAAGCCCAGTTCACACTGGAACAACACAGAGAGACAGACTTTTTACCTGCAACATAAAGAGAAAATTTTGTGAAGCACAAGTAATGAGAAATGGTATTGGGCCATTTCAGTGGTGTATAACATAAGTACTGTTCACTGACAATATGTGTAGCACATGGCTGGCAGGTGTAAAACATAAAAAGGAGTCAGATGGTCTGTGAATGTGAGTTAAAAACAAGGACAGGCTTTCTAACCCATTAGCAAACTGATATAATGACAGATAAAAAGTCATAAAATCTAAACTTCCGTTTTAGTGACTGAAAAATTAGATTCTGTGACGTTATTATTTGCTAGTAATATGCCATTGTTGTGGGTTCCTCATTTTCATTCTGCCCAAGGAATCTTCAGTGGTAAATAAGTATTGATTCAAATTCATGGCTGATGAAACTAAAAAACAGCATGACAAGTCAGGGCTTGGAAGGAAATCTTAAAACAATATATTTAAGTTACAATGTCAAGACACTCACAACTTAGTAAAAAACTCCTTGATAAATTTTAAGTGTTCCTTTTTCTTGTGATATTCAAGGAAGATACATAAAACCACCGTTACTGAATGTTAACATGTCAAACAGATTTAAGTTTAACCTCTAAACTATGAAGGTACAAGACTTTATCTGCTAAGTTATATGAAAAATCTCATCTGCATATCCACAAAAGAACTCACAGAGACAATAGCATGAGGGAGGAGCTAAATAGTCCTTGCCAGGTGACTCTCTGGCCCATCACAGAGACCATCAGCTCAGCAAAGACCCATCTGTAAAAGCTCAGCGGAGCACAGCAACATAGTGATGGATGGCAATACAAAGGTAGTAGTCCTGAGGAAAACCAGCCTTGTCCAGGTCCCTCCTCAGGCTGTCCCAGCAGAGCTACTGGCCCCAGTCCAGGCATGAAACCCATACCATGAGTCATAGGGACCATCTGCCCAGTCACCTTTTGGGTTAAAGGGAGATGCTGCCTAAGGATGAACCATATTAAGGGGTGTGGGACAAAACCAGTTTGGGATCACACAAGGCTTGTGGGATATTTAGGAGAGGAACTAATGGAAGAACAAGGGAGGGGTTAAGTAATTAGTGGAGAAACAAGAGTGCGGAAAAACAGGAGTAAATGGTTGAAAAGGACCAGTCACATGTAGATAGTATAGGTTGGTTAGTATACTTGTCTGTTCATGTCCTTCACGTAACCAGCACAATCTGTCTTGTCTTCTTATCAATCTTCTTTCTCCTTCTGTTTCCAAGATCTTGCCTACCCTCAGCCTACTGGTCAGGGAGAACATTGGACAGACAGCCTTGAAGCTGTGTGAATACTTTCCTTACCCTTGTCTACTTTACAATTTTTATAATGCCCTCCAAGTTTCCTCTCAAGCATCACAACTAGATAGAGAGAAGCAGAACTGGAGCTCCAAGAATTTCTAAATAACTGTAGGAATGTAGTTAATGGCACGAACAGCCACTGAAACAAAACTTGTTCAGTACCTTATAAAACCGTGAATAGATTTTTGGGGTAAATGGAAGAATAAGGGACATATTGGACATTTTTAACAATAACTGAAAATCAAACCACACACTACTTGTGATAAAAATAGAAAAAAAATCTACAACAAATATTTAAACTAATCCATAAAATAAACTGCGAGAAGGCATCAGAATATTAATTCAGGAATTAGGCAAAGAAGAGGCAAAACATATAGTTTTCAATGAAATGTTTACATGGTTAATATGTGTTGGCTAGTCCAATTGCACCATTCCTGTAAGTGTTTGTGAATGATTTCAAAAAATGAACACTAAAGAGGTTGTCAAATGATGATAAGTGGGGTTAGACATCTTGTATTTCAAAACAACCTGCATATAAAAGCTCTATTAAGACAAGGCAAGGGTGGAGGAAAGATGCTTTCCATGCATACGGCCAGGGTAATGTAGTAGAACTTTAAACTGGAAAACTTTCAGGAAAAAAAGCACAGCAGCACCTTGGCAACATTCTCAGTTAGAAGCCTAAACAGGCATTCATTCAAAATGTCATGGTTATAAAAACAATAGTAAAACATCTGAACTGCTGTGAATAAGTGAGAAACAGATTGCTGCTCTAAGTCCAAGTATTTTCTTTCCATCTTATCAAAAGGACTATCTGCAAAGAAGTTAATGCTTGCCTTTCTTTCTAAAGCATGCAGTTATATTACAGTTAATACAAAGAGACATCCTTATAAGTAGTTTCTTAACACTGACATGTCCAGTGAGGGATAACATTGCATATTAGCTCTGTTGTATATAAATACAGCATTAGTGCTTTTGTTACATTTGAGATAAAGCCTCTTGTGATAGTGTTATCACCACAATCAAGAAATATGACATCTAAATGAAATATTTGTGGAGACACAACACTTATTCTGTGAAACCATATCATATTACTGTCCACTGTATAAGAATGGAAAAGCACTTCAGAAGAATAATGGTCATTTTAGGCTGCTGATTCTTGGAGATGAACCAGTGGGATTGATTTGACCATACCTTACTTCAGAGTGGAACTTAAAACAGGTTTGTGTGCTTTCTGACTGAAAGTCCACTTGTCCATATATATGTCTTTTGACTCCACTTGGATCATCTGAACTTGAAGCACAGTCAAAATTAATTGCATCAAAACTGCATGTCACCAAGAGTTTCTGACTCCAGCATCACAGAGATGATGGAAGAAATCTCTGCTAAAACTAGAAAGGCATTATTTAAGGGCATTATGAGTTCAGTAATTGTTAAGGGAGCATACCTAAGGACTGAATTGAAGATCATCTCCTAGATATGTTCTAAGCTCAACCAAGGAGGTTAATTTGGAATTTCAATGAAAGAGAGCAAATGAGAAGAACCTCTGGAAGGTTGAAAACCAAAACTTGCAGAGTACTCTTTACTCTGACAATATGCATTTTCATTTCTTAAATACATGCAATTAATCTTTGCCACCTCAGATTTGTTTTTTCACCCCTAAATTGGACCATTACATTTTTTTTCTGTTATCTTCTAATAGGAAGGTTCTTCCTTTAGGTGAATAAAAATCTTAACAAGAACTTAGTATGATGTAGAGTATCTTCCAAAGTAAGTATGACAGAAATTCCTCAGTGAACGAAGTACACATTTGAACTGAAAAGACAGGATAAAGGAATTCAAACAGGTCCTGGTATTTCTAGCAAAGAATCTGGCTTAGGTTTCACAGAACAAGTTTTAGAAGATATGTATAAATATATAGGTGTACATCCTTTGGGGTGAACATAGTACACACTTAAAAATATCAGTTGAAGATTCCTACTTCCATATAGACCTATTTCTTTACTCCAGTCCATGGGTGACCATCCAAAATCTACATACATGATGTATCTTAATAAAAAACCAAAACTCCTCCCACTATTTCTATAATCTCCTTCATTATACACCAAGAAAAATAGTGAAATGCATCACCAACTTTGATAACAGTTTGGATATTATGCATATAAAATCATACTTTGTTTAAAGAGACATTAACAACACAGGTGAGAGGTTTCAGATTATTTAATGCTTTAAAAATTGAGAAAGACAAGAAATATTAATTTAAATCTGAAAATAAAGGGTCTGATTATGACATTAGCCTGTTAACTTGTGCTTTCTACAATCTAGATCCCAAACTTATTTCTTTTTTTTTTTTTAACTGTTTTAGCTATCTTGGTAGTGAAAATATTGAAAATTAATTCAAGAATCAAGAAAAAGATCTTCATTTGCTGTAGTTCTTGAAGAAGATGCATTGCTGAGTTATTAACTGGGATTAACTAAAGAATTAATTTTCAAGACTCACATGTTTCTAGGAGAAAGATAAAAATCCCAACCCCTACAGAAGTCCTATTAAGGTCCAATACAATTAATCTAACATTTCTTCTTTTTCTCTTCTTCTTCTCCTCCTCCTTCTCCACCACTGTTGTTGTCAATGTCATCATTATAATAAAAAATAATAATATCTGTATGTGGGCAGGGATTATGAACTTTAAAAACTAAGATAAAAGAATATGCAACGGTTTGTGGCAGTGTCATTTGTTCTTCTGTTGTTCCAACTTCAGCTGCAAAAGAAGTTAGGTAGAAAAAAATATACAAACACATGTTGACTGAGACTGTTTTCCCCTAAATGTTTGCTATTCAATTATGTATAAAATGTAAGGAAAAGATAATGGGTAGAACTGTGAACAGATGTTCCTAACTTCTAGATTTGCAGGCCAAATTTTTCAGACTTTAACTTCTGCCAATACTGATTGAAAATAATGGAACTGGCTAAGGACTGAGAACATCTGCAAAGAAAGCTTCTAGACTACTTGCTACCAAGTGACATACTTTCTAAAATACTGAGCAGCTAGCAAGCAATGTCAAAAATCAATGCAAGCTGCTGAGATTTCTCACTTAAAAATATAGTAAAAAATAGGTTGCTTTCTACAGACATTAAATATAAAAATATGGTTAATTTTATGCTATCATATTTTAAGAAATGTGAACCTTAGTGTGATTTTTTTCCTTCTTCATAGCTAGATATTTTGTATATTTCTGGCTAATCCCCATTACAAGAATTTTGCTTTTACCAAGACATAGATGTCTTCACTGAAGCAGACAGCATTATGATGACAGCTCTTTGAAGTGCTGAAGACAACCTATCTATATAATCTCTGTTTTTCTATGGTTTAGCTCAGGCAGCTTTTCCTAATCTATGTGCTCAGCCTGATCAAATATTGGAACAACAGTAATGTTATATTAAGTTTAAATTTGGAAAGACAGATTGAGCTTTTGTATCAGCTGCACAAGGAAATACAGCACAGTAAATCCAACTGATTCTTCTGGTAGCTGGAGGGTAACTGCTGAATAAGTTGAAGGGGAAAAAAAAGCACAGAGCAGAAAATGACAACAGTTTTTATATTGTGTTTTCTGTAATTGCTGCAATTCCTGGTTTACAAGGGCAAAAGCATGGAGAACCCAAAGTAGACTCAATCTAGGCAAGACCACACTGTATATTTTAAATAACAGCATTTGGAAAATTATTTTCATACCGAATTGGGAAAAAGCTACTATTTCAGATTTCAGCATAGTCTGGAAAAAAACCCACAAAACACCTTTACCATTCTTGTTGCTTATTCTGGGCTATTTTAAAGAGGAAACTTGGTTTATTCTGAGTTTCAAATATATTTCACCACCATTTTGAGCTGTTATAGTCATCAAGGACACATCTAGATGTGACCTATATGTTTGATTCCATTATTTTCAATTTATGTCTTACACTTCATTAAGGGTGAACCTTGTAAAAGTAGTGATCCATTTATCAGAAAAAATGTACAACAGGGTCTAAATTCTACTGTCTTAGACACAAGTAAAAATTACATTTAACTTTTGGATATTTCTGGCAGCTTCTCCATTCGCTTCTCCGTCACATCCAGCGTCTCATATTTTCAGGAGAACTTTGAATGACACTAAAATTTGAATGACACATGCATAAGCACACACAGAAAAGAGATGCAAATAGGCAAATTCCAATCATGTGAAAAAATGATTTCTCAACAAAAAGAATGTTAATACCTTCTATTTCCCTGCCAGTTCCCACTTCAAGATTTCAAATAATAATTAAGTATTTATCTGTATGACACCTGACACAGGCCTGGTAAATGAAGTATTTCATTCCATTTTGGAAGGTGGATGAAATAAGGAGAATATATGGAAGGAGAGTTGAAGACAAGAAATGCTATATACTTTCATATGTGAAACCTATCTAGTTGCAGAAGGATTGAGGATTCTAAACATTAGTGTCTTTATAAATTGAAATGCTATTCTTTTTTTTTTTTAGTTTCAGTTTAAGAATCTAGTATGATTAAAATTAATAGATGAACAAATAGATGTCTAATAAAAGAAAAACATTTAAGATCTGTCTATAGTTAATGGAAGAAATTACTTTCAGGAAGCAATACATCCCATGTGAAGAGTTCAAGAAATAATATCTCTCCCGAGGCAATTCATCCTACCTGATGTTGACCAGTGTCTGTCCACTCCACTCGAACTTTAAGTGTCTAACTTTTAGGTAGTGGAAGGTGGCTAAAATATATGTCACTCTGAGGTTCTGTGGAAAAAGTTATCTGTAACAATTAGTAGATTGTCAGATACAGTCAGTCATATTTTCTAGCTCAGGCTTTCCAAAAAGAATTTCAGATGTGTGTTCCATTTTCAGATGCATGAGAGATCCTTTAGAGGTGCTCATTTTTTTCTGGTGACTAATAATGGTGCTTAGACAATTAGATTAAAGTAAATGTCACCTTGGGGTGAATAGATGCGGGTAAAAGAAACTCAATTTCAAGTAATCTTAGGACAATAAGATCTATTGAAAAAACTCATGGCTGTGTAATTATTGAAGGAGCTATATTTCATAATATTCTTATTTCATTGTGTTGGTTTTGAGAATTGTCAACTTTCTTTGCATCATTGTCCCAAGTGACAGGGGACAGGACAAGAGGGAATGGCCTCAAGCTGCGCCAGGGGAGATTCAGGCTTGAGATCAGGAAAAAATTTTTCGTGGAAAGGGTCTTTGGGCACTGACACAGGCTGCCCAGGCAGGTGGTTGAGTCACCTTCTGTGGAGGTGTTTAAAGAACAGGTGGATGAGGTGCTGAGGGTCATGGTTTAGTGATTGATAGGAATGGTTGGACTCAATGATCCTGTGGGTCTTTTCCAACCTAGTGATTCTGTGATTGTGTAATGCCAGTGGGTGTGCTCTTGAAGACCCTAGTGATACAAAACATTTGTTCATCTAGACCATAGCAGAAAAATCAATAATTTTCCTCAGGCAGGTAACAAGATTTCAAAACCAGAAGGCCTCTGCCCACAGTAAAGACTCTACAAGTGGCAATACTTCCAGTGGATGTACTCCTACATCTGTTAAGAGGTTTATTTTTCCATTGATTATCAGCAAGAGAAGAGTTCTAAAAAGTCATTATATTCTACTGAAAATTACTGTACTTATATCTATCTAATTAACTAAGATATGTGATGGTATACCTATTAGAAAATTGAGCTGAAGACAAAAATGTGCTTAAGAGCTCTTTAGAATGTTTTTAAAATGAGGAACTGTGCTTCTGAAGGGCCACCATGCATTCTTTTAAAGACAGAGCCTAATTTCTGAAAAAAGCAGGTTTACAAGGCAGTTGCCACAGGTGGAGGATTTCACTTCAATAGAACCATATCGTGTTTTTCCTTCCCCAGCCACACTCAGTCAATATTCTGGTGCAAAGATGCCAAGTGGATGTAAGCAAAAAGATCTGAGAAATAATGGTCAAGATAAAATGTACTGGGTTCACAGGCACACTAAAGACTTCAAGACTAATACACACGTAGCTGTTCAATCTATGAAGGCACTGCTGTGACTGCCTGAAAAATAGATAGAAAAAACTAGTAATCTGTGTTGAATCTTCCTGTTTCCCATTGGGAAAAATATAACTTTACTTATGTAATATTTTTATTTTTTTAACAGTATGAATTTTATATTTTATTCACTCTTCTGATCATGATCACAGAGAGTTCTATAATGTAGAATATATAACTCTAACTAGGAGGTTCTGAACCTGATGAATTCTAATAATTAAGTGTTTAACAGAATCTGCTTAGTGTCCTGGGAGAAGAAATTGAGAAGGTACATTTTTCTAAGCAAGTATTAACTTTCCTGGGTTTAATCAGTGAGTAGACTCAGTGAAGCCACTTAATTTTAGAGGAAACTCTATTTGTTAAGCTGAACCACTGAGCAGAGCTGCAGAGGGACTGAAATGATTCCAAACTCATATTAGAGGCAATAAGTAAAAGTACATCTTGCTATGTTTGTGAAATTAAAACTTTGTCTACATTCTGAGTTTTTCATAATAGTTGGCTGAAAAAGTACTCTTTCCTCTGTAAGTATTCAGAGACCTTAATTCTGGTCCGTCAGAATTCTGGCAGAACCTTTGCTGAATTTACGGACACCAGAATCTGGTCTAGAGTTATAAACAGTGATCAGAAAAAGAACAGTTAGCAGTGGCCTTTTTTTCCCATTCACATTCTAGTTGTAAAATTCTTCCAGGATGAAATTTGTTTCAGTTCTCTGAATACCTCTGAAAATATTTAATCCAAATGTTCTCACCTTCCAGCTTTTTTTCTCATCGTCGTTTCCTCATGTTTTTCATAGTTCGAGAAATAACTAAGTTCAGCAGAAACAAGTTTGATTTTTGTAGGGGTAGAGGAGGCGTAAAAGTGAAGAAAGAGATTTATTTCTGTTAACTGTTCCCAAACATATGGGATTTCATTTCCTGAAGATTTATCTGTACAGTCGATAGTCCTTACACAAGTTATGCCACCAATAATCATGGACACACAGACTAATAAGATCTTATCTGATCTGTTTTCCTTCATGTAAACTTTTATTGACACCCTCAAAGGTATCTATAAGTTTTCAGGTGATGATTTCTTCTGGAGCTTCCATACTCCATTTTTTTCTGCTACCAGAACAAATTCTATTTAAATAAAGAACTAATGGCAGCTTGAAATTCCCTTCCTGATGACCACACCTTCAGGGATGGGGCATCCACAACTTCCCTGGGCAATCTATACCAGTTCCTCACCACCTTCATCATGAAGTAATTCCTCCTTTTGGCTGCCCCTCTGCAGTTTATTGCCATTGTCCTTTGTCCTATCACTACAAGCCTTTGTGAAAAGTTCCTCCCCAGCTTTCTTGTAGGTCCCCTTCAGGTACAGGAAGGTCACTATAAGATTTCCTTGGAGCCTTCTCCAGGCTGAACAACCCCAACTCTCTCAGCCTGTCCTCATACCAGAGGTGCTCCAGCCCTCTGATCATCAAATAGATCAAATAGAGTAGTGGAAGAAACACGCAAAACCAAATGTTTCCATAGATATTGCCCTATCCCTAGGCAAATGAGTTTTTAGTCATGGTGCCACAAGGTTCAGCATCCCTGCGTGTGCTGGGGTCCAGGTGCACTGGAGGCACCCCAGAAACTGTTAGAGCAGAGCCCAGAATGCTGGGCTGTCCCTCCCCAGCCAGGAGCAGGGCAGCTGAGGGACACCAGGGCAGCCCCAACTCAGAGCATCTGGCAGCTCCCTAGGAACAAGGATGGGCCAAGATGAGGGGCTGGAGACCAGCTCTGCTGCAGTGTTGCTGGAACAGGGGTTGATGGCACCAGGGGAGAGAAATGGGGTCCTGGGCTGTGGGTAGGGTGAAGGAAGGGAAAGGCAGTAACAGTTGGTCCTGCAGTGCCCTCAGGACTCAAAGAAAGCCACAGTCCTGGGCACAGCCATAGGGCTTCCTCAGAGCAAAGACAGCATTTAAAAGTACACAATGTTTATATTAAACTGTGAACAACTTAGTTTTTACTTGTTCTTCAAGTCATTATGTTTTTTTTTTCCTTAAACAGTTTAATTTAAAATATATATAATAGTATACTATCCATTATACCATACTGGTTAAATTATTTACTACCAGTGTTCTTTATTGAAATGCAAAATAAAGTTTATTTTCAAAGAAATGAAACAACTATTAACAGTAAATTGGACTTCATTACATTTTCATAAGTCTTGATTTAAGATGATTATAAAATTAGAGCTTCATTGCTATAAATGCAAATATCTCCTTTCAACTTATTTTATTAGTAGTTTATTTTTACAGCCCGCAGTCTTGTTACAAAATTGTGTGGTTAGTAAATTACTCTTACAAAACACCCTGTATGTTTCTTTTATACACAGTCAGTAAGAATATAGGTTACCTGCTGATTCAATTATTTTATGTAATTATGGTTTTGACAAAATTTCTTTTGGGTGGATTCAGTTGTTATTCAACTTGATGTAAAAAAAAGAGATAATGAATGCATTGCTTGCATATAACAAATGCACTAAAAAGCCAGATAACTTAGACTTTCAAAATCTTAGTTTGACAGAAACATTTCAAAAGTGGTGAATCTCCTGTTGTTCTTGTCTTTCATGCACCTGACTACCAAGTTCACAACTATCAAACAAAATATTGACTCCTTTGCCTTGTTTCTCATACAGACTTTAAATAAAACCAAAGTGTTCCACTTAGTGGATTTCTTTTCTGGAATCACCAGCACTGTTAACACAGCAGTGTTGCTTCCTCTGCATCATGTTCCTTTGTCATCTTTGCTAGGAAATGATAGCAGATGTTGCATCTTTTCTAGAACAATATACATACAGGTAGGCCACCCAGCAGTTTCTAAATAAAATATAGCAAAAATGCATCCCAGGCATACCTCACTATCAGTTCTCAGCAAATATGCATAAACACATTGTTTCTTGGGATTTCTTTAATTCAGTCAATGTATTCAAACTTTTTTTGCAAATAGTGGAGAATGAAGCATAGAGTGAGATGATGCAGGCTGAGGTCTGTGTGATTATAAAAATTTTGTTTCCTTAGAGATCCCAAGTAGAAATCATTGGATGTTTCTCCAGGTAAGCTTATCACACGAAATGAAATGGCACTCATGACCATACAATTAAAAAATCATCGTTAATTTAGAGACAGAAAGTATATAGACTATCTATTTTGCAGAAATCTCCTTCCTTCTTTCTTTTTGTCTTTCTTTCTTTCCCTTATTTATACATTTTTCCATCTATAATTACCTATCAAGTAAAAATAATGTTTCTTCTTCTATAATTAGCTAGGAAGTGAAAATAATATTTGTGAGGTCAGGACAAATGGCAATTTGGTTATACACACACACATACACACATTTATGTAATAAATTTTAAATTCTTTGTCACAAGCTTCAAATAATGGATGTAAGTAAAACTGGCATTGTTAGCTGAACAATTGTGACAACTCTTGCTGAGTCCCATTTCATCTCACCATATGCATAACTGGGTTGGGATGTTGCAGTGGGCATGATTTGAGGGTAGTCCTCTAGAATATAAAAATGTTTCATTTTATTCCTCTTGGGTCTGAGACATTCAGTCTTCCATACACTCAAATCATTCAAAAAATTAATATATTGCTTAAATTTACCTCTTCTGTTTGAATTTCATATTCTTCATTTACCATAGACAGGCCTGGCTCATAACGCTTTCTTTTCCTAAATCTAGGAATTTCCATAAAAGGGACGTGTACTACTTTTTATTGTTTATTTATTTATTTAATAGTTTCACCACCTTACATTCTTACATAGAGGCTACATGGGAATAAAACTATGTTATACTTAGCTATACTTGCATACATAGGCAAACTCTTTTGCTTCTGTCTGTGGCGTTAGCTCTTATGTCTCAATGGTACAAAACACATTGTCTTATGTCTCCCTCTTGATTTCAAGCTAGCCCTTTGTGACACAAGTTCTATCAGCATTTTATAACAGCTGATGCCTGGAGTTGCAATAAATTGCCAGAGTTTGTATGTTTATAGATTTATCCATTAAAGAAGTAGTTGTTTTTTTCTTTCTTCTTTTCCAGCTGGGGAGGCACTTTTCACAGAAGCATGTAGTGACAGGATGAGGGGGAATAGATTTGAATCAGAAGGGGGAATATTTAGACTAGACCTTTGGAAGAAATTCTTCACAATAAGGATGATGAGACACTGGAAGAGGTTGCCCAGGGAAGTTGTGGATGCCTCATCCCCGGAAGCATTCAAGGATTGGTTCATGTTGCATAGGGCTGTAGCCGGGTCTGGTGGGAGATGTCCCTGTCCATGGCAGAAGGGTTGGAACCGCATGATCTTTAAGGTCCCTTCCAACCTATGATTATATGACTTGTGCACCTTTAGCTCCCTAGACAACCTTGAACTTGATCTATGGTGGACAGTACTTCATTCTTCCAGTCCTTGTCTTTGGATTTTCTGACTTTAGGGGTGTGCTAGACCACATGCTAGTGAAGATCAAGGTAAAAAACCTGTTGATGACCTCAGTCTTTTCCAAGTCGATTATTGCCAGGTCTCTTGTCCTGCTTATCAGAGATGGGGAACGTGGGTGGGGAATTCAGAGATTCATTCATCTTTTATATATATAGACATATGTACATGCACATAAGTTACAGACACAGAAGACATACTAATTCAAATATTTAATAATAAGAAGAATAACTTTGAAGGTGCTTTTACTCCAAAGTCCTGCAGTGTGCTGTGAAGAAAATCCTTCTATTATACACATCGTGGTCATTTGTAATAGTACACAGAAAAATTTCGAAGAGATTGTATGAACATAGATTTTCTGTCATGTGTTCTGGATGACAGGTGTTTTTCTTGCACGTATGAAAAAACACTTCATGGATTACTCCAGAATCCTTTAATTTTATTTATTTATTTTATTTTCAGGAACAAAACTCCTTAAAATGGAAAAAAAAATAAAATAGAAAGAAAACTGTTTTTCTCAATTGGTACAAGTAATATTAGATAAGCATGCAAAGTTTTGCCCCATATAATATTTACAGAATAAAGACTGCACTGTACGTGCATTAGTTATGCAAGTTTTCTAGTTATGATAGAGTAAATTTAGTTACAGAGTTAAATGCCATAAAACCCTCAAGGGGAATTTATCCAATATAAATATATAAAGATAACAATAGCAGTTTATACTGAATATTATCTGTAAGAAGGCTGTTAAACTGGACTCACAAAATACAATGGGAGTTCACTAAATCTGACACTTATAGATTTCTTTTGGGCTGAAAATGTATTGAAATATCAAGAGTCCCTGAGGCATATCAATACCAACTTTCAAACAAAAAGAAAGATTATCACATTTTACACTGTTGAAGGAATGGAGGAAAAAATAAATATTTTTCTGGCTTGAGATATCCTTGTGTTTCCAAATTAGGTTCATCCAGTTCTAGAGTGCATCTTAGGAAGTGTTTTTAAGTTTTCTAATAAAGGTCATTTACTCTAACAAGGCTTATTCATACTGTGAACAGAATATTTATTTGCTCAATACCATCTAAATGTTGCTTAATAATGCATTGTGTTTGCTTCAGTAAGCCTGCTTGCTGAACCATTACACAGTCAAAATTATTCTCTGTAGGGAAATTTTATCATCTAATGCATTATACTGTTCCCCTTAACTTTGATGCCTATTCTGATGTGTTCTCATTGATCAGTTTAACCTCTAGAAAAATTCCATCTCTATAAAGGCATTTTGGAGGCTTATTCTAGATTTGTGATGCTTGATTACTAATGTTATTTTGTCTCTCTGTAATGAAGATTGTACTAGGAAATTATCTATGCCTCTGCCAATAAATACATATTAGTTGTCTGCCTACAGCATTCATTGACTATGGGGATGATTTGAAGTGTATGTATGTGAAAGGCACAATCATACATGAAAGGTTCAGATATTCATATATTCTGTTAGTATAAACCTAGTCCCTCTAGTTACTGAAGCATAGAGGCACAGAATTATGTTTTCAAAAGTCATTAATGTTATAGCTGCCTTTTATTTTGAAAAAAAACCCAAACAATAAAACCCCAATCAAGCAAAGCACTACCTAATTAGCCTGATTTCGATTTTGTTTAAACTTATTAAGGATATGATTCATGAATGGTGGCAACTGAAAAAGATAAATATTGTGTATTCTAATATCTTCAGTGTTCATATGAGAGTGATGAGTAATACTCATGAAGTACATCCTGGAAGTAGTTGTGACCAAACATAGTGATAAAAGAAAAGTGGCTTGAACACCTTACTTTCACAGATACTTCTGAAAATTATTCAGTTATGTAGCAGGAAATTTTAGTTTAGGTCCTTTACCTATTATTTGTTGCAGTGGTATCCTGGTTTGATACCTGCATTAGTAACTATATAATCTTGTTGGAGAAAGAGATATCAAATAAGTTTTTCATACAACATTTAAACTTTCTTGGTGGTTTTATTTGAGGATTAACAGCCTCTGTGATTATGACAAAAAATTGTAAAAGACCTAAATTAAAATTTCCTGCTATATAACTGCATAATTTTCAGAAGGAGTCTGTGTGATAGTCATAACTCATTTCAATTCCACCTCTAATTATGTTGACAAGCTATTATTCTCATCTAAAAAGTACAGAAACCAGCAAAAAAGATTAAAAACCATAGTAGGATATAGGGAAATTATCTTTGCTCTAGAAGAAAAAACTAAAAAATCTTGTTTAAAATTAGATATATTTATTCTGACCTTAGAAATAGAAGTATTTCTCATGTCAAACCTAGCAAGTTACATGTTTGGCTCTCTCAGTCGTTCCTTATCTTTCTTATATTTATCTAGTTAATATTTTCTATGAAAAAAGGTAATGCTCTATAACCACTGTATATTTTAGTTATGTAAATATGCTATTATTAAATTAAATACTGGAATTCAAATAATCACAACCTGTACAAAGCTAATATTTTACATTTGTAATACGTGACTTCTCATTAAAATATTTTTTTTATCCTGTAAGAAAGCTTACCCACAGGACTACTTTGTGCTTATAAATGCTTATAAACTGTCACTGCTTGAAGCACTTTGAAAACAATACAATTTCATCAAAAATTTATCCTGTTTCAATTTGTCAAAAATAAACTTTGTGTGGATTTACTGAAGAACAGCTTGCAAGTGTGTGACCCTAAGAGAAAGAAGGAGCCCAAAAATCAAGAGTATAAGACTAAACCTGGAAAGTGAGATAGGAATCTGTAGCCCTGTATTTTGGGAAAGACCATTGAACCAACGGGGATATTAATCAAGTGAGAGATTTGTGGTTATTTGTCTATACAATTAGATTATGGTTATTACTAAAGCACAATAACTGACAAGTTCATGTACTTGAAATGTTTTCTTGCTCAGTAAACTAAAAAGGCACAGACACATAGTATGCAGGGGGAAGATAGATCATCTCAAGTCTCAACAAACCAATAGTCTGTTGTACTAGTACCAGTTCCTATGAGAGATCTGAAATTTTTTTCATGTCAGCATTGAAGTAGTTTACTTCTACTTTCTGGCCATTTATGACTTTCAGTTATGCATATATAATACTTAAATATATTTTTTTGTAGCTACTCTTTCTGTCAAGTTAAAGCAGTGCATTTTGTATCTGTTAGAGTAATTAAAATTTTCTACAGTTTTATCTAGCTGGAGGAATTAATTATGCAAGATAATCAAGAATATTTCTCTTACAAGCAAGTGTGATTAAGAAATGAGAATGTGATTGGGTACTAAGTTCAAGAATTCTTGAATCTTCTCATTTGTATAACCGAAGATCTCAGCCTTTTCTTTCTTCCTGAGGAATATTGGCACTGTCTGTGTTTCTTTAAAGGTAAGGGAGGAAAAAACATAATAGAAATCTGCTTATATCACCATAAGGATAATAGAACTGAAACATAACATCTTACACATTTCCAAAACCAACTCTTTTTAAGGAGAAGTCAGTCATTGAAGAAACAGATTTCTAGAAAAAATAGCCTCGTGAGATTAAATTTTGTATTGTTCTAGCTACTAAGAAAGGTAAAAAATACCAGTTGCAAAGGAAACATGACTCAAGCTTTACTTTCATTAGGGAGGTAAAACAGAGAACATTGCCTGTCTTAAAATTTAAAATTAATTGTCCTGCTAAGAAAGCACATAGTACTATGTCAATCACTATTTGTCATAATTGTAGCTTTTATTTTATGTCATTTATGTCACCTCAGTTACTTGTGATGAAAATTTAGAAAAATTTAAACTGTTCTAGAATGAAATGAATCATGTTCTAAATTGTCTGAAAGTAAAGAATTTTAATTATTTATGAAATTATATTAAAACTTATATTTTTCTACAATTAAAGTGGCAAGAAAAACTTGACTATTTTTCCTCTGAAAGTACAAATTTATCTTTTGTTGAAAAAGAAAAATACAGGGAGAAAATACATTGAAATATTGCTACTTATCCTACAATTTCAGAGCTGATCATGTCTCAAACACAACTCAAGTAATGTGTTGCAAAGGCTGTACAAGATAAGTGTATTTTCAGATATTTCTTCCAAAAGAAGAAAGAATGGGAGGAACTTCTCTCCTGAGTTTTTTAAATTCTTTCAAGAAAAGTTGATAATTTCTTTTGAATTAATACATTTTCTCTGAAATGTGGTCACAATTATAGTGAGTGCCTGTCAAATAGCTGCTGCTCCATTAATTTACATCCCTTTCTGTGAAGAAATTTTCCCTAATACCCAATCTAAACCTCCTCTGGCACAGCTTGAGGCTATTTCCTCTTGTCCTATCAGTTGTTAGGTGGAAAAAGAGCCTGATATCCACCTTGCTGCAGCCTCTTTCCAGGTAGTAGAGAGCGATAAGGCCTCCCTTCAGCCTCTTTTATCCAAGCTAAACAGTTCCAGTTCCCTCAGTCACTCCTCACAGGTCTTGTGCTCTAGACTCTTCATCAGCTCCATTATTCTATTTTGCACACACTCCATCACCTCAGTGTCTTTTTTGTAAGTGAGGGGCCCAAATCCGAATGCAGTATTTGATGTGTGGCCTCATCAGCACCAAATACCAGGAGAAAATGACTTCCCTAGTCTTACTGGCCATACTTTTTCAGATAAAAGACAGGTTACTGTTGACTTTCTTGGCCACATGGACACTTTGATGGCCCATATTCAGCCAGCTGTTCATCAGCATCCTGGGGTGAATTTCCACCTAGGAGCTTTCCAGTCACTCTTCCCCGCACCTGTAGCATTTCATGGGGTTGTTGAGACTCAAGTGCACGACCAGACATTTAATAAAACAAAGCTGCTGGGGAGCAACAGCAAGTGATTAATGAAATATACAGTGAAATAGTGATTGGTTGGTTATCGCATGACAGAATTTTTGTTGTTGCTGTAGTACTACACAATAATAATACAATCAGGAGGCACAGCAGCAAATATCAGAAGTTCTATATGGTTTGTTTAAGCAGTTTGCATTTCTAGATCTGTATAGCCATAAATTTTTCAGTTCTTAAGACAGCAAACAAAAGTGACTGAAGACCTTCTTGCGTATAGTACAGAAGCTACCGATATAGTTCTAGCAGTGGAGAAAAAAACAACAAAAAAACCACATCATGCTCTATCTGTTCCATTATGGATAAAACATTCATGGAAACCCCAGGACTGTTTTAGCTCAGATTATATATGACAAACTGAGCCGAGAACTGTTAGAGAACATAAAAATATGGCTTGATTTTTTTTTGGTCCACTTTCTACTGAGTTTATAAAGGTGCATTGATTTCAGTGGGTCCTTTACTCCTCTGTTTGTTCCTCCATGGAGAAGTAGCTGTTGCTAGGACAATGGATTCGAAAAAAATTAATTAGTGCTTCAGAGTACCATCCATTGGGGTGTTCTGTGGGGTTCTGTGAGAAGTCTCTCTACAGGAAAAGAGGAGCAGAGGCAACCAAAGGCAACAGAAACTGCCAAAAGTGTATTATAAGTTGGTCAATACTTGGCTACTGAACTAGACAACAGTTCTAGGAAACAGGCAAAGATCAGGCCAATGGTAAAAGAAAAGTAGACTTTGCTTTTTCTGGACAAAAATAAGCCTCAGAAGGCCATACAGTTATTCATTAATTCCATAGAAAACTTGATATCTGATTTCAGAATCTCCATGTATTAACTAACATGGAGAGAAGGCTGAGGGGTGATCTCATCACAGTCAACGGCTTCCTCAAGGACTGCAATGGAGAGGGAGTGCTGATCTCTCCTGGGGGACTGGCAATAGGACACAAGGAAAGTAAATGAAGCTGCATCAGGGGAAGTTCAGATTGGAGATTAAGAAAAGATTCTTCATTAAGAGGCTCATCACTCACTGGAATAGGCTCTCCAGTCTTGACACAAAATTGAGTTCAAGGAGCACCTGGATGATGCTCTTAGTCATATGGTTTAGTTTTACACAGTCCTGAGAGGAGAAGGGAGTTGGACTCAATAGTCTTTATGTTTTTTTTCCAACTTGAGACATTCAATGGTTCTATTATTCTGAAGGACAGCTATTCATAACCATCTTGCAGATTTGACATGGAGTTTTATTGAAGCACTGGGATATCTTGTTCACATAAACACAAGTGAGAAAAAAGGATTGTTCTTTACAACTAGCCTTTCCTAGAGTTTAAATCAAGCTTAGCAACACTTATGATGGGGTAATCAAAAGTGCCACATTTTGACTGTCTAGCAAGAAAATTTTATTTTTAGAATATATAGATAAGAAAATGAACTGTAAAGTAGGAAATAAAGCTTGTTAGAAGTAGGCAGAAATTGTTTACAATTATAATATAACATAAAAGAGACATTTTTAAATTTAATTGTTTTGTTGAGAAATTTGCGCTCTCTATGAGGGTAAGTCAGGCAGCAGCTTCTAGATGGAGACATGCAACAAATCAGAAACTGCAGTCACTCCCTGACTTTACAGGAGTAACAGTGTTGGAATAAACTGATAGAAACATTATTGCCATTGCTCTTTTCCAAACACATATTGTAATTTATCATAAAATGCAGGCACATTTTAGTCTGGATTGCACTGTGAAATAGTAAATTCCCTGGCTGAAGTCCAACTACAGGAGAATAATTTTCTTAATGCTTGCTTACCCCATCCATTCCAATCACTATTTCAAGAAAATGGAACTGTGTTGCTCCATCTCCTGTTAGACACACAGTTCAGAATTCATACCAAGATATTTAACTCGTGCAGTTGTAGACACTCTGCATCATAGTAAGCAAGAAGGCATACAAATAGAAAAGTCCTAAAAGCATTAGATGGTCATGTGACTTTTTGTTATCGGTTTCCATTTTAGGGGGATGGAAGAGACTGGTGACAGGATGCTATTAATGGCACCAAATACAAAAAGAAAAACTATGTTTTTTCACTTATTACTTCTTTGGCCTGAAAGCTTGGTCAGTTTTAATTTTAAAATTCTTTAATGTCATATGGATTTTACCCAAACTCTACTTACCTAACTTTCTAAACTCCTTTTTTTTGTATAATAAATAGCAGAAGCTAAAGCATTACAAGAATGCTCAGTTCATGTATATATTTATTTTAGAATAGAGTTAGCTGTTATCTACAAAACTGTTATTTACAACTTATTACCTAGTACCCATTGTTCAGTAATCATTAACCTCCCCTCAACATATGCTATTTAGGTCTTTTCAATATTAAATCTATTTTACAATACTGAAATAAGCATATACATTAGAAAGACTAAAGTGCATTTAAAACATTATTTCTCCTCCTATGATTTCTGTCAAAATACTATGTTTTCACAATGGAGAGAGAGAAGGTGGTCAAAACACATTTGCAAAAGTGAGCATTTTTCTAGCTTTGTAACACATGGCAGATTTTGGCCAGCTAATTTCCACTCAGCATGAGAAACTTTGCACCATATGTCCAGCTCTCATTTAGAACTGATATTTATCTTATTTGAAATAACAACCGTGAGAACTATCCACTTATCTGATAACACAACAGCTATCATTGAGTATCGGGTTTTTTTTTTTTCCTTTGTTTTCCTTCCAAATTAGTTCTTTGACTCTGCTTCAGTTGGAAAGATCTCCTTACAGTTACAGGCTTGTGCTTACCTAGTAAAATTATGAAATGTCCACTTTGCAAATGTCCTACTAAGTTCCGAATGTACCTTTCCTTTGTATTAACATGTAAAACAATTTAATCAGTGCTTGTGTTCATAATGCTGCCTAAGGAAGCAGTAAATTCTGACACTGCAGAAAATCAAGAGCCATTTCTTTAAACCTGTGAATTAGGTGTTCTGCACAGAACTAGTACAGATAAACTCACAAAGATCAGATTGAATCCAAATCCTAGTACACAACAGCAGTAACAAGAATACCAATCAGAGCAGCTGCAGGAGAAGGAATATTTGTATTGTCCACGTTTTTGCATATTATCTAAAGCAAATTTCCTCATGCTGTTGTCCCTGAGCTGTTACAGTGAGAACCAGCAGATGGTTAATCAATCCCAAAATGCCCTTCAGGAGCTACAACAGCTGTGTATGGTCAGCAGAAGTAAACTCATCCAGAGTAGATGTGAACTGGGAACTGCTGTGCAACATGAAAACACAACAGTTTCCTTTCCTGGTTACAATGAAATGCATGCAAATATTTCTTAAGTTTTGAACATTCTAGAATAAACTCAGTAATATTTCTATAGCAGTCTTGTGTAAACAGTCTACTTATAACGAATTCAAAACTAATTTATTAGTGGGATAATATTATTTAAATTGAATTATTACAGGCTGAGTGAAATGTACTGTCCACAAATTACAGATAACAGCCCTGCAGCTGTAATCCAAGAAAATCTTTAAAGCTTTCAAGTAATTTATTCATCAGCACTCCATGTACACCCAAACAATTGTACACATATATGTGTTCAAAACAGAAAAAATAAAAAGCCATTATTACAAAATCCACATCTGATTTTATAGAAAAATGTTTGGAGCTATTTCTTCACACATTGATGCCTAAAGCACACAGAGTTCACAGTCTTTCATACTCTGACACCACTGACTAGGACAACAGAATGTATCAGAAGAAACCGTAAGTGCTTGGAAAACAAAAAATAATTTACGGCACAATATTCAGTAAGTGCCCTGAAGTCCTTCTTGCAGTAGATTTAAGCTATTCATTTTTACATTGAACTGTAGCTGTTGTTCTATGAATTAATGCAAGGCCATGATTTCATACGTAAGTCTTTTACTTGGACATGGGATCAGCAAGTATTTTGAGTTGCCTTTCCCTGAAAATTTCTGCAAAACTTCACAATTTAAACTTTGACTAAGATGGAAAATAAAAGAAAAGGCAGAAGAATTTCCAGCCAATTTTACCAGTGAGATCTGCAAAAGGGATATGCAATTCAGGTATTATCTATTTTTCCAAATTTAGGAATCAAAGCAACCATAAACACCTCCCCCGTCATGAGTAATAATAAAATAAATAAATACTAGTGACTCTGAAGCTTTTTATATGTTTCAGAAATGCTGTACAAGCTTAAAATAATTTTCACTAAATAAGACACTGTTCACTCAGCTGCCTTTTACAATTTTTCTTAATCAAGTCAAAATAGTTTTCCCAGGCACCATTATAAGTCTATCACTGTTATAGGCTGTTGTTTGAAAACTGGGAAAACTTTAATTTTTTGTTTGTAAACAATTCTTACATCAGACGATAGTAAGTTTTCAGAATTGCATATACTGAATGCTTATAAAGTGATAACTGAACAAATGCTAAATAACCTCTTCTACTTTTGATCCTTTACCATATTTAGGATTATTTCCGCAAAGTCCTACTTTAAAGAAGAAATCTTTTTTTTTTTTTTTAAATCCACTATTTGTATATCTTATAAAACAAGTTTGCATATCTTTCTTGAGAGATTATTTTGGAGGCTGGCATAACTCACTGTCGAAGCTTCCTATGATGCTCTTTCAGATTGAACTCATTGCTCTTAGCTACACCTTTGAGGGGAGGTGTTGGAAAATGTTACCGCATATGATTCCTTTCCACATATCGTGTTGATGTTCCTTAGATGTTTCTTGTCCTGCTCTTCTCCATAAATCATCCCCCAGCCAAGCCCTCATTCATATTTAGCTACTTTGGTATTTCCTTTCAAAGCAGTTCTCCCAACTTCTTGATCATTTTTATGATATGTTAGAACAGTTATCTTTGGCTCCTTTATGGTAAATGAATGGCTCATTCTTTTTGTGTCCTTACAAGTGTACGTCAACGCTGTAAAAGTTTGTGGTTATATTTTTCAAGCAAGAATACCTATGTTCTTTTAGTGTTATAAAACAAGTTATAAATTTGCAATATTGAGGATTATTTTATTCCTAGATAGCTTATTTAAGAAATAATAGAAAATAACTTAGTACCTTTTATAAGAATAATACTACTCAAGATTTTCTCCCTCAGCCTGATTTAATATGCATGCAGATTATGAGAATCATAGAATGGTTTAGGTTGGAAGAGATCTTAAAGGTCATCTAATTCCAGCCCCACTGTGATGGGCAGGGACAAACCAATCCTTGAACACTTCCAGGGATGGGGAATCCATAACTTCCCTGGGCAACATGTGCGAGTGACTCACCACCCTCATTGTAAAGAAATTCCACCTTATGTCTAGTCTAAATCTTCCCCTCTCCAATTCAAAGCCATTGCCCCTATTCCTATCACTGCATTCCTTCATAAAAACTCCCTCCCCACCTTCCTCATATGCCACCTTCAGGTATTGGAAGGTTCCTATAAGGTCTCCTTTGAGCCTTCTTTTCTTCAGGCTGAACAACCCAAACTGTCTCAACCTGTCCTTGGTTGAGGAAAAAAAAACTGTCTGTGTATACTAAATCTGTCTTGAGAATAGTAGATGTATTTCTGTTCTTACAGTCCTCTTTGCAAAGAATGAGTGAGGATAAATTACAAAGTCCACCAAATACCATTTTCCCCCTTCTAGTAAACACTATGATTCACTTTTTTATTATTGAGAGAGCTCTCAGAAAAAAAAGACTATTCCCGGAAATAAAATATCCTGCCATCAGGAAAGCTAGTCAGAAGTGGATAGTTTTAAGAGGAAGGTGGACTGCAAACACTTGCACTGGTTTTCTGATAACAAAATATTTGCCTTTGGTTTAACAGCAGTGAAGTATGCTAGCCTATAGAAACTGTAGACTGTGTTCTGTTTACCCATGATACGTAGAAATCCCTGAGCAAAGCATATTTCCTATGATGTAGATTTTTCTCTTAGAGGGCTTATAATATAGGGATGTAATCCAAGTCTCGAGATTTACAAAAGGAGAAGAATCAAATATTCAAGGTCTAACTCCAAAATATCTCAGATGAATAATAATGTCATCCTATTCTTCATGGTTTTCAGGCAGCAAAACAGGGTTTGAGGTTTTTGGTGGTAGAATGAAAAATAACTCACCAAAGAATTCTTGCATTTCAGCCTTAATTTTTGTTTGAAGAAAGCTCTTTCCTAAACCAAGTGAAGTATTTCCTTACAAAAATAAACAAATAGACAACACACAAAAAACCCCACAAACCCAAACATTCAGTGGAAAACTCAAAACTATTGTCAATATGAACTTAAAGAAAATACGTACAGATGGGTAATCAAGTGAATAAGACAAGCTTAGTAAATAAACACAAACCTATATGATCACAGTGCTTAAAATTACAAAGAAGATCTATGAAGTGCTAAAGTCTGAGATATGCTAGTAAAAGAGAAAACAAAAGGAGTAAAATCAAAGCCCCTTCCATTTTGCCATTTGCCAGGCCTTTTGAAACCCAGTTACAACTAACAAAACACAAAACAGAGTTTTCCTGTCATAAGACACTGCTATACATAAAACCAAAGAACTTTTCTTGAAGGAAGTCATCCCTAACTGTTGATTTAACCACAAATATAAGATGCTAGACAGAAGACAGAATGCTTCTTCAGTGTGATAGATTTGGGTTTTGTTGTTTGGATTCACATTTTAACTTGGAAGAACAGAACATACGGAAATGTATTTATACCAAAACAATTGGATCAAAACATTAGAAAACCAATACTTCCAAGCTTTGAGGCAGAACATAGCTGGAAACCAATTGTGCACTTACTTCTGTCTTGAAAAATAAACATTCGTGTTTTTCTTCATCAGTCTTGGAAAGACAGCCAGCCAGCCCTTTAATCTGGATTCTTGAAAATAAAAAATCTAAACCAAAATCAAAAAAACAAACAAAAAAACATCTTCAGGATTTTTTTTGGTTTTTTTTTTTTTAAATTGTTCTGCTTTTATTGCAGAAGAACTAACAACCTTCATTATAACCAGGCAGGCTCACAAAAATGTATGTTCTTGATGTTGAAGATAATTCATCGAAGTAAGTTCTATGAACCAACAGTATGAAGCATGTTTGTTTAATCAAAATCATGTCTTTCAGCAAGTTGACTACGGTTTTGGAGGAGCAGGGAACAACACTGCTGAATGCTGAGCAGAGACTGACAGCTGCTGCAGTAGATGAATACCCACAAGCTTAATTCTAGAACATCTTTGCTCTTTCATCCTTATTTCTTCTTACACAACACTGTTTCAGCTGTAGCTTTACTAATATTTACTCATTCCCATTTGCTCCAGAACAAAGCAGGAAGTCTAGTCAGAAACTATTGAGATCTTTTAGTTATGTAATATAACAAAATGTTATAATCGAACTGCATCTTTTATTATGAATTTTCAACACATACTTGAGAGCTGTCCTTACAAAGATACATCAGTGATTCCTCCTAGTTTTACCACTAAAACTCACCTTTGTATTAAGTCGACAGGAAAACAGAGCTCCAACATCCACTCTCACAAACAGCCAGGAGAAGCAGCCATACATCTGACTACTGCTTGTAGCCTCATTTTTCACTTTATCATTCTTTTAAGACTCACTTGTTTCTTTTTAGTTATAGCTATATGGCAAAGTATTAGATTTTAATAATTTTTTTTCTTGAAATGATTTAACAAAAAAGTCTTGGTTGACAATTAAAATTTCTGATAAAAGAAGCATCCACTGACACTTACAGGGTAAATCAAAGGCCTGTGCTTTTTTTTCTCTGTAACAGCAGAACAACACACAACCAAGAAAGGTGAAAGGTTGGTAATTCAAATGCTAAATGAAAAAAAATATAATTTTTGTTTTGCTTTTGTTGTTTTGGTTATTTTTTTAAAAAAACCCATGACATACAGAAGAAGTGGATATTTGATTACTTCCTGTGTTACTGCATTACTCTAAATTTATATTCAGGTCAGAACTGCAGGAAACATTTAATTTTGGAAATTTACTAAGCAAAAGTTTGGGGAGAGTATTTTCCTATATTTTTTGTAAATCCACAAAATTCTGTACTACAGCTAATGCCATGCCTTTGTATTTATTTGCTAGCTGACAGCAGGTGTAGTCAAAATATTAATAGCAGTCAGATTCTTACCTGTGAAGCACATCAGAAAAGCTTATTTTAGCATCTCTCTGTCACTTTTCCCCACAAAGAACAAGGCCTTGAAGAGGAAAGCATGAACAAGGAAAGGAATGAAAAGAAAAGCTCCTGGTTCATTAAGAATCCTTCTCAGATCTCTCACATATCTGAGGACAACTTTCTGGCATCTGCTTGTAAAAAAGACTGGTTCTTCTCCCAACAGCAAATGTGCAAATGGTAGTAGATGTGCTTATGTCTATTGTTTCTCCAGTTCAGATTTTTTTCACTTTGCAGTAAACAGGATTAATCTTCAAATATCACTTACAGTTTAGGCCATTGAACTTAACAGTCCATGCCTTTTATTTATTTTTTTTTTTTAACCTGGTACCATACACTATCAACCTTTAGTCTTTTATTGAATTATACATGGAACTGAAGGACAATTGAAATTTTTAATAAAATTTCTTTATTAATGTAATCACTACTACAGCCTAACTTAGGTTATGTGACATAAACAACTCACATTAGTTACATACTCTTCTGGAGTATATCTACCTTCTATCAACAGATTTTGAAGGAAATTAAGCTAATACAAAACTCATGGAGTCTCAGAAGATGGGAACCCATTCCTTGTAATGTCCACTTATTTTAAATCCGGGTAACAAGCATTTGGACAATACAGGTGTAAAGGATTGCAATCACACCAGAATACATAAAAAAAAAAAAAAAAAGATACCTGTCGTGGCAGAGCTATTAATCAGTAAGTGGTAGAAACTCAGAGAAGTAAGAGAGAAAATTAAATTGCTATAAATGAAAGATAATGGGTATCTGACAATGTAATGTTCCATTAAGTGATTTACCCAGCATACTCTCACTAGTCCTGCAACCTCTGGCATCAATTTCCATAGCAACAAATGGCAATGTTACCAGACACACCATATCCAGCAACAGAGAGAATGAGCTTTAACAGTGGATTTTAAAAAAAATAAATAAAAATTTAAAAGTCCATTATTGCAACATAAGTATGAACTGCACAGGAAAGAATCTCATGCTGGAAATGAATGCTTCATGCTAAAAATTTTCTCTTCGTTTATAGTGGCTCATGTTTGGCAGTTCCTGTTTATGGCTTGGAAGCAGAAGGCACTGAGAAAAGATGGCACGACCTATTAGCCCAGGATGAAGGCAAGCAGCACAGTGCTTGTCCTTCATTTTAGAGAAATTTTATCAAAGACAAAAACGTATGATGTTAAATCACTGGTTATGAACTTAGTACCAATACACTATTCATGTTTTACAATAGGGAGCCTCCATGACAGAATTTCTATGTCATCCATAGCATCTCCTGGAAACTCCACCTGTGGCACTGTCATTTTCTACCCTCTGCCATCTTGCACAATCAACATCAGGCAGTGTAGCACTAACTCCGCCAAAGGTAAGAAAAGCTGTATGTTTTATTCCAGAGTCACACACGTTATTTTTCTACAACTCTGAGGTGCAGGAATTTGTCTTTGCTTTACACCATGAAGACTGCTATTATTTGTCCTGATGGTTCACAAATCAGTCTCAATTACAGTAAATTAGTGGCTTTCTGCAGCTAACAAGTATGTGTGCAATTGCATCCGATGCTTTCATCATTTATCACGCTAGTTTGTGAAGACAAAATAAGTCCTACTGCCTAGGAGAACCTACTTAATAAGTGAAAGAAAGCATTTCAATTCTTTGTGAAGCCTCAGGCTACACTGAGATATCTTAAGAATATTTGTTGGTTCTGTACTATTACATAATTTTGTTTGTAACTTATAAGACACCACATGAAAGCATTATCTTGGATCTTCCTGTCTCTCTGCAAAGCCATTGTAATCCTCTGGTATTCTGCTAGCTGCTCTCTAGTGTCCCAAGAAGTGTTGTAGACCAAAGTACCTAATTAGATCGCACATTTTTCAAACACACAAAAAAAGTCCTTTCAACAATAACAAGGAACTTCTTTGCAAGGTGTTAAACAGCATAAAGCCCCTGACATTTCCTTCTTGACCTTACTTCAGTGATCATGGTTGTGGCATCCAGAGATTAACAGGTTTTGAGAAAAAAACTCTTTGCAGCTGGGCAGAGCTTCCATGGCCAATGCACACCAAAGAGCAGCAGCAGGCTAGCAACAGATTCCCCAACCTAACGTAGAGTTCACTTCAGAAGCAGAAAAGACTTGTAAATGTTGCAAGAGAAATGTTTTAGCAGGTATTTGCTCAGTTGATTTAACTTGACCTATTTGGAGAGAAAAGCTGCAAATGGAAGAAAAATCGGTTGCGGAGGTGCAATGCACAGGGCTAGTACCACACTTCTTTTCCCAAACAGAGCAAAGGTCAGTTTGAGCATTAAGTTTTACTGAAGTTGTAAGAGGAAGATCAAGTGTTCAGAAACCACATAAGATAAAGACAGGTATTTCTGGAGAGTAAGATACTTCTTGCTTCCTTATTGCTTCACAGAGGTGAAACAGTTTCTTCCTTTACTGAGTTATACTCAAGTTATATAATTTATGTGTGTGACAGGGGAAGTGTGAAGGAATATTGGCATCTCTTACTGGATGGACCACAATCTCCAGGTGACTTCCATTAACATATTTAATTTAGGAACTAAGCTAAATTTTCTTTCAGGGAGACCAATTCATAGGCATACAATTTACTTTTGAAAAAGGATTCTTAAAAGTTAAGGTTCTTAAGTTGCTTTAATAGTTTTACTCCCAGTATTTTTAAAATCACACCTGATAATTCTGAATCTCATTTCCAAGTCTCCACCAGATATAATAACTATTTCAGGGTCAAAATGAGGATTTGAATATTAGCAAGTATATTGGAATGAATTTGCTTTAGCAAAGTTAAGCTTGAGCTTCTCTGAGCAATATTTAATTTGCTTGGGTGTTATAATGATTATTTCATTACTACTTCTATGAGCCCTGGAAATATTTCAATTAAAAAATATCATCTAGTCACAATGTCTTTTATGTAACCTTTAATTAGAATAAGATGGTCAGAGTATACATGTTTGTTAGTTTGGTTTTGGTTTTGAAAGATTAGAGAGAATTAATCAGGCATATTTCTCTCCATTATTCCATTAATGATTTAGAATAATTTTGGAAGGATCATACTGTCTTTCATTTCTGAAATATATTAATAACTTTAAACAGGTATTCACTTTTTTAACAAAGGTTCATCACTTTTAATTTTCCCATTTTGTATTGACAGACAAACTTAGCTTGCTACCTTAAACATTCTCTGTATGTTATATAAAAAGTCATCACTTCAAATAAAAGTGTCATCATATTCTGAATCTTTCAGTTGTTTACTTTGCTCATTCTGACTCCTATTGCAGACAGAAATGCACACTCCAGTCAAGGAATTGCAGTGCTAAGTATATATTCCTAGTGTTACCAATTGACACACTTGTGTTTGAAGAGCAAACTGAGTTATTTGATGTCATTTCATCTTTAACAGGCCTATATAATCACCAAAATCCCATGATTTATTCAACTTATCAAGAAGTTGAAATAGTTGCTCCCTTCCTGCCTCTTTCTCCCCCCAACACCATCATATCACACAATTGTCTGGCCTTCAATTAATATAATGCACATTAAACCCTTCCTTAAAAAAAGTAAAAGCTGGCATCAAATGTTTTTTCCCATTTTGTGGTCCAAGGTTTTTGTATCCACAGAAGTGACTATAGTTAAAATAGTTTCTTCTTCTCAAAAGGGCATATAATTTAAACATGTAATTTATGGAGGACTTGACCCTGTATGTATTTGAGTTATTACACAGGTTTTTATCTGCAAGATTTCCCATTAGGTATGATAGGGTATGTAATTCTGATTTATAAGTATGTACATTACAAACCAGTGTAACTCATAATATTTTGTTAAATACAAGGCCTATTCAAAGATATTCAAGTGCAGAAACACCAGTGTATTTTGATGACCATGCACTCATTTGATTTGTGAGTTTTAAAATCTTAAGGAAATAATCTTGCTGTTAAACCCAGTTATTTAATTCTAAACACCTAAACCATTAAAAAAAGTATGAACTGTTTTACAATTAACAACCAGTATTATATTTTAAATTCCTTATTTTCAGTGTTCTTTATGAAGTACATTTATTTATAGAGATGTGGCTAATGTACGTATTATAGAGGCAAAGAGATACTTAAAAAAAAAAACAAACCAAAAAAACAAAACACTAATGATCCTTCTGAAGGAGAAGCAATAAAAACTCTGTCTTGAGCAGGGTTTCATGAAAGAATTTCCCAACTGAGTATTTAGATATTTGTGTTCTGATGCAAGAGATGAAAATACTTCATGGACAAAATCTTAAGACAACTCTAAAACAGGAGCTGAATAAATTAATAAGATGGGGGGGAAGCTACGTACCTTAAACAGAAGAAAAGAATAGTCTATGCCTTGTGTAGATATGATCCTCCAGACAAATTGGAAGCATATTTTGATTACTATTTCTTTTGAAAATCACACACTGGTTATGGGATGTTAACATATAACGAGATGATGACTGAGAAGTTACAAAAAAATGCTGTAATCTGCAATTCCTATACTTTGGCGTTAAGAAATGCATTTGAAATTTCCTGGTCTTCCCTTCAGGCATCAACTTTGCTCTTATCTACAAGCACTTGAGGTACATAAAGGTCACCTGCTTTCAGAATTACTGCCTCAGGTTCATATACTGACTAAGAGAACTATCCTTCAATAAAAAAAAAGAACTTTTCTACTGATAGGAAACAGCTTCAGAAATCTAAACTAAATTTTAATTGTTCAGATAACTGAAGGAACTATCCTTCAATGAAACATGGGTACTTTTCCTCTTGATAGGAAATAGCTTAAGAAATCTAAATTAAATTTCAATTGTTTAGACAACTAAGTTTCTCTGCTTTAGCTAAGAAGTGAAAGTTTCTTTTGCGAACTGTTTTTCTGTTGTTTCCTCCCACCACTACCCCCCCCCAAAAAAAAAAACAAAACAATAAACCAAAACTAAGAACCTGTTTTCAAATCTTTACATAGCCTATGGAATACTGTCACTATGTAAGACATAAAGCAGGTAAAATATGAAGGATGTAGTGCTGCAAATTTGAACTGGGAAGGTACAACTGCTCCGTTGTGCTTGGCCCAGGACAAGCAGTCTTTCATGGACATCAGTGTAAAGAAGTTTTGTTCAGATTTTTTTCTTATTCCATTGTCTAGGATCTCTTATATTTTATTGTTCTTATTAATGCTTTCCTTCTAGTTGATGATAATCAAAAGGAAATCAATTTGAGGGTCAGGAAAGATTTGCTCAAATCCCTCCATGAGTGAAATCTTGTTGCATCATAGCAACAGCCTTCAAAGCAAGTATGCATTGGCTTTTATAAACAGCAGCAATTTGTGCTTTACCTGTTATAGTTATTCTCTAGTTTTAGACAACCCACTATTAGCAAGGAGTTAAAACTAGATGAATGACTAGAAATTAGTTCTTTGAGTTTCCATATGTGGAAGAAATATCTACAATTTCAGATATTGCTAATATTGATATAACATATTTAGTAATTTACATTTTTTTTTTATGGCTTTCCACTTTGAGAATTTAATCTGATCTGTAGTATCGTAATATTTGGACATAAATAACAGCATGAGAATTATTAATGAATTAGACATGAGGTTTGGCACATCAGTTGCATTACCGTATTTCACATTTGATAAGTTTTGGCCTTCTATGTGCTATTATGTGCAAATCAATCCACTCAAGCCTGCAGTAAAACTTACCTAAAAATCACACCTATCTGCAGTGGAAGTAGAATCTGGTCATCCTCTTTTCTCCTATCTAGGGCACAAAGTTTTTTTAAAGATTGATTGGATAAGCTGATGAGATTTTAGTTATAAAGAATAACTGCCACAATCTACCGTACTGTAGGGTGGGAGGAAATGAAATTAAAAGAACCATGGACAATACAACATCTTAAATACATTGCAGCAAAAACATATTCCTAAGTACATGTGTTTTATATCACAGCAATTATTAGCCTTATAGCTATGAAACTATTTTGTAAAAGCAGAGAATGAAAAACTCCTTTGCATGTTTTTTTTTCACTTGAAAGGGGAGTTCACTGATGTAAGTTGTAAAATGGTCAGCTTTTAAATGGCTCTGGAGGAACAGTTACAAACACAGAGGCTCACCAGGAGAAAGAACACTGAAATGCATAAAGGATTCTCACCTGCTGGTGAGACCAGCTGCAAGTAGAATGACACTCCACAGAAGCAAAATTATCACTTTTTTCCCCGTTAGCAAACAGCAGATACTGAAAAAAAGCATAGCTGCATCAAGTGGATTTGTATAGAGATGTGAATTGACTGTTCAAAGGAAATAAAAAAAAGCTTGTTATACATTTAGCATTTAGGGAATCCGAGACTTTTAAAACTTCCCACTGTGGTGCTATAAACATGCTGACTCTAACACTGCCATAGCTTATTGAAGCCCCTGGTAGGTAACTCCACAATACTCCACGCACCATGAAATTCAATTATATTTAAGAAAATTAGGGTTGAGTTTAATTACTTTTGTGCACTTTGAACGAACACACATTTTGTCTAAATATATGGCTTGCAGAGGTCCTGACTTTCAGACTGAATGAATTCACACACACATTGGGCATTTCCTTTTGAAATTGATTTAATTGTTGAAGATTCCTTGCATTTCTGAAAAAAAAAAAGTTTGAAATAATTACTCTTCTGTACAGGAAATAAAATAAATAATTCTGTAAGACTGATGTATTTCTATTTGGATTACGCAAAATTGTGGAGAAGAAAACAAAGCAAAACCTGCACATACTTTTCTTCCCTTTTTCTATTTTGTATAAGATGACCAAAGTGGTTATACTTATACATTCTTTTTTCTTTAAATCTATCTATTCTACTCTCTTCTCCCAGATGAAAGACCACAACACTAAATTGGTAAGTTTTCAAGCAACATGTCCCTAGCTAGATGTCTTGTAATGCTTGCTGCTAGCTGATGAAATCTAGGGTCTTCATTTTTCATTATTAGTTTTGAGAGAGAATAATGAGGAACTACATCTTTCTTAAGTAATACTTATGGCTTAGCTTCCTCAAGGTGTTTTCCATAGAGCACACTTATTTTTTTACAATTAGAATATTACATTACTTCCTTTGAAAAATTAAGGTAGCTTAAGGATGAGTACTGTATTCAGAGATCTTTTAAGAACAAGGGTATTATATTGACTGCTTACATGTTGCTATGACTTGCAAAAGCAGTCAAATGTAGAGTTTTGTTGGACCTGTCAGTTTTTCCATAAAAGCCTTCACATTGCCCATAAATGAAAAGACAAGTTGCACCAACAGTTCTGAATCATGCCCCTTCTTCTCTTTAAAGGAAGCTTCCTTTCAAAGGAAGCTGCAAATCTGAAAACATGATGTCTAAATATATAGCTATTGCAGGGTCAGCATAAAAGCGGCTGTCTGTTTTATTTCAAAATTAAGCTCAAAAATAAAGGCCACAAATACGTAAGCATGAAGAACTGATGATAAATAGCTTTCTTGCTAAAATTAATGAGAACAAATAATTTAGCTGAATGCTGTAGAAGTAACATAATTAAAGTTAGAGGAATAATATTCTTCTTTCTGCATGAGGCTGAAGGAGGTTCTAACTAGTCCTATAGTAAGACATAATGAAAAGAAGAGGACAAACAGGGATGGAGGAGGTAGGAGGTAGGAAGGAACAACACAGTAATTACATATCTTAAGTGTGGTTCCTTCCTGCCTCTTGGGAAGTCTGGCATTACATCTGTTGTTTTTAAATCAAATTTACCAACTGTAGGGCAGTTTCTGTAGGGTTCTTATCACTTTCATTTAACAAGCAAATGGTAGAAAAAAAAAAGAAAAAAAAAGTCAACTCTGTCTGTGACTTCTTATCTAGCACCTGGTATTGTCATGACTTAAACTGATCTTAGTCATGAAAATTCACAAAGGATTCTGGTTTTGTTTTAAACACACTGTTATCTGAATAGACTAGATCAGGGGGTCAGGAAAGGGAAGGAAGAGGAATGGGGGGAAAAAGAGTAACTGAAAAAAAAAGGGCAGGAAAAGAAAAGCTAACCAGGACATTTTATTACTTCCTTTGTCATCAAAGGAATAACAATTCTATTGTTTGCCTGTGTCCTGGTGGTAAGTGGTACCATTCCAAGCCTTCACAAGACTGAACAAAATACTACACTAGAGATGAGCTTCACATTCCTAAGCAACCATCTTTAGACATTCTTTTCCCAGCTTAGTGACCCCCAAAGGTAATATAACTATTTGGGAAGATAAGTAGCACCAATAAAATGGAAAATAGAAAAATCATCTTCACTCTGATCTCCTACACTTCTCGCTAACAGGGAAGATGGGCATGTAGGAAACACTCTCCCCGTAAGTACATGCATAGGCATGATCACAGAGGTGCAGAGTACATGAGGTTAAATCTTACTGGGATAGCTAGTATTTTTGATATTGCAGTACCAGTATACAATAAAAAGGTTGGTTGTCATTTAAATAAAGAGAAAGGTTTTCAAACACTATTATTTCCAGAGGCATTAGGCTTTATCCAACCTCCCTTGATATTTGCAGTTGCAAGAAAAGGAACTTATAAACAGGCCTAACACTGCACTTATTTACTTGCATAAACTTGTATGTTTTTGTGACGAGAACACTGTTTCCAAGCAAACTTGACAAGACACAGCCTACTTTACTTCAATTCTTGATAACAGTCCAACTTAGGGCATTAATTCTCTAGCACAGCATTTTCCGCACCATTTCCTCCGAAGCCTAATAAAACAACATGAGATACCATGCTGGCTACAGAAATACTACAGGTTATCTGAGGAAAGATATTCCAGTTACAGCCATACCCTGGCAGCTGCCTGTTCTCTCTCACCTGCCAGTCCATCTCCCTCCCCTTCTGTGAGTGTGACAAACCTGAAAAGAAGAACAATTTACCTTGTTTCTTTCCACAGAATCAGCTTCTGCAGTCTTAACTCTTCCAAAAGATCATATTCCCCAGCTTTCACTCCCCCAAGTCAGCAGCATCTGTTTGTCATAAAAACACTGCTCCTTCTCATCAGAGGAGTCCAATTAAGTCTTCCATCCACTCACCTCTTTTTGTGCTCATCCAATCAGACTTTTGGGGAAGTTTACCCCACCCTGAAAAGCCAATGGAATAGTTTGCTGGTTTATCTGATTTTCTTATATTTCAGCATTTTAAGGATCAACATTAGGACTGGAGTTACAAAAGATACTTAAATGCGCTAATCTGAAAAGGATTAGTCATTTGCATTCACATCAAATTTAGTTAGGGGGTTTTATCTGCTTTATTTTCTATCTCTTGTATTTCACAGAAAAACATGTTTAACTCCTGACTTAACTCATCTACTTGATTCCAGAACATAAAGCTATTTTCTCAGCAGGAATGGAAATGTTTTTCATTAAATTACTTAGTGAAATCATGAGGAAGTAAAACATGGAGACTAAAGAATAAACACATTACTAAATCAAAGAAGTCTGAAATCCCACCAATCATGTCACAGGGTTTGTTTTTTTTTCACAACATTTTGGAAAAGTTTGAAAGTCATTATTTGTGAATTCCCTAATAAACCACCTATATTTTAAAGCATAAAAGGTGGAATGCATGTACCTTCAGATGTGGCCGAGCTGTGTAGCTCACCTACTGGATGAATCAACAACTATAGGTAAACATGCTGAATCTCTTCACTGTATTTAGCCTTGGTTAAAACAGCACATAACTATTAACAAATGTGTCTCAGAATTCACTCTCCTTGGACAAGCTGCAGACCAAACTGGTAGACTGTGCTTTTAAAAGTGCTTCCCAGCTCTCATTTTCCTACAACATCGCTACACTTACAGTAAGTATGATGTGAATCAGTAAGCCGAAAGGGCCTTACCCTTTGTAATTTGTGTTCAGCCTGTTTAATGGTGCCTCCTTATCTGTTCTATTTCTTATTTTATCCTTCTTGTAAAGGAAATGTTAGTAGTTTGTTGCACTTCAGCTTACTGTATATGAATTATTACAGATTTTTGGAGAACTGCAAACATATCTAGTAAATTCCTCTAATGATTACATACAACTAACTCTTCCTAGACCCTGTAAAATTCTCTCATCTGGACATCATATCTTAGAATATGTTACTATGACTCAAAGGAAATGTACATTGAAGTAATATATTCAGCACATAGATAGCATTTCATTATACTGAGCAACACTAAAAGGTTTTAAAAGCCAGTCGATAGCACTAAAAGATTCATAATAGGTGCCAATGAAAACCTTATTTCAGAAGATACATTTAGAAAGGTCTTTGTGACAAATACTCTATGTTTTTTGGGTATGTACTTCTAGAACTTTCTAAATATGATACTTATATAAATCTAATTTATGTTTTATTAATTCAATTCTTCCATAAACATACTTTTACCCTTGCAGAAATCTTATCTTTAGAAAAGTTTAGATGCATTTAATAACATTCGTACCAAAATTGCAGAGTAAAATTTGTATTTGTCACTGGAGATAAGCTATGTACCTCTCCCTGAAGCCAGACTGAAAATTATTTAACACCTTGCATGGACAGGAAAAATTGTAAGAGTAAACTTAGATTCAGTTGAGGACAGTTTTTAAATTAATTGAAAAATTGAGAATTAATTTGAAAGGAACAAAACAGAAACAAAAATAATTCTGATGGACAAATATATGATAAGCGTACATCACTAATTTACTGTGTAATTCTCATCCCTCCTGCTAATTATAACAAAACAAAATAACCAAATCAAGAAAGAGAAAGAGAGAATATTTAGTTCTATGGAATAACAGCATTAATATGCAATAGACTGTGATATTTATCTTGGAAAAGAAAAAGAAGACAGACTGACAGAAGTCTACAAAATCATGAACTGTATGCAGAAGGTAAAGAGAGAATATCTATCATGCAGAGATATATTATTTGCCCTTCCTTACAGCACAACTATTCCTAAGAATCCAGGAAAATTATCAGGCAAAAGATTTAAATTGAAGCAAAAGAGAAATACTTTTAATAACACACTAATGGCAGAACTCACTGCACGAGCAGACTTTGGAAGATGAAAGTGTAAATGGGATTAAGGGAGATTAAACAACTGTATGGAAAACAGGTCTATTTACATCTATGAAACTTTCTGGTCTGCATGTAATCTGTCTCTCACAGTCCCTAAATCACTGACTGCCAGAAGCTGGAAATGTGTAACAAGAGAAAAGATTACACTACACGTGCCAGTTGTCTTCTGTTCTTTCCCTAAGCAGATACTATTGATTTCTACCAGAAGTGGGTTGCTGAGCTAGATGAACTTTTGATTTCATTTGGTACGGTGGGTAGTGTATACCTCAGTCTCATAGCCCTAAACAGTAACATATGAATTAATTACACCTATTTAGCCCATTCTTGCACTTAAATGGGAAATTAAAATAGCTTGTGTTCCCACATAATAAATATTCTAGCTCTCACAGAACCTAAGGCTAGTGTTCAAGCTTTGACTTTCCAGGAATACTGAACCAATGCTTAAAGCTGATATCCACGTGAATGTATAAATTACCAAAATTTAAACCTTGAATTATGTAAATCAATTAGGAAGTAAACAAACAAAAAAGCTGGTGAGACTTGGTTCTTCACAGGCAAATGTTCTTGGTGTAAATGGACCTTCAGCACCTAAACTGATGTCTGGGCCAAGCTGTGAAAAAAAAGCTGCTTGCAGATAGCACAAAGTTGTCTGAGTTGAATCCAAGTGATTTTGTTGCTTTGTATTTTTCTTCCCATGACAACATACTATTTTAAAATATATGCTAGATTCACTTCATAACATCTACTTTTAAGAGATAATTCTGAAATGGTACATTAAAACAAAAAAAGGGAAAAGATAGCAGAATGTTCCTGTTAAAATATCACCAGTCCATCTGGTCAAACTTCATGTGTCATGAGGCGAGTTACATATTCAAGGTGTTTGATCTTGACTTGAAGGCGTGGCACTGTATTCTTGGCTATAGCTATTTGCTTCTTGTTATACTGTTCTAAACAGAGCTATAATCTCCTAAGGCAAATCTAACTTGCATAAGCCAACTTTAAAGTCTTATAATTTTTCACATTTGATTTAAAACCAATTTACTTAAAACTTTAGAGTTGGTCAGTAAGATTTACACAAGATATTCCTCCATCACAATATATGTGCTCATCAAGAGTAAAATTAATTTCAAATTTAAAATAGTTGTGCATTGTAGATTTCTCACAGAATGTGTGAGTGTCAAGATTAGCAGTGCTCTCAGCATTGGCAGTCATCCAGCAGCTGGGCTGAGAGGCATTCAGGACTCCTATGGTTGGCAGTGTTCAAAGCTGAAGCTGCTTGCAAGAGGACTCCTCAAATTTAACCAGCAGGGGTAGAGTGGATGAAGTTTTCATTACAGTTAAAGGCTTCCTTTATAGGCCAAGTAATAGGCTGCACTGAAGCCAGGGACCTTTTATGCATCATGATTTTCCAGTTTTCCCTCTATCTTAGCTGCACTTGTCTTGACCTTTAATGAACAGATTGAACTGCAATTCTTTGTCATTAAGAATTGCCTCAGACCTTCTACACAATATTTAATTTCCTGCAAGGGTTGTCCCCAAAACGCTGCTGAAGCTTGCTGGCTCTATCTAAAGCACTGTGCAGCTGTGCTCTAGCAGGGATAGAGAGAGGTTGTTATGTGTTGGAGGTTGAGAAGGTGGAACTCATGAACGTAGCTGCCAAAGACCAGCATTTCTAAAGGATACTGTTTAATAGGGGTAATAATATGTTCCTTACACTGGACTTCAAAGAATTTTCCTATGCATTTGTGAAGTACGAACTCGCAAAACAAAAGACAACCTTCAACATCAACTTAAAGCTCCTGCAATCAGGTACCCAAGTGATTAAAAAGGAATTAAAATTAAGCAAAATACCCACATGGAGGCTGACAAGTGCTAAAATGTATCAAAATAACAGCCTTTCATGAATATACTAGTAAAATAATGATATTTTGTTTTCCAGAACATTTGTGCCGATGAAAATCCTGTATACTGAATAACTTAAATTTGTTGGCTTGTTTAAATATACTTTTGTGGCACCTGTTTTGAATGTTCTTTGGTTATTACTTTTTTTTTTTTTTTTTTTTTTTTGTCTTACAAGGAAGGACTGGCAATTTTCAAATGCACTGAAGTTTAGAATTAAGTTACTAAAAATGAATATATGACATGATTGTGTAAAAAAATTCAGAACAAGCTGTTGGTCTTTGTCACACAACACAGGCAATCAGTTCTCAAGCTGCTGAAATAAATGAAAATTTCAGCCAGCTGTCAGACTATTAAACTGATTTTGACGGAATCAGGGATCAGAGTAGCCACATAAGCAGGAAAAGGCCAACGTTTGCCTAATCCCCAATGGCTGTAAAATTTATCTGCAGTCTGAGTCAGGCTAAGAGTCAGAAAGCATTTGCCTGACCTCTGTAGACTGACAGAAGGAAGAAATAGTCTGCTTGGTGTGGTGTAACACTGAGTGTTACTAAGCATAGCACAAAAATAGATAATTCTTTGAATGGAACACTGAAGATTATACTGTAAGAGATCATGATCTAAGTATGTGGTGGTAAATTAAAAAGAGAGCTTTCTAAAATCCAAGGAATTGTCATTCTTTTATTTAGCTCCATTGCTGAATATCATAATTTGTCACATTTAAAAGCATCATCTGTCATACTTTGTTGGTGTTAAAGTGACTTTTGAGCTGGAAGTGTTTGAGTCATCAGCACATATGTTTTAGCCATCAAGAATTAAATCTTTACTGGATGGAGTTCCTTAATATTTTGAGGTATCTTAAAAAAAGATCAAGGAAAGACCATAGCAAGAAAGTTACTGAATCCGTTATGTTTAATTTGCCTCAGAAAGGCTAGCAGCCAAAATTCTTGGTGTCCTGACATCTGCAGAATGGAATTTTTTATTTAAGAAACTTGAGTCTTGAAAAAACACACATTGCCCTTTGCTAGTATTTGTCCAATCTCAAGCAGGATACATTCAGTACTCAAATCCCCATTTTATAATATTAGAGATTTAAAAATACTCCTTTTCCTAATATTTCCTAATTTGTCAACAGCCCCCAGTCTGGGGGCATCACTTTACATGGCATATCATGCCTGTACTATCCACCAGTTCAAATCTGAACATTTTCTTCTTTCCTCTTTTATGCTAGAGAACATTGAAAAACTTACTAAATTAATGATGCTACAGAAGTAAATGGCAGAATGTGGCAGGTAGAAGCAGCCTAGGGTGTCCCTCTTTGTCTTTTTGTAAAGCTTATTGCTGCCTTGAACAGTTATGAAAGTACTGGAAGTACAACACAAATGTTTTTTTGAATCTATATAAAGCACTGATATGACTACAGACAGGATGTGCAATTTCCAGATATGGAAATCAATGTCAAAATTAAAAATGTTAGCTGAGTTTCTAACCAGAAGAAGACATGTAGTTTTCAGTTAATATCACAAGATCAGGACATACTGGCTTTGATTGTATGATGATTCTCTAGATCTTTAAATTCTAAGAGATAAGGCAGAACATGTTTCTGAGTCTGCCAAAACAAGAACTTGCCTGGTAAAACTTATTTTGATAAAACCTTTGCTTTAAAATATTTGGAACTGTTTAGGTGTAAGGTATCAAATCAGTATAGGATAGAAATTAAATAGAATATGTGCCAAGTAACTTAACAATTCAGAAATGTACTTGTTCACAGATTTTACTGTAGGGTCTGCTCACTTTGAGGTCATTACATTGATGGTACTTTGAAAGAAAAAAAAAAAGAGGGAAATTATATCTTTTGTGAGAAGTATTGTGAAATTCTTTTTACCTTAAAGTGTTCGAGCCACTAGTGCTGTGGCACCTGGAGCACCAGTGGCATCGATCCTATTGTCAGCTGAAGTTGCAGCAAGAATCTGAGCTATGTCTCCCTAGCTCTAGAATCTCTGACGGAACTCCCAGACATTAAATATTTCTTCAGTGATGTAAATAAAGTTAAACGGAAAGTGTTTGAGCAGGGAATGAAAAGCCTCCAGGAAAACAGAGAGTAATCACACTCCTTATTAATGCAGTTCTTGCTTAGGTTAAAATCTTAATCTTTATCTCCAGGTAAAAAGACACAAATACAGAAAGGCATTTAAGAACAATGATTCTGTAGACAAACCCAAAAGAACATAGTATACATGCAGTTTAAAATAGTGAGGCAGACAAAAGTAAACTCTGAATTGGTCTGCATTTCTGACCACTGTACACGCTTCTAGCATAAAGAGGGAGCATTTGATGACACTTTCTGCCTTCTGTGCAATATATGAGTTTCGTATGAGCTCATAGAAAAAAAACCCATGAGATTGCTGTTTGGAAATAAGATCCTGCTCTCTTGTCCAAGATTTTAAGTAAATGCTTAGCTTTGGCATGCAGTTAAAATCTCCCTGGATCCACCTATGTGCTCAAATTATTTGATGAATCAGGTTAGAATGAAATGAAGAGAGTCTATTCCTCATTTTCTTGTTCTGTCAGAGATGTCTGAGAGAAGATATTCCAGCATAAATACTGTTCAACAGAAAATTAATTAATACTTGCTTGTTTATACTTATGACTTTCAGGGTTTCAGGCTTCTGAACAACGAAGTCCTGCAATTTATAAGAACTTGTAAACAAATCAAGGTATTTCCCCTTTGGAATGAACAGTATAAAATCAATTTTAATTCTTTTAACATTTTGGAAATATATTTAAACGTTCTTTAAACTTTTATTTCTTTTATTTCTACCATAGTACATATGGAACAATGTTTATTTGCCAGTTAGAGTGACAATTAAATTGCTTGTTGAACAGGAAATTAGTTTACCATATTTCTATGTATTCATTTTGAGTGAAAAATAGTTAGTTATATATGTGAAAAGGAATATGTCTTGTGTGTGTTATATTAGTTTCCCTAAAGAGTTTCAAAGACTGAGTCAAACTGATGCAGTTACAATCCCAGTGTTCAAATTTCAAGATGTTTTATTAGCAGTTTCCCTTTTGTTCTACTCTAACATGGGGAACAAAATATTGAAGTAGTCTGCAGATCTTAAGATCTGGTATTGAAACTCAGATTTTTGGGTAAAAAATGAGGTTAGTGTGTTTTAATAGGAGCAATTTAATGGTATACTGCAAGAGCACACTAAATGGCTTGTTCAGAAAGAGGTTTCAACAGCCAAGGGAACAACACCTGATCCTAACCCATGCTCCTGGTGTGACCTCAAACATGCCTCATCATCCCACACCACTTAATGGTCCATTTTTTCTGTTTGAAATAAGCCATTAGTCTTGATTACATGAGCCCATCGCTCTCTGACAGACCTTGCTGCAAAGGATGTCATGGTAATTTGGCATCTGTAAAGCACTGTATAAAATGTGCCTCTAAGAACAAGAAAACACCTTTTTTTTCTCTGCTCACAGCAACTTTTTTATTTCTCTGCATCTGCATCACTAATGCGTTTGCCTGTTTCTAGCCCCTTTCCTCCCCATGCTATTGGTTTTCAATACTCATCAAAGAAATGATATTAGTAGCAACATGCCACTGGTTTTGTTCAGGGAAGACCCTGTGGTCTTACCTTTTTGTGTCCATCACCTGATTTTTGTAACTGCCCATGGTCCTCAGCCCTTTGGGTAATCTGACAGTATGTGGAGGCAAATGCCTATTTAAGCCCCTTTTGAAAACTTGAGAAAGCAAAGTGTTTATGACTCTCTCTGCTCAGCTGAGTTCAAACACTCACTGAAAAATTAATAGCTCATGTCAGATCTAAAAATAACCGTACTTTTTTAAATGGGCATATCCCATCTTGACATTACTCGTTTCTATGGTGTATTACATTTTGTCTGAGAGATAACCACCTTTACAGTGACAGTAAGGTGGTGTCACTTTTACTCTTTTTTTTCTCTTGTATCTCCCTGCCGCGATATAGACATTTTGTAATTCTTTAAACTAACAAGTGTTCATGTATATGTATGTGTGTGTATATATATATATAAGGTTGCAATAAGAAACACAGTTTTCATGTTGTCAATGTCCTTATCAAAAAAAGACAAGCTTCACAAAATTCTGGTCCCAGCTGAGAGGTAATGTGAGGGGAAGAAGGATTGGAAAATATTAAATGGAAGTATTCTGTCTCTCTTTCTAACTGCCACTTGGACTAAGGAAACAAGGATATTTGAAAAAAAAAAAAATCAAAACAAATACACCCAGTCTTGAAAAGTACTTAGCATATTAATTTTAAACAAATTTAGTATAAGCTGTGCATCACCTTACTTTAACAGAACTGGGATTTAACTCCTCCCATATCAGAGCAGGGGGACATTTCTCCCATTGCAGTTAATTTTTGCATGTTCCTGGGGTGATGGGAGGCCAGTCCAGCCAGCATGATCTATACTAGTGCAAGCCAAGGGGAGGGGTATCACTATTGACAAGATCTGTCGCAGAAGTTATGATTGAGTCAAACATTTTCTTTACCAATTTCTTTTTTTCACAAATGTTGCAGCATATCAGTGCACTCTACTCCATAGGCACCTGTTTTTCTACTTAGACTGACAGTTATGTATTCTCATGAACATTTTTGTATTAATTTTCTTTCACCAATACAATGTAAAACTACAGAGGAAACAGTGTCTAAGATCACAAATACGGTAGAAATAATAGAACTACAAAAGAGACTAAGATGTTTTGGTTTATTTTTATTTCTCCACATAAGCTTAGAAAAAGTTAGCTCAAACTTTCTTATTTTCAGGACAGCAATAGCATCCATTCTGGAGAACCTTCCTTTTTATTCTAAGATTCAATTAGCTGGTTCACTGACTCGAGAAGTATGCATGCTTAAATGTTGAATTTTGATTCAGAAAAAAAAAAAATCTGTCAATGTATTTTGTTTGGTACTCCTATTGACCTTTTCTTCTAAGTTGTTCCCAAAGTGATCTAAGATTTGTCGTAAGTGATTCTTTCTCTGCATTTTTTTGCTCAAGGATTTTTTTTTTCATGAATAGATGCACACAAGTATAGCCTTCAAAACACAGAGAAATACCAACCAAAAGTCTAGAGAAAAATAACAGCGTGCTTTGGATAGCACCTCCAGATTTTTAATGGCTGCCTCTTTTTTGCCTACCATCATTCAAAGTAACCTTTAGAAGACTTACCGCTTTGAAGAAGGTCCTCTTCGTTCTTCTGAAATGTATCTTTCTTGGACTCAGTATTGACCTCAAATTCAGTTGATGCTTTTCATCCAGCAACCTGTCTTGCCTGAGCAGCCAATCATTTTAACAGTAATATACAGAGCAGTTCATCCCTACATTGTTCACATCAGATTCCATACAATATCCTAAGCCAGATCTGAGCCAGAAATACATGCATGTGGATGTAGGTATATATTAGAAATCAGCTGGGGAACTGTAGGAAATAAATGAAAGGGAAATAAATGATAGCAGCTTCTTAATCATGCAGCATAACATACTTGTTGGTTGTTACAAGGCAGAAGAGCGTGTTTGGTTTAACCCATGTAAAAAAAGTCTGCATAGAGAGGAGAAATAGGACTGAAGGCAAAAGCCACCTTGATCTTATAAAGTAACACAAACATGATTTGGTGAATTGAACACACTAACCAGATGTAACAGATTCTTATGGAAAATATTTTTGTGTTTTTCTTGGTCTGGAACTTTTGATAAAAATGCTTTTTGATAAAAGAAAAGTGGACTTTTCTTTCTGTTTTATTAATCTCAAATATCTTTATTATATAAAATCAATTCTATTTTCAGCTGTTGGACAGAAATGCATCATATTCAGTGAAAGAAATTTGAAACTTGTTAGATTTTCCAGCCATTGTATTGACTGATGTTCTCCCCTCTTTCCTTTCTCTAAGGAAACTGTTCTGATTTTTTAGTGCTCAGTTCACACACTAGTCCAACCACAACAGACCTTTTTATTTTCAAGTGGAACATAATATAGAAATCAGCAAGCTCCTAAGGTCCCAGAACTGTATTATGAAGAGACTGCACCTCAGCAAGTGAGAAAGACCTTCTTAGGCCAACTGTATACAACCTTGTTTCTATTTCTGTGTACCACAGAACTGTACTACTTCTGGTTTTAAATCCTAGAAGCAAGAGATTTCTGTGATAAGTGTTGGTAAGCTAATGCTCTTCTTTGGATCATGTCAGTATCTGCCTACTAAATGTGAAGATTAGACACTCAGATAATGGACACCACATTGCAACATCCTTTATATGAAAAAGGTGGAAACTAAAAACAGGAGATCTCAAGGGATTCTTACAAAATAGGATGGTCAATGCAATAAGCTGTGAATTTCTGTGGAATCTGGGCTGTTTTTTATTGGAATAAGATGAGGGACACAAAGATTTTGCAAAGTCTATTTAATTCTTGCTAGAGGAATTGTTAAAGGCATAAATCAATAAGGGATATGACAACTTTACTACCTGAATGTCCTTAGGAAGTCTCATGGAGAAATTAACTCTACTCTCTTGCAAGTAATTTGACACAGTTCTAGTTTGCACACATCATAAAGAAAAAGTAAAGATAGTTACTAACTATGACATGTGATATGCTGTATTATATAAGACTTGCCTTAGCAAATTATTCAAGGGATATTAATTTTAAACACCTTTTCTACTGAATGTCCAAATAAATTTAATGTTATCAAGGTGATTAATTCAACAATAACTGAACAATAGCCATAAACAACTTCTAAAGCATTTCTATCAGATCAGATAAAGTGAGTAGACCAGAAGAAATGTTGTTACTAACTGAATTTTCATCTTTGAATCAGCAACACAATATAAGATAGAATATACTTATACTGTAATTTTTTTTTTTATATTATTATTACCAGGTTGGGAAAGACCCTTCAGATCATCCAGTCCAACCATTCCTATCAAACACTAAACCATGTCCCTCCGCACCTCATCCATCCGTCCCTTAAACATCTCCAGGGAAGGTGACTCAACCATCTCCCTGGGCAGCCTCTGCCAGTGCCCAATGACCCTTTCCATGAAAAATTTATGAGTGACTTGAATTTAGAAAACTTTTCAAGTTAGTAATTCTGGAATCTGTCTTTTAAAACTGAACATTATCAGCTGCTATCAGTCTGTTTCTAAACGCTTTCAACAGTCTTTTAATAGGATCTGTGGCTCTTTCACAATACTGAGTACTGGAAAAGATGATTAATTACAAAGTTTCCCGACTTGCTATTGACTGTAGTTTTCACTTTGCCTGATACTTCAGATTTTTAAAAGGTCACTTTTGTTCATAAGACCACAAGATAATTTTTGGTTACATGGACTCTCTGTCTTCCTCTCAGTGTCTCAGATCTGTCACCAAAGTCACAGCACTTCTCTGCCCTAGGATTGAACATAGTTCTAGACAGGCTAAACCCATTAAGAAACTCTACAAGCAATCTCACATAATGCCAGGGATAGATTCAAAAGACAAAAAACAAGGCTGAGAATGTTGAGTAAAAGCTTTTGAAAGTAGAGCAATAGCAATAACAGTTCGTGTTCCTTACCCAGCACAAAAGTCTAGAGCATGTTCCACTACTGTCACCCACAATGAAAAGCTAAGTCTTGGTCAACAAGGTTCTTCTGCTTCACTCACGTAAGCACAGGATGCCTTTGATCAGAAATACTATATTTGCACTCAGTTTCCTGATCATACAGTATGGATATTTATATGTTCTGACTGTGATTCTTGAGATACTTTTGAAGGGAAAAGTAAATGAGACAAACGGAGGAAAACAAAAGTTCAAAAACTATGACTTTTTGATTTTTATGTTGCATGACAAAATTTCAGACAGGCAGTAATATTTAATTATAGACCAACCATCAATTAGCAACAGCTGGAGCAAGAAATGGGCTCTGTTAGAAAGAATCCCTTTGTTTCTATTTACATTCAAGCTGTATAGAGAGAGCCTATCACAACAGGACTGTAATCCGTAACTTTGGACAGGATTCATTTTAACTAACCTTATTTATTTTTGCCAGACATCTAAGTGAAGCAAGTCATACAGGTTCCAAGACAAACGATGAGTTGTTCCATCATAAAATAAGTTGACTCTGATTCCTGTGACTATTAGTGTAATGTGATAATAAGGTAATCAGTACTGTAATTATTACCACTGTTGTTCTTAATAGCAGTACACATAGGATATCAAGGATCAAGCTATCTACTAATTTGGTGGAATACGTGCAGAGCTTTTACATTGCTCAGAAAAGAAATAGAATGAATGAATCTAAACCTGTTTTTAGAGTCAACCATTGCCTCTTCTTGATAGTAGTTTCTGGGTGAATTTAACTTTATCCATTCACTCTGCTTTTCTACATATATTTTATGAAGAGATTTTAAGCTTCTCAACATTTCTTCCTTCTTCATGATATCATTCATGAATTACACAAATATCATTTAATAATTTTGTTATTACTGGGAAAATGGAACTTTGCTGCAAAGTGGCTGCCTGTGGTAAGTACTTTATTTGTTTTAATAAGTGCAGCGAGTTATTAAAGCTACTATAAATCCTGTTTAAGGTCATATTATCAATTTTTCACATAAGAGAATAAGCTGGTCAGCTCTCTCTGTCTATAATAGCAGTTGTATATATAATTATTTATATGTAGTGCAGGACATTCTCCAGAATCTACTTTTGACATGGAGCAAAAATAAAATAGGAGTCAAGACAAAAAAATATTTTCTTAGGTTATCAATCATTATTCAGTTATTTCCTGTTCTGAAAAACACACATGTGGTATAGTGAATTGTAAACAGCCTTGCATCAGTTTTTGCGTACTCCTGTCCAGCCAAGCCAGGTAACTACAGCTCACTTCTTTTTTTAATGTGTAGATAAGTTGATGGCACAAGAATATACTTTGTATAAATCCAGGGAAACAAACATAAATGTACGCTCTTCCACTGTTTAAACTTCAATTCTTTGTGTTTGTTGTCACGGTTTTACATAGATTGTTCAAACAAGTTTTAGAGAAGGGTTTGTTTGTCTCAAAAAGACAAACTTAAAGACAAATGAGCAAACACAACAGGAAGAAGCCCAATTTCTGTTAAGCAAGATTCAGTTCAGAATATTGTGGATCTCTTTCGAATATATTGTATATGTAGTTATACCTTGTCATTTTCCCAGTAAATATTATTGCTCTACCTTACATTGCCTACCATTTAAGCATGTTCAACATCCATCTGTTCCACATCCAGAGTTCTCCCTAGCCAGCTGATCTCCAGCAGTCCAAAGTGCTAATAAGTATATTAACCAAACCTTGATTCATGCTTCATGAAGAGGGAGCTAGTTTTCTTACTTTAAGGAGCTTGAATATGAAGTTTTTTTATCACTGTTTGATGATGGAGTATGAAGACCAGATAAGATGTTATCTACCTTTTTCCTTAAAGTAACCTTGATAGTTTATTTGTGGATTGCATAGAGAAGCTCTTCTGCTCTCAAGTTTGATTGGACTGAGATCAGTTTTCTGAGAAGTAAAAAGTGTACTAGTCATTAAACAGAAAGGAAAGGGGAATTGAGAGCCACAATCAGCCTGATGTCGTCTTTCGGGACTTCAGTAAAGCCTTTCTCACAGCATTCTCCTACGGAAACTGTCAGCCTCTGGCCTGGACAGGCGCACACTCTCCTGGGTGGAAAACTGGTTGGATGGCCGGGCGCAGAGAGTGGTGGGAAATGGAGTTAAATCCAGCTGGATTTTACTGGCCAGTTACAAGTGGGGTTCCCCAGGGCTCAGTGCTGGGTCCAGCCCTGTTCTAGGTCTTTATCAATGACCTGGATGAAGGCATCGAGTGCTCCCTTAGCAAGTTTGCAGATGACACCAAGCTGGGTGGAAGTGTGGATCTGCTGGAGGGTCGGGAGGCTCTGCAAAGGGACCTGAACAGGCTGGACTGCTGGGCTGAGACCAATGGAATGAGGTTTAACAAGGCCAAATGCTGGGTCCTGCACTTGGGGCACAACAACCCTGTGCAGCTACAGACTAGGAGAAGTCTGTCTAGAAAGCTGCCTGGAGCAGAGGGACCTGGGGGTGTTGGTTGACAGTGACTGAACATGAGCCAGCAGCGTGCCCAGGTGGCCAAGAAGGCCAATGGCATCCTGGCTTGTATCAGAAACAGCGTGACCAGCAGGACCAGGGAGGTTATTCTCTCTCTGTACTCGGCACTAGTGAGACTGCTCCTTGAATCCTGTGTTCAGTTCTGGGCCCCTCACCACAAGAAGGATGTTGAGGCTCTGGAGTGAGTCCAGAGAAGAGCAATGAAGCTGGTGAAGGGGCTGGAGAACAAATCTTATGAGGAGCGGCTGAGAGAGCTGGGGTTGTTTAGCCTGGAGAAGAGGAGGCTGAGGGGAGACCTTATTGCTCTCTACAACTACCTGAAAGGAGGTTGTGGAGAGGAGGGAGCTGGCATCTTGTGCCAAGTAACAGGGGACAGGACAAGAGGGAATGGCCTCAAGCTCTGCCAGGGGAGATTTAGGCTGGACATTAGGAAAAAAAAATCACAGAAAGGGTCATTGGGCACTGGAACAGGCTACCCAGGGAGGTGGTTGATTCACTTTCCCTGGAGGTGTTTAAGGCACATGTGGATGAGTTGCTAAGGGACATGGTTTAGTGTTTGATAGGAATGGTTGGACTCGATGATCCAGTGGGTCTCTTCCAACCTGGTGATTCTATGATTCTATGATTCTTTATAAAAAACTGGCAATTCAGAGGAAAAATCTGGTTTTCTTTTTTAAAGAAAAAGTAGTAACTTCAGTGATAGCAAGTTCAAGGTGTCTCAGGTTAGACTCCAAAATAAAATGTGTTACTAAGTGGTCATCTGTCATAGGAAGCTGAGCTCTTTCCACTTCTGCAGAAGGTGGGAAAATTTTATTTCTCACAAAAGACCCTTTGCACTTCCACAGGAGGGGGAGCTGATTTAGAATTATGAGAAACTAGAAATTCCACATCCTTACAGATTTTGTGTTACGTCACTGTAACGTATCTTTTGATCAACACACAAAATAAGAATGGTTTGGTTTTTAAACAAGCATTTTCTCAATCCATGGTTTTACCGTGGAAAGCATACTATTACTGACACAGTAAATCTGATAGGGGAAATTAGGTTGTTAATTTTGCTTTTATTCTCTATGGCCCAAACTGACAGCTTTGCCCAAGTATGAGTAAGAAGAATTCCATTTAATGTTTTGAATCTTTGTAGTAGGCCATCTACTGAATGTTTTACTATAGTTGAAAGTTAATTAACTTTGAAGTGCTAGAAGCTGCTAATAGAGTCTTTACTTTTCTATTATATTCTAACTTGTATGCAGATTTTATCTGTATCTGTTTCATAAATCTTCTAGCAAAGACACCTTACCTAAACGTATATGAGAATAAAATTACATATAGACAATAAAACAGTAGTGTCTTTGTTTTGACAGACTTTCTTCCAGTAACTCCCTATACCTATCTACCCAAATGACTGGAACAGGTATCTTCCCCTCCTGCACCCCCAAAGTCATTATGGGCCTACTGTAGAAATACAGCATGTGCTTTCTTAGTGCATTAGCCACAGCTCTCAGTATGTTCTCTGCAAATGTCTTATTTTCCTTGATATCTTTTTACCATGTTAAATCAAGCTGCTTAACGTGGAACTGAGAAAATGAACTGTTTTTATTCCCAGAAAACAGTGAATGATCAAATATCCTCTTTATTTTCTTGGAGTGGTTGCAGTTTTTCACAAGCCCTTTCTGGCTTTCTTGAATCTGACTTCTTGTTTTGTTCCAAAAACTGGCTTTCTAAAAATTGCTTGTACTGCTGTGGATCATTGCCTTCATTCTATGGAAAATATTGACATTATTCTGAAACCTTAAATCTGCAGATATTCTCTAGTGCTCATTTACTTACTTTATGGGGATCTGCCATCTTTTCTCTGCATTGAATCATTATTTTTCATGACATACTGTGTCTTTTGAAATTATTCCTTCTTTTCATGGAGAGAGGTGCTAAGTTATAGCACAGAAAATATACTCATGGAAAACTAGGCCTATAGGAGAGAACTGAGCCAGAAGATACACCAAATATAGCTCCCAGTGGAATGTTATAGTGACAGGTAATAATCCAAGTACCTGCAAATTATTTCAAATCTTTCCACCAGAAAAAAATATTCTTTTTCATTTGATTTTACCATCCAAAAAAACTATTTTCCTACCAGGCCTGATATTTACATGATTTAATGAGCACTGAAGCTCCTTGACACATTGTTGGAAAAAAGACTACATTCTGACTGGTCTTAGTTTCTAAGGGATATATAATCACTGTCTTTATTTTTTGCATGTTGCTCATGTTATTAACACTATCCACCGTATATATGTAGGCAACCTATCTTTCACTAAAGATGACCGTGGAAGTTCTGTTTGATCTGGAGGCTGGCTGATATTGTGCCCAGCTATAAGAAGGATCAGAGGGAGGATCAATGAAACAACATGCCTGTTAGTCTGACCTCAGTACCAGGGAAAGTCATGGAACAGGTGATCCTAAGTGCTATCATGAAGCACATGCAAGACAACCGGGTGATCAGGCCCAATTAACTTGGGTTCACGAAAGGCAGGTCTTGCCAAAATAACCTGATTGCCCTCTATGACAAAGGGACTCGGCTGCTGGACGAGGGAAAGGCTGTGGATGTATCTTCCTGGAACTCAGTAAAGACTTTGACACAGTTTCTCACAGCATTCTGCTTCGGAAATTGTCGGCCTCTGGCCTGGACAGGCGCACACTCTCCTGGGTGGAAAACTGGTTGGATGGCCGGGCCCAGAGAGTGGTGGGAAATGGAGTTAAATCCAGCTGGAGGCCAGTGACAAGTGGGGTTCCCCAGGTCCCAGTCCTCAGTCCAGCCCTGTTCAATGTCTTTATCAATGACCTGGATGAAGGCATCGAGTGCTCCCTTAGCAAGTTTGCAGACGACACTAAGCTGGGTGGAAGTGTGGATCTGCTGGAGGGTCGGGAGGCTCTGCAAAGGGATCTGAACAGGCTGGGCTGCTGGGCAGAGTCCAATGGCATGAGGTTTAACAAGGCCAAATGCCGGGTCCTGCACTTGGGGCACAACAACCCTGTGCAGCTACAGACTAGGAGAGGTCTGTCTAGAAAGCTGCCAGGAGGAGAAGGACCTGGGGGTGCTGGTTGACAGCCAACTGAACATGAGCCAGCAGTGTGCCCAGGTGGCCAAGAAGGCCAATGGCATCTTGGCTTGTATCAGAAACGGGGTGACCAGCAGGTCCAGGGAGGTTATTCTCCCTCTGTACTCTGCACTGGTGAGACCGCACCTTGAGTGCTGTGTTCAGTTCTGGGCCCCTCACCACAAGAAAGATGTTGAGGCTCTGGAGCGAGTCCAGAGAAGAGCAATGAAGCTGGTGAAGGGGCTGGAGAACAGGCCTTACGAGGAGCGGCTGAAGGAGGTGGGGTTGTTTAGCCTGGAGAAGAGGAGGCTGAGGGGAGACCTCATTGCTCTCTATAACTACCTGAGGGGAGGTTGTGGAGAGGAGGGTGCTGGCCTCTTCTCCCAAGTGACAGGGGACAGGACGAGAGGGAATGGCCTCAGTATCTGCCAGGGTTGGTTCAGGCTTGACAGTTTTTTCACAGAAAGGGTCATTGGGCACTGGAACAGGCTACCCAGGTAGGTGGTTGAGTCACCTTCTGTGGAGGTATTTGAAAGACTGGTGGATGAGGGGCTGAGCAACATGGTTTAGTGTTTGATAGGAATGGTTGGACTCAATGATCCTGTGGGTCTTTTCCAATCTAGTGATTCTGTGATTCTGTGCTTCTGTGATTCTCTGAATTGTTACTGGGAAAAAATGAAGTCTTACTTAAATTGTATATTTATCTGTGGTTTTGTATATGACCCAGGCTCAAGCTGCTTGAGTAATTCTTTAAATCGACACTAAGAAAAAATATATCACAAAGGGAACACAGAGATATTCAGCAATATTTTTCTTAGTAATATAAAAAGTGGTTAAGAAAATAAAACTTTTTTTCTCCAAAAATGTTATGTCAATACTGCATTTTTCAAAATCCTTTGTATTTTTACTATTTCTTAGGTTGATTAAATTTGTATTACTCCAGTATGATGGTTATTAGCAGATTGGTTTTTTTTCTTGGTATAGTATTGAAAAGGGATCTTTAATAAAAAATAACTATTTTCCAATAAGACAAAAGAAAAAAATAATTGTTACTTGAAATATATATTCAAGCTTACCCATTGAATAGCCTTGCAATAGCAATGGAACCAACAGCAATTTAAGGTTCATCTGAATTACATGAATTAAAGGATACTGAATTAGTAGGGTTCTGTCATACAGTTCTTAATGTTGTTTATCATTTTATTTTACACCCATTGGAAGCATTAAGATTCTATAAAGACAGATTTTTTTTTTTTAAAGCATACAGATATATAACAAGGACTGTAAAGTGACAGTTTTCTGGGACAGTGCTGTTTGCCGCTAGATGTTTTGTGCAGCATTTATTTTAGTGATACCCTAGCTTAAATTAAGGTCTTGAAGATTACCTTCTCTTCTAACAGAAATTTGAAGGGATCACTTTCTAAAGTAAGTACTTGCTTATTGTCATGTTAGAAGAGAAATTCAACTTCCAAACCGTGAATATTCCTCTATAATCAAAGTAGATTAAGGACTTAAAAATGTTTTCATCTTAATTCCATATTTGAAAGCAGATTGGGATGGTTAGACTGAGCTACCCTGTTCCACACATAACAAGCAAATCAAATTCTGTGGGAGAACATAGGTATCATACTACTTCTAGCAAGCATTAAATATTTCTAATCCACTGTGCTTCTTTAAAAATAGAGTCAATAACAGCTAACATATTTGCAGAACTATAAATAAAATTGCTTTCAAATATTAGGGGTGAGAGTCATTTCAAGCCTAATGTTGTATTGCCTCCATCTTTTCTGAGACAGTTAAAATAATCTTATTACTGTGGTGATTTCACAGGCAATGTAGATTAACATTTCCAATTATTAGACACTAGCATCCAGGAATTAATGGTTTAGAAGTACAAACACTTGTTTAGATAACCTATACATTTATATTTCTTATTAAGTACCTTTCAAAAAAATCAATATAGCAATTAAAGCAGATGATAGTGTAATCTTTAGTAATTAGCAATTGATTTTCTGTTGCAGAAAAAATACTAATAGGCTTTCCTTTTATTACAAGACTAGCTGGACAAGCCCTACACTAGGAGTATGGAAGCCCCAGGCAAAATTCAAGGATAATTTTTATTACATGCATTTGAAAAGAAAAGAAACAAACAAGTTGTAATTCATAATATATACGAATACTAGTAAAAGACCTTGTTCACTAGCTTGGCAACTCATGCAAAGCAAATTGTTTTGCTCTGTTCCAACAGAAATAATCTATGTACTTTTTTTTGAATTTCAATCTTTTTAAGTGTTTGTTTATTTGCCTTTTAATATTGTCTGAATTCCATGGGGGGAAACATATTGAGCCACTCCAAAAAAAGAAAATATTTAAAAGAATAAAGTCAAAAGAGAACACAAATTAAACATTTTAAGTTTTTTTTTTCATTCTCCAAAGCAGAAATGTATTAAAGTTAACTCGTTACAATTTGCAAAATTAGAGAGAGCCCAAGTATGCCTACTTATTTTTCTATGGGTCTTATTTATTGACTCTTGCAGGAAGAGATCAGAAGGGTTTGGATTGTTTAAATTAGTTAAAGGAAAGCTGAAACAGGAACCATCCCTAACTATAAATATTTCCTGAAGTGAGTACTAGAGAAGGAAGGGAAATATTGATTTGCATGAGCAGTCAACAAAAGGATACTTAACCATGAATAACAGTGAATGAGATTTAAAACAGGCTTATTAATCATTAGATTATTTCCCTCTTAAGGCAAAAAGAAGTGCAAATTTCTTCCACTTCCTTCCAAATGATGAAATAATCTCAAAATAAAAAAAAACAAACAAACCCAGTAACTCAAATCCTTGCTGTCCTTAATTATGAAAATCTCTGTGTGGTTCATGCAAAAGCTGAGACTAAAATCAGCAAACTAAGGTGGGGAAACCTATTTGTAGCTTCAGGGGAGTTCAGAGAAAGTGTTTATCTCAGGGCAATGTCAAAAAAGAAACCAAAAACAAACCAGCACAGATATCATCAGAGTATCTTTGGCTGAGGAATAGTTTGGGAAGTTTATGTATGTATGTATGTAATAAGACGTTATAATGATAAAAAAGTGGCTATCATATGTAGTTACAGGTAAAGGAAGATAAACTCTCCTGCAGCTGTTGAACTGCAATATGGCAAAGGTCCCTTTAGTTTATGCTGTCTTATAAGTGAATACCTAAGGTGATGGACATTGTATCAATAAAAAGTTTTGTCATTAGCAGTGCAGAAAGATGGCAGTACTTTCTGTGTTTAATGGAGAACCAAAACTGAGAAAGAATAAATCCCTTAGTTTAGTCTGTTATTATCTATGCATTCCCAAAGAACAATTATATTTCATGTAGAAGTTCAATTTTCTTTCATTTTACCACATTTCTGTTTCCCCCTTCCCACTAATGCAATGTACTATTCCTCCATGTTGTTGATGTGGTGATTTAATAGAGGTATTGTAGTTTCTAAATGCTGAATTTTCATCGTTTTTGTCCTAAAGCAGTAGAATGTCTACCCTGCTATTATTTGATTATGACAAAAGCTGTCCAAAGACAGTTCCAATTTATACCACTGTTGAAGTTTCAGGTTTTGTTTCACTATGGATTAAAAAGAAACAAAAAAAATCAAATTAATTCTCAGTCCAGAAGGTCACCTTTAGGTTTTATGACTTTCTCTGTCTTTCTCTCTCAAATAAGAGAAAGAAAACACAAAATCCTTAGAAATCTTCTAAATGAAAATGGGATTAAGATCACTATGAGGCCATAAAAAAATTCTGGCTTAAAAATTATATAAATCATCATTAATGTGTTGTTGGCCTAGCCATAAGAGGCTACATTGTTTTTATAAACTGTGAGAAATCCAGTAACTTAGTGCAGATTATTTTCCCCAAATACAGTAACCTTAGGCTTTTAACAAATTTATAGTTATTTAATCTTCCAACATGCAATGTCTGTCCTTACTCTAACTGATTTCACGCAAGTATTAGTATAATTATTCTAATGTCTGCTTTTCATTTGTCAGTGCCAACAGCTGTGTATTTGACTAATCTTTTTAAAAGTTTAATATTTAATTGAAGTTTTTGCTTAAAATCAGTAATTTCACACTTTCTGCGTGTTGTCCACAGCTAGTATTTTGTTGCTTTGGCAATCTTCATCAATACAGGATTAATAACACAAAGTAATTAAAACAATAGTTTCTTCCAATTTTGTTTCCTGGCAGTATAATGGCTGGAGTTTCTGTATCTCGTGTGTGTTTATAATTATTTCTGTACTATTCTTCCATGATTTTCTATTTTCCACATTACTGATGTAAGGTATTATAACAATGAACAGCTCAGCTACTGCTGTTGTCTTTTGAATTCTGTCTGCTACTGTATACAAGTCCTTACCCTTGTTGTGAAACAGTCCTTTTCTTGACTTTCTTCTCTAAGTGCCTTTCTCTCTTCCATCAATTATTTTGTCACTGATACAGCATATTTTGAATTATGTTGGCTAAAAAGATTAGCTGATAAAATAGATTACTAACTATAATAGTCTTCCTCTTGAGGAATACAGATCTGTAACTTGTATATTGATGCATTTTTATGTATGATTTTTCTTTCTTCGTCTCTCCTAGATAGATCTCACCCAGATCACTTCCATTTGGATTTAAGTTTATTTCTTCAACATTGAATAAACTAGAAACTGCACAAGCTGTAAAGATGCCTATTTTTAAACTGTCATCCAGGTTTCTGTACATTAGTATAGATATATAGCAATAGAAGACAGAAAATACATACAGATTCTGTAGTTTCCAGAGCTGTACTCAAGGAGAGAGCAATGTCAACCAAATGATACCTGAGTAGTCAAGAAATGATGCTTTCTTTTCAGAAAATAATTCAGCTCAATTTTCTTCAATTTAAACAACCTACAAAGTGCATAATTCACATCAAAATCCAACACCCCCTCCCCCCCAAAATAATGAAACCCCCAAGATTACTGATAAAAGTAGTATTTTTGGCAACTTCAAATACACTCAGGTCTTCTGTGATCTGTCATTGCAATGTGGTTTGTCAGCCTGCAAAACTGAAGCATACACTTTTTATTCATATCCTGATTAGGCCAAAATGGGGAAATAACTACACTGAACAAATACATTAGTAGCACATTTTTGAATATTTTTTAATAGATCAGAGAAGATTTCTGAGAGAGTAAGTTCAGAAAAGCAGCCAATGCAAATTCTATCCACGTGGGGAAGTACTCTATATTGGTTTTAGTTTCTCCTAAACACTTATGGCTCTAGTCCAGAATATTTCCCTTTGCTTGATCCCTACCTCCTCAGGCTGTGTGCATGGCTGAAAGGTGAGGACCAACTAGTTCTATTGTTATGGTGCATGACCACAGGGAAAAGGCACTTGCCATCTACAGAAACAGATGAATTTCCCAGAACTGATGAACTTATGTAGTAAACCCAGTGAAATGTCTCTATATCAGCGGAATTTAGAGATGTTTTTCAAAAAGCAGAAGCACATTTAAATTGGGTCTTGCAGAAAATAAAGAGTAGAGTTATCTCATGGATCCCATTTGATCAGAGAACTTTGCCTTACTACCTGGTATAACATGCATTGATCTTTATTAATAGAAATATCATCTAAGAACAAATATTTAGAATATCAATATTTTTTTCCAATGATTTAATACTGATCTGAGTGACAGTAGAGTCAGGTCAAGTGCAGTTTGTTTGTGGTTGAACCACACCCTGAAAATTAGCTTTTCAAAGAAAATACAAATGATTTCACAATTAAAATACCAGAAAGAATGCAGTCCAAGTCTCAACATCTTACTACAGACTGTTTTAAATGTGAGGGAAAACATATAACTATAGAACTCCTATCTGTCAGCTTAGACCAAAGACATCTTACCAACTCTTGTAGAGCTTACCTACTGCTGCATATGTACAAAATGAATAGCATCATTCAGCTCTATCAAACAGAACACTTTCTAAGACTATTAGCTGAAATCATGCCCTGAACATTTACTTTTTTCACTACTACAGTAAGTCAAAGAGAGTTTTATTAATGGTGAAAGTAGCTACAGCAGGTATAGAAAATCTTCCTTGATCTCACATAGATCAAAAAGAAAATGTTTATGCATTTGTGTATTTATTTAAGTATTCACTATTGATGACTACCTCTGCAAGTTAACCTTCTACTATATGTAAGAAAAAGAAAGACAAGGCTTCATTATTGTGATTTATTTGTGGAAAATGTAATGTGACAAGGACTGTTTATTTTTCCATATCTGTTCTTCCTTGCTGTACAGTCAAATATATCCTCCAGTTAGACTTGTCTTTGAAGATGTGTGATAGTTCAGAATGTCACTTCAATGGCAATTTATTTTTGAAATAGAATTTTTTAAATTCACCAGTAGAAAGGTGTTTTATTACAGACTAACAGAAAATTGTATGTACACTGCAGATCTGGCATTTTTGCTGCATAGCACACAATCATATTAAAACATCATTGGTTGACAGGCTTCAAATACTACATCATTTTGAAAGCAGTAAATACATACTCAAGGGTTCTACCTAAAATAAATTCAGATGTGCTTTTGATCACCCCTTAATGAGTGTTGAAGCTCTATGTTAAGAACCAAGCAGTTAAGTCATCAATAGTTTAAACCGCTGTTTCATATTTGAGAAGTCACAATCTGACCTCCAAGCATAAAGTAATGAACCACAACAGAAGTTCAGATTCAGATCAGTGTATTACAAATGAGGTTTAATTTTTTTTTTTTTGACATCTGGCTAGATAAAACAGTCTCTTCTTTCTGCAAATCATCTTTATAAAAGCAAGAGAAAAAATTATCTACAAAGATCAAGATATATAAATCTTTGCATTGGTCATTATGGAATAATGGCAAGATGCATTTGGCCAAAGTAGGCAAAATAATGGATGAATAACTAAATAGATGGAAGGACAGAAGAAGAGACATTGTAAAACTTTAGAATGTAAAATGGTAAGTCACAGAGACTTTAGCAAAAAGCTAAACTATACAGCCCTTTCATAGGAACGTAAATAATTCACTGGTTTATAAATACGAAAACATCAGGTAGAGGTTGTGCTTGCAGATAAGCCATTTCTGACAAATCTAGAATAGACATAGTTCAACGGGAGCTGGTGAGGGGTTTGGCACTGTAACAGTTCAGTACTTGCAAGCAACTTCGTTTTCAGACAATAATGTACTTTGTGTCTTTGAGGTTCTAAGGAGATATCTGTGATGCATTGGTTATAATATCAGTCTCCTGGCTTTGTAAGACTAGAAATGATCACCAAGAGTCACCTGTCCTAAATAAGATTATAGAAAGCCTGTGGCAACATGGCTAGGCCTAGTGGCAGATCTGTAATGCACAGAGTAAGATCTTGCAATAACCAGAAATAGAGTCAAATTGCTTAGATTGGAAAGAATAAAGAAACTTCCACTAAAGGTATGATTTCCTGGCATGCAGTTTCCTGGCATCCTGGCTGAGAGGTGGATGACACTACTAATTTTGTACTTATGCAGAAGAAGCTAAATACTACAAGGGTCATTAAGATATCTTTGCTCTGAGTTGACAGGTAGGAGCTCTATAGTTACATGTTTTCCCTTATATTTAAACTTAGTCTGCAGTAAGACAGCAATGAGGCTTGCATTTTGTTCCTTTTTTCCGTGTCTGAAAATACAATACAGGATGTAGGGATATGACTGGAGGGCTGAGCCATATCTTTCAACTCCAGAAAATTTCATGTTTTAAACTCATTAATGAGGACAAACAGTATGGAAGTGTTCAGTGTTAAATTCAACCAGTTTGGCTCAGCTAAGGAAATATAAAGGAATCATAATCTACCCAATGCCTTAAGTCTAACTGCTTCCTATTGCCTCTTTTCTTTCTTTAAAAAAAATACAAAAAAGTGAAACCCCTCCAATTTCCTTGTATATTAAGAAAAAAGCATAAGAATAAGAGGACTGTTGACAAACATCACACTTATCTTTTTGGTAATACTCCAATTTAGTTGTTAATTGTGTCTTCATTTGTTTCATTTGTGGAAAAAATGAGGTTAGACTCTTTTGGAGTCTTGGGAAAAAAAATATTAATCATCAGCTGTGTCATATATTTGCTGGTAAATATAACTTTCCACCAATTACCAAGAGAATCTATGACAGTTGGAGAAAACACTCTCAATGTCTAAGGAGATTACAGAATCTAGTTATGATTAAGTTAATTATTTTATTTAATCAGTTCATTATGTATATATTCAATGAACAAATCTAGAATTCAGTGACATACATCTTCAATAAACTGTTGAAGAACTTCAAAGAGTATCAGTCAGCTTCATCCCCTTAACTTACTTGCCTAGGTAGGTTTAGAGCTATGTCATCTTTTTCTTTGTCTCATAAGAACCTCAAGCTATTTCTCCCACAGGTGCCTCCACCCCCTGAAACTTTATCCGAATTATGTTTCAATGCTATGTCAGGCAGCCCAATAAATCAGGCAGCCCAGCCTATGCCCACAAAGCAAAACCCATCTTAGGCTTTCCAGACAGAATAGTGCTCACCTGTCTACATAAAATCTTTCAGTCCCTTGTTACTTAAAAGAGTTATTAAATCTCCAGTTTAATCTGCAATAGCTATTAAGATTGCAAGTTTTAAGATGAGGCTAGATGATCTGGATGGGATACAGGAACATTAAAATGGAGAATCAGAAACTATGGAGATGCAGAGAAAGCTGGAGCATAGGCTAGAGATCAGGGAGGATCCATAAACATGTAGGAAGGAGGACAGACTCAATGCTAGTGTCTTGAGTTTCTGCCATGCTCACTGGAGCTTGTGGCCAATCAGGCATATGGCTCATCATAGGCAGATATTCAGGGACGTAGTTAGGCAGAAGTGAGTTTGTCCTAGAAACCATGTTCCTCTAATGATGCTTCTGCTTCTCAGATGTTATGGATGAAGCTAACAGCAAGAAACAGTGACCAAAAGAAAAAACTTTACTTTTGTTACTAATTTTGTATGTCTTTGTTGGTACAGAAACCATGTAAAACACATAAAAATATCTCCTGAAGACCCATCCACCCATGGATAGCCAGTCCACACACACCAGATCCTAAGCAAATTCATGAAGGTAGTCTGCAACTGAACAGAGATGGTTACTGTTTTCCTCACGAAGCAGTTAGATGAAAAAAACCCCAGAAATTACTTGAAAGTTATGGTTACCTAATGGAACACTGTACATAAGTATCAGCTGACAGAAGGTCAGTGCCATTAACTTGATGTAACATTAATGAAGGATTCATCAATAACCTTGACAATTTCAGGATCATGTTCCTGGCACCAGTCATATACCAGCTCAGCTTCAGCTCATGCCTCAGCCAAGCAAATTGTCCAACAGGTAACTTCTCTGCTTTTGCAACCATTGTTCAAAATTGCCTGGATTCAGCAGACAGAGCATCTCTTACCTGTCCTGTGCAGCATGAACAATCCCCCATGTACCTACTCTGCATTCCTGAATGCTAACTGAAAATCATTTCCTCTCTTCTCACTCTTCATTTTGGAGAAGTGGGCCTCTGTGGATCTCATGATGTTCAACAAGGCCAAGTGTGAGGTCTTGTGCCTGGGTGAGCGCAATCCGCATTTTCAATACAAGATGAGGGATGAAGAGATTAAGAGCAGCCCTATGGAGAAGAACCTGGGGGTACTGATTGATGAGAAGACTGACATGAGCCGGCAGTGAGCACTTGTAGCCCAGGCCAACTGTATCCTGGGCTGCATCAAAAGAAGTGTGGCCAGCAAGTCTATTCCTCTGTTGGAAGACCCCACGTGGAGTACTATGTCCGGTTCTGGAATCCTCAAGATAAGAAGGATATGGAGCTGTTGGAATGAATCCTGAGGGTTACAAGAGTGATCAGAGGGCTGGAGCACCTCTGCTATATGAGGACAGGTTGAGAGGGTTGGGCTTGCTCAGTTTGGAGAATAAAGGGCTCTGAGGAGACCTTATAGTGACTGTGCAGTACCTGAAAAGGATGTACAAAAAAGCTGGTGAGGGACGTTAAAAAAAGACTTGTAGTGATTGGACTAGGGGGAATAGCTATAAATTGGAGAGGGGAAGACTTAGACTAGATATTAGGAGGGAATTTTTCACAATGAGGGTGGTGGAACAGGTTGCCCAGGGAATTTTGGATGCCCCATCCCAGGAGGTGTTCAAGGCCAGGTTGTATGGGACCTTGGGAAGCCTGATCTAGCGGAAGGTTCCCCTGCCCATGAGAGGGGGGTTGGAACTAGATGATCTTTAAGGTCCCTTCTAATTCAAACCATTCTATGATTCTATGATCTTATGATTCTTGTTTTCTGACAAGTGCCTCCAGATAACTTCAGTCAGACTTAGTGCAGGTATCTGTAAGGGTCGCAGGGAGGATCCAGGGAACTACAGGCCTGTCAGTCTGACCTCAGTGTCAGGGAAAGTCATGGAACAGGTGATCTTGAGTGCTATCATGAAGCACATGCAAGAGATCCGGGAGATCAGGCCCAGTCAACACAGTTTACAAAAGGCAGGACTTGCCAAACTAACCTGATCACCTTCTATGACAAAGGGACTCGGCTGCTGGACTAGGGAAAGGCTGTGGATGTATCTTCCTGGACTTCAGTAAAGCCTTTGACACAGTTTCTCACAGCATTCTGCTTCGGAAACTGTCAGCCTCTGGCCTGGACAGGCGCACACTCTCCTGGGTGGAAAACTGGTTGGATGGCCGGGCCCAGAGAGTGGTGGGAAATGGTGTTAAATCCAGCTAGAGGCCAGTGACAAGTGGGGTTCCCCAGGGCTCAGTGCTGGGTCCAGCCCTGTTCTAGGTCTTTATGAAGGACCTGGATGAAGGCATCGAGTGCTCCCTTAGCAAGTTTGCAGATGACACTAAGCTGGGTGGAAGTGTGGATCTGCTGGAGGGTAGGGAGGCTCTGCAAAGGGATCTGAACAGGCTGGACTGCCGGGCAGAGCCAGCTGTGTGCCCAGGTGGCCAAGAAGGAGGCTGAGAGGAGACCTCATTGCTTTCTACAACTACCTGAGGGGAGGTTGTAGAGAGGAGAGTAATGGCCTCTTCTCCCAAGTGACAGATGACAGGACAAGAGGGAATTGCCTCAAGCTCTGCCAGGGGAGATTTAGGCTGGACATTAGGAAAAAAATTTTCACAAAAAGGGTCATTGGGCACTGGGACAGGCTGCCCAGGGAGGTGGTTGATTCACCTTCCCTGGAGGTGTTTAAGGCATGGGTGGACGAGGTGCTAAGGGACATGGTTTAGTGTTTGATAGGAATGGTTGGACTCGATGATCCGGTGGGTCTCTTCCAACCTGGTTATTCTATGATTCTATGATTCTATGATTCTAAGACATCAGGCCTCTGGCGATCTCAGACTCCAACAGCAGTACATTTCAGTCTAGGAATCCTCTAGGACATCAATTGAAAGGTCTGTTATCCTTCTGTATTCTCCAAAATATATACTACTTTTAAAATCTAACACTCTTAAAGATCCAGACAAGCAAAAGACACAAACACATAGCCAGGAGGAAGAAGCATACATTTGTGAAAGTTAGGAGTTCCACTGGGACCTTTACCATTGTGACAGGGATCATCAAAGAGGATAACTAACTTCAAACGTTCCTAAGATCTAGTTTTCCCAAGTGTATAAGATGCAGATATGTTAGAAGAAATGGCCCACTGGTACACTTAGTCTCAGCAGAGGCAGAAGATGCTAACTGAGTAGCTGTTAATATATCTGAGAAACAGGTGACCTATGCACAGGTTTCTGAAGAGGAAGACTGGTGGGCAATATTAGGAGAAAAAAAAGGATATATTATAGAAATAGAAAAGACAGGAAAAAGAAATGGTGTAAAATGGAATGTTTTCTTTAAAGGTTCTTCATGCTCTAGAAATTTCAAGATGTGTGTAGATCTGATCCAGTGGTAGAACTTTTCCCTTTCTACCTAACATTTCAAAGAAAAGGACAGGAGACTGTCACATTCATTCCCAGTAATTTTGTTCTGGGATCACAGTTCCTTTTCTATCTTGGTAACTTTGACAGGATCTTTAGTCAGTCAAATCTTTGAGGTAGATATTTCTAGGACTTTTCATACAAGAAGAAATGCTCCAAAAGAGTGAAAGACTGGGTTGATAGAACATCTAACTTTTTAAACAGAGAAATTCCAGAATTACTATGTCACATGGAACATAAAAAAAAAGAGAATGTTTTATAACGAATTGATTGTGTTTATAGGCAGAGGAACACAGTACTACAAGCAAAGGCCTCTAAAAAGACATGTGTATCTTTATTGCTTTTGGTGGTCTCTAAGAACCAAAGCCCATCCCAGGTAGGTCCTATAGTGTCCTCGGGAATCAGCAGTATGCCTTCTTGACAGAAACATTGTAATTTTAGAAATAACTCTCTTCATACTATTTCCAGAAGCAACTGAATGTAAGCACTAGTTTCCTAGACAATTAGGTCTTCTCTGGGAACATTTTTCTTAATAAGTAGCTTTACAGTGGTTTTCAAAAAGCTTCAAATTCCTGTGGAGTATTGTGTTATAATTCCTAATAGCTGTACTAAAATCTCAGAACTATCAAAGCTGATTTGCAATTCATTAGTTTTATCACGCCTTTAAAAAAAAGTTGGTTGAGAGATCAAAGAGAGATATGAAGTCCCAAACATCTGATAAAATTAAACCTAATGCTATGTTAGAAGATAAGGACTGGCTCTAGATAGGACAACCTGTGCACATCGTAAGTAGCTGACAGACAGAGTCTAAAAGGGGTTGTGATGATAATGAGGTGGCAGGGGAAAACTCTCTTTAAAGCAGTGAGCTAAAAGCTTTTTCATACTCTGTCCTATTCTAGTTCCTTTGGCAAGTTGTTTTGATGTTGATGAGGAGGATGAAAATAAAGGGAAACAAGGACATCATCTTTTTTTCTTTCATGGCATGTTGCAGATCAGAAAAAACGTTAATAAATAAATGGCAGTATCTCTTACTGACTGATCAATGTTATATTATAAGCCCAAGAAAAGGATCTATAACAATAATACAGGATACAAGTCACCCTAAAAGGGTGTAGAGGAATACATTCTCACCCAGAAAGCTCAATAAATATTGAACGCTAAAAATTGCATGTGAATGGAGGGCTTGATAAACTGATTTTCTGTAAATCAGTGAAATGGTAAGATGTTGTAAGAAACCTGAAAACCATGAACAGCTGTCTGAGGCGCATGAAAGGCTTATGAGACCTCCTTGACTGAACATCAGCATGAGGAGCAGGGTATCAACAAACTACATCAGCAGCAGTGTTGCAGTTGTCTAGAATTCATTGCTGTTAAAAAAGGGAAAATCGTCTCCAAATAGTGAATAAATAATATTTTGGCTATGTAACTTAAAGTACACTATTATAATTAAAGGCTACCTCTTATTAACTTTGTTGACCCTTGATGCAAACCCTCTCAATAATTATTTTCTAGACAGATAATGCCTGCAGAAGAACAGAGAGGTACATGCACTGAGGTACATGGGCGAGTAGATGAGATACAGATTTGTCTCATACTGACATAACGACACATGCAGTGAGATAAGGGCAGATAGATTTTCCATAGCAACATAAGCTCCCTTCCAGTAGTCAGAGTTTACTCTTGGGTTTCTGATAAGAAACTGAATGAGTGTGAGAGAAGGCACAAGAAGAGGTCTTCAAATCATATATTAAAGCTATCTGGCATATAGGGAGAGCCTTACAGGCATGATTATTCATTATTTTCCAAAATCTGCAATGGTCAGAAAATACACATGCACAGGAACTCCCACTGACAAGAAAAATATATGGAAATGGGAATGTATTCCTTTCGGTTTCTTAGTTGGTTGGCACTGTCACATTTTGACAACACATTCAGGAAGGTCCAGAAACCTTCTGTTTTGTTGAGGGTATGAAGAAATAGTTTTTACTGGAAGAAGTTAAGTCCCTTAACTATAAGACTGGCACCTCAGACCATATACCTCATGGTTCACAGTAAAATCAGAAGTCAGGAACAACACAGGCATTATATCAGGAAGCCTTATACTGAACCTTCAGGTTTAGTAAGTAAAGCTACAACACATCATACACAAACCACAGTAAAAGGTTACATGTGAAGAAAGCTTAGATGTTGGAGCACTGAGGTTTCCTTCTAGATGTTAAAAGTTGCACTAATATCTACAGTATTCCTGAACATATGTTCTGCTATTTTCTCTATATCTTGGGAATCAATCAACTTAGAAGCTTTTTCCTTTGTGATAATACAAACACACTCATTAAGTTTTATATGACATCTGTGTTCCAGTAAAAAAGTATGTATGTGTATGTATGAGTATATGTATCTATATACATACATATACATGCATATCAAAGTATGTATGTAGATATGTATCTTCATAGAGTGAAGAGAAGAAAACGGAACTGTTCAGAAGTACTTTGGGCAACTCAAATAGATCTTATTAGTACTACTACGACCATGACAAAAAAAAAAAAAAATTAAACAAAAAAAAAACAAAAAACAAACCACAAAACCATTATACAATTAAAATTAAAGGAAAAAAAAAAATCAGCAGCCAAAATTCTTCTTCATCGAAATGAAAGAATGCTAAAAACCTTAGGTTATGACTACATCTTACCAGCAGTGGAAATCAAGGACATTTCCTACAAGTTATTTGAGGTGTTAGCGCAGACATGTCACGTTATTTCCTAACTCACTTAGCTTTTAAGACCTCATAAACTCTTATCTTGAATGCCCAAATTGGGATCTCTCATGCTTGTAAAGCTGAAGATATCTTCTCTGTTTCTATTCTTTCATACATTTACATCATTACTTCCAATGAGGATGCTTTTGCTACATACAATGGGCACAGTAACTCAGGGTATATGGTCTAGTGCTCTTGTTTTAGATATGTGAAATGGTTATCAAAGTCACAAATTTTCATGACAACAGTACCTTATTTCCTTGAGAAAAACAATTTCCCTTTCCTATAATGAGCGATCAACTATTGATAAGTGTATGCTTCATTTCCAACTGAAAGAATTCATTTCCCTGTTCCTTCAGCACCATTTCAAAGTCAAAGAAAACTTCATACTGATTATACTGGGTCTTCTGGTCTTCAGTGACATATTTCTGAGCTAGAATGATTATTGGTACCGTGGAGACATCTTCAGGGCAAAAAACTTTGCCTAAATCTGGCAAAGTTAGGTTTACCAGTTCTGCTTGGACTGAAACACAAACAGGCATTAGCCATGCACTACAGTGGGTGAACTGTTGATGGTGAAAGTCTGTCTCCTGACAAATAAATAAGTCCTTGTGGTACATACAGCACATGTGCTTCCTCACTGGATTAGAATGGAATGGAACAGGCCAGCAAACCAGCCCAGTGTTCAATCCCATCAGTAAATGTGAGCATCCGTCTTGCATATAGTCCATGCTACTCTCATCTGCTTTTCACTGCTCTGAGCTACTTTTTAGCTTGGACACTTGATAATGTTGTCAAACTGTATAGCCCAAACTTGAATATTTGACAAGTCTAATTAGAGTGGCATACTTTTCATGGCCTCCACATCATGGTTCTCTGTCAACTTTCTAGATAGGTTTATAATAAATTACATTAATGTTGTATTTTCTAGTCAGATACTTTTTATCGGTAGCACAATGCTCACCCTTCAGAACCAATAATGCAGGAACATGAGGATGTTCTGAATAATCTTTACCTTTAAAATTATATTGTCATATCAAACAATTTTCTGTGACTTATGCATGGTAGTACATTATTTAGGCTAGACTATGTCTTGGAACAGTGGAATCTTTATTACTTGCCCAATATTTATCTTATTTAGCTATTCTAGACTGTCATATCTTTGGAAAAAAACTGAGAAAAATAACAGATTTTTTTTTCAAAGTAGACATACCTTAACAGGTTCTTTATTTTTCTGGTTCAGTTTTATCTCTATTTCTTTGTAACTTAAATAAAATATGTCTCATATATATCACATCCCTCTTTACATTTTCAAAATTATTCTGGTCTTGGAAAATTTGTTGTCCTTTAACATTAACTGTAAAGAATTCTTCACAGCAGAAATAAAGATTCGTGAAACTGAGATGATAAGAATGGAGTTAGTTGTACAAAGCTAATGATTCTCAGTGTTTTATCTTTCTTGTGCTTGTAACTGTTTTATAGCTCTCATTTTAATTTTTTATTACACATTCTACTCCACATTTGGGCCTTGACAAGTTAAGAGAATTGGGGAAATATTTCTCAAAACAGTAAAATCTTTCAGTTCAGGAATAAAAATTAAGTGCAGCCACTGTATTATGCAGTTCCCAGCAGATGATTTTACATAATGAGTCTCTTTTAGTAGAAACAACTTGAAGTATCAATTGGTAGTTTACTCCTATTCTTACCCAGTACAAGGTGACTTTCATTAAGAAAATGGAAAAGTACTTTTTATGACTGTGTCATTATAATTCTGGTACTGTTTTTCACTTAACTTTAAGAAAATATAATTATATTTGCTGATATAATAATCAGCACCAGATGTGTCAACTGTCTTTGATTAGAAAATGAAAGCTATAATCCCTGTTGTTATCTGAGAGTTTATACTAGAGTGCAATCATAACAGTTTAACATGTAACATAGCCCATTTTGGTGTTTTTTTTCTGAAATTAAATTATGCTTTGACTTTAATGAGACCATGAAGGCAAATAAAAGTTTACAGGTACCTACAGCTGCAAAGAAAACCTTGAGGGCCTTAAGATTGTTTAGCTAATAAAACAAGAACATTCAGCATAGGTCAAATACACATGTTGTTTTCTAAAGATTTTTTTACTGCAGCAGAATTTATTAAGCAAAATCCAGCCAAGAGATCCATCTACCTCTAGAGCTGTACTGCTCATGACAAACACATTGAGTGCAAATGCTAACTTTCTACACAGTCCACAAAGTAATGTTTCTTTCTTTTTCTCACCAGTTTCCAGTTCCCTCTTTCCTCTCAAAGTGAAAATGTTTCATCATTTTATAATTTTCCCTAAAAGAAAAAAAATGTTTTTTTTCAGATGACCATTCATTCTTCTTTCTATTCATAAGAAGTGAGTAAAAATATAATTTAATCTATTTAAAATATTTCTCTTATTAATCAGAAACACAATTTACATTTAACTTATTTCAGTATTCGGTTATTAAGAATATGAAAAAAAATTATGTAATGAAGTTGAAATAATCACACTGATTGTTGCTGCTGAGTATTTTCATCAGACATTTATTACCTTCCTTCCCTTTCATCAGCTTTTTGTAAACATGTTAAATGTATTATCAGTCTGTGCACGGATTTCATAAACATTGCTGTATTACCTGTTCTATTAATAGATACAATATTTCCCATGCAAAACTTTGATATGAAAAAACCCCTTAAACTGCAAAGATTGTTTCATTCAAGGTTAAATAAAGTTTGAATTGATAAATGCACTCAATAGAAAAACCTTCAATGAGGTGGGAATCAGTTTCTCAAAGTCTGACAATACCTGAGATCCCCTAATGGATCTGATGTATTTGTATAGGGCTGACAAGATACATAACACATAAAACTTGTGTGCAATTTGAAGCAACAGCTAGAATGTATACTTCTTTTTATAAGCCATATGGTATTTTTACCGTGATTCTTTTTTTCTTCAAAGCAATGCCATACACTATACTCACTAATCTCTATAGTTTCTTTTGCTGATATTGAAACATTTGATCAGGACTAAAATACATCAGCCACACATATATATTGATAAAGGACACAGAAAGACATCTTTATAGCTGATACTTTAAACAGATGCTCTCTCCTCACCTTCAACAGTCCTGGAAGACTGGGGAAGTTCCACTGGACTGGAGGCTGGCTGATGTTGTGCCCATCTACAAGAAGGGTCGCAGGGAGGATCCAGGGAACTACAGGCCTGTCAGTCTGACCTCAGTGCCAGGGAAAGTCATGGAACAGGTGATCCTGAGTGCGATCATGAAGCACATGCAAGAGAACTGGGTGATCAGGCCCAATCAACTTGGGTTCACGAAAGGCAGGACTTGCCAAACTAACCTGACCTCCTTCTATGACAAAGGGACTCGGCTGCTGGACGAGGGAAAGGCTGTGGATGTATCTTCCTGGACTTCAGTAAAGCCTTTGGCACAGTTTCTCACAGCATTCTGCTTTGGAAACTGTCGGCCTGTGGCCTGGACAGGCGCACACTCTCGTGGGTGGAAAACTGGTTGGATGGCCGGGCCCAGAGAGTGGTGGGAAATGGAGTTAAATCCAGCTGGAGGCCAGTGACAAGTAGGGTTCCCCAGGGCTCAGTGCTGGGTCCAGCCCTGTTCAATGTCTTTATGAAGGACCTGGATGAAGGCTTCGAGTGCACCCTTGGCAAGTTTACTCCTAAGCATGGAAATGCAATGTTTAAATTACAGCCACAGTTCAAAGACCTTTCTGTGTTTCTTTCTAGCCTGACCCTTACCATTGATTGACATCATGTAGTAACCAGCAAGCTGAAAGAAAACACAAGAGATACGTTTTTTCACTAGAGTAATATAGCTGTGAAGTTTCCAATACTACATCCTGCAAATTAGACATAGAAACATATGAAAACCGTCAGAAAAAAAAGTCAGATTTTTCTAGTAATTGATAGTGCATATTGATGTTACAGTAACAAATTCTGATCTTATTAAGTGTTTCAACTACTTATTTTGAATACAAATGTAAATGCCCATGTACCTAAAATCTCCTGTATAATGTCACTGCAGTCTAAATGAGGTCAAATGAAAATGGCATTTGTGTCGACAGAATAGAAAAGTGAAAAAATCCATTCAGAGGAATAAACTCTGTGAGGTAACTTTTCTGGGGAGTAGAATTATACCGTACCATAAAAATCTCTGATTTCTGAAGAATTTTTCCCTCCGTTCTGAAATTTTAGTCAAGGCTACATTCAGAAATTTCACTTTCAGTTTCATGTATCATGTTGTTTTTCTTTCCTTCTGTTACATAACTAATGTCTCAATTATTTTTCTCAGTTCCCCTTAAGCAGTCCTAGCTCAATGTGTTACTAGATAAGTGGACGATTAGCAACAGTGCTCCCCAGTGTGCTTCATGCTATTCTCATTCTCTGTCTTGAATTGATTCAGGAGTTCAGTCAGTGATTTGAATAAACACTTTCAGAGTTCCTATTCTCCTGGTTTTATTTTTTTTTAAGTCTGAAAGGTTCTTTGAAGAGGTATTCAAGCAATATCTAGAAAACAGCTTAAAAAGAAAAGATTCCAAGGCCTTTTTTCTAATTAGGAAATCTTGCAGCAATCTGACCAATTGATTTAAACATGAAAACATAAATTTCAAAATGAAGGTAAACAAGTGTCAAAGACTGGGTCATCTCTTGGTAATGCAAATAAGGGTCAGCACATTTTCCTTGCACCTACCTAATTATGTCATTGAAAACACCCTTTGAGTGATATTCATGCTCAAAGTACAGTACGTAACCTTCACCGCTCTCTACAACAAAATTACTCTTGTATTTTTGAAATGGCTTTTTCCAGAATATATTCTAATATCCTAGAAAACAAAATTTAAGGGACTGTTTTTAAATTGTCTTTCCTCTGGTTTTTTTTTTCTTTTTTCTTCCTATTCTTTCTCTTTGCACTGATATTTTTCATACCAAAACCAGATCTTCTCTGTCAAATACAGTTGTAATTTTTGATAATTCTAGTCTTCATCCTTTGAAATGCAGATGTTTTCAAGCCACTTCAAGTATTAGAAAAATGAGGGAACTAATTAGAATCTACTCTAATTAGGGTGTGTCTCTGTTTTCACACCCACTAGGGAAACCCACCATTTCCAGTCAACTCTAGTTTATACAAGTGATAGTCCAGTCTATAGTAGTTAAACTACTCCTTAACATGTGTATAAATATAAAAGAATACATTATTAAGGTACTGTATCATTTAAGAACTTTGAAACTGTAATTTCAAGAGAAACATTTATGGGAAAAAGCCTTAGCAAAAACATCTTTATCAGATGTATCCCTGATCTTACAGTGTTACCACACAGCATGTAGATTTAAAAATCATTCACTGTCAGGTTTTAAATGCTTACATTTTATTTTAACTTGCTCTTGAAAGATCCTATATGCTCCCTGAAAACAAACAGTTCAATAGCGGTTTCACTGAATTTTATTGCTCTGTCTGCATTCCCACTTTCATCATCTACCTCCATGTTTGGCCATGACAGGATGGCACAGGAGAGAATTTACAGAACCAAAAGATTAAGGTCTTATTTATCTCATCTACTGATATAACTCAGGATTAATTACATCTCTGAACCTCATATAACTTAAATGTAAATCTAACATATATATTAATATTAAATAAGAAGTTATTTTAGATTTTAATATTTAAATATAATAGTAACACCAGGATTGTGTACATTTGTTCCACATACGACAGCAAAGAAACTATAAAGTGAAAGTAACAATAATATTTCATGTCATCACTAGACAGTATTTTTCTGTGTTCCTAGTAATAATTAAAAATTAAACAAATAAAGATCCTGTCATCTTAAGACAAAATAGTTCTACTTCATGAAGATTCAGAAGGACCTTTAGTATAACTGCTAAATGCGTTCTTTCATTAAAAGCAAAACAAAACAAAGCAAAACCCAGAAAAGGAAAGGGAAAAAGAATCACTAGAAAATAATCAAATATATTCTTCTGTAAAATATTCTAAGATCTATACTCACTAACTGCTGCAGGAGAGCTTAGGAAAATGCTTATCTTTTTCAGTTCATCTCTTTTGTACTAACAGTTTATAGCCAAAAGGATGACCCATTCAGTTTCTCTCAAACATTAAACCATTTACAAGTCATTCAAATACCATCAACATTCTTAATCTTCAACAAAATCCCAAAACAAACATGATGTTCGCATGGTGATTTGTTTCATCATTAAAAGCTGCTGCAGACCCTCTGTCAGCTGTTGGCTTATCTGACTTTGATAATTTAATTAGGTTGCTTAGTCACATTGAGGAGATATGTAACAGGACAAGTAATCATTTTTTCCTCACTAGGTCATGTTCAGTTCTTCCTTCTATTAAAAGATGAGCTTATCTTCCTGTTGGTGAACACTTTAACTCCTTTTGTGCTACTAGAAATATGATATTCATCGAGGCTAAGTAGACCATTAGTAGGGCATTCATTAAGCAGCACTTTCAAAGACTAGTTCTTTCAGAAATGAACTGCTGTCCAAGATTGGGTGCTTAGACCCCATCTCCACTGCTTTTAAAAGTCTTGGGTCTCTTTTTGCTTAAGGAAAATAAACAGGAATCCTGATTTTTAGTTTTGCTTGACAAGTATTAACCACTGCAAAAAAGCAAATAACTATATCTGTGGGAGGTGGGAAGACTAGCAGTCAATGACTAAAGAAGAAGTAATCACTGTATTCACCTTCATTTCAGCATGTACCTTATTTACAAGTCCTATACAAAGCCAATAAGCACCTATTTTTTCAGTCAGGTCTAGATCAGGTTGGAAGCATGTTATTTTAGCTCTGGGAGAGTACTTAGCTCCCAAGAATCAGGTCCTGGCAAACGTTCAGACTCTTTACAGATAAATGTGAATAAGGATTTCTCCTTATTCAGTGTTCCCATTCAAATACTAGAAGTCTGCTAGAAGGTCTCACTGGAGCCTTCTCTTCTCTGGGCTAAACAAGCCCAAATCTCTCAGCCCAATTCTCTCTGTGTATGGGAGGCACTCCATCCCTCTGATCATATTCATGGCCCACCCCTGGAGTCATTGTAACAGATCCATGTCCTTCCTGTGCTGAGGACTCCAAAACTGAATGCAGTATTCCAGGTGAGGGCTCACAAGAGCAGAGTAGAGGGGGAGATTCACTTCTCTTGAGCTGCAGGTTGAGATTCTTTTGAAGCAGCCTAGGGTATGTTTGGCTTTCTGGGATGCAAGTGAACGTTACTGGCTCATGAGCTTCTTAGCAACTAGCACCCCCAAGTAATTCTTTTCAGGGCTAGAGATTTAGTGAAGGATGAAAGAATAATTCTGGTCAATCAACAATTTGCTGAAAAACTGCTCATTCTTCATATTAAAAGAAACCCTCACTAAGCTTTGGGAAAGTTATGGTAGTAAGAGCACCATCTGCATTTCTTTAAAGACATCTGAATCTCTAAGAAGGATGTAGAGCACAGAGCAGAATTTTATTGAAAAAAACAGAAGTTGTGTTTCATTCTTGACATTTCTGTGGAGTTATGCACTCCATCCTGAATTGCCTCTTGTTTTTATTGAGCTCTAAATGTGATTTTGGCAGTGTTTCCCAAGCACGTGTGTATATGATCAGGAGTGCTCCCAGCAAAAGCAGAGAATAGTCAAAGAATGACGCAAGGAATGGGAGAGATGATATGGAAAAGAATGGTGGAGCTTCTTGGCTGTAGGAGAATACAGATGTGAACATGCACACACACATTGTTTAAGAAGTAGAATAAGGAAAAGGTTTTGATACCAGAATAGAGCAAAGATTAATTATTTTAGCTAAAACATAAAAAAAAAACCCTGAAGTTTTGTCAGACCTTGGAAATTAACTAGGAACAACTGAATACATGTATTTTGGTTTATAAACCAGTCAGTGTAGATCTTGCCCCTCAAATTTCTGTTTTTAGGGTTGAACTGGAGCTCAAAGTGCTGAAATTAGATAGTAAATAAAAAGTAGTTGATGTACCTCTGACATGGACTAGCTAACAGTCCATCAAGAACTATCCAAAATGGAATAAGACCTCCTAAAATAAGATATAGATTGGGCTGTCCTTTTGTGTCTTGAAGACAAAGACGGAAACTACCTGGTAGAGTGGAAGAGATTGGGAGCAGAAGTAGATTACAATCCTGCCTTCAAGGAAATGCAAGTGTTTGGAGAAAAATGTGGGAACTGCAAAGCTTGAGAAACACAAAATGAAGAAATATTGCCTTGTTAAGGTGTTCATCAAAAGGCGTCTATAACACAGTTTTAATCAGCACTAACTCATACCATGAAAGGGGAGAAGGCATCTACCTCCACCAATTTGGAATTTCATTACCTGATACTGACTGGTTCCAGGGTAAAAACAGACTATTACTGTGAAATCTGAAGGGGCATCTAGTTTTGCTGTATATAAAGATATGGGAAGTCTACTCTGTCCCCATTTTAAAAAGATGTCTGAAAAGGATGTAGAAGTCAGTTTTACACTGAGTATCTAAGATATATGCAAATTTTTTGTGAGCTCATCTAACTGTAGGCATCTAATTGAGATACTTGGCCTCCACAGGTTCTCTCGTGGAGAGAAGAAAGCATTTCCTCCAGGTAATTCAGGCCATCACACTCTTCATGTGGAAGTGCACTGATTAGAGGGGTAACCTAAGGTGATGAGGATGCTCTGTGAAGTACTTTATATATAAAGTTAGATTGACTGCATCTGAGGCTTAAGTTTTAAACAGAATTTATATTAAAGCCTGAAGCAGCTTGGTCTGTTTTTAATCCACTGAGAAACTCATATAATATACACTGTATAGTTAAGAAATGTGCAATATTTATGCAGTCCTTTAAAACAGCATTAGAATATTCTGATGATTTGTAGATAAAAAAAAATAAGATTTTCACAGCTGCACTACCAATGCATAATCTTCAAGGGGATCACAGCAATATGTCATGAATTCCTACCTTTCTGGAACAAAGTCTCCCTGGTTTGCATAACAGATTCTGTCCATTGCAATGCCTGTGTCTAGTCTTCCATCCTTTCAGTCCTAGGCTCCCATTTACAGCACCAGAAGGTACAAGTGATTCAACTTTTCTTTCAAGAAAACGTCTTGTTCAACCTCTTTATTGACTTGCCTTGCAGTCTCTCAGATAAAATGCTAGAAACTCTGTAAAAGTACAGACATTAAGACACTGGTAATTATGAAAACTTGTCAGAGGAATCATTATATACATGTTCAGTCTATTGATAGTTACTTTTTGTGTGAAAATAAGAAGTTAAAAGTCTGAGTTAGTATCCAGGTGTTGCCAAGAGGAAAGATTCTTGTGCAAAAAAAAAAAAGAATTCTTTTTCTTTTAACAGCAGGCACCAATTTTAGAGGCAGGAAAATGGTGTAAAGTGAAGTGTTTGAGAGGGTATCATGTCCTTCCACCTGATGATGTACTCCTTCCAGCCAAATGGGTGCTGCAGCTGGGCCTGTTCTGTAAGAAAATACATAGAGGTGATTTGAAATCAGAAATCTTCATCTCAGTACATGACCGCTGGAATATTCCTTTTTCACTTCCATCACTATCCATTTCTGTAGGCCAGTATCATAAGTATTTACTGAATAACAAGTAAATAATTCCTAATGATCCGTATCCTCTGAGTGGAAAGAGGAGTTGGAGTGGTGGAGTGTTTTAGGCAAAAAACAGGACAGCGCTGGAGGTGAATCACTGGTTTTATTTAGTAATAGGCTTTCACTATTTTTATTTAGTAATAGGCTTTCAATTACAAAGCAATCTCTACTAAAATCATTTACTGTATTATTTGGGGTTAGTATGGCATTAGTAGTGATAATGTAGGTTATCGTACAGCACACACAAGATCAAATAAATCTATACTCATCCAGATTCCAATGTAGTGACCAAGAGTGGAGTATCTAGGGTATAGCGGAGCATCCAGACAAGCTGGAGGAGATCCCAGAGACTTGTGGCTGAATTACCCCATTTTATGATTTTTTTCTCACTGACTATGCAAAATTAGATGGCCAAAAGTGTGAATGATACAGAAAACAAAAGTATGTACCTTCTCACTCCTGAGCTTTCATCACAAAGGCGTTTATTGTCTGGTTTCACCCACCAGTTGCAGTCAGGCACCTTGGGGCAATCAACAAACCCTAAATACCTAAATGTCAAGGGTGAACTTCCCCATCTTCACAGAGACCTCCACCTGATGCTGGTCTTGTATAAGACAGACTTTGTTTCAATTCCTTTTTTTGGGATGTGGTCTTACACTCTAACAATCCTCTTTTAAGTCTTTCTCCATAAATACATGCTTTGGTTTTGTGTGTTTCTCTTTTCAGAACAGTGGCAAAAATGTATGGGAAAAAAAGGTATTTGGATTTCACAGGGGCAGAAAGTCTTAAAGTTGGAGCTTGATTTCAGCTCATAAGAGAATGTCAGACCATGTCTCTCTGGAAAGACATATAAGATAAACTGAAACAAGATATTTCCTTTTACCAGAATTATACAGATCTAAATATAAAAAGGGTGTGTGTGTGTAAATTGTACTAGTAAATCACAACACTCAGTGATAATCTTGCTGCAGTTCACAAGCAGGAGTTTCAGAAGGGTTCAGCTTTTGTGTCTTCTGAGAACAGCAAGACTAAGAGCTGGAGTACAGTCCCCAGAGGTCCCTCTTCTCTACGGTACAAGGAATGACTGCTCCTAAAGTGGATAGCTCGGCAGTAGTTTTTGTCAAATCCTCACATTTCCAGCTGTGTACGTATCACAGTATGGAGTTCAGGACCATCTATAAGACTACTCAGCATCTGCACAGCCAGCCTTGCTGAGGTCCTTGTTTCCATGGCTATATTGCTGTTTAGTGTCCCAGCCAGATAATTTAAATTTACATCTGCAAATGCAAGCTTCAGTCATTCAAATTGCCTGTGGTGTCTACATATCCTGAATTCACAGATGCCAGACTGCAATCTACGAGCCACCTGTGGTTTGCAGATACTTATTAAAGACAATCGACAAAAAAACACACTGTCAATCCTGCATCATCTGACACACAAATAGCTACTTTTACACACCAAGGAAGTATATCTAGCTGTGCTCCTCCTATTCACAAAAAAAGTAGCTTGCAGCTCATCGTTTAATCTTGGGCAAATTGCTTAATCCTACTGTACATCTATTTTCCAGTCTGCTAAATGCTTTGGAATGACAAGGATTATTTATAGCAGAAAAATGCTACTGTGAAGTAGCATTCATTAATACTTACTTACTAGACAGCTTGAAATTATTACATGAAATGTGTTTGCATTTTGATATTGTTCTGTCTTAAATGGAATTAAAATAATAATCATTTATAATTGAAAAAGAAAAAAACAAAACATGGAAAAATTTAAATGCACTAATATATAAACATGGAATCCAAATAAAGAGATATAAAACCATGTTTTAGAATAATTGATCATGTAATGAAAAGATAAAAGAGACAAAAGCCTATAAAACTATCTTCAAAAAACAGGAACATCATTTGGCTGCATTTCCACAATGGCACCTGTTAGTGGTTTGGTAGGAAAAAAATATTTTCCTTAAAAAAACCATGACAAAACAACAAAAAATCTAAAACCAAAAGAACCCTCAAATGTGCATTTAAAAGGAAGAGACAGAAATGCAGCATTGCTCTCTATAAATACCTGAAAGGAGGTTGTAGAGAGAAGGGTGCTGGCCTTTTCTCCCAAGTGACAGGGGACAGGACAAGAAAGAATGGCCTCAGACTCTGCCAGGGGAGATTTAGGCTGGACATTAGGAAAAAATTTTTCACGGAAAGGGTCATTGGGCACTGGAACAGGCTGCCCAGGGAGGTGGTTGATTCACCTTCCCTGGAGGTGTTTAAGGCACGGGTGGACGAGGTGCTGAGGGGCATGGTTTGTGTTTGATAGGAATGGGTTTTCTATGATTCTATGATTCTATCTGTGTAGTGTGGAACTACATCTAAATTTAGATAAAGAAAACAATTTCTTGCAAAAGTCTTAACAGAACAGTATGTTGTTAAAGCAGGTTGGTGATACAATCTGAATAGTTTTAAAATAAGTGTCAAGTTTTTCAGATGTTGGATGATTCTGTGTAGCTCTTAGCCTCTTGATCTGAGCACAAAGGTGGTGATTCTGATTTTACCTTAGGGATGCAAAAAAAGCCAAATTATGATATTTGAGTACAAAGGCTTGAGACAAAAAAATTGATTAGAAATGGAAGGAAGAAGAAGTATTGAACTATAAACAATAAGAGTTGCTGATTATACTTCTGATTTACAGGATTAACAAAAATATTTACAATGATATTTTTCTCTACAGCTTCTAAAATTACTCATTAACATCTTATAGATTTTTTCAAGATTGATACCTATGAAGACATATAAATATAACTTTGCATGAATCTTTTGGAGAGATCAGCAGTGGCAGAGTTTTTTAAGATTAGTTATATAAATGTTTTGGGGTTTGGGGTTTTTTTTAATCTTTAAATATGTTCTTAATCTGTGTATGTACTCCAGATTAGAGAAAATAATTGTAATTTTGTAACTTGGTTAAGTCTTACTTAAAATTTCTAGACATTTTAAAGAGAAAACTAATACTACACTTGAGTTCCAATTTGTGACTTTTTGTGCATATGGGACTGCATATGGGAATGGGATGATTCAATCTGTATATTTTAAGTGGTATCATATGCACAGAGTTCATCTAGCAATTATGAAACTCTGGTCATCCAGCTAAGGAACTGATCCTCTTCCCTCTCCTCCCTGCCAAGAAACTGTTTTAGAAGTTCTGAATGCTAATTACCAATGCGATGATGGAAGAAATGGGACAACAAAACGATCAATGTAATCCAAATGAAGCCGTTTATTTTGGGTTAACTGGCTGCCTTTATACACTAAACTAATTCTTGCGCCAAACATTGATTGGGCGATTCTGTCCTAGTAACAAGCATTCATTGGTCACAGCCCAACCACACAACCATGTTGCCAGGGTACATTTCCCACCTTCAACAGCCAGCTTCCTCATTTGCATAACACAACAGAGTCATTATAATCCTTTTATACCCTTGAGGACGCTGGCTAAGGTTTCTCAACTCCACCCAGCCTCAGGCTTGGGCTGCTCATTAAACACTGTAGCCACCCATCATACCACAGAATCACACAGAATCACAGAATAACCAGGTTGGAAGAGACCCACTGGATCATCGAGTCCAACCATTCCCACCAATCCCTAAATCACGCCCCTAAGTACCTCATCCACCCTAACCTTAAACACCTCCAGGGAAGGTGACTCAACCACTTCCCTTGGCAGACTGTTCCAATGCCTAACCACCCTCTCTGTGAAGAATTTTTTCCTAATCTCAAGCCTAAATCTCCCCTGGCAGAGCTTGAGGCCATTCCCTCTCTTCCTGTCCCCTGTCACTTGGGAGAAGAGGCCAGCTCCCTCCTCTCCACAACCTCCCCTCAGCCTCCTCTTCTCCAGGCTAAACACCCCCAGCTCTCTCAGCCGTTCCCCATAAGGCCTGTTCTCCAGCCCCCTCACCAGCTTTGTTGCTCTTCTCTGGACTCGCTCCAGAGCCTCAACATCCCTCTTGTGGTGAGGGGCCCAGAACTGAACACAGGACTCGAGGTGCAGTCTCACCAGTGCAGAGTACAGGGGGATAATAACCTCCCTGGACCTGCTGGTCACGCCGTTTCTGGTACAAGCCAAGATGCCATTGGCCTTCTTGGCCACCTGGGCACACTGCTGGCTCATGTTCAGTTGGCACGTATATATCAACACATATAGATCACCACAGAAGTAACACAGAGTTGTCAGTCATTTCCCTGGAATATTCACTGAAACACTCGAAATACTGAATATTTTGAAAAAATAAAGACTAGTTTTTCTTAGTACTTCAGAAAGAAACATAAAACTAGATGTTTGCCCAAATTAATACTGTGAATGAATGTGTACCTTTCGCATGAGTATGTCTGGATTTTCAGATCTAAATTTAAAGCTGTAGGCAGTTTCAGCCAATAGAAATTTGAAGGTATGAGAACACCACATGTTACCTTTAAGAAAGTAAGTATGAATAACCCAGTGCAGGAGCAGAGTGTTTGCTCAAAAAAAAAAAAATCTATACTAAACCTGTTTAAACTAAATCAGTTGTCAGGCAAATAATAAAAACTACCAGCTTTGAGGAAAGCTTAACATTAACAAATATTTTACTGAATATTAAGCTTAAGATAACCAGACATGAATGTTTTAACTTCTGTGTTATTTGTGGCTGCTGCTTCAGGCTTTTACAGAGAGAACTGCATGTAAGATTTATTTCACTATTAAGAAATAGGGATTCCTGTGACTGAAACTGACCATGCAGAGGTGCTTAATTTGCTCAGAAGAGATCTATATTTACGAAATCACAGAGGCTGAGAAAGCAAATTAACAAAAAATCTCTCACATTTCATGACGGATTATTTGGATCAGACCACTGATCGCTATTCAAAATAAAGGAAGATTTGCTTCAGTGATAAGAAGTAAAATTCATTGGAAGGAAAACAATTTTGGGAAATAACTCAGTAGTCCTACCAGCATATTCTATAAAAACTTGCAAAATTAGTAACAAGCAATAATATTGAACTTATATCCAATCTTCAGCTCAAACACTGCTGAGCTAAATGATAGTTTTTTTATTTATAGATTTTTTATTCCTTAATACACTTCATAGCAATACAGCTATTGTAATATACTATAGTAACAAACTCTGTGATATTCCTTAGATACCCATATCTGCTATTATTCTGTGTGCTAGCATTGAACACACATTCATTCTTCCTTTAAAATTACAACCTGATTAATAGATTCTGAAACTAAGTAATTTTAAACATTCAGATCTCATTTAGTTGATCTTGAGATTGTGGCAGCATATATATTCCCTGGAACATGGTATTTAGATAACGTAGACTATCGTTAGGCTATCAGACAGAGATAAAAACTATACACAGAAGCATAGTTGTACAAAGCACAGAGTAAACTGAGAAAATATTTTGGCATGTTTTCTCTTCAGTATTCATTGTTACTGCCTTTTTAATGTAGGAAGGTGGAGGGAAAGAGTTAGATAACTCTTATACAATCACATAGGCCAGATAACATACTATCATCATTATTTTTCCAGTACTTTTGAATCTCTGTTCAATCACCTAAAATACAAATTTGACCACACTGAAGTTCAATAAACGCTATCTTCTTATCTTTTGTTATCTTTTTAATTCAAGTACCAGAAAGTGAAAATGGGCTAGGTTGTTCCATCACACTGGTCAGCTCAATGCAGTGCCAAATTCAAAATTAAAAGCAGTTCACTTCTCAGTAGGAGACTGATAGACCCAGCATGTCATTTTTTCTAATAACACATCTACATTGTGAAATGTACTAATCCAACCTCAAGATTCTTTATCACCTCCTCAGCCTCCTATCTGACAGGAAGACATATACAGGCAAGGACTGTGTAGCTAGGGTAAAATATAAAGATATTGATTTTTTAGGTTGTACCAGATTAAGTAACCTGTAAAAACCAAAAGTCATCAAGAAGAAAAAAAGCCTAAGTCAAGTGTCCTCATGTCTTCAATCTGAGTTGTTATTTTTGGATGACTAAGAGGAAAACATTTTATATCTTCAGAACCCAATTTATTTATTGCCTTTCTTTAAAAGCTAGAATGCTAGTAGTTGGTAAAGCATGTTTTCCTGGACTTAGCAAACACAAGCAGAGCACTATGGAATGTAAAACTAAAGCTATCAGTTCCTGTATAATGAGACTCAACTGGCTGTTATCTTTTCCTTTGTGTGAAAATAACCACACACATCATTCTAAGCATTATTAAAAAAAAAATTATTCTGGAAAAAAATAATTACAGTTTATGTATCTTACACTCCACTTCTCCTTTTACTCCTTCCAAAACAGAGGGAAAACTGACTTCTTAGTAATCACAGGAACCAAGACATTTTGCAGTTGTTCTTGCATTTTCATATTAAAATGTTTTCTGTTATATTGCAATAGCAGAGGAATGCGCCTGATGATTGAGAAAATTGCCTCTAGGATGATGGTCTTATATTATGTGGCTTTTTATTTTAAGGGTCAGCCTTGAACAGAGATGATTTAGGAGTGTCCAGAATGTGATTACCATCAGAATGAAGGTAAAAAAATAAAAAAGAATGATTTCATTAGTTTTATGCTGAATTTGATGAATAGTCTTTGATTACTCCTCGAAACTGGCATATTGCTGTTCAGTAATTCTGACAGTAATGAAGACACTTGAAATTTTTATGTATATCTTAACTAATGTCTTTGGATGCCCTCACCTTTTGCTTCTTATAGTTATGGAATACTAGAATAATTTGTGAGGAAAACAAAGGATAGTTCTTATATGAAAACTTATATTGTTTTCAAGACTTCCTTGAAACTCTTCCAATTTTCAAATTTGGAAAGGTTTAGCACATTATAAAGCTCTCTGAAGTCAGCAAATCAGCTTTTCAGAGATGTATTTTGTATTATATGACTGTACAAGGTAAATTCAGAGGCAGAAATTTGGAGAGTGAAGATAGCAGACTACAATCACACAATCTGAGATGAAAGTGGAGATGAATATAGTAGCAGTTGTGAAATTCAAAGAAAATTAAGTTGGAGTTTGGGGGATGATCAAGAATACTGTGCCATGCAAAAAGATCTAAGATGAGGAGGAGGCAGAGCTAATTAATTGCGGGGTAGGGGGGCAGAAGTAAGAATTGGGATGCAGGGCTAGCGTCAGGACCATATATTCAAAGAACTGACGCACAAGAATAATCAGTAAAATAATCTCATGTAATAGAAACCAAGGCTCACTACGGTCAAATATCCATACTTGTCTGCACCATTTTACCAGGCTTCTGAAGAAAACTGTTGACAGTGTTACTGGGCTGGCAGCTCAACTGAACTGTTATTTACAAGGAAAGAGGCAGCAGATTGACAAACTGCAAACGTGAATGCAATCACTTTCAGAAAACAGCTGGTAAACATGCCACCAGGCCAAACACATGACAGAATTTTCAGCTCTAGAGCTTTTTAAAAATACAAAATCAGATTCCATTTGCAATATATAGCTTATATTGCTCCTCTAATGTTTTCCTCTCCCTCCAACTCTGCCCATCAAAGACTTTTTCTATCTTTGGTGAGATTTCAGTACTTTCCTTCTCCACATAAGCCTGGTCATTTTGGAGGCAGTATATGGTCCACATGGTAAAAGCAGGGCATTTGGGGGGACTGTTTTATCATTTTATCAGGTAAAATGAAGACCCCTAAAGGATGGAATGAAATTGTTTACTATGACATTTGTACACATCTTTGGATGCCTTCTTTTTCCTGTCCAAGGCAGTGTTTTAGATGGACCTCTAATACTTTACAGACTGAATAAGCATTGAAAGAGAGTATTCTACATATTCAGACAATCTGTTTGAAACATTTTCTAATCCCTTCTTATATTTTACTTTGCAATTACCTAGTGTCTTGTAGCTTGCCTCTTTTTATTAACAGCTGGCTGCATTGAGTTTGTGTGTGTGAACTGCACGTGAACTCTACTCTGAACTGTAAAAAAGAACCCTCCAGGCAATTGCACATATTTAAAAACCAACAGATGAAACATGCATTAAGCAAAGCATAAAATGTACTGTAGCAATCCAGCAGTGTCTTGGGATCAGGAGAATCTAGGGAGCCAGTTCTGAATGTGAGAATTCAAGCTGCTTATATGTGTTTTCCAAAAAAAGGCTGAATATGCAGAAGTATGGAGATCAGCTGGAGCTTAGTAAAAAGACATATCATAACCTAGATCACAGAATCACAGAATCACAGAATCATCAGATTGGAAGAGACCCATCGGATCATCAAGTCCAACCATTCCTATCAAATACTAAAACATGTCCCTTAGCAACTCATCCACCTGTGACTTGAACACCTCCAGGGAAGGTGAAACAACCACCTCCCTGGGCAGCCTCTGGCAGTGCCCAATGACCTTTTCTGTGAAATTTTTTTCCTAATGTCCAGCCTAATCTCCCCTGGCAGAGTCTGAGGCCATTCCTTCTTGTCCTGTCCCCTGTCACTTGGGATAAGAGGCCATTACCCTCATCTCTACAACCTCCCCTCAGGTAATTGTAGAGAGCAATGAGGTCTCCTCTCAGCCTCCTCTTCTCCAGGCTAAACAACCCCAGCTCTCTCAGCCGCTCCTCATAAGGCCTATTCTCCAGCCCCTTCACCGGCTTCATTGCTCTTCTCTGGACTCGCTCCAGAGCCTCAACATCCTTCTTGTGGTGAGGGGCCCAGAACTGAACACAGGATTCAAAGAGCGGTCTCACTAGTGCCGAGTACAGAGCAAGAATAACCTCCCTGGACATGCTGGTTACGCCGTTCCTGATACAAGCCAGGATGCCATTGGCCTTCTTGGCCACCTGGGCACACTGCTGGTTCATGTTCAGTCGCTGTCAACCAACACCCCCAGGTCCTTCTCCTCCCGGCAGCTTTCTAGACAGACTTCTCCCAGCCTGTAGCTCTGCACAGGGTTGTTGTGCCCCAAGTGCAGGACCCGGCATTTGGCCTTGTTAAACCTCATGCCGTTGGTCTCAGCCCAGCAGTCCAGCCTGTTCAGATCCCTTTGCAGAGCCTCCTGACCCTCCAGCAGATCCACACTTCCACCCAGCTTAGTATCGTCTGCAAACTCTCTAAGGGTGCACTCGATGCCTTCATCCAAGTCCTTGATAAAGACATTGAACAGGGCTGGACCCAGCACTGAGCCCCGGGTAACCCCACTTGTCACTGGCCTCCAGCTGGATTTAACTCCATTTCCCACCACTCTCTGGGCCCGGCCATCCAACCAGTTTTCCACCCAGGAGAGTGTGCGCCTGTCCAGGCCAGAGGTGACAGTTTCCGTAGCAGAATGCTGTGAGAAACTGTGTCAAAGGCTTTACTGAGGTCCAGGAAGATACATCCACAGCCTTTCCCTCATCCAGCAGCCGAGTCACTTCATCATAGAAAGTGATCAGGTTAGTTTGGCAAGACCTGCTTTTTGTGAATCCGTATTGACTGGGCCTGATCACCCAGTTCTCTTCCATGTGCTTCATGTTAGCACTCAAGATCACCTGTTCCATGACTTTCCCTGGCGCTGACGTCAGACTGACAGGCCTGTAGTTCCCTGGATCCTCCCTGCGACCCTTCTTGTAGATGGATGGGAATATGTTAGACGTTCTTAGGCCAACATGCAAGTGGTAGAGATTTTCCAACCAGCACATTTTCTGACATGAAATGATTGAATATAGGGTTGCTACCTGAGCCTTATTAAAAATAAGAGTATATTCATGGAGAATGTATGAAGGTATTTTTTATAAGAAAATGAGGGTCATCCTACTTTGGAGTCTTATTCCTGAAGACCACAATTTTTAAGCAAGGCCTGCAAAGTACTTCTTTTCTCTTTTCTCACTTAGCATCAATTCTTTAATTAAGAGGTATATATAAATTATACCCTGGCTAGCCTGCTGCACAGAAATCAGTTAGTGAGAAAATCAGAAAAACACTTGGGATTAATGGCAGGGGAATTTAATTTCTATTTTTCTAGCTTCACCTTTCTTCATATGCACAGAAAATGGTGAAAAGATTAAGATGTTCTGTGCACTCTGTTCTTCTCAATATGGACTTCATCAATGCTTTATGTTTCAAGCTTGGATTTCCATTTTTTTGATTTCAAAGATAATAGAATAGAATAGAATAGAATAGAATAGAATAGAATAGAATAGAATAGAATAGAATAGAATAGAATAGAATAGAATAGATCAAAATATTTTTCATTCAAAATTTTCACCTTAAAACAATGACAAGATGTTCATATTTTTAACCAGCTTTTACACAGATGTGATTTGTTTGAGAAGCTTTTTATCTCTTGGAGTCTGAGGCAAGGAAACATCTGGTCTGAAAGAAAGATCTGGTCAAAAAATTACAAAAAGATAAAATGTTCTCAAATAATAATAAAATCATAACACATTCAGCAAAACTAAGTTGTTCTCTGCATCACCCTATGAAATTTTTGCCATTGCAAGGGAGAAAAAAATTTCTCCCTCAAAATAGACTTTGTTATTGGAGTTACCAGAAAGTGCTTTCAGACAGTTTCAGTGTGTCAGATGTGATCGTGTGTGTTTAGGCACCTTGTGTCTGAGTGTGGAATAAAGCTCTTGCTGTCTGAGTGGAACTGTGTTTGTCTGAGGAGCTTTATGGAAGCTCTGTGGATCAGACAGGCTTTGTTCTGAAATGATACCAACTTACTCTTTCCCATGCTCCTATTCTAATCTTAATATTCTTTCTAGGAAATATTAACAAGTCGGGTTATCCTCACTATTTATATGAAAAATTATACAATCTGTAAACTAAAATACACTTAGAACATCACAAAAAAACCCAGCCCTTTAACAATGTAACAATGAGTACATTAATTCATAGAGCAGCATTTTCTTTGTACTACACAGATCTCAATTTAGAACATGTGCAGTTGTATTAAATTATGTTTTGTAGAGGCACGTGAATTTGAAGTGCATCTCTTCTTTGGGGCTCCTAATGCTGAGAGTTTGACTGTTTGAAAGGGTTCTTAGACATATATTTCTTAGCTGAAATGAAACATAGCCTATCCACTTTAGATATACTAAAATACTGAGCAGAAATATCAGAAGAACTTGTTTGTCTATTTTTTCCCCTCCTACACTGTTAATTAGACAGTTTTAATCTGATTAACTGGCTACTGATGGAAATTATGAAAGGAAAGGAAAAAGACAGATGCAGTGATTAGGAAGTGAGACATTGCACAATGACATTGCCACAAACCTTATGTCTTGCCTTACTGAACTTGCAGCATTTATCAAGACTATCTCATTGATATGTCAGTTGGATGTTTTCATGTTCAAATACACCATGCTACTGGCAGTCCATAATATTTTGAGCCCTTAGCTATAGCTAAAAGAAAACTCTCACATCCTATGCAAAATGCCACTAAAGTTGTCACTCTAGGTTAGGAATGACAGCAGATATTTAGCTACAAAAATTTTTCTGGCTTGCCATCTGTCATTGTGTTCTGTGCTTTCCCTGGCACATAAAAGCTGATTAGTCCACATCAGCAAGAGCTGCTTTGAAGAACAAATTAAAATACAACAGAAGTTATGCAGTTCTTTAATTGCCTGCCTGGAATGTATCCAAATTAAAACATGTTTGCCTGGGTAAATGATATAAGAATCCTCCAAGGGACAGCTTCTGTGCTATTTGTGTAAGGTCACAGGACCTTGTCCTGTTGGTAAAAGATAATTTTACTTAGCACTAAACTGTATCTCAATGTACAGCACCTCAAATGCTGTGTTCACTTTTGGGCTTCTCACTACAAGAAAGGTATTGAGGTGCTGGAGCACTTACAAAGTAGAGAAGCAAATCAGGTGAAGGGTCTAGAGGACAAATCTTATGAGGAGCAGATGGGGGAACTGGGACTGCTTAGCCTGGAGAAAAGTAGCCTAAAGGAAAACCTTAGCACTCTCTACAACTACCTGAAAGGAGATTGTAGCGAGGGGGGTGTTAGTCTCTTTTCTCTAGGTGCAAGTTGTAGCCAAGAAGAAATGGCCTCTAATTGTGCCAGGGAAGGTTAGGATTGAATAGTAAGGAAAATCTCTTCATAGATACAGTTGTGACACACGGGGACAGGCTGCCCAGGGAAATGGTTGAGTCACCTTCCCTGGAGGTGTTTAAGGGACGGGTGGACGAGGTGCTGAGGGGCATGGTTTAGTGTTAGGAATGGCTGGACTCAATGATCTGATAGGTCTTTTCCAACTTGGTGATTCTATGATTCTATGGTTGAGTCACCATCAGTAAAGGTATTTAAAGGACATTTAGACATGGTGCTTAGGGTTTACTGGTGGACATGGCAGTGTTAGGTTTATGGCTGGACTTGTTGATTTTAAGAGTCTTTTCAAATCTAGAAGATTCTATGATTCTATATTGTTAATGCTTAAAAAATCCATACAGTTTTCAGAAATACTTACATACATGTATCACATTTTCCTTCCCTGCGCTTATATAGGAATCACCGTAACATCTTTACAACTCTTAAATATACTTATCTCTAAATACTTTTCAACGGAGAAAAAAACAAAAAAAAAGAAAAGATGAGCATAGTTGGAAAGCCAAAATGTTTTGATAAAAAATACTTTTTTCTAATATAGGTCTCTTAGGCTTATGGATTTCTTATTCAATGTATTTCACCATATTTAAGCACTATAGATCAGCTACCTACATGAACAAGAATATTCATATGATTTTAATGACATTGCACTTAACTTTTTGAAGTGTAATATTTTCTTTTGGCCAAGTAGAAAAAATTATACTAAGCCAGAGAGATAAACAAACAAACAAATAAATAAAATAAAATACAAGGCAAATAAAGAGTTTAGGTTATCAAAATGCTACACTTTTTAAACATCTAGCTAAGCAATGTCTTGTATAAGTTATGTGTGTAAATATTTTCAACAGAAAGCAAACAAGATTTCTAAGGAGAGAGGGATAATAGGAAAAAAATATGCACCTAGTCCACATTCCTTATTTTTTTGGTCATTCTTTTGTTTTCGATCTAACGTCTAGCACCAGTACTAATCTTTTCCCAAATTCTATTTTAGTCCATCAGCATGAAATCTTAACAATAATTGCACAGTTGGGTTCACATTTTAGAAAGCAAGCTATTGGGAATGTTTTTTCCTTTGTTTTAACATGCAAGTACAGAAAATGCAAAATTATTATGTCGCAAGCTCCTTTTGTTTTAATGTTTGTTAAAGAAGGAAAAAGTAACACTGAAAATAACTTGATCATGCCCAGAAATTAATTCAGAACTGATTTAATTTCAAGGAGGGAGACAGAAATTTTACAAAGTATAGAACCTATCTGGTATATATAAAAATACATTTGTGTGTGTGCGTGTATGTGTGTTTCTTCCCCTCCCCTAAGACATTAGATATTTTCCATGCCAACACATCCAGAATGTCATTGTATATCTCTACAAAGTTTGTCAGCTCCACATTTTGCATAGTTATACCTTTATTGTTTTTATGATGTTCTTGCAATTCAGTCTTAGCAGGAATACTTCCATTCCTCATAACCACTAACAAAATATTTTTAAGAGCATGGCTTTTGGTACTTAGCTGATATTTGCAGTCAGTGCAGAAAGCAATAGTACACCTGGTCTACAACTCTAACACAATGCCCAGGCATATGTTCTATGCAAATATTTAGTATTTTACACTGGCTGTCTGCAATATACTCAATTTAAGGTCAAGATGGCTTTAGTTAATTTTCTAGTCCTTTAGAGTATAAATTTAGACTATATTCCAGGACTCCTCTTTGGACAATGCTTTGAAAAGCATCTGCATTTACAAATAACGCTTGGGCAAAATACTGTATCTATGTAATTTAGGTGACAGGCATTCTTACTTTTTTGAAGGAGCTTCAAGGGTTTGGAATTTGCTCATCTTTAGTGGGTATACCAATTAATTCTTCCTTTCCTTTCTTCTTCCTGTCCTTCTTTCCTTCATCATTCTTTTCTTTCTCTGCATGCAGGTATTTAAATATTCATCTAAGAACAGTGATATTAGCTCATTTTATTCCATTCAAGATGTAAATTTTGTAAGGGCTTCTAGAATGTATTAGAAACAGATTTTTTATTATGCTGCAGTGGTCATGATACGGTTGAGCACCTGTGAAGAGTTATATAAACAGAAGTATTATGGCAATGTTTATTACACTAAAACCTTCTACTAGTTGTAACGTCCTGGCTCTTTCTTGATTTTATGACATTGTGTTGACTTGACATTCCATTGTCTAATATGTACCTCTTGAAAATAATTTGTATGTCAATAAAATAATATACTTGAAATTTAAAAAATGCCATTAACTCTTCACTGAAAATAAAAAATATGATTATCCTATTTGGACTGTTGCAGATTACCGCCAGTCCAATGCAGATTAATTCTCATTACTAGCTGGGCTGTGAAAGATGCTTGTTTAGAGCCATATGCTCAAGAAGACATAAGTCTTAAGATTAAATTCTACTGCCTTCTCTTGGCCAGCAGCTTATTAAAGCAGACCTCATTTGCATGCATCATCAAGTGCTTTTGTCAGAAATGGTGCAGTAACATTCTGTGGTTTTTTCTGCCAGAAACGCAAAATAAATAGTTTAATTCCTCTTGGTAAAGACAAGGCATCTGTCTGCACAGCAGCCACAGCAGTTCTGCATGTACTTCACTTTCAGAGCTTCTTGCATACTGCCTGTACACTGTCTTATGCAGGGAGGCATCTCGAAGACTCAAGCACCTTTAATCAAGCTGTCATTACAAGACTCCTTTCAGCTCAGCATTTTGGTATTGTGTGAGTTCAAAGTTTTGCTTTAATTAATGAAACAATTATTATCCTAAAAACCACCCCTGATATTTGCAGGGATGAGGTCACTATTATAGAGTTTATTTTCCATCTTCCACACACTACTTATTCTTTTTCTTAAAAAGCTATGAGACATCACCTGTATTATCAAAACGATAACAGAGATAGGATGAGAATTATGGTATCAGTTTCTCAGTAGTTCACAGGAGTGCCTGTTTTTCCTTAAGTTCTAAAAGCTGCAAAAAAGTTGAAGAAGACATACCCTGTGATATGTCCCCTTTTTAGAAACAGTATGCAGTAATAAAAAGTGGATTTACATAAATGCAAGACGTAATAGTTTTCAGTCAGTTAATAACTCTCGGTATCAAAATTCATCTGGCCCTCTGGGTATCAAAAGTCTCATCTGGCCCTCTGATATTGTAATATTTCACCATGACTACTCGAGAATTATGCTGACTACACAGTATTTTATGTTGCAACATTCTTAGACAGTAATTTTTAGCACCCCAGTTTGCTTCTAGAACCTGCAAAACTATGCTTGAAAAGGAAAAAGAAAACATAAAAACAACAGAATAATCTTATGGTGCCATTGTCAGGAGGTAATTTGCACTGAATAGAGAGCTCAGACTAACTTAGTTTTGTGATATGATATCCTACCCCAAGTATCATGATGCAAATTACAGTATTGCTGGGCACAAGCTGGTGTTGGTTAAACTGTAAGCTATGTGAAGCAATAAATAAAGAAATCATACCTCCTCCAACTGTCTGTCAGCTTTGTCTCTGTGACTTGATAGGTCAAGTTTTCCAAGTGCAGTTACATTCTTACGTAAGAGATTTTTCTTGTACGGTTATGCACAATTCCCTTCTCTCATTTTACCTATTCAGGGCATTTGTGGGGTCCAGGTAAGATGGTCTATAGGGTGAGAAAGGCTACAGCATACCTTTAAAGTGGTTGGAGTTCCTTGATTTGTGCTGCTAACATATCTGCCGCTTTTGAATTCCTTAACTATTTAGTAGTATGTAAATATATTGAAGAACAGCCCATGTCTGACTCATGTAATTTGTATAGGATAATGGATGTCTTGAAAAGAAATAGCAGATAATAACTTCATGGAAAAGTAAGCTGACATGTTTGTCAGTTTTTAGAGGGCATTTAGGAGGGGTGAAAACTCACTGAATGTAAGACATTCAGGTCAAAATTGTGTGTAATGTCTTCCCTCCAGCTAAAAAATTACATCTAAACCCAAATCAAGAGGAAAATACCCTTCTCATATGGCATCAACTCAGTTTATCCATAGCACTGTTATGCTGTGATAAAACAATGTGTTTTGGTTATGAATCACAATTTGGATGATTATAACACCTTTGCTTCAAAGGCTTGAGCTGCTTTGGTACAAAGAGACCAAAGGTTTGCTAACCTCACCAAGTGTAACTGAAGCAAAACCCAAGACTTGTAACTATCAGATTCAACAGATTTTAATGGTGCTTACTTGACTGAAAATCCATGTTCCACTTGGAAATTATATGGCAAGAATATTTTCTTGTCTTACGGGCCTTTTTCTAATGTTTAATGAAACTTGCAAACAAATTCAGTTTTTTGCAGCATGACTCCTGCTATTAACCATAAAAAGCAGAGCTATTCATTTATTTGTCTATATTAACTTTCCTTTTGCTTTGCTTTTTTTCCTGACACACTGTACCATTTAATACGTCATTATTATTTCTGATTTGGTTGAGTAGATTTATGAAACTTTATTTATTAGCCTAATAATACTGTTTAATTGTTTCATTTAAGTTTGTTTTTTCTTTTTAAGAAAAAATTGAAAAAAATATTAACTTAAATTATTCAGCTAGATAATTTTTTAATACAGTGTCAGTGTGGTTTAAAGCTATAAATAATAGTATGGCCATATGTTGACACTGATAAATTAACTTTGAAAAACTATTTCTTCCTTTGTATAGCTAGCACTTAGCTGAAAATATCAGACAGAATCTTTTCCCCAAAAAATCATTTTCATTGAAATTGGAACAACTGAATAATTTGCATTAAGTTTTAATCTGAAAAGGCTTAAAATAGACTTTTTTCTTTTAAATAACGTGTTTCTTATTACCCCCACCTACTCAAAAAGTTGTCTGAAAAAGAACTGAAATTATCTGCAAAAGTTGAAAAGACTGAAATTCTTGGGAGGTTTTTCTTAAAGTCAGGAAATTAGGTGCTAAATTAAGGACATCAAGAACTCAGCAAAACTTTCCAAGTCAGCACTCAGCCCTGAGGGAAGTCAGGTAGTAATTTTACCTCAGTTTAAGCCAGAATTACACCAGGACAAATCAGTTTAAGAAGTTGTAGTAGTATATGACCGAGTACATGACCTTCTATGACTGAGTGACTAGAATCTTGGATGAGGGAAAGGCTGTGGATGTATCTTCCTGGACTTCAGTAAAGCCTTTGACACAGTTTCTCACAGCATTCTGCTTCGGAAACTGTCACCTCTGGCCTGGACAGGCGCACACTCTCCTGGGTGGAAAACTGGTTGGATGGCCGGGCCCAGAGAGTGGTGGGAAATGGAGTTAAATCCAGCTGGAGGCCAGTGACAAGGGGGGTTCCCCAGGGCTCAGTGCTGGGTCCAGCCCTGTTCAATGTCCTTATCAACGACCTGGATGAAGGCATCGAGTGCTCTCTTAGCAAGTTTGCTAAGACACTAAGACAGACACTAAGCTGGGTGGAAGTGTGCATCTGCTGGAGGGTCGGGAGGCTCTGCAAAGGGATCTGAACAGGCTGGACTGCTGGGCTGAGACCAACGGCATGAGGTTTAACAAGGCCAAATGCCGGGTCCTGCACTTGGGGCACAACAACCCTGTGCAGCTACAGACTAGGATAAGTCTGTCTAGAAAGCTGCCAGGAGGAGAAGGACCTGGGGGTGCTGGTTGACAGCCAACTGAACATGAGCCAGCAGTGTGCCCAGGTGGCCAAGAAGGCCAATGGCATCTTGGCTTGTATCAGAAACGGGGTGACCAGCAGGTCCAGGGAGGTTATTCTCCCTCTGTACTCTGCACTGGTGAGACTGCACCTTGAATCCTGTGTTCAGTTGTGGGCCCCTCACCACAAGAGGGATGTTGAGGCTCTGGAGCGAGTCCAGAGAAGAGCAACAAAGCTGGTGAAAGGGCTGGAGAACAGGCCTTATGAGGAGCGGCTGAGAGAGCTGGGGTTGTTTAGCCTGGAGAAGAGGAGGCTGAGGGGAGACCTTATTACTCTCTACAACTACCTGAGGGGAGGTTGTAGAGATGAGGGTAATGCCCTCTTATCCCAAGTGACAAGGGACAGGACGAGAGGGAATGGCCACAATCTCCTCCAGGGGAGATTTAGGCTTGAGATTAGGAAGAAATTCTTCAGGGAAAGGGTCATTAGGCATTGGACCAGTCTGCCCAGGGAGGTGGTTGATTCACCTTCCCTGGAGGGAATGAGGTACTTAGGGGCATGGTTAGGGATTGGTTGGAATGGTTGGACTCAATGATCCAGTGGGTCTCTTCCAACCTGGTTATTCTGTGATTCTGTGATTCTGTGATAACTAATAGAAGATATTCAGAGACTACTAAAAATAGAGTGAATATAAAAAGTCACAAGTAATTAATATAAATGTATATGTTGAATATGTAAAGATCAACATAAGAAGAAAATCTATAAACCTAGAATGCTATTAAAAACTCTGTCCTCATTATCTTTCTAATATTAGTCATCTGAAATTACCAGATTGAATCAAATTTCATATCTAAAACAGAATTGTTATTTGTTTGTCACTTGTTAAGACAGAGCTCTGCACATCGTGTGTATTGTGAATTGTTAGGTAGTTCATGTGAAATTCTTTTGATGTTAAACTATAGGATTGAGCTTGGGTTAATCATTTATCTTGAGAAGCTAGAGAAGATATTAGTGGATGAAAGAAATAATCTGCATATGCCATGCTGATAGTCTATTGGATTCTCAGAGTGCTTCTAGAGTAGTCATAAATAACATTTATGGGAATGCATTACTTCCCAGGGACATGCAGTAGACATTTCTTCTCAGTTTTAGGATAGATAACTAATAGTTCTACACAGCTGAGTCCAAAGTCTGAGATATTCAATTCAGATATGACAGTCCTTGCTTGCAGGACTTCCATTCATTTTTTTTATTGCTAACATGGAAAATCTCCAAACCCCTGGAGCAATAGAAAGCTTGGAGCTTAGCTCCATATTCCCAGCACCTATGAAGTGACAGTAAAAGTATAACTTCCTGAAAACTTTGCAAGGATCAATGGCAATAGAGGTTTCAAGCTGTGTACAAGTAGAAAGCAAGCTTTCAAAATACCTGAGAAAAATCTTGAAGTCATATTTTCCTCTCCTTTATCCCTAACCAGATCTATTTGATAAAACAATATTTTCAAAATTAAACTCCACATTATCTTCAACAAGAAGTAACTACTATGTACATATGTGGGAGCATTTTTCAACAGTGAATTACAAAATAAGTACTTTTCAAATTCACTCTTAAGGAAGAGGTCAGTTTTTTTATAGAGTTGAAGAGTTGGATGTTTATTTGGTGTATTTCAGATGAAACTGAAGGAGATAAATGAGATTTTGGAAGGGCTGAACATGTTCTGTCTAAGCTAATAAAGCCTGCTTCTCTGCAGGACTAAGCAGCCTTGGAAAAGTTATTTTAAGATGGCTCTATTGTTTCAAGGACCTAGCTCATCAAAATGTAGTAAAAGTATAGCTACATGGCACTGCAGCATCGCTGTTGGACTCAGTCATTATTTGCAGAGCACTCAGTCTAAAGCAGAGAGTTGATTTTCACTGAGAGTTGCTGACACAAACATTATTATTGTGGTATGTTTTTAAGCTTCCCTATCAAAATAATCATTCCCTTCAGCACAAAGAACCTTTTTAGACCTGTCAGACTTCAAAACATACTTCCATCCCTGAGGTGCTACACTTTCTTATCAGAAGCTTCTCAAAGCAGTTTTGCAGTGGGTGTATGTGCTTCATAATGACAAGACCTATTTCTAAATTCCTTCAATGTGTTTTGACAACTTGCTATTATATTAATTTAAATTCAGACAAACAATACTTACTTGTTCCTTACATAAAAAGTGAACAAGAAACAGCAGACAAATGCCTCAGATGAACTCCTCTTTGTAACCAAATTTTAACTAGGGAAGTATTTCATCTCCTCAGAGCAAAGTAGCAAGATAAATGAATTTTATTTTTTTTTTAATGAAACAACTGCAGTTCACACTAAACCAGACAGAACTGCCCAGCCTCACATGCTGAGCAAAAGGCACAAGGAGATGGCCCCCAATTTTGCAGTCCTCTGAAGTGAGGAGCATCCCTTGCATATCCAGGGAGCCTCAGCTCCTCTGCTGCTTGCCTGGTGCACACATGCCCGCTGTGCCTGAGAGTCATGGAGTCAAGGAGAATCATAGAATCACCAAGGTTGGAAAAGACCTCCAAGGTCATCAAGTCCAACCATCAACACAACACCACCATGCCTACTAAACCATGTCCTCAAAAGCCACATATAGATGTTTTTTAAATACATCCAGAGATGGTGATTCCACTACCTCCCTGGGCAGCCTTCATCACTCTTTCAGTAAAGAATTTTTTTTCCTAAGAAGCCACAGCACTCCGCATTAACCACATTGTTTCCTGTCTCTGCATCATGTATTGGCCCCTTTGAAGAAAAGACATCTTCTGTTAGTAGGCAGGTGCCTGAACTGCAGTAAAGACTACGTTTTCCTCTTACACAACCATGTTGGCACCACTGTGTGATACAGAACACGCCACCATCAGACATATTGGCAAGGAACATGAGTTATCTTATTTCAGGACATGCCAAAGTCACACAATACCAGTGAAGAAGGTAGGAGCTGGATCCATAAATCCTGAAACAGTTCACCTAGAAAATAAATTATTACTGTAAATGTGGTGATTTTTTCCTTATTATTTTTATTACAATTTTCCTTACCATCAATACAGATGGGACCAAAAATATTCAGGAGATAGACACAGTATAACAAGGAAACACATTTTTAATGCAGTAAATAATTATGGAATTGTATTTACATGATTCCTCTTGTAATAGTCTGATGTAGTTAAGAATAGTTTCTTGGTAATGTGACAATCATAAGGACATGGCAGAATAATAAGACTGGCATTTGGCAGGTAACCTAACAGTAAGCTTGTCCCATGTTTGCAAAGACGCAGAACAGTATTTTGAAGATATGCAGAAAACCTACATAGAAAAATTACTTTTACATTTGTTAAAAAAAATAACATTTAACATTTGACATTTTTAAGAATAAAATCACTTATGTGACAAGCTCTGGAATAAAATCTAAAGGTTAGAATTCTTTTGAAAATATAATCATATAACTCAAAATACAGTTTAAAGAGGTGTTCTTCAGTAACATAGCTATACCATGCACTCCTGACTACAGCATGTTAATAATTTACGTTTTGGGTCAATCTCCAATGATTTTGGTTTGTGTTTGAGCATAGAAAAAAAAATCAATTCAGCTGAACTATTTAGTTTTACAAGAAACATTTAACAATTTTCTGAGCATATGTGTCATTTGAAAGTAAAAATCAATGTTTCATATAAAAATACTCATAGCTTCAAGCTTTATTGAAATACATACACACTACCTCTTTTAAAACTGACCTTATTACTTAACACAGTTGAAAATCCATTAGGATCACTCCAAAAATATCACACAGGAGCTTATAAAATATTTTCTGTAGAAACAAATCCAAACTAACCCAAAACAAGATGAAAAAGTCCCCACAAAATTGAATGCCTGTAAAATTAAATTTAATTTCTGGTTAAAACTTTTTTCTTTGATTTTTTCAGATCTTACCATGACTTATAATTTTATGGCTTAGTCTGATCTCTGCCTTTTAAAAGAAGTGACAATTATATGAGACTTATTTCTCTGAACAAATGTATTTTAAGCTGCTGTGATGCCTTCCTTTCTTATTCTCTCCTATACCAGAAATTCTGAGCCAGCTTGTTACTCCAAAGTGTCCAGAACAACTCCTTTTAATATAAATGGGACAAAAGTCACTATAATAATTTTGTAAAAACTGATAAACATTTTGAGATGTTGCTACTTATTCTTTTCTAGAAACAAGAGAATGAGCAAAAGAAAAATAAGTACAAACTTGGCTTCATTACCTGCTCACAAAACAAGCTGTTAGGCCTTGATTAACAATTTACAAATTATTTCAGTTAGCCAGGGCTGAATAAAGCTTATCCCTACAATCTTTCATCTGACAACTTGCAGTACAACTTCTATATGAGCTGCTCACCAGTAAACTGAACTGAATATTTGTATTTTTTTGAAAAGAAGTCACTGAACTTCATTTCATGCCATGAGTGCCTAAGACAAACTTGTATGTTTCATGGTGTTGCTTTGTTTCAGAGTCATTACCTCAAACAGTTTGATCAAACAATATCCCAGTTGTTGGGAATAGATAAATAAATATGTTTACAAAAATGCTGTTTATAAATATTTCTGTGAAGTAAGCTAAATACGAAATGAGAGGCAGATTTTTCAGTGCAAAGGAGTGCGGACAGAAAGTCGTCTCTCAGTCATAACATTAGTGGTAAGCTTAGTGAAAATTAAAAAACAAACATACAAACAAACAAACAAACAGCTAGGATGAATGAATGTAGATCTGTACAGATCTCTATCTTATTATACTTTGAAAGCCATCAGAGGTTAATGCCCACCTTACCTTGACCTTAAGGTGGTGTCTCTACTAAAAGTGAATACATCTTTGCCCTCAGTGTAAAGGAAACTGAAGAGAAAAAGCTGCCAAGGATATATTGCATGGTAGATGGCTAAACTAACTGGAGGATATCTAAACCTAGGTAAATATCTACCTAAATCAGAACATTATTTCTGCTACTCAATGAAATGACTGAAATCTCAGGTAAACTGAAGAGAAACTACTCGGATGATAGGGAAAATGTCTGTCTCATCTGGAGTTAGTTCAAACTTCATGTGCAAAAATACGTTCTGAATAATAGCAGATCTTCCTCAATTTGAGTCAGCAAAACCTTCAGGCAGAGATGTTCTAGAAAAACAAACAATATGAAAGTAAATAAAAATATGAAAGACATTCTAAATTATTTTCAATGGCTTTAAATGAACTAAAATTCTTTTATACAGGGCAGTCAATTCTCAGCACAAACTTACTTTTGATCAGAAAGATTGTGAATTTTATTGAAAGTGGGAACAGAAAGATGAAAAGAAAAGCGTTTCCCAGGAATAGTTTTCCAGTATGAAGGATTCTGTTTCTAATTTAAAGCAAATTCTTGACAATGTAGAGATAGAAGTCAGTATTACAATGTTAAAAATTTCTAGTAGTTATTTTTAAACAGGGACACAACCTTTTCATCCACCTTCAGCCTAGGAAATAACTATGACAACACCACTGGTTATATGGTCATAATGACCATTATTTTATAATTATAGCAGTGATCACTGAACATTTTGACATGGGGAATATTTGTTTGTTCAAATGTAAGCATTACTATTACTTTTTCTATATTTTACATATAAATAAATAAATATATATATATTTTATGTACTTCGTAGTTTATATATAAGAACTATTGACCACACAAATTCTGTAGCTGAGAACTGTGGCGGCAAAGTACAAAGAGCAATGGATAATACCCTTTGTGGTGTGGTTTCATCTCACAGATATAGTATAAGCACCTATGCCTCTGCCTAGAGTGTCAGAAAAAAAAAAAAGCAAAAAAAAGCAGTGAATTCATTTTGCAAGTGATTTTAATTGCATTCTCTTTGAGTGCAGTAATTTGGAGAGCATTTCTATGGTTTAAATTAAGCTTCTTCACCAGGGACAACTTCAGAAATGGATTTAAGATGTTGAAATGATATAAATGGATACCTTATTCTGACTCATCAATATGAATATTACACTAATCTAAGCTCCCTTTATACTCTTGTTAGATTTCCCCAGGCAATCCTACACTTTTTTCCTCTCATTTTCATAAATTTATCAATATGCCACATCCTACTTTCTTACTTGGTCCAGTGTATTAGTGTAAAAAAGAGTGAATATGTGTTGAATTTCTTAGCTGGAAAGTTGAAGAGTAGGTGAAGTGACACAAAGAAATAGAAAAGCAATAGGTAAATGATTTAATTACATTATGCCTCACCCAGTGGAATTTGCAGTAGTTTCTTAGTTTATTGGTAATTTTCATATGTATTCTTTTATTGTTAGTAAATAGAATGGATGAAATTATGCTTAAGGCCTCTAAATTAAGAAAAAGATAGTAACTGAATTTGTAAGTTGTCTTAATGCATTAATACGGTTACAAAATTTCAAATCCAGTACATTTCAGCAAAACACCATGATACTGATGACCTCAGAATAGCCTAATAGAAACTCCAACTTTAGTTCTAGCTGTTTCTGATAGACATGTTGATTATTTACATAACATCAGACAGTCAATATGCAATCTACTATCTGGTTGCCCTTGAGAAAGAAATTACAGGAAAGGCTGTACACACCTGCAAAACTTTTATAACGATGTGAAATGATTTTTGTACTCTTTTGCCACTGATACAGCAGTTGCTAAATTTATTGATGGTTAGCAGGGAGACAGGAAGATTCAGAGAAATTAAAGCTATTGAAAATTATTAAAAACATGGAAATCTTGAGATATGTAGATGGAGGCTGAGAAAGCATTAGGGTTTTTCTTAAGCATCCATTTATGGCCACTGTCAGAGATGAGATACCAAAGAAAATGAATGGGGTGTTGGTCTCACTCACCAAATCTGCTCTTACAGGTTTTTTTAAATTTGCATTATTCAAGTTGTGTACCATACTGCATCCGTGTTCTCTTAAAGGAATAGAAAAGAGGGGAGAAAGGAATAGAGAAGGAAATCCTCATAATTCAAAGAAGCCTTATTAAAAGGAATGTTAAATTCCATGGATTCTGGATAATACTATGATCATTTGAGTAAGTGTGATGCTATTTACGGAAAAAAAAGTGAGAACAAAGTACTGTATTGCATTTTTTAACTTATTCAAACAGAGAACATTAAAGTGCTAAGTATAACCCTGACTCTAAACTCTGGATAGTGGTCCAAATGTGGTACATGTAACATATTTGGACAACACATGTCATACACATGTGTGTTAGCGTATAAGAAGACATAAAAGGTAGTGAGTGGAAGCATGTCCACCAACACAGCAAAAAATCAACCCCCTCTTTGCCCACACCACCTCAAGTGTCTCTCCACAACAGATTTGAGACTCTCAATGTGGAGGACGGACTGGAGGAAAACAAGGAGGAAGATGCACCCATATCAGAGCAGGGTCAGAGACCAAAACAACGTGAACACTGTGTTGCCACAACTGCCACAAGGACCTATAGGAGAGTCATAGTTTTAGGAGACTCACTATTGAAGGGGACAAAGGCTCCAATATGTCTAGCAGAACCCACTCACAGGGAAGTCTGTTGCCTCCCAGGAGCCTGGGTAAGGGATGTGGCAAGGAAACTTCCCAATACGGCGAGATTTACAGACCATTACCCATATTTACATATAATACCCATATTACTGCTGCTTGATGTGGGAGGAGATGAAGCAGCAATACGAACCCCAAGGGGGATTAAAGAGATTTTAGGGGCTTGGGACGGATACTGAGGGAATCTGGGGGCCAGGTGACTTTTTCTTCCCTCTTTCCAGTTATGGGTGGTGACATAGCACAGCTCAGATGGATCCAGTCAATTAATACATGGCTCCATGGCTGGTGTCACCGCAATAACTTTGGGGGTTTTGATAATGGGATGGCCTACACAGCTCTGGGATTACAGGTATCAGATTTATAGACCTTGCTAGGATTATAAAGATGGAAAAGAAATCCTTTATTTTATGTGCAGTTGTTGTTATGCCTTATCAATAAAGTTACTAAGAGATAGTTCAAATACTCTTGACCATACTTCTGCTTGTGACCTTTTATAGGGTATTGATACCTTCTAAAAATTTCATAATTATTTAGAAATTAATAAGTTAAATTCAGTCTTAGAAGTTACGAGTAATGAAGAATGAGTTTTTAAAAGTTATTACAACCAAAGAAAATTAGCAATAATTTGTATCTAACTATTAAAAATCATTAACATAACAAATTAAAAATTCTTCATATGAGATAAACAGAAAAGCAAGCATGTTTTCTATGATAAAAGATAGAAAATGTTGCTAATTTTTCCACTGTTATTCTGCTGAATAAAACTTTGGTTTTATTCAATGCTTTCTAGCAAGAAGTGGAGTTGTGTTATTATTTATTTAGAGTAAATTTCCATTAAACACTTGCTTTTACCTCAAAAAAATGGCTTTTAAATTATAAAAGCCAAAAGTTCAGCAGGAAGGTGAATTGGTCACTGTTTCTTACCTTTCTCTGAAGGCATTCAGGAGAGGAATTGCAGGCCGGTGTTACCAATATTCACAAAAGATGATATAACTGACCAGTAGGCTCTATGAACCCTTGAGGGACCTCCCTCTCTTTCCTTGGGCTGTAGACAATAGCCATATGGCAAGCATGCTTCTAGCTTGGTCTTTTTCATGCAGTACCTAAAGGCAAGTGAGAATACAGGGTGAGGAGAACAGTGCCTCATGAAAGGAAAGGCTGCCTGTAGCCCCAAAGAGCCAGGCTGTTAATTCTCACCTCAAAAATACCAGCTTTTTTTTTGAGAAGTCAAAACTGCTGGGAAAGGCAGTAACAATTAACCATGCCACCTACCATCTCAAGACTCAAATGAACAATCTTAAATGAGTCTGTTGACAACAGATGAGGCATTTAGTAGAATAAGAAGTTATTGATCTAATTCAAAATTTACCTATGAAGGTTTTAGGATAGTTTTTTTTCCATCCAAATGCCTTTATCTCTCCACTTTATGACAACCTGTGTGAACACCCATTATTTGACAAAACAGGAGGTTTTTAAGGGTCCAAAGAGGAAGGAATCCTGTTGACTTTCAATGCAAATCGGGCACTTTTTATTATATTCCACCAGATCTATAAATGTCCTCACTTGTTCTGTACTTTAAAGAAAATAGGGTTCCCCAGGCATTGGGTCATTAACTAAAGTGTTCTCTTTTCTTGCCCTAGATAAGGGGTCATGGTTAGTTAATGTGGACATTTGTAAGAAACATCATTAAATATTCAACACAAAAAAGAGCCAACAGCAAAATAATCTTTCAGATGCAAAAAGGCCGAACTTTCCACATGCCTAAGAATGGCTAAATTAGGCCTATTTACTTTCCAAAAGTCTGTGGTTTTCTTTATTGTTATTATTACTATTATTACTATTATTACTATGCATTCCAAGAATCCTTCCTCCACAGCCTGGTAAGCACAAATTATCTGCAGCCTCACACTCTCCCATCCCACAGATTTCTGCAGTGATCTGGCATTTCTCAAAACAAACATTTCATTTTGATTTGGTTTCAGGTCAAAAGCAATTCACAGCTGTAAAAGCTCAGCTAGAACACTGTAGTACTGATACTGCAAAAGCATTATCATTTCTGTTTCCAGGGTTTCCAGCAAATTAAAGGCTGCAGGTGATTTGCACATGCCGTTTCTGTGTAGTCTTTCCCTGATCCCCGCGTTTTTGGTTTGGTTTGGTTTTTTGCCTTCCTGTGAGCCAGTAGTTGAATGCTCAGTCAATTAACAAGTACTGAGAAATGGATGATTTTTTCAGTCTTACAACTCAGCTGCTTCCCACAGCAAGGAAGAGGACATGTGCCTTTATGCCATTAGAATACTGCATATGGTGCTGTGTTCCTCTGTGTCTTACAGTTGCATGCTGCAGCCCTAGAAAAAGAAATTATTAAGATTGGGAAATCTAACAGAATTCAAGAGTTTGGCAAGTGCTTCCTTCTAGTTAAAATTTATTATTGTAATTACTCTATTAATAAAGTCTAAAATTTGCAAAGCTCAAGGTTCTGTATGCAAAGTTAAGACTCGAGGATCTACTCTGAAATATTGCTGAATATTGTTTTAAAGATACAGGCTAAGTGTGTGACTGGATCTTATCTTTTCTAATAACAACACAGCCTACATTTGCTGAAGAATAAAAATAGTAATCAGGAATCAGATCAAATAGCCATTTCCCATACCATGCACAAGTATGTCATAATAAGGATCTCAAACTTGGAATCCACTGCTATGATTAACAAGGGTCAATGTGAACTTAGTTATCCCATAGATTGTAAAAATGATTACAGTAATAACAGTTGGGTTTGTTTTGGAATGAAGCATCCTAAGAGGTCAAATAACTTGCCAGCAATTCCTTTGCATTATTCCCAAGTTATATATAAGCTGCTAAGTGGAGTAGTTTATTAAATATTTAAAAAAGCTGCTGCCAATGTGAAGCTGTAAAATGCAGATTGAATTGCAAATATTTAGCATGCATGAAACTAGTTCACAAGAGACATGCTATAAATAAATATTGTTTGATTGCTATAATTATGGCACTGGGGCCAGGCTGGGCATTAGTGAAACACTTAACTTGAAATCTTACTCTTCTTCTGCCTGTGAAAAAAATCCATCATTCTAAGAGATTTTTCTTTCATGTTTTTCATAAGATGTCTCTTCCCAAACCTAGAAATCAGTGTTCATTTTAGAGGTGGACAAACCATATAATAAAAGGTAAAGGTAGCTCTTATCTTCTGTTTGCGTATCATAAATAAATCAGTTCTGACTTCTGTATATGTATAATTAAATATTTTCTAAGTAGTTTATTAAAATAAATACCATCTTATAAGTGTCTTTAAAATGTCAGCTTTGACAGTTCACTTTTGGTCATATGATATTTTTTATCTCTTTTCTTGAAATTTTGAAATATTTGAAAATAGGATGATGGGGACTGACAAATTAAACAGAGAACATGCAAGTACATCTCCAAATGCATTTCTTATTAGGTTATTGTATGTTCCAGACTTATTTTCACTTTATTTTATTAAATAAATTCCCCAAAATTGCATTTTTCTTTGAGAAAATGTTGGGTAAGCACTTAATTTGATTAGGTCTTTCCTAAACAAAATGTCCTCTTTTGGGATTTGAACGTTTTTCCCAGCATCATCTGCCTCATGTAGCCTCAAGTTTCCCTGACACAAACAAGTAGGTTGTGAGAGAGGGAACATGGTGTCATTTGCCTCAGGATAAGACTTTAAGATAAGGCGTTGGTTCAACTCACATAATTTCAGATACTTTGATGAGGCGCTTGATTCAGAGACTGCCAGCTCATGCTCCATGCTTTACTGGCAGCAGGCAAAATCAAATTTTGATGACTCAAGCAGATGGACAATTTTCTTTTGTCTTTTCTATCCACCGTCAACAAGAGTCACTATTTTTCCCTCTTGAATACCCCCTCCCCATTCCAAATACCTTAATTATTCTCTTAGAAGTAGGAACCATTCTGTGCAGGTCTAATGAAAGCAGCCGTGTATGTATTTATCTGGTTTCCCTTGTGCAAATGTCTCCTCATTCTCTCTCTCTGTACATCACATGTACCTTTAGAGACAGCTGGTGCTGTGGAGGCAACACAACGCAGCATCCTGCTTCTTGGTTATCTATGCATCAAAACTCATTGCAGAGCCCCTTGACTACTTCTGCCTTCGAGTTCAGGTTTCTGCCCTACAGAAATCAAAGCGTAGACAAAAAAGAAGGTACATGACTCTGGTTTTTACCAGCAAGAATTTAGAAGCAGGTAAGGGGAACATAATTCTACACAGGCAATTGCAGACAGACTGTTAATAAACAAAAAAACCCCAAACAAACAAAACCAAAACACCAAACAAACAGAACCCCCAAACCTACTACTTTATTGACATCATTTGCTTAGGACACTACTCAGCTATGGAATCAAATTCCCAACAAATTGGTGAGTGACTCTGCAGGTTCTGATGGGAGTCCATTTTAAGGGTCCTTAGGCAGACAAGGAGAGACTTCCTGAACCTGTTGGTTCTAGTAATTTTATTTTATTTTATTTTTTTTATAAACTGGCTGAATGGCGGTTCTATATAACTATTCCAGTGCATACGCGATCCATTTATATTGATTACCTTAAACTACAAACAATATATTCTAATTTTCTACGTGTGAAACACCATTCCATGTGAGCTTTTCTCCATCTGCAGAAATAGTTTCTGGAGAGTATTAACAAGTAACTTTCCTGTGTACTGTTCGGTCAATTCTACAGCAGGAACTGCCTAGGGAAGTCTCTGTGACAGCCAGATCTGCTACACAGGATGTTAATCAGCTCATTTAAACATATAAATAATGCCTGTCAATTGGCCTGTGGACAGCAGGAGATGCCTGGGGGAATCTACAGGACTGTCTGAATTTCCCACCTGAAGTGCTCCTGTAACAATTAGTCACAGCTCCGACAGGAAGCCAGCCAGGAGTTTAATCAGTCGCTTTGTCTCAAGTCAGTCCATTGCTTCATCTGTTTGGCGAACAGCTGGCGAGCACCTGGACCAGCCAGGAAAATGAGGAAGCTGCACACTGCAAATGCACATAAGCACAGTCCTGATAGCCAGCTACACCGCAGTTGCAACTTGAACCTCTACTATGTTACTACTTTAACAAATTACATACCCTTTCCCACAATGTACAGATCTGAGGCAGAGATGCACTTTCAGTCTCTAAATGACAGTTGTTCTCTGTTTAGAAATTTCAGTCCATTAAACATAAAAGTCTATGTTTAGGTAGGATAAAACAGTATCTATTTGACAATCTTTGACCTATAAATATAAGATCTAAGTTTTAGAAGTTACAGAAGCAAAATTATGTCGGTTCCATGGAAGCAGACTGATTTGGTGAATTCCTTGGGGAATAATAGAAATGAACAAAACAATTTTTGCACTGAAAGTTTTCAGAAATTGTTCTACTCTTTTTGTACACTTCTCAGCATTTCCCTATATTCTGGTTTTGAAAACATAAGAATAGAGGAATTCTGAAAATCCTCAAGTGTGAGGGTAGCTGATGGTTGCAATTTACAAAAGGGTGAAGGAAGACTATTTCAAGATATGTCTTTATTAGATTGAATTTGAATAGCCCTAGATACTCAGTAACTCCTCTCTAAGCTGTCAGGCTCTTTGGAAATTCAGGTTAATTATATAGACACTGGTACAGGAAATGAAAAAAAAAACACTAACAAGTCATTAAATTTGTCTCAGAAGTTCTAAATACTAACTTTGCACCAGTTCTGTTTCTGTTTACTCTCTTTCAATTAATTCCTCTTAATATCTGTAATACTTTTCTGCCATGAGAAGGCATTTCTGAGCTTATTCCTATATAAAACAATTTTTTTTGCATTTTTGAGTTATGGAACATAACTCCAGATAAGTACTCACAATCCAAGTCAAATCATCTTGTGTACCAACTCCTGGTAGTTTATACAGAGCTGATTTCAGTTAATAATAAATAAAAATAACCAGAAGATAGATATTTGAAGGTTTCCAGAACAAATGTTCCCATTTCATATGAAAATCTCTTTTAAAATCTCACACTTTTCTACTAGGTAATTAAGCTTATCTAACTACAATGAGTCTAATAACTACATTTTTTTTTTATTCTAAGATAAAGGTTTCTTTCTTACAATATTTTTATTACACACTTGGATGACAATATAATAGATCAACCTGAGACCTGCAAAAAATGTTCACATAATACTGCAAATATATTTTTAAATCAAGAATTGAAATTCTTTACAGTGATACCACAAACTTAAGTTAGTGATGTGTTGTGAGAATAAATAATAAGTCACAAAATGCTATATCCTCAAAAGCAAGTGTTAGGAAAAGAAGTAAGGGATTCAATATGAGCTGGAGTCTATTGTTCTGAAACACCTTCAGCTTTTCTTAAAGTAACATCACTGACTGGGGATGGGAAATTCAACCACTGAATCACTTTGTAACTTTGAACAGCATGCGTTGAAGTGTCTGTATCACTTTCCCCCTCTAAAGTTAAGATTTTCAGTTTTCAGTATTTACTGAACCTGGGAATGTCTTCAATCTGAGAAACTTAGAAGACATCTAACAAGCTCTGTTCTGGAATACCTCATAAGTTAGGAGCAGAGACTTTCACCTAGGAGATGGGAGTCACGTATTTGAAAGCCTGGTTTAGTGTTAGGCAGAAATGAGCATGCCACATCACTGGTACATGAGAAAGGAAATATTACCACTGTCATGAGCTTCCAAGTATAAAAGTGAGCTGGCTTAGACATCCACTGGTGAATAAAAAAAGATTGACTGTGTCTGGACTCTTCAGTATCTGCTCACAACAACACAGTCTTACTTTGGATATCTAGAGCCGTGACAGTGCTTAGAGAAAGGGTTAAAGGCATCTGAATGTGATCCAGGACAGCCAGAAAGCCAAAGAGGAGCCAGCTAGATTCAACTAACAGAGGCACACTGAGAAGCAAGATATGCCTGACAAATTCAGCTGCTCTGCAGGGTTGAGGTGCATTGTGTAGGCTACCAAAAGATGCACTCCTCCCTGTTCAGTGCCCAGATTCTTTCATTGGTTAACATGTCAATCCCACACCTTTCTACAGGTATAAATTTGTAGAGGAGGAGAAGAAGCAAAGAAAGTGTTATTAACAAATACTTTGTGTTGCAGCTGTTCAGTCAAGAACTCACTGGCTGATTGTGATACATTGCAGGAAGAGACAAAGTTCTTCTTTATACTGTTTAAAGAAATTTTCTATGAGTGGAAGGAGTTGAAGATGTGCGTTACAAGACCTATTTAAAGAATTGCTTCTGTGTTTTCCAAGAAGTACTTAATGAATAAAAAAAAGAAGCATTTCTTGAGGAAGGAAAAAAAATATTATCTACTGACTGTTTTGGGCAGGCTTTTGTACCCATGTCTCAGTCTACAAATTACAAGTTTACCTATGCTTTCATCAAACATTATAATCTGTAAAATTAAAAAGAAGTGTTGTTAAGTTACCTAATTTACACATTTAAGGATTATTAAACAAATTATTTCTAAAAATTTTGGGAGTAATAGTTACAAGCATTTTAGATATGTTTATAGAGAAGTATCTAGGTCTTGGATATTTTCAAGCTAATATTAATGCAATTCTTTTCAGTTCTGTCCTTCAAAGAGTACCTCAAAACTGTATACATCATCTCTTTGAATAACCACAGAAAACACAGAATTTATTACAATAAACAGCCTCGGAAAAATCACTACTGTGTCCCAATTTGAGCCTGGAATGGTCATCAATATAACAGCTGCATGGTGTACAGAATAAAAATATACAGTATACATGGATACCAACCGCTTGCATCTAACTTTTTATGATGTGCCTCTAAATAGTGTTTGTGTCTGAATTTGTAATTAGTATACTGAGCAGATGGAGCTAGTTGAAATACTGAAGTGTCCATGAAATTACCTGTGCTACCTAATGCTTGCTCACTGGAACATAATTTGCTCAAGAGAGCATTGCCTCAGTGGAAAATGTCCCCCATGAACAGAAGAGAGAGGTAAGAAAAGGAATGTTTTATAGTCTTAGTTTCTATTAAGAGTCATGCTCAAAGAAGCAACTGCTTCATCGATCAATTCTAAACGGCAAAGTGCTTGAAAATCATAATGGTAAGCACTCAGAAGCAAACAAAATTTACATGTTTCTCAGGAAGGATCGAAAATATTTGATTTCTGTGAATGTTCTCACAAGAATTAAAATATCCGTGGGTTTTTTTGGGTTCCCTGCAACAACTATGAACACCTTCAATGTCTCTGGGTAATATTTAAAAGTAGCTAAGTAGTAAGTGGAGAGAGACTCAGGTCCACTGTCGTGTTGTTCCTTAAATTATTACAGGAGCACATCGTCACTTCCTCTCAAGGCTGAAACACAGATGTGACTCAGTAAGTCCAGGCTCTTTTCTTGGCACCACACTGAGGGACTCATTTACCATCAGCATTCTGCACTTCAGTCTTCTCATCTGTAAAATAGGCATAATAAATTGTACTTTGCACAACAGCCACAGAACTTGGCACACAGTTCAGTAGCACCCGAGTGCATACTGTGTTCTGGTGGAATATGCAGTAAAACCCAGTAAAAGTTAGCAATTCATTCTCTAATTTCTCTGTAACAGATTATCAGGAGCAAAGATGACTGATTTCCTCATTCTCTGTTACTTAAAGCCTTCTTCTAAGCTAAGAATATCTCCAAATCCATCTTGCAAGCTACTTTTTGGGGTTGCATCTTGTGCCAGATACCTGTGTATGTCTGTTGGTTACAACTGCTGCATCACTTACCAATAGAATTTCTGGAATGAAGACTGAGCAATACTGTGCTCTCTCACTCTAGAAACCACTAAATTCATGTTTTCTACACCTCTTAACTCCATAATTAGCAACAGAAGAGAAGTTATAGGCCTCCTCTAGAGTAGCATTGCAGGCATTGACCCCTGGCTTTGAGCCAGGCCTCAGTGCACTTGCATATAGAATTCAGTTCTGTGTTCTTTGGTGAAAGAATTTAGTCTAAAAGCATACAAAAGCATATATGCTTAAAATTATAATGAAAAATGGACAAATAGATATGATGTTTGAAGTCTGTCCCCTAAGAGAGAACGTCAATTTTATTATGAGAATTATGCTTAAAGGATCATGTAGAAGCTTGTTCCATATCTTCTGATAAACAACTTATTTTTTATCTCGACAACTTTGAATAACTGATATTTCTTTTCATTTTTTAAAAAAATATGGAAGAAATCTCAGCAGTTTCTGGGCTATATCCTTTTCTTTGAGGGAGTGGAGGCCCTGGGAGAAGGGTTGAAGTTAAGTGAAGCAGCTACATCTGCTCACTCATAGTTTTTTTCTTAGATTTTCTTTTTATAAAAATTACCACAGGTCAGCTTCTAATCTTGTTTGAAGTATGAGAAACACTTGATGGTCTATAAGAATCTAAAACTGCTTTCCATCATCCTGGTTCTGCCTCATATTCCAGGTTGTCAAGAGGGTTGGAATTGTGGCAAAGACAGCAAAGTTCAGATGAATAGCTGAAAGGGGAGTGTAAATTCTACACAAACACACACAGAATTGAGTGATGGAGAGGAAAAGGAATGGAGGGAAGAAGGAGGATAGGGCAGGGGTGGAGTATCAAATTGTATACTTTTTCTCAAGCTTGAACCAGATACATAAAATAATGAAAGTTTCCTAGCAGAAAGTATGAGCAATTAACGAATTGTAAAGAAAAAATGTTTTTCTAAGAAAATTACCATAACAGATGGCAAAGTATGTGTGCTATAGTTTGTTCAAAAGTCATAAAAAAGTAAGTATGATGAAATAGATAGCATAAACAAGAAAAGAAACAACTTTGATTAGCAGAGAAGGATAATTAGGATACTTAACGTGCAGAAAAATATAAAATGTGTATAAAGATCAAGTTTATTGAGAATAAATCCAGTAAGAATGGAGTCCTTTGCAGCAAATAAGAAGGAAGTGGCCTCTCAGCAAGGAAACTTAAACAACATTAAAGAAACTTGGATGTAAAGTTTGTTTGTTTGTTTTTTTTTCCAATCCAACAATGTGGATTGAAGGTTTATTTAAAACTTCCAGCCATTATTTCTTCAATAAACTATAAATCAATGCCAATTACTTCAGCATAAGCATGCACAGAGCTAATTCACACACCACAGACTAGCTGATGCATGACTCTATGAATTTTGAGACATACCAAAGAATATACTCATTGCTACTGAAAAGAAACAAATGCAAAAGTTATTTAAGAGCTTAGCAGAATACAGAAAAAAAAAGATGGGACTATAGAAAGATTATTAAAACACTTAGGAAAAGGTAAATTCAAAGGACTATATCTTACTTTGCAACCTTTTAGCAAAAAGGATGAGAAATCCTATCTCCTTATAAGCAGCTTGCTTCACTTTTTTTATACTGGTGATCTGTTAAAACCTCCTCCTCTGCAATTCATGACAATAGTCTCTGTCAGCAACAGCACGATGCCCTGGCTGCCTCAGTCTAGTATGGCAGTGACTGTGACCTTCACATCCCTCTGCAGAGATCAAGGGTGAGTCAGGCAGCCCCAGCCCTGCTCTCAAGATCTCATGCAAATATCTCAGATGGACTTGTGAAGAAATGTGGGACCATGTAAAGATGTTGCCAGGAACCTCCATCACCTCTGAACTGACCCAAGAGATTCATTTAGAGAAAGCATAGCTTGCAGAACCTAGGCAACTTTTGCACTGGCCCTCTGCTGAAACTCTAATTTAAGGACTGACTTAGCCTTTTACTTGAGATACACTATTACCTTCATGGGGTGATGAAAAAAGGAATCTCTTGCTTTGGCTTACATGGGCACCACTTTGTGTTTTGGAGGGTTGTTTGTTTTTTTTTTTTCTATTATTATCACTCAAGGTCTAATTTTTAAACAAGTAATATCTCAAAAAGGAAAGGGTTACAAAGAATAAATTAAGGAAATTTATTCTGTTCTCAGATGGTAGGATGAAAGTACTTCTATGCCCTTACAGAGGGCATAAAAAAGAAATATTAAGAGCTCCTTCTTAAGAAATACTTTTATTGCTAGTAATTTTTGCTTAGATGGGACTGGAGTGGCACAAGCAGGTTTTAATCTGAATCTCTCTACACATTTTTTAGCAGTGTGTCATAACAGAACCATTAAGAAAGTGGAAAGTTTTTCTTCTTGATTGAAACCTAGGGGTCTTCGCTTCTCCCAAGCCTAAATTTAAAAACCTGACACATTACTTGTGAATATGTCTAAATTAAAAAAAAAAAAGAGCCACCTCCTGCCTATCACACATCAGAAGACAGAAAAAATAAGAGATTTCAAAGAATAAAATGATAAAATGAATTCACTGATGAAATGGCAGATAAGTGCACACAGAACAGATGAAAAAGACAGTAGTCTCTGTAGTATCTGATTTAATCTGACCAGTTTAAACTACTGCTCACTGAACTGCAACCTCTATACAGAAATGTTTGGCAAAACCCAGGGTTTTCAACAAAGTTGTTAAAAAAAATGAATAGACCAAGCTTAGACTAGCAAATACCTACTCAGGAACCAGTTGATGTAGGCACAATTTACTGCTTCTGTTCGGAAGCAAATGCAGACAGCGTCGTCAGTATGAGGTGATTGTCCAATTCCACTGTTCTGTTCTACTCTTTCCTCTATCAAAAGACCACCTTGGGCTTGAGATAGAGTCCTATTAAAACTTATTTTTCAGTAGCAACTGGTCTTGATCTTGATGAGGTGCTATGTGCTATTGAGGAAGTCCTCTGACAATTCCCAGCTCTGACTATTGTTCGGTTCAAGGGCAAGACTAGAGTTTGAAAAGACTTTTTTCATCAGAAGCTCATAAGCTACACAGTCACAGTCTGTTTCTTGACAGCTGATGAGAATCAAAGTTCTGATTTTCAGCACGATTACTTTTATCTTAGTTATAGGGTTGGTTGGCATTCACAGAGGTAATGAGTTAAACAGCTTCTCACAGATATCTTGAAAACTCACATTACTATGCAGAAAGCATGATTTGATTGACACTGCCAAAACTTGGTTTTACAGCAGTAGTTCCTCTGTTTTATGCTGTACTTACATCAAACAACATACTTAATGGCTCATAAGTTACAAGTGATGACAAAACCCATGAAACCAGCGGAGGAAATGAAGTTAAAAAAAGCAGCACATTGGCAAACAGCAGTAGTTAACAGTGTGTTAACAACTTCTCCAGACAGAAAGCTTCAGTGTTCAAAGAAAGACATGGCATTGGTACCCACTTATGCATTTTAAAGATTTGTTCATTATATGCTGAATATTCAATTTTTTTTCAATTCTTGCTGTTTCGATGTAATATCAAAAATCTTCCAACAGTTTTAAAATAACTGTGGTAACCATCAACTTCCTTCAAGAGAGCAGGAAGAACTGTTACTGTAAACTGTGCTTCAGGGTAAAATCCAGGATTGAGTCACATTGACTACTATGGTCTTAGTAGGCTAATTTTATTGTAATTTTACTTTGTGTTTTGTATGAGACTGTCAGTGGAAATAAGTATATAAGGCATACTGCTCATTAAATAAAAAAGCAAAAATTATTCATAAAAAATGATGCACTATATCTCACCATCAAGAAACTTTGTACTCACAGCTATGTAGTAATGCTTAGCAGCATATAATTATTTTATACTTTCTTTTTTTAGGCACTAATACCATAGTAGTAAAAAACTACTGTGTTTTTTGAGGATTCACAGTCCCAAAGTGTGACAGTATAGATGTCAGAGTTCTTGGATGGCTGACCACGACAGTTTTAAAAACTATATGAACTCTATTTAAACCCCAGTTTACTTGCTCTGGAGTGTGATCAGCGTGAGCCAAGGCAGTGTCTTGCATTTATAACACTATGATGGAATGATACCAGCATTGCTAGAAGTTACCTCATAAGAGACAGAAAAACATTATCTCCTTTCTATGTTAGTGTTCCACATATCCCATAGAAATGCAGGGAAATGGTGTAGTCTATGCTATGCATAGAAATAAAACATTTTCTTGCATAGCATAATTTGTATTTGGGAGCAGGCTATCCCATTTTAACTATTCACTCTAAGACGCTATTAGGAACAAGGGAAAACAACAACCTCTTAACCTCCATACAAAGCACTGCAAGTAAAGCAGCACATAAAAAAACAGCGTGCAAGTAGCTGGCTTCTTTGGACTTATCTCTGAAATATCCAGAGAAATTTGGAGTAAGACAAGAAAAGATACTTGTGGATAAAGCAATATTATAAGAAGCCTGTTACACAGGAAGTATGACGCATACTAATGACAATACTGAAATTTAAAAAATAAAGTCTCCAAAAGCAGATTTAATTTTCTTAAATAAGCAGCTCAATATAAACAAATAATCTTATATCAGATTTTTCATGTCAGTCCTAACATGCCACTTCTTAGTTTAAGGAATCACCTCCAAATAAGTTCAAGTTAAGAAGTCAATTTTTCAGTGTCTAATTAGAACCCTCCTCCTCTCTTACTTTCAACAATCATTTCATTGATTTTGTAAGAAGTTCTCACTCTTGAAGCAATAGGTATTGGGATTCTTTTGAAGTAAAGATAGGGACATATAATACCACAAGAATAAGCTTCCTAATGCTATATCATGTGACTCAGCCTTGAAAGTATTGCAGAATTATTTTGTTTATGAAAAGCAGCCAAACTGCAAAGTTCATGAAAGGAAAAATGCTGAGTAAATTCTTTTCAGGTACCTGGAGATTGCTAAATAAGACTTCTTAAGTTATTCTGATAACCCTGTATGTAACAGTAGTCTTTGAAATGGACCTGGAACACCATTCTGGAATGTGTTTATTATAAGCAGGGTGCATTTATTATTTCCTCTCAATCCATGTCGTTCAAAGCAGATTTTTGTGTCCCCTATGGATATTATGTAACATATATGTGCATTATGTGCATATATAACATATGCACTCTTGGTATTCTTCAATCTCAAAACTTGAGAAACAACTGATTCCATAGATTAACTCTAAAGAAAGCTGTTTTCCTAATAGTGTTTGCTGTGTACTTTTGTAAAATTGGCATAGATTAATAGCAAAATAATTGGCATAAGAAATGAAGATGGGTTTCTCTTGAAAAAGGAAGAAGCTAATATGGCTAATCTTTTTAAAAAAGATCAGAAAATAACTAATATTTTTTTTTTCCTATTAATATTATCCTTTGGTGATTTACAATTATGCTTTCTCTCCATTTCTTTTCCAAGGAGCAAATCAAGAAAAAGAAATCCACAAAACATATTACTTCCAGTAGGCTGATCTGTTTTACATGCTTCTGACATTACATGCTAACAATGATTTAATTTGATCAGGGATATGTGAAAATTAAATCTACATGCAAAATAAGAAATACAGTTGTACATAAAAATAACAGCTGTAGGTTCGTTCTACAGTTAACTAGCACCAAGTTTTTAAATGCACTGCAATATTATTACTGTTACTAGAGGTAAGGCTTTTAAAATCATTAAGGTATATCTAGGTTTAATGAATTGAGAAAGAAGTATTTCTAGTATTGCTCTAGCTCTCATAAAGGGACAAAAAGGAGAGCTTACTTAGCTGCCAAGGTAATAGTCAACTACATAACAAACATGCACTTACTGAAAAATGCAGATCATTTAGAAGAAAATTAAGTACTGGAAACAGTCAAAAATAGAGCTGTAAAACCAAGGTAATGTGGTTTCTCATCTAAGCTTAAGTAATTTTTAGATTAAAGGGTATTCAGTTTACATATTTACCATGGAGAAGAACGATAAAGACATTGAACAGGGCTGGACCCAGCATGAGCCCTGGGGAACCCCACTTGTCACTGGCCTCCAGCTGGATTTAACTCCATTTCCCACCACTCTCTGGGCCCGGCCATCCAACCAGTTTTCCACCCAGGAGAGTGTGCGCCTGTCCAGGCCAGAGGCAGACAGTTTCCATAGCAGAATGCTGTGAGAAACTGTGTCAAAGGTTTTACTGAAGTCCAGGAAGATACATCCACAGCCTTTCCCTCGTCCAGCAGCCGAGTCCCTTTGTCATAGAAGGTGATCAGGTTAGTTTGGCAAGACCTGCCTTTTATGAACCCGTGTTGACTGGGCCTGATCACCCAGTTCTCTTCCATGTGCTTCATGATAGCACTCAGGATCACCTGTTCCATGACTTTCCCTGCACTGAGGTCAGACTGACAGGCCTGTAGTTCCCTGGATCCTCCCTGCGACCCTTCTTGTAGATGGGCACAACATCAGCCAGCCTCCAGTCCAGTGGAACTTCCCCAGTCTTCCAGGACTGTTGGAAGATGATGGAAAGGGGTTTGGGCAGCACATCCACCAGCTCCTTCAATACCCTCGGGTGAATCCCATCCAGCCCCATAGACTTGTGGGTGTCTAGTCGGGCTAGCAAGGCTCTGACCACCTCCTCTTGGACCATGAGAGCTTCATGTTGCTCCTCTAGCTCCTGCGTTTGTACACAGAGGGCACAACTTTCTTTGCAATTAAAGACTGAGGCAAAGAAGGCATTAAGTACTTCAGCCTTTTCCTCATCTCCTGTCATCGTTGTTCCTTCTGCATCCAATAGGGACTGTATGGTCTCCCTAGTCCTCCTTTTATTATTTATATATTTATAGAAAGATTTTTTGTTATCTTTCACTGACTTTGCCATACTGATTGCTAGTTCAGCCTTGGCCCTTCTGATTTTTTCTCTACACAATCTCACTTCCCTCCTGTAGTTCAACCAAGAGGCCTGTCCCCTCTTCCAGAGCCCATAAACATTTCTCTTCTTCTTGATATCACTTAAGATCTCACTGTTCAACCAAGCTGTTTTTTCCCCCTGCCGGCTTTTTTTCTGGAACATGGGGATGGCTTTCTCCTGAGCTGCTAGGATTTCCTTTCTGAAGAGCTCCCAGCCCTCATGGGCTCCTTTGCCCTTAAGCACTGTCTCCCATGAGACTTTGCCAACCAGCCTTCTGAAGAGTTCAAAGTCTGCCCTCTGGAAATTTAATGCTACTGTCCTGCTAACCACTCTCTTCACTTCGCCTAGAACAGAAAACCCTGTCATCTCATGATCACTTAGTCCTAGGCGTCCTCCTACTGCCACATCTCCCACGAGGCCTTCTCTGTTCACAAACAGCAGGTCCAGGAGGGCACCTTCCCTTGTTGGTTCATTCACCAGCTGTGCAAGGAATTTGTCTTCCACTCACTCCAGGAACCTCCTAGACTGCTTCCTTTTTGCTCTATTGTACTTCCAGCAGATATCAGGAAGATTGAAGTCTCCCACAAGAACGAGCGGCATTGATCTAGAGATTAACCCCAGCTGTTTATAGAAGAGCTCGTCAGCTGCTTCTCCTTGGCTGGATGGCCTGTAAGTAGCTTCCTGCTACTTCAAATTGTATCAGTGGACAGGTAAAACAGATCAAGCAAAACTCAATGTAGCTGAGTTTTTGATGCAAAACTCAGTGTAGCTGAGTAAACCTCCTACAGTAAGAGGAAGGACTTAAATCTTAAGTAGACAAACTTTGAACAAGTGTTTATTGTGTTAATTCTGCAAGAGATTAACTGAAATTATTTCTAAAAACTCACATTTGAGAAGAAAAATTTTTTCCTTAACAAGATATGTCTCTCAATTGCAGCAAGAAAAGACATATTGCATAACTCACATATCAGGTCACTTATGACAAGTAAACCACGCTCCAGGGAGCTAGAAGAACAGGCACTAGAATACTCTATTCATAAAGAAGACCATTTAAGAGAAAATTGCTATATGAAACATGTATATAAACAAAAATCTTAAGAAAAAAGTTAATACATTAGGAACATTTTGTGGTTGCATTTTGATATATATTTCTGTATTGGTTCTCCTGTATTTTGATATGGCATTAAAACTTGCTGCTTCCCTAGGCACCTTCTCAAATGATCTTATGTATTGTTTATTATTATACAATTAAAATTTTTGATAACACTTCAGCACCTTACTCCAAGTCTTATTTTTCTGGGAGTACTCTTAGGCCACAGAGTCCTGCCCTTATTTGCTAAATATAAAACAACACACATACAGATAGTTGAGGAACGGCCATATCACTAAGACAATATTAGCCAGCATAACAGTAAACAGAATAATGTGTGTAGAATAATTATTATCCAGTGTTAACATCTTGGCATGGCCCTAAGGGCTTCCTGCCATTTCTTTTTCTTTAAATGGAGCTCTGTGCTATTACCACAACTCAACAGCATTTATGAAGTTCATTTTGCCCTTAAACCCAAACTGAACATTAGCATTTTGTAACCTTACCCACTTATACGTTCCAGCATGAAGTGAAGCCAAAGTAGGTTGAAGGGATGAGGGAATCTTGCTCATAAAACATTAATTATTGCTTCTATAAAAATGTTAATTAACTGAAACCTAAAATGCCGACAGAAATATGAATGTCATCTTTGTTGTGAACTTGGAGGTACTGATGGACTTGTATGTACTGCAGAAGAAAAGGAATATTTACCAAACAGAACGCAAATCAGGACTGTGCATGTTATAAAACAATTCAATACATTTTCTGACTCAGGATCATGTATGTGAAAAATGCAAATCTCAGAATGCTGAGAAAGCAGGCTTTTTCTCTGTTTTCCTGAACAAGCAACTGAACAGTCCCTGCAGTAACTGCACACACCGAAGAACATTCTTCAGATCTGAAGCTCGTAATTTTATAGTAGAACTCTCAGCAGCCACTAAACAACCAATAAGGTGTACTGCCTTCTGCTAGTAAATCTAGTATTACTCAATTAGCTATTTTCTCCTTGGGTTTCAAAACTCCTGTTGAATTTTGCTATGGTGAGAATGGTGGCATGATCCACAGGATGCCAAGGCAGCCCAGAAATTAATCATTCTAACTCCTATAGCCCATGAATGACATGAGAGTTGTAAGACACCAACAGTATAGACTAAGAGCCACCAACAAAATGAAGTGTTTAGTTAGACCTCATCCTGGTAGTAGCAGACAAGGAGTCAGACAAACTTCAGGAGAAGTTCAGCATCAAATCCACATCCTGTGCATTTGAAATTAATTGATGCTTTTCCAGTGACTTTATTGAGGGTGGAAACGCTCTCTAGAAAGACAAAAATAGCCAAGTGACCCAACATAAGAGTTTTTATTTATTTTTTTTTTCTCAGTAAAATGATAGATAGAAAGAAAGGAGGAAGGAAAGAAAAATGAAAGAAATCCTGTTAAAAGGATATCAAATATTTCCTCTTAACTACTAAAAAAGAAAAAAATATTATCAGCTAAAATTTGCAGCATATTCCAGTGAAACATATGCACACAGTTATATTATTCCAGGCTGACAACATGGTAGCAAAAGGAAAGATCTGACTCATATTACTTAAAGAAGAAAATCTTATGATAATCAGTTGTACCAATAGCGCGCCTAAGACGTTCAGTACATGGTGTTGTTTCAAGCACAAATCCTGAAAGGGAATGCTAAAACAAGAAGTAATTATAAAAATGCTAATTTATTATTTTAAAGAGATAAAAGATAATCTTTATAAAATAGTACAAAACATAATTAATAACTGGCTATTGATTTTTACTCAGTCATTTTTTTTTATGTCATTCTGATTCATTTTTAAGATAAAACTGATTTGAGAAAATGAAAAGCATTCTCTCACAATATAGAGAAATAAACTTCATCCTCTTCCTGTTTGCACCAGACAGAACTGTTGAGACTCTGAATATGTCTTTGGGTATCAAGACAAATTCCTAGAAGATATGTTATAGAAAAAATATGTATTTATTGCCAGTTTGTCATGGCTTGTCTGTTGAGCATATGGAAGTGGTTCTATCTACATCTTTCTCTTTGAAATCAAAACTGCTTACTGATTTAACTGGTGATGATGTGGTTGCCTCAGATTTCCTACTGAGTAAGCAAACACATCACTGTTAAAACATTAGCATTCTTAGCATGGGGAATATAGGTCTAACAGCCATCACAACTTCTTCTGCCAAAGACGAATTAACCACCTGCTTGTGCCAGACCAAAGGCATAGACAGGACATCCCACTTTCCATCTGTCAGTCTAAAACATTTCACATGGACTAAATCATGTCTAAAGAAATGGCTACTGGTGTTTACCTTTGTTTTCCAGATCATTTTTTTCAGCTTGACAATTTTCCTTGTGTTTTATTTTGAATGGAAATACAAGCATGTACTCAAACTCATAAAGGCTTATCTACTTGAAACAAAAATGGTGACCTCATATCAACAGACAAGGAGGAGGCTGAGGTATTCAGCAATGGTTCTGCCTCCATCTTCACTGAAAAGCACTCTCCTCACCCTTCCTGGGTCAATGGGCAACAAGATGGGGATCAGGGAGATAAAGCCCCTCCCACCATAGTTGAGGATCAGGTTCATGACCACCTGAGGAACCTGATCATATTTAAGTCTATGGGAGCTGATGAGTGGCATCCCAGAGTTCTGAGGGAATTGGCTGGTATGCTTGCAAGACCCATGATATTTGAAAAGTCATAGCAATCAAGAGAAGTCCCTGGTGACTGGAAGAAGGGTAAAATTATGCTCATTTTTAAAAAGAGTAGAAAAGATGACCCTGAGAACTACCAGCCTGCCAGCCTCAGAGAAATACCAGACTGATCCAACTACTTCTTATTGTACTATGTTGCACAAAGAGAAAATACTTACAACTTCTTCAAACCATGAACAAAAGTTAAGGAGACAAGAAAATCTGGGACAAATTTACCAACTAAATCATTAAAATGAATCATCAACTTTACTCCTATCTGCTTGCATTTCATAGACTGAAATAAAAAGCACAACTCTGCCATTTGTTTTTCTCTGATTTCAATTAAGCCCAGAGGGCCCTATACTGTCAGAAAAAAAAATAAAAAAAAAAATCCCATAGATTTTTAAATAGTTACTAGTGTTCATTTAGCACTTTGTGGGCCCTATGAAATGCATTCACAGCAGTATTCATTCAAGTGTTTTAATTACTGTAATATCTGCTCTAGCTGCAGTCACCTAGTAGTATTTTGAACTCAACCTACTGATACAGGTTCAGGAAAAGCCCTGATTATCTGGGCTTTGCAGCTTATGTCAAAAAGTCCTTGAAGATTTACACTACAATGTGCAAATGTTTCAATACCCCAGAGTATAAAGGGTAGGGAAAAGCAAAGTCATTACAACAGAGTAAAACAGAAGTCAGAAGATAAATATTGTAATGACATTTTGAGGCAGAAATAGTTAATGTGGAAGTTTTGCCACACTTGGGATCTGAGGAACATGTGTCTATAAAGATCCCACCTGCTCTTCAGGGTCAGGGATAGCTAAGAGGTGCTACAGTATACCCTGTAATACTGTCTCAGTTTGATCTGTAGTTTGCTTTACATCCAGAATTCCCCTGAAAATTAAGATAAATAGTCTTCAATATGCAAACAACTCTGAGAACTTGCAATGCTCACAAGGTTTCTAAAGGTGCAGCCCACTGGTTGTCTTCTTTAAGTTGTGTCAGTACAGTTGATTTGGCTTGTCACTGCTGATGACGTATTTCTGAGATCTTTTCTCCTTTTCCTGAGCTGATCACACCTTGAAGAGGCCAAACCTTTGCACACTCAGGTTTTTGTGTAAAATTCTAGTGATACTTCAGGAAGTATGTGTTAGCAAATAGGAGAGATTAACTTGCATTTCTCCTGTTTTCCTTTTTAGAAAAGCTATTTGCAAATTCTATGCATAAATATTCTCATTTGTTGATAAGACTGAGCCTAGGATAGAACTTCTAACATCTAGAAGTCTGGATAGTAAACAGCTTACAATTCAGACAGCCTTTATTTTTCTTCCTTTCTAAATCTGTCACCTTCCAACAAAAGTGAGGAATGCTCCTCTGCTGTTAGGCTAGCCGCAACATTTGTATTGCAATTTAATATATTTTAGGTAAAGGAATTGTCTCTACAAAATCACATTTCCTTTCCAATCTGGCCCAAAAGAGCCACTGGAATCAATCTTTTCTCCACAGCGGAGGCTGCTAGTGTGTGGGTAAAAAACGCTGTTTCACTGCTATTGATGCAGAGTCCTGGATCTAGCTCTGTAGCTGTCTAGAAAAGTTTCTCTTCCCACCAACACTGACAGATAAGCTTCTTGGCCAAGCCTGTCACAAGTTTTTTCTGTAAAGGAGAACTCGATGAGAACCACAGGTGGCAAATCTGCAAAGTTTCTGAAAGCCCAGTGTCCAAGATTAACCAAGGAAAGTGCTGTAAAGCACTGTTGTTTTTCTCCCCTCCCTACACATCACAAATTAGATTGCCATGCTTCAAACTACCGTGGGGAATTGGACACACCCCCAAAAGGGTGTGATCTCTAAGCTCTGTGAGCTTCAGGTCACTCATCCAGGACAGCACAGCTGAAATGCTGAAGAACAGGAGAAAGAACAGAAAGTGTTACAAGGTTTGGCAATATCTAAAATCCTCATCTATAAGAGGCTGCTGCAGTGGGAAGTGATCTGAGAAATCTAAGATCAAAGCAGGCACGAGGCATAAAAGGGTCTCAAACACGGAAATACATTTGCGTGGATTCCAAGGGTTAGTCACATAGCAGTCACAAAGAAGAACTGTTCACCTGCTAAGGAGAACCGGCTTCTCAGAAAAACAGAAGAAAGCTAAGCTGCTTTTGCATTTCATTTTTGGATTACAAAATCTCACTCGCACTCCTCAATAAATCGTTGTATTACAGTAATAAAAAGTCACTTTTAACATAACATCAGTCATTTCTAATTAAATCCTCTGGTGAAGTTGTCTTTGAGATGACAGCAGCAAAAATCTACACATACACAGTTAAGAAATTTAGAAACATTTTCCCAAGTCCTAACTGTTCTTATTTCTCAACTTAAAAATAGGTTTCCCTTATTCACGTAGTTGTTGTTTCTTTTCTGTAGTATTTATTACTCTTATGAATGTTCTTTAGTTTTGCAGCTATACTTCTTAGATGCCACTATTTTCAATTAGTTTCTCTTTTACTTATTTAATTTTAGCATTTACAGCAGAGTATAAAATGCAATGTAAGCACAGATCACAACACTTTCCATGAAGAAGAATTAAAATTAAATATAAACTTATTTATATATTATATTAAACAAAGTCTTCATTACTTATGCAGCAGTGCTTTTGCCCTAACATCAACACTAAAAATGGTAATATTGTCCATGTGATCAACTGAACAGAGATGTAAAAGCAGTTATATTAGATATTCAGCAAAAGATTATAAAACATTTGTGCACTATGAAGATATAAACATCAAATATTTAAACACTCACTGTTAACTGCCCAGATTAATTGGTAAGGCAATAAAAATAATTATAGATGAATTTTTAGGTTGTAAGGAAAGGGAGCACCACCCTTATTTGTGATTTTGTTCATCCTTCAATAATATTCCACTCACATTATTTGTAACCAGGATAGAGCGATAGAATATGCAGACATATATTTTAATATTAAAAGTGTGTCAGCAAAGTTTTGAATGGGCGTAATTTTTAAGTGAAACTTTACTGTTTTAGAAACAGAAAAGACACAACACAGTATTTTTGGCCCCTGTATTAGACAATTCATTTTCTAAGCAGTGAAATGAAATAGTAGAATGAAATAGTTCTAGGAGAAGCAAGGTGGGGTGTCAGTAGAACGGCCACCTTGGACTTCCAGAGGGTAGGCTGCGGTCTATTCAGAAGGCTGCTGTTCCATGGGACACAGTCCTTAAGGGCAAAGGAGCTCATAAGGGCTGGATGCTCTTTAAGAAGGAATTCCTGGTGGCACAAGAGCAAGCTCTCCCTGTGTGCTAGAAAATTAGCTGGTGGGGAAGAAAATCGGCCTGGCTGAGTAAAGAGATTTGGATGGGAATAAGGAGAAAGAGGAAAATATTCAAAGTCTGGAAGAAGAAGCAGGCAACTCGTGAGGACTACAAAGATGAAATGAGATCTTGTAGAGAGAAAATCAAAAGGGATAAAGACTAATTAGAACTTATATCGGCTCATTCTGTGACAGATAATAAAAAAAATCCTTCTATAAATATATTAATAACAGAAGAAGGAGCAAAGAGAATCTCCAGCCTTTACTGAACATAGAGGATATGCACACTCACGACAGCCTGTCTTCTCCAGAGGATGCTTATCCTGAGCAACATCAACTTGAGCCAGTGCATACCAGCCATTCCCAAGGCTTTTCCATTCCCTGGTACTTTCACAAAAATAGTTTTACTTTTCTATGAAGGAAAATGTTCATGATTTAACACCTGCCTTTAGGAGTTTCATTTGTTAGATCAATATTCTAGATTCAAATGCCAATGAAGAATGTTTTATAACAGGGGAAGTTAAATCAATGGAAACATACAAATTAGTAAGGGTTTTGCTTTATTAGGACCATATAGTTTTGCAATTTGCAGAATTAAGCTCCACTTGATTTACAGTCTACCGCATTTTCTTCCATTTTTTTTTTTTTTAGGCATACATTTATTATACCGAAAGACATTTGGAACAACAGGAAAATGCATAATTATCACCGACCTGTTTTTTCTACCTGTATTTCAAACATTGACACTACAAAGAATTTATTTTTAGATGTTTGTACAGTTTATCAATAAAGGAATATTTTTCTCTCATGTCAAATGAGATATTATCCTGACAGCAAATGGTCTGCTTACTTTATGCTTAAGCAATCTTCTGAAGGTTTTGTACTGCTGCTAATGCAAGGCACCAGATCTCACTTAACTATCCTCTGCAGATGTAATTAAGTACTTCCAAATGTTTTGCTTAATTGCATCCCTTAATGTTCTGAGTGATGTTTTGCTCTTTCCCTTCAGTTATGAATTGCATTTATAGCTTCCAGTAATCCCATTTATCATTGCAATTTGCTAAGCTTGAAATGTGCTACATTAATTAGTTCTTTTCAAGTCTTTTAAAAGAAATGTCTGGAGATCATTAATTCCGTATGGGCAATTTATTATTGCTTAAGAGAATTACATATTGCAGTATGTTACTCTTTTTTATAAACTTCTTCCTGTATTTCCCTGTGTAAAAATTATCTTACATTATCACCTTTCATAAACACTCCCTAGTGAGTCTCATTGTATTCTTTTTTATAAAAGGCTCCCAAACATTCAACAGTCAATAGCAAACAAATAGTATTTACCATTAGAATTTTTAATTTTTTTTGTAAAGTGTTATTAAGAAAATAGTTTTCAAAGCTGCATAAATTACTTATTAGAATATGCAATTTCCATGATTTATTAGTATGTAACATGGTAATGATAAAGGTACACCATGAAAAGAAACACAAGGAGACACATAGGGGAATTGGGAATTTTTCTTTGTACAGTTATCAATCTGGAGAAGAATATATTGGGTTTTATCTTTATTGAAATAAACCAAAAAGTACAAATCTCATCCTCCATTCTCCATTGGTTTCAGTGTTCTCTCTTGGTTTAAGAGTTTACTGGTGGCTCATTCACATGTTTAATATTAAACACATCAGTCCCCATACTTAGCTTAGTGCCTTCAAGCATAGGACTGAGTCTTAGTACGATCATAGTGTTATTCACAACATGTTGACATCAGTCCAGAGGAATTTCTCAAGCCATCTGTTCCCCTTCTGAAGTCATGATGAAGAGGACTGAATATGCTAAAAAACCTAGAAAAAATCTTCATGAATCTATTGACGTTTATACTGCTGAAATTCTAAAGGAGATCTAGTAAATGGTGGAATAATGCAAATATTAAATTAGAAAATAAAGTTGATAATTTGATATGACTAGTGGTACCTGTCTAAGGAAGATAAATAAAGACATAAATTTCACCATACATTGTAAATTCTAAATGGGGGGAGTTTCAGTTGTTTGGGAAACTGGCACAGCGTGAACTCCTGCTTCTCATAACAGAAATGGCACCTACCTATATTCTTCAAACTTCCACCTTTAAACACCCATGAACTGCCTCATTTCTGTTCTATTATTCTGCTCCAATATAAAATATATTTTTCTTTTTTAATAAGAAAAGAAATAATATGGCCAAAGATGTCAGTAGGTATAGCTTTATTCTTTACTTATTTTTGTTACTATAATAACCCAGACTCTTCCAATCACCTCTAAGTAAGGGAAATCTCTAAAGGACAAGCTGTTTAAAAATAAAATTTTGTGGATTCTGTTGTCAATCCTTTTCAAAACTTATTTGAAATACAATGACATTACTATATAAAAATTATTCTAGTTAACCAGTGGGAAACTGAGTTTTAGATGAGCTACTGGGAAAAGGAAAATACTGCAGGAGAAACATTTTGATTTGGTTTATTTGCTTTAGATTTTTTCAGCCTAGAAATAGGGCAACAAAACAAAAAAATCCAGTTTACAAATGAAATTCAAATTGAAAAATGAAAACCAAATATTTGAAAACTGAAACTTCATAGAAATTGCAGGCAATTACTTCTTTTAAAGCAGTTTTATTTCTTGTGGAACGAGAAGTCATATATCATGGAAAAAAAAAGTTGATAAAAATGTTAAAGTTAAAAGAATCTTTGAAATGTAGAACTTATCTAGAAGCTTATAAATGTTTTAAAGTCCAAGACATATTGAAAATTTATGATTGCATGTACAATATTTTTATAATACTACATTTGAAGCATAACAAATGCAGCAAAGAAGGACAGAGGTAGTTAAATCTAGACAAAAGTAAACAGTGTACAGCAGCGGTTTGGAAGAAGCACCACATAATTTCCTGTAAGTTAATTTATGTGATCTCTAGAAAGATTAATAGTTAAGAAAACAATAAAAAAGCACCAGAAATTTATTTCGTAAAGAAATAAATTGAGCCATGCTTCACTAATAAAAATACATCTAGCTATATCCTTCTCTAATACTGCTCTATAGCAAAAGACTATTGAAGAATATAAAATTGGAACAAACTTATAGAATATTTTCCCTAGAATGCTTCTTAGCTCAGAAGCTGCCTGGAAAATCAGTGGTTTTGTAAGGATGCAAACTCACTCCAAAATCTGAAACTTCAACAAGCTTCATTATAGTAACCACATTAAAATAGATCAGAACAGAGTTATAACACTATCCTATTACTAAGTAATAGTGAACTATTAAATAAGACTCAGAAGTTTTTCATCTTTATACCCATTTAATCATGGCTGTTTGAAAAGTGTTAGGATTTCTGGAAACAATACAGTGTGGCCCTTTTTTGAGCAAAATAAAAACCATGGTGAAAAGGTGCTTTTGTAGTTTCTACTGCTCTTTAAATCTTATTCTACTTTTCACACAAAGGAGGGAAAAAGGTTAAATGTAACAGTTAAATAAGAAATCCTGTCCTTGATGTTATCCTTGATCCTGACAGTTTCCCTCATTGCAATGTCTGAAAAATACAGGCATAGCAGACCGTTACGGGAATTAATTTGAAGTGTGTCAGTTTTCACTAATGCCAGTCTGTTGAAGTTTTGCTTGCCAGTTGTCTTTTTGTCCATCAGTTTCTAATAACATGAAAAAAGTTTTCACAGAATCGCAGAATCACTAGGTTGGAAAAGACTCGTTAGATCGTTGAGCCCAACCATTCCTATCAAACACAAACCATGCCCCTCAGCACCTCGTCCACCCGTGCCTTAAACACCTCCAGGGAAGGGGAATCAACCACCTCCCTGGGCAGCCTGTTCCAGTGCCCAACGACCCTTTCTGTGAAAAAACTTTTTCCTGATATCAAGACTGAACCTCCTCTGGTGGAGTTTGAGGCCATTCCCTCTTGTCCTGTTCCCTTCACTTGGGAGAAGAGGCCAGCACCCTCCTCTCCACAACCTCCTTTCAGGTAGTTGTAGAGAGCAATAAGGTCTCCTCTCAGCCTCCTCTTCTCCAGGCTGAATAAACTCAGCTTTCTCAGTCGCTCCTCATAAGGCCTGTTCATAAGCCCCTTCACCAGCTTCGTTGCTCTTCTCTGGACTCGCTCCAGAGCCTCAACATCCTTCTTGTGGTGAGGGGCCCAGAACTGAACACAGGATTCGAGGTGCGGTCTCACCAGTGCCGAGTACAGAGGGAGAATAACCTCCCTGGACCTGCTGGTCACGCCATTTCTGATACAAGCCAAGATGCCATTGGCCTTCTTGGCCACCAGGGCACGCTGCTGGCATCAGGTAACCCAAATTCTAAAAATAAAGAAGAGAGGAACAAATACAGAAATGAAGGGGGAAAAAAAGAATGATGCCTTGGGAGTGGGGAAATAAATAAGTGAAGGGATGATCCATGCTATAAATAGTGATTAAGATTCAGTCAGTTGATACATATATAATTGAAGATAGCAAGAGGATCCATTTATTTGACCTGGACTATCCAAAAATAACATCTTGGAAAGGGGTAGCAGAGTCTCCATAATCTTCTCCTTGTCTTCCTACAGCCTGGGATCAGCTGAAACAATAAACAAGTGAACACTTTGGAAATCTCTCTACCAGCTGTATGATGGTCCTTACCATGTACTCACCTCTCCAACTTAAACTGGGAAAAAAAGCTGAGCACTGAACATTAACTACACTGAGGATCTGAAAAAAATAAAATGGAGGATTATAATTTTAACCATTTGAACGAGATGATCAAATATAGGTCTCTGATAGTTGTTACCAAGGTTAAATATTTTCCACTGAAATTCACTGCCAGTACACGATATCAAGTCTGTTATTTTCCCATCCCATTATTGTCTTTCTTAATAAACACAATCACAAACAATAAAACAGCCCTGTGGGTTTTATATCTTCCTGAACTAATCAATGAGAAAATCAGTAAGTACTTATCATCTTTAAGAATCTCAGCCTCTGTTTTTCACCCAGATAGGCAGTGAGGCTATCTTGTTTCTTTTGTGGATCAGAGGGAGACATTCTGATTAAGTCTTGGCTTTGCAGTATAGGCAGCATTGCCACATTATGACTCAATTAAAAGATGCAAGAGTTTATACAGGTTGAGATATGATGGATTTCCTGACTTTCGCATTAGTTGATTTGAAAGAAAAAAAAAATTTGAGACACTACTTATTAAAATAGCAATATAAGAGACAAATTTCACAATTATCTACGCATGGCTATTTAGATAACAGCCCAAACTCTGGATTACAAAGAAAACTTTCTCCATAATCTTGTCAATATCTCATCAGCTTTATAAAGAAGATAGTCAGCTGAAATATTTCACAGGAAGACAACAGAAATAAGCCTGGAATTGATCACCAGGACTATAGCAGAGAATATGACTAGGAAAGAAAATTGGTCTTTCTATAAGAAACATAGCAAAGGATTAATCAAATACCAGGGTATGATGAAATAATTCAACACAGAGTCCCTGGGTCTACTCCCCAGCTTTTTCTAACTCATAAAAGTAGATACTTGGTTAGATTAGGACAGACATATTTAGTTCTTATCTTGCTTTTCTTTTGCAGGTTTTTACTGTCTGTAACATATTGCCCTTGCAGAAACCTCTTATCTTTTTCCTGTGAGATACAGAGAGAAGCAGCAGGCTAGGCAACAATAGGATATTGCAATTGCTACTTTCTATACACAGTATCTAGTAATAATAAAATATTATTATGCTGTTCTTTATACCTGTTTTAAGAATGGGTAAGATCAGCATCTCTGCAGAAGGTTTCCAAGCAGGAAGCTTTTTTTCAGAGTTAAGAACTACATGTCTTCCTGTGATTCTTTCAACACAAAAACTTTTATAGTAATATCAGCCTTTTGAAGAATTAAAGACTGTGCTTCATTCAGACTGGAAAATTCTCTCATCACTTGGACAATGCTTGGGTAATGGCTTAGGTTATGACTTCTTTTTTGTATTAATATAGCCAGCACTCTTCTTGACCTTTGTATACTTTGCCATTATCGTGTCTGACATAAGAAACAGTTTTACACCCTTTTGCTTCAGCAGTATGCCATTACCATTTGAAATTTCTCATAGAAATAATTAACAGAAATTAAAGGAAAGGAAATCATCCACATGCTTTTTTTGCTGTGATTTACAATTACCGTTGTAATACTTACATTTGTTTTAATGGCAACACAGGAAATTGAGGTAAAATAAACCCTCCTAGTCAAGAAAATTATTAATTACTAGTGATTCTAGTACATGCATTTTATCCAAGATAAAGATGAAAGAGTTTACAGTCATGTCAACAGCTAACTTTGATTTAATTTTATACTTAAGGGTGCACTATTGCAACTGCAACTGTCAGTATTTGTCAGTTACAATCACCAGAAGAAGATTTACACACACACACACTCTCACACTTCATGAACCACTTCCAATAGCTTCAAGACTACCACTTTTCATTGACTGTAGGCACATATATACATCCTTATTTGAGCAAATGGGTTCTTTGACTAAATATAAACACTATAAATGCTATCCTGAATGTCCACAGTGTTTTGCAAACTATGAACACTATTGTACTCAAAATGCAGGTTTTCTATGTGGATATTCTAGAAAATAGTTCCTTAACCCATTTCCTAGCACCATAGCAAGATAATATTTCAATTAAGATACAAAAGAATTAGAAACACCCGCTGTTCAGTAGTGATAATTTTCTGTCTAAGTGTACCTCAATATCACCATTTAGTTTGTTAAAAAAGAAAATACTTCAATATTACACAGACATCATGCAAATTTCTGTACTTTGTTCCATTACTGTATAACACAGGTCAATATTTCACCTGGTTTCTTGCAACACTGAAATACAGGTTCTGTTTAAATAAACATTTTCATTAGTTCCTCAAAAGATTGGAAATGTTTTGACCATATTAAGAAATGTACAAATTTTGTCACTGTACTTTTGAACCTACAGTAAGAGAGGACAGAAAGGTAACACGCGGATAAGCTATAAACAATGCATATGCATGCAGATTTTTGGTGGTGTTTTTTTTCCAAGAAAGAAAAGTAGAGGATTTGAGGATAACCTGTTATTTTAATGTTAAGTGATACATCTTAGGTGTGTGGAAAATCAAAAGTTAAGGTATCACTAATCTAAGCTAATCAGATGGAAATAAAAAGTATACTAATGGCCAAGAAAACCACACAAATGCCCTTAAAATAGATAATCCATTGAGAGTAACTTTATTACAGCAATAGAATTTTGGGAAATTAAAAATAAAAAAAAGAAATCTAAACCTGTGTCACATTACCATTCTTTCCTCTATCTCAAAACCCTCGAACTTTTTTTCTGCTAAGCCTCATCTTTCCTAACAACACTTTGTAAAAATTATAATCCCTTCACTCATGCTAAATGTTTTGTGTGATACTCCATCTCTTCCTATTGCAGTCTATTTCTGCAGTAAGCTCTTGAAGACACTGTCTGTGTTTATACACTGTCTAACAAAAATGGGAATTCATTCTTTGTTTACTTCTTTTGGACTTGCCATGCATCATATAGAAGACTATTAGACCAACAGATTTTTCAAAATGGAATCAGCAGTTAACAATATAATCAAATGTGGGAGTTTTTAGCAGCCTTCTTGAAGGACTGATGACATCTTTATGTTTAAATAATAATGCAACATAGGCCATAAATCATTCATCTGCAAATGAGGAAGTCAGGCTACAATTATGAACAGAATAACTGATCATTTCCTGGAAATCTGTAATTCTGAAAAGGACCTGGAGATATTAGCAGACAAGTCACTAAATACAGGGTAAAGCACAGTACTGTGGGAAACACAATTAACAATACCCAAGTCAGTGGGTCAGAGCAAGACCATATGTAGGACCAGCACTCAAATGCTGTGAAAAAGTTCCACACTCCTTAATGGTCCTCAGTACTCCTCAATGTGCCAGAGAAACAGCTGGCAGTCTCAAAATAAGAATTAAACAACAACAACAAAAAAATTATAAAAACACATGTGATTAACTATAAGGAAAAATCACCAAGGGAAAATGAAAATGAAAGTGTGAGACCATGATGCAAATATTCTTGCATAAACACAAGTTAGCTTCCTTTCAAGCAGAATCTACTGGATTCGGCATGACTTCTGAGTACATCGTGTACATAGTCACACTTGCCTCTTGAAAGGCAAGTACGTATAAGCAGTCACAAGTACATACAGATGCCCATGGTGCCTCTTGTCCAGTTCCATAGGTGATAAATCTGGAATACAGATTCCATAATGTGACAGACAAATTTATTTGTAATACCATGCAAATATAGCAGTGTAACCTTGGCAATCTTCCAGAAAACTTCCTCTGGGCATGCACTGGGTAGACAGAATCATATCTATCATCCTTGCTATATGATAAACAGAAAGCCAGGGCCCTGAGCAGTGTTGTTGGAGCCTGAAGTTATACAACAAAGTCCTGGAGTTGAAGACAACAATGAAAAAGTACTACTTTGCTCATTTAGATATTTTTTTTGTCATGTCTGCAGCAATCAACCATTTATCCATTTTCCTTGGAAATTCATGTTAAAAAAAATAGTGAAAAAAAGATGTATATAAGCATAAAAGATCATTCAGAAATAGAATCAAGGAAGAAAACAAATATAGACTTGGGGGATCAGTGATTTTCAATCAGCAAAACACATAGATGGGACACAACCTTTAATTATGATGACAAGCAGAATATGTCTAGTATTGAAAAATAATCTGATGTGTTCATAAAGATTTGATATGGTTTCAAAATTGCAACTGTAATCCAGCCTTGTGTCAGAAAGTTTCTTAAAATTTCTGCTTCATAACACCTACAACATTTTTCTTAGACATTAGAAGAATTAGAGAATTAATCTTAAAACTCAAATTATATTTTAATTAACAGACATGTAATAACATTTGAATAATGCTTTTTATTGTATTATCACCCTTTATTTTAAGCTATTTCAAGATAAAACTTGGATGAAACATTCAATTGCTCATGACATTTCATGTCTTGCTTTGCAATATTTACAGATTCTTCACCACTGTGGAATAAAGAGATACTTCTGAAAGTGAAATTCTGAAAATGCATTCTTTTGTATCAGGCACTGGAACAGGCTGCCCAGGGAGGTGGTTGAGTCACCATCCCTGGAGGTATTTAAAAGACAGACAGATGAAGTGCTCAGGGAAATGGTTTAACAGTGGACAAGTATGGCTGACTCAATGATCTCAAAGGTGTTTTCCAACCAAGCAATTCTAAGATTCTATGATATTGTGTAATCTTTTTACTAGTGTCATAAGCTTGCCAGATAAAGGTAATTTTAGATTAATTGCATAATATCCAATAAACATGCCTGTTAAAGGAGATGAGATGATGCATTCACATCTTAAAAACACTGATAAATTCTTTTATTTTCTAATAATTAAAGATTAAACAGCTACTCAACCCCTTGTTAAATTTTCAAAATTATAATCTTGGATATATGCCAAAGGAATGTGGAATAGAAGGAAAACAGTGATTTGCATAGTCATTCAACATGGAGTGGGTCTTGCAGGGTGTTTTGCAGTGGTGAACGCTTGAAGCTACAACAAATACATGGACATACAAGTTCCCCTAGTTATTGCCCACAAAGTCTTTTGTAGCTGTTTGAGAATCGCTGAGCTGGATCATAGCTGTGTCAATGTCTGACCTACAAGATTTAATGAATAAGATGAGCAAATTTGAAAGGGTGCATGCACCTGGGGGATGGATATAAGAATTTAAATGGGGATTCATACCTGGAAATCTGCCTTGTGAAATATACAGGGGTTTGATTCTGGATATGCACACAAGTGAAAAAAAATTTTTGGTGAATAAAGATCCTCCAGGTACATAAGCAAATAAACTGCAAGGTCCAGTCACTGAATGCAGGCACATTCAGACCAGAAGCAAGACTAACAATTTAAATAAAGTAATTAATAATTTTTTAATTTCTGAATGATCTCTCACATGAGAATTCACCTCTGGGTAAATTCCTTATGCCTTTTAAATTATTTTCTAGAAGATATAACCAGAAGGTACAGGTTAAACATAGGATTTTATGGGTAAAAGACCACAATACCAGACTCTATGATCCAAAGGGCCCTTCAGGCCCTGAATGTAATGAGTTTGTAAAAAGTGTTTATTTTGCTTCAAGAAACTGTAATGGCCAAAATATTTGTGTTGAAAATACACTAAAACTGCAATCAAGTCATCATTTTCAGCCATGAAATAATTCATCTAAATAGAGCATGCTCATTTGAAATGCTGACCTAACAGTAAGTACAGTCGAACAGGTGTTGCTATAATTAACAGCACATTCTGAGTGAAAGATGACATAATTTTGAGTGGTATTGCCTCCCATTGCAATTTTCACAGATCTCAGGCATCTAAAATAACCATTTTTGTAAGAATTGCACAATGTTCTTATTTTAATTTACTTGTAAGCATACTCACGGGGCTATTTTCTTTATCTAGCTCATGCATTGACATTTTACTGTGTTACTAAGTGTTACACACATTACTTCCCTTCTAATAAGCTATTCTCTGACTTGATGGAGGAAAGCAAATGAGGAAAGAAAGCAGTACTACACTTAAACATGATATATGGTACTTAACTCTTCATTGCATACTAAATGCTTTTAAAATGTACAGCTCAGATATTCTGGTTTGATTTTAGAACTTATTGCATTATTACTGTGTTCTCTCTAAGGCACTTAAAGCAAGAGGGAAGTGGTGCCAATGTGTCTATAAACACGTACATAGACTGTCAGGAAGTGTGTTAAAATCTGTAAGTATTAGAATATACTTGGCCAGCATGAAGGAGGAGAAACAAAAAACCTAAGGAGTAAAACCAGTTTCCTTTTTCTGCTTCAGGGATTTGATGAAATTGACTTTTCCCAAGAACGGGGCAGAACCATCAAATAGTAGTGTCAGAATATAAATGCTCAAGGGACTCAAAGGAACAAAACATACTTGAGCTCAAAAGAAAAGGTACTACTTGTCTATTTTTATGGCAGACAGTTGTTATTTAACCATAGGACTAACTATGTACAGAAACTAAAAAAAAAATAAAAGCTGTTTTCAGAAGAAACTGAAACACTTAGATGGAGAAAAATCAAGTATATGGAACTGCAAGAGTTTGAGGAGCCTCTATTACTTACAGAGGTGTCAAACATGGTATGCTTTCTCAGCAGAAAATACATACAGGTATTCTGTTCCTGTGTTTCTGGATTTCCTTCCCTCCTCCCCTCCTCTATTCTGAGCCCCAAAAATGATGATTTAATTTCACAGCTTTATAAAGCCTGCATTTGTGTTCATATATCAAACCAAAACACAAAGTATGCCATAAACCCAGACACTGAGACTTTTGGAACCAATATTAGTCACAAGATATAAGTGTTTGCATCACAAACTTTCAAGTAATGAGAAGGGTACAACAGTACATTTAAGAGGACATTTAAGATTAAGAGGACTTCCACAGATACAAAGCTAGAGATAGTACTTGAATTCTGCTCTGACACAAATAACTTGGGCATACATGCAGCAGCTTAAAATAAAAAACCCAGAAGCTTATGAAGGGTCCTGCAGGGGGAAGCTTTGCCAGCATTAAAGAAAAAAAATCTATTTGTCTTTAATAATGTATAATGAAATGTGAAATTTGTACAAAATGTATCTTGCTACTGAGCTCCAAATCTCTATGAGAGATGATTAAGTTCTAAATGTTGTGTTAAGATCAAGTTTCTGTGTTAAGACTAAATCTACTGAAAAATTAATTTAATACCTTTGTCTGCATTAGAGGAACATTCTCTATCTACAATCAGCTATAAAAAGATAATGATACCATTTCTTCACACCATCATTTTAATATCAATATATTATTCTATGTAGGAACTCTGGATCTGCATACAGATGTCCATAATGGGAGCTACAATGCATTCTGCTCTAATTTTAAAACTGGGATTCACATATTCAGATATCCTATCTCTTGAGCAGTAGAATCTGAGACGTGTTCTGGAGTAGAAGATAAATTCCCCTTTTGTATATTCTGAACTTTTCCAAATTACACCTTGCAAAAATGAAAAAGGAAATTCCAGACAATATGCAAATGGATCGAGTAATGGTGGTATTAGCAGGTAAACACAGAGGAGTCAAATCCTTGCATTGATTTTAATTCAAAGTTACTCTTTTTACAGTGATTGATTCACTGTAATATGGCTAAGACAGAATTTGCTCTTAAGAAAAACTTATCAAGTTTGGTAGTGATAACCTTTAATCAGCATCCTTCTTATTCTCATTTAGTAAACATTCTTTATCATTTCTTTCTTGCTTTCATTGGTTATTTGAATTTAATAGTAAGTTGTCCAGCAACTGTAAACATTATCTTTCTTCCAGATCATTTTAGAGAGCTAGTTTATGGTAAATTTTATGACCAATAACTAGTAGTACTAGTAACAAGCAAGTTATTCTGCTGAGATAATATTTACAAACAGCAATTAACTATTACAGGTGGTGAAAGAACAGTGGCCTTAACATAGAATTGTAGAATCATAGAATCACCAGGTTGGGAAAAGACCTCTTGGATCATTGAGTCAAACCGTTCCTATCTGCCACTAAACCATGTCCCTGAGCATGTTGTCTACCTATCTTTTAAACCCCTCCAGGGATGGTGATTCAACCATCTCCCTGGGCAACCTTTGCCAGTGCCCGATGGCCCTTTCTGTCAATTTTCTTTTTCCTAATATCCATAACATTACAGCTTTTAGTATATTTCACTAGATATGTTATTGTTCTTCCACCTTCTCTTGCTCACTCAACTGAAACCCCATGTTCTTAGGCCCTTACATTGTTATTATTACTATCATTATTATTATTATTATAAACAATAGTAAATACCCCTCATGTGAAAGACTGGTCATGGCAACATACATACAATACTGTCTACATTCTATGTATGATGACCATGAGATCTTGAGAGTGGTAAAGCTCTCCCTCTGCAGTGCCAGACCAGACACAAGCAGGTACCCAAAAGAAGGGAGGGAGGAAAGGACAAGCCAGGGACTAAGCTCTCAGTTGGCATTACTGCCTCCTGGCCAAGAGTACCAGTAATGGATTGAGCTTCTTTCTCTAAATACATTTGTGCTAAAACCAAATATGTCACTAAATTAAAGGCAGATTAACCTGCCTAACTTTGAAGCAAAAGAGCAGAGGAACAGCACCCATCCATGAACAGCACTGGTGTTATTTGGTTCAGGACTATAGGCAACAATCCCCCTCAGCTCAGAAAAGAGATGTCTTTCTTCTGTGTTTCTGGAAGCCCTGTAAGATTTGGAAGCATAATGGAGAAGTCAGTGTCCTCAGCCTCTGAGCATGTTACTAGTGCAAATGGACAGCAGTTCCTGATACCTTTGTGGTCTCCAGCCACGGCCTCACCTTTCCTTGTAGTTATCTCTGCACAATTGATTGATGAGGAAATTGTTGTGTCTCATCAACTGGGTTATCACTTTGATTTATAATTTAGAACAAGAGAGGTAAAAAAGTCCTCAGAAAACTGAAATATATTATTTCAATAAACTACATTTGTTTGGGGTTTTATGTCTTTCTTACTCTAATATTTATTTGTTCTCAACCAAGAACCAATATAGGAATTGCTTTTATTGCAGTGTGATGTATACTAAATAGGCTCCTATAACAATTAGGTTGAATTACATAATTGGAAAATATAGACATGACAAATGGCAAGCTACCGTCCCTCAGGCAGCATCTTACAGCCAAAGCTTCTTAGTTCTTGCCAGTTGGCTTTGGAAAGATACTTCTTCTCAGCTTTCCCCTTTCTTTTATTTTCAAATATAACCAAACTACTAATTACTTAACAATGACAAAACTACTACAATTACATTATTACTGCATTAATAAGCTGACTTTCTCCACTTCAGACCTGATTTTGACGAGAAAGAATACTGTTACTGAAATTTAAAATTCAATTAGTTGCTGGAGATAAATAGTTTTAAAATGAAAAAAAGTTTTCAGCACATTTTACACACTTCCTCATCTTGCATGTGGGGAAAAGAAAGACCAGAAGGAAAGTGAGAGCAAACCTGAATATGCACAACTCATCAAAATCCAGAACACAAGACCAAAGTTTAGGTGATAAAATGCTAATTAGACAACTAAAATAATTTTAAATATAAACAACAGATTGCATTACTGGGAGCAGCTAGGAAGATTTTGGCTCATCAGCAGTTCCAGAGCTATGACTCGAAAACAAAAAACCCAGAGGCAGTAATTGCTGAGAGAGAAATCATCCTTCCACAAAGAATCTGCGAAATAAGACAGAGATTAGGAAATGCTCTGTTCTGTGTTTTTTCTCCAGTATCAGTGCTTTTAAGACCTGGAGTTAGTAGCTGCCTGCCAAAAATCCTCTTGCACCTCCTGAGAGCACCAGTAAGTTGACCTTGTTCCCCACATCTTAAGATGGGAGAGTGGAAGTGGGGAGAGGGATAGGAGTGGGGAGAGGGGCACATTGAAGGGCAGGAAATGACCTGTTGAACAGAAGAATGAGGTTTACTGTATTCCTTTCTACAGAGTTTTAGATGCCATAAAAAAGGCAGTTTTGAAAAAAAGATATAGAGGTTTCTAGACTATGAACAACCAGAAGTGTATTCTGCATTGTCTCAGAAAGCTTAAATTCAACTCTAACTCCTCTTCAGTATCCTCTTCAGTTATCATCCATCTTATTTTGCCTTCCAAGGCTCTTACTGAGGATGCAAGCAAATGGTGAATGCATGTCTAATGAGTTTAGTGAGTTTTCTGAAGCAATTGAACAATCTTAGAGGCAGGAATATGGAGGGACAAGGGAGAAGTCAGAAGAAGTCTGATGATTAAATAATTAACACAAGAGGTAGTAATGGCAGGGTAGAGTATAAAAAGAAGGTGATTTCTGCAAACCAGTTAACCCTATTAGTTGTGTGTGTCTGCAGCAAACACCAGCAATGCAATACAAAGCATTAGATCTAAATTTGTACTCATTCCAGCAAAGTGAACCTGACGCTACTTGTGGTGTATCTATCACTTTTTTTTCCACCATCTATTTTTCCTTTAGTTTCACAGATAATTATTGTTTCTGACTTTGCTACATTATATAAGTTATGATATCATTGGGGTTTTAATACTGGTATTGTCCTGAAAAATGTTATGAATGTTGAGCAATTAATTCTTCTTTCACTTCCATGAGGTTTACAATCATTTGCTTAAATTCAAAGCTCATTATTTCATGAAGTATCTCACCATTTGATCAGACACAGCAAAGAATAGTTGTCAGACATAACTAATGAATAAAAAGTACTCACCTAAATTTTGCTCATTTAACACTTACTGGCATCACTAAATGAAGGAGAAGAAAAGGAAATTGGTTCTTAAATCTTAGCAAAATTTCTTCTTTACAATTGTCACGGATAGTACCACATAAGATTTAAGAATGGTGGTCTTGATTACTTGCAGCTCATATTAAACTACCAGTGGCACTGGTAGAGGCACAGACATGATGCTTAGGGACATGTTTTAATGGTAGATTTGGTCGTGTTAGGTTTAAATTGGACTTGATGTCCGGAAGGGTCTTTTCCAAGTTAAATGTTTCTATGATTTTGCTCTCTACTCAAATAACAATGAGCTTCTCCTCATATAATTGAATTGCATTTGTGAAGTAATACTTATTAACGTTTTTTAGCTTACGGAACTCTAAAGATTTTCCAAGACAATTGTGGAATCTAGTTCTGCAAGTTTAATACAACTGAAAACTTAGCAAATTTGATCATGACCTACAGCAAAGGGGTGGTAAATGTTTTGGTACAACATTTCCATTGCATCTACTGCTGCTTTCACAATCTGGTGTGGAACATGGTCCTTTAGATATCCCTTCCACAGAAATGCTAAAGGCAGTAAAAACAAAAAAAAATGTTAAAAAGAAGGAAGTGTTTTAGTCTCCTAATTTTGCCACTGTTCTTACTTGCTATATCTGAAAATTTCTGTCTCCATAGAAATCAAAGAGTAATTTGTGGAACAGATTTTTACAGCCCTTTTTTATGAAAAGCAAGTGCCTTGCCTTGATGGACTACTGAAATCATCACAAAATGGTGCTTTGTACAACCAGGCTGTATATGGCTAATAGCCAAAATGGCTGGCAACTTACAGTAAAATCCTTAAATTTATACTTTCTGGTATTGGCAGAGCATATAATCGATGCTACTTCAACTGATTGGAGAGCTAATCTATGTGATGTGAACATCCACAGGATATGTGCCTGAGGTACAAACAGTTCTTTTGAAATTCAGGAAACGAGAAGTCAACAAGGAGTAGGATTATTTCTGACAGAAATTAACAGACAAGCGTAGACTGGAAAACTTCCTGCTGTGCCCTAAAGGCCAGCTTGCATAACCTTTGCAGTGTTCTGGGCTTTTCCCTTTAGGAAAGCCCAAGAGAAGGTAGTTGAACCTAGAATCCCCACTGTGTCCAAGAGGGAAATTACTCACATCTCATGCTGTAGACTTCAGACATATAACATGACCTTCTGTGAAACAATAGGTGAAAGTTCTACAAAGAAACTACCAAACTTTCTAAGCAACTTGCACCTTTGAACAAGTAGAGGCAGAGCAACATTAGGATGAAGTAGCCGTAAAGCATAACCTATGCACTTGACAACATTGTCTGTGTGATTTCAACATCATGCCTGCCTATTTTTGCAAACAGGAATTATTTTTCTCTTTTTAGCTCAGAAGAACCAAACCAGTTAGAACAGAAATAGATCTTTATTCTTTCCTTGAATTCAATTTAAAAGTCAATTAAGTTCAAAGCAATGGATTTAAGATTTCCCCATGGAAATCATTTTAAGGCAGGGATGGCAGCGTCGAGTGAATTCATAGCACAGGAGAGATCAATAACTGAATGAGGTGACAATCTGTGAATGTAACAGATAAAAAAAAAAAGAAAGATGAAACTAAAGTCAGCAGATACACGAAGGAATAGAAGGACAGGTCTGCAGGAAACTGTACGTGGATGGGTCCTCACAGTAAGTCACATGAGTTTCAGTGAAGCCAGAATGTTCCTTTCCATTGACCACTGTCACAGTGAGAAACTTCACACATACACAGATATGTAAGTGAAGGAGGATTGGATGAAACATTTCAAGAAATGTGAGAGCTATTGTTAATGTCTCTGCTACACACTGAGGCAAACAGAATAAAACTTCATGTAGTCCTACTGATATAGCTCTGTAATCCACTTTTCCTTTAACCTTTGACTCTTATCGCCAGTTTTAGCTAAGATTGATATCAGGGTAATTCATTAAATGTCCTTGCTAGTATCAGAAAAAAATCCAAACCAAACCAAACCAGGCAGTCAAGCAGATGACCTAAAGGTAAGGACAGGTTGTAGCCTGAGCCCAACAACATTATTTGACAACAGAGAATCTTCACACAAGACAGAAACACTAAACTCGCTTTTCTAATTTCTCTCAATCCTAAACTATTTACAAGTCAAGTTACAATTAAAAAAATATATATTTTCCTTTTAATATGTGAAAACATACAGACACCTACACCACCATTAGTAATTAGTAGTCATGAAATCTTCTTTGGAAACAAGGGTGTCTTACAACTCCAACTATTGTACCACTTTATACATTATTTGAATGACTAGTTGTGTTCAATATATCCTAAAAACAACACATGTGATACATGTCTAACTAGAGAAATAAAACAGATATACTTGCAGATGGTAAACATCTTCAGATTTATAGGAACAATGTTGCATTTTTACTCATCTGCTTCACATGTCTTTCTTCCCACATTAATTATCTTGTTTTAAAATGACAAAAACATTACTTGGGAAGACAATAAATTAATTGGGAAGTTAATGTTTAATTGCATCATAAAATCAAACATGTAAAAAGTTGAAAAATTCACAAAATAACTCTTAGAATTATACTTCTGCATCTTAATTTAATGAACACAATCAAATCTAGTAGCTGCTTTTAGAAATACTTTACTTCAACTGGAAAATGAGCTTAATTTGAAGTTTAGAAATCCTGCAGATAGTACTACATCTTCTTCAAAACCAAATGACAGCAAAACCCATCATATTTCAAAAGTATCACTACTTGCATTCCTGGCTAAATTTTAGTTTTGCATTTATTGTCTTTAATATATGTCTTTCAATACACAAAAAAAAAGCTTAATATGTGTAACTCAGATTTATAGGTGATGCACATGTCTTGTGCTGTGTCTCTGTACAAGTGTAAATTTAACCTGCAACACTGGAGTTTTCCCCCTCCTTACCTGAAGATATATATTTCATAGCTTAGAATATTCTACACAGCATAAATTCTATGTGCATATACATAGATCTGACTTTATACAGGACTTCATACTTTTGTTTCCTCACTGGGTAGAAAAACTGAGTGAGGTTCCCTCCACACCTCAAAACTTTCTCTTCTTTAGAGTCTTGTGGCATGGCACACTTCGTACCATCACTTCAGCACCTCTTCGAATGCTGTGTTGGCATTCCAACTTTGCAGGCTCAGGAAGCCTGTGAAAAGCTGTTGCATCATGCAAGCACATGGAAGTGTGAGCCTAGTCCTAAGGAAGCCTCTGGCTGTGGGTAATACTCCATCATGTAGTCCAGAGAGTCATGTTCTCATTATGTGGACTATATTGAGGAAGAGCAGTGGTCTGCTCTGTAATTGGCATCTGATTAAATGAGTTAAAATAAAAAAATGCATCAGGGAGGAAAAAAGGAGATGCCTCTAAAATCATGAGACATTCACTAATGATCAGGTATTGAGAAATTATGAATATACATTACTTTTGCTCAAATCAAGTGCAATTTGCTTATATGCTGCATAGAACTAGGTTACCAGCGCTCCATTGGATCTCCGTTATGGAATACTGTCCTTGATGAATTAATCAGAGCACTATAAATCTAAGCTAGTGCTCCCTGATTATTAAATAAGTCATGTACACTGCTGAAATTAATTCACAGATGAACAGACCAAAGTCAATAGAAATGTTTTAGTCAAACTGCTGCTTGTGTCACCACAATCAACAAACAAATAACCTGACTCTATAAACGACATGGAGAACATATCATGAAAACATGTGCTTAAAACTAATCATGTGAAAACAATTCAATAACAAGGATTATGTCATAAATAATCTAAAGAGTAGAAATCTTTCACAGTTAATGATACAAAGATCACAGACTTCAGCGTTATGTACTGGCTGTGCCTTTTTCTTCATTTTTATCTATGTTTCAGATTCAAGAGTATCACCCACATTTAAATAAGAGAGTAAAGAAAAGAAAAATATGAGTTCAGATTTAATGTAACAAATATGTTTTGTAGCTGTATTATAATGCAGAGGTCACGCCTTTGATCCTTCACAAAACAACAGTACTTTCTAATGCAATGAATAATACCTAATGCACATTAAATGCGAGCATATTGTAAAAGCTAGATTCAAAGCTAATCATTTTTGTCTTCCATTATCTTCATGAGTGATACAAAGTCTATAATTAATCTGCTTAAACAGTGTGAATTTAAGGCACTAAACTTCTATTAAGTCTTAAATGATTGCATATCTATCAGAACAGCTATCTTTCTTTTGCAGAAGAACAGGCATATCTAAAAATGAACTGTATCGTATCCGGAATGGTACTTCTACCAAATCACCTTGCCTGAAGATCTTTTCATTTTACAGTTCCTTTCTTTACTCAGCCTCAAATACCCTCAAATTCTTAAGTCACCAGTATATCGGTACAGACAGAAGACTATTGAATGAAGAGTTTGCAATCTACAGGCTTGCTTCCTTCTCTCATATGGAGATTTCATGTCATATAGCCTATGAGAACTTACCTACCAGCTATGGTAGAGTCTCCATGACTACTCAAACGCTTGCCTCTGTGTACCTGCTCTATACAGTAATTAAACTATGTAGAAGTAATTGGTGAACAGTTAAGCAAAGTACCCATGTTCAATACATGCTCAATCATAATTATAAGTGATAGTGCATTGTCTTGTCCACTTGAAATAGAGGCACTTTTTCAGGAACTATACCTTTACTGAGATGAGGATGCAAGAACATATTGGCCTGTCTAAGTTCACCTTCCAGATTTTACTGCTATCAATAACAAATAAATCTCTACTGTAAGCAAGATCCTGTAAGAGTACAGGTGGACTTTGAGCTGGGGATAGGAACCCTGAACAGCATGCCACATGGAACTGCTCATCTGATATTGCAACAAGAGTTTCCCAGAATCAGAAAGGATGTAAGATTCCTGTCACCTGCTTTACAATTTTCCTCATTTATTCAACAAATTGGTTAACCGATTTTGCGTGGCAGCACCTGTCTTACTCAGATCCTAGAAGAAGCAGCACCTGCTCAGTACAAAACAACCAGAAACAGGTGTCAAGAAGACAGGTGTTGAATGAAAATGGATAAAAGTATCAAAAGATCAATGTCTGAGCTGAAAGCAACTTGTTTTTTGTTTGTTTGTTTGTTTTATCACCTATAGTCTTTAAATCAAAAAGCCACATAAGCAACAGGAAGTTCTTTATATTTGGGTTCCTGGATGGACAATAGGGTTCTTTTTCAGGTGTATCCTAGGGTAAAGCCTCTTTAAATACTATTGGTTTTAATTATAATACTTCAAATAAATACCAAATGTTGATTTCATAAACATAATTACTTCAGTCATAAGTTTCTGCTCTGGCTGGACTAGCCTTTCCAAATATTTGTAGCCAGCTTTGAAAAACATACCCTGAGAGTTCTGCATTTAACCTTTGTAATCTTAGATTGTATAATTTTTCATTTAAAGATATACTTTAAGGAATTTAAAAAGGAAAACCCCAAAACAATGCCATAAACCATTGTTAAGAAGAAAACAAATTGCACTGTACTTATTTTGCATTAGCTTTTTTATGCCTTGTACTGCAGTTGTATGAAGGATTTCACAGGCATAGATTAGAATAGAAATGAGTCAATCATAAACCTCTACCCTAAGTTGTGAAATAGCTGCCTGTCATCTGAACTTTTGTTATTTCACCCTCCTAGTGCCTACTTATATTTATATATGTTGCATTGTACCTTATTAAACATGAAATTTTTAAAAAATAGAAAATTTTCAGCATTGCTCTGTCCCATTTTTGTTCCTGAAATCAGTATAACATTTATGCTAACAGCAAGTGGAAGGTTAATATATTTCATTTGCACATTAATGAATTCTTTATGTATTCTTTAGCCAAATAAATCATAAAATTCCTCCAGGCATGTTAACATATTTCCCTCCTTATTAGTGAGATGTGTCAGATGTTTTCAAAGACTTAAAAGAACATTTATCCAAGCTACACCTCTAACTGCAATAGTGTAAGCTATTTCTTACAGAATTAGTCTAAAATATATGTAAGATGAAGAAACCATGCTTTGTAATATCTCAACTATTACAGCAGTGCTCTTAGCAACTTAACAGGTCAAAATATGTGGCAGTTATCTCTGTCTTAGTGGAGTCATATGGACAAAGGCTAACTCAACCACATGCTCAAAAGTATAGTAACTCAACTATGTTAACGGACGTTCATAGGTCAGTCAGCTGATTGTGTCATGACTGAACTCAAAGCCATATAATAACTTCTCAGAAGAGGCAAAGAAGAACATAGCCATCCTAAAACATAAGAGATCAGTGGGGAAAGAAGGAGGAAGATGCTGTTCCTGAGTCAAAATGAGAGTCCTGGAAAGACAGATCTGTTCTTGTCTGCTGGTCCTTCATGCAGAACTATGACTGAGGTATATTTCCCCTTGCTGGCAAAACAATATGTACGGCTCCCACAGATTTCTGCCTATCCTAGCAGCAAGAAAGTTGACTTTCCATGGCTCTTGCAGAGACAAATCAAGCAAGATTTTTTGCTCTACTAAGAAACTATTCACATCAATCATTATGGCAGATGGTTGTGGTCAGACTATTGTATCTACCAAAGTGGACACAAGGATTATCATCATCAATGCTGGAACAGTGGACTTGTTTTGAATTTTCAGTTGCAAATGACTGACCTGCCTAGTTGGGCTACAGAATTTGATAGGATTAGATTTTTTTTCCTGTTTCATCTGAAGAATATACATAATGACTAGCTCAATTAGGCTGCAAGTAAACACATTGTTAAATATACAAAGCACTGTAATAATAAAACTGAACACAAGAAGATGATCAATACAATAACAATAACCCTGTAAGCTCATACTATCACTGTGCCAAACCTACAATCTGCAGTATCTGATATCTGCTTGTCCTTTTGGTTGTTGTGTGTTAAAAAGAGCCTACAGACATATGAAGGGTTAAAATGAAAACTGTCCTTGCATGTACAGCATGCACCACCGCATATTTTTATATTCCAGTCTGCAGCAGCAACAAAGGAAGGCAGTTATTCTTATACCATAGGTATTGGTTACAAAGTAGGGTAAAGAGTAATTAATCAAACTTGCTATAGCTTTCTTAAGATCGAGGTTGTACACTTGAAAAAAATCTCCACCTGCTTTGCTCTAACCTTTCCCATGCATATAGAATTATCTAGGTTGAGTTGTAGCTGCAGTCTCTAGGCACAAGGCTGAGTTTAAACTAATATTCTAAGAAAAATCTTAAATGGGATTTGCCAAGTACTACCAAAACCATTTTGCAGATAGTAAGTGTATGTGATTTCGCTTCAGCTGAGTTTGCATCTTTTCGAGTGTGTTCTCTATGAATGTTCAAGCAGTTGAATAGTGGCTGCTGACTGGGAAATTAATGCTTATCCTGAATCATGCTGCATAATGGATTTAAATTTGTATTTACCTTTGAAGGTTACTGATTCTGTTTTAGACCTCAAGAAGGACTTATAAGCCTTTTTTTTTACTCACTCTATCCATTAGGTCTAATTGAAAAAGCTACCACCTAAAAATCTTTCCCAACTAGTGATTTTATATAAATATTTCCAGAAAGCAGAATTGTCCAAAGAAAGAAGAGAAATATGAAAACATTGCACAAGTTTTCAAGCAAGGTTCCTCTCTCTATTTCTATGACAGTTTCCAAATTTGTATTCAGCTCACACTCAGAATTTACATGCAGAAGATACTTGGAAAAGATAGGTGATTTAAAGTCATTATCTGTGGTTGTATTTTGCAAGTTATTTTGCAGTTAAGTCTGCAAAATGAACTAATTTATCTGAAATTTATTTACAGTTGCCTAATTCTATGAGACTTAAAATACAGATGATTCCTCAAAGTTGTGGCTTTGGGCCTACATCACACTCCTAATTTCCATTTTTAAAAAGTTAGCAAATCTCCCCATTTTGTAGCAGTGAGGGAAAGCTGGAAAATACCCTGTTTAGCCTTTCAAGAACAATAAAATACATAACCCAAATAAGAACTCTTGCCCCCAGTTTTCCCAAACTGAAAAGATCTGAAAGCCTCATGACTTTTAGTGGGATGACAAGCGATTATCTGATGAGACATCAACCTGGCAAGCAGGGATTCTGGCCAGTTGACCAAGAGCAGGCTGGCTCTTGCCCAGCTTGCCTCCCGTCCAGCTTCCTGACAGTCTCCACCACTCTCCCTCCAGCCAGATGCCTCATCTTTCCGCTGGCTGCTTGATTTGCTGCTGGTCTGTACTCTGGCTGCCTGGCTGGCTAGTAGAACAGCTTGAGCTTACTCTTCAGCTCCCTGGATGCCCAGGCACCCATCTGGTGTTTGGGATCTCCAATAGATTGGGCCAAAGCAGTCTGTTCATCTTTGCCAGAGATACCAGAGTACTGAAATTTCATTCCAATGTAAAACAAACCAAAGCCTCTACAACTCAGGTTTGCTTGTAAAATTGTATTTCCTTTTAATCTTCCCATAATCTCCAAGTGAAGACTAAGCAGCAGAGAAAAGACTGTGGTGCTTTGTTAATTTACAGTAGTGTTTTAATCTGTACAAATTTCAGTGGGCCTTCTTTGGAATAAAAGAGAACTATATTGAAATACAAATGTAAGAAAATAATTTATGAAGGTCCACATTCTATATCTCTGTGCAAGGATGCAATGTGCAAAACAACAAATAAGCAATACTCAATAACCACTGTGTGTACTCTCCTGGTTTGATGATATGTATGTGCACACAAATATATATAAAATTAAAGCAGGTACCCATCCAAAAATCTCAAACTAAATCTACATGGAGATACAGTGCAATATAGAAGAGATTCTGACATCTCTGATGAAGTGTTTTTCTAGATTTATTCATCACAATCTTACTTGTATATCAAAGGAATACAAACATACATAGTTTTCAGTGGCCTCAGTCAATATATATATGTATTATGTATATGAAGTTGAAAAGAACCTCACCATAAGTCAGCAATTCTCCTGACTAATCTGCCTGAGTTGTGGTCTACAATAGTGAAGGAATGTAATCATATTGGTAGTCTATGTACTTAACCTTGCATTATTTATGACTCCTTTCATGGGAAAAAACCCCATAGAATAGAGTAGACTAGACTAAACTAGAATAGAAGTTTTAATGGTTCTGCAATATGGCATTGTAAATCACTGCTTAAGAAGCATCTCATGAAATCAGTAGGTCTCATGTCCTTTCTCACTGAAACTACAACCTCCTTTCCCCCTTCCGCCATCCCGAAAAATGCAGCAGTAAAGGTTTGTGGAAAAATTAAAAGAAAAAATTGACAGGAAAAAGATAAAAGAAAGACATGTTATTTCTATTCACTACTATCTTAAGGAAATTAATTCTCCCAATGCAAGAAAAGAGCATATTTTTTAGGGAAAAGAAAGAGACTAAAAGCAATTTTTAGAAAGAAAAATACCAAGTTTCTCACAAAGTCTTGGAGAAAACACAAGTCTTTGGTCAGCCTGCACAAAGGGAGGATCTATAGTTTTTCATCCAGGTTTGAGCTCTGTTAGGAGAAGTTCTGCTCCTTCTCTTTCCTTTTATATTGCAGCACCAAAATACAGATTTTTACAAGGAAGTTACAGAGTAATTTTCATTGGCCTTAAATAATCTTACAGTTTATTCCAAATGGACCAAAATGGATCCAGAGAACTGATATATTCTTAGCACTGAGTCTAATGAAAACTATGAGAAATGGTGCTGCTTTATTAGTCAAGCTCTTCCTTGTACAAATTCAGAAACTGTTAGGGCCATGAAGAAATACAGTTGAAACTTTCATGCTTTACATACTCCCTTTTATCAAAACTGTCATACATTTATTCCATTCTTCACTGAACTTTTGAGTGACAAATGGTTGGGGCTCCCACTATTTCTGATGGGACCTCACACATCCAAGTCTTAGAGGAAGGAAAAAGGATGAAGGAGGCTGCCAGGGAAAGGATTTTCCAGCACTTCTTCAAATATTGTTCTGCTGAAATCTCACTTCCAGCATACACAGAAATGGATGAGACATAATCACACAATGTCACCTTCTACATTTATTAAGCAACCCCATGAAATAAATATTAAAGAGTAATGTATGTTCCTGTTTACTAGGTTGAGAAATATAGAAAAAAATCAACCTTGGAGAAGGTATCCTCATTTGTCCCAAACAAAACAAAGAATATTTTAGTAGATTAATTAAACAAACACATATTAAATTTATTTACTTTATGAGAAAAAAAAAATCTTTATAGATTTTTAATCTAGGAAGTGTTTAATCCAAAACTTATGAAGGCAAACTGTGCATATTTTGAGATATGTGAATAATATATAACTACTCAGACAAGCTCATCTCTCCATATTGCCTTGGAAATCTACTATATAAACTAACAGCAGTCTTATTAGCTGAAAATAGGTCTGTGGCATAACTTCCAATTTTTAGGTGAAGCTGACATTTCAATACATCACATCATTTCATAATGTAACAATATGACATGCTGAAATGATAAAACGCCACCTCTTGTCTGCAGAATTGAAAAAGGAAAAAAAAATATTTTAAGATAGAAAAATCAATGTTAGGTTATACAGGAGCCCTCTTCTCTCTCCTTCCTCCCCATTTACCCCCCAAGAAAAAAGGACATTATTGATTTTTATGCTTGAGATATACAGCAGCATCTCCAGGAATATTATTATAGACACCAGAGGAGTTCTTGCACAGTTGTTGTTTCTGGGTTAGGAATGAAAAGGTTTTGTGTTGTATTACAAATTTCAAACTGTTGTTCCGTGGATTCTTTTATTCCCTCCTTTTAATATAGTAGCTCCTAGATCTTCCAATCACAGAATGATTTTCAAACGCATATTTTCTTGGAAGATCAGCATAGGCACTGAGACTGACATTTTGAAGATTTCTTTTTTAAAATTCATGAGCCAACTAGACCACTCTCTATGGCAGTACAAACCACAAAGACCAAAGCTTACAAATCGCTGTGTTGGAATATAGAATTTAGAAGTAAAGAGAAAAGCCCATTGTGATTGCAGGCTAATATTATAATGGAAAAATAAAGAGGCAGAACATATCAGTGATAGCTTCACAGTGAAATTTTCCAGATGTTTATTCAACTTACACTAGGCCCAAGTTAAGATCTGTTGTCTTTGGCAGTGTAGGATTAGGACCAGCACACTACAGGAGCCTTGACTACCCAGGGGTGCCCAGTCAATATTTACACAATGCATTATGTACATATTCAATGTAAAAAATCTTGATTTTTTGTCTTGCTTCAGCATTGGCTAGAAAATTGAAAAGATAATTCTGGAAATTATTTTTTTGTACAAAGACAGGACAAAACCAACACACTTCATGATACTTATGCAGTTATATATATTTTCATATTTCCTTGTGGGAAAAAAACTCCAACACTTTGCTAAATCTGACACACACTCATCACAAAGAACAATTTAAACACTAAAAAGCTGGTCCAATCAGTCTTTCACAGCAACATGGCAATGGCAAGGGGAAACTGATTTCTCAGATTAAAATAGTTTGGGGCAGAGAGGATGTGGATAGATTCCTTCGCTTCTATGTTCCAGCAGCAGCAAACAAGGAAGTGATGAGACCTTGCCCAAATCAGTCTAAAAAGACTAGGTCTTGCATGTTAGCTTACAGATCTTGTATACTTTATGGATCCATGGTGTATGGGTGGCCACTTCCCTGGAGAAGTATTGGCCCAAAAATACTGTGCAAAAGAACCACTGAAAGGCATTTACATTGCCTCAGATGACTCTAACTCAGGCAATGAAAACAATACAGTTTTTAAGTTTAATGTGCTCCCTTACAAATTTCTATACATTATCATCTTTTGTACCAGATTGTATCACCAGACATATGAAGGCTTTAAAGTGCAGAACAGAAGGAAAAATAGGGGAATGTCTGCTTCCATGGTGAGCACATTTCTTTCCTTCACTTTACTGTTAATCAAAACAGTCAGAATTCTATTTTTTTACTAAAATATTTTAGAACAAAAGTAAAAACTCTGTCTAAAATTGCATAATATCTCACAAAATAGAAAATCCAATTCTGTTCTCAATCATTATTTCACTGTACTCTTTTGCACCTTTGTGATCAGCTATAACTCATTCATGGCACTGATCTTGTTTATTGAACATTGTGATGGTAGATTTTCTAGTAAAATACCTCTCACAGGACACAAGATATCAGTCTTGACCCAGATTCTAAGATTCTTTAAGTAAGGACTTCAGCTAAAGAGTTTTTTTACATAAACACCATTCAGAAAAGTACTCATAGCTATTTATGTTTCATAAGAATGTAATTATTAAACTTATTAGTAACTAGACACCTATTGTTCTAATAAATAAAAAAGCCCAACAAAATGCTACATCGGAATTCTCACCTATACTATAGTCAAAATGACAATACACTGCATGACAGTAAAGGCAATAGTCTGAGTATGGTGGAAGTTGATACTTTTTTTTATCCAGCTTGTGGGCAAGATTATATTAACCATTGGGTAGTTCATCTGTTCAGAGGTACAATGCTCTGAGAATAAATATTGTAATTTTCTTTTATGTTTGTCAAGGATTAGCTTATGACCTCCTAGCAAATATTTCCTTTTCCTCCTGACATTCAATTTAATTTTGTGTTTTCTCCTTTGTCCTCTCTCCAACAGGTAGCGATCTTCAATGACCTGCTTTGTACAGTAGGAAAATCTAGGGGACTTAAATTCCAGGAGAAAGGTAGCTGAATTCTAATGAGCAAATGACACGAGCAGAGATTATTTCAGGTGATAAAACATAAGACTTATTCACTGCCAAGCTAGCAATGATGAAGTTAGAATCAACTATTTGAGTTCCAAAAATTTATGAAGATAAGAAAAAAAGTTAATTTATGTTGTTTTGATGTATGTATTATAACAACTGGCAAGGGCCATCATTGCCCATGATAATACTCTATGCTTAACAACAGATTTTTCCCATGCTCCTGGGAAACCCAAGTGGAACAACATGAAATCTAGTTTTGAGTGTATTTTTTTGTAGTGCTAATTATGTTAAATATATTTCTGCAACTACTGATATATTCCAAGCCAACAGGAAAAATGTTAAGTATTTAAATATTTGCCTACTCATTCAGAGTCACAAAACAATAGTTGTTTTTCCATGTTCAGTCTAGGATGTTTTGGATATACTGTATAAGGATGCCAGATTTAGATAAAAAAACTGAGCTGATTTGGCAGTTAATTTCTGCTAAGAAAGATGGGCCTTGTCTTTCTTGCCAGCTTTGTTATCTTCTCCCGCACATTTTAACTACTTCTGCCATTATTCTGACACCTCAACTAAGCCAAAAGAAAACTATTTGCTTTCCTCATCTCACCCACTGAGTTTTCTGTCAGCTTAGTGAGCTAAGCTGACATGCATATTAAGTACCCAGGAACATAAAGGAATCATTAAAAAAAGACAAAAGGCAAGAAGACAGTTTGGTCAGGATCAGGAGATGAAGGATAGGGTGTAGGGCAGTACCTGCTGTTCTGCTGGGAAGGTTTTACACTGGCTAAACTTTTCTTGTTTCCTCACCCTACAAACCTAAATGTAAAAGTTACCCAGATCTCATACAAGCAAAGTGGATTTTAAGCAGAATTCATTATGCCACTTGAAATGACCTTTAAAAATTGTTAGTGAACCAGTTACCAGCACTTAAACTTTCATTCCTCTCACTGCCTCCAGCATTTTTTTTTCACAAATAACTCTACTAATCATAAAAGTATTTACTCTGAAGTGCAAAAAGCTATGTGCAATATAGCTGATTAGAAGGCATGTCCCTTTTTCCTTCCAATTCTGAGAACCAAACAATTGCGGTACGACCTTATATCCTGGATATATCAGAAATGAAAAGAATATTTTTCTATTAGCATTGATTAAGATGTTTCACATCAGCCAGTACCAATGCACTATCCCAGATACTCATTTTCCTACTTTACAGTAGGTTTGGTAAAATTAATTGTTTATATGGTCCCTAAGACAAAGGAATACTTTCACCATTGAGAATGGTTAAGCTGAGGCATCTTAGCTTTATTACAAAATCTGTAAATCTTCTAACTCTAAATGCACATAATACCACAGAAATATTTCAGAGCAGATCCTCTGCAGCAGTAAATCAATATAGCTCTACTGAAATCAATGGAGCTAACGTGATTTACAGTAGCTCAAGATCTGCCCTTTCGATTGTGGCCTGTGATATAAGAGACTCAAGAGGGTTATTACAGTAATATTCAGGAATATATTTTCTAGTAAATTACAGTTCTTTAAATAGAGACCAAGGAAACAATGCACAGGCACTGCATTTTTGTAGCAAAGGATTAGCAGGAGGGGTCTGCAGCTCATCATGCAGATTAGCTACCTGTAGGTAGGCACCAAGCCAGGCACCAGACCTAACCTGGCTGCCTGTCCTGTCCATTGAGAGAGGTAGGGTCCAAATTTTCTATGTTCTGCCAGATAGTATAAATGTCCAGGGATCCCTGTTGATTTCCCCTCATTGTAAGTGAACCTATGCACCTGGTTTACAATGGATATCTAACTTCCAGCCTGCCAGAAAAATATCATCGCAAGCTGAGGTGCTGGACTTTGCCTCTACCCTGTCCAGAGGAAGACAGAGGCTGCTAAAATCTTTGTTCATCAGTTTCTGCAGGTGAGTCTAAACTTCTGCTGTAATTACCCGTGCAGAAGATCTTTAACTTCAGCTCTTCAAGTACCTAAAATCAGCAAGTCCAGCTTGTGACTTGAGAAGGTAATATAAACTCTGTATGTAAGATAAGCACTATGACTTAGGATGCTGAAATTTGCATTAATTCACACTATAATCGATGCAAAACTGTAATAACTTAAGAGTCAAGTAGACCATGTTATGTGATCATACTTGCAGTTTAGTTTAATGAGATTTCTGCTTTTGGAGTTTTCTGCTTTTGAAGTTTTCTTATCTATCATCTACTCACCGTTCACAGAATATGCTCTAGCAAACTAACTGCGCTCGTGAACACAATTGAGGTGTGGGCCTGCAATAGATACTTAGGCTCTCTTGTTCATTCTCCATACAGCTTTATTCCTTAAAGGCACTTAGAAGCTGAACACATTACAGCAGGTTTATTTCTTAGCAATATTACTGTTTTGTTGGCCAGGCAACCTGGCGAAAGCTAGCCTTGTGGCTGATCAAATTACCAGAGCTTCTCTTGAAAATTCTGGTTTAAGACGGCTTTAAAATATATTAAAATAAAAACCTAAGAAACCAAATGTGCAAATGTGCCCAAAACACTGTAAAGATATCTGCAGTTTGTGTCTGTCCTTTCCTCCCATGTAATATTAATGTAACTATCCTAAGTTGAGTACACAATTAAGGCAAACTAGGAAAGGAGAAATAACAGTTTTCCTATAGCTAAAAAAGGAAACAAAAGACCTTCTGTCAATCACAGAAACTTTTCTCTAGAGTACATTGTGAAAAAAACCCAAAAACTTTAAAAATTCCTTTTATTTGCTGTAATTAGTAATGGACAACACAAAGATAATGAGGAAAATTAATTTAGAAAAGTGTCAGCTCAGGTGAATGAACTGTATTTGTAAGCCAACAATAAGTATTATATAAAATTATGTGCTTTTGAGCTTTGTTTTTGTAAACATTTTGGCTGTTTAAAATTTGTAATAAAAGAAGTGATTATTTCCTCCTTTGTTGATGAGCCTTCTTACATCGCTTACCACAATGAGCCATCCATATCTCTTACCACACAATTTGACAAAATTAGGGGTTAGAGGGAGAATTTTTAATTATTTTCCCAGGCTTTTTAATGTTTGCAAAGGCTGCTTAAGTACTGAGGATGAAAAAAGAATAATTATAACCTAATTATATAATCTTAAAGAAAACAAGGGCATGTTTCAACTTTGAATTGTATGTGCATCAGATAACACAACCATCTTGGGTTCAAAAAACCCTCAGAAATCAGTGAAGGGCAGTTGAGTATCTGATATGTGATATCTGATATTTGTTATATCAGTTCATTATATTAGTATAAGTGTGCTAGACCTAAAAAGACTGCACATCTCTTGGGGCTGGGTGTTTGTTTCTTTTTTCCTCTATGAATTAGAAAAAACTTCTTCTAGTTGTTATTCTGTTTCAGTAGAATGAGAGAGGCATTCTCTACAGAAGCACTAGAGATTCTTCTCTCTGTATTTTTCAGACAGGATAAAGAAGTAGGAATGATAGCAGCACAGCAACCACTTACTGTAGGTGTATATATATGTGCACACACAGAAAAGTTATCTCTATTCTTGTTCTACTTAAAATGCCATTCTTTGTCCTACCATTTATTTTCCACATGCATGGTGTTGAGTGTACAAGGAGGAGGGAAAGAAGAAAAAAGAAAATGTTTTCATTACTTTTATACAAAAAGACTCCACTGAATTCTTTTTTCCTCAGGAAGAACTTAAAATGGTATTTTAATGTCACAGTCTTAACAATCATCCTAAGTAAAAATCAACTATTAGTGAGAACATAAAATTTAACTGTTAATTTGCCTCTTATTCAGTACTGCACAACTGATTGCAGACTGCTACAAAATCATAATATTATAGCCATCACAAAAATACAATAGCATTACAACAACATTTATGACATTATATCAGCTTTGCAGCAATTTAAGTACATTCTCACATTCTTATCTCTAAGAGAACATGCTCAAGAATTTTTTTTTTTCAGACAATTTCAAAACAAAATTTGACTGGATAATCTTCAAAAATAGTGATTTTTATAATAATCACTATAATCAGTTCCTCTGTTTCTGTCCTGTTGTATTTTTCCTAAAGCCACCAAGTGTAGCTAGAAAGACGGCAGCATAACAATAGGTCAAAATATGGAAATTCTCATTTATTGAATCTGAGCTATATGTGCTATTTGATTATTAGGCAGTTATGTAAGAAGACAAAAGTACACTACAGACAAAAGAAAGACTTAATGTTTGTTCTCTTTATGGGTGATGGACAAAAATGAACATCTGAAAATGGATCCATATAACCTAGAAGCATGTGAATCAGCCTGCCTATTGATAACTGTTCACTTCATCTCCAAATATCAATCTGCAGAACAGATTCTAAACAGCTGAAAATATATAAAAAAGCAACAAAGGTGTCCTCATAAGCCATAAGTGATTTATGTGATTCTAACAGTGCTGTGTGCTTTTACATGAAAGATCAAGTTCAAGTTCCCTGGGCACTTCCTAGTGCTTTTGCTGTAATGAAAAAATGAATTTAAGATGAGAAGGAGAAAAATAATTTTCAGATTTTACAGAGGGTTTCATTTCTTTTTTATATACAAAAGATATGAATAAATCAAGCCATGTAAGTATCTCCAAACCACCTTCAAACACAGGATTTTTTCAACTCTTGTTTTAATTTTACCTTGTTACAAACCTGAAAGGTAATTATAAGTCTGCCCTGTGATGGTATTCATCATGTCAGAAAACAAATCTGGTAAGGCAATACAAAAAGTACTATTTTCTTACATAAACTAATTGTAGAAGGTTATATAGTTGATAACACATAACAGTGTTATCAAGTCAGAAACTTTCTGGTTTTGCTTCATCCCTCTCAAATTAAGCATTTGTCTATGAAGTTTAGATCATCCCTGGACAGATAACGCAGCATAAGTCTCAAGCCTGTGTCACCACCCATTTCCATTGACACAAGCATAATCTGAAGACATCGTTGTCTCAATTTCTCACCTCTGAAAAACCAAACCCAGACTTACACTCAGTTACCAAAGGCAATAGAGATGAGAAAAAAAAAGTTTGAAACAAGCAATTCTATTGAATTAGTTTTTTTCATCTCCAATATCCAGTTTTTGACATAGCTGAAACACAGAAAGCCAGACCGTTTAACAAAAGAACCAGATTTTGAAGATTTACAGCTGTTTCTAGCTATCTCATCTTCCCTGGTGCCAGTTAGAGGTGACAATTTCCTCGACTGCTCTGACTATTGGAAGCCAAGCTACTCTAGCAGTACTGGAGTACTAGTATTCTCCTCTATCCTGTCAATTGTAGATAGTGACATTGAAAGAAACACACAAACACAGCTTACCTGGCTCTGAGGCTGGTGTCATCAGTAGAACTTTAGGGTTTTTCAGCCATAGGATGGCCTATGTGGCACCAGACCTGATGAGATTAACCTTTTTCAAAGCTGGAAAAGAATTTTTGCTCACACGTAAACAGGACTATTTGAAAGAGCTTTTAACTAGGCTTGAAGGGGGGAAAGAGATAAACTCAGGCTTACTAGTAATAAGCTATGGGACAGCATAATGATATTTGAGGAACATTGTATAATGCGGGCCTTCACTCTGCTCCACAATGTACTGAATACACTGAAGTGCGTTTGAAATGTTTGTACACTCATGCACGCAGTATGAGGAATACACAAGAAGAACTAGAAACTTTGATTCAGTCCCAGAACTACACCATAATTAGCATAAGTGAGATTTGGTAGGAAGAGCCCTGTGACTATGGCACTAAGATGCATGATTATAGAGTCGCCAGGAGAGATAGGCAGGGCAAGCAAGGAAGATGGAGAGGTAGCGTTGTACATAAAGGAGGGATTGGACAGCATGGCACTTGCAGTTTGGGATGTCATGGTTGACAGCCTCTGGGAAAGAGCACAAAATCTAAAAAAAGTGGGAGATCACCATCCATATGAAATTGAACAAGAACAAAGGATTCTGTATCTGGGATAGTGTAATCTTAGATGCAATATAGACTGGGAACAAGAGGCTGGAGTGCATCCCTGCAGATAGGAAACTGGGAAAGCTCAATATGGATGAACACTGTGCCCTGGCATACTAAATGGACAATCATATCCTGGGGTGCATTAAGTATGGTACAGCTAACTGATCTTCACAAGGGGGGTGGGGGGAGGATAGGAAAGAAGGGCCCACACAATCCTTGACAGTCATCAAAAATAGTGTTTACTGCTGGGAGATCTTGCAGGTGAGCCAGTGGGAAGTTCAGAGAGTTTATCCTGTCTTACCTAATGTCAGGTGCAGAAGCTAGGCTGCTGGTAGGGAGCTGGGCAGTCAATCCTCTGACTACCACTGGTGCAATCTCATGGAAGAGAGCCCAGACATGCTAAGGTTGTGTTAGATCAGAGCTGTCACAGGTGGATGCACTTCCATCAGTTGTTTTGCATCTTGAGGTAAATACTTTCCCATGAAATACACATCATTATGTGGCAGACTGATATCCATTGGACTCTCCCCATTCTTTGGTGGATTAACATGCATAGGCTCTATGCCATCTTTGATGAGTTGATATTCCTTGGCACAACTGAACCCCTTGCTGTTCCATAGTGGATTGACATCCATGGACTGCACATCGTCTGTGTCATGGGTATGGGTAATCTGTCACACGTCATAGGTGGTGCTCCGCCTCCATTGATTCTTTGGTGGACTGACATGCCTGGGCCCCGTGCTGTTCCCTGGCAGAGCCACATCCATGTACTGCATGCCATTTTTTACACGAACAATTGGAATTTCTTTAATGACATTTTGGGTATTGTTCCTTCTCCAATGATTTTGGTTCCTCCTCCTAGAAAACAACCTTCTCTTCTGTTCCTCTCCCAGGACTGCCTCTTTGCAATCCCATGCAGAAGTGGGCAGCCTCCTGCCTTGCAGCTCCAGCTTCTCCTCCTTCTAAGCATCTCTGGCATCAGAGGGTCTCAAAGTTTAGTGAATTATCAGCCACCTGCCAGGGACTTTGTTTTTGTAGGGTTCAGCTGAAGTAAAACACAGTCAGGAGGCCTGTGACAGCAAGAGTCCACTGTGACAGGTGACTGTGAATGTGGCCATTGTGAGTGGCCAACTATGGCTGGTTGGGGAACTGAGGGTTCTGTGGCCTGGAACTTGCCTTAATGTGGGAGAAATAGATGGGTCAGAGGGGCTGAGGGACCCTTTCTAGAGGATCAGACCGCTGTGCCATTCTGTTGCCCATTTAACACAGGGACTGCCTTCCACCTCACCTCACCTCTCAAGCCCTGGGCTCCAGCCCCCTTCTCATCCTATGCCTGAAGTCCCCTGGATGAGATGGTGGTGACAATGTTTCAGGAGGGTCAGGGGTCTTCAGTCATCCCCCTGCTGACCTGGTGCCCTTCAAGTGGCACAGTTCCCCCCCCCCAAACTGTGACTGAGAGGGGTCAAAGCATCCAGACATTCCCCTGGTGGGAAAGGGCAGCCCACCCAGCCTGGACAAGGTCTCCCAGCACTCCACAAAAGAATTGCTAATTGCCAAGTGTTACATGGACCCTTCTTCCCCAGCCCTGCACCTGGAGCACAGAGGGGTTCCATCTTTTCTGCTCAGAGCACACAGGGAGAAAGAGGAGAGACACTGGTGTCCTTGGGCATAGTGTGCCAGCATGATTTGAGAAACCTGTTCCAGGTCACTGAGGGAAGTCCTTGGGGCCTGGAGTTGGCTGGGGGTTAAGTCAGAGTTGCACCTGCTCTGTTCACTAGCATGAAGGACAAAGCTTCTCACTACTTCTGTGTTTTCTTGCTCATCTGTTCTGAGAAAGAGGTTTGCTATTTTTTTTTGGAAGAACCTCAGGCAGCTCCTAAAGCAGGGCCTTTTGGCAGATTCCCAAGAAGAAGCTCTTGCCCTTCTCAAACATCTGCCAGAAGAACATGTGAAGGCACATAAAGGACAAGATATCTGAGAATGTCAAGCACAGCTTCACCAAGGGCAAGGTATGCCAAGAGTGACATTAGCCTTGCTTTGAGGAGGTGACTGTCTTAGAGGGACATAAGAATAGCAGTGACTGCAATTTACTCTGACTTTAGCAAGGCCTGTGACACAGTCTAGAACAGGCTTCCCAAGGAAGTAGTCATGGTGCCAAGCTTGTCAGGTTAAAGAAACATTTGGACAATGCTCTAAGATACGCTGTTTAAATCATAGGTTGCCTTGAGTAGAGTCAGCAGTTGGGCTAAATGATCTCCATATATCCCTTCTGGCTCAGAATGTTCTCTGATGCTATTCTGTGACTTTCTATCTCCCTTTTGCATTTGTGTCGCTCTTTTTGCTGTTCTTTAATGACATTAAATATCAATTCTGGAACCCTGAGGAAGACTAAGATAATGAACAGATCTATCTGAGCTGTAATACAAAACAAAAAAAGTATATGCAATTCGTCTTGAAAGTAGAAGCCATCATTATTTCTTTTCAAGGCTATTTAAAAAGTAAAAAAAGAAAAGCTGCTGAAGTAATATCTTCACCTTTATGCGTTGTCCTGAAGAAAGAGTCATGGTTAAAAAAATCATCAGAAATTCTATTTTACGCTTCCATTGTGAAATTAAGAGAGCTTTTGCATTCTGAACTTTGTCCACACTCTGCAGCAGCAGACCCCTGGATTGTTCTGAGTCTTAAATAGTTGTGCTTTGGAGAAAAATAGAATGAAAAAATTTTTCAATAGATCCCACGCTAATGACATACTAAACTTCTAAGAAGTTTTCTTTCCATATTTATTGAAGCCAGGCAGTTAATTTTGTACTCATGGGTCCCAACTTATTCACACTACAGGAGGTTCGGATATTTCTTTGCTAGGACAATTGTGGCTGTAATTATCTATTATCCCAGTAGCCCGAGCCTTTTTGTGAGCACATATTATTAGTTGGTAGCAGCGCTGAAATGTTATCTGACATTGGCAAAGAACAATCTCCAGGCATAGCTTTTCTTCATATATGCTGGTATGTGAATCAATAATAGCTCTTCAGAACTCAGAAACTCTACTCAGAGTGAGATTGGTGTAATGAGGGAAAAAATCAGGCTCTCAAGTTTGATATTACCTTATTAGAGAAACTAGTTTGTACTTTAAAGTGAACTTTCTTAAAAAAATTATTTTATTTTTTAACTCATCTGTGGAAACTGTGGGTCTGCTGAGGGTGAACAGGGCCAAATATAGTCATAATCTTGACAAGAGGGATTTTATGGAGATTACTGCATCATGTAAGCACAAATAACATGCCACATAGTATTTACCCTGTCAGTAGGTCCTAACAAGGAGGTCATTAGAACTTCTTTGAATATTATGTCTTCATTTCTAAAATATTTCAGGTCATATCTCAGGTAGACTGGCACGAGTCTATCAAAACTAAGGCAAGGCACATCATTCAGGAAGGTATGTTTTTATCTTTACACTGTACGTCCATGCATTGAGATGTAGCAGGCTGTTCCTTCAGAGAAGAGACACTTTCCAAGCCTGGTGAGTGCTATGCAGTAATACACTTCCATTTTTTTACCTTTTCTGAAACTATACGTCTACCCAGCTCTGCAGGAATAAACAGATCTGCTGCACTATTGGAGGCTGGGCAGTTTGGCCATCATTTAAACTATGATTCAGTTGTGTATATTGAAGGTCTTTCCTGTTTCTCTAGCCTAAGCTACACCTAATCTGCAGGAAATATTTAGGTGCTTTGCTTGAAGTGGCTGGTGAGTTTGGACACAAGTAGGCATGGTTTCTAGCAACACTGAGCAATGATCTTACTAAAATTACCAAGGTTTCTTCAAATCATTAGTCACTTATGAAAAACTGACTGCAGGGCACACTAACTCTTCCCTTCCATCTTTACTTCCTCTCTCTCACAGATTACTCACTCCTGCTCTGCAAAGAATATTTATTTGGAAATTAAGGGGTTTCCACAACACAGTGAATTAAATATAAATTCCATAAAATACATTGGATCTTATCCTTACGTCTGAGACTTAGTTAATATAAAGACAGGTATATTTTTTTAAACCTCTTAAGTTTTTCATTGTTAATGAATCCCTGATCCTTCAGGACATTTTCACCATAGCCACTTTAGTACTTTTAAGTGCTTAGAATTAGCATTTTAAGTGCTTAAAATAATTTACAGAAAGAGTTTGTACATATTTATGATACATTCTCTTCAGATTAGAAAAGTGGTATCTTGAAAATGCAGCAGAAACTTAAATTTCACATTTATGATAGTAGATTTTTTTCTTTATTTTGTGTTCTACATTAATGGGATTCCTTAGCAGATTTCTGAGCTTGAGCATAAAAATTTGCACAAAAGAATGAAAACAGAATTATTGCATATGCATAGGTGTAAAAACAGGAATGTAATGTGAAAGTGTTCTCGATGTTTCACCTGGATTTGGACCCTTTTAATTGATACCAGACAAGACAAACAACCGTTAGTTATTAGAAACATAAATTAAACAAGAGTCCTATTGGAAAGTATTAAGGCATCATTTCCTACCTTGTTTTCTGAAATATGAAGCTATGTAAACCACAGTTTTGTGTGCTTCATCTTGTAATGAAACTGTACATCAGACCGAATTGCAGGAGTCCATTTCTATTTTCCACAATGCTAAATTAAAGCCTGGAATTAAATTGTGTAAAATATAAAACACCACAGCTCTGAATTAGCCCATGAGGAAGACAAATATTACAAGGATGATGAAATGAAAGTTAACTTTGCAACTCAATTAAATTCAATGCCATGTAAGCTAGGACTGAAAGAAGCAAACAGATGGAATATAGCAGAGAGAAAACAATTCAGGAGGTTCCTGGAGTGTGCAGTAGACAGCTTCCTTACACAGCGGTGATTAGACATCTAGGGAAGGCATCTTGCTGGACCTTTTAAATTTACTGTGAAGTATTATGGGAAAGGACAAAATTAATCATATACTAGAGGTCCAAAATTATTTTCATTAGGTTTCTCACCAAAAAGTGTTAAAGGAAGTTAGTTGGGATAGAATTTAAAGCATACTTCACAGATTAAAAATTGGTCAAAAGATGGAAAACAAATTGTTGGAATAAACAATTAGCTTCCATAATGGGTGGTGGTTACTGTCATTACTCACAATTCTTCATATTGATGCTCAGAGTGTTAACAAAAATTTGTGAACGATATAGAAAATATGACAAATTTGCAGCTGATATAAAATAATTAAAGACATTAAAAGCAAATTTTACCAAGAGGAAATCCTGGATGTGTCCCATTACAGAATGACAAGGTGATAAAATGAAACTCATTTTTATAAAGTGAAACACGTAGGATTATAAAAATACTAACCATACATATGTAGTCAGGAGATCTACTGATATTCAGGAAAAAGGTCACAGGGTGACTGTGACAAAATCCTTGAAATGTCGGTTTAATTGGCAGCACTATTAGAAGTTTCCAGAAAATCAGATGCTACTGTCTGAATGAAAAGGTAGTGATCAAACAGAAAATATTTGTATACCTTTTAATAAATCCATAGCATATTAATGAAGTATGCAACACCTTCTAACAAAGGAACTCATTGCTGCAGGTAATAGTGAGCATCAACTCTGTAAATAGATTCAGAAGACATTAACCAAGTAACTCAGGAAAGACCCACTGGAAGTAAGTACAGCAACCACAGGAACCTTCAGCTTAAATCAGTGCCTGCCAGGACCTTGAAAACTGTACCAAGGGATGCGTATACACGAGGGATACAGAATCACAGAATCAAAGAATCACAGAATAACCAGGTTGGAAGAGACCCATCGGATCATCGAGTCCAACCATTCCTATCAAACACTAAACCATGTCCCTCAGCACCTCGTCCACCTGTGCCTTAAACACCTCCAGGGAAGGTAAACCAGCCACCTCCCTGGGCAGCCTCTCCCGGTGCCCAATAACCATTTCCATGAAAAATTTTTTCCTAATGTACACCCTAAATCTCCTCTGTCAGAGCTTGAGGCCATTCCCTCTTGTCCTGTCCCCTGTCACTTGGGAGAAGAGGCCAGCTCCCTCCTTTCTACAACCTCCCTTCAGGTAGTTATAGAGAGCAATGAGGTCTCCTCTCAGCCTCCTCTTCTCCAGGCTAAACAACCTCAGCTCTCTCAGCCGCTCCTCAAAAGGCCTGTTCTCCAGCCCCTTCACCAGCTTCGTTGCTCAGAACTGAACACAGGATTCAAGGAGCGGCCTCACCAGTGCTGAGTTCAGAGGAAGAACAACCTCCCTGGACCTGCTGATCACAACGTTTCAGGTACAAGCCATTGGCCTTCTTGGCCACCTGGGCACACTGCTGGCTCATGTTCAGTAGCTGTCAACCAACACCCCCAGGTCCCTCTCCTCCAGGCAGCTTTCTAGACAGACTTCTCCTAGTCTGTAGCTGCACAGGGTTGTTGTGCCCCAAGTGCAGGACCTGGCATTTGGTCGTGTTAAACCTCATGCCGTTGGTCTCTGACCAGCAGTCCAGCCTGTTCAGATCCCTTTGCAGAGCCTCCCGACCCTCCAGCAGATCCACACTTCCACCCAGCTTAGTGTCATCCGCAAACTTGCTAAGAGAGCACTCGATGCCTTCATCCAGGTCGTTGATAAAGACATTGAACAGGGCTGGACCCAGCACTGAGCCCTGGGGAACCACACTTGTCACTGGCCTCCAGCTGGATTTAACACCATTTCCCACCACTCTCTGGGCCCGGCCATCCAACCAGTTTTCCACCTAGGAGAGTGTGCGCCTGTCCAGGCCAGAGGTGACAGTTTCCATAGCAGAATGCTGTGAGAAACTGTGTCAAAGGCTTTACTGAAGTCCAGGAAGATACATCCACAGCCTTTCCCTCATCCAAGAGTCTAGTCACTCTGTCATAGAAGGTGATCAGATTACACTGGCAAGACCTGCCTTTTGTAAACTGTGTTGACTGGGCCTGGTCACCCAGTTCTCCGGCATGTGCTTCATGATAGCACTCAGGATCACCTGTTCCATGACTTTCCTTGGCACTGAGGTCAGGCTGACAGGCCTGTAGTTCCCTGGATCCTCCCTGCGACCCTTCTTGTAGATGGGCACGACATCAGCCAGCCTCCAGTCCAGTGGAACCTCCCCAGTCTTCCAGGACAGTTAGAAGATGATGGAAAGGAGTTTGGGCAGCACATCCACCAGCTCCTTCACAGAATCACACAGAATCACAGAATAACCAGGTTGGAAGAGACCCACTGGATCGTCGAGTCCAACCATTCCCACCATTCCCTAAATCATGCTCCTAAGCACCTCATCTACCCTAAACTTAAACACCTCCAGGGACGGTGACTCAACCACCTCCCTGGGCAGACCGTTCCAATGCCTAACCACCCTCTCTGTGAAGAATTTCTTCCTAATCTCAAGCCTAATACTCCCCTGGCGGAGCTTGAGGCCATTCCCTCTCGTCCTGTCCCCTGTCACTTGGGAGAAGAGGCCAGCTCCCTACCCTTGGGTGAATCCTTTCCGGCCCCATAGACTTGCTGGTGTCTAGTTGGGCTATCAAGGCTCTGACCACCTCCTCTTGGACCGTGGGAGCCTCATTTTGCTCCTCTGGCTCCTGGGTTTGTACACAGAGGGAACAAGTTTCTTTGCAATTAAAGACTGAGGCAAAGAAGGCATTAAGTACCTCAGTCTTTTCCTCATCTCCTGTCACCGTTGTTCCTTCTGCATCCAATAGGGACTGTATGGTCTCCCTAGTCCTCCTTTTATTATTTATATATTTATAAAAACATTTTTTTGTTATCTTTCACTGACTTTGCCATACTGATTGCTAGTTGAGCCTTAGCCCTTCTGATTTTTTCTCTACACAATCTCACTTCCCTCCTGTAGTCCACCCAAGAGGCCTGTCCCCTCTTCCAGCCCCATAACCATTTCTCTTCTTCTTGATATCACTCAAGATCTCACTGTTCAACCAAGCTGGTTTTTGACTCTGCCAGCTTATTTTCCGGAACATGGGGATGGCTTTCTCCTAAGCTGCTAGGATTTCCTTTCTGAAGAGCTCCCAGCCCTCATGGGCTCCCTTGCCCTTAAGCACTGTCTCCCATGAGACTTTGCCAACCAGCCTTCTGAAGAGTTCAAAGTCTGCCCTCTGGAAATTTAATGCTACTGTCCTGCTAACCACCCTCTTCACTTCACCTAGAACAGAAAACCCTGTCATCTCATGATTGCTTAGTCCTAGGCGTCCTCCTACTGCCACATCCCCCACGAGGCCTTCTCTGTTCACAAACAGCAGGTCCAGGAGGGCACCTTCCCTTGTTGGTTCATTCACCAGCTGTGCAAGGAATTTGTCTTCCACACACTCCAGGAACCTCCTAGACTGCTTCCTTTTTGCTCTATTGTACTTCCAGCAGATATCAGGAAGATTGAAGTCTCCCACAAGAACGAGCGGCATTGATCTAGAGATTAATCCCAGCTGTTTATAGAAGAGCTCATCAGCTGCTTTTCCTTGGCTGGGTGGCCTGTAACAGACTCCCATCACAAAATCTACCTTCTTATGGGCTCCTCTGATTTTAACCCACAGGCACTCAATCTCTTCATCGCCACAATCCATTTCAACAGTGTCCAAGTCCTCCCTTACAAAGAGGGCTACCCTGCCTCCTCTCCTACCCTTCCTATCCCTCCTGAAGAGTTTGTACCCCACCATAGCTGCACTCCAGTTATATGAGTCATCCCACCACTTTTCCATGATGGCAACGACATCATAGGCTCCTTGCCCGACAACAGCTTCCAGCTCTTCCTTCTTATTACCCATTCTGTGTGCATTGGTGTAAATGCACTTCAGCTGAGCTGCCAAGCCTTCAGCCCTCTTAGAGGGAACAGAGTTTGTTCCCAACTGCCTGGTAACTGGAGTAGCTAGCACCAAAGCGCCTGTATCTCCCTTACCACCCCCATGTGTGTTCACCCCCACTTTCTGTGTGGTGATGTACTGGTGGTCCTCTCCAGCACACCCTCTCCAAATCACTAGTTCCTCACATCCAGGCTCACTCCTGTCTAGCTTGGTCTCAATCCCCTTCACATCTAGTTTAAAGCTCGATTTATGAACTTAGCTAGGTTTTTAGCAAGGACTTTAGCCCCCATAGGAGACCCACATGTCCCATCCTTAGCAACAGAGTTTGGGGGTGCATGAGCCACCCCATGATCAAAGAAGCTGAAGCCCCTTTGCTCATACCAGACTCGGACCCAGGCATTAATCGAGTTCTTCTTCCTGACTTCCAGGTCCTCTCTTTTTAGCCTTGGGATGGAGCAGAATACTATTTGTGCCCCAGAGCCCTCCATCATTTTCCCAATGGCCCTGAAGTCTTTCTTGATGGCTTTGGTCTTTCTGCTTACTAAATCATCATTACCAGTTTGGACTACTGTCAGAGGATAGCAGTCTGTCTCGTGGACCAGGGAAGGAAGTTTTCTAGCTACCTCCTTCACTGATGCCCCTGGTAAGCAGCAGACCTCTCTGTGGAGCGGGTCTGGTCTGCAAATGGGTCCCTCTGTTCCTTTTAGGAGGAGTCCCCTACAACAATCACCCTCCTCTTCTTCTTCATGGAGGATGTGTCTATCTTTTTCTGAGGATGGTGTGGCCTAGGGAGAGATTCTAGGCTCTGGGAGCCATCATCCTAAGGATTGGATTCCACCTGCAGCACATGGTATGTGCTTACCAGGGGGATCTGGGGTTTTGCTGTCTGGTTGAGGGGAGCAGGTTTCCTTCGTCTGGCAGGAACTTGCTGCCATTCCCCATCTCTTGTTCCCCCAGCCTTGCAGTTAGCAGGTGGATGGTGTTTGGACACACCAGCTCCAGCAGCCGGCTGAGTTAGTGAGAGGGCACTGCTCCACTGCTCTATCTCCCTCTCACACTCCCTGATGGTCCTCAGCCTCTTCACCCCCTCCCACAACTCCTCCACCATACAAAGGAGTTCCCCCACTCGAGTGCAGCTTTCACAAGTGGAGCCAGTAAAGAGGCACGAGCTGGTGTGGGAGGGGGGCACTGTCTGCAGCTCAGGGTCTGGGTAGCTGCATGTGCCCACTGGGGCTCTGTCTGGGTGGCAGCATCCATCCTGCTTGCTGCAGCACACGGAGCAGCTTTAATCTTCCGCCGGGTGACCACCATGGTCTTTGGTGTCTTCTATCTAGTCTCTGGGCCCTCTCTGCACCCTGCCTTCTCAAACTGCCACTCAAACTGTCCTGCTCCTTTTTGCCACGCTCCTCTTCACCATGCTCCAGGCAGATATCCTACATCTACATTTGCCAGCAGACACTGTCAAGGACAGCATATGAGCCAAAATGAATCTTTCCTCCCACCCTGAGCATAACATAGCCTATGATTCTCTGAATAATAAAATGTAAATATGATTTATAATTCAGAGTTCATTCCAGGTTTTATGTGTTAAAGTTTTAGTGTAGCAAGTGAGGTAAAGATGAAAATGTTGCTTTTAACAACCAATCTTGACAGAAAAGTGATTTCTACGGATTAGAGTGATTAACTGCTTCAAACATTTGGAAAAATGTGTTTAGCACTTTTTGAATGTAGAGAGTTTTGAAAGATAAAACCATAGTTTGGACAAAACTGCTCATCTGTTTGGAATCCTGGAGAACGATCCAGAGATAGATGAACTGGTATTGAAATGACAGTAAGGTAGTACAGCTGTCATCTTCCAGCATACACAGAGCAATTTTTTCTTTTCCTCTGAGTTATTAAATGAAATAGCTTGTTGAACAAGCAGAAAACAGATGAAATTATATGTGAAGTATACACTGGAAGTCTGTTTTGCTTTCTGTATTACAATGCATTATATTTAGCCTTAATTATAGGAACACAGAATCATAGAACAGTTTAGGTTGGAAGGGACCTTAAAGATATCTAATTCCAACCCCCCTGCAATGGGCAGGGACACCTCCCACTAGATCAGGCTGCTCAAGGCCCCATCCAGCCTGGCCTTGAACACTTCCAGGGAAAGGGAATCCACAACTTCCCTGAGCAATCTGTATCAATGCCTCACCACTCTCATTGTGGCAAAATTCCTCCTTGTGTCGACTTTAAATATTTATAGACTCTCCAATTTATAGCCATTCTTCCTAGTTTTTACAAACTCCCTCCCCAGCTTTCTTGTGCGCTCCTTTCAAGCACTGGAATGTCGCTATAAGGTCTTCTGGGAGCCTTCTCTTCTTCAGACTGAGTAACCCTAACTCTCTCAGCCTGTCCTCATATGCTCTGGTCCTCTGATCACCCTTGTAGCCCTCCTCTGGACCTGTTCCAACAGTTCCATATCCTTCTTATGTTAATAATTCCAGAACTGGACACAATACTCCAGGTGGGGTCTCACAACAGTGGAATGAAGTGGCAGAATCACCTCCCTTGACCGGCTGGCCATGCTTCTTTTGGTGCAGCCCATGATACAGTTGGCCTTCTGGGCTGAGACTGCACATAGCAGTCTCATATCAAGGTTATCATCAATCAGCACCCCCAACTCCTTCTCTGCAGGGCTGCTCTCAATCACATCATCCTCCACCTTGTACTGAAATTGAAGATTGCCCCGACCCAGGTGTAGGACCTTGCATTTGGCTTTGTTGAATCTCATGAGATTCACATAGGCCCACTTCTCCAGCATGTCCAGGTCCCTCTGGATGATTTTCCATCCTTAAATTATGAAACACAAGTGTAAGGTGATAACATCATAAATGAGAACAAAATATTGTGCACTAAACATAATCAAGTTGGGTGTCTCTATACTGTAGTAGACAAATTATAGCCCTTTCAGTTGTTCTTTAACATAAATCTACTAGATGAGTCTAGCTATAAATTAATATCTAGCTTTTACTGCAGTGACCTGTTGGTAAACGTAAAATTCCTTTGTGGAAATGTAAGTTTCTCCTGAATTTGGGGCAGAATGTAAGTCTTGGCCTCTTTCTATCAGCATTTGTGGCAAAACATTTCCATTTCAGAAATAAATAATATCAACATGTATGAAAGAGTTTATTTGCATATGATGAAATGAAGTCAAGCTACAGCAGCATAATCAGTCATTACTTAACATTTAAGGAACATTAATTATCTTTGTACATACATTTGCAAAGAAAAAACCTAGAAATATTCAGGCTGGAAAAAAACATCCAAGATAATCAAGTAGAAACCTTAACCTAGCACTGCCTAGCGGCCACTAAACTATATTCTGAAGCACCACATCTACATATCTTCTAAATGTCTCCAGGGATGATGACTCAACCACTTCCCTGGGCAGCCTGTTCTAATGCTTCAGAACCTGTTCTGTGAAGAAATTATTCCTAATATCCAGTCTAAATCTCCCCTGACACAACCTGAGGCCACTTCTGCTTGTCCTATCACTTTTTACCAGGGAAAAAAAGACTAACACCCAACTCAATATGACCTCAACTGTGGAGAGATATCTCTAGTTCCCTTAGCCGCTCCTCATATGACTTTTTCTCTAAACCCTTCGCCAGCTTCCTTGCCCTTCTTTGGACACGTTTGCTTAAACTTCAGTAATAGATGTTTAATTTAAAACAATTCACCTTTGAAATTTACAGATACATGTTATCTTGCTGCCATTCTAGGGTATTTATATAGTCAGCTATGGTATCTTTAGAACAGTTGCCCATTTAAATGCTGAATTAAAGCATAGTCTATCATACATCAAGGCTCAAAGGGCACCAGAACTTGGTTCCAGGCTTCTCAATTTTTCATGCTAATTTATATTACAGAAAAATAATGCTGGGTACAAAATATACTGAGACTGGGAAGTTCATGCACACACAACATGAAGAAAGAGAAAATGATGTATCTATTGGTCATAGCCATAACGTGAGAATGATTCATTTGTTAAATTCAGTCAACCACCTGAACAATACAAATTGTTTCTGAAGTGATCCTGCAGGAAGAAATTTCTTTTCAAGACTTTGAGTTTGTCCTTGAAAGGTAGGTATTTCCATTTGTCATAGCAACTTTCATGGTACAGTTGTATAGAACCGTCCTAGGGTAAAGAACTTACAGAGCCAAGAGACACTTTAGAAAAGGAAAAGGGTGCTGAAAAGCTCATCCCCACTAGTAATCAAAGGGAAACTGTTATTAATGCACTTAAGACTTCACGTCAAATGTCTCCTGACTTCAAATCATCTTTATTTCATTTGTATGTTTTTATGTCCAAAGAGTTTTGTGCTGCTCTCTCACCTACTTGATTGAAGATATTTGCCACTATGCATTAAGGCATATTGTTCTTACTACTGTTATTTTAAACATAATTATTATTTCATTTTCTTAAACACTACACAGCCTCAAATGAAACTATTCTTAACTCTGCTAGATTCTCTGAATATATAAAGGTTTTAATTTAATTGTTTATAGACTTATAGAATCATAGCATCACCAGGTTGGAAGAGACCCATCAGATCATTGAGTCCAACCATTCCTATCAAACACTAAACCATGCCCCTTAGCACCTCTTCCACCTGTGCCTTAAACACCCTCAGGGAAGGTGAATCAACCATTTCCCTGGGCAGCCTGTTCCAGTGCCCAATGACGCTTTCTGTGAAAAAATTTTTCCTGATGTCCAGCCTAAATCTCCCCTGGTGGAGCTTGAGGCCATTCCCTCTCGTCCTGTCCCCTGTCACTTGGGAGAAGAGCCCAGCTCCCTCCTCTCCACAACCTCCCTTCAGGTAGTTGTAGAGAGCAATGAGGTCTCCCCTCAGCCTCCTCTTCTAAGCAACCCCAGCTCTAGTACTGGTATACGTTAATGTCTGAATGATCACTTTTAATAACCGTGAATCTAAAAATACCGACAATTAAACCTAATTGTTATATGCAGAGTTTTAATGTTTCTCTGCAAACTGTTTCAGCTCTCCAAGTTCATTAATATCATACTAGGAAAAAAAATTACATTCTTATTGCTTTCAACAGATACATGTCAAAATCATGTCCTCCAGCTGGTGAACATTTGTCATAGTTGTGCAGGTTCATCTTAGGGGACACAGAGTGCTTGACATTTCCTTTTGGGAAAAATATTTTACAATCCTTAGCAATATTACTGGTGACACTGTGAATAGCTGCTGCAGGTCATGCAGCTGGGGAGTTTTGAGGGCCTCTCTTTCCCAACTGTCCTACTTTTTTATTTTTTAGTTAACAGTTATGAAAAGGGATAGCATCTCAGGTCATCTATATAAAAAACAGAGAGCTAAAAAGACTAATAAATATAATTCGAGGTCATAACAATATCAAAACAGTCTTCCTTTATGCATCACACTTTCTTGCATGATAAAAACAAACAAACAAACAAACAAAACCTGATACTTAGTTTAAACATGGCTAGACAGGACAAAATGAAATTGTGTCCAAGTTTTCAAAGCCATGGATTATATGTGAGTTGAGAGAAACTCTGATGGAGCTAGATGTTCATAAGTGCTGCTTTTTTATTGCAAGGAGAAACTGAAGGAAAGCCCCAGTTTCTAGACAGGCAAGAAGAGGTATCCTAAAAAATACAAGGCACATACAACATCATTCAAAAGCTAGGGTTAGGTGATGGTGATAGAAATTCTCCAGGAATTTTATTTCACAGTCCTGATTAATGGTTACTGTGTATATGCATGTTTGTGGAAAACTGTAAAGTACAGAAGAATTACATCAACTTGGACTTCTGTAGGGCAGTCTTTGCTTAGAAGGGTGGTTTATAAAGTTCCTGGGCACAGTCCTAATGGGCAAAGGAGCCTAAAAGGGCTGGATGGTCTTCAAGAAGGAAACTGTGGTGGCACAAGCGTCATCAACAACAGGAAAAAAAAAATCAAAGAAAAACCTCTAAAAACTCCCCCAAAAAATTTCAAACAAATTTCTGCTGTATTATGAGCAATCTGTTTAATTTGGAATTCTGGGTGACTCTATTGAAAGGAAACCCAAAACTTAAAACCACCAAAAAATGTCAGCTGGAGGGTTTGAAAAGGCAGAGAGGATCCATGTAATCCAACAAAGGCAATTATTTTCTATCAGAAATCAAGCGTTAATAGCTACCTCTATGCATTCTCTCATCTTGATGGGTTTTTGAGCAAGCTGGTGTAGCATAAGCTATCCCTGTTCATATCCAAGGGGTTGGAACTAGGTGATCTTTAAGGTCCCTTCCAACCTAAACCATTCTATAATTCTATGATCTTTAGAAGATGCCTAGGAATCTCAGGAAAGGTGACCTCTCTTTCCTCAGCAGCTTTTTCTTTCCTTAGGAAATCTTTGATGAACTCAGCAGTATGGTTGCTCACTCTGCAATACGTAAAGCAAAACCTCCAGTTACATGGAGACTGCTCAGCTATTCAGTCTTTTAGACACTCTCTTTTTTGGATGATATATTCCATGTGCTCTGTCCAGAAATATAGTTGCTCTCAGTGACGTTCTTGTCATTATTTTCCTGAAGACTTAAACTAAATTCTGCAGCCTTAGAGGTGAAAACTTCCCAGCTAAAATTAAAATTAAATACGACAGGTAGTTTCCATGCAGTAAGCATGAATAGTTCCATTATGCATCCGTGTTTATGGAGTATCCCAAGTCCCATTTGTATTAATGGAAGTCTCTACTAGCAGTTAAACTGTCATTCAAGATTTACAACAATATCAGTGAAGTCAAAACCTGAAGCTGTGCCACTGTGTTAATATTTTGAGTTTCTATTCTGAAACACAATACGACTGACGTGATAGTTCTAAAGAAAACTATGACATATCAGACAGATCTTCATTGAACTCCTTTGACTTGCATACAAAGAGTCATGCATAAACAATAACCCTTCAAGTACTCCAATGAAGTTTTATTTTTGATAATGCCTCTGAGGAATGCTGGGATTAATTATTTAAAATTTGGGTGAACAACATCTGGAGATTTGCATTTATTTTTATACAAATTTAAAATACATCTGACCCAAACCTTATTGAAATGAATGTGAATCATAATATCTACTTTGACTGCAATCCTACCCATCTTTTAACAAATCACAACTGACATTAGTACAACATGAAATTAAGGAAGAAATAGAAGAGATATAAAAACATCTTTCCAAGGAATTATTTCACTAGTTGTGATTTCATGATTGCCAATTTGAGACAAAAAACTCTGTGGTTGTGTTTCTTATGAACTCAGATTTAAAAATAGCCTGTAATAATGGCATGAAATTCACCTTGGTACAAAGCAATCTTTTTTTTTATATAGTGCCTATTTTCCAGAGAGTAACTGCATCGAAGAGGAATCCTATCTAGCTTCAGTCACAAAGAATTTCAGTACCTATCTTGGTTTACAAAACTGGTCATCGAAATTGCCTCTGTTTAGGGAGAGCAGAAATATGTCTTCTGTGCACTGACAGAACAATATTCTACAGACCTGAGCTTAATTTAAACACTCAGGTAAATGTCTAAAACTAATCTAACCAAGTTGTTTCTTGTTTAAAGACAAAAAAGAAAAACAGCCTTTTTTATAAGGAATGGCTCATGTAACCCTTTTTAGAAGTCTGCTTCAGGGTAAAGGGGAGAACTTGGATTCTATTGACTAGATGGTCACTGAATACAGAGATCAGGGTGAATGGTTCCAACATTTAGTCACAGGAATCCTATCTCTCACACTTCTGTACCTAAAGATAGGAAAGATCTGGCCTTTCCTGAATGATTCATATTTATAAATCATCTCATCTATTACAACCACCAATCTGTCCTAGGGAGCTTTAAAATATGTAATCTTGAAAATTAATAGTCTTCTTATTTGGCACAATGTGACTGAGCAGCGTTATTTTTTCCCATCCAGTAGTTCTGTTGGTTTTATGCTAAAGATGAACAATGATAGTAAAAAATCCAGTATAGGTCCAATTCAATGTTCAACTAAAGAAAAAGGACTCAACATATATGATGTTTCCACACACTTTTACTAATTTATCCAAAACTATTCAGGGTCTACAACCTGCCAATGAGGCATATTTTCTTGCAAGTAACAAGTGAGAGGATGAGAGGAAATGGTTCAAGTTGCATTAGGGGAGATTTAGATTGGATACTAGGAAGAATTTTTGCACCAAGAGGCTTATCAAATTTTGGGACAGACTGCCCACAGAAGTGGTGGAGGTAGGGACATGGTTTAGTGGAGAATTTGGCATTATAAGGTTAAAGGTTGATCATCTTAAAGGCCTTTTCCAACCTAAATGATTCTGTGATTCACCCCAAAACAATTTTCTACTGCTGACAAGGCTATAGTGACTGAGCGATATGAAGGAAAAGGAGAAACAGAAGACACACAAGCAAGTACTAAGATCTAGTTTAGTCACAAAAATTATAGAGAGTGAAAGGCTTAACAAATCAGCTACAAATTCAGTTTAGATTAACGATATCGGGATACATCTTCTCAAATATTTATGCTACTCCTATTCCTACAACACCCAAAGTCAGTTACCATTCAGCTCCAAGAATGAAACCTGGGTTAACTCTATTACTCATATTCTGTTGCCAATATAACAGCAGAATTTCAACTGCTTCCTCCACAACAGAATAAATATAGAAGTTTGTGTCTGTTTTTTACCACCCAGCCTAAATGTGTGTCTTCTGAATATCTCAGATTAAAAAAGGAGGGGTTTGTGAGTTTTCTTGTTTGTAAATTATCAAATTTATTTATTACAGTTGAATTTCCTTTATAACACATGAGGAAACTGATTTCATTGGTATACATTAGATAATTAAAATCTTCTCAGGCTTGTACTTTCCTTGGAGAGGTTAGAGGGGTGAAAACAAGATTGCATTTCTGTTTTCTTAAACATTTTTTCTTCTGGAGGGGCGGCTTTATGAACAGCTTCCTGAATGCTAACACAATTTTAACAAAATTTTCTTAAGTCAGGTGTGAAGTACTCTGATGATTCCACTGTCATCAAAAGGGGAACTATTGTGCTCCTCGTTTTGATGCATTGTTGTTTCCTTCACAAGATAGCCCTGCAAACAGGGCTCGCATCCTGGAGACTGGCAGTTCATTTCAGAAGCAAGTTGAAATAGAAAAGTCGATAGACAGGTCTTTTATCTTAAATGCTGTCTTGGTATGAAAACAACAGCAGCCTTTAATTTACAAATTGAAGTTTTACAGCCTCCTTGGCTTGATGGCGGTACTAGTAATTTTCAAATATTCTATGTGCACGCATGTGTATGTGTGAGACAGAGGGAGAGAGGCAGACATGGAGAGATACTGAAAGTTTCTTGATAAGTAAATAGATATACGCCTGGAGTAGGAAAGCAATGAGAAAAATTTTAGAGATTTTATCTACTTTACAAAATATGAATTATTGTATATGACTCTTTTCTACATTGTGGTAATAATGTGGCACTAGCAGAGTCAGTAGTTGTTTCCAGTATTGACAGTCTCATGGTATACAAAGAATGTTTTTTTTCCCTGTTGCTTAGAGACTGTACGGATGTGTAAAACAGCTGACAGCTGCATGTAAGCCTATATATAACTTCCAAGTAATTTTTTAGCCTTTCATCTTAAAGTTACTTTGCTCAGCAAAACAACTTCTCTCTTGCCCGAACATGCAGCTTTAAGTTCCATCAGTTGAGATTAAGGGGGAAGGAAATTCTCTCTTACGGTAATTTTCATGGTATTATCACACATTAATCCCATCAGGTTGTCCATAAACAAGCAAAACTTTCATTTTTCCTCTCTTAATTTATACAGATCTTAACATCTAAGTACTCTACCTCCTAACCCCTCAAAATGGGAAAAAAAAATGGGAGAAACAACAAATCTAAGACTAATAATTTAGCAATACAAAACTATCTGCTTTTACTAGTATAGTTTCCTTTGACAGATGTAATTTCACACTAAAGGCTTTGAGGAATTTCTCTCCAACTCATCATCTTCTAAAAACCCAAAACCTAGCTAAATTACATTTTTTTCGAGGAAGTGGAAGTTCAAACTTGACATCAGGGTAAAATTGATCATGATGCCAGTAAAATAAGAAACAAAACATTTAAAAGGCAAAATCCTAAATAACCAAGAGCTTGCCTACTTTGAGTAAACACTGAAAGATCACATGAGTACAGAAAACATTTCCCACACCCCCCTAGTTGTTCTTTCTTTCCCCACCTCTTCCTAATTCTTCTAACAGGTGCCACTAACTAGAGTACAATATATTATAACATTTCTGTGATAGTCGCTCTTTGAGAAATTATTGCATGATTACTATCTGCAATCTTTATTTTTACTTGTATGAGTCCAGGAAAACCAGAAAAGCATAAATTGTAGTTTAAGCTAAAAAGGCTACCTAAACTCATCCCTGAAGAAGGTTTGAAACTCTTCATTAAAGATAATCTCATAAATTTAGCAGTAAAATAGTCTAAAAGTGCTTAGAAGGACAGGATAGGTGGTCACTGCTAATTAGATAAAGAAAAATAATTCAGTTCTTATATAACTGCAATAGCATTACATAGAATTATAGAATCCAAGGGACTTTAAAGATCATCTACAGCCAATATATCTTCACAAAAGAAAAATCTCATTTCACTAACCTGATATCCTTCTATGATAAGGTCACCCACCTAGTGAATGAAGGGAAGGCGGTAGATGCAATTTTTCTGGATTTTAGTAAGGCTTGTGGTACTGTCCCTCACATCACACTTCTGGACAAATTGTCCCACTGTGAGATGAGCAAGTTCACGGTGTGCTGGGTAAAGAACTGACTGAAAGGCAGAGATCAGAGACTTGCAGTGAATGGGGTTACACCTGGCTGGTAACTCATGACCAGCAGTGTTCCTCAAGGTTCTGTTCTAGGATCAGTTCTGTTCAACGTATATATCAACAATACTGTGAGAGGAGTGGCTGGAGGCCGGACCTGCAGAGAGTGATCTGGAGTTGTTGGTTGATAGCAGGCTCAGTATGAGTCAGTAGTGTGCCCTGGCAGCCAAGAGGGAAACCACATCCTGGGGTGCTCACCAAAAGAAGTGATTATACTATGTATTCAACATCGATGTGGACTTACTTTGCATACTGTATGCGGTTCTGGGCACCACAATTGAAGAAGGACTTTGAATGTGTCCAGAGGAGGGCAACAAAAGTGGTGAAAGGATTGGAAGGAATGTCCTATGAGGAGCAGCTAAGAACTTCGGGCTTGTCTAGTTTGGAGAAAAGAAGTTTGAGGGGTGACCTCACTGCTGTCTACAGTTTCCCAAGGAGGACAAGAGAGGGAGATACTGATCTCTTCTTCCTGGTATCCAGTGACAGGATGTGCAGGAATCGTTCAAAGCTGCACCAGGGGAGCTTTAGACTGGACATTAGGAAGCATTTCTTTACTGAGAGAGTGGTCAAACACTGGAACAGGCTTCCTAGGGAGGTGGTCATGGTCAATGCCCCAAGCCTGTCAGTGTTTAAAGGCATTTGAACAATGCCCTTAACAGCATGCTTTAACTTGTCAACCCTAAATTGGTGAGGCAATTGGACTACATGGCCACTGTAGGTCCCTTCCAATCGAAATAGTCTATAAGTCTACACATTAATTAGCTTTTTAAATATGCAAAAATCTCCTGAATTAAGCAGAAAGCACCTTCCAGATTCAGTTACTATGTACTGCAGAATGGATTGCTGCCTAAAGAACGTCCAGCTATTTCCTTATGGAGCTAAGTGTGTAGAGTTGCTTTTTTAAATCACAGCAAATCTACATGTAGTGTAATTAACCATGGACCTCATAGGTACAGCCCTTTAATTAATGTGTCTGTACAGGCTGTACAGGAAACTGTGACTGAGCAAGTATCTCTTCCCAGTGTGGTGATCCTCTACAGAGAGATCTACTCAAGGGCTTATTATGTATCATGAGATGACTGTGCTGTATATATATAGTGGGTTACCTATCCTAGAAAAAATAAACATTTCCAGAAGTGAAAATGAAAATTAGTATTTCCAGTTGTTTTGGGGGGATTTTTTATCATTTATTTTAAACAAAACAAAACAAAACAACAACAATAGCAAATAACGACAGGAGTAAATAATATATACAATGTAAATAGAAAACAGTGTACATTTTTGTAGGCTTTGTTTTCATGTTAGGTGGTTTCATAACAGTGCAATTCTATTGACTTACCACTCTATAAAGGGAAAAACAAGCTCTTGAGCAGATGGATGGTCCAGAACAAAATTCTCATAGCTGAATAATGCTCAACTTCAGGGAGTTTAATTCCATATTTACCTCCTAGTAACATGTCTGGGGCTTTAAAATACTGTCTCGGTTCCATTTATAACTAAGCCTCTTCATAAATGCATTTTCCTAAGGAAAATAAATAAAGGTGTCAAGAGAGAAAAAGCATGTCACTGCAACATTTCTCACAAGGAGAGTGCAGTGTCTGTGTAAATGAGAAAACAGTTGAAGGTGAGACCTGTGGAGGTAAACAAGAGAAAGAAAAAATATTCTCAAAGATGAAAGATAACTCACCAGAAAATTTCTTATGTTATCTCTAATTTGCTCCAGGAAAGAGGGGGAAATGTGACAAGAAGATAGCAGGATTTTTTTTCCTGTGGTAAATAATGAAAACATACCAGAGCTAAGACTTCCTTGAAGAAAGAGTAAAGTAAGTCAAGAACATTTTGAGAGCAAACAGTATTCCTCTAACATTTCAAAGCGGCAAACTTTCTCATGAAGACAAGTATTACCTGTAGGTACAGCTGCACCGATCATTACATAATAGTATAATGATTTTTATTTCTTTTAACATGTGTAAGAGTGTACCTGCCACAAAATAAAATAGCTTTAAGCAATTGAGCTCTTCCAAATTCATAATAAACAAACCATACATTTCAAAAAAGCTGAACCTTCCCAAGATCAAGCAAATAGCTTACTGTGAATCACAAGATACTTTTTAAAACTTCACTTTGTAACTCCCTTGTGTTAAAAGAATTTAGCATATAACACTTCTTAACACAGAGAAGGACTGAACAAAGCTGGCCAACCTAAAAACAAGACTTTGGAGAAATTTAAATATTCAACAGTGAAGTTGTGAAAAACCTTCTACAGGCATGCAAAATTCCCTACATGTGATGTCTGAGCTACCAATTCTTTCAGAGCATACCAAGAAGGACATTAGCGGGGCAAATCTGAGAAGTAAAATCTCTTGCTAACTACATCAGGATCTATCTGAATATATTTGAAGGGCTCAGCTCTATAGTATGCCTATCTTGTGCCTGTCCCACTAATCTTCACAGCAAAATGACTGGATGAAAGACTCTCACTGGACTAAGTAGTCTCTTTGGGAGACAGCTCTCAATTATGCACAAGGTATGATGCAAAACATGCTTGTAGGTTTAGTAGTTGGTTTTTGTGTTTTGTTTTTGTTATTTTTTTTTCTCAGGTATGCTTCACAGCATGCTTAGCTGATGAGGTGGAATATCTGGAGAAGGGTAAATAGCAAGTTTTCAAAACAAACAATTAATGAGACATCCAAAGGCTTGCATGAATAAAGTTTGGAGTATCTATGGAAAGCCAGAAAATTTGAGAAATGGAAAGCCACAGACTAAGAAAAAACAGAAAGAGAAAACACTACTGATGCTCCACTCTGTACAGATAGGCTTGCTATTCTGAAAAGGTGGACTGGATAGGAAAGGTAGTGCACTCAGACAAGGTTAACTGGCTATTCTAAGCAATCTGGCTCCACTATTTATTTTTGTATGGAACACTACACACAGTGATTTTTTTTGTATGTAAAGCATGTGACCAGTTAGGGAAATAAATTAAACCTTTCAGATCCTAGATTAACTTGATAAGCACTGGCACATCATCTTGAAGTGAAGCTAACTCTCCTTATGCTACTGCACTTCTCTTTTTATATTTTAATCTTCTACAGTATCACCATCATGCTTCGCAGTAAATTTAAAAGGACTAATGACACAGATATGCACATTATTTAAAAAAAAAGCACTGTGATTCTTTCCTATTATATTACAGTTATCCTTAAATGTGATAGGTTCATTCTATATTATATTTTCATAATATTTTATAAGTATATATACATGTAAATATATGCATAACATATGTATTTTATCAATAATGTTATGATATGGAGGTGAGGTTTCCTGATCTCAGCTTCCTTTAAAGGCTGCTTCCAAAGCCTGCTTTTAAGATATGGGTGTCCTGTCTATTGTTTTTTGTTCATTTACCATTTGATCCACATTATGGAAGAGTTTGTATGCTCCACATAGCCTCTGAACACCTGTGATTCTAATCCCACTAAAAATCACAATAAACCTTTCTTTCCTTCCTGTTTAGTTGGAAACGGGCGGCAGAATGGTTACACTATAATCAAGCCTGGTAACATTCACTGTATTACCTTCTTTTCACCTATCACACCTTAGGAAATCCACCCCACACTGGCCATTTGTCCTTCAGTCAGATGTTTTCCAGGATCTCTTACCATCTGGCCTTATGTTATCCCATAAAGCTGGAGTGAGTCCAGCACATAGGAGGGTAGCTGAAGGTCTGCCTTCACCATATTCTGTTCAGACACAGAGTTTGTCCCATGTACTTTGATTCCAAATGTTGCATGAACCCTATAGATTTAGCATCTGTTATTTTCTGGTGCCTCCAAGTCTTGGTTCTTCCCAGGACCTCCAGACATGCAGACTCTCTGATCCCTTCTTAATTTCTCCTTAAAAGTATAGAGGAGAACAGAGACAGCTTATTTTTCTTATTTATGAGACACGTGCATATACACTATCACACTGATTTCCTTGATTTTCTTTTGTACTCCCGAGGACCTCTATTTTTTTTAATGCTTTCAGTTCCTCATTTTATTGTGATTTTAATCCAATAAATGATTCCTCCTTCAGTGGTTGCATGAAAACTATCTAGACATTGAGAAAACATTTCTGAGAAAAAAACATTCTTGCACTGAAGGGATTGATCACACGGACTTCAATCTGATGGATTGAAGACATTTTATTGAGCTTAGCTGTTTCGTAATAAACCCTTTTTAGTTACATAACTGGGTGCCCACGAGGGTAACTACAGTGTATTATTGGCTAAAGGTAGCTGTCCATAAAGCTATTACTAACATATTATTGGCTAAACTACTGCGTGTGCTAAGAAACCAAGTTACGCTAAAATTAACTATGCTGATAGTTCTCTTTAATTGTTTTTCTTTCAGTTGGTACTTGTTCCCACCAAACTAGCTCTTGTATTCCTTTCAGCTGGCCTTTGCTTATCAGAAGGCTGTTTTTTCTCCTCACCGAACTGGCCTTTGTTTATCTTTCAGTTCTCTGTTTCAAGGCCTTGTTAGAATTGCTCAGTATCAATCAGTCCCACAGCATCCAGGCCTTCTTCTCTGTAAAATGTTCCCACACTGCACCAAACGATAATATCTGGTTTGATAGAAACTACTCTAGAACAGCCTGTTCAGATATAGTTAGTACTTCTGATGTCCCAGCCTTCAAGACTTTCAGTTTTTCATAGCTGGATTTTGGGTTTTGTTTGTTTATTTGGTTGGTTGGTTTTAATCTTGGACAGGGTAGGCTTGACAGGGAGGGAAGCTTCATAGCAATCTTTCTTAAAATGACTATTTCACCTGCACTTTCAGAATTTTTTAACACTAAATTTACATGCACTTATTCCTAAAGATGCAAAACATAGCAAAGAACATTTTTTTATTCTATAAAATAATGTTTCTGTTCATCCAAAGTAATTTAACATTTTTTTGTGCTTCCTATGAAGTGAAAAAAACCACTTCATATTACTGTAATCATAACATTCTCTCAAAAATAACCTGCTTTAGTAATTGTCAGCCCATCTCCTCCCACATGTAGATAAACAGAAAAAATTATTCAGATTTCCTTAAGGTTTAAAGTTTTGTACAGACAGAACTGCCTGAAATTTTATACAAAACCAAAGATACTCTGTATTTTTAAGTACAGCCTCCAATCGCTTGAACATTATGTAGAAGTCTCTTCCCATTTTAAAGCTACATGTTAGCTTATAGATGAACTTCATAACAATCTTGCAAACCTGGTATGTCATCATTAAGCTTCAGCCTGAATGTAGTACTATCCTCCCTAATGTAACCTGAAATTTCAGGGACTTTTTATTTCCTATTCCCCTCTTTGGCAAGATCAAGTAAAATGACCAAATTTATATATGTGAAATAAAGTAGAAAAAATAATATATATGAAAACATTTTTTATAAAATTACTTATATACTAGTTTTATTGAGTACTCATTGTATGAATGACTTTCACACAATAGAAAGCAGCTCTTACTAAAAAATATCTGGAGTAAAAGTGTGGTAAACGATATCTCAAGTAAAATGTGAATGGATATTCTGGTGGATTTTTTTCTGCCCCTCCATTCCATAGATCACCTCATCATCATCTCCTTTGATTTATTTACACGTGTGAACATGAGCTATTTGCAATTAAAAAGAAGGTGCATGATTTTTAAATTTCAGGAGGTTGTCTTTCTTTCAACAAATTACAGGACACACTGAAATTCAATAAAGAACAGTGACTTTTGACATGGCACACTCTTCTCAACCTTACTAATTTCCCTGAGAAAAACTAAATATTCTTGTAATTACATTGTCTATTAGCATTAATTTTTCTCTCTCTTTGCCCCATTCCTCACCACTCCCCCATCTGTTTGAGCTTCTTGGGAAAGCAGAACCAGAATCTGACTTACTTACTTTGTTTTTTGTATTATTATTTTTGATACATTCACAGCCTCTGATGGCAACAGACATATTTCTTTGAAATAGAAAGAGGTCCTGCTGGTACAATAGCACCTTATCAAAAAAATTTAGCATTGTGCCTGCTAAATGTGATCTTCAGTCCTTTTTCTGTCTGGATTCTTCCAACAGTGTTCTTGCCTCAATTTCCTTTAATTCACCAATCCTCCTCCTAATATGAAGGTCATAGCATCCTACAAAGGATCTCTAAATACCTAAACACTTGCTGTTAAAATTGACTGCGAATTCTACCTTTTTAAAACTTCCTCCAGTGCCCTGTCTTCAGATGAAGAGTGATTAGAGAGTAGGTAGCAAGAAAGGATTGCTTCATTTACTTTTCTTTCTTTATCCTTTTCTCCAGTTGTCTATCCCTCCTTTTTTCTACTGTGTGTCTTCAATCACAGTTTGATCCTGAGGAGATGTCAATGATGAAGAGTTTCTATTAGGCAATAAAAACTCATATTTTATATCAAAACTCAAATTGATCAAATGAACAGCAGTTTTCTCCATGCTCCACAATGCAAAGTTAAAGTGATCTGCTAGTGAAGCCTGTGGTTTTCTTTTACATCTAATAAGGGCTTTAAGATAGCAATCAGGAGCTAGTCTAAATATTTTTGCCTTGAAGCCTTTTCTCAATTAAAAGAAAACTAGCCACGACTAGCTACATTGCAGGGTTTTTGACCAAAAAAGCCATTGCAGAAATGGTAGGAGATGACAGTTTCAGTACATAGAAAATAGAAGCACAGTAATTTTGAGTTTCCACAAATATTTTAGCCAGAAAGTCTCTGGTGGGCATCTATAAATGTGTCAATAAATGTGAAACCAACCTCTGAGATAAAACAAAACAAAAAAAAAAATGCTGTTTCTGCTATGGGTGTCTTATGCCCCAATGCTGCCTAGTAGAGAGTAGGGGTTAGGATCTTCTGAATGTCCAGGATCACAAAAGAGGCATCAGTCACCCTAGAGGTTCACTTAAATTTCCAGTCTTTATTGTGAGCTCAATCAGTGTCACAATAATTTACAAGAAGAACTCCACAGAAGAGTAGTCCCTTACAAAATATCAACAGCTCAAAACTATACATAGACTTGGCAAAAGGCTCATTTGCAAAAACAACAGCATCCCAAATACAGTCACAAATACAGTGCAAAAGTAAGTGTGGTAGGGAGAGATGGATATAGGCAAAAAAACAAAGGTGGGGGGGGAGGGGAAGGGGAATTTAACAGAAAAACAATTACCACCAAACGGATCCAATGAAAATTTCAGCAGAAAGCGTGGTCCATGTGGCAGCAGGAAAGCTCCAAGCACACACAATCTCACATTAATATGAATGTTTAGGATACACCAGCCTTTACAGAGGGCTACACTGATGTTAGCTTATTTATAAAGCTGATTTACTAAATAAGCTTTGGAGGTCATGGGTTCTCTAACTCTCTCTGGACACACGTGCATGCATTCTCCCTCTTACCAATTTGGAGCCTGTTAGCAAATTTCTGTCAAATCAGATAAGCAGCTGAGGTCTCAAAGATATGAAGTTCTCTCAAGTTATCCAAAAGAAGACAAGGAAACCTCTAACAGTTCCACCATTGCAGGAAAAGCTGAAGGCCATCCTTCTGAGACACCTTGGAAAGACATTACATGAATGTCTTAAAACTAGTAACACCTTTCTCAGTGCCTGCCTCTTAAGGAATATCAGAAAACTCAGCCATATGAGGCTCAGAGATAAGAAGTAACCATCATAACTTCATTACCTTTGATGCTCATACAACTTCCTTTATTTGTTATAATAATAGCTAGTATGTGTATCTACAAACACCATTAGGGTGCAGTGTTAAGGCTATACAGGTATATAGAAAAGTGTTTTTCCTGCCCTATAGAGGCTGCCATTTCCCTTGGTGAGATCAGAGAAAAAGAATAGTCAAAAAATGGCCCCCACACACTTCGGAGCTACTCAAGTGTATCTTTCATAAAGATATTATATTAGACATTTGTGTGAGAATAATGCTCAGTTGTCCAGAGCCAATCCTGAGGTGTATACAGAACAGGAGAGAGCTTTAATTCCCTCCTGCAATGTGTTAAATGAAGACCAATAAGCTTACTAGCTGATATAGTGCCTACACTTTATCAATAAGTATTTTTGATAACTTTAAGTCATCCAGGAGAGTGGATATCAATAATAGGCATACCACAATCATTTCTTCTTTCATTTTGTGAGGAAAAACACTCAAAGCAATCACAATGAATTTATACACTGTAGCTATGTAAGAAGTCTGGAGGTTTTTCTAACTGAAGTTATTCAGACTTTATTAACAAAATTGCAGACTACAGAAAGGGAATTAAAGTAACACAAACACATGCTATAATTTCTATTGGAAGTCACAGATGATACCAGAGGATTTTAGGTATACAAAGTATTTGTTTCTGTTTTCCAAGATAAAGCACACATGGACGGATTGCAATTTCTATTTGGTTTGTTATAAAGTTTATACATTTCTTTACCACATTGCCTATTGATTGCAATGTAACAAACATTAATTTTTTAATTAATTAATTTTTATTTCAATAAATATTTTCTATTAAAATGATGTGGATATAGAGAGAAAGAATGAAAATGAACTTATGTGAACTTGTTCCATAATACACAATGTTTTTGTCAAAAGTGAATAGGTACTCTGTATAAAGTGGTAAAAGTCTAATGAGACCATGACTATGCAGCAAGAAATCATTCTGCTTAGAGATGATTGTTTAAATTATTAATATATACATATTTCCATGACTTAATACCCAAGTAATTTGTTCTAAGATAAATTAAACATACTGAGAGAAAATCTGGCCTTGCTAGAGTCAGTGGAAGTTTCTTCAACTGACTTTGATATTCTAGAACTCGACCTTCAGTTAAGCGTGATGATGTCTCAGCAAATTTGGATTTACAGCATCAATATAAAGAAAATAATGCAAATTGGTATCTGTGTCTTTAGACCCAAGCAGTACTTATCCCTTTAAAAGAAAAGCTTATGTATATGTTAGATTAAGAAATAACTGATTATTGATCTACAACCTTTATATAAGTATAGGTGAAAAACACATCTGGAAAATCTAAGTGAAAATCTAAGATTATATTCATATGTTACAATTTTCTTCAAAAGCAGAAGCTCTTATTTAGACGGAAATATAAATTCAGTATTTCATCAAGAAAGCATTAGTACAACTGTTTTTATTTTTCTTGTATTGGAATCAGCAAACAAAGTGAAGTAAAGGTAGTAATTCTTATTATATGTAAGGAGAGTCCACAGGGAATTATGCAGTTTAAATGAAACCAAGTTCATATTTGGTCTTACTGATAAAATCTCAAAATTATTTAAAAGAAAGCTCAAAATTAAGATTTAAAACAGTAATAACTTTGAGATGTGTGGCATGTTGAGCATGTAGGTAGCTATAGTTTGCATTAATTATTCAGATTTAATTATGAGTATTCAGAGATCTTACTTGACCCCAGAAACTTGTGCCTAGCACTTGAGATAACACAAATTAGCTTAGAAATACATACAGTAAAAAAACCACATTATTTTTAAAAGCTTCAGCACTTCATTTTTCCTAGTGGAAAGGTTTTGGAAAGGAAAAAAAAAAATGAAAAGGAAAAAAAATCAAACATTTTCTAAGAAAATGTCAATAATCATTCATGAAATGTAGGGCAAGTCTTCCTTACAAAAGTCCTCCCCATATCCCCAGAAATGTCAGAGGTTTTTTCTCTTGTTCATTGTGATAGTGTTCTAAATAGTAAATATAGTCAGAAAGCTGGGACTTTTTATACCTTAGACAAGCTTAAAGAAAATCCATCACACACAAAAGCTGTAAATAAACAATTTCCTTGATGTTTACATTTTTCCTGCTTCCTGATTGTTTTTTTTTTTGTTCTGTTTTTTTTTTGCGTCTGTAAGCAAGAAGAGATGAAGAGTTTTCCATGGGACAAACTAAAACAGTGTAACAGCTTTCCTTTACTAAAAGAATCAAGAAATAGGATACACAACTTTTAAACTTATACACACACTAAACATTATTCAGTTTTTAATGGCTGGACAGTTTTAAAACACATTTGTCTTCACATTATACTGTATAAGCAAAAACCTATCAAGTTTCCCCGATCCCTGTATAAAACTACACTTAGTGTTCTATATGACTTCATGCAGGACACAACATAGAAATTGCAAGAATGTGACCTTGAAAAAGCAACAGATTTTGAGGCAAGTTCAACATAAGAATATATCATTTTATGAACTTGTGACTAATCCTGAAAAAATTGTAAACCACAGAAACAACACCATCATCAACAAAAGACAATGACTAATATAAATATCCTCTAGAAGGCATTATCTTATTGGAATGAAAAGCCAGAACTTCTCTTTCCCACATCCAACAGCTCTTCTCTGACCCACTAACTCAGTCAGAGTTACTTCTTTGTCCCGGGCACCATAGCAAGGGACATGCTAAGACTGTCTCTTGGGTGAACAATGAACTGGCACTAGCATTCAAACTCCAGATGCTGCAGAGCCACAGGGAATATGACCACTGCAAACATACTAGGCATTCACATTACCAGTCTCACTTGAAATGCAGCTAAGACCTATAGAGTTACCACTGTCCTACGCCATGATGTTGCAAAATATACCACAATATAGACACAAGTCTACCTATTTCACTGTGAAGTTGTGTTTAATTTACTGTCCTTTATCAGCCACAAATCTCATTTGTCATCATAGTTCCTGAGCTTCCTGCTTTCCACTGAGATTGCACCACTTTCCCACAGTATGTTTTTAAGAAATTAATCTTATTTTGTTGTTTTCATGCCCATCATTTCTATCTCTTTTTATTTTGTTTTATTTTCAATTATATTTTCAATAGTTCTAGATTTTATATCATTCATTGTATCATTTGTACAATTTTTGTATCAATTGAGGAATTCCACTCAAAATCCACTGGTTTTCTTAATCATTAAAAAATAGAAGACTTATCAATATGAGATTTTGTAGAAGTTAGACATCTATATAAACAGGCTTTCTGTTGACTCTGTCCTTTGTATTCAGTATTCAAATATGAGAAAATTCTTCCTTGTTATGCCAAGGTCTTTTGAAAGAGAAATATAATATAAATGGTAAGATCTATGAAAAAAAAAAGTAAACTTTAGAAAAGTATTCCATGAAAATAAATTAAGTATTTCCCTTTAACTAAAAAAATGCTGCTTTTATGCAAAAAGCTAAATAAGCATTAAACCTGCATCATAAGATTATTAAGGAAAAATTAGGTTTTATGAAATTATATCAAGATTTTGCTCTGGAGCCTTTTTAGCCCAGAGATTGTTATCTATTTTTGCTTTCATAGTTGTTCTATTATCTTCTTAAAGAAGGAATGGAAAATATTGATCATACTTTTTTTTTTTTATTATTTATTTGAATATCCACACATTTCCATTATTTTTAATTTCTATTTCACTCTTTAAGTTGCACTTGAGTATTCTGGTTGTCTGTTACTTGTTGAATGTGCTCCACAGTAATTTGCACAGTCATTGTCTGGTTCCTTCAGTATCATAAAATCTGCGTTCTCCACATCTGCTGATTTGCATGTGTTGAAATTTTAAACACCATGTATTTTCTGATCTGTTGTGAACCAGTATTTCACAATAACCCTCCATATTTCATCCTAGCCTCTTAAATCCATTTGGATCCCTCCCTTTCCTCAGCAGTAAAGCTGGATTACGACAAATAAACAAATAAATATGAGACTTCCAGCCTTTTTAATGTTAGAAGTACTGACTCAGTATTCATCAAATAATTTCCGAATCAATGCCCATTATGAAAACTGAGACAGTGTTATCTGATTAGTATTTTTAATGTTGTAACAAATTTAATATGGATAAACCATCTTAAAGTCAATTAATTTCCTTTATTGGTCTTACAATATTAAACCATTCAACATGGAAGAAAATCGGGAAGATGGATTTAATACAAACTTAGTAAAATTATATTCCATATACGTATATATGTATGTTGTATTCGCTAGGATACTATGAAAGCTCAGCTCTTCCCTTACCTTCTCTCACTCACGAAGAAGCTGTTACTTTCCACTACAAGAAAAATGCAGGATATTACATTTGAATCTACATCTAGGTCAGGTACTATTATCCCTTTTCATGCAAACTTGCAGGTGCCTAAATGGGCTCTGACAAGATGCATATTTTCACATTTTCCAGCACCCACAAACTAGTGACTGAACTGCCTGCCAGGCTATCTTCTCTCACACACAAAAAAGTCAAAATTAGCTATGAAGTTTCTGTTTACACAACTTCAGAGTACGTGTATACTCTAAAAGAGTCTGCAACTGTGTGATTTTTCTAGTATCATATATGCAGGAGCTTGTCTACTATACCAGTTAGTTTTAAAGAGAGGGAGAGACATAAGACTTGTTAGTTTCCCTGATAAAACTGCAGCTGGTATAACTGAGGTTAAATGAAAACTTAAGTTTTCATTTTCTTTGAAAACTTAGTCACCATGCCAAAAATGATGCTCTAACTTTACTCTGCATGAGTAAAGTTAGATGCCAAATCTGCATTACACACTAATCCACCTGCTTTTTTTTTTTCAGAGTTATCACTCTTGCATTTATTGTGGCTTTGCTCTTAACAGAAGGTGTCAGTGAGGATTACCACTTGCACTTCTACCTATGATATCACTGAAATGTGCTGGTGTAAGGATTTATCCCATCTATATCACGCTTTAATGATAGTCCTAAATGCTGCCCTCTGTAATCCATCTCTGTCAGATATGACTGACAAGTGAAGTACAAAGCAGCAGTCCTAGTACTGCCTAGAAGTGCCTCTGAAACACGGTAGGGAAAACCAGGAATTATTGTGAAACAGAGGCATAAATGCTAGAAAAAAATCACATTGATATTTTTGTGGTGATGTTTACTTTTTTTCCCCTTTTTACTCATCAGTAGCTTAGGAAAAGGAAATGAACCAAACCCAAAAGCAAAATGCTCCCAAGAGTCAGCAATTTTTTTAATATTTACACACATGCTTTGCTCCTGAATGCCAGCTTTTGGCTCCAAGTTATTTTTTTAAAAGCCAGATTGTAAACATGCATTCAAGGAGGAAAATGCTGGAGAAACTTCTCTCTAGCCTCACATCATCCCAGGCATTGTGAGGAAATACCAAATGAAACATGAATTACTGCAATACCAAATTTGGGTATAAAGCTGTAAATAAGCAAAATTCTTCCATTTACTTTGTGCGCTTTTATTCAAAACAGGCAGCAACTGTTCTTAATTACAATGAGAAGGGAAGGGGGAGATAGTCCAATATTTCTGGCTTAGAAACTGAATACAGTATTAGGTACACACTGTCATCTAGAGGCCAACTAGCTCTTTATAATAAGCTACATAGTAAAAGGCTCAGTTTTTTCACCCCACTTTAATAACCAATGCTTCTGCCTCTTTGACCTGTCACATAAATTATCTCTACAAACATCCTGAGCTGAAGACCCACTGCAGTCATTCTGAACAAGTGCATTGACACCTATGGGTCAGTGTAGGAATGTTTCATTGCAAGATGCTCATAAGCGAATAGTTTGTACGTAACTAAATTTCTAAGGAAAACACCTGCCTCATGAACTCTTTTCTCCTTGCATTTCCAAGAAAAGCTGTCAGCACAAAAAAAGAGCCATTGATTGAGATCAACAACTGGCAAAGATGATTTAATTTGAATACACTTATATTTGCAGTGGGATGGATACCAATAAAGTTTAAACTGTAAAGCCATATCACCTTTTCCATTTTTCTAGAAACATGATATAAAATCAGCTTTCAGTGAATAAGATGTAGTATATCATCATTATTAGGTATGATACAAGCGAAAAATATCTTTGAAAACAGCTGCCATACAGAAGAGTCTGATTGAACTAACTAAATGAGAAATATTTGTCAGCTCTTTTATGAATTCATGACAACCTACATAAAAAGCCGTTTTCACTCTACATGTAAGAATGGTATGTCTCTCATCTGTGTGTGCACGTTCTACACTATTGCTTCCAGCAGAATTTTGCCTACTTGGATTCACAAAAAAAACTCACAACCTGTCTGACAACTAGTGCCTAACATGAAGTTAGACAGAGTTTTTTCTCATAACAAGTTTAAACAGATGAGTGTAACAGAAAGACAAAAAGCACTGGCATGAAGCAATTGTGAACACAGAAAGATTTCAGGCTTGGTACAGGCTTTGGATGGTCTGGTTCCTGCTGAAAAAAAAAAAAAAAAACAAAAAAAAAAACCAGCTGGAGGCATGGTGCAAAACAGCATGCACACTGTTGTTTCAGAGGTAGCACAGGCTCCATCAAATCTGGCTGAGAGAGCAAAAGTGGTAGAGTACTGCACTCAATCAGAAAAATCTCTTAATGCACTTGTACACTCTTGGGAAGGAAGAGGGTATGCAAGTCAGACACATTTTTATTCCTCCTGAGCACGGAATGGTCACAGCTCTTTAGGTCTCTTTAGTTAAGGCCTGCACCTTAAGGATGTAATTCACCTGTAATGAATGAATCAAGTTTGGAATAACTTTTTCCAGGAACACTATGGGCCAATCCACATTCATGAGAGGTTGTATCTAGTGGCAAAACAGCATACTTAATCCAGGAATGTAAGACCCTATGAAAACTCAGGCTTTCTCTGCTCTCAATAGCGTCAACATAATACTTTCTACTTTATTATAACATAGTTCAGTTTCTTCTTTCCTCTAAAATAAGTATAAACGACCCCATACCTTCCTACACCTTGGATGAAAACTATCTGTATAATCTTTTTTTATCCTTAATAGCAACTGCAATATTCAAAAGTAAGTAAGAAAGCCTAAGCGTGTATAAATTTATAACATTTTTTTCTATCTGCTATTCCAATCAACTGAAGAAAATAAAAAAAAAAAAGTGGGAAAGAAATTGCAAGTCATTTATCTGCTAGTTTCCCCTCTGTTCGGAGTGCACTAAATGTATGTCTGCAAGAATTCTCTGTGCTGGAAGAGGAAAACACCTACTTGACTGTTAATTCTTTATCTCACCAATGAAGTATGCTGTTGAAATAAACATTATAAATATTGACTATATATACTAGGGTTTTATGCTTCCAAAAAATACTGCTATACTAGAAAAATAACCTGAATCCTAAAAACTTTCAGCAGTAATTAGAGTAATTGGAAGAAACAGGAATACGTATTCCAACTTTAAATATGGAAACATGGTATATTAGTCTTCCTCACTACCCCCAAAAATAAAATGAATTCTAATGTAAAGTGTTGAATTTTAAGAAATAAAATGTTAAACAGAATTACTTATACAAAGAGAGATTGTACAGCACTTCACTCAAACACTACACCTGCAAAGACTGTAATGGGTCTTACACTTCACGTACACGTAGATGAGAGCTAAGTGTAGAGCCATGCCGTGTGCTCAGCAAACAAGGCGATGAAAAGATGATTGCTAAAGCAGTCTGAAAATCTGTGATTTCATAAACTAACTGAAGTAAATCAATGACAGACAGAGAAATATGACCTCTGCAAAAAAAGCAATTACCCTAGGCAGGCTCCTCATTGGTTTATTGTTTCTTATGTTGACCAAGTTTTTCTAGCCCCTAAAAATATGGCTGGTTTGTTTCCTGCAATGTAAAAAAAAAAAAGAAAAAAATCAGAAAATTTTCTTAGGATCTCTTTCAGGATAAATTATACCCCATGTATTTCTTTGTGAGAGGATAAATCTTTTGTAATACATCCACAAATTTTTGCAGCTGAAAACTTTATCTCAGTTTGATCACTGTTAAGATATTTTTAAGGGCTTTGTCATGTTCAATTGATTAAAATAAGTATATTGTTTGTTTCAAGTGAAAAATCAACAGAAGTCAAAGGCGGAAATGTATTCATCTTCAAATGTCACCAGATTTGCAGCAAAATTAAGTTTGGTCTAGCTTAAGCAAGAAGGTGGAGGAGCTAGTACAGGAATCTTTTTGATGTGAGCAGGATTGTCATTTATAATCAAATTGAAAAGTTTGGAAAAATGTTTGTTTCATTTAAGGAAAATTTTCCATACTTTCCATTATTCTGATGAAAAGTACTACAGTATTCGTAGCCAAAACTGAATAACAATTTTTGAAAAGTTATGTGGCGATTGGATAGGTTGTTTTATTTTTATCTTCTCTCTGCTTCCATGTTTAAGTCCAGTACCACTGGAGCTGGGTACCCAAGTGGTTGTCGAAATGCCACTAACACTCCTTTTTGTCTCTTCCTAGAAGTCTGAAAGATGTTTGACTACATGAGTTTTGGAAATAGTGTGTTAAATTTGAAATAATCCTTCCCTTAAGAACAGTAACGTAAAATTAGTAAATTTGTTCTGGTATATTTTCTGTTCTGAAGTAGATTTGATTACTGGGTAAAAGTATTATTTCTAGGAAATCTTAACTCTTATTTTAAAATTGATGTGTTCTCTCTCTGCCTTTAAAACCTAGGAAGTCTTTAATGAGTGAGAACTTGTCACTTAAGAAAGAACAGCCAAATTGTTCTGTGTAAAGGAGGATATTTTTTTTTGTACTATGGAGAGGATTTCTTTTTTCCTTAAATCTGATACATCTAGGATTCACATTTCAAAAATTCAAATGGCAAACTTCATAGCCTGGTAGTTTACTAAATGGTTTCCAACATTAATAAGACACATCTAACATTAGACAATATACAGTATTATGTCTTTTCCAGCTGAAATAAGAATTCTTTCTAATGATTTGTCAATTAAACCCAAAAGGAATGCACCACACACAGAATCAGAGGCTTTTACAGACAGCAAGATTTAGTTTGCTTTTGGTTTTTTTTAATGTAAGTTTTCTCAATATCTGCTTCTACTGTTAGATAGAAAATCCCCCTGAGAATTCATCTTGCATACAGATGGGAAACACAGTGATCACACAGTTCTTCAGTATATTTTTAAACAACATTCAGAAAAGAAAAACTAAAGCTATTTAATGTATGGAGATGAAATCAGTATGTGCACAGCAAAATTTCTTTTATCTCCCAAAAGTGAAATTCAGAGAGATGACTAATGTTTGCATGTAAAGGGCATTGAGGAAACATTACTAGAAAACATTTTCATTCCAAAAAGATCTATTTGCCAGCTCTGCAAGCAGGCTATCACATGCTGTAGATAATTGAAAGTAAAATAATAAGGTTCACAGAACATCTGATATTTCTATTTTGTATCTGAATACTTAGAGGTTTGCAATACCCATAACATTGTGTCTATGGTATATAATCAACCACTGGCATCTCACTTGGTCATCCATGTATTTTAAAAATCATTCATCACAACTAGTTTTTGAATAATTTATAGTTTCAAGCAGAATTCCAATCAGACTTAGCTGCTGTTGTTCATAGACCAAGGTATTTATTTAAGTATTATAAAAGTTCAGTTTACATTACTACACTAACCTACAATTACAAGGAAAATACCGGATCTTCTGAAGCTTCTGCTCTGGAGGTGGAACATAGCACATAGTAAAGGAAAGCAATTGAAAGTTGCTAAGCTCTTCAGTTGAAACATGTAACAGAACAACCAGTTACAGATGGAGAGATTTGAGATTGTTTTCCTGATAATCAAAAGAAATAATAACCTTCAGAAAGCATAAGCTAGTACACAATCTGGGTAGACTGCAATATCGTTCAAAAAATCCACCTCATCTACTGCTGGACAAAGACACTAACACACATGGATGCCCTCCAGCACTATGTTCCCACTCACAGTGAAGTCGGGATGATGTTCAAAAATCAGCTACTTAAAATTCAAATTTAGTGGCAAAATAGCTATTGTAGTTTTTTTTTCTTTTGGAAACAAACTTTGATTAGCAGTTTTGTTGAATTTATTCCCTATTTCATCTTGATCCAATGGAAACTGTTGATATCCATTATCAGCACAATTGAGGATAGATCCTAGGACTTTCACCTGTAGCATATACCACTAGAATTATAACTGCGCTTCCAGACATCAGAAAGACTTCAGCAGCACAAGAAGAAAGGAAAATATATGATCCTATTTTTCCTTTTATTAAGGCTTTATCTCTATATAACTGTTGAAGGCAATTTAATTTATATAAATGTTATTATATAACACATCCTTCACAAATTTGGCCAAAAGTATAAAAAAGGAATACAACAAACATGCTCATACAAGATAATATCCTCAAATTCTAAGCAACTCTACGGTTTTTAATAAATGTTCAGCTACATTTGATCTAGGCAGTGAATGTCTCTTACTCTGCACTAGAAAGGACAGACATGATGTGCCAAGTGCTGAAATTGTGTTGCCCATGACAGTGCTAGCCATGGCACTGCTATCTAAATTATTCAAACTCAGGAAAGTGTAATGCTTTCCTTATTTGGTGCTTGGCATAGAACTGACTATCACTTTCAATGCACATCTTGCACCCAAGAGAGGTAAATTGGTTTCTTCTACCATTTCTCTATCTCCTTTTACAGTTGTTCTAGGAGAACGAAGATTAAATATATTAAGCTTTTAAGAATGAAAAAACCTTTTTCTTTACCATCTGCCAGGCCATTTACCATAAAACCAAACCCACTGGATAATGGCTAGAATTTTATTTAGACTTCCTGCAATGTCTTGTAGCTCCTCTCCTTGACCTTACAGTTTTGCTTGCCTTATTGTGTTGTGAAATATCACTTGCTACAGTTCCTAAGCCGTGCATGGCCATCTAATTGTGTCAAAGATCATTTATATTTAACAAATCACAAAAATCAGTAATATATACTTTTGATAAAACTAGGCCCTCAGAAAAGAAAAAAAGGCAGAGACAAAGTGTATAATATTATGCTGCAGCTTGTTCTGTTTCTGTATTGATTCTGCTGCATCAACACAGTTCGGTAACAAGCAGAAAGTGTGACAGAGGCGTTCTGGGACATCAAGTTCTTGACATGCTGGAGCTTTATTCTCATCTACAACTCCATCGGTATTATAAAGAAACTTATATATTTGCAACAGTAGGTCAGAGAATTATCTTTATTAATTCTTTTGAGATCTTGGACTGTAAAATTTCATCAGAAATTTTTATTTTATTTTCCTAGCTAAATAAGAAACTGTAGGCTGGAGATCTGAAGGAAAACAAACAAACACGCAGTATCTTTTTTTAAAATATACCACTGTCAAGTCCAGAATTTGGTACTAAAATCCCTAAACAAAGGACCAAGGCTGGAGAAGGAGGAAACACATAGAGGAAGGCACTGGGGAAGCATCACAGAGCTAAAAAGCAACGGACAGGTGTCAATTTTATGACAATGCTCTCAGCTACAAGGCAAGTTTATAAATAGTTTGTTGCTGCAAGTTGCTTGTGCAGCCATACTCAGGCATGGTATGCATGGAATGATTATATGAGAAATCTAGATCGTGACCAAAATCCCAGGCCATTACCAGGGAATAAGGCCAGAATGGTCATAAGATTGTAGCTTCATGACTTGTCCTCCTCTTCCAATGTTTTGCACCTTGGATCTCCTGAGTCCAAATAATTCTGCCTTTTGTATTTAAGCTCTTTTTGTTAAATATCTCCAACACACATCTTGAGTTGTTATCTTAGATATCTTAGATATCTACTCTAGATCCTCTTAAATTGGAAGGTACACTCAGCTTGAAGATATGAAAGCACCATTGAGAGGCTTTCCACATGTACTAAATTAGTATTTGTTGAAACTTATCTGTCTTTCTCTTTCTTAACAAACTATCTAAATCAAAGCTAATCTCTTTTTCCTAGAGATATTAAAATGTTTCTTCTTGTCCTTATCCTTATTTGCTGTGAATTTACTATTGATTTTCATTTGTCATCAGCTGTCTGTATTTCATAACACATAATTTATAACCACATCTATGAAACTTTCTTTTTTATAACATACTATATATTTAATAAGAGAGAGACACTTTTACTCATATTTCCAATGAGGACATTAAGGCTTTATTACGGGTCTATCAGAATGCATTGCAGAGAGGCAGTAAGGCACCAATAAATTATTCAGGTAATTCCAAGTGAATGGTAATAAAACCTTCATATACAACATCACTTCTTTTTGAATTTAGCATTTATGGCATTACTCTAGTTTTAAGCACCATTTTTTGTAAAGTGCATTTCTTTTTCCTCCCCATTTCTGCATAGGTACAGAAAGGTCTATGTATCATGGAAAATAAATGTGGAAAAAAAAGAAGGAAAAAAACAACAACAAAAAAAAGATAAAATTAAAAAAGAAAGAAGAAAAAGGAAGGAAAGAAGGAAGGAAGGAAGGAAGAAAGAAAGAAACAAAGAAAGACAGGAAAGAAAAAAAACAAGAAAAGAAAAAAGAGAAAAAAGAGGAAAAAAGGAATGAAGCAAGAGGAAAGAGGAAAATAGAAAATAGAAAAAAAGAGAAAAGGGCAAAAAGAACAAAGAACAAAGGCAAAAGAAAAAAAGATGAAAAAGGAAAGAAGGAAAAAAGAAAAAAAAAAGAAAGAAGAAAGAAAAAGGAAGGAAGAAAAAAAAGAAAAACAAATTGCCCCATTTCATTCTCTAACTGCTAAGAGTCTTCTGCATAAAACACTACTAGGAAGCACTTCATCTGCCCAGAATCCCAAGACTTGTTGAAATGTTGCAGGCCCATAAAAATCTTGCTACTTTTATTTTGCCATCCCTGCACTTCCCAAATTTGTATCTACTTAGGCTCATTATATTGTGGACATTAAATCTTGCCTAATAATTAGTCTGTTTCACTATGCAACACTAGATATGTATTTGATGATTATTTGATAGATGATAGATTATTTGGTAGACTGGCAATGAAGTATGTGTATCATGAACCCAATCTCTTGTATAGATACAGGCTCTACGTTCATGGTGTGCTTCTTGGGTTTGTTGTTCCGTAATGTAACGCAAACATCAAGTCACAGGCCTGAAGTATAACTTTGTGGAGCAGGAGTCTACAACTTGCCATCTCTAGGGCTACAACAGGTCAATGGTCCCCTCAGAAACTCTAGATGCAATGCACTACCGTTGAAGCAAAATTTGTGTTGGAAAATTAAAAGTTCAGTAATCTTCAAATGCTAAGTCTCTAAGGATCTGTGCTTATATCCTGAGCAATTGTTTAGAGGCACATATTTATGAGAATTAGAAGATAATTCCTATAGATATGCACACACAAATTTTCAGATTAGGCTTTGTCTTCAGAAACAAAACAAAATGAGGCACCTATTAAGCATAAATAAAATTATTGTTAGTCTATAGTTCCTCCTCTTCTCATCCTCTGAAAACTGAATCTTATTCAGTTAGAAGGATAAATTATCAACAGTAGACTGGAATACTGAGTGCTATTGTGAATGGCTAGCTTCAATGCATGCTTTAAGGCTAAATTACTCTAAGTATTTTCAGTATTTCATTGTCTCACTTGGGATTTTTTTTATCCTGCTCTAAAGAAGCGAAGTAACATTTACACACTACAAATTTAGACTCTAATTTTATTTTGGAATGTGTTTTACCGTGAACATCACTTAGAAAATAATCGTGAGATAAATCGTATCAGAAACAAGAGTGTTCATAAAATTTTTGCCTAAATCTTGTTTTTCATGATCTCTTGACTACCAGTGGTCTGGCTTATCATCCAAAGCAAATGCTGATGGCTGGCTACAATGGTCTCAGTATTCGATTCACATGTTTCTGTCTAAGCTTCTTTCTCTAGTTTTGGTTTCTAAGGAGAACACTGACAAGAACTCCTTTCTCCAAACCCAGAGACTTGACCTAAGCTCAAAAATTCATGCTAAACTCTGATATTTATTTATGAGATTACCTAATGAGATACTCCACTCCCCATTAAACATTTATGATTTTTTTGTTTCACTTTTGACTAGTGGATTTTAGTGGCATGTGGAGGTGGGGTCTTGCCTCTCTCATAATATGTATTTATAAACATATATTCTTTCCCTATTTATGAATTTCTCTCCATCATTAAGAGAGTCTACAGTATCTTTTCTGCTGTGAATGAGGTGTTCTTCCATAAAATCCATAAAACTCCTGTTACAACAGTTCTGATAAAAACTGCATTGTCTTAAAAAGAAATATATTTATTCCTGAGATTCTCTTGCTGGCATTGTATCAGCTACTCAAAACACTGTGCTGGCTACAAAGCATAGCTGATAATCTAATCAGGAAGCTTCCTTGTGTCTCCCCCGGAGTACAGTGTTCTCTAGTTATGAAACAACACTCTGTTTTAAACTATAGATATTGGAGAGTAGTTTGAACACAACAGCATAAAAGATTACTGGCCAATACATATCTCCGATTCTTTCTACATACCTTCTTCCTACTAACTAAGCATTATATACATCAAGTCAACAATTTTAATTAAATTAAATAAAGACATCATATAGTGGCCAGTATATCAGCCTTTCCATATGAGCCTTCCTTATTATTTTGACAGGGTCTAATACACTATTTCTCATAGATACAGTATATTAAGAAAACATTCTATTTCTAAAAAAGTCAAAAACTGACAAAAAAAGACACAGCTAGTTCTCATTACAAGGGAATGAAAAAAAAAACTAAGACACATCATCTATAAATTTTCTTGAAAATTCAGAGGAATAGTAAAGTTAGAACAAATCACATTTCTTCAACAGGCTTCCTTTGAAACTGGACCAGATATTGTTCAGTAACTCAGAAAATTTCCATGGATGTTTTAAGGAACATTCTCATCTGATCATTTATTCAAAAGATGAGGTTTAATGTTCATTTAAGAGAAATATTTCATATTATCATTAGGCATTAACACAGAGGTAGGAAATTTGTATTTCAATATAGATAGATAAGCCAAAGCATTTCAAAATCTGAAAAAAATAGAAGATTTGGGATGTAAAATGTAAATTCAACTGAAAACTGATATAGTTTTGAAAAATTCCTAATTAAAAAAAAACCTTTTGTTGAAACAAAATGCCTTGTGTATGCAAGCACTCTTTGCCAAGGAACTGTATTTCTAAAGTTTTACTAGGCTCTTAAAACCAATAAAGTCGAGTTTTGTCTTAGCTTAACTAACAGAAGGTGAGGAAGCTTAACTTAAAACCTGTCCAGGATTTACATAACAGAAAGCTTCTCTGTAGATTAAAAAATCCTTCTCTACTAAAAGTTCACAAGTTACTTCTGGTCTTCCTTATTTCAGTACAGAAACTAGTCTCACTAGTCTTTGCTTAATTTGCAATTCAGAAATTATGTTCTACACATTCTAACAAACTTACCTTCTCTCTTAGCTTATGGATTTTAAAATTGAATGTCTGAACATTGAAACTCTCAGGTTTAGGGTGCGTAGCACCCTAAAATGTTAACAAATGGCAATTATTGTTGAGTTGTGAGAGGTGAGGGAGAATTTTGCATGCTTTCTGTTACCTTCTGTGAACCAATTAGTGCAGTTTCCCACAGTCTTGTACAGTACTCTTCAAAAATAGGTGTACTTATTTTGATAAATATGATCATTTTTCCTACCTGTTCTTGGTCCTAATTCTGAGGACACTTTTACTGCATTTTGGTTTGGTATAGCCTTTTATCTACAAGGAAAGCTCTCCTGATACCACTGTGATAAGAACATTTATATGTGGATCTTCAGTTTTTGTTAAAATGGCAGGAGATGTATCTATGAAGTGTACCGTCAGATATCTTTTGTTTTACATTTTCTCTGCTCAAAACTAAAGATTATTTTGTGAGTTAAAAGAAAATTCTAGCCTCTAATCTCTACTTGGGCTTTACAAGGTGTCTCAGCTGTGAGTAAGTTGCTTGAGAGTATGTGTTTTCACATTATACCTCAGATCATTTTGAGGATTTCTTGTTACTATTCATGAAAAAAATCACTGATTCTTAGAAGCATAAGGTTTAAAATTTTCTCTCCCCCTAAACCAGATTTTTTTTTTTTTACTTTGTATTTTTCAGAGGTATTACATTATAAAGCCTGAGAATAAGAACATATATTCCTGAGTTGATCAGTCCCGCAATTCTCATTGCTCCTTCAAAGAACACTCCAGAAATCTCAGCAAGCAGATTCAGCATGTGCACAGAGTATTCAGATGTTCAAAATAGCAGCTTACCAATGCAAATGTTAGTAGAGTAGTGATCAGTGTGACCCATAAAACTCTCTTCCTGCTTTCTGAGATTTCATGATTTAGAAAGAGCTTTCAGGAAATTTTTTCTCACAGCTAGACTCATAACCTTTAATAGTTTGTAATGGAGGAAGGTAATGGGAGCAGCATAATTGCTAGAATCATGAGAGAATGTGTCTAATACTGCACTGTTCAGTCAAGTGGGTGAACAAATGAAGGCAGATAATGATGAATCAACTCTATCACAGTGCTGAACACCTTTAAGTACTCTAATCAGTATTTTGTAAAAGGTCACGATTTTTCACTACCTAATGACCTGTGGTATCACAATAAAACAGCCAGCACTATCAGATGACAAATATCAATAGGCAAATCTGGAAACAGCCTATAGTCTACTCATTTGAGACAAAAAATTGTGGAAAAAGAAAAGGAAGGAGCCACTATATTCTCTGTTCTGAGTCTTAACACAGCAGTAATATATTCAGAGTATTCAGAGTATATAACACTGGCAACAGGACAAGAACTTTTGGGTTTGATGGCTACGAACAGGTAGTGCTGCATCAAGATAAGAAATGTCAAACTGTTGGTTGCCTCCTGTTTGGGAGGGAGAGGAGAATAGCAGTCTTTTTGTGTGACTTTTGAAGGACTATTTTGCTCTTTGGATATTAGCTAATATGCAGCAAATAGTCTTAATTCCTACTTAGACCCTCTAGATCCTAGCATAATTTATGCATTAAAAATTACGTACATTTACCCAGAACCAGGCTCATTAATTACTTCTCTCCTTTTTTATTTTTCTTTAAGGAAAAGAAGTAAACAAATGATAGATAGCATTCACCTTGTTAGAAAGATACATGCAATAATATACAGATTAACTCACTTATTTAGCTGAACAACCAAGAGAAAGTGTTTATCTTTAGCAAATTGTACTTAAAGTATATGAAGTTTCTGCAACACAGCAAAAAATAAACCACTGGAAATTCAATTGTTTTGAGGTAACTTACTCATACTGATGTCAATGGTTAATGTAATAACTCCCAGAGAAACACCTGAAATTTTGCAGTCTGCTTCTTCTAGGTAGTTGCAAAACGAAAGAAAAAGGTAAGATGTCCTTTTAATATAAAAACAGTTATTGTTGCAGTTTGCAATCTGAAGTGTATCACAAGGCTGATGATACGTGCTTATGATTATTTATAATTATAGCTTTTTTGCACAGTGCCTTTACCTAAGAAAAAAGTTGCCTTCATTGGCTTAAGCATGTTTACAAACATGAAAAAAAAAAAGTGAAGTAATGACTAGGAATAACAGAACAGTACACTCAAACCACTTCTTTTTTTTTGTCTAGTCACCTCACTGCAGATACTGTGAAAATCTTGATTGCATTTTCTCAGCTGGAAACCTGACCTTTCTAGTCTAATTCTGATAAAAGTTATTAAAGATGGAATAAACTGTGCTTCCCACTCCCCAAAATCCTAGCCTTGCCTCTCTTCCTAAAGCATCACAACTGGCTTGAACTGCCCCGACTCAGACCTTTCCTCAGCTGGCAGGAGCAGCAAATAATGGAGGAAGAGGCATGGGAACTAGATGAACTTTAAGGTCCATTCCAACTCTAATGATTCTATGATTCTAAAACTGTATCCAAAATCCAAAACAAAGAGTGGATCTGATCATGTTTGTATAACAGATGGCATGGTAAAAGATCTATGCATCTGCTCAGGTGCATTCACTTGCCAGATTTTCCATATGGAAGTTACCAAGGTAAACTGTCTATGTTTTTATTGATGGCAGGTGGCGGCAGTGGTTTGTTTTTATGAACTACTGATACTATCATGAATACTTCTATGAGGATGTCTTACTGACTTGACAGAGCATTTATATGAAAAACTGTGACTGAGGTTTCCAATTACAGCAACTAACAACTAGGAACCATCAAAGAGCTTAGCCCACAGTCAGTGAATTGTTGGTAAATATACGGCCAAATTAAGAAAAAAATCTTATATTTTATTCCTTATTTTCTCTTCTAATAAGCACAGTAGGACTTTACTTTATAAATCACATTTCAGCACTTGTGGAACTGAAGGACGTAGGTTTAATTCAGTAAGCTGTCTGCTTGAGGAATTAACATAAGAGTCAGTATGCCTCACTTCATGAGGCCATACAGGTCATCTTTTATGATTTTCACTGTCACCATCTAGATACCCATGAGGTTAGGTAACATCAAAGTGAAAAACAGCTGCTAATGTAGCTGCTTTACTCATAAGGAGTTCAGTCTTGGGTAGTGATTCAGTGTTTAGCTTATATAACGACTATAATTTTTTAAGAGCTCAGAAATAAGGTTTCCTTCAAACATTTGAACAAGGAAATACATTGAATCACCAGCAGTAAAAAACATTAATCAAAAATTAAATTCAGGAAATGTAACTATCTGTCTAGCATACCTTCCTATGCTTCTGAGAATGGTTGGGTAGTAGTTTAGCTTCTGATTGCTGAACAAGAGGAAATGAAAAATTCTGCAGGAATCATTGAACTGTCTCAAATATTAGTGCAACAGTCAGAAAGTACTAATCTTCCTTAATCTACTGAATTGACTAAATTGGCAAAGGAGCTAAAGGACGGGCAAATTTGAACTTGTTTCAAAAAATCTTGTTTCTTGCAGAGTTCAGAATTTATTTGCTTATTTTCAAATATCCTGTGGCTAGATCTAGTAATTATAGGACAGAAACACTCTCAAAATCATAGGGAAAAACAGCCAACAGAATACTCACCTCCTTCACCCTCTCAAGAAAGAAAGTGAAAGCATCTTTTGATTCAGAAATTGTCTTCACAGTCCTCCAATGTGAATAACTTATGTTAAATTGATAGCTGCATGCACAAGCATCCTGAAGCAAGGAAAATTGGCTTGGTTTCAAATATGCCAGGGACTGGTTGTTGATTTCCTAATGTCCAACTAATGACTCATCTTGGCTTTCATTTCTCTTTGCAAATGAGTATGCCTAATAATCCAGTTCAGTCTTCATCAGATGAAGTAAGAGCAGCAAAACTAGCTGTTTGGTTGCATGTCCTTCAATAAGAAACATATGAATGAAGGGAGTGAACATCTCCACAAAGGACTCTCCCACTTCTGTGTCTGTAAACCACAGTGCAGCCTACAGAGGCTAAACCTGAACAAAGTCCCCCTTAATTTTTTTTTTGTGGGGTTTTCTTGTTTGTTTTGTTGAGTTTTTTAAACTGTTCCACAAAGCTTTCCCATTCATACAGTCCCAGGGCTTCAGTGTCAGCTGTGCTATGAAACAACTACAGGTTGAAAGAACACTATGGGTACAGACACGTGTTTTCCATCTAAGAGTGTCTATGGCATGTAAGAAAAGTTCTGGGGAAGAAATGGCTTGGTATTTCCCAGATACGAGTAACAGAAAAGAGGGTGATAATTTACCCAAGAGACCAAAATACTGTTCCTGCTCTGCACCACAGTCTGCAGAAATGTGTGAGCCTGTCTGCAGAAAGAAGAATGCAAGCAAAAACTCAAATGTAGTCTCTCATGGTCACTCTCATAATTACTTAAAACCTTCAAAATTACTTGTATAAATTTAACAATGTATCAGCTTCCAACATAAAAATATAAATAGATATCCATCAAGTTGTAAATAGTTAAAAAGTGCATTTTTGCCATTCCACCTTAAGACGTTAGATTAATATTTTACACAGGAATCTTGGGAGCTACATAAGCTATAGAACGAACAGTGCGATATTAAGAAATTGAAAAGGGAGAAAAGTACATTGTAGGATAAAATGAGTGAAATCAGTATTAAATGCTGCCCACAGAATATGGAGGGATGATGAATTATATTTCTTTCATTAAAGCTCTCCTACAACATTCAGTCAGGAAATAAAGTTTCCAGTCCTGGTAATTGGATTGTTTACAAAACACTGAAAGAAGAATCAGAGATTTTGATTTCCTCTTCTACCCGTACTGCCAAGAAGGACTTGCCCCCAGAAAAGTATAGATAATATTGATGCTATAACCTTCTGTAAAATGGATTTGTGGTTAACCTGCTTAGAAAACAAGAATAACTGGTGTGTCTTCAAAGACCTTCCCAGCCACAGGCAATATGCAAGTACTTGCCCTGCCACCCTAGTCCTTGCATGAACTACTGACAGCCCTGTCACCAACAAGAACAGGTAAAATCCTCGGCTGCGCATCAGATGTAGGAGCTCTCTTTACATCAACCATTCTCGCTAGTATTTACTTACTATCCAAATCCTAAAATAATAATTTTCAAAATATTATTACCACTGAGTTCTCATAATAAAACTAAACAGTTAAAATTTGCAATACTTTTCAGTATTTCAGAAACAGAGGAAACTCTTGAATACTCTCTAATTTTACAGCTGGACATATTTTAGAGTGAAATTCAAATATCTAATTTATGTTTTACCAAGTCTCATCAAAGACAGAACTGTGAAGAGAGTTATGAGGATTTAATTTCTTTTTGTTGTGGAAGAGAGCACAGAAATATACTCATTATGTACTGTAGCCATACACAATTTTTGTAATCTTAGTACACCCACACAAAATACAGAGAATTAATAATTCTTCTTCATGACAGGGGAGAAATCAACTAAAGCTCTGAGCTAGATCTATCTATAATTTGTGCCTCCCAATTGCTTAAAAGTCCACTACAAATACATCTGTAAAGACAACTAAAATGCTTCTAAATTCCAAAAGAACAAAGTTCTATTTAAAGGCACAGGAAGAATACATTTTCTAAATCAAGAAATTTCAAGTTATTTGTACAGACAGAACAGAACTCCAGGGAGGAAAACTGTCCCTGAAGTTACCTACAGTGTCCTTGCCAATGGGTCCTTGCTTCCTAGCTTGATTTCAAATGAATCAATGAATTGCAGCAGGTATTACACAGCCCTGTCTTGTCCCTTTATTTTCCTTGTTTGTGAAAACCGAATCCCTAACTCTCAGCAGTCTCTTTTTGTCAATCTGAAAATTTTCTCAGGCCATAGATTTCCAAAGCCCTCTGAGGAGGCTGTCCTCTACAGCCTGCAAAAGCCTCTTTCTCTTCCATACCAACTGCTTCCACAGAGGGAGGAAGGCCACCTTCCTTCCACAGGAACCGACAAGACTGTCTTATCTTTAATTTTTATTTTAAAGGAGCACATCATATGAACACTGAATGAAGCATAAAAAGTCTGTTTTTCAGGTCTGTTAGGACAAAAATGCCATTTATTCCCATATATTACTAATAGTAGCATCCAGATGTTTGAGACTTTCCTTTTTTTACCCCCTCATGAATGTCTTCTTCACGGTCAGACTGGTTCAGGATATTCAACCTCAGAAGTGATGCAGCTTTCTAAATACTTGATTCTCATTCTCAAATCAGTTTTTGATGGCTGCATCAAACCACTGTTTCTTTTAATAGACATAAGACAGATAAAAAACAGCTTGCAATTTACTTTTACAGTGATATTAGTTCTGGGAAGTCACCCTTTGAGAAGGGAGAAATAATGACTGATTGCTAACTCAAAATGAAACTTTCTGCTGCATCCTTTTGATTTTTAAATATATATGTATATATCACAGTATATGTTTCCACTAAAAAAAGGCTTAATGTATTTGTTCATTATGTGGAAATACTAGTTAAAGTGGAATAAGAGTGTGAACTTCAGGGAAGTTGAGTTAATATGGTTTGGTGTCCCTGTGGGCTTTTCTTTTTTCCTTTTTTATTTTTAAGTTGAGTATATTTTGTATATATTGTTCACAAAGGCTTGTAATGATAGGACCAGGGGCAATGGGTATAAACTGGAGAGAGGCACGTTTAGACTAGACACAAGGAAGAATTTTTTTCAACATGAGGGTGATGAGGCACTGGCACAGGTTGCCCAGGGAAGTTGTGGCTGCCCCATCCCTGGAGTTGTTCAAGGCCAGATTGGATGGGGCCTTGAGCAGCCTGATCTAGTGGGATGTCCTGCCTATGGCAGGGGGGTTGGAGCTAAATAAACTTTACAGTCCCTTCCAACCCAAACTATTCTACAATTCTATGATTTTATGGTATTATTTAAGGAAATAAATAAAAATAAAACAACAGTTGCAGTGGTCTCTCTGAGCCTCCCCCACACATAGCATTTTATGCTGGAGATCAGTTCAGATGGCAACAGATCAAGAAGTGGAAACTGAACCAAGAGCTCTTGCCCTGATGCACTGACATCTGTAGTATATGGAACACAGTGCTCTTCTTAGTAGACTGAATAGGAGTTAAAGATAAAATTACAGGAGCATGTAATGAACATAAAGCAAAGTAAAACACACACAGTTCTCCACCTCTTTTGTTAGATAAGAGTTTCTGAGGTGGTTTCTGAGAGAATTCACTGGAAAAAGAACCCAGTGGGCTGTTGGAGGGAAGCATGTTTAAAAGAAAGTTGTGACTGAACTAGAAGTAGTCAAAACACTTCTACTGTTTTCATCAGTGATATAGAGCTACTAACTTGACCATCAACCAAAGATGGGCAGCAGCATCCAGAGTTTGTCTGAATCTCTTGATGACCAGAGATTTATTTGAAGTCATAAATCCTCATATTCCATTAGTCCAGTTTTACAGAGCAACTCCAGAAGTCAATGACTTCTAACCAGTATCAAGACTGCACAGCGCAGAAGAGAATCAGGCCCTTTACTGTCCCTCATATTCTTTCTTACAGTCAGGCAGGTGGGGGAACTACTGTGTTGTAGACCAGAAAAGGTATGATTTGATGTGTGGGCTTTGGCACACAGTGAACATTTTTGTGAGGAAGTATTTTGCTGTAATTTAACTTTTATAGTAAGGCATGACACATTCTTTCCAGCTAATTGCTCTATTTCAGCTTTTAAAATGAACAGATCTTTCTCTCTTCTGTTTAAGCTCATATATTGTAATGATGTTACTGTTACTGTTAAAGGTGACCCGAAAACTATTTTAAAATATTTGCTTCTTGATTCTTCATTCATTTACAATGAATAAAAATGCCTAGGAGATTCGAAACTATTCCTAGAGCATATTTCACTCAACCTTTCCCCCACCTTTTTCTGTCTTTTCTATTTTTACTTTGCACATGTCATCTCTCACATTCTGGCCTTCCTTAAGATAGGACTTCACATGATATGTCCTTAACAGCTATTTCAAGCTGAAGAAGTTATAAAAACCTTTGGAACAATGCTCAACTCTGTTCCAGGATCTTATACAGGATCTTATACAGGACCTTAACAACAGTTGTGCTACTGCAGGGAACTCTCTGGCATTTACTACTTCTTCATTGGGCCTAAAACTCTTTATTTTACTGCCCTATTATACACTTTGGGTTGTGTTTGATTATTTGGGTGTGGATTTGCTTAGAGAGAGATCTAAAGGCAAGAGATGCTGTCAGAACAGTTGCAAGTCTCTGCTGAAAGTAAATTAAGTGTATGCACATCTATCCATGAACAAAAGTGTCAACATTTAAAGCAAAAAAAGCAAACCCTCAAACTCAATTTACACCACGAGATTATTCCAGTGAGCCTTATTTTTATTTCTTCTCTTTGGAAAGAGATTTGGATGCATTTCAAAAAAATATAAAAAGAAGAGATGAATTAGTTCCCTTGCCCAAAGCCAGGTCAAAGAACCAGCTGCATCTGGGAATAGTGAGTACTCCTTAATTTTTCATTTTATGTGCAGAACAAAGAGATCAAACCAACTTCTAAAACACCTGAGCAACAATTTTGTTCTGCAAAGAACAATAGAGTTCTCTCTTTCATATCTGTTAAACTGAAGTATTTACATGATCTAAAGTCTCTGCTGGGAGAGTAACGTGAAAATCCAGTGATGCATGTTTCTTTAGGAAGTTAAAGTGCTAGCAACTTGATTAATTTATCTTCTCTTTTCCCATCGACTCTAAAATATGAGAACATTCTCAAATGTATAGTAAGAAAACTTCATATAGAAAGGATTTTATCCTGTGCAAAACCACATTAGATTACATTTTTTCAGTAGAGGTATGCATGTTGTTACCATGGTGTATCACAGAAGTGTGAGGCCACTGCAACCCAGGTACTGCTTGAAAATCCACAGGTCAGCAAACATTTAAATGCACCTTCAGTTGCACAGAGGTATGCAGAGGTGAGTAGGAAAAGCAGGTTAAACCACTGAAGTACTGTGACAATTAATGAATTTTGGTGTGGTTGGTTCCACCTATACAAAACCATGTAACAGCTGCAAAAAACAGTAAGAAAGGTTCATCTTTCTCAAAAGAAATCCCTATATCCTGTTCCTAAGAGTCAGACTTGTACCATTTTAAAAAGCTGTATCTTAGTTTCAAATTAACTATTCAGCATGGCATGGCATTCAAAATAAGCAAAATGTTGAGTATAAATATTTATTATGTGGGTCATGATGAATAAAATTTAGATGCTCGACTCAAGAAAAAGTCCTATCAATTTTTTATGATTCTCATGACACAGTTTAAATTGTTCATCCTGTACAACATTCCTCTTGCCATTTTCTGGAGGGAAAGGAAGGCTTTAGTAAGTCTTTTGGTGCATGTACTATAACATCCTCATGGACTAACAGACGAGGCATAGGCTAGAAAGTGGAACAGCTGGACAGCCAGGATGAAAGCTTTGTGATCAACTGCACCAAATACCAGCTACATGTCTCAGAGTTCAATAATGAGCCAATTGCTTTTTAAGATTTCATTAGTGACCTCGATGATGGGACAGAGCATACTTTCGGCAATCTCACAAACCATAGAATCATAGAATCACCTGTTTGGAAAAGACCTACTGGATCATTGAGTCCAATGATACAAAACCAGGAAAAGTGGCTGCTACACCACATGCATGTGCCACCATTCACAGGGACCCTGACATGCTGGATAAATGGGTTGAAATGTACCTCCTGCAAGTCTTGCACCTAGAAAGAGACAACCACCCTGCACCAGATTAAGCTGAGAGCTAAGCACATGGTGGGCAAATTAGACATGATCCAGGAATGCATCCTCATGGTATGAATTCAGTTCCTGCCCCAGTGGCTCCACAATAGGGCTTGTCTCTAGCTCTTCACAGCCTTGCTTATCATAAGCCCCATCAAACCTGGCCCATAGACTGGCCCATCCAGCCATCTTAAAACTGTCCCTGACCCCCCTTTACCCTCAAGGAGGTTGGTCTTGACCCCCAATGAAGGCTGACATCCCAGCTCAGTTTCAGCAGTTCCCCCTTATAGAGGTACCAACCTCACTGTATCCTGACAAAGTTAACTGAAAAATAGAGGTTTCTGTCTCTCCCCAGATTTATGTTCCCACTTATAGATAATTATCAGCTGGGACATGACAACTTCAAACTGCCTAGAAGAAGTGTGAGAGATTTTTCCTTCATCCTGAGTAGATTTTTATGAAGCTCAACTTAATCCATTTTCTGCCATCTACATTAGACCATATAACAAAAAGCAACCCTCTCTTTGCTTACTGCTTCTAATAAATATGTTCTAAATATATTTACTAGGCACAAGTAATCATGCAGTTTTAACCCCAGAAATTACTTTGCCAGCTACACTGGGATGAGAAGTTAACAGTGAAGATGGTTGAAGAATAATTAAACTTGAATTAAGAATTCACAGAATCATAGAATCACTAGGTTGGAAAAGACCTCCTAGATCATCAAGTCCAACCATCCCTATCTGCCAATAAACCATGCCTCTGAGCATCTTGTCTATCTGTCTTTCAGATACCTCCAGGGATGGTGACTCAACCACCTCCCTGGGCAGCATGTTCCAGTGCCCAATGACCCTTTGTGTAAAAAATTTTTTCCTAATATCCAGTCTGAACCTCTTCTGGTGTAGCTTGAGGCCATAGAAGATGTAGAATGGAAGATGAACAAGTGTGACATCCTTTTATAAGTTATGAGACTTCTTTTTCTCCAAAATCAGTTCCTTCTTTTGTGTTTACCTATAATTACTTTTCTGTTGTAAGGTAGGAGAGAAAGTTTAACAGCAACTGTAGGTGTATTTAGAACTGTTACACTACCAGGGAGCTTAAACCATAAGCTTTATGAGTTTTCTCCACAAGCTATGACAGAAGGAAAAAAAAAATAACTGAAGTGATTAAGTCACCTCATGCTCAACAATTAGACAGAAGATGGACATTCTTGACCCAAAGAATAACACTGCCTTGTGCGGGAATCCAGTTGCAAAGTACTCTGAGTAGTCCTTAACTGCTTCTCAGCTTCCTAATGTGCAGCAGCTGAGTATCTCAGACCTCTAATGAAAGAAGATTCTACAGTTCTACAACTCCTTGCAGAACCCTTAAAAAGTTTCACAGCCCCTAATAAGTCTGCAACAGTCGTATTTGAGGACGTTTTTATATTTCTCTAAACACTTCATAGATTTGATTCCTCTTTTCCAAAATAGAAGAATAGTTAAAACCCACTTCATATAGAGTTGAAATTTCAAATTAAACTGTGGGTCATGAAAATATTTCATTTCACCACAAAAAGAGAAAAGATGTACACGGTTTTTTTACTAGACTCTTAAGAACCATACATCTATTTTAAATGAACCTAAGGTTCAATTCAGGAAAATAAAAATGAAAGTTTACATTAAAAAATAAAAAAGTTTTAGGTTTATTAAGAGTTTAATTTTTTAATATAACTAAATTTCTAATTGAAAAGTCTGATAAGCTTTATATCAATAGTTTATGATGTTAAATTTGATGCCATGTATCTGTATGAAACATTTCACGATAAATCAAGGAGTGTTCCACAGACTAAAGTAAATAGCACGTTAGAAATAGTACTTCTTAAATGGTTAATGAATTAGAAGCTGAACATACAAACATCCCTCTGTAATTGCTACATCTATTGTCTATCACTATGCAAATTTCCTCTTACTCTTAATAAGATCAGTAATAACTTCTAAAATATTTTTAAAATAACCACAGGTAAATATAATCTACTATGAAAATAATAAAATAGCAGGAAATCCTTCTGTGAGAGATATTGATGGGCTTTATTGGAGATGATGAATTCTGTTAATATCATCTATTCTAATATGGGCCTTCTATACTGCAGAGCCCCAGAGAAGGGGAATGCATTCATGATAAAAACTAAAAAAAGTGAGAAAACTTTTCTTATTATCATTAGGATGTTTTGCTAGTTTCTTGTTTATGTTTCATTAGTTTTCCAAAAGCCTTATTCAAAATCTCAGATACTACTGGCAGAGTTTATTTGTCAAAGGGATAAGATTTGATGCAAAAATATAATGCTGGCAAAACATGTTTCAAAGCAACAGGCGGAGGGTAAGTGCATAATAGAATTTATAACATATTTCATTATTCTTTTATCTTCCTTTACTTAAAATGTATTTTCTTGCTGACACTGATAATACAACCTTTACAGAGACCAGCTTTGTGTTATATGAACAGTGATTGGAAAGATGGCAAGCTAATGTTTGTTGGAGTGATTCTACTTATTTATTTTTGACAAGGTCAAAAAACTCTTTTAATTCAACTTTACACTTGGTTGATGATGAAAAGAAGGTGTATGCTTTGACATAAGATAACCCACAGATATCAGGATCAAGTAATAAACATTTTAAAGTATTCCTACTAAAAACTGAATTCAGTACAGCAACTGAGACAAAATATCCATCTTTGTCAATCACTGTGCTTCCAAAGTGTTCTGCTAATCATTAGTAATCATTGAGTGCAGAACTCACCAAAGTCTAATTCTGTTGTTTGTGTTTCAGCTGAAGAGTAATTCAAACAAACAAAAATATACTTTAGAAAGTGTTGTAGAACAAATCTTTAAAACAATCTCTTCTACAAAGAAAAAAAAAAACCAAACAACAAAACACCCCTTTAAACACACAAATGACAAATTCCTTTTCTTCATTGCTTCTCTTAATGTCTGTTAAAAAAACTTACAAAGGTACTGTATTATGTAGTGGATAAGACATGGAAAGACAGGAATGAAATTTAAACCCTTTCAGATCAGTACTTATAATTTGGAAATTCCACAAATACTGCTAAACTAAGCATTCATCTTTGCACACCCAGACAGAAATTCTCTATTCATCACAGCAGTGCAGAATTTTTGAACGAGTGCCCATCTGATTTCATTTGATTCTTACCTGGGCACATACACAGGTGCCATTTCTAAGAGCAAGTACAGCATAAAGTCTCTGCCAAGGGGATGCTAGATACTCAGCTAATATGTTCAGATCATGAAACATCAATATTAAATATTTTTTTGTTTTGTCTCTAAAATCAATAACCATTTGTGTGACAATCCAACTGAAATTCTCTATGGACATATTATAGGTCTGCATACATTTTATTTTCATATCTGAACTAAGACTAATGTTACCCTACAAATGCATAATACTAATCAGTTAAAACCATTAAAAAGGTCATGCCCTTAAATGATGTTCTATTCCTTTCCTTTTTCCCTGATTTAGCAAAGACTTTTGAAGAAGTTATATTTCTTTATTATAATTCAATAATAAAACACGCAACTGACATCTGAAAATCCAGCTATCATTTGCAAAACAGAACACTGACACTGGCAGCACTTATTCTTCAACAAGGTCAAAAATCTGTCAGTTCTGCACCGTGCCCAGCTGGGGGTGGATTGGGGCTGTATAATTTCATGGTAGAAATCCTTCATTAACAAAAAATAAACATTTCAACGTACCTCTGGAAGTCATAAGTAATGTACATTGAAGATGACATCTAACGAAAAAGAATAACAACTGAAAATTCTCTTTCCTCTGTTTCTTCTGAAACAGTGACTTTTCCTACATCGTCTGAGGGACTGTCATTTGCTTTATATCACTGTTCTATTGGGGAAGAAAAATCCACAACTATTACCTTTACCTTACTCTTAATATTACTTGCATAAGCATTAGATCAACTTATTAGTTTTAACAAACTTGGGCCCAGGTCTTGCAGCCTCAAGTTACTTTTCACTACTAAGAGATTCTTTCAGCTGAGTGCATACTATTTGTCCTTCGAGTAAAAAAGTGAGGATTTCCAAAACATTTCTTTCTAGCTCCTCTAGTTTCTTCTTTCAAATAATGAAAATAATGTGCAGCTTAAAATAAATAAAACAACTGAAATTAAATTGTCCTTAATTTCAGTATCATGATTTCAACTTTATTAAGACTGTTCGTACTTTATATGGATCCGTCTCTTTTTGTGTCAATGGAGCTTCAAAAGCCCATCGTCTCTGCTCATAATATTTCTTTAAATGGAAAATCAATATGTTACTAGGTTGGAGTAACAGTCTTGCTCTCCACAGAGAGGCGTTTAAGAAGCACAGCTGTGTGTCTCAGTTAGAACATGGAGAAGAGTTCCAATACTTGTGAGCACAGATCCCAAACCTCACATCTGGGCTCATAAACCTACCAATGCCAAAACCATTTTTAATATTGAGTCTATCAACCACTGGGAATCTTCATCATTCCTCTGTTGGAACTGACCATGAACAATATTCTCATAAATGATACAGAAACCTATGTTATGTTTTTTGAAAGGGTGAACACACTCTTAAAAGTATACCATGCAGACACAAATCAAAAGTTAAAAGTCAAACCAGTAATTCTGACATTCATTAGAGCTGATAAGAAAAGAAAACATTGAATTATTTCCATATATTTTTAGACTAAGCTTTTCTGAAAAACCTCTTCCACTTTTGTAATACTTTGCTCCCTTAACTTGTTTCACTTCTCCTTTCATTTTGCCAGTGAAAAGAAGTTCAGTTTAAAGATGAGAAAGATAAAGAAGAGAGACTAGTTGCACAAAATTAGAAAGTTTAAATTCCTATAAATTTCTTCAGAAACCATCTTTATGTAATTCTGAAGTAGTAAAAGAAGCAGTAAAGTACAATTCAACACTAGTCTATAGGCCGTGCTTTTGTGTTAGGGTGCTTTCTCTTTAACTATATTACACAAGTTTTCTCTTTAATAAATTCTCCTCCATACAACAGCTGCACAAGTTTTAGACTTCTTGTTCATTTACAGTGTATAACAATTGGATTTTTGTAATGAAGAGCCTGGGTGAAGCAAATGAGAAAAGCGAAAATGTGCAAGTTTTGTAGCTCTCCTCCTATCAAAGCACAGCTAGATCAGTCTTGCACAGTGTCTCAAATTCATTGGTACTAACTATTCCATTGGTGTTCTTCTGTTCCTAGGAAAATGATAAAATGAAGAATTATTTTCTCCACTCTCAAAGAAAAATAACTTTTTTTCAACCCCTTAAAGGGGAACCCACATTTAGCACCTTAACTCTAGCACATGGCTAATCACAACCAGAACTGATTCTATAAATTACAAGTAATTCCCTATTTTTTATTCCTACCACTGTTGAGAAACTTTATAGCACATCCCATAGATGCCTGCATTTAGGTTAGTCCACCAACTATTTTAAGTCCGGAATGTTAGGCATATTTCAGTGCATGTGGAATGATGTCTTAAAAGATTATACATTATTCATTACATTAGCAATTTTTAATCAAGGAATTCATCAAGGAAGTAGGAGAAATCCAGTCCAGTAAACCTGATGCTGATTAGTCCACAGATGTGTTATCGTGAACTTTCTCAAGAGGTTTTGTTTGTATTTGAGAGCAAAATTATTCCTAACATCACACCCTGTGTGTCCTTTTATCCTGTTCAAAGCTCAAGCTAGCAACTGTGATTAGAAAATGAAATGTAAATACTTCTGAAGAAACAAGATGAAGGGAACAATTACATGATTTCTCACTGACATGAGCAGGCCTGCACAGAACAGTGCAACTACTGCAGATCAATTGAGTAAGGCTAGATACAAGCGGGGGTTCTCTGCTAGCCAAAATTTCTGTTTAAATGATTTCTTTCTACACAAGCTTAGAAACCCTCCGGACTAAAAGAGTTTATCTTACCTCCAAAAGGACAAACTTCTGACAGGCTACATAACAGCAGACATAAATGAGATAAAATAAAATTTTCTCCACAAATCTCCTGAGCTTTTAGGCACATTGAAGATAGTGACTACATAAAAATACATTTGAAATTTGAATTATATTTACTGGAATAACCTCTTCAAATCATGTGATTATATTAAAGACAATGCAAAAAAATATTATTTAATTCTCTCATGACTGTTGTACAAAAGAAATTATTCAGTAATATTTAGGAGGGTAGAAAATGGTAAGGAAATTGGAAAGGTAACGCTGGCTGAAGCAAGGCTTTAGTGTTGATCTGACTGTAGTTTAACAGAGTTCAGACATTACCGTTTCCACTTGCAACTGCTCCTCTTTTAATTTTCCACTCCACCCTAATAACCTAGCATAAAATAAGGTACAGTTGTTCCCTGACTTCTCCACAAAGTAAGCTAACATAGCTGAAAATACACAATTGTAATAGTAAGGTGATCTCTGGACTGAAAGTAAAGACAAATGCATGTAGATATCTTGACACATCAAGGCAGAGAGCAGGTGGTAACTCACCATCACTCAGGTACAATCACAACGAAAGATCTAACACCAGTTTTGCAGAAAACAATGCAACTCTCCCCACAGTCACTTCAGTCTCTGTGATCCAACGCCTAGTTTTGATGCAGCACAACTTCATAAGCATAAATACCTATTAGGTATTAGTTAATTAATTATCAGATGAAAATTATTACTTTGTATCCTTAAACTGTGAAGATTGGTTTTGAGCACAGGAAAATATTTTGAAGAACACAGGTAGAAAGGGTAACAATTGTTATTTGTCCATATTTAGCTGTGAAGCTGCCTAATGTAAACTAGGTTAAATATGCCAGTATCAATATCATTTCATGGTTTGGTAGAAAAAGTGATTTATAGGTTGTTATCTTCTGAGTTGTGAAACCTGAAAATGTACTTGCACAATGTCTAAAAGAGTGTGAGACACTATGGTAGTTATTAAGGATATAAAAGTAGATTCTAAGATATCTGGAGAAAGAAAGGGATACTTGCACATCCCTTCCCCTACTGAGATTCCAATGCGGTTGTGACACATTTACATATATGGCATGTGATATATTCTGTATACTAAACTCTTTTAAATCACTGCTTGCTTTCCCTTTCCAACACCTTTGTTTCTAAGGACATAATATTCCTTTTTCTTTTCCTGCTGGATTCTACCTTCTCATTTTGTACATATACACCCAATTTCTGAATTGTCATTGAAGATTTTTACATCAGCTTTCAGCTGCTCCCCTGCATCTCTTAAGTGTAAAAATCCATACTCTCTGTTGCAAGCCTCTCAGACATTACACAGTTCTTCCTTGCCTAAATCCATTCATCTGTCCACATCAATTCCAAGATTGCTATTCTTCGTGCCTAGCAAGCTTCTTGCCTCAAGCTAGAAATATAACACCTTCCTTGCACACCAAGTGCTCTCTGGTCTTCATTTTCATGTCCTGTGTAGGTGGAAATTGCAGACTGGGATTCCTGTGGGCAAACTTATCTTCCAAAACTTGGCTACCCACAGCTGCCCTGCATAAATGGCCCACCTAGCCTCCTCCAAGGAAGAGAGAGAGCATTTCTCTGCCAGTGCTGCTGATGTCACTGCAAAGATGAAAACACAATTTATCTCACATTGAATAACTGGAAGACAACATTTTCCAGTCAGATATCACTCCAACTGACTTTCCCAACAAAATAAATTGGCTGCAAGAATCATGTTTTTCCCAAGAAGTACAAAGAATCAACACAATCAGAAAAAAAATGCAGAGACAGTAGAAGAAACAGAAAATCAAAACTAGATTTGTTCTGGATTTTCCCATGCCTCTTCAAGTTATAGTCTACTTTTCCTTCCACTGGGGTATCTACAAATTGTTGCTGCTCTCTTCTGCTCTGGTGAATTGTCTTCAAAATAGCAGGGAGTATGTGCTCATGTGCACATATACAGCCATAAGGAGTATTCAAGAATGAGAACTGAAACATGAATTCTCCTCTACAATACGCAGTAATCCTCATAGATTGATAGTCTGCTTAGAATTGTAGATGTTCTGTGCAAAGCCAATTCATGTAAAAATTTAAATGTCATGCACAACCCAAAGGAACATGTCATAATATCATCTATAACAGTCAGAAGTATAATGCATTTGTTGCAATGTTTTATGGAAGAAATTACTGAGAAGATACTCAGCAAGTACTATGTATGGTAATGTAAGAATAAGTATTTTAGTGAATTGTTCAGTGTGTTAAAAAAAAAGAGTTATTGTCTCAAACTGCAGCAAGAAGGGCTCCCTTGCACCCTTCTCATTTCAGGAAAATTTAGGTTTTAAACAATATTCTATGTTGAATCCCAAATACATGAGCCAATGAACCATAACAAAACAGGAATGCTTTGTATAGAAGATTTCAAAACAGACACAGATAGCAATACAGACTTCAGGTGGTAATCCTGTCACTTGTATTGCCAGGGCCTTTTAAGTCTCTTGATTGAATTATTTTTAAACTAAAAATTAATCCATTTTGTGAAACTTTATTTATATAGTCAGTGTTAAGTATTTCCCGAGTTAAGCCAAATTTCCTCTAGACTCAGCCACACACTTCATGCAGATGTTTCTGGGAACCATCTCTTTGCTTTAGTAAACAGCATTGGGCGTTACCTGGTATGTCAAGAGAGAAAGCAGCAGAGTGCTAAATCTTATCAAATGGAGACACTTATTCTACTACAGAAGCAAATTCCAAGTTTAACACTAGAAATCCAGTCATTATCCATATTGTATTCCAGTCTTCAACCCCACAGCCTTACTCTCTTTTCACCAAAGCATGTAAGAACACTGAAAAGCAGAATAGAAACATCATGCATTTCATCTTTGCAACCTTAATTTATGGATGCTGCTGTCATATTTCTTATTTTAAAAATCTATTCACTTAGGAAAAATAAAGAGAAATAAACACTTGCTAAACAATGACTTTATAACGGGAATAGACATCTATGATATCTCATAAAATCATGTGACTTGCCAGGTTGAAAATTAGATACCAATTTGATGTGAACAAAGCTAAATTAAAGGCAATGCCATAAACCCACTACTTTAGAATTCCATTGCAGGTAGCATTAGCACTGGTCAAATGGAAAATATGAAATAAAAGAACCAAAAAATCAAAACAAATCCTCAAGTTTCAGAGCTATTTATTTTTTCCTCCTGGAAGTTGCTTTCTTGAGCAGTTCATGTTACATCACTGGTCTTATCAAATATAAAACCCAACCGGTGGCTCATGAATCAGTGAAAACTCTTTTGTAAAATCTTGAAAAGTAAGAGTAGCCCAAAGAAAAGACTTAGGTATCACCACATGGTAATTTGAATCCAGATAGTCTGAAATGTAATTTCCAGTAAGGAAGAACTATTCCATGCAATGGGTTATCATTTAAGAAGCATTTATAAAAATTCCTTAGCTACTTCAGTGCATGAATGTCAATTTTTCTTCTACACATTTTTATTTTGTTTCTTCCTAGTAGAGAAGCCCTTTTTTTCCCCACTAATTCACTTATTAAGTCTTTAACTTTGTTTCTCTTCACATGCAGATTTTTTACATTTCTTCAAATATGAGCCATCTGATTTTGTTGAAGTGTTAATAGTTCACTAAGCGATCCCAGTAGTCTGTGAAATGGATATTCTACACTGAAAACAGTGAAAACTATGGAGAATGAAGAGCTTTGTCACCTTGATCAACAGGATATCAGCAGTGCCATTAAATCATTTTACAGTGCGTCTTATAGTAAATACATCTAATTTGGGAATGATAAATACTCTTTCATGAAGAGAGTACCAAGATATCCTTTGGAAAAACATTGCTTTAAGGGAGAGAGCTAGAATTGTTAGTGTGAAAAATTTTGAAAACAGATCCAAAGGAAATTATTAGTTTTTATATCAGTCCAGAAAGTATAATTAAGTTACAAGGCAGTCTTTAGGGAATTCTGAGTAATTTTTTTTCAAGTCATTCCAAAAAATAAAACATAGTATTACGAGTGGCTTAGATGAGTGTTCTTTTGCAGATAAATAAATAAGCATTACAATCTCCAGTTGCCCTTAGACAGAAGAAAAATATTCTTCCATATCTAGTTTTTATATACACAGGGAGTGATTATGTCCTGTATTGTTCATGCCATCTACAGCATCATTTACCCTAAGCTTTAACTGTTAGACTGTTCTGAAGTTTGTTTATTGCAGAAAGAGGCAGTGAAGAAAGTATATGATTTACTAGAGCCATAGCATGAGAGATTTCATAAGCATACCTTTAAGTAATATTGAAAATCTAAAGAATATTGTTTACTAAAAGAAAATACAGTATATTAAATAGCAATATTTATATTCCATTCCTTTCTAGTTAGAAACTATCAAGATTTCCAAGAACTCAATTCATAATGACACCGAAGGAAAATCTCCTGTAGTAGTCAATGAAAACAGGACCAAATGCAGTTAAGTTATTTATAGCTGTTTTGCTTGGCCACAGGCTGGTTACCTTCAAAAGTTGTCTAGACAAAATATTGCTTTGAGTTCATAAAACTCAGACTTCAGAAAACAGACTGTGAATAGATCCAATATGCATTTGTCGAACCAAAAATTAACACTAGTCTCTAAACAACAATGACACAAACTTAAATTATCAAATTCTGTATCTTACTTATTACTATTTATAATTATTATAGACTATGTATCAAATCTTATGTGATCACAGATAATTTTTACACAGAAGGTAAATGAATGAAAGGCTATGGGACTCCTGGAAATAAGCTTCCTTTTACAACTAAAGGGCAAATTCTTTAGAAGAGATGTTGCAGCTAGATTCAGAATATTGGTTCAGGAACATTTCGACAGGCAGCTAGCTCCAACTTCTTTATAAGCCACTTGGGTTACCTTACGTACCTATCAAACAAAGCTAATGAGATTTCATGCATCTCAAGTAAAGGGGGGTGGAGTGGAAACAGATCATCTAAATAGATATCTCCATTAATTCAATCCACTTTAAACACCATGTAAAGTGATAGGTGGTGTTCAGGTTTTTGGCCCACAACTACATTACAAGATTTGAATAAATAACTTACTGTTCCTGCTCAGGCATAACAATTGCCTTTAGTTTTGCATTAGTGTTTATCAAACACATCTTTAGGTGATCTAACCACATAGATAGGTCTAAAACAAGTGGTTAAGTTCAAAATATGGATTATGTCACAGAATAGAGGTTTTTTGCATAGTCTGTGTACTTTATCAGGATTTATACACATACATCTTTCTCATGTACTCTCATGCTAACTTTTAATAATTATTTTCTCCTTAGTTAATCCACTAAGGTAATGTGATATAGCTCATCCTTTTTTCACCTCTTTAAACTGAAGAAGAATTTGAAGGACATGAGGAAAAAAATCCCAAATCTATCATCAAAATTATCACTACCACTTCCTACCTATATCTGGCATTATTCTTGCACTGAAAGAACTTCCTCTGGTCAGCTAAGGATAATCAAGTTAAGTTTTCTATGAGTTCCTTTATGTACATGCTCTAACTTTCCTAGATAAGATCCTGGAAACCATTCTGGAATACTTCTGTATTCGGTAAGCACGAGTTCTGAAGTCACAGAGGTAAGAAGATGACTAAAGAATTTTTTTTATTTTTTTTCCTCATTATGCAAGCCATGTTCATCCCATTGTTCTTTGTTTCCCTCTGAATCTCAGAATAGGGCACTCAGTGCTACTGAAATATGGAGCTGCTATTACTGCTCAAAGGAAAATATGTTTCACATAAAGTTTTTGGTTAAACTGGAAACCCTTGCTACATCTTAATTATGAAATACTAAACACCTGAGGCTACAGAGTGTAGGGGCATACATGCTTTATTGCCAAATGTGGATTTCAATGTGATATCAGGTTAATAGTGTAATCTTTCTTATCTCACAAAATAAGAATATAATTTTTAAATAAAAAGGAATAGAACTCAAAACATTATCCTTTTTTAGATGTCTGATAGTCACAAATAAAAGTAACCCTTGCAATATTATCAAGATTACTAATAAAATACAATATTAGTGAAAAGGACAGATACTACCGATTGATAATATTCAGGATTAAGGAGTCCTGCTGTAACAAATGTGTCCCTATATTCACCAAGTAACAAGCATAACAGAGTTAAAACTGCCCTACATTGATCCTACCCTGAAGGTAAACCAACTACACCGCAATGCTGTAAATTTCTGCCTGGAAAACACTGCTGTCTGGAAGCCAAAGACGCTAGTGACTAGAAATCAGTTTAGCTTGAAGAGACAAAGGCTGAATACAAATTATACACTGCTAGGCCTCATTGCTGAGTGTAGTTAGCCATGTACGTTTTTGTTAATAAATAAAGAGAAGGGAGTGCAAAAGCTCATAAGAAAAAAATCTTACGTCTCTTTTAGGATATAAAACAGAAAAAAAAAAACCCGAACCCTCACACAATACTTGTCAGCTGAAAATATAAAACCTGGATTTGTCCTGGTACTCACCTGGAAAACATGAGTTTATTTGGTATTAAATTGTGACTTCAGACATAAATTAAGAACTTGCCTAAATGAGTCTACTTGTTGTTCATATATTGTATTATAATGTTATATAAATAGTTGCTGCAGGAAGCCACTGGTAACCAGTCTGAGTCTAAATAAGACATCTATATGCACTGACACATGACTGATTTGGAAAGATATTTTATCTTCCTCTGTTCCAAAATTAGAGACTATCCTCATCTATGTAGCTGTTCATAGACGTTGTTTTCATGGAGGCACAATATTTTAAGAGATTTTTGGAAAAACTGTATTTTTTGCTTCTCTTAGTTACACACAGCATTTATCACTGATATACATTAATCACATAAGTACTTATAAATCTAAATGAGACACTACAGACTCATGTTACAAGCCAGTTTTCAACCAAGACTCATCCTGTTACCTAGAAAAGAATACAGTTAATTGATACCACTTGGTACAAACATACAGGCAAAAAAACCACAAGGAAATATTGTTAATAATTTTGTAGAAAGAGTCAAGCATTTTAAGTATTCATACAACACAGTCAAAAGCAAAAGTTTAATTTTCAACAGGAGTAAAGTATCAAAAAAAAAATGAAAAACTGCCAAACAAATAAGGAACAGCAAAAAAAAGTTTATTGCATTATCTAAGTTCTTCATAAGATATACAGAAACACTTATTTTTAACAGTCATAGTAAATATTTTTTTTATGGGTAACTTTGGAAATTTTATCATGTTTTATCATGAGATTCTGAAGAGAGTTCCCACTCCTTCAAACTTGAAGGACATTGAAATAAAAAACTGAATAGGACAAGTAAGTGGATTCCTGTTTGGTAATAACAGCCCCTTAGTTAATCTCTGGAATATTTAGAGATCTGCAGGTTACTGAGTGGCTTTTAAAACAGACACTTATAAGCAAAATGTGTGAAGTGTTTTATCAGAGAAGTAGGTCTTGCATGAAGTAAGGATTTTCTTAGAAATGTAAGACTATGGTAATTAATCGATATAATTGAAATTATAGATTATATATTGGAGTAAATCTCCATATCTGTATCAACATTCTTATTATTAAATCAGCAGATTTTGAATTAAGTTAATTTGACAAGATGCTACAAACTCTTCCAGATCAAATTGCCCATACAACCTCTTTGAGGCTGTAAGCTCAGCTGCAGTGTGGTACCCTTTCATTTCCAAAGCAGAAAAAAATTAACATTTGCAAAGCAAAATTAAGTCCATGAAATTACTTAAGGTAACATATTTTCATCTCAACCCAATCATAATGAATCTGGTCAGGTCTACTGCTGTGGCTCGTATGGCTTTGTTTCAATGCTGCAAGACTACTGTGAAGACAGTCAGATTTCTATATTTATAATAAGTAAGCAATAACAGATGAGATAGTATTTTCTACATGTGCTTTGCTTCACATTTAGCTTTCCAAAAGGTAATGAGATTTTTGTTTTCTTTGGAATGGTAATAAAAATAACTATCAAATGCTTATACTAAAAGAGTGTGTATTTACCAGATATCAGATTTGTGGTACCAGCAACACCCTAGCAAATTTGTGTTCCAGTGGCACTAGGTTGTGTTATAGTTATGGTACATTAAGTTATAATATTATTTAAATAAAGCAAATAAAAATTTTCATTGGGCATCATGATTAATATTGTTGAATGGCTGTAAAAAACAATTATTCACCTGGGAAGCTATTCAGCAGATCAGAAAGTTTTAGCTATATCTTGTTTATGATAATGTATGCACACGCATACTCAAAGGAACTAAATCACAAATGGACAGTTCTTCCAATGTAAAGGGGTCTTTATTTCTGTAAATTGCCTGATTTTTTTTAAAAAATGCCCATTATTTTCCACTGTTTTGGTAAACAACTTAGTACAAATCCAAGTATTTTAGGACACAAATCTGAAAGTAGAAAGTCAAACATAAAAATTTGAGTAATGCAGCATCTGCATTACATGCAGGCTTAAACACTATTAATAGAAGATTTGCAACCAAGTTCTTGTTTCAATTTTTAAAGCAATTTGTATCAATAATAATGAAAAGAAGGAAACAATTAACCAGCTAAACAGCAGGTTCTGTCATTACAAATAATACTATAACAGTAATCTCTTCAACAATAAGTTTAAATATTAAAAACAATAGCCTCCCTAATGACTATATTTTTCCTCATTAGAATAGAATAAATATCAGAGAGAATGCCAAGATACACACATTTGATGCTAATCAATAAGTATTTGCTTATTTGCTTTCAAGTTTCACCATTAAAGACCATTCAAAAACCGAACAATTTTGACGTTAACATTATTAAAGATCCAGAAGACAGAAAAGATGAGTTTACTATTATAGTACACTAAACAATGTTAAAAATGGCTCTAATTTAATAAGAGCAAAGAGAATTACCAATATAGAAGAATATCTCCAAACGTTCAATAATTTTCATGTTCTGTGGAGATCAGAATATTTTACTGACCAGAAAAAAAATCTGATATAATAAAAAAATAATCTTCAGTCAAAGATACCAATCAAAAGCCAATTCAATTCACTGGTAGCATTCCTCTGTGAGGTTTATGAGTTTTGGAACAGATCAGAAACAGTTCAAATCTATGGAGACCACCACAACATAAAGCTAATTGGACATGGTGAATGAGATGTGAGTGCAAATGATGACTAAATATACTTCAACTTAAATAAAAAGTTCACAATAACGTTCTTAGAACAGTCCTAGGAAGTTTTGCTTTAGGAAAAGAAAATAACAGCATATGCTGTAAAAATAGGGAGGACAGAAATAAAAAGAACAGGCAAATATTTCTGTGAATGTATCTGGGTGAGAGAAGTGGCACTACACAGCGTGTATTTGTAGATTAGGCTATTAGAAACATATTAAAAATTTAGAAGTAATGAATTTAAATGCTTTTTCTATATTAGAGGAAATTAAATGTAGAATTTTTGTGACAGTTTAATGAATTTGTATCTAGTTCTTTGTTGTATTCATTTTTCAGAATAATTTTGCCTTATCTCCTCATAGTTTTAGATATTATGCTGAATGAGCACTGTCACACAGAATCACAGAATCACAGAATGACCAGGTTGGAAGAGACCCACTGGATCGTCGAGTCCAACCATTCCCACCATTCCCTAAATCATGCTCCTAAGCACCTCATCCACCCTAACCTTAAACACCTCCAGGGACGGTGACTCAACCACCTCCCTTGGCAGACTGTTCCAATGCCTAACCACCCTCTCTGTGAAGAATTTCTTCCTAATCTCAAGCCTAAATCTCCCCTGGTGGAGCTTGAGGCCATTCCCTCTCGTCCTGTCCCCTGTCACTTGGGAGAAGAGGCCAGCTCCCTCCTCTCCACAACCTCCCTTCAGGTAGTTGTAGAGAGTAATAAGGTCTCCCCTCAGCCTCCTCTTCTCCAGGCTGAACAACCCCAGCTCTCTCAGCCACTCCTCATAAGGCCTGTTCTCCAGCCCCTTCACCAGCTTTGTTGCTCTTCTCTGGACTCGCTCCAGAGCCTCAACATCCTTCTTGTGGTGAGGGGCCCAGAACTGAACACAGGACTTGAGGTGCGGTCTCACCAGTGCCGAGTACAGGGGGAGAATAACCTCCCTGGACCTGCTGGTCACGCCGTTCCTGATACAAGCCAGGATGCCATTGGCCTTTTTGGCCACCTGGGCACACTGCTGGCTCATGTTCAGTCGGTTGTCAACCAGCACCCCCAGGTCCTTCTCCTCCTGGCAGCTTTCCAGCCAGGTTTCTGTCCTGTCAAAAGAAATTAGCTATAAAATTTAGTTATGATTCATAAGTATCAATTATCCCTGGGATCAAACCCAGCATCTAGCTCTATTTTATGCTACTGCACAAAACTCCCACAGTCCCAGGAAATTGTATGTTTATTATATTAATGATGAACCATTAAGAACCATATTCACACCCCCTAATGTTTTATGTGAAATGCCTAACTTGGCCAACACACTCATTTAGTCGCCCAAGATTCATTCACTCATTATTGCACAAGTAACCTGAGGTACCCTGGACAGGCTGATCTCCACTTCTAACTGGGAGATCCAACACTGAATTGCCTTGTGTTGGTAGAGCATATAACTCCAAGTCAGTAGTCCACATCTGATGCTAAATTTATATACTGAAACACAGAGGTGTGAGTGAGGCCTGTCTATCAGAAACTAAAAGAGAAATCCACATCCCTCAGCCAGAACAAAGCCTTTAAGAACTTGATTCTAGTTCTGAATAAGTGTTTCATTAACAAGTAAGTGATCTTGGCATTGTGTTTGTCTTCTGCATACAAAGCCAATTTCTTCTTTCTGTGTCAATAAGTATCTTAAAGTCATTGTAAAAGAGTCTTTGCATTTCTGCAAAATCAATTTCTTATTATTAGGTAGTGCCTTTTGCAGGCTCTCTGGTGAATGTAGTTAACATCTTTTAACTCTAGGGAGAAATGCTAAATTACTTTTCAGTAAGGAGCTATTACTTATCTCCATATAGTAACGTCTGGTGAGAGCTCAGAAATTCTGTGCCAAAAAGTCTTCCACTCACTTTGTTTGCTAAATGTGTCTCAATTCTTGTTAGAAGTAGCTGGATGAAAAGTCTTTCTCCGTTCTTATGTAGACTATTCTATGGCTGCATTGACAATGCTAGTGCTCCCTTGCTTGTTAAAAGTTCACCTTGAAAAGTAGTCTCCACAACACTGGATGTCCAAAGAAACAAACAGAGGTGAATCTTAGAGCAGCACATTATAAAAATGAACCTCAGGCAAGGTCCAAGGTCGGGTTTCATTTGAAAGCATGAGTTACTTTAAGCAGTGAAGACAATTTGTAAGATTAAGCTAATAGGATGATGGATTAAGTACCAGGAGAATGATTTACAGTCAATGTGATGATAATTTGCTATATCACTCTGGTTTATTGTTCTAGGACAGAAAACCATATGGGCTGAAGGAGCTTTCTGAACTGGTTCCTAGAAAGGGTTTTTCTCCATTTCATCACTTATACTAGGAAATTCTATTGTATACAGAATCACAGAATAACCAGGCTGGAAGAGACCCACTGGATCATCAAGCCCAACCATTCCTATCAAACACTAAACCATGCCCCTTAACACCTCGTCCACCCATGCCTTAAACACCTCCAGGGAAGGTGAATCAACCACCTGAGCTTGATCACCCAGTTCTCTTGCATGTGCTTCATGATAAGCACTCAAGATCACCTGTTCCATGACTTTCCCTGGCACTGAGGTCAGACTGACAGGCCTGTAGTTCCCTGAATCCTCCCTGTGACCCTTCTTGTAGATAGGCACAACATCAGCCAGCCTCCAGTCCAGTGGAACTTCCCCAGTCTTCCAGGACTGTTGGAAGATGATGGAAAGGGGTTTGGCAGCACATCCGCCAGCTCCTTCAATACCCTCGGGTGAATCCCATCCAGCCCCATAGACCTGTGGGTGTCTAGTTGGGCTAGCAAGGCTCTGACCACCTCCTCTTGGACCATGGGAGCCTCATTTTGCTCCTCTAGCTCCAGCGTGTGGAGGGAACAACTTTCTTTACAATTAAAGACTGAGGCAAAGAAGGCATTAAGTACCTCAGCCTTTTCCTCATCCTCTGTCACTGTTGTTCCTTCTGCGTCCAATAGGGACTGTATGGTCTCCCTAGTCCTCCTTTTACTATTTATATATTTATAGAAACATTTTTTGTTATCTTTCACTGACTTTGCCAATCTGATTTCTAGTTGAGCCTTAGCCCTTCTGATTTTTTCTCTACACAATCTCACTTCTATTCTGTAGTCCACTCAAGAGGCCTGTCCCCTTTTCCAGAGCCCATAAACATTTCTCTTCTTCTTGATATCACTCAAGATCTCACTGTTCAACCAAGTTGTTTTTTTCCCCTACCGGCTTTTTTTCTAAAACATGGGGATGGCTTTCTTCTGAGCTGCTAGGATTTCCTTTATGAAGAGCTCCCAGCCCTCATGGGCTCCCTTGCCCTTAAGCACTGTCTCCCACGAGACTTTGCCAACCAGCCTTCTGAAGAGTTCAAAGTCTGCCCTCTGGAAATTTAATGCTACTGTCCTGCTAACCACCCTCTTCACTTTGCCTAGAACAGAGAACCCTGTCATCTCATGATCGCTTAGTCCTAGGCGTCCTCCTACTGCCACATCCCCCACAAGGCCTTCTCTGTTCACAAAGAACACCACACAAGGGATGTATTTAAGTATACAGTACAAGGTTTGGAAGACTCATATGCATCATAAGTTGAATCAACTGTAAAATAAGGTCTATCAGATATTTTGTATGTTCAGAAAGTTAGTTTTTTAACAATTCCATTAATAAGTATGTATTGTCTCCAAGGATTAGAAGTTTGAAATTATATCAAAACTTCTTCTTCTGGGAAGAAGTGCTAAAGGTTCTTTAAAAAAACTACAACAACCAAACAAAGCAAAAAAGGAGAAAAGGGACTGTACACTTTACAGCCCTACGAAATCCTACATTCTTTTTTTTTTAACTTCATGTTTTCCCCTGCTGACATATGCTCTTTATTTTATTTCCCTAGCATTTAGTTTTAAAGAATGCAAAATCTCAAGCCCAGACTGGGCCCAAACCTTTTTCCCATACCAAGAGAGACAAGAACACTCTCTGGTTTCACAGACGAATGCAGAACAAACAAAACGAGCTAAGGAAATTTAAAGAAGTTTACGAAAGCCATTGTTTCAGAAGTTAGGCATGTCAGGCTTTTAAAATAAGATATAAAATACAGAAATTCCATCAATGAAATTCTCCTCAGATTTGGTAAAATAAGTATATTTATATACAAGAATACAATGTGGGTTTTCTTGGTCCTTTTTCTTACCTCCTCACATAGTTGAAGAACAGCTGAATTTGGTGAAGCCATGTCTTTTAAATGTGGTTTCAAAATTTCACTAAAGCATGTAAAAGATAAATGATTTATCCAAATCAAAGACTGAATCCACTGTATGTGCAAGACTGCTTGTAAAATGACAAATCTCTGTTTGCTTTTTTCACCAGCAGACAAAGTAACTATTTTTAAAATTAAAATTTAGAAAATTCTAGACACCTCCAGAACATTTATTAAAATAAAAGAGACTCTTAGAATATATCTGAGTCTAAAAGTAGGCCTCCTATCTAGAAAGCAGAGAGATTTTTGGCCTCAAAACTGTTGCAAAATGAGTTATAGGGAAATATTTTCTTCAAAGAAACTGAGAGGACCACAGAAGTAAAACAACCACCTAATTTACTTCTAACGTAGTTTTCTATGTCACTGTACTCTACTTGGTGTGAGAGTGCAAATACTCTGAGATAATATAGGTGTATCACAAAAGGAAGGGGAAGACATTTAAGAAAAATCAGGTGATGTAGAGACTGATATGAAAGGAGAGAGGTGTGTTCTGTATAAGTAATGTAGCATGCCTAAAAAACCAGTTTTCTGAATGTTGTAAAGGGAAGTAATTTTGAAATGCGGTTAAGATTGGTTAGATCCAATAGATGAACTGAAAGTGAACAAAAAAAAAAAAAGGATTAATACATTTCTGGAAGGCATTGTTTCTAGAACTACCTTTCCAACAACTCAAAACATTCACATCTACCGCATAAGGTAAGAGAGAATTATAGAACTGTGTACATATAAATGATAACTTCCAAAAGAAGCAGATTTTATATCTTACTTCCAGTAGATGCACTACACAAATTTAAAGGTATATCAAAATACACCCGACCAAGAAAAAGCCAGAAGCATATTGCCTCATTTTAGCACATAACATCTATTTGCCACTTAATGATACTCAGCTGCTGGTGATGACTCTAGAAACAGAAACTGTATATAACATAATACAGCAGACAAGGGTGATACAAGTTAATCAGATGGAGATTTACTAGTAAATTGGTTTATGCTATCACTTGCTCCTTATGATTAAATTGATTATTGTTGTACTTGACTTCTTAATGATAAACCAAAGAAGCTGTGTGAGCTTATGTAAAACAGTCCTTGCTCTCAGTGAAAAACCCTCATTACTGTTAAGTTTTTAGCACCCAGTATTCCAAGTTTAGTACTCATCTACAGTTATTCTAAGAGTTTATTACATCTTGTGTTCAATCATCAACATCTTTATTGCTTTGTTCTCTAAACAAACATTTTCTGCATCTTTGGATTCAGATCTCCAGAAAATGTATTGCCATTAGTGGAGTTATCACAAAAATATACAAGAGATTCTGCAAAAGATTCTGCCTTTCTTATATAAATTATATCTGATTATCCATTTCCCACTACAATAGTCATAGATCTTCCTTACTACATTTGTATTTGCTTTCCATTTAAGCTGATAGAGGATAAAAGTGACAATTTTTAACTACCTGTCATGCACTGGAAGCCTATAAAACAAATTCTCCAAAAAGCTGTAAGAAGGTACTCTATATACTCTTCTAAATAGCAACAAAAATTACTTCCTGTTATGGATTTCCTGCCTACCCACGCTCTTACCCTCTCCCAGTAATTTGATGCCTCTGCTGGAGACAAGATGTGAACAACAAAACCAAGAGGACTGCATCATTCTTCCAACCTGCTGAAACAAGCCTTTAAACATAATAAAAATGTAAATCCAAACAGAAATAGTTAAAGATAGGTATTTTTTATCTCAGTGATTTAACAATTTAGTGACTCAGTTCTGCATTTAAGGTATATTCTGTGGAATCCCTAAGATAAGCTATGATAAAGGCAAAGCCCAAGTGCTCTTGGACAATCTGGGACCATAAACATATTTTAAAAAAACCATAGATTTCTCTTTTCTTATGCCTTAGCTTTGAAGAACATCTTCTGTTTGATGACTGAGCATTATGCACATTGCAATGGCTTGGAAGGAAAGGAAGATGGAGAGGAACAGCTTTAACTGGTCATTTCATCGAGTTACTACCCTTCACCCTTTTCCATGGGCTCTACCCTTTTGCCCAACACAAACTGATTTTTACTCCTTCCACTGACAGCAAAACAAGAATAGTATTATGCCATTTCAAGGATAAAGCCAACCAGTCAATCATTCAAAATATTTGGTTTCTCTAACAATCTATACTACAATACCACAAACATTTCATGTACTTATGCTTCATAAATCAAACTTGTTGGATGCAAAAAGATGTCAGTAAGATCTTTATTTTCATCACAACTGTGACATAGCATTCCGGCATTACGTAACTTACAATGTACCCTAAAAAATTCATAAAATATAAAGATTCTCGGTAACATATCTGCAGCTAATGACCAAATTTACTCTTTATATTTCTAAGTACTTTAGAGACATCATAATAAAGGGAAAGGTACCCTAGTTGGCCTGTCACCTTAATTCCTTTAAAGCCTACACAGCAGAAAAACGTGCTTTTCACTTGCTGCAATTCTTTCTCCAATTTCCTGGAGTGGTCTTTGAGCCACTGTGTGAAAACTGCTCAGTATGGACTCATTCTTCTGGTCTTAGTATTAAGGTAGGAGTTTTTACACATTTGACTGTTTAGATAGATAGATTTCTATTATGCCAGAAATTGGCAAATACCGAAAAACGTACACCATAGAAGTCTCCCTTCTTTTCCAGACATAGGTACCAGTAGAGCTAATAGGTAAGAAAGTGAGAAAGATGAGAGACTAACCTCACAGCTGAGAATTATTCAGTTATGTAACTCTATCTAAGTAGAAGTGTACACTCAAGCAATCAAGAAAACTAGAAAAAGTGGATGTATACGCAATTAGCATGAAAACTGATAGAAAATTGTTCAGTTCTCTATTAGACTGGACTAGGTATTGGAAATAATCCGATTCCTTGAGCCTCTGTGCTTGGACACAGGAGCTGCTGGTTAATAGTCTATAATCCCTTTCTGACTTCAAAATCTACTACAGTGAAGCAGGCACTTCTCTCTCTGGTGTCTGAAAATATGACCTAATAATAAAGGCTGAATTAAAAGGCTCTGCACTCAGAAGATAAAAGAAACTGGTTTCATTACTACATACGCCACAAGATACACAAGTATTTACATTTGAATAATAATACTATCAGGAAAACTATAGAATAATCAGTTGTGCTTCATTACACAATCTTACTGCAGCTGCTGCAGTATGTCAATTTGTTACAATTACAGAGACATCTAGTACTCTGAAGCTAAAACCAATTTTTATTGTATGTGCAAAGCCGTTTTTTACTTCCCTGTTGGCTATGCCACTGGAAATATTATTAAATCTCAAGTCTGTTATGTACAGTAAGAAATCTCAACATGACAGTTACAAAGCCCGTTATAAACATCTTTTAACAGAAAAGTATTCAATCATTTCATTTTATTTTTTAAGTAAAGACTCAAGGGTAAAAAGTGAGTAATGTTGCAGAGATCAAGCTTCCCTAGAAACACTCTACACACTAACATATATTCCAGTTCATTCTTGCCTATGAAAGCAAATTTACAGTCAGTATCATAACTACTTTCATGCCGATTTGGCCTTGGAATAAGGGAATGTGACCAGGACTCTCAAAAATTTTCTGGCTTCCCTAGGGTCCACAGAGAAGATTATATGGGGTTTGGTTTGTTGTAGGGTTTTGGCTTTTTTTAAACAACTCAAAAAACCCAAACAAAACCCCAAAAAGACATTATTTTCCCCTATCACTCTGAACACACACCTTCCCTTTCTTACTTCTTCTGTACTTAACACAGACAACATTAGTTTTTTAAGCTAGTTTGCAGGGGTTTGTATTTGTTTAGATACTGTATTAATCACTTCTATACAGGTAAAAATAATATAGATGTTTTCAGTAAAAACTTTTTAAAATAGATGTAGATTTTAAAAAAAAATTCAAAAATTTTAAACTCTTGCTGATCTTTATCAGCTAACTAAGAGACATCTTTTTTGCTAAGTTTTCCCTAACAAAAACATTTTTCTGCCATTGCCCTGTTATTTACCAATGCTGTCAAAATCAACAGTTTTACGCTAGTAGACATGATTATATATGGCACAAAGAAACATGTCTTCAGGAACAGTTGCAATGGACATTTGAGAAGAAGAAGATTTGAAGAAATAGAATTGACAAAGATAGCATTCAGAGACAACTGGAAGACATAGTTTCCCAAATTCAAATTGAACTTGAGAAGCTACTCTGCATATACTAAATGATTGTCTATAGGTAGAGTATAAGACTCACACATACAGCAGAAAGGGGGTCTTTTGTCTTTAAACCTGCATTAGCAGGAGCTGTTGTGGTACAGTTACCACTGAGAAAACTCAGTTCAAAAGCAGGGATGAGGCAGAGGGCTGGAAGAAAGGCACTTCATAAACATCTCTCCTGCCAGGACCAATCATTCATCCTTTATTTTACAGAACATGTCATACAGTGATGAGAATAGTATGTCTTGTGTCAAATCAATGAAGCAAGCACTTTATCCTGTGATTCAGCAACCATCATGAAAGATTAATCTGCGCAGTGCGTAACTGCAATTCAGTCTAATTATATTCCCAGGGAGCAGATTCTTGATTGTGTCTCAACATCAGCTATGCAGGCAGGGGACACCTCCAAGCAAGCTGAGGCCAGCTGGGATACTATAGCACCAGACAGAGTTCAAACCAAGGTTTATGGGCTACCTTCACACAAAACGCTACAGCACCTTCATGTTTATTCTCTGAAACTCATCTCATTTGTTAGGACTTCAAAACTGGGTAAAACTGGCTACTTTTTTCAAGCATTCATGATTTTCCTACTATTTTTACCTACAAAGCATTCACTACTGAGAGTTTGAAGGTGCAATGCAGATTTTAGCATACAATTATATCATCTTAAGTCTCTTACTATGACAGCTGTATGTCTTTTTTTTTCTTAAAGAAGGAAAAATTATTCGCTAGCCATTTGCACATTTCCCTTTCCGAGGAATGTGTTAAAAGCAAACCCAAAAGACTCACATAAAACTAGTACTTCATTGGTTTTGAAGGGTACAGAAGACACAGTTTGATAGTTGGCCATAGAATCACTACTTGAAAAAAAAAAATTAAATACTTCTACTTACCTTCTATATCCTTATATATTAGTTTCCTAAGATCAAAGAAAACTGTCTTGAAAATGGAATGTTTGTCATTGTGCTTCAACAGTGAAATCTAGTAAGTTATTTTCCACCTGTTGTTGCATTAAGCCCTAGGAATTAATGGATAGAAAATTTTAGAAATTTAATTTAAGCATCACTAATATTCTTGGACAAAAAATGACAATTCAAATAATTAGCCTGAAAAGAATATTGAAAACTAAACCACAATTGTTTAGTTTATTTGCATGTTGCTTTTTATAAGACGTGGTTCTGGTTTTCTATATACCCATCATCATATCTTCTTCTCATGAGCTGCCCAATATTGACAGCTAATGATTGTTACCAAAGCAGTAAAGTCTCATTGTAGAAACCCTGCTCCTGAATTTCAACTACCAGATGGTTGCTGATGTTAATGTATGATAGTTTGTAGTTCTCCTCTCATAATCTTCCCACCCAGGGTGAACCTGATCCTCATTAATATCAGCCGTCTGCCTTTGTGATTTCCCCATCTGCTCTGCTGCTGCTAGCCTTGTATTGCTTTTCAAACACTGTAAGGAGAGATAATATGCCAATAGTTTTATAAAACTGATTCAAAGTATTTTAGGAGTAAGAAAACAGACGTGTGTACAATGATGTGTTAAAAATCAATTGCCAGCTCTTCAAATAATTAAATTTGATGTAAACATGGGACTGTCTGTGATTATTAAAACTTACAAAGAATTTTACCAGATCTCCATGATTTGGGCATGTTAGTTAGCAAGTTCAGCTGCCTTCTCTCTTTGGTTGAAATATTTTCTAATGCTTCTTGCCATTCTCCTTGGAGAACCTCAGAAGCACTTCCTTGCCACATAATAATACTAGTTGAAGAACCTTTGAATGCTCGCTAGCATGTCTAGTAATAAGAGAGCCTTCAGATCAGCCACCATGTTGTCTCTGCTTCTGACAACAAGAATCTGGAGCTGCCCATGTGGAGCAAACCACCCATCACATCTCTCCAGCCTAAAGGTGAATTTCCACTTCTGGCATCTTGAAAGTGAGGCAGTAGCCATGTATCTCACTATTTAAGTTACCTGATGGAAGTTAGACACACCTTTGCTGCTGCTGCTGCTGCATTATTGACCTGCTAAAGAGAAATACTGAAAAGACTTAGCTGGGAATAATTAAGTTTCACCACTTGAAAACCACCAATTTTTTCTGGTAAAATCTGTTATATCTACTATTGTAGCATGTCAGTGGCAATTCTTGTGAGGCGCTATTTCAAGAGCCATAGGTAGGATTGCAACAGTGTACATTTTTCTTTTCAAGGATTATAAATGAGGTGCTGGGCAGAATGGGAGAACCATTCTAAGAAAAATAATTGGATAAAAATCTTTTTGTAGATTTACCACTTTTATTGAGGTGGTACCCAAGAAGGTCTTCACTTTAATACACAAATTTTCATTAGTAAAGACTTAGATTGTTCGTTCACACAAACTTCTAGTTAACGACATTAATTTAAAAACCTCAATAGCGGTCAGTAAGATATAAACAAATAAATTACTATACATGATTTATCAGTTTGAACATGCTCCTATCCTGGAAGTTTATCCATCAATTTTGATCAACATTCATTATTGGATTTGATCACCATTCATTATTTGGAGAGCAAGTCATATGATAAGCGGCTGAGGGAACTGGAGTTGTTTAGCCTGGAGAAGAGGAGGCTGGGGGGAGACCTCATTGCTCTCTACAACTACCTAAAATGAGGTTGTAGAGAGGAGGGAGCTGGCCTGTTCTCCCAAGTGACAGGGGAGAGGACAAGGGGGAATGGCCTCAAACTCTACCAGGAGAGGTTCAGGCTGGACATCAGAAAAAAAATTTTACAGAAAGTGTCACTGGACACTTACAGAGGCTGCCCAGGAGGGTGGCTGACTTTCCATCCCTGGAGGTGTTTAAAAGACAGGTGGATGGGGTGCTCAGGGACATGGCTTAATGGTTGATAGGAATGGTTGGACTCGATGATCCTGGGGGTCATTTCCAACATAGTGATTCTGTGACTCTGTCATTCTGTGATTATATCTCAGAAAAAAAAAATACAGCAAAAGCAACAGCAACAACAACAAAAAAACAATGACTGACTCCAGCAATATGGTCTGAAGCCAGAAACAGGGTTGGAAAGAGCAAAAATCTAATGTCTCCAATCATGATGCTAATTAGAAACCAGAAAGAATTGTCTTTCTTTGTAGGCCATGCCATATTTTAGATGTGAATGCGGCTAGCTGGTGGATATGAGCGGATCCCCCTGTGACTTCCCAGCAGTGTAGGAAAGAAAGGAAAATGACTGTACAGAACAGTTTCAGTAATTAGGGACATTAATTAGAAAGCAGAACTATGCTTCCAACATTATATAATTTTGCCTGGTTTCCATTTGGAAATGTGTCTTCCAGTTTTCCTCCAGGTTGTCTTCAAATAAAGAATTCTCCTTTTGACTGTGACTATTAAATTAAACTACTATGTATTTAAGATTTAAAGCTTAGTTCAGCACATTATTTAAGTATATATTAATTCTAATCACATGGGTTGTCTCATTTAATAATGTGTTAATGGACTATTTCACCCAGTCACTCTTAAATACTCTCTAAGTGTTTACCTTAAACCTTTAAGTCAGATGTTAAACGAAAATCATTCCTTATTTTTTCTCCTTGTTTTTATTATATCTGAACAACTCTCTTTACTTGAAAATTGCCATCCCCCTTTCTTTTCAGATCCTACTGATTCCCACTGATTACTAGTATATCACTATTTGCATTGATTTTTTTTGAATTAAAAATTTAGCAATAAGTTATATCATCATAGAATCATAGAATCACCAGGTTGGAAGAGACCCACTGGATCATCGAGTCCAACCATTCTCACCAATCTCTAAACCATGCCCCTCAGTATCTCATCCACCTGCACCTTAAACACCTCCAGGGAAGGCAAGTCAACCACATTTAAAAATAATACACACATTTAAAAATAATTTTCTGAATAGGTAAGTTATTTTTAAACCCTTATCATATAACAACCTACCAACTTAATGTCAAGATGAGACATTTAATAAGGAAAATTGATTTGTGCTAAGACATCACTGTGTATTTGTCAATGTTCTAATTCCTTAATGTCTGAAAAGCTGAAGAAAACAACAACTTCCTGGATCTTCTGCATAGTAGTTGTGCTACTCCAGTTCTGGGAATGTCCAGAGTCCATTCATTAATTGAGATATTGTAAAAATATTCTGTTTGCTTCCTTATTGAATTATGACAGGGACATCTATCATTCAAAAAGGTTTGCTGGTTGTACATAAGAAAGCTATCTGAAAGTTAAGCTACTAAATATTTTATACTGTAACCTCTTTGAGTACTTTTCAAATCCTCAGACAATCAGAAAATCAAAGTAACAACCTATCCAAATGGGAGCAAAATATGTTTTTAAGCATTGCTCATACTTTCAGAAAGAACATTGCTCAAGGCTGTTTCTGAATCTATGTATACTCACACAGACATATATTTCTGCCATGGGTCATGCAAAAACTCCAGCTCTTAGGAGTTAAAGCTGCTTAAAGCAAAGCAGCTGAGAAAATTTCTGTACATAACCAGTGACTTTAATGGCATTTTATTGTAGGCCTAAGCATCATCTGTGGGATAAAAATAAAATAAAATAGCTTTTGTGAATACTTTCTCCTGCTCTGGAAAACTATTAAATGTGAAATTTTTCACTCAAATTAGAGCAATGATAAGACTTATATAATTGGCGTTAACTAAAAGGATTGTCAGTAAAAGCTACAACTTTGACAGAGTAGGATGAAATTAAAGCAGAATAGACATAGGTGTCTGTAGTCAAAAATCTCCTTTGAAAAATCTAGAGTATTTCTTTTTCAAATTTTATTCAGGTCTAAGTCCTGCTGAGAATAAATGATGCTGGGAATAAATGATGGAATGCCGATAAAAATATGAGACTTACAAAAAAAGACTTATGAGTTTCAGCATCTCATTTGCCCTAGTTTTAACTAATGTTATTCATAGAAAATAAAAATAAAAATAAAAATAGAAAAAGAACTAATCATAGCAACCACCATTAATTTAATAGTGAATATTATACATTTTCAAAAGCTTTCCTAATTTTAAAAGAGTTCAGTAATTTACTATACACTGGTAGTCAATTTCACAGCCCAGGAATCTTTTTTCATCTCTGTATCAAAATTGACCTCTAAAGACAAACTGTGTTTCTCAAAACTGATAAGTGGAGGGAAAAAAACCCCGAAAGTCAGCCTAATATGTATATATATATATACACACACACAAACACACACTATGTATTCATAGAATCATAGAATAAGCAGGTTGGAAGAGACCCACCGGATCATCGAGTCCAACCATTCCCACCAATCTCTAAACCATGCCCCTAAGTACCTCATCCACCCTCACCTTAAACACCTCCAGGGAAGGCGAGTCAACCACTTCCGTGGGCAGACTGTTCCAATGCCTAACCACTCTTTCCGTGAAGAAATTTTTCCTTATCTCAAGACTGAATCTCCCCTGGTGGAGCTTGAGGCCATTCCCTCTTGTCCTGTCCTCTGTCACTTGGGAGAAGAGGCCAGCACCCTCCTCTCCACAACCTCCCTTCAGGTAGTTGTAGAGAGCAATAAGGTCTCCCCTCAGCCTCCTCTTCTCCAGGCTGAACAACCCCAGCTCTCTCAGTTGCTCCTCATAAGGCCTGTTCTCCAGCCCCTTCACCAGCTTTGTTGCTCTTCTCTGGACTCGCTCCAGAGCCACAACATCCTTCTTGTGGTGAGGGGCCCAGAACTGAACACAGGACTCGAGGAGAGGTCTCACCAGTGCCGAGTACAGGGGGAGAATAACCTCCCTGGACCTTCTGGTCACGCCATTTCGGGTACAGGCCAAGATGCCATTGGCCTTCTTGGCCACCTGGGCACACTGCTGGCTCATGTTCAGTTGGCTGTCAACCAACACCCCCAGGTCCTTCCCCTCCAGGCAGCTTTCCAGCCAGGCTTCTCCTAGTCTGTAGCTGCACAGGGTTGTTGTGCCCCAAGTGCAGGACCCGGCATTTGGCCTTGTTAAACCTCCTGCCGTTGGTCTCAGCCCAGCAGTCCAGCCTGTTCAGATCCCTTTGCAGAGCCTCCCGACCCTCCAGCAGATCCACACTTCCACCCAGCTTAGTGTCGTCTGCAAACTTGCTAAGGGTGCACTCGATGCCTTCGTCCAGGTCGTTGATAAAGACATTAAACAGGACTGGACCCAGGACTGAGCCCTGGGGAACCCTACTTGTCACTGGCCTCCAGCTGGATTTAACTCCATTTCCCACCGCTCTCTGAGCCCAGTCGATCAACCAGTTTTCCACCTAGGAGAGGGTGCGCCTGTCCAGGCCAGAGGCTGACAGTTTCCGTAGCAGAATGCTTTGAGAAATTGTGTCAAAGGCTTTACTGAAGTCCAGGAAGATACATCCACAGCCTTTCCCTCATCCAGCAGCCGAGTCCCTTTGTCATAGAAGGCAATCAGGTTAGTTTGGCAAGACCTGCCTTTTGTGAACCTGTGTTGACTGGGCCTGATCACGCGGTTCTCTTGCATGTGCTTCACGATAGCACTCAAGATCACCTGTTCCATGACTTTCCCTGGCACTGATGTCAGACTGACAGGCCTGTAGTTCCCTGGATCCTCCCTGTGACCCTTCTTATAGATGGGCACAACATCAGCCAGCCTCTAGTCCAGTGGAACTTCCCCAGTCTTCCAGGACTGTTGGAAGATGATGGAAAGGGACTTGGCCAGCACATCTACCAGCTCCTTCAATACCCTTGGGTGAATCCCATCCAGCCCCATAGACTTGTGGGTGTCTATTCAGGCTAGCAAGTCTCTAACCACCTCCTCTCGGACCATGGGGACCTCACACCGCTCTTCCAACCCCTGGGGTTGTGCATAGAGGGAACAATTTTCCTTACTATTAAAGGCAAAGTAGGCATTGAGTACTTCAGCCTTGTCTTCATCCCCCATTTCTGTTGTTCCCTCTGCATCTACTAGGGACTGGAGATTCTCCCTAGTCCTCCTTTTACTATTGATGTATTTGTAGAAAGACTTTTTGTTGTCTTTCACATTCTTGGCTAATCGCATTTCTAGTTGAGCCTTAGCCCTCCTGACTTTTTCCCTGCACATTCTCACCTCCTCCCTATAGTCCACCCAGGATGCCTGCCCCTTCCTCCAGAGGTTGTAGACCCTCCTCTTCCTATTGATGTCTCTCAGGACCTCCCTATTCAACCACGCTGGTTTCTTACCCCACCGGCTACTTTTCCGGAACTTGGGGATGGCTTTCTCCTGAGCTGCTAGGAGTTCCTTCTTGAAGAGCGCCCAGTCCCTATGGACACCTCTGCCTTCAAGGAGCTCCTCCCACGGGACTTTTCCAACCAGACTTCTGAACAGCCCAAAGTCTGCTCTCTGAAAGTTGAGGGCGACTGTTCTGCTAACCTCCACCTTCTTCACCTTACCCTGCACCGAGAACTCTATCATTTCATGATCGCTTTGCCCCAAGCATCCTCCAACCCTCACATCCCCCACCAGTCCTTCTCTGTTCACAAACAGCAGGTCCAGGAGGGCACCATCCCTTGTCGGTTCGCTCACCACCTGTGTGAGGAAATTGTCTTCCACACACTCCAGGAACCTCCGGGACTGCTTCCTTTCTGCTGTATTATACTCCCAGCCTATATCTGGGAAATTGAGGTCACTCACAAGGACTAGAGGTAGTGATCTCGAGACTACTCAGTTGTTAGCAGAAGAGCTCATCAGCTGCTTCTTCTTGGCTAGGTGGTCTATAGCAGACTCCCATCACAATACCTTCCTACCCGTGGGCTCCTCTGATTTTCACCCACAGGCACTCAGTCCCACCCTGATCGTAGTCCAGTTCAAGGGTATCAATGCCCTCTCTAACATAGAGGGGTACCCCGCCTCCTTTTCTGCCCTTCCTGTCCTTCCTGAAGAGTTTATACCCCACCATGGGTACGCTCCAGTCGTACGAGTCATCCCACCACGTCTCCGCAATGACAACATCGTAGTCTCCTTCGCATTGTATTGTATCAAAGTATCGCTTCGTATTGTATCAGAGTAGTCATTATCTGGAACATTTATGTTATGAAATATGCCCACAAAGTTTACAAATATTTTCCCCTTAGAGTATCACTGATGCACCAGTACCAGTCGTTAATGAGAGACTTTATGCTGGAAATAAGACAAATAAAAAACCTCTAGTGTAGTAGAAAACTGGGAAGTGGAGTCTGAGAAATGAATACTTAATACTAGTTGTATTACAGTGGGAATAGAAAAATTTATTTTGAGACTACAGTGTTTGCTTACAATATTTCTCTATCTCCTTCTAGAATGTTGACAAGTAAAACAACTTATTGCATTTTGTCACCACATTCCCACTAATATTTCATCCTTAGAAACTGTGTGACATGGACCACCTACAAATGATACTCCTTGCACTCTTCCAAGAGAGCAAATTATCCTGGAGCTGTTAGGAAGATCAACCACTGTGTATTTTTGCACCTTCCAAAGCCACCAGAGCTCCACAGCTGTGAAACAGGAACCTTTACTCTGTCTTATGTCCTCATTTTGCTCTACAGATTTGTCCTGAGCACTGAAACAGAGGAGAGCCCAAGCCTGAAAAGGAGTATGCAATTATACAGTTAAGCAATATATCATAATGTATGCAGGGGCACAGAGGAAGCAAAGTCTTGGCATTCTATTTCAAGAGCATATTAATGAAAAATAATTATTTAAGTACAGCTTGAAACTTCCACCAATTAAAAGTAATGATTTCAGAGAAACCAGAGTCTTTTGTTCTTCCGCTATGGAAAATGCATGGTAATGTGACTTAGCTTGACTATTTTTTGTCCCAGTGCCATTAGCCTCTATTTCCCTTGAGATTAGAATGTAGCTACTGTGGCTCAGCTGATGCATGATAACTGACTGCAAGCAGCAGCTTGAATATGAACTTGACCTACCACAATTTGCTTTTAATGTCATTCTTCACAGTACTGCCATGGGATTATTTTAATTTTCTGCAGGGGAGAAGAAGAGTTATGCCTTTTTTGGGGTTTTCTTCTTCACAGGAATACAAATGCACAGCTATTATGTACAGCTGCAGTGACATGTGTGTTGTGCTATTTTAACTAGCAGCAGCAGGACTGTTATTTTAGAGAGGAGAATATGTTCACACCACTGTGCACTGGACTCAGAGGAAAGGCAGAATGGGTCTCTTACATGTGCAAGTTTAGAGACCATACAGCCCAGATCCTCTTGGCCAGACATAAAAGTAAGAAGCATCAGTGAAGTGCCACGTGCAGGTCTGTAGTGAGGGAGGCCCTCGGGCTCTACATTCTCCCATCTCCTTTCTCCAGCCTTAGTCCCACGTTTGATTCTTCACCATGAAGAAGAGATGGGTCGGCTTGAAGACCTCAGATGCTGATCCTGCCTGTCCTGTGAATGCAGCAAAATCTATCAGCATGAAAGCCGTACTAGAAAAGGTCATGCCTGTCTGATGTGGAGCCTGACCATTCAGCACATCTGTGCCTGCTATTTGCATAATATTCTTTTCTCATGACAGAGGAAATAAATACATAGCTCGGATGGAAAGGAGTTTAATGTGAGAAAGTAAAACCACCCCAAAAGTTTTTGGCCATCACTGGAAAAGCTGGAGTAACTCTGAAATCAAACAAAGAATCTGTAATAATGGTCACCATCCATTATTTCTACCATTCATGTAAAAATTTTCATTCGGTCTCCGGTATTTCAGCTTCAAAAGTGCCCATCTCGCTTTACAATCCAGGCATTCTATGTCATTTCATGTCACTCAGTGATTTGTTCATCTTCAATATTGTTCTTCAAACGTTGTTGCCTTTCCTTATCATATTAAATTTTACATTTTTTTTGAAGGAGTGATGTTGGATGCCTGGCACGACTAGAAGTTGTTATTTTCTGAAAATTAAAGTTTATTTGATTTTAAATCTCATTGTGAAATTTACCCCAAAGCTATTGAAATGTGTGGAAAGGAGGAGGGGGTAAAATTATCTTCGTAGCATCATAGTTTCATTACTAGATGTCTGAAGAAAAATAAATAAACTTTAACAGCTTTTTACTATGGAAACAGGACATTTAGTCTCAGTGGGTATCCTGAGTGCTGCATTTTAAATTTGATTATTTTTTTTCTCTGAAAGGGCCTGTGGGGCTAAAATGATTAGGATGAAAGGATAGGTCTGGAACTTCAGAATAATTTTAACCGCAGTTTCCAAACTTTTGAAGCCTCCATGAAACACAACTCATTGTGGAGTAATCTAGTGTTGCTGGCTCATACGAAAAGAATTATAGATAAACAACTAAGATGACTGTAACCCTGAAGAAAATGTGATAATATACATAACGAGGAGGAAAAAAAAAAGCCCCGGTTTCAAGAATTATTTGAGGAAAAGTTTACATTTTTCTAAAATCTAGAATTCACAAAAGGGCTTTAGATAAATCTTCTTCGTTCTTGAAAGAAATACACTAGGCATATCCTAAAGCTTTTGAGGTAAGAGAAGCATAGAAGACATTATAGCAACAGAAAAACTTTTGTACTGTGTAACTGCAAACCCATGGAGCAGGCAATGGTCAATAAAATCAGGTCTCCAGCAAGGTAAGGGGCATGCAGGGCATTATTTATAGATTTTCCTTTATGGTAAACTTTAGTCTGTTTGGCAGAAAACACAAGGCTAGAGCTTTAGCTGCTAGAGTTTTCAAGTGAAATCTGAATTTCTTTTTCAATCCAAAGTATTCAGGAACCAGGTCTTTCTTTGAGAAAAAAAAGAGATCTCAAAAGCTGTAAACCTGCATCTGAAAAGATGCACCAAGATGCACTAAGGGTTCTTATAACATAGACAAATAGTCCAGTTGAAAAATGCATTGTTTGAACTCAGTCTTTAGAAGTCTCACTATATCTAGTGCAACCTGTGTAAGAATCCTTTCTTTTCTTCAGTTTTGCTTTTCTCTACATAGAAATATTAAAAAATTAAAATAATCATAGAATGATAGAATGGCACAGGTTTGAAAGGACCTCAAGAGATCATCTGGTCTAGCCTTTCATGGGATAGAGAGCCTAGATAAGGTTGTCTAACACCCTGTCTGGTCGCATCCTGAAAATCTCCTGTGAAGGAGACTATACCATGTTGCCTGGGAGGTTGTTCCAGTGAATGACTGTTCCCACTGCAAAAAAATTCTTTCTTATATTGAAATGAAACTTCTCCCAGTGTAACTTTTACCTGTTGCCACTTATCTTCTCCACATGGGTCTGTGTGAAGAGAGGGTGTCCATCTTATTTGTAGCAGCCCTTAAAGCACAGCAATACTGTGATGAGGTTTCCCTGAGTCTTCTCCAAGGAGAAAAGACTGTAAGGCACAATATGCATGTTACTTTAACACGTCATGCACATGTTACTTTAATATATGTTATTTAGGAAGAAAAAGTAGGTGGCTCCAGCTAGAAAACACATAGTGAAGAATAAAAATGAAATTACTACCTGATGTATTAGATAGCTTCTTCTCCATCTCCTCTTCTCCCATCCAGCCATGCTGACTCACGGTGGCCTACAGCAGTCTAAATACTGTTTGACAACACTCTGTTTTCTGTTTTGCTGCACAAATCCATTATGTCCTTTGCACAAACTCAGCCATCCATTTTTCCCAGTGTAAGCCCTTCCAGCATGGAAAGCTGTTTCAAAATTTTTGTATCTTGTTGGTTTGATATATTACGGCAGTGGCTTGTTTTCTTTGATGGATTCAGCTACAAGTGGGAAATGAGACCCTCAGAGTCAACAAACCAGGAACCATCACAACCAGCAAGCAGGCAGGTTTGTGCTGCTATTGAACATTAATCTGATATGCTGTACTGAACATCAGTGTTCTTGCTGTTGTCCACCCTCAAAACAATCATTACAAAAAGGACAGAATTCCTCAGCTATATAAATTATATGCTGTGAATTCATTGTAAGATTGCATATTTGTTTTCTGACGATCTTATTTCTTTGCTCTGTATGTTCAAGTGGAGGCTAATTTGGTAACACAATCCATACTGAGGAATCAGTGCAGAAGTCTAACAGGAAACTGCTGGCTCTCTAAATGTGTTGATGATAACAAATTTTAATTGGTTCAGTGTCAACTGTGTGTAAACCGTTTCCCTAGGCCATTATTTATGCATCTATTTTTTTCACATAGTGATTTTACAAACAAGGAGAAAGACCATTCAGATAGTTGTTTCTGAAACAACAAACAGAGGCATCCTTTTGAGAACAAACAATCTGAGACTGCTGAATATTATTATACCATCTTGAATGTAATGGGGAGAGCAGTAGGGCTTTATATCTGACATTTCATTTAAAAAAAATAGCCTGAGTCTGAATAGAACAATGAAGAAGAAAGTTGTGCTTAAAAGCGTGAGTAATGATTCAGACATTTCCAATTTCTTTTCTTCGACTACTATATTAGTACCTGGTCAAGGTATATATTTTTACCCATTGTGATTATGTGCCTTTATAAAAGCTGAACACAAGAAGTTTTAAAGTGAGATAAAGAATCCAGTTATCCCTTTCTATTCAACATTTTTATGACTCCCACAAAAACAGCAGCCTATAGCATAAAATAGAGGTACCTGAGCTAGCTCAGATGCTGAAGGAGAAGTTACTCACACCAATACAGAACTCAGAATGAACTGAACTGCATTGTTTCTAGGGTTAAATCCAGTAAGTCACGTGCCTGTATAAAGAAGTTCTATCTTTAAGTAGTTTGCCCAGCTGCATAACAATAACAGATAGACTAGGTATATGCATTATTAGTTCCATATCAGAGACAAGGTTTTTGTTTCTCCTTTTGGCCACGTCTTCCTTTACTTCCTAGCTACAGAAGGAAAAAAAAAAATCCACACAGCATATAAATAATGGAATAAATTTCTCAAGGGAGCAGAAGTAAAACAGAACACAGTTCACATCTCAAATACTTATCAAGTACTGTAAGAAAGATTGTTGCTCCAGAATTTGTTTACTTCTCCTTATGGAGCTTGAATTGAGAAACAATTGAATAAGACCATGTTTGCATTGCCACTTCTCTAAGGCACGACACTTACCATTGGGGAAGAAAACTGTTTTTTCTGCAAAAAGAATTATTGTCCTTGTCCTATCCATCTAAAGGCCAACTAGAGGTTACCTTTCTACAGGGCACTTTGTTCAAACAATTTTGTGTAGCAAACAGTGTTAAAATATTGACATTTTTACTTCACTGGTAAACTTGCTGGTTCGGATCAAAAAAAAAATCCCAAACAATAAACTAATCGATAAACTTGAATGATAATAATATTTTTGCTTCTGAAAATAATATTTTTGCAACTAAAATCAGAACATCCAGAATAATGACAAATGTTTTTCTCTCGGTTACCTGAAATGTTTCGGTTCGTTTCTGATCTGAAATTTGAACTTCATGCCGGTTTTTGGTTTACCAGCTCTGGTTCTTCTAGCTATAAGCACTTTGATTCCTATGTGTCCAAGATACATGGACAAAACACAGAAAGCTCACTAAGAGACAGATTGGCCAGGGGGAAGTACTTGAGCTTCTTTATATATTGCAATAATTTTTTTTATATAATATTCACATATTGTCTTCCTGTGCTATTGTCATCCAGTATTCATACAGCTGCACAATATCTTCCCACTGTGTGCATTCTACCACGAAAATTCCATTTCAATAAATCAATACCATATTATAGGCAAGATTCAACTCCCTGGATGAGCGAGAATGTCCCAATTAGTGTAAGAGCTGATTGATTGTTAACAATGGATTAGGAATTATGAGTGAAATAAGTTTTAAACTTACATGGATTAACAAAACTAATATAGTTCCAGTGCACAAGTCTCTTGGAGCTCTATTTTCTAATGTCCCTAATATAAGCAACCACAAAATGTATTTGATATGCCAGGCATTTAGGAACACAAATATATTGGAAGACATCCAGTGAGTTATTAGATCTATTTTTCTCCTAAAAAATACATCAGAATTATTTCTGTATTCCTCTGAAATAAACTCTGTTGGTTTCTCCACTTTTTTTTTAATCTAGAGAAAACATCAGAAACACAAGTGATTAGGCCTGGAGGAAGAATTAGTCTTAACAGAAAGGCGTTTTAAAAAACAGTAATTAGCAAATTGAAAAAAGGAACTTTCTGTAACAGTTCATATGTGGATGACATAAATGCTAAAGGAATTGATAAATCAGTCGTATGTATATTTTACAGATGTACTTGTGTTTATGCAAGTACTGGTTTAATACTTCTGTGTCAGTTCTTCAGAGTAAAGCTGAAGTGGTTTTTAATATGAAAAAAGCAAAGTTACTTACTATCTAGATCTTGTGCAAAACAGTTTTAAAAATACTCAGAGGAAATTTTTTCATGTTGAGAAAAACCTTTGTATTGAACTTAATTAGAATATTTTAAAAGTGGCTAAGACGACACTAAATAATTTCATAGTGGGTTTTATTCTAGTATGTAGTATTTCAATTTCTGTAAACTTTTCTGTGTAAAACTGTAGCATATAATTCCATGGGAAAATATAATTATTTTTATGATACTCTGTTTACATTTGTCTAATTGTCTACTGCTGATCCAGGAAAAAACTCAATATTTTTGTGAATATTGAAGTCAGTGGTGAAGGTTTTCCTTTCGTTCCTACAATAGTTGGTTACCCATTCTCACATGACTGGGAACGTACACAGCTTTTCTTCCATCTCTGGAAAAAACCTAATACTTTCACCTTTATCTAGGACTGCTGAAAGATGAACAAACATTGAAATCGGGAAAGGTTGCCCCTCACAGAAAACCAATCTGATTTTCTTCCTCTGATCCATTGCTATACACTGCTTAATACAGGTGTCTTTTGCTCTGCTATGACACATCAATTGAAAATTGATTTCTTGCTTAAGTATGTCAGTCTGTAAAAGATTTCTAGGATATCAGCTAGAAACGGTGGAGGAGTGCATACAAAATAAGGTAGGTGATCTTTGCTCCATCTGGACATTTCTGTCTCAACATGATGAGAAAGACATTCTGCAAAGACATCGTCTTTGCTAAAAACTGCAGATGCAGAAGCAGCATCTACGATCTGACTAGCCATACCAAGATGAGTATTTAGCCTTGTTGTGAACCAGGCCATTGTGGCGCAGTTTCAGGATATAGACATTCGTCCCTCCATTTGAAAATTCCACTCTGTGTCTACTGGAGCAGGAGAGAGCAATGGTTATTGCATGCAGTTATGAGAAGTTACAGAATAAAGGCGTAACACTTGTTCCCATAAATGTGAAAAGCCATGCTGCAGTTACATGGTTGCAGTGATATTTCTGTTGTAGATGGAGTAGAGCCAGCGTATCAGACACTACCAGGATGTCTTCACTCATCAAATTGCTGTACATATATTGTCCTAAAATCTTGATTAAAAAAAAAGCAAAAGTAAGTCTGCACAAAACTGCAGGTGCTGCCTATGCAGGAAATTTTGACAATGTTCTTTGCTGTTCTCCAGCTCCTGGATTTTGTGCTGAGAGTCCCTGAGCTCATCTTCATGTCTAATTATGAAAAAGAGCCTGTGCAGAGAAGGATGAACTGCAGCTCTAGAAACCTGTTGGATATTTTTGTTTCTTGGTAGGTCAGTTACTCACTCTCTTTTCTATTTTTATATTTATGTTGGGAAACAAGCCAGTAGATTTAACAATCTATTTATAGATCAACAGTTATATTGCACTATTATTTTGCAAAATCAAAGAAAAATTAATAACTGCTTACAAACAGAAATATCACATTTAGATGGAGTTATTTAAGGAAGGTAAAATTTTATTTTCTGTGTCATATAACAGTTAATAGACTATACTCGATCTTCCATTGTCTAGGTATGATGAATCCTCCCATAAAACATTGGAAGGGAATGATTTTACAAGTCTCATTAGAAATATTTGCCTTGCAAATTGTTTTTGCCGTAGCCCAGACATAACCAGAAACAAAAAGGAAGCCATAAGCATGTGACCCTACCTAGTGCCTTCATGCTGCCATAGTAAATCAGCACCAGGACCATGATACTCAAAAGGAATTGTATCTTTTCTGAATGTGGTTATAATACTACCCTTATTTCTATTACTTATATGTAAGTCTGTCCCAGAAAGTAGTTTGCATTCTAATCCAGCTCTTACCTGTGCCCCCTTGGTGCTTCTATAGGAATGAATAGTAATTTGCAAAATTACCTGCCAAAATTTTCCTCTAGCTCCTTCTTTTCCTATTCCTCTTGCCTATGAAGTGTATTTTGCTCTGTGCTCGAAATTTGCATTCCTTTCTTCCCCGGGTTGCATTTCCCTATGGTATTTTAATCCATTTCAAGACATCTTACTCTTAGTTTGCTGCCTCTGTTCACAACTAGCCTTTTTTTTTTTTCTCTCCTTGAAGAGAATTCAGATGATAGAAGCTCTTTTACTCTCTTCTTTGCTTCACCCACATGTCTTTACATCTTCTAAAAAAAAGTAGAAAAAGGCAGAATCGCTCTTTTAAGGGCCAGCATCGAAGCCCGAGAAGACACAATCTTCAAAAAGATAAAGTCCTCTTCTTCCCAACTTAACTGTTACCACTTCCTCACAACATACCCATGACACGTCATGTCTGTACTCTTATAGCAAGACATAAAATAAACTCCATATCTTCCATCTTTAAAAACAGCAGAAACTGTCAAGGAGCTATGATTGTTGTTTTTAAAACCTTTTTAAAACAAATATATCTTAATAACAGAACAGTCAAGGTTAAAAATTACTTTTTTTGTTGTTGTTTTTTGTACTCACTCTAATCCCAGGAGAAGGAGGTGATAGGGATGACTTTCTCCCTTTATCTATCCTGTTCTCAGCTCTGACACAACCCCAGCAACTTCTACACCACCATTTGACTGAGACTGGTCAAAGACTCATGGGGACACCAACCACAGCTCAGGAGACCCACCAGTTCCAAGTCCAGGTTTCACTGATATTTGACTAACTACTCTGCAGAGTCTGACATTTTACCCTGGGGCAGGACAGCCAAGAATCAGGCTCTGCAACACTGGCCCCCTAGGCACCTGAGTCCTTTTTGGACCTCATCTACAGCTGTTTCCAGAAACAGAAATGGTGGGCAGGACAGTCAAAACTTTGAGCCATCAGAGATATGTGGAAGTAATTTCATATGGATAAGCAAACTAATGCAAACGGAATCTATATTTAAGAACTGGAAAGATTGTTTCCATAAACATTATTGTACATAGCTTACATTTTGACAAATACGAAGTAAACTTATCAAGGTTATTAGGTAAGTAAAATTGGTTTTCCTCAAAAAAATTAACATCTACAAACAGTTAAACAGCTACCTATGAATATAATTCTAACTTTTATGTCTAATTTAAATACACAGCTTAAGAAACTCCATCTAGCACAAAATTTAGTCATCTATAAGTATATTGCACTGTTATTTTCTTTTAGGAAACAGTTATTTGGTAGTGTATCATGGACTTTTACTTTATTATTGAGAGCAATTTTCCAGAATTTATTCTGCCACTAGTGAATTAAGAACCCCATCAGCAAAGAAAAGCACCTTTCATCCTTAAAGGAATACAAGATGCAACTGTTCCTCTTTCAGTCCTTTTTGTTAGACAAGCTAAAGTCACAGTTATTTTTAAAACTACACAGTTACCTAATTCTGAGGCCTACTCTTATAAAATGATTAAACAGAATTTTAACACTGATGTATGTATCTAATCTAAACAGCTTAGGTTCAAATTATAAATGTAAAGCACTTAAAGCATTATTCAGCAAGCAATTCATCAGTAATCTATAAGTTTAAATATTTTTGCATTAAATAGCTGCTGAATTATTCCAAGGAATAAAAAGACTTTGTGAAAAAGTAATCATTTGTCTACAATTCATCAACACTAGAAAGATCTGTATTTATGAATAGATCTGTTTGCTGCAAATAATTCTCCTGGATCTGATCAAAAGATACCTATGTACTTTCCAAATGTTTAATGTGGCATTCTACAAAGACAGGCAACTCTGCTTCCAGACCCTTTTAAGAAAAATGATAGAGGGTTTTCAATTAAAAATAATATGGGATTTTACTGATGATGTAATCACAATTCAAGTTTAATATGATAGGAAGCTGGTTTAGCTCCTTCTTTCTTATGCAGCACAGAGGCAGTAATAAACTCTTTTTTATGGTAGAAAAGCATTAGCAAAGCCAGCAATCAGAATTCAGTAGCAAGTTTCTTGGTACAGTGGCATTTAGCTGTTATAAATTGTTCAGAGTGTGTTTTAAGTCCATGGACTTCTAAGGCAACAAAATGAAGCACTGTCATTCTTTTTTCCTGGCTTGTTTTATTTCCTTTGAGGCCTTTTTAGGGTCCTATGATCTTGATTCTCTTACATGGTGGGATTTGAGTTTGTCAATATCTGTCATTCCATTTCATGGTTCAAATCCAGCTTTTCAAATGCTAGTGCCAATGTTTGCTGACTTATTTTCTTTGATTTACAGTTTTCATTGAGACTTTAATATTCAAAGATATATCTTTGATGTTTTCCAAGTTTGGAAAGTTGTTCCCTCTCCCATCAGTGTTCTGAGTTTCATTTGAAACCCACGGAAAGAGGTCTGAATTTTTTAGGAGGGTTATCTAGACAGTGATCTACTTGACCAAAATAGGTTCTAAAATGTTTCATAAATATAACTTTTCCTGGTTTCCCACATGTTTGTTTGTTGTAAAATTATTAACTCCCTTTGTCTGTGATTAAAGTTTAGAAATAAAAAAAAAGCTTATAATCATTGTAAAAGCAACCGATCAGGGAGTGTTTTCTGGTCTCTATTCCCAAACTATAGAGCACATGTATCTATTAACTCCCTAGCAAAGTAGCTCAGGGACAGGTTGAGATGCAGCGGGCTTCTTTCTGTATTACAGTGGTTGAAAGGTCATTTACAAGAACAGGATGCACACAGCCTGTGTAGCATGTTAGGCTCTTCTCCAGTCTATTTTCAACTTAACTAATCTTCCCTTGACCTCAGTGAGATTCAGCACTGCAACATATTTTCTGGGCAATAAAGATACACTACCTGTGTATTATGATGGCAGGGATTACCAAGAGTGATGTTGTCATTTACTTTACCATGCATCCCTTTCCAAAACCACTTCTGAGAGCTTTTAATGACCCTTTCCCAATTTAACATGGGCACATGCAGCTATAGTTCCTGCACAGACTTCATATAAGTTTCTAAAACAAACCACCGTTTCTGCATCACAAAGTGTATTAGTGTCAGCAAAATAACATCAGCCTAAATTCCTATTCAACTTTTCCACTATCTCTGTCTTCATAGAACTTATAGTTTGCTTTCATAACTATGAGGTCTCTATCTGAACAAAGTTAATTTAATCTTGATTTACTTGGTTGAAAAGACAACCTTGACTACAGAATATTATCAGTTTCTGCATTGGACCCAAACCCCATAACCTCCAATACCAGATCTGTCCAGTACAAGAGCTGGAAAAAAAATAATCTGAAGCAGAAGTGAGTACAACACTCTCAGTCTTATCAAATTAGCCAACAAACACAATGCAGAGATGTAGCTTTATAGATCTATGAAGCATGTAGGAGGTTGACCCTGGACAGAAGGCAGTCACCCACATAGGCACAGAAAAAGTCCTAGATGACTTGCAATCAGATATTCCCTGTTTGCTCAAACCACAATCTTGAGGTCTTGCTCAAGGAAGTTGTTACTGTCTCCTTAACCAAGGATATCCCAAAGTATGCACACTTTACCTTACCTAATCTTACTTCACCTTACCTAGTGATCATTAAGGCTGAGTGATTGATGTTGTTCCTGGTCTGCCAATGTAAAACTGGTAAAACTGATAGCACTGTATGGATTCTCCACAGTCAAAGAATTCCCTTGATCTCCTAACTATGGATCATGAATTGTAGATGAGACAAGTTCTTGAAGTCACAAAAATAGTTTGAAATTTAATTATTTCAAAAGAATAATTCTTGAAACAGGTACAGATTAAACAGTGATAAAACACATTGTTCAGGATGGCTGTTTGGGCCTATGAGTGCTACTTTCCAATACAAATAGATAAAATTCTCTGGAGGTGTATTTGCATACATGGGTTCATGTTGATTTTTTCTGAACTGTGACATCATTGCATGAGTTTAGGAGTCTTATAAGTCCTCTGTGAAGGTTTACATCACAAAACCTGAGCAAAGCCTGTGCTAAAGTTACATGGCCAAGCAAACTCTCTTCCTTTCATACACTTTCATTCTAATTCATGCATTCCTCTATCAATTTATCACAAAAAAAATGGACACATTCATAGAAATTCCTAAAAGGGAGGCTACTTCCGTTTTGTGGTGAAAGGAAAAGGTCTATTCACATGTAATAGTGAGTTTGACAAAAGGTGTCGAGGCTAATAGGAAACTCAGAAAGGATTAATATGCAAATACATATTTCCAAAAATATTTATGTTAAGCAGAGTGTAGATAGTTTTGAAAAACTAACTGTAGCACAGGAAATATTAATTAAGGTTTGAAGAAGCTGAAGTCATTAAACATGTTTTGTGACAGGTTAGAAACTAGTTACAAATTCTAAAAATCTAACTCTACAGTATTTCCTATCTTTCTACCAGGACTCTAGTTCCAGCTACTGTACTGCAGAAATGTCAGTATGTGATCTTCTGGCTAAGGATCCAGGTCAGGATCCTGTCTTCAATCTACGCTCGTGGTATTTTTGGGTCGGCATCTCAGGAACAAAACCTGGACACTTAGTTGCCACAGAGTAGTGCTGGGCACCTTCTGGTATACGACTGTCCAGCTGAGGATGTCTTCTCTTCTTAGCTTTTTGTTAAATCTCACACACACCAGCAGCTGTTGCTATTCAAATTCCCTAAAAGCTTTGCTCCTGATACTGCTGTGCCAACCCCAGTCATTATCAAGTTGAACTTCTGTGCCAGTCTACTATTACTTCCATCCTAACATTATGGTACTGTCTTCCCTATGCTTTCTCTGGTAAAGTCAAAATGACTTTCTTTCAAGTATAGTATGGCATCTCTTAGAAAAGTCAAATGACTTTTCTTTCTAGTTTTTTTTTTTTGGTCACATCAAATCTAAATAGCAATTTACTCTATAAATTCTGGCCAGCTTTTTCTGCCTTGGACTTCTGCATACTCAGTAACTTCATGGATAAAATGCCTGTTCAGGACAGTTGTGTGTAGGAGCCGTATAAGACTGGACGGTGCTCAATGGAGATGTATTATTTTTTTCATTTAACCAAATTCTTAGAGGCATATAAGGCTTATTGAAGATTCAACATTTGGACAAGAGAATAAAATTCAGAACCTTAATGCATTGTCACATTTTCAGTCCCTCTTTCAAAGGAAAGAACAAAAGGGTGTTTTAGTGAAAGCTTGTATAACTTGTACTCACCATAGTCAAAGTAATATATTTTCTTCATCATTCAGCTCAGAACTATCTGAATAATTAGATAAAACTTGCTTAAAAATCATCTTGAGACACACATGCAGCACAGAAATCTTCAGCCCAAATAGAATACCAATTTGGTAGTCATAAGCAACAGAGAAATTGATCGTACAAACCTGAGTTCCAGGCAAAGTAAAGACTGGAAAACACCATCAGTTGAGCTTCTAAGAATTACTGTAGCAATGCTTTTTCAAACTCCGCATTCACAGGTTATGTGTGATACTAAGATTCAAATCTGTTTAAAATTAATTTGTATTTAAATACAGTCTTGAATGCAACATTCAGTATAGGTAGTTAGGAGAAACTATTGTATTAATTTAAAATTCAACAACATTTAAATCAAATTATGTCAAGTATTTGGATTCAGTCACTTGGATTCAATAACATGATTTAGAACAAAAACTAAAGAGCATGCTTGGGATGAAATGAATGTTCCAAAATCAATCTAAAACCAATTTGATTAAACTAAAACTGTTTAAGGATTAGTGACTGGTATTACACAGGAACATTAGATATAGTAATTACTTTTATCACATCTATATTTCAATTCTATTAGCAAAACTTTTAATCAACTAGATGTTACTGAAAGGACTAAATTAGAAAATAAATACATGCAATTAGCTTTGTCAATTTCATACCCCTTTGTTGTTCTGGATGTCTTATTAGAGGTTCAATTATTCTAAGAAATATTAATTTCTGGAAAACACAAAGATAATGTAATATTTCAGCATCTATCAAATGCAACACTGGCAGTATTATGTTATTTACATTTCAGTTCCCATTCTGCACAATACAGATATACAAATACAGAAACAATGTGTGTATAAATATTTACACACACATATGCAATTTATATACAAGTATAGAAAAGTGAGTTACATTAGATCGTAGCTGAAACACTGAGCTCTGGATTCTTGTTATAAAAGTGTGTAACTCTGATTAGAACTAGGGTCATTTTGAGGGAAAACACCCTCTGACAGCAAAAAATTTAAACATTGGAGCTGAACTAAATGCAGTGTTTCAAATGCACTTGGTTACCAGTGCTAGTTCTTTAAATGTCATGTGGATCCAAAGTAGGGTAGTTTTCCACATGTAGGCAAATAGACCGCAGTACAGATGCTGTACCTGCAGAATAAATGCTAGTGTGAGCTATGGTGAAGCTGTTAGTTTTCTAAGTCAGCTAGAAACTGATACAAGGTACCAGGTGGGAAAACTGATAGCCTTATGCCACAGCTGGAATACAGTTGCCTTTCGGAGTCTAGAAATCTGAAAATCAATTGAAAGAGAGAGATAGACAGGAAAAAAAGAGAGAGATGCAGAGGGGGAGAAACAATATAATCCCACAAATCACAAAGCTTTCTTCTTCTTTTAACTGTCATATGCCTTTTATTCATTAAGACCAGTGTATAAAATTCCATTAGTAAAGGTCCAGTCCAATGAAAGCACAGAAATGCATGGCTAAAGCTGGGGGAGAGGGGAAAAAAACACTTCTAATCATAATACTCCGATTCTCAAGGACAGCAGGTAGAGCTCAGGATGTGTACCAAGCCTAGGCAGCAAGATTTTGGTAGCTGTGGGCAGGAGGGATTTTCAGGGGTAGCAACATGGGAAAAGATCAGTCTGCCCTGTGCCAGACACTGCCTGTACCAACTTGTGTTGATAATAAAAAGGGAGAAGTGTTCGGAGTGAATCTGAGCCTTGTTAAGAGAATAGGTGTTTAAAATATTTTGCAGTTATTTTTTTTTTATCCCCCAATGCCCTAATCAGTAACTAAATATTTATGCTAATTGTAAATAAATCAAACAAAATTTGCCATATCAAGTCCAATTTGTCCATGGCAATATTTGCCAGGTGAACTCCCTGCCTTTATTTCAACCCACAAGTTTTCTTACTCTTGCTCTTCTTATTTTCTCTCTTGACCTGCTGGATGGTGAGGGGTGGTGAGCAGCTGGTTGTATGCTTATCTGGAAGCTGTGGCCACCCAAGCACAGAATCATAGAATTATAGAATAACCAGGTTGGAAGAGACCCACCGGATCATCCAGTCCAACCATTCCTATCAAACACTAAACCATGGCCCTCAACACCTCGTCCACCTGTGCCTTAAACACCTCCAGGGAAGGTGAATCAACCACCTCCCTGGGCAGCCTGTTCCAGTGCCCAATCACCCTTTCTGTGAAAAATCTTTCCCTAATGTCCAGCCTGAACCTCTCCTAGTGAAGCTTGAGGCCTTTCCCTCTCGTCCTGTCCCCTGTAACTTGGGAGGAGAGGCCAGCTCCCTCCTCTCTACAACCTCCTTTCAGGAATGTTACTACAAATACCAGTTCACAGGCAAGAAGAAGCCATACAGCTAACCTCTCCCAATAAAGTACATCAGTAGCATGGAAAATGGGCTCCAGGAGTCATATTACTTGAGTAGCACCCTTCCTCCAAAAACTTCAGACATAAAACTCCTCACTGGTTTTGTTATATTTATTGCTGTTAACAGTAATGACTACTTCTGCCTTATGCTAAAGCCACTTCTCTCTGCAGCTCTGAGGTCTAGAATAGGTTAGGGATTTTTTTGACATATAGAATCACCAGATTGGAAGAGACCCACTGGATCATCAAGCCCAACCATTCCTATCAAACACTAAACCATGTCCCTCAGTACCTCTTCCACTTGTGCCTTAAACACCTCCAGGGAAGGAGACTCAACCACCTCCCTGGATCTTTATTAATGAAAAAGCTGGAGGAAAAAAACAATCAATATATATATATGCTGTTCTAATGCCGCATGGGACAAAACATAAATTAACTCCTAAGGCATTTGTAAAATGTAATGTTTCAATATGAACAAAACTGAATGCAAATATTTACCAAACATTTAAAAAGTAAACATTTTCATGGAAATAAATAAGATCTATTCAGCGTTTTAATGTTTGGGGTTTTTTTATATTGCTTATAACCTTCCATGTGCAATGATATATATGTATAAGGCAGTTTATTTCCTAATATATTATGCACTCATGATACTGTCTGCATTACAAAAAAACATAAGAACTAATATTTGAGCACTTTCACACCATGCAATAGAGAGCAGAATCTTTAAGAAAGATGATGACATGCATGCTCCAGAAGCAGAAGCACTATATTTCATCAGAGTTTTGCACCTCGGCAAATAACTTATATTAAAGCAGAGATTCAGGGAGATGCACTACTATACAGACAAAAATACTACTCCCTGCTCTGTTGCATGGAATTGCAGGCTTCAGTGGTTATTTGCTGAGTAATTTCTACACAGTTCTCCATTTTGCAATATGGACAGCACTGAGAATGACCCTGGTGAGCAGTGAACCAGTAGAGTGCCCAAACGCTTCATCAGTAGAAGGTGTAGCCTCTGCTATCAAAAGGAGTTGGAAGAGTTCTCAGATGCTGTTCTCAGCAAAATGCAGAGATGAACTACACTGTAAATAATTTTGTACAGAAGAATTGTCTTGATGTATGTTTTGGAAAGCAGTAAGGAAGCCTAAAAATCACACAACTCCATTTCTATCCAGCAGTGAATCAAACATCAGACCCAAGCATATTTGAGTGCTAGGCTGTAAGGAAATAGCCCAGACTGCATAAAGTTCAAATCCAGTGTGATTAATTTACCTGCTTTTTCTTTTTCATTATGGTAAACAGAGTGACATGGCTAGATAATATATGCAGCCACAAGCTGGGTAATAGCCAGAAAACATTGAATAAAAATTTATTTCATGGTTTGCTTTCATGAAAAATTGCCCTAGTGTCTTGCCTAAGATATGACATTTTATACAGAACAAATAGCTCCGATAAAAGAACAAATGGTTTCTGCCTAATTTATTTTTAAGCCTGATCACTCTTTTTTTCTTATTACATGATTTTTTGCAGCTTAAATTTGCAAGAATAATCAAGAGATACTGTTAAAAAGTGATATTCTCTCTCTGAGATTATATTACTGTATAGAATTGCACATATAAAATACGATAAGATTTTAACATCAGAACATTAGAGAATCTCCATCCTCCCTGGTTTTTTAGAAGTCCATCTGCTCTTTGTGCAGTTCATATATAGCAATACGATAGGCAAAAGTGCTGAAACATCCCTGTGTCCCAAAGGACAACCTGTAAGTACATTCAGCATCATTTAACCTCAGAAGGGGCCTTGAGCTCAACACTACAACCCAGACTGAGCAGAACTTCCCACCATTTCAGTTCCACTTAAAGTCTTGACTCGAGCCTTGAATTAGATAGAAATTGGTACCAGACATCAATAGTGTGTTTTCCCAATAGTGAAGATGTTTGATTTTAGCACTTCTTAAAGTGTGTGCCCCTCTGCCAGCTTCTTCCCTTCACACTTTCTCATTGTCACAGTATCTTGCTGTAAATGTTTTGCACCTCATAGTAGATTAAACACACTTTCACAGAAATATCAGATGGTTTATGTTGCTCATTAATATCAATTCCTAGCTACTCCAACAGGTTATATTTATTTTCAGTGGCTTTCAAGCTTAGAAACAAACCATGCTAAATTCTTTTAAAAAGACCAGTAACAAATATAGCTGGTCAAAAGTTCAGTAGAGTTAAAAGATATGTTTAGGTATTTTTTCTTGTTCATAAGTAAATGTTCTAATAATATTATTCAAATGTTAATTATTATGCTAAAACTCCCCTGATAAATAGCAACATAGTAAAGAAATGGATTAAATCTTAAGAGTACTACAACAATTAATTGGAAGGAGCAAGCTAAAGTAGGCAGGCAAAAAAAATATATCAAAGTTATGAATTTTAGTTGCTATCCAATTGAAAGAATGAATCACCAGAAAAGCACATTGAGGAAAACAAAAAGTTTCTATAAAAAGTAAACTTACATCGAGAAAGTAAGACTCATGTTTAAAAATAAAAAAGTACTTTGTTTTTCCTATTTATCAATCTTTTTCACTCATCATAAATCACTCTGAATGATTATGAAGAATCATTCCAAGTCTGCTCCATAGAGATTTGCTAAAGCTTCAAAATAAAATTTAGCTAAATTCTTACCTCTTTTGTGATATTACTGCTCTTTTTCTCTGCATTGTCTGATTAGGAACATCAGGTCTTTATGAGAATAATTTCCATGTAGGAGATTTCAAGTGTGTCACAAATAGGTTTGTAGTAAACTCCATAAAAGAATTATCCATTATTAGAGATAGAAGAAAATCTGAATTCAAAGTAAGATCAAAGTGATGGGTCCGTCTGCTTTAAAGTCTCCCTGTAACATTCTATAATGCTCTGCTAATCCTTTCTTCTTCCAGGAAGAAGAGTCCAATCAACAGCCCCGTAAATCAGTGTATCACTAATGGAAACAATGGGACTATGCTGATTTATACTGAGTTAGGGTCAGGTCATGATCTAGTCTGGATTGATGGCCAGAAAAAATGTAAAGGAGCAGAAAATCCCTTTGTAATATAAAGGGGTTTAGCATAAAGTAGAAGTAAAATAATTGGAAAATGTTATGTTTACTTACTTACCATTCTATCGTTCTTAATATTGGAAACTATATTTACACTTGATATGTGTCTGGGAAAAAAAAAGAATTTAAAATATCAAGCTCACATTTAGCACATAATTTTAAAAACTGAGTCACAGATGTACTTTTTGTTAGTCATAGTACAAAACTCTAAGACATCTGAGTTACTTGAGTCGTGCTAGTGTTACAGGACTCAGCTGAATTTCCATCCTGGCTATAGACTCTCATCATTGGTTGCCATCACTCACCCATCATCAAAACTGCTGTCAGAACTGACACTGCAATCTGCAGCAACTGAGGTGAGAGTCTGAGACAGAGCTATCTGTAGTGAAAAGGTCTACTTATTCACCTTTAAAAATGTCAAAACTGACATATTCGTAGTGTTTAGCTTTTCTTGACAGGTCCTACAGCATCAAGAGAGGGTTTAGACAATTCTGAAAAAGACTGATCATTGGCACCCATTCTATGAACTAAAAATTGAGACAAGTTTTGTTATGCTTCTTTAAAAATTAACTGGAATGCATGTTTCCGCATTTTTAAATAATCTTTTATCATCTAAATTATCTTCTACTAGGGAAGATGCTCCTAAGACTCTGATTTTGGAGCACAGTTCTGTGGTCACCTGAATTCTTCACATAAGGGAAGAGAAGAAAAGAAACAAGGATAACCCAGCTTCTTCAGAATTAATTATAAAGAATTATATTTTCAATTCTTTTCTTGCTACATGCTTACAAATCAAAAGTACTCTAAATTCACTAATGTCAGTTGAACTTTGCTAGCAAAACAAGTCTGGGAGAAGAACCATGCCATATGAATAGCTTTATTTTTCACATGTTTATTAGCGTGTATGGACAGTACACTACAGAAAAAAAAAAAAAGATTGTTATGTGCAAACAATTATTCCTTCAACACAGACTGAAAAGCAGCTAAGTCATATATAATGCTAATTATGGAAATAAATGTAACTAACAGTGGGACATATGCTATAGATAACTTCCCAAATGTGCTAAATTGTTAAAATGTGCTGTTCTTAGTGCACATACTTTCTGTCTTGTCTGCTATACGATTGTTTTGATCTCAGGAATGGGAAAATAACATTTTTTACGGATCAAATGTTGATCTCATTTCCATAAGCATAAACCCAGATAAATTCACTGACATCAGAGCACAATCAAACTCAATCTAGCTCATTTTACCTAATTTCATTACTTAGGAGGCTTTTGAGAGCTCTCTCTTGCTATTCCTTTATGTTCTCTCATTTTTAGAAAATTATCATCTTTTTTTCTTTTTTTTCTCACCAGTTCTCCATGCTATGGATAGTTCCTTCTGTTCGTATAAGTGTAATCATCTTTCATTTTCTGATATTCCCTCACTTGCTGGTATCCACCACCACGTTCATGTATTATTTTTGCTAGAAAAAATTTTCATTAACTGCTGGTGAACTCTTACTTTTGAGAAAGAATTTTTAGAGTGTACTGTAGGCTACTTATTGGTTATTGTCTCTTTTAAAGAATCACAGATAAGGGACATAATATCCTTAGAATTTATTTTAACTTGGCTATTGTTATTTGAAGGCCTACTTAAGGTCTACTCCTGCTAGCTTTTTCAATCTCCAGCTCTGCTTAAAAACAATAGAAGTGCTAAGGCTTTACCACAATTTGCTATCATTTTTTTTTTAAGTAAAGCCAAGATATTCTGTCAGTATTATTTAGAACGATATTCTTCCATTCATTAAGAGTAACTGTTTAATTCTATCTTTTAACATGTAAATAAAAATATGGCACATGGATGTTCATGTGGGGGCAAGGTAATTGAAGTATCTGCACTGTATTACTACTGAGGTTTCTGTAAAATGTGTCTATAACACTGTCAGTACAACATATCACTGTAATGCAGTATAGTTTACACTCATTGGCCACCGTTTGATAGCTCATTATCCATATGATTATATTCAAACATATGAACAGAGCTAGTGTTATAGTGGAAATCCTTATGATCACAGTGAATTTAAAATCTGAAATTTTGCCTAATTTTACTTCTAAATAGACTAATTTGTGTAAAATATTATGATAGATATCAGCCTTTGTCTTAATACATGCCTCTCTTTTTTATGCAGAACTAATCATGTGAATGGTTATAATTTTAAATCACTAAATGGTAAAAGCCATAAGATTTAGTGAACCTCAAATTCCTCTTCATGTCTTCCCCACAACTAAACTAAGCATCTGAGGTATATTCTGTATGTTTCCTGTGATTGATTGAAATATTCAGTTACTGCAGCTTGGAGTGATTGTATGATATAATTACATGGTGTGTTTTCTCCTTTCCTTTTATATTATTAAACGCAGTGACAGAGCTGACTGTGTGTCAAAGCAAAGAGTATTACCGCTTTTGAAAAGTGAAAAATATTGGGTGGGCTGTTCAGTGGATAAGAAACTGGTTGGATGATCGTATTCAGAGAGTAGTGGTCAATGGCTTGAGGTGCAGATGGAGATCCATGACAAATGATGTCCCTGAAGGGTCCATACTGGGACCGGTGCTGTTCAATATCTTCATCAATGATACTGACAGGGAGACTGAATGCACCCTCAGCAAGTTTGCAGATGACACCAAGCCAAGTGGTGCAGTTGCCATACTGGAAGGATGGGATGTAATTCAGAGGGACCTGGACAGGCTGGAGAAGAAGATTCAACAAGGTCAAGTGCAAGGTCCTACACCTGGGTTGAGGCAATCCCTGGTTTCAATACAGGATGGGGGATGATATGATTGAGAGCAGCCCTGCAGAGAAGGACTTTGGGGGTGCTGGTAGATGATAAGCTCTACATGAGCTGGCAAAGTGCACTTGCAGCCCAGAAGGCCAACCATATCATGGGCTGCATCAAAAGAAATGTGGTCAGCAGGTTGAGGGAGGTGATTCTGCCCTTCTATACTTCTCTTATGAGACTTCATCTGGAGTATTGTGTCCAGTTCTGGAATCCTCAACTCAAGAAGGATATGGAGCTGTTGGAACGGGCCCAGAGGAAGGCTATAAAGATGATCTGAGGGCTGAAGCACCTCCCATATCAAGACAGGCTGAGAGAGTTGGGCTTGTTCAGCCTGGAGAAGAGAAGGCTCAGAGGAGATCTTACAGCTACCTTTCAGTACCTGGAGGGTTCCTGCAAGAAAGCTGGGGAGAGACCGTTTACAAAGGCTTGTAGTGATAGGACTTGGGGCAATGGGTATAAACTGGAGAGAGGCACATTTAGACTAGATATAAGGAAGAATTTCTTCATGGTGAGGGCGGTGAGGCACTGGCCCAGGTTGCTCAGGGAAGTTGTGGATGCGCTATCCCTGGAGGTGTTCAAGGCCAGGACAGCCTGATCTAGTAGGGGGTGTCCCTGCCCATGGCAGGGGGGCTGGAACTAGATTTAATGTCCCTTCAAACCCAAACTATTCTATAATTCTATGATTCTATATAGTTAGACGATGTCAGCAAAAAAATAAGGTAGGCCAAAATACCTTTCTCTTGTCTCTGTATAACTCCATCACAATAAATATTAGCACCTGATTATTATGGGGGTATTTTTTAAAAAATTACACTTCCTCAAAGTTACACTTCTAATTCCTTGGTAGTGACTGCAACCATTGTCCTCATTTTCAAAAAATTTCTCCCTTTCAAGAAATTTCACCCTTTCATATCAATGAGAGCAGTTTGGGGGTTTAGTTCAGTTGAAAATCCCTGTTTCCAATACCAATCATTGTTTCTAAGCAGCATAAGAAGGAAGAATTTCTCTAGTTTTGCCCTGTATTCGTATGTAAAAAATATGTGTAACCAGAAGTTTGTTGGCTGTCTTGTAGGTAGAGCAAATCAAGCCTCACTGGTACAACAAAAAGGACTGATTTCCTTCTTTTTAACTTCTGTCAGAGGGCAGGTTTATAAAAATGAAAATCTTTTTGTTCATGACATGCACGTCACTATTTTTAGACAACAATTTTCAAATAGAATGTGTTTGGAAGTAATGAGAGTTATAGTGAAAATGTGGTGTCCTTAACACATTCTTTCTTTTCTGTCTTTGACCTCAACTCCAAGGAAAAATAATAGTAAAAGAAAGAACAGAAGGATATTAATTTTTTTTAAAAAAATATATTGTATTATTTAAAATTACACATATATTTATCACTGGTCTTAGTATTTGCTTTTCAGACAATTATAATAATTTCTGACAAGTGCCATTTTTGTTTCAAATAAGATATACATCCTATTTTTTTTCTTAAGTGCAACCTAAGTGATCAGTTATTAAGATGGTATCTTATACATTCCTGCCAGATTTGAGTTCTTTCTGAGCCTGGTATTTGGCCCACAGGCTTTGACATAACCTTATTCCAAGTGGCCTCCAGGTTTTTATGGTAGTCATGTTGCTGAAATTATTCTAGAAGGTCATGGACAAATATGAATGAAGCTGTATGTATATCTTCATGCCTCACATGGGAGATCAAGATTATAAATAAATGTTGTGGAACAGATAATATTTTTTTAAGATAAATTTCTATCTATAATCTTTAGGAGAAAAAAAATATATATTGAATAAGTATAACTCTTTTTCCTTTTAACTAATACTGAATATTTCAGCTCATGTATAACTCACAGTTTATGGTTTGTTTGTTACTCTTCAATGGAAAATTCAATAAAAACTTAATTAAAATAAAAGATTCAGTAACATAGAGCTGAAACAGAAATGTAATCTCAAAGATAGTCATATTCTGTAAACTTATTTTTGTGTGATTTATAATTGAGGAAAATGGTAGAAATATTAAAACTGTGATTTTTTTTTCTAATGAAATATTCAGTTACCCAGAGAAAAGATACTTAATCAGCCTGAAAAGTGACAATGGTGATAGGAAGAAAGATAAGATAAGATAAGATAAGATAAGATAAGATAAGATAAGATAAGATAAGATAAGATAAGATAAGATAAGATAAGATAAGATAAGATAAGATAAGATAAGATAAGATAAGATAAGATAAGATAAGATAAGATAAGATGAGATGAGATGAGATGAGATGAGATGAGATAGATTTTGCAAAAGTGGAGTTATCTGGGAAGAGGAGGAAAAAATATTAGTTAAAAAGAGCAATTGCATACATTATTCCATTAATGTTCCTCTAAAAGCCGTCAGAGTAGTAAGTAATATGCACATTTTATGAAGCAGGTGCTACTGAAATGATACTATAAATTGAACAGAAAGAGTCAAATAATTTGCCAAGTGATTAAAGTATTGCAATTTATTATATTTCTAATGCAATATTTTTGTGGGATATGAATAAGTTTTACAACATGTAATACAGGAATTTCACTCCTTGTGATCAATACCAACTTAACTATAATAACCCATTCCAAGATTTATTATCATATTTTGCATCTCATACATAGATAAAGGTAGTTATGAGAGGAAAAATGAAATTGACTTGTTTTAAGAAAATTATAGATATTATATAGGGGAAAGAATATTTTTCTAAATACGCTTTCCATTTCTGAATAAATTCTACCTTTACTATTTCCTCTCTTGTTCCACTGAAATTAGTAGAAAAATTAAAACTAACTTCAATGAAATATTTTATGGATTTATACCCTTGGGTCAGATTTGTAATATTTTGTGCCCTTAATACTGTAAATATAGGTAGTCATATACATAAACATAGACATCTCTATATAAAGATCTACATCTAGATAATATAGAGATATATAAAAAATAAATGGACCTGTACATTTCATTCTAAATCCAAAATTTTTCTGGTGTTCCGTATTTTCATTCAAACTTACCTCTTACATTCATTTTAAACAGTGAAAACACACAATGTGAAACAAAACTACAGCCCTGAAAATAAATGAACACATCTGTCAAAAGTTTAACATGCTTTATCATCATTGATGTCAGTATAATGTGAAGATGTTGAATATCTCACACAATCAAGCTCTAATGTGGGATTGGATTGCCACCTTTACTTCTGTGATTAATATCATACTCCACAGGGAGTTTTGTTGATTGATATCAGCCAATTTAATCAGAAAATGAGGGTGACACATCATAGTAATAAATCCCAGTAAAGAAACTTTCACAAGGAGCAAGATCACAGTGCAACACTTTGTTCCATCATTTTTTTCTTTTTTTTCAATATAAATTTTTAAAGTCCAAGTGTTTTTATTAAGGAATCTGCCTACCATATATGCCACACTAAAGTTCTGTACTATTTAAGTGCCTTTTTTGTTTCACAGAACAAAACAATCCTGAACAATGATATTGACTCTTATATGATAATGGTTTTTCAATGAAGAACAAAAAGGAGCTTTTTTGAATATGATCAACCAGATGATATTTTACTTTCTTCTTTTTTTTTTAATAATCTGTTTTTTTCCTTCTGTAATGAACTAATTGTAGCTATGTAAGGAAACAAGCCACAGAACAAATTATCATCACCAAATCTCTTCAGGTGGACTGCCTATTATCCAAGAGAATAAGTAAAACTGTTGCTAGGATTTTTTTCTTAGGTACCAGCAAATATCTTCAAAGATATTAACATGTGTCTGAGAATCCTAGATCTTAGGAAGAGGCCACGATTGTGTAATTCTGCATACATATTCTATCCCATCCTGCTCAAATATGTAATCAGAAGTAAATTTGTCTTGAGACTATGAAAGACATTAATAGAATCAACATATCCACACTTAATTTACGAGGCTAGACAGTGGAGACAGATGAGTCTGTCAGGGGCTTCTCAGAGTACACACTTACGGAAGCACTCACTGTATTCAAACCTGGTATCTGCATTAGTCAACTAGTTGCCTGCACTCCCTCTGCAGTCACTGAAAAGGAATGAGCACAACAACAATGCATATCAAGCAACTTTGGAACTAATGACACAGTCAGATTTTAGCAATAACAGATTTAGTACTGAATAGTACCATGTTCTTCCAGTAGAGTATCTTCCTTTCTGTGATATTTTAAGGAATTTTAAGACCTTTTTCCTCAAAAAAAGGTAAAAAATACAAATGAGCTTCACATTACCAGACCTATGAATAAACTTTTTTTAAAGAAATCATCATTATTCTAGGAAATGGAACACGGAAAATGCACTTGGCATAATACATAGAAAATATAATTGAGATGTTATGGTGAACTTCTCAAAACAGAGTTCAAAGTGTTTGTAGGAAAGGGAAACTTCAAATATCACTACTCATACAGAGTGAAGAAATGTAGGTATATAGACATAAGGTGAAAACTTCCAAGAAAACATAAATTTTAGTGCTTCTACAAATGTTATCTTAATTTCCTACACAATAAATCAATGTCTGCCTTCTCTCTTGATTTGTGTTGGCTTCTTGGTAAAAAACATATATAAAGCACACATATAAACCTTACACTATGTTTTCCCCTTTGCCAATACTTGTGTTCTCTAACTTTATTACTTCCTCGTAGCTGTTAATAAGACATAATTTGTACAGCTGACAGGATAAATCACCAGAAGAGCTCAAAATCTCCATGAAATTTTCTAAAACCTAACTAAAAAGGTCATAGCATCTGAAAAGAGACAAAGCAAGGTAGAAAGGAAGAGAAAAAGAGGACCAGAAGCAGGGAAGGTGGCAGAGAAAGTGAGGGGGGGAAAGGAAAAAAAAAACAAAAACAAAGAAAAACACAAAGAAATGAAGCTGAGTTTGATGATGTTTTGGTCCGTTTCAAATTTCCACACCTCTAGTCAAATATAACCTGATGTTCCTATTTATATCTATAGGCTATATTTAATGGAATCTTTAAACTTTGTAGTTATTAAGGGATGTTAAGTGCCTTAGTCCTTTAGAAAATAATTTGAAAATCCATTACTGAAGACAGGCTTTCAAAAGACTACACTGGTTGAATTTCTGACTTGTTCTGTTTATTTTTTACACCATTTCTAATTAGAGTTAAGCTCAGTTAGATAGTCGTATCTGTTTAAGTTAATAATAGAGTGGCATGTCACCAGCGTACATAGCTTACTTGCATTTTTATTCTGTATTTAAACAATATTAGTCATTTTACTTCACATATGTGCTTGAAAGATACATGGAGTAAGTGACCAGAATAATGTATTTGTAATATATTCAAATAAGCATTTGAAATAAACAGATTTTCCATATCATAGTATTTAGCAACCTTAGTGGTTACCTGTCTTTGCCAATCTGAGGGTGGTATCACTTAAATGGCACAAGCTTTTCCAAAGGAGAGACTACAGAATAGCATATTTGCTCGTAAAAACTGCCATTTGGCATTTAGAAATTCTACAGTGTCTCTCTGTATAAGTCCTGTGGTATTGTTCCTTTTTCATCAGATGATTCATATAACTAAATTGCTCATCAGAAACAGTTACTCACATTATGCTCATTTTTCTTCTCAGCACCTCTTACAAGGGCTAAAAAGTATATTTTCTTGAAAAAAAAACCCTCCATTTCACAGGAGGAGTGAAAAGCACTAAATGAATTTGAAGCTCATGAGACTGGGAAAAAGCTCAACACTATATGCCTACTGTTTTTTTTGGGAGGAAGCACTGTCATGTCAGGAAAAAAACAGTATTTTGCAGAGTTTGGAGCTGCAGCCACTCATCAAAATGCGCACAAGAAATTAAAGAGGTTTTTTTTAAACATAATAATGACAGAGGGAAACTCTTTTAGTCTTCATATTCATATTGAAGAAAGACTTAAAATTTAATGAGGATATACATGAAGTTGTCCATGCAATACTTCTTGAAAGAAAACTGGCCTTTGATTTGTGCATTCCAAGATACAGTGAGGCCAGTCATAAAAATGGAAACTTCTCACATAAAAATATGACCAAAGTTTAGTTGGTTTGTTTGTTTGTTTTTTTCCAGTGAGGAAATATTAAATATTAGGAAAGTCAGGGTGAAGGAGAACATTATTTTTCTCTCGTAGTCATTCTTGATATCTTTTCCTGCTGGCTTAACTGCAAATCTATTAGAGAAGTTATTCTACCTTTTGTCTGCAATAAAACCATTATTTGTTATTTTCTTTAACTTCAGGGGCAACAAATTAAAATCAGAAAAGAAGTACTGTTTCTAGAGGACTTACTCCCTATTCCAGAGGACCTATTCCATTATTTATCTGTAAGTGAAAGAATTTTGACAGAAAAAACCCAACACTTTCACTGCATCCTTTCCATTTACCTAGAATTTTGCTTTAAAAATCCTGAAATAGAAAAAGCGTGGTACTTTGTGATAGAAATTATCATTTTACAGAAAGCTGAAAACACCTAATAGAGTTTGCATTCAGATTTTACCAGGTGACTGATTTCTTATTGACATGAGCAGGATGACAGTAATCTACAGTATTCCTTTAGTCAGTGTTGTTACATGATGCTCTGTCTAACTTTTTGTTTAGGAGGATGGGCACATGGAAGTATTAGGCTATGAATTATGAACGGTGTCCTGCTAGCCTTGTTCTAGTTATTGAAAAAAAGCTTTTTCTCAAAACCAACACCTTCAATAGTCTGCATTTAAATGGTCACAAAACCAGCATACTCATGATCTATGGATTTTACTGTCCAGGCAGGATTATTACAATTCTCTATTTATAGGTCTCTCCCAGAATGCAAGCCATAAATTGTAACTCATTTAGAATGCAACAGATTAGGTAGTTGATCAGACAAATAAAAGGACTCATATATTTTCAACCTAGTTGTATTGCACTGGCTTCCTATTTGACAGCATATTGATTTTTAATTCTTATTAACTGTCTATTATTGTTTATTAGGTAATGTTCCATCATACCCATCGTGGCTGATAAATGCTGGCTCTCCTGCTTGTTCATTATGATCCACTTTAAGCTACCAGCTGTTGGCAAAAGAATATTAGCATTTTATGGATTAAAACACTAAAATTATTAATGACAGTAGCAACTCCCAGTTATATCAGTTTCAAAAAGCAAAGAGAAAAGCCCATGGCTCAATTTGTGATTACACATTAAGACAGTCTGTTCTAGGCAGTATTCTAGACCATATCTTTCTTAAACATTCAGAAATTTGTGTAGTCCTATTCCAGTAAATACATGAAACTTGGGGAGATATCCTTCTTGTCCAGTATTTCTATTTCCTTTTAAATTTTATCTACTGATATTACTGGAGGCCTGTACTATTACTTTTTTCTGAGCACTACCACATACAAGAGTAGAAATCACTGTGTGACAACCCAACCACAAGAATACGGGTGATCTTTCTGTTAATAATTGGGGTTATAGGGCCACTCATCTGGCATTCTACTTCTAGTCATTATATGAGCTGGTACTAACCTTTGATTTAGCAAACTGTTCAGCCAGTTTTATTGGATGTCTGATATAGTTTACAATGAAAGTATGGAACTTAAGAACTTTGCTGGAGAGTGAAAGGAAAGCACCTGGTTAGACCCTTAACCTTAATCTTACACATAAAATAATAATGCAATTTAATAGTGCATGGGTCCTACATATAACTATGATAGAATTTCTCTCAGTGTCATTAAAGTCTTGTGTGACCGCCCAGCTAAGAAAAGATTTCTAGTCTCTTACTACACATTCTGGAACTGTATGCAACATATTTACAGGGAATCAAAATGTGTCAATGAAGATGTTGGCCATGATGCTGAAGGTGGACAGTCTCCTGTCTTTCAATATTTTTGTGGATAGCAGTCCTACTGTTTAAATCTTTGCTGGGTCTTTTAAGAAGCTTATCTCATAGCAATTAAATACAATATAATTATTCTACCTTCATCTTTTTTTTCAGAGAATGAAAGCCTATTTATAAAAAAAACCCAAAAACCTAAGGTAGTATTTCAAGCCTAGGCTTAAGAACAGTGATATCAGAAAACATAATTTTTTGAGGCTATATTAATGTCTATCATCATCTTTCATGTAAAATTATCAGAAATTTCAAGAAAGATATGTATTAATTAACCTCCACTATGCACAGAGAACATGAAGGGATTAGTGAGGGGAAATATCAACACATTGTCTATGAAGCAGTATATCTCTTCTTGGTCACTCAGTGATTCGCACTTGCTGAGGAGATAGGCAAAGAAATGCAGTGAATTCATTGGTTGATAAGTATAGAGATAGAAGATGTGTTTTATTCTTCTGTTACTGAGTATATATCCACAAGGTTTCAATTTTCCTGGAATTTTTTTTTTTTCTACAGCTATGCCAATTCTAACTCAAGCATGACCCAAAGTTGTACCCCACCAGCCAGCCTACAAAGACTGCACGCAAAAATGGCAGCTACATAATTTGCCAGCTGCTACTGTGACTACTGAACATGAATAACACCAGCTAGTACTATCCATGCGCTGAATGTCCTCCAAATTCTTCCCTTATTTTAATCCATGTGCCCAGAAAAGACAAATGAAGATTAGTCTATTGTTCACAGAGAAAAGACTTTGTAGACTGGTCTATTTCAGCCTAAAGAGGAATAGAAGTCATAACGTCCTCACCAGAATAAGAGATTTAAGGTGGCCATGGTTGTTGGTTTTGCACTACAGGAATGAACTCTGGACATGCCATTCTGCTGCCAGCTGCACTGAGGAAAGATACTCTCCAGCTACTCTTCAGTGCTACAGGATCCAAGACCCGCTGATCTTCAGGCAGAGCAGTTCACTCACCTGCTAGTTTCATCAGAGAAAGTCATTCCAGTTCCAGAATATGCCACTCTCTGTGAGGTGAAATAGGTCATGTTCATGTAGCCTGTCTACCAGCTAACTGAACCCTTAAGCAGGAACGAGACCAAGAAGGACAAGAAGGCAGCAACCACTGTCACAGCTCAAAAAAGCCCTTTGCCTAACTTTATTTTAAGAACAGCATCTCATATACAAATAATCAGAACTGCTGTGGAAAGGCATTTCAGACTTCAATAAGTTCTGGTTTTATGAGACCAAGAAACTTTTCTCTTTTTTTCTTCCCCTAGAACTATTAAATAATATATTTCATATATATTATTTAAGTGATTTAATCTATACCAATACACAATGCCTTTCTTTCAAAACCAGAGTTACCATAAAGACTTGAACTGCAAAAAACACCTGATTCGGTTATTTCACTTTCCTTTGCTACATTGACAAGGTCACAACCTCTGTTTCTGACTTCCTAAGTGCTTATTTGACCCAAACACTTTATATCTAAACTTAAAAAAATAATATCTTTGGGGGCTAATCATTATAGGGTGGGAATGAATATACCAAATATTTGAGCAATTTACTTGCTTCATTTTTACTGTTTTGAATGAACTTTTATATATGATAGTTTAGCACATATTTTCTGTAAGAATGTGAGTGCTAAAAACTTCCATTGCTGAAAAATTGTCCTAAAGAAAATAAAAAGGAAGTTGTGTGCATATTCACAATAAATCTGTTACCAAGGAGATCAAATATATGCAGAAAGCACTTTGTATTTCTTATCATATTATACACCTGTCTCACTGCTGGAAAAATTGTAAATCCTCATTTTTCTGTATCTGATTTACATCGGTTTTATATTTACTGTCTTATACATTCGAAGAGATACAATTAGACATGAAAAATAAAGACAGACACTTAAAATCCAAACAGTTGTAGCAGGTAAATGCATGATGATGTTATGTCTTAGGAAAAAAAAACCCAGCAATATGGAAATAACAACACTGAAGTTATACAATGCAATATAGTACACTCAAAACTTAGCAGAAAGACTCATTAAATGGCAGTGGCCTTTCTCTAGTGATTAATTAGTCTTCTAGAATTTCTATAGAAAAGTGACTTTAGGTCCCACCTTTGCTGTACTCTAAGTACAGTGCACAGCAGCTTGGGAAGGGAAGTGCTTTCTGATATATATGTGTCTAATCAACTTTCCTTAAGACTTGAAAGGGAAAAGACTGTTGTATTATTTTCCTGCTGAGTGTAACTACTCATATGTTAGAGAATTATAGTAATTTGGCTTCACTGGAATGGTATGGAAATCTAAATATGCATGAACTTGTAATAAATTTCTAGTAAACACATACATACATATCTTTATAAAAAAAAAAACTTTGAAGGGCAATGCTGTGCATTATTATCATTGTTTTTCCCTTTAATTTCCAAAACAATCAGTATAGGCACTGTCCCTGATTTCTGCAGCAATGGTTTTGAGATACTGAAAAAAGATAATAGTTCATTTTAACTTTTATTCCATTTAACTGAAAGAACACTTCAATATGTTAAATATTAAATCCTTATTTTCATAATGAATCATCCTGGATATTTGAGATTCCAGTCAACTTGAGAAGTGTCACAACATTTCTGGAGGACTTATCAATTTGGCAAACTGATTTTAAACACATTTGTATAGAGGTGATAGCCAGGGCCTCTAAACACATACACCCAAACGTAAAGCTGTATCCATATTAATTTTTATGCGTCACAGAGATCTCATCGAATGCAGCCAGTTGTAATACATGAAGCAAAATGATTCTATCAAATCATCAAATCAGAAGCAGTCTTTGGTTTGAGTTTTTTTGTGGGTTTGTTTTTTCTTTTTTTTAATGTGAAACTTCATTTTCCTTTGATATGACTCTTACTGATGGTTCAAAGACTTACAAGCCAGAGAATACCATGGAGATATCTGCAGCATCCATGCCTTTGAAGTGCATGTGAGACCTGTTTTAAGCAATGAGAAATTGTAGTTTAGGGGGGAAAAGGGTGTCTAATACTGTATAGAGTCTATTAGAATTTTTAGTACTTTTCAGAACCACTCTCCTGAACCTTTTGAGCTTAGCCAATATCTACTATTTTCATTCTTTACTCTAGTGTAGCTAATTTTTCAGTAGTAAACAATTTCAACTAGAGTATTAATTTTTGTTTCCTTGACAGTTAAGAACAGATTAATGTTGTGAGCTAGGGATGGATAGGAATGTGAAAGTAGGACAGTAAAAGGATTTGAATCGGGTAAAAGTGCCATACTGTCTTCATTGTCTAAGCAATATTTTTCAGGATGCCCCAGCAGATAATTAACAAGAAAACATTTATGTGACTAATTCAAACCATTCTTCTGTCTAGGAAAGGTCCATGGATAGCTCTTTATTTCCAGTAATATATGATTCTTTGAATGTACTCTTGAAGTAACTTTCAGAATGGTTTTTTATGAGTTTATTACAAGCATGTGAATTAAAAGTTGATTACTACATTGTGAGATGAGTCTCATGATACTGTTTGTTACTTCCAAATGAATTAAATCAAAAAATTCCCCTGAGATCCTTCTTTCACCTCACACACACATTCATACAGTTAAAATGTTAACATGATAGGTGGATAAATGTTCTCAGAATAAAAATATTTAAAAATTCAAGTCAATATTTAGAGATAACATTTTCTATTATTCATCTAGTTCTTTGAAGTTGCTATTGTCCACTCTGCTTTTAAGAATGTATTTACTGAGGTGTCACACCCTGATACTAGTAGTGAGAGCCAATAATCTGTTGTTCTCTTACAAAGAGGCCTTGCTGGGAATTTCCCTGTGCCATCTTCCTCTCTATTCTTATGACTGGAAGCTTATTTTGGCTTTTTGATACCTGTCTATATTTTATGCCTACATTATTAGTTGGCTTTTAGCTCAAGGGCCTTGTCCTCTGCATATAACTCTTTCTGGGAAACCTCTGTCTCAATGTCTTAAAAGTATTGCCTAGAATTTAGGACCTGTTGCAATGGATTAATCCAGTCATCCATCCAGGCAGGTCTGGTGTGTTGATCTCATACTAACATTGCTGAAAAAGATGATGTTCTGGATTCAAGCAGTCAGTCATGACTTATACTTTGAATTATGGGAAGATAAACCCCAATCAAAATGGAGAGCTTAAAACTATTACCTTTCAGCCTCCAGACTAACCCTTAACAACATTTCTTTCAAAATACCCCTGCAAAGCACTGTGGCTTTAAGGAACATTCATTCATTTATTTGAAGGCTACTTCTTTACTAGTTTTTCTGGTAATGAATCTTAAGGCACAAATGTTGCCACAGCTTCAAGGAGCACCAGAGCATCCAAGGAATAGCTGGAAGACAGTAAGCACTTTATTTCTTACATTTAACAAAAGAGCAGGAGAAAGGAGAGGCAAAATAACAGAAAAGTGACCTTGGAACATTCAGTTCTCTATAAATCTGAGAAAATAATTTTAATTTTATTCTTACTACCCATGCTTCTTTTTTAAAAAAAAAATTCAAAATAAATGGGATGGTGCCTATCTAAATTAACAGATGATATGTTTGGCACTAAATCAAATAAAAATAATAATAAAAAAAAAACCAACACAAAATGTGTTTTCACATTCAACTAGGACATTCTGCAGTCAAGGATCTTGACTTATGGCCAAGGCCTTATCATTGGAAACCATCCAGCATAACATATTTTAGCATATTCAGAACATTTCAAATTTTCTACTTTATTTAAAGGGATGCCAAATTCATTGTTGAATACCAAGAAACTTTTATCAGTAATTAACAGATGATGCTTCTGGTTGAATTCGCTATAGTGTTACTTGCACATTTTATTCTTGTACTATCAGTGGATGTGTTGGGACTACTGGCCTTTACACCCAGTATAGTTCTGTTCTCTAACAGATGATACACCTTTTTCAGGTGTGGCAGTTTATCATCCATTTTGGATGAAAAAGGCTCACTGAAAGAAAAGATACTTCAAGGTTTATTTCATAGCTGGGAAATGTAAACTACATCCCGCTGCTGTCAGTCTTCGCGTATCTCTCTCTCTCACACACACCTGATCCATTTACATTCAGAACTTGACAAACAAGCTAGGGATATGATTCCAACAAGGAAAAGATTATATTCCAATAAAGCACTATCATATTTCAACTGAAGCAGAGAAGAGACTCCTACTGCCATGAACCAGAACTGAGCTGGATTTCCAGGAACCTCCTCTTCCATTCATGCAGATCCAGTAAACTGTGAAGTGGAGTGTCTGCAATTTAGACACAGAAGACAAAAATAATGTCCCGAGCTCTGCCTGTCTAAGATTCCAGCATGGCACAGCAGATTTATGTCAATGCAATTGTGTGAAATCAACAAATATCACAACCAAGTTCATTAGGCTTGAGGAAGACTGAGAAACACAACAAAACAATAATCAAAACATCAGGACTGTATTTGCCCGTAAGGAGAATACTTCACATGTTGGAACTTCCCAGGAGAGTAATGCAAACCTTACTAGAATGTTTAAGTTCTGCTTTCAATAATCTTATTTTGACAACTTATTTGGAGGCTCCTTCTTTCAAAGCTCATAGACTTTCCTTTTTTTTCCAAAATCCACCCAAAGCTCTCCTCTCAGCCAGCTGAGCTTTCTTCCCCAACAGTTCATTTTTCAGCACACAGGGATAGCCTGTTCTTGCGCCACCAAGATTTCCTTCTTAAAGAGCATTCAGCCCTCTTGAGCATCTTTGCCCTTTAGGAGTACCTTCTCTGGAACTTAATCAACCAGCTCTCTAAATAGTCCAAAGCCTACTCTCCAGACATCCAAGGTGGTCATTCTACAGATCCCCTTCCTTACTTCTAGAACTGAGAATTCTATCATCTCTTAACTGCTGCGTGCCTGGCATCCTCCAGCCATCACACAGCCTCCAGCTCACACAAGGCTTTCTCTGTTCACAAACAAGAGGTCCAGCGAGGCACCTTCCCTAGCTGGTTCACTCACCAGTTGTGTCAAGAAGTTGTCTTTCATGCACTCCAGGATCCTTCTAGACTGTTGCCTTTCTGCTGTATTACACTTCCAGCAGACATCCAGTAAGTTGAAGTATTCCATAAGGTCAAGGGCTAGTGATTGTGAAACTTGTCCCAGATGCTTGTAAACATCTCCTGGCTGAGTCGTCTACAGCAGACTCCGACCACCATAACTGCCTTTACTGGGTGTTCCACTGATTTTTATCCATAGACAGGCCACCCTATCATCACCATCATTGAGTTCAAGGCAGTCAACAATGAGGGCTCTCTAACACAGAGAGCTACCTCACCACCTCTTCTTTGTTGCCTTTCCCATCCGAAGAGTTTATAGCAAACTACAGTAGCAATTCAGTTACGTAAATTGTCCCACCACATTTCCATGACACCATTATCACAGTTTTATTGCCAACCAATGACTTCTAGTTTCTCCTGTTCGTTGCCCATTCTAAGTGCATTGGTGTAGATGCACTTCAGTTAGGTTATTGATCTTGCTACACTCCTTAGAGAAGTTGTTTTAATTCCTAAGTGACTACTCACTGTAATTTCTAATCCGTCAATAACTTCTGCATCTTTGCTGCCACCTGAAGTGCTATCCCTGACTTCCTCTGAGGTGGCATATCAAAGGACCTCACTGGCACACCATCCCTCAGATTTTGGAGCACCAATCCCAGGCTTTTTTCTGTCAAGCCTGTTTTTGTTTCCTCTCCCCCTTCACATCTAGTTTAAAGCTCTATGGATGAGCCCTTCTAGCTTCTTGATAAGCATCCTTTTGCCTCTTGGGTACAATTGTACACCATCCCTTGTCAACAAGCCTTGTGTTGTGCAAGCCAACCCATGGTCAAAAAAACTAAAGATTTGCTCCTCACACCAGGTTCGGAGCCAGGTATTTTTTTCCTGGCTCTTCATGCTGCTTCCATCATCATTCCCTGTAATAAGAGTGACAGAGAAGAATACTACCTGTGCACCTGATCTCTTCATCATTCATCCCAAGGCCTTGAAGTTCCTTTTAATTGCCCTCAGATTTCTTTTTTGGTTTTCATTATGGCCTACTTGGAGAATCAATAGTGGATCATAATCTGTGGGCTTAACCACATCTTCAGCCGAGGCCCCTGGCAGGCAGCAAATCTCTCTGTGTAATGAGTCCACCATTTGCTCCACCATCAGTTCTTTAAGACCTGTAAATAACTCATCAAAAAAGTTGTGATGGCATGGAAGTGAACAAATGATAGATTGTTGAAGACAATCATAGAGACATAAGTATGGTTAATCCAGCTACCAGCTGATGGCCAAATGTATTAGTACATGGGTGTTCTAGGCTTGATGGTTGCATAGGACACAAAACCAGTAACATCACAGATCTTCCTTTATCAAACATATTTAGTATTGTAAAGAAGTGGAGAATTTTGTTATTCCCAGTCATGTAGTCCATTTTCAGAGGACAGTTGTTATTGACATGCAAATCTTAAACCACTCAACTCAGTTCCATGAACCACTAATTAAAGAGAGGAGGGTTTCAATATGAGCATAAATACAAAACATGCAAACTATCTCTAGTTTTCTTCATTATAATGTGAAATTAGGAACAGAGCAATTCAGATTCATTTATAGATACAACATCAAATATATTTAGTCCTTTGATGGCAGCAACAGTAGGCAACTTCACTCCAGGCCTTGATTAGAGCTCATCTTATTAAATACTCAATCAGAACACATGAAACATCTCTTACACAGACCTGCTAGTTTATGAACTAAAGAACTGATACCTAAGGAAGAAAAATATACTTCCACTGAAAAAGTATGACCTGCAGATGCCTCAACAGTTTTGTTAAATTCCAACAAATCTCTTTTCATTAATATGTTTGTGAAGCAACAAAGTATAAGCTAATCTGAAAAAAAATATTTTAACCATTTTTGCTACTAAAATACAAGGAGACAATTTTTCAACCCATTTCATACTTTTCACCTAGTAAACTGACACAGGCTGTGAATAGTACAGTAGCAACAGTGGGGGTTTCTTGGTGATATCTTGCCTAAATTGACATACACTTATTATTTCAATCTGGTCACATCAGACATAAACATTTCAGAAAAGCTGTGATTTAACTATGTGCTAGGTTAAAGGAAAAACAGAGGTATTATCCCTCTACAGTTTAACACATCAGTAGTGTTAAGGAAAATAGTCCACTACTGACCTAAGAAAAAGCAGTTCTTCTTTGTGAAGAATATTTATTTTCTCACAAATAATGGAGGCAGGCAGACCTCCTCTATCTGTGTGTACATCTATGTTCTCAGAGTAATCACTACCATCTAAGACATTACATTGGATTAGAGGATTTATTTTTATTTTTCGTTTAGTAAACTTTGGATGACAATGCTTGTGCCTGAAATTCTCTTTGTTTTAATGTCTTTGAAACAAACTGGGATGCGATATAATATCTTGTTCTATACATCCTACTTCACAGAATATGTAAATGTTCATCTTTCCCATGTTGACATTCTTTCATCTCTAAGTAATCTCCCTACTGAGCCCTAAGGATGTAACATTGTGCTATAAAAATCAGTTCATACTCATCTATTAAACAATCAGAATCAGTATATTTAGATACATTCAGCAGTGAACATTTTACACTAGCATCAGTACAGATGCATGAGTAATTTTACTAAAAATTCTGACTGAAATTTGAAAGGTAGAACAGGCTTAACATCTCTGGTTGTCTCACTATTTTACTAGCAGTAGTAATCTAGCTTCCATGGATGAAGTGAAAAAATTAATAGATAGGAAAAGAAAAAAGACAATAAATCCAAAGCGTAATTTGTAAACTGATCCTTACTAAAAATATTCTCTTGCAAGAAATGTAACAGTATCAGCAGGAGATTTGTTTTCTATAGTTTTCCATATGACTGATCTTCATTACAAATTGAATTTTAAACCTCTACTGCACTTCTGAAAGAACATTCAGTATTTTCTGCAGAAATGTAAATGGATTAGAAAAAAAAAATCGAAATTTCACAGAAGAACATTATTTATCTAACAAAATTCTAAAGCGTAAAAGGCCATTTTATTTTTATTTAAAAAGATTTCAGTCTCTCTTGTTGGCTGGCTGGAACATGTGTGATGATCTTATGTTTTCAGAGGCTTGTGCTCTTAAGTTGCCCATCACAACACTGTAGCTTAAAACTGGCTTTTCACAAAAGCCTCCAAGTATAAAAGTTTGCTTTACCATGGACTACACTGAGCTCATGACAACAAATGAGTGCAGAATGAAACTGGAAATTAAGTCTTCAATATTAATGATTCATAAATCAGGCTTAATTAAAAGCCAGAATACAGAGGCATTCCTTTTCAAGATACTCAGAAATTATTTTAAAGAAGAAAGTTCTCTGAAAGACCAGATTTGTGATGATAAACTCTGGTATGTTTAAAAACTCTGGTAAATGTCTCTTATGGAGCCACAACCACTCTGTCCCTAAGGAAAGTTCAAATAGTAAAATCACTTTGATGTAAACGCCGCCATTCCTATGCTGAATTTTCCACTGAATATTCTCTATTTTCATCTTGTCATGGGTAATATTTATACTTGCAAAATACTATTACGCCTGCAGCTACATTAGGTTGATCACTTCAAGAATATCCATGAGCAGGAACATTTCCCTGCGTAGTAGTTCAGAATTGCGTATGTGTATCAATCTCATCCTTATTTAACTGAGAGGAGATGCACTTTTGTTTTAACTTATCAATACATTTAACTGAAATTTCAAAGGTTTAAATTAAATCTGAAGCTGTATCAGGCGTACCATTTTTTAAACACAAATGAATTGATTGACAAACAAAAAAACCCAAACATAGTAGTTCTTACAAGTAAAATATTAAGCTACAAAGCTTTGATTCAAAAGAAGTCAAATACATAGTGCTGACAAAGACCTAGAAACAGATTTTTAAAGGTTGTTTGTTTAGTTTGTTCTGGTGCTTTTTTCAGGCTGCCTAAACTTTTCCAGCTTTGTCACATATAGATTCTGTCTTAGACTGCAGAACAGAATTCATTAATGTCACTTGTAATCTTCTGACTCTCTTTCTGCAAATACCGCATTTACAAGAAATTTCACTGCTGACTACTTACCAAAGGGTGCATTTACACTACGTTTCAGTTCAGGTCAGAAGTGTACATTTGATGTGAATCTCCCAAATGTCCCCACTTGCCACACTTGTTGACATTTTAGTGCACATGCTGGATTTATTTCAGGTGAAATTAAACTTGTAAATTATCTCCAGGAGCATAAGTATTGGGTTTCAGCTAGCGACAGGCATTGGTCTGCAAGATCAGGCAAAAATGCGTTCAAAGTACATCCTCGAGAGGTGTCTGCTGTTGCTATTTTACTTTACGTATCTGCCTCTACAGGGCCGCAGCTTTAGCTAACGTAGATACAGCCTTAAGGAATTCATTTAGAGCCTGCTGTGTCATTTTGAATTTGAGAGGTGCAAAAAACCAAAGTATGGCAGTTTTTCTCTTTCTTTCAACCTATGGAATTAGAAAGGGAGGCTGATGTTCTGCCCAACCAGCCTGTCTTCCTAATTACATTCCTATAAATTCAAAATGATTCTAAAGTTACAATAGAGCATCTAGTAACAGCTCACATTATGTCTGGTGAAACTAAGTCATGATCTGATTATGATCTAAGCTGTTTCACAGGGCTTAATTCCAAATAAAAACCACCGGATCCCACCTTTCATAGCTAGAATAAGATTTGATGCAGGTAAATGTAAAGTTCCACTACACACAGCATCTGTGGGGTTAGTTAGGTTCAATGTGAACGTCTGCCCCATTCTCACTGTGCTGAAAGATCTACTGGCTGTCTTGCAGTCACCTTCCACTGCTTCATATCACACTATTGTTCTGGAGAACAAGTGTCACAGAAACATGCTTACACAGGTAATGAAAATATTTAATATGTTAGGCAGTAGCAATTGATATACTTAGGACCTTGATCACTGGGAGGTTTTAATAATGCATTACGCTGCAGTTGTAAATGTTTACAATTACTGTTTTCTATATCAATTTTAATTAAAATACATGATTATACATGATTAAATGAATTTCCAAATGTAGAATCTATCTTTCAACTTTTATTTCTTACCTACCCTTTAAATTGCTTGCTTACCATCTGTGGTGATGTGGGGTTCCTCTAAATTTCCATTCAGCTGCATGAGCTGCATTATTGACTGATGGACTTAGAGCATGTTCAGTTCAAATAAAAAAAGTCACAGCTTGAAAAAATAATTAATTGAGTCAAAAATCCTGTGGCAATCAGATGAATGGATTATTATCCCTTAAAGGAAAATTACTTTTTTTTTTTTTTTAAACAGGTACAAATAACACAATATCAGATTTGAAAAGCCTATTTTTAAAAGAAAAACAAAAAAATAAGTTTCTCTGTTCATGCCTCCTATTTTTTCACCCACCAAGTTATGTTTAACTATTTCAATTCACAAGTTATTGCTGATTAAATTCATTAAGTACCCTCACTCAGAAAGACATTCTGAAGGTTTTATTCAGGATTTACTCACTTCTTAAAACTGAGGTCTCACTAACATGGTCAAGACATGGCTCTGTTATAGCAAAAATAGTGGTAATTCCACCTAAACAATATTTGGATCAACTGAAATAAGTGAAATAGTTACATATTTCCCTTAAATTTGTAGCCAATAACTTTGACATCAGATAAGGTCTCAAAACTTTCTCAAAACTTATATTTAAATAAAAGAGGCAAGAGGAAAAAGACTGAAAGTTAGCAAAATTACTTGCATATTAGTTTGTAGCATTCAGAACGAGCTGGAAGCAACCTTGGTTTTGTTTTTATACAGGCAAAATCTCATTGCACACTAAAATGACAATGGCTTTGGCAGAAGGTTGTACTAACAGGAAGGGAAATGTTCATAGTCCTGGAACAATTACAGGGAGGCTGAAGAAAGCTGTGCATGAGGTTAGAAGCTGTCAGTCTATTGGCTGGATAATGTTCTGACTGCACCTGTCCTGGCAAGGCCAGTGGCCCTCGCAGACAATCCTAAATCCCCAGGAAAAGGGATAGAAAGAGACATCTCTGAGGCTGAGACCATGGGAGTAGCGTGGCCTCGTCTATACTGTCTAGGGTAGCCTGATCTCCCTCTGGCTGTATAGGGTACTTCTGTGGTGCTTGCACATAATTATTACTTTTGTGGGGGATTTTTTCTGGCTCTAAGTGCCAAAAAATTATGAGAGCTTTGCTTCAGCCTCCTTGACTGGTGTTTATAGTATGATGTGCAAGTTTCATTTCTTGTATATGGTATGGGCAATAATGTGCAGTCTTTTGAGGGTATGGAAGACTGGAAGGGATAGAAGGGGCAAAATGTCATTTGTGTGCTTTTCCTGTAGGGATGAATATAAATTATAATGAAAATTACTTTGTTTTTAATAATTCTCTAGAATAATTTTCTGATATAGATGATGAGGATAATAAACTGCATGGATTTTAAAATCAAATATTCACATGTGTATAAAAAGATTTATAAGAGTCGTTTGCATGCAGTGGAAAGGAATTTTAATCTGTGGTCTATATGGTCCTTTTCATCTCTGTCCTCCTCTGCTTCTAACAAATTTTCTTTTTTCCTGGTACCATCTTCATTCATTGTTCATCCGTGCCCTGTGCCTGGCTTCAAAAAGCATTATTTACTGAGGTGAGTACAACTAAATGCCTGAATGACATTTCAAAAGGAGTCAAAGTAACTGCTCTTGAATAGCTCCAGGTGAACAGTTTCACCTAGTGAATGGTTTCAAGAATAGTTTGTTTCTTTTCTCTAACCTTTGTGTTTCTTCTCTCTCTCTGGAGAACTTTCAGTCACTGCAGAAGCTAAAATGAGCACAGGAGGTAAATGTGAGGAGACAGGTGGAAAAACAGGCATTTTTAAGAACAGAAAAGGTAGTAATTGCAATAAAATGTGGCAACAGGGTCCTTACAGATATTTGTAACAAGAAAACAACAACATTTCAATAAACACTAACTTTGACATTACTTTAAATGTGTTAATGTTTAGCCTTGGATTTAAAAAAAATTAATTTTTCACATATAGTTTGTCGTGCAAAATTTCTTTTTATTTTCAATTTCCCAACTTTGCAACTGAATCTAAACCAGCATTACATCACAGTAAATGATCAAAAGTAGCCACAGTAATTTTGACCAGCTTAAATCAATGCATCGGTGTGGTGTGTGATGGGTAGAGAAAGGTAACTCAGAAGCTGAAGCCATGGGAGTAGTGTGACCCTGTCTACATGACATGGTATTCAGCCTGGTCTCCTCCTGGCTGTACGTGGTACTTCTGTGATGCTTAACAATAATTATTACTTTGGGGATCAGGGAGGAGGGTAGGTTCTAGGTCTAAGTGCCAAACAAATATGAGAGCTTTATTTCAGCCTTCCAGAGTGGTATTTGTGGTATGGTGATGTGTGCCTGAACATTCACTGGCATTCCCCTTTCCCAATGTACTGACTTAATAGTTACTTGCACTTGTGATGAGTCAGCATTAACAGCCACAATAGGTTCCTTATGTCTGTTATTATGCAACACTGAACCATCTATGATTAATCTTTCTCTTTGGGATATAGCTGGCTAAATAACAAGTGACAATATTTTTAGTAGGATATTCAAAGTACCTTGAAAGTTGCTTGTCCATTTCCTTTTGAAACTAGGTCTTGAGCCTCCTATAGTAATTAGTATTAGAGAGTAAACTACTTTATTACAAAAGACCTCTCAGGGTTTTGGGTTTCCTAACTGTTATGTAACAAAACATCCAGCACACTCAGGCCACTGATTTTAAGTCTGTGTTTCTCTTCAAGACAGGAGACACAGTGACAGGGAGACATGAGATGCAAGCATTAGAGAAGGGGTATATAGGAAATTTTTAACAGGTCCACAAAATCCATGGAGAATGTTTATGGATATAAAGGGGGGTGGGGAGGGGTTGTAGCAGCAGTATTACATAAATATGTTGCTATTATACTGCCATTCCACCAGGAAGAAAAGCAAAGGTATAATATTGAGCATAAAATATTACTGCTTCTCAATAGTTAATAATTTGTTTTACACATGAAAAGCAATATCCTTCATTTATCCCAAAATATTATAATACCTTAGTATATTCATTAATGAAGATTATTGATATGCATTCCCTTTCTGGAATGTCTAAATTGTAGGCAATGCAGAAGAAAATTTGATTTTTTTTTTTGCTGAAAACTAGTAAACTTTCCAGGCTGAAGCATTCAAAGCTTTCATCCTTCATTCACAGCCCTTCTGAAAAGTTCAAGAAATCTATACATCCAAAACTGTTATCTATTTTTGATAGGCCTGATCATAATTTTTATTCATATTTTATTCTTTGACCTCATTTCTAGGTAGTCCAGATGCAGCCTTCAGGAACTAATGGTTGCTGTAAAAAGGAGCCTGGCAGTGAGTAATTCACCAGTCTTCCTCCATTGTGTGAGTGCATAGCACTTCATAAGATTTGGATGGTGAACTGAGTGGAAGGTCAGTGGCAGGAAGGATTAGAGGATAAAAAGCTTATGATATGAAGAATATAAGTTGTGGCTCTGGAGCGAGTCCAGAGAAGAGCAACGAAGCTGGTGAAGGGGCTGGAGAACAAATCTTATGAGGAGCGACTGGGAGAGCTGGGGGTGTTTAGCCTGGAGAAGAGGAGGCTGAGGGGAGACCTTATTGCTCTCTACAACTACGTGAAGGGAGGTTGTGGAGAGGAGGGAGCTGGCCTCTTCTCCCAAGTGACAGGGGACAGGACGAGAGGGAATGGCCTCAAACTCCACCAGAGGAGATTTAGGCTTGAGATTAGGAAAAAGTTCTTCAGGGGAGAAGGTTGCCCAGGGAGGTGGTTGAGTCGCCGTCCCTGGAGGTATTTAAGGTGAGGGTGGATGAGGTACTTAGGAGCATGATTTAGGGATTGGTGGGAATGGTTGGACTCGACGATCCAGTGGGTCTCTTCCAACCTGGTTATTCTGTGATTCTGTGAACACCATAACGTGGAAGTGGAATATGCCAGCATGTGGTACATGCTATACCAGGTACTGCTACAGTTCAGAGAAGTCTTTATATGAAGATATAAGAGCAGTACCCTGGCCTTTGACACTACATACTCATCATTGTGTTTTCCTACAGAGCTCTTAATAAGTTTCACTGATGAAGGACACTGCATAACAAAAATACTGTGTTCACTGCCATATTTTTAATTATCTCTTTCCATCACCTTGTATCCAAATGTCTAGATTAGTGGAGGAGATCTCAATAAGAGAATGTGTTTTGTAACTTTAGAATTAACTTGAAGTTTAATGAAAAAATGCATATTTTGTAATTATAGAAAATAAATTAATTTGTCAAGTGAAATTTGCACATCAAATATTTATAAAAATGCAGCACTTAGTGCAGCATTACTTAGGGAAATCCACTGTTCCTTTACATATCAGGAAGGATAAAGTGATTTAAAAACTGCCTTGTTAAACTTGTTTCTTTCCTAAAGATTTCTCCAGCTCATCAAATGCTACATTGTTCCACATATTCTATATGTTTATTCTTCTCTCATTGTTCTTCTGAACAGTTTTTGAACATTGTTTCAGAGCTACTGTTTAGCTGACAGAAATTCTTGAAACAGAATTGTTTTTTAATGCACTGCTAAAAGATGTTCATTTAAGACAAACAATGGCTGGGATATCTTCCCCTGTTGACTGATTGACAACAATGCTGAAGAAAGGATTTGCTTTTGAGCCTAGTGTTTCACATTCCAAAGCTTGCCAGATCCAATAAATCTGCTTTTATACTTAACTATTTCTTTCATCTTTGCTTTCTCATCTACAAAACAAATTCAGGAAAGAGAACTTGAGCTAAAAGCTCCATCAAACCAGTAGACAGACCATTATTTCTAAAGACTCCTAGTTAGACTTCAGTTTTAAAAGATTTTGTGCACCATCAGCAAGGAAACTTCTTTTTCTCTCTCCTCTCCACATGATCTATATGTGTGCAATTTATGAATAAATGTTGTGAATCAAAAATGCCATACTAGTGAGGGAGAGGGGAAGGCAATGTCACTTATGCTGTCCTCAAAGTAAAACTCCTTTTTGCACTGTGTTTGTGAGACAGAAGTCCAGGTCTTTCCTTCCCACTGAGCTGTCAAAGTGCGATCGAAGTGAAAGAAATATAGAGAGCAGTTCAGAGCAGGCTGTGTTGATGAGAACATAACCATTGATTCCAATGTGCTTAATGTGCTTTGGAGGATACTTGGAAGTGGTGGGTGATGTGTCTGGCACCCCATCATATCCTACACCAAGGTGCCTCGCTGGGTTGAGGATCTGATTTAGTTCCTTGGGTTCTTGTTGAAGACCATCACACCTCTAATTAGGAAAAAGCTACTTTTGGAAGTATTTTCCTGTAACTTCCAATGAGACTCTGGAATCCATACATGTGTTTGAAGTGTAGCATTATTTTAAAGCTAATATTTTACTCTAGGTCTGTCTACAACAATATCTTCAGCTGCTCATGAAGTCAGATATTTTCCCCCATCAGGAGATGTAATATAAGACCCACACAGCAGAACTGTGTAGCCACTGTGCCTTCATGAGCAAACCAGCATTCAGCATAGAAGAGGAGAAAAACAAATTAAAGTTTGAGATTATGTTCACAGACAGAAGGAGTACAGCAACTAGCTGACACATCTTGGACTACTTCCACTCCTAACTTTATCCTAATCTTTTATCACAGAATGTCAGGGATCCCCGCAGTCCTAGGTATTGCACAGATTCTGAACACTTGATCAACTGACTCTCCTTAGAGACCCTACAGTCAAACTTGCAAAGGCTGAGACAGTAAAAGGGCATAAAGTAGGACACAGAAATCCATAGACCATTTTCTAAATTATCATAGAGTATTAACGAAGTCAAGAGCAATCCACCTTGTGCTGTTCTCTCCCTCTGCCTGGAGATCCTTCTACCACTCCATTCCCTTCTCTAGTACACATGTATCAGTTTTTTACAAGGTCACTTGGAACACTGAAGTGCAATGGTAGGTGGAACTCTTTTTATCAGGTTTTACAGCCTGTAGATATCAAAACAGGTATCAATGTTATTCTGATAATCAAATCAATACAACAACATATCCAATTCCACTTTGAGATACCTAGAAAACACCTGTCTTTCAGTATTTATGTTTTAATTAAATAATGCCCAGCCCTAGGGCCTGGGTTCAGCAAATGTTTCACACTGGGCTTTTCAGAAGTATTTTGAGCAATAAGACTTCTAAACTGTACAATTTTGATTATTCATGAAACCCTTCAGGCTTCCTCCACCTCTACACCATATTGGTTAAAAATATTTCTATCTTCAACTAATCCATTAAGCATTTGCTGTACATTCAGCACTGTGGTCATGTTGTATAAGTGCTTTCTTTCCTCACTTTGCTCTACGTCATCTTGCTTGTACCTCAGAGAACAGCATTTTCTTCAGGAAAAAAGCACCACAGTTGATTTTTTAAAACTCTAGTATGTCTGCACACTATCTAGACTAAAAATTGAAGGTCCAATACTGCATTCTGATAAAAAACAATATCACTAGAGAGAAGCTCTGCTTTTGCAGGCAGATGACTTGAATTTAAACAATTTGCCTTTGTTTTTTTTTAAATTTCACACACACACATATAAGTAAATAAAGGAATGAGAACAAAATAGGGAAAAACTCGCTTTCATATGCTTGTACATAGGCAAGCTTGTACTATTCCTCTATTTTCACTATTTACTGCATACGACATTGTGGTGATTATCTTTTGATTTTCAAATGCAAGTCTATTGTTAATCAAATTGCATTTTAAATGTGTTTTCCTGCCTAAACTTCACAAATACATGTCCTATTTTATCTACAAAAAAGTAGAAACCTATGGCCATATATATCTGTCTTTGTTAATCTGAAGTCACACCAACAATTCTGTGTTTGTATCTGCTGTAGTGGAATACCATTTACATGGAGCTTGTAATAGGAAAGTTTGGCTTAGACTACCTGGATACTACACTTTTTTTTAATGAATTAATGAATTTTTTCCATAATTTTCATATTTACTTTGGGTTTTTTGTTTTCTCTTATTTTTTTGAATGACAGCCAGAGATTTGAATTTGGGCTTTTGGCCCCACGAACGTTTGTTTACTTTACTAATATTGTATCAGCTCTTCTCAGACCTGGAAAGTGGAGACCTGTTAGAAAATGTCTGGAACAATGCTTCACCTAATTGAGGCCTGGGAGAAAGATAATAGATATTGAACTATTACAGAGCCAGTACCTCTAATAACAGACTATCCCTTACAAATGTGAGTTTAGCATTATGATTACATCAGCTATAACTGAACTACAAAAACATAATCATGTAAGATCATCTTATATTATATTCATTAAGAGAAGCTAGATTTTACGGTTAATGATCGTTAGTAATGTTGTGGATAGAAAGAAAATGATCCTTGATACTATTTCTAGCGATACAGGCAAATGACACAAAGAAGCCATGACAATTTAATTGAAATTTTGGGCTCTTTTTATCTGCAGAGAGTTTTAATATTTTAAGAAACTTTCAGAGGGGCTTATTATGTCTTACATATAATTAAATTTTCCAAATAAATTTTACTGGCATATTAGTAGTTAGACAATAAATTCTCTTCTTGGCTCTAAAATACTTCTCTCCCATGAATATCCTAGATGCTGGAGAGAAAATTTCAGAAGCAGAGGTATATGTGCTAAAAGGTAAGTAAAAAAGAAATAAAGGGAAAGCAATATAGAATTCTTAGCTTTTAACATAACAATTAATAAACAGTACATAATACTTACCCCATAACTATGTCAAAGAAAGAAGGTAATGTTCAGCAAAATACTTTGCTCTTAATTCATTGACTGAACATACTTCCTCATTCCTCGTAAATGTGCTAAGAATTGCACAACGTTCGATTTTTCCTGGCTGAAATGCAAACATAAACAGGAATTTTGTAAGGAGCTGTGTATTAACTACAACTAAATCATTGTTTCAAACTACTCTATAGATGATAGCACACTTATTCCACTTCAGGGGTTACTGTGGGCTTTTTCAGACATTAGAGATAAGCTATACGAGATGAACTACTAAAGACAAGACATAAATTGTTTTGCATAAAATTCAAGCTTTCAATTTTATTATTTTTTTCCAGCTATATGCTTTAAAATGGCAATTTCTTTAGAGTAGTTGTCTTTTTATGGAGTTTTGAGTTCAGTTTTGCTGTACTGAAGTCAAAGTGAATAGCAGGCTTCTGGGATTTTTCCCCTAATATAAATACTTTTGGACAATCTCATCATTAGCCTTTCAATCATCCCATGCTGTTCAGCTCATTTTGCAAGAACTCTGTTATACTTCCATGCCCATGAGGTTTAAAATGTAAATGCCAAATGAACTGTATGAGTCATGCACCTATATGACATTTTGATTGAAACAATTAATGGGAATTTGGAGTGAGGTCTTGTCTGTAATAACAAATACAGGAATCTCTTAAAGTTCTGAAAGAAATGACAGTTTGTGCTTCCTGCTGGACAGTTGCTATTACTTTTCCAATCTTGAATACAGAATGTAATTCAAATGGGAATTTTCATGTTAGCATTTTTATTAAATATGTACATACAATGGATGTATCGAGACAAATTTCAGTTAAAAATGCCTAAATTATTTTAAAATATTAAAGATGTATGGCATGTAGAAGACAACCAGATAATCGAGCTATCCTGGTTTTGTCTGCAATAGAGTTAATTTTCTTTTTACTAACTGGTATAGTATTTGGATTTAATATAAGAATAATGTTGATAAGGCACTGATGTTTTAGTTATTGCTAAGCAGTGCTTACACTAAGTCAAGAACTTTTCTTGCTTGTCATGCTCAGCCAATGAGAAGAGGAGTGAATACAAGTAAGGAGTGTGCTCAGATGGCCAAGAAGGCCAGTATCACACTGGCTTGTATCAGAAATAGTGTAGTTGGCAGGATGAGCACAGATTGTCACTTTGTACTTGGCACTGGTGAGGCCTCACCTGGAATACTGTGTTCAGTTTTGGGCTCTTCACAACAAGACAGGCATTCAAGTGCTGGAGCATGTGTGAAGAAGGTCAACTAAGCTGGTGAAGTATTGGGAGCACAAGTCTTATGAGGGGCTGAGGGGACTGGCATTATTCAGTCCAGAGAAAATGAGGCTGAGAGGAGACCTTATTGCTCTCTACAACTAGCAAGGTGGGTGTTGGTCTCTTCTACCAAGCAGCAAGTTGGTGTAGGTTATCACTTAATTTTCCCTGGCAAACTGCATTGTTGTGTCATAGGTGTTAATGCCAGAACACTTTCAGTTTGAAAGAACTGTAGTTGAAGCCTCTCACATCCTTTATATCCAGTACTTGGTAAAATGAAGAATCTTAAGGCAAAGTGGAAAGCAGCAAGAATAAATAAAAAGAACGATTTTTTGATTAGGAGTATCTCATTTTCACAGGTTTTCCAGAGAATGAAACAAAAAAAAAAAGGGAAGAAAATTGGAAGCTCATTCTGCTAGAAGCAAATTTGATAATTAAATGTGCACTTGACTTATTTTTTTTTTTCTAATTTGGACTTTACTTTTTTTTTTCCACTTCAGTGACAAGTTATTCTTCTAGGTCAAATAGTGATTCAGAACATGCAGGTTTAACAGTGTGCCCCTGGCTCTTAAGGTGGTAAAAAATTATGCAGGATTAGCCTGTGTTTCTCTCCCACTGGACTACAAACAAACAGAAAGGAATACTATATTTAAGTTATGGTACCAGAAAAGACAAGAACAGCATCATTAAAATGGAGTCACTTTAATTCATACATACAAATGTATATTAATTAATTAGAATGGAAGAAAGGAAATAAAGTGGCATATTCTTCAGACACTTATTTAATATCCTGCTCTGAACCATTCACTGTTGCAGTCTTTCTTTCTCATGATTCATTATATGAGTGTCCCTAGCAATTAGTCTCTTAAATTAGGCATCTTAAATTACATCTCTGCCTTTGGGAAATACATATTTACCTTTCTTTTCCCAAAGTTTTCAAACAGTATAAATTTCCTTCTTTTTTAGGAATAAATAAATAAATACTCACCTGACACCAAGAGTCACAAAAATGTAACTGCAGTATAAAAGATAATTGTTTACATTGAGTGTAAAACAGAAGGCATTGTCTGTCCATTTTTATAATTTACCTGAGTCTTTCATCTGCAGCTTTATCTGGAAAACAGAATCATGAAGATACGATACGTGGGCACGCTGCATCAGAAGAGTGTGACAAGGCAGTTTGCTAGGCAGATCACACAGGCAGGGTGAGCAGAGAGGGAGAAGTCTCTCTCTGAGCTCAGGAGGTAAGTTCAGTTGGTGACAGAGAGCCCAGCCATAGTATCCACCCAGCAGAAGGCTGCATCCTCTGCATCTGCCAGAAGGGATGTGTCAGCCAAGACTGAGCTCCCAGGAAAACACACAGCTGTCCAGGTCTCTGGTTGCAGTGAATGCAACCAGCTTGCACTGAAAACAAAAGGCAGCAAGGACAACAGCTGTAAGGTGTGATCAGGTGGACTGTCTCCTCTGCTTGGTGGCAGAGCTACATGATGAAGTAGATAGTCTAATGAGCAACAGGGAGTCCGAGCAAGAGACTGACTCGTGGAATCACACCCTGAGCACTCTGAAAAAATGAACAGATGACCACAAGAAAAAGCCCCTAATCAAAGGGATTCAGTATCCTCTCCCCACCAGGAAAGGACTTACAGAAAAGTAATGAGTGGAAGCTAGTCCACAAACAGGGCGGCAAATGAACACCCTCCTTGTCCAAGCCTCCCTAGATGCCTCTGCAAATAGATACGAGGCTCGAGTTGTAGAAGACCAATCAGTGGATAATGTGGGACCCAATCCGATTATACCAGAGGAGGAGACAAGACCAGAACGACATACTCCTTATATTACTACAACCACCACAAGGAAGAAAAAGTGGGTCATAGTTGTAGGAGTCTCCCTGCTTAGGGGAACAGAAGGTCTAATTTGTCAAGCAGACACTATTCATAGGGATGTCTGATGCCTCCCAGGAGCCAGAGTTAGGGATATCACTAGGAAACTTTCCAGTCTGATAAAATGAACTCTAGATGACCTCTTAGCAATTACATCAAATCATGAGTCCTGTAGTAGAGACAAATTCTCCATGAAGTTTGGCCAGAAGTAGGTTAGCAGGAGAAAAAAATATATAAAAAAAAATACTACAGTAGAAGATTCATCAAAATATAATATATATCAATTTTCCAAAAGATGTTCATCCAGACTCAACTAGATATTTCAAGGGAGAGGAGTATAATTGCTGGGAGAGAGCATATTACATGTTCATAGAAGCCACAGCATGAGTACACTATCATACTTTGAGGAGCATCACTCCAAGACGTAATGCATGAACAGAAAAAGTGTATTGGAAGTAGTATTTTGACACTTTTTTTTTTTTTTTACTTAGCAAGTTAGAAAGAGTAAATTCTGTGTCTCTGCAGGATGTTCATTTGCTCTCTGTATGAATAGAAATGCCTTTGCAACATCTTCTGACCTACAAACTCAGTATATTACACATAATCTGCTGTTTTAATAAGATATCGTCAGTCAAATCTTAACAGAGTTGTTCATTTTACTTCAGCTAGAGATATTATCTTGGAATAAAAGGAAAAAACAACACATTTTAGACAGTTGTCTGGAGATGGCTTGTTTATATTTTCTTGCCTGTGTTTCTTGTTCATATGGTTTTGTACACATTAGGAAATCTGATATGTGGATTTGAAAGCCATCATAAACTGAAAGTCAAGAATGGATCTAATACCTTCATAAGGGAAAGAAGCTTTGCTGGCAATAAATGTGCTTCTCTAGCAAACAAGCATTTACTATTATATTTTCTGAACTTACCCTTATTTAAAAATATGATTTTAATGCTTGAAGGGAGTGCAGATTTCTACAGCTCGGGTTTTGACGTAATTATCAGAGTTAGTTTTACTGGTCTATAACTACCTGAAAGGAGGTTGTAGAGAGGAGGGTGCTGGACTCTTCTCCCAGGTGGCAGGGTACAGAATGAGGGGGAATGGCCTCAAGCTCTGGCAGGGGAGATTTAGGCTGGACATTAGGAAAAAAATTTTCACAGAAAGGGTCATTGGGCACTGGAACAAGCTACCCAGGGAGGTGGTTGATTCACCTTCCCTGGAGGTGTTTAGGGTGAGGGTGGATGAGGTACTGAGGGACATGGTTTAGTGTTTGATAGGAATGGTTGGACTTGATGTTCCAGTGGGTCTCTTCCAGCCTGGTTATTCTATGATTCTATGGTCACTTCATCCACTTCCTCTCCTTCATGATTCCATTGTGCTTTTCATCAGATATAATGTCTCCCTTTGACACCAACGACACAGTCCCTGTGTCAGCACAAAATACCTTTGGCATAACTGATTCTTCCCCCGAGCTGCAGGGGCGTATCATTTTGTTTTGCTGTTCATCTGCTATGTTTCTCTCATTTAACCTCTTTATGTGCACGCTATTGGACATTGAGACTATCCCAGTTATGTTTATCTGTAATGCTTATTACAAAGAAAGGCTGAAGTTGGAATATCGTAGCCTGTCCATAACAGAAAGATAATACAACAGTAATAGGAAATAATCCTGAAGAAGAGTTTAATAAATGGGATGTTGATTTAAGGCAAGGTGCTTCTTCTTTTGAAAATATGACTAATCAATGAATGGTGTTTGATGAGTTGTTGGTCCTACTGTGTTTTATTTTTATAGGATGGGGCATTAAACCTTTCTAACTGAATTTGAGAAGAGAGACATTTGTAATGTGAATGCCAAAGTCACATTAAAGATGAAATCATTAAAAAGTGAGAGAAAGTGAACACTTTATATATATGGCATGTTTCAGCATACACAACTTCCATAACAAAGGTCTTGACAAACAATAACTTCATTTTTCATTAATGTCGGGACACCCTTGGTTACTTTCTTTGAGCTGTTTTATTCAAAAGAAAGGTCACACGTTTTACAAAATAATGCCCTTAAAATCAGTACTTAGGGCAATATTTCATTAGCTGTTTAGAACTGTTGGGATCAGATACTACCTAGCAAGGGAGCAAAGATCATGCCACATTTAGTGGGGGTCACAGTTTTCATTATTTGGCAACTACATTAATTTGAGAATGCAGATGTCTGAAGCCTCCATTTACTCTTTAAATGTTTCCCTTCATCTTTTAAAGACAAAAGAGAAGTACTTCTCTCTTCCACATCACTTACCTCAATGATCACTTAAGCATAAAATTAGAGAAAAGAGAAGGAAATCAAGGATGCTGTCAAGTCCTAAGCACTATGCTAATGAAATCACTACCTTCTGCATATGCTTTTTGCATAAAATTGTCTCCAAGTCTTAAAATAGCTTTTCCAACACAGTTATTCTGACATTATTCTTTCATTAAATCATCGCCTGGTTAATTGTATCCTATTGATGATAGCAATCCACTGATGCTTTATTTTCTTTTTATCAAGTAAAAGGTCACATCAACTGAAACCTGCTATTAAGCAAATAGCAAAGAAATTGCAAGCAGTAATAACAGTCTCTCCCTGCATACACAAGGTTGATGATGAAACAAAGGTGGAAATATAAATTTAATACAAACTTGTGCAAAAATATTGCTATCTCTGAAGGAAATAATATATGAAAAAATGCTCTGTTTATTCATAAAAAAAACAGAATTGAATTTATAACAATAAGGAAAACTATATGTGTCATCATTGGAGAAAAAAATATATATCTACCATACTTGTATCTTGATAACTGTCGATAAGCTGTCTTAGGAACTCAGTTGCACTTATAAATAATTCAGTTTATAATTGTTTTAACTTGAGTGGTCCTTAGGGAATTTGGCTTGGAAAAGGAATATAGTAACTCTAACAACAAGGAAGTTCAATTTACTCATAATTTTTTAAGTATCTGTCCTTAGAATGTATCTGCCATTGTCATAAACACATATTCTTTGAAAACAGAAAAAGTAATAGACCTTAAAAAGAAGCAAAGTATACAGTACAACAGTTAGATGAGGTCAGCCACAGAGTGTGATCTACTCTACCTTATACATTTTGGTTCCGGAGCAGATCTGAACGAATAAAATGAAAATATCTTTTGCAGATCAACTGAAACAATTACCTTTCTTAGAAAATACAGAAAATTGAAAATCTGGAATAAAAAAAATGAAGCAACAAAACTTATTTCAGATGCAGGAGATAGTTTGTTACCCTTTGTGTCTCTACAAACAGCTCTGAAACTTTTGGAAGATAAAAGAATGCTTCCCAACTTGAAAGTAAATTAGACATTCCAATTTGAAATGTCAAAATGAAAAGTTTTACCTTTCCTACCTTGCATTTATCCATAACACAAACACTTCAATGACTTGAAAATAATTCAGAAAATATTTCAGCCTCACCAAAGGTATGTTCATTTTTTTTATTACATGAAAAAATGACAGCAAATTATTTCATCCAGTTCTCCTCTAGATACCCGTTCTACTGTGCAGCTCCTATTATCTGAGAAATTCACAATCTCGACTGTATTTATAGCCATAATAACTCTCTAAGGTAGGAAAACAGTACAGGTAGGTAGAAGGACAGTTCTAAAAAGGGGTCATAGCCCACAGGTATTCATTACCAAGTGGAATTCACATGCCTGAGTCAAAAAGGCAAGAATTACAGGCCAAGAAATGATAGCTGCAGTCTCTAGAATACTGAAGAGAAAACAACAAAGGCAGCCAATAATTAATGCTGAAATTTTGAAGAAAACTATTTTCAACACAGTTAAATATCTTTGTTATTGTGTCTGAAGTGTTCACCAAAAAAAAAAAAAACACACAAGGAAAGGGAAAAAACAAAACAAAACAAAATAAAACAAGCCCCTGAACTCAGGAGTAAGCTCGTATTTGCCCTGAAAATGGCCTTACCATTGGTCACACTGAATATATAATCCCTCAAGACAGTAGGAGTTATGAGGCAGAAAGTCACTCAAGTTTCAAAGTGAAAAGAGATGATCGGAGATGGAAAATGTAGATGCTTGTCTTTGTCCCTGAATCTCTGTCTGTTCTGTCTTACACCCAATATGAAATGGATAAATAATTCAGGGGACTGGGGCTGCCACTAGAAATTTCCTTTTCCCCAGAATGTTCTTATGTGGGTTTACCTACTGAAGTACAGTTTGACCTAAATGAAGTTATGAGGCTTCTAAATTTGAGCTAAGGGATGCTGGGTACCTATGTAGAATTGCAAGCTCGACTCTGCCAGCATTTGAAAAGAAACAAATTTAAGAAATGCTTTTGACCAATATTTATTATACATCATGCTTGCTTAAGTGGCACTATATCCTGAGCTCCAGATATTGAAATGCTAAGTTATTAAATACAGTCTTATACTCTGATATAGGCTGACAAGGAATAATGCTCCTTTCTGTAAAATCTTCTAAACAGTTGTCATTCATAAGTATGACAAATAAATTACGAGAGCAATACATTGAATAAAGCTTGTAAGAAACTAATGGGCTAACTTCTACATCAGCACCGTTCATTAAATGCATTGAACACTGTGCTCTTGAACTCCGAAGCCTGAGGTGGGACCCCTAACAGCAGCCACAATGGGTAGCATATCTTTAACCTCCAGGGACACAGCAGCAAATTCTTACCAGTGAGTATGTTTCAAACATTTTCATTTTCTTCATGAAAGGGAGTATTTTCCTAGTTTGAGTCCTAAGAATACATTTTACAATGTAATCTACAGAGCTAAAATCATCTCCTCAAGACACTCAGGATATTTTCAGTCTCTTCTTCCACTCTTCATCAGCATCCTGAACAGCGACTATTGTGTTCCTTTTCTGATACCACCGCTGACTGCCACGGCTCACTAGACGTAGTGTCTGGGCAGGAGTTTAACACCTGGTAAGGCTGTAATCAAACACAGCTTTTGACCCTGCTAGTTTTAACTGTTCTTATGTTGCTGCTTTTCTTTCGAAATACATTTTATGTGGACTTGTAAGGAGAAGAGTCAACTAAACAGATAAAAAGGAGTTATAAGCTGGTTTTATCCTTTCATTCACAGATTCATTTCTATGACTCTATCATTTCTGATAGGAAAGTACAATTACTGTTTCAAATACATAAGGCAGAAGGTGTTAATTTAAGTAACAGTGATGTTCACCTAGTACATGAAATTCATTACACAGAATTATTTTGCAGCCTAGTTATTGTAAGGACAAGAATGATGGAACAGATGTGATTTATAAAGGTCCCAGTTATTAATTTATCAGTGGATCCGCTTGTACTGCTTTTATGCATGTTGGTAAACAAGTGAAATGAGAGAATCAAATTAACTAAGGCACAGTCACAGCAAACAGCACAGAGAAGAAGGTAAAATACGATGGTATTGGAAAAAAAACACTGCAATGACATATTCATGTCAAAACTTGAGAATTAGAGGATGTAAACCTCCTAAACTAAGTGGCACATAGACACAAAATCAAACTGCCCTTTATCATAAGGTTATTGAAAACTAAGGCAAGCAGATTTTTAAGTAGGAAAGGTTATGTATGGCTGCCCCACACTGGCCTTCAGGATCTGTAAAACAACCAATCACAGGATTTTCAGTTTTGAGGAGAATGACATGCATGGCTGCCAAAAGCAGCTGAGAATGGTTCTGAATATGTTAATAGCAACTGCCAACAGACCTGCTATTATTCTGGCCATTATAACAGGTGGCTGTAGTTAGCAAGGAATATTAACACATTTTTTTTCTGTACTTCACCATATGCTTCCCATTAATTTAATACACACAAAAAAAGGAAGAATATTTGTCAGCAAGCAAATCTTCCTCTTTAAGCACCTTGTCCAAACCCCAGGTAGCTGTGAGATAATTTTGCTGAATAAAACATTATGGCCCACATGCTTTTCTATGTAATAAGCCATAATGGATATTTTAACAAATCTATGGCAGCCTTTTCAGTTTGACACAGTGATGTGTGCCCCAATGAGAGAAAAATTCATAGTGCAGTAGATGGCAGTAATAATTATGCAATGTCAAATCCAATAGTACATTACAGAGCCATAGTGTATCCTTGGTGGCTGATAGGACAAAGAAAAATGATCCAACAGTAAGAAATTCTCTCCTGTGTTGCTAGTCTGCACACTGATCTGTTTCTACACTGTTCTACCACATCCAAAAAAAAGCATTTCAGCAAAAGGAAATTCCTCTGATTTTGCAATAGCAAATATGCCTGTGAAGGTCTGTCTTGGGAAGAATGATTAAAGGGAAAGAAAATTAAAAGGCTATAAAATTAAAGATGGCATTAAGAAGATGAAGAGAAGTTAACCATTAATCACCATCCACACAATGCATGAAGAAGAGTATGTCACATAAAGAGATGAGGCAGCAGGTTACAAAATCATAAAATTAGTATTATTTCCTACTATGTTTAATTGCCTCTTGGAAACTCATTGCCAAAAGATATTGTGAATTCCAAATATTTAGATGGGTTTAAATGGCAGTAAGGCAAATTCAGGAAAGGAGAAACTTTTGAGGAGTGTCATAAGTATGTTCTTAAAGCACTCATTACTGGCAGTGAAGAATCAGAGGAATTGGTGCTGGTTTTCTTCTCTTTTGCTGCATAGTCAGTATGAATAAACATAGGCTTAAGTCAGTATATATCAGTCTGTTCTCTTGCACATTTTAAGTTTTTGTAAAGAGTTCTTTGCAGGAGGGTTGTGGTTTTCTTGGCAATATTTTTAAGGAAATATGTAAATTAAACTCCTTTTGGATTAGTTCCATTGGGACCAATTAATAAGAAGCTTCAGATATTTCATCAGAAAAAGGCTCTTGTATGATTCTAGGAGGGTATGCACAGCATGAATACACTGGAATTTGGACAGGATTTATGTTGTTCATAACTATAAATAGTGCTATAGAAATATTTTCCATCATAAATTTACAAGTTTGACAGACTTGCTGTGATAAGCAACATATTAACTGCACTCTGACTTTGGCTTACTTACGTATTTCAGTAAAGATATAAACTCTAAACTTATTCCTTACAAATTTTTATGATAGATGTACACAATATGAATAAAAATCACTCCCATGTGAAGAGCTCACAGAAGAGCCTTTGAACCCTTATATCTGTACTAAAGTGTCTTTCTAGCCTTAATCTAGTACTATAGGCAATAAACATATACCTGGATGAAAAATAGTGCTGACTTGGTTTACAAGTATTTGTTCCAAATCCAAATTCCTGCACTTGAGTGCTTCAAAAGACATGTGGAAAGAGGTGAATCACTACTTTTATTAAAAGACTTACTATCTCAATGGCAACAATAGGCTATGCAATTCATGTGTCATGAAATATAAAAAAAAAAAAAAACCACAATAAGTTTATACAATCAAACAGATTTTTGCATGCATAATTAAAGAAGCTGTCAATATGAAAGGAAGGACAGAAGAAAAATTTAAACTGAGGAGGGAATAAAGTTGACAGAATATTGGCTGGATAGAAATTATCTGATTTTAGTTTGGAAACTAATCTTATTGCCTCCCAAATCTGAATTACTTCTATTTTGTGAACACATAGAATATTAGTAAATGAAGTTTCTAACACTTCCATTTTGCACTTCAGTATTTTTCCTATACTTAGAGCAACAACAGTTAGGACAATTCTTTGGATGGGAGTCAGGGTGCCTGTCACAGATTGTTTATTTTGTAGTAGATTGTTCAAGAGGTAGAAGGGTCTTCAGTCAGAGACTTTGGCAACAGTTGGCATAAGGCCTGTATTCCTATCATGTCAAAGATTTAGCATGCCAGTCCACGTGATATGATGAATGGTCACTTATGATTGATCATAATTCATTAAACATTGATCAGAATGCTCAACTCCAGTAATGAGTTCTGATTGTTGCCCAGTATTTTTTGGCTACACTTTCACATACCACCATTTTGAATGCCCTTGGGACATTCATCAGAATGACAATTCTTTCTCTGTTTATATATAGAATAATGAGCTTCAGCAAAATAATTCTGTTGAAGGGTTCTGATGACATTATGATGAAAAAAAACCCAGAGTTCATATGCTTCATTATGAGTAGCCAGATGGAGTTATTTCTTAAGAAGGATATCTACTGTAGTCAGTTCATTTATTTTAATAGTATACAGAACTATGACTTTGAGACTTCCACAAAAGCAAGGCAGAACTCTGATTTGTCTTAGTGTGCAGATAATTGTGGATGTGAGCAAGATCCATGAAGTTACAGTGAGGACTTTTGTAAAGACTCCAGCATCTCTTGTTGGCATTGCCAGTAGCAGTGCATTATGCAACAGAATGAGAAGTACAAAAGCATTTTTTCCATAGTATTGCCAGACAATGTACTTACAACTTGAATTATTTACCCCTCTGTATTTGCCTAATGTGATTTTATTGAGGTTTTTAATATGTTTGTCATGCAGAGTGGTGGCTGTTTTCTCTCTGCATCAATGAACAAGACAAAGAAAGCTTGTTTTGTCATAGCTCCATTCTCGTAGCTCCTATGGTATTTGTAGGGAAAGTCATTATGAAACAGATATAGGTTTTTCCTTCAGTCTCTGATCCCTTCTCTTGCCTCTTGTACTTTCCAAGGGCAGAAAAAGTTGTCTTTAAATTACTAATTTAATACTTGATTTTTTTCCCTTTCTTTACCCATGTAAGTTCATTTTCTTTATAAAAATAAAGTCAAAGATACCCTTGAGAATTAGGGTTTTAAAGAATACACAAGCTTCCTATTACCTCAAAAGTGGGGTCAAATTCCTCCACTGCTTATTTGAAAAAATAAAGCAGCTGAATTATTTTGCACAGCAGATTCAAGTTAGTGTTAGAAGACCACGTGAAGATCACAGGATTGTGTAGACGCTTTCATCTCATTTCATGAAAGCTTATGTACCTAAATGGTACTGAGAAAATTGCAGAAAAGGCATGTTTATGACCCCCACAGTCTGCATAACTGAACCAGTTACGCATAAAGCCTGTAAGGTCCAGCACCACAGAGATATTGAGACACTTCATTGCCAAAAGTTCTACCAAGTTCTACCAGTAAAATGTACTTTGAGTAAATTTAGCACCTATACTTACCTATGGGGTTTTTTTCCACTGATGTCAGGAGAGGATGTCTCTATAGATCTGTGTTTTGTCTCACTTTCAGACAGACACTCTGGGATGTGAGAGCTTGCTGGTTTAATGTGCAGGCTAGATTTTAAACACATGTAGGTAATTATAAATGTAACTATACTGAGATTCCCTTTTTAATTACTGAAAGTATTATGAGAGGTCCATGCCTCTCTCATTACAATATTTTTTTAAATCTTTCTTTACCTTTAAACAACAAGACTTTTTATTTAATGTAATCCTTGATAAGCACTTGAAAAAGTTATGAAAAATCATCTGAGTAATTTCTGAGATACCTGTGTTGAATGAAGTTTGTTCAAACAGGCACCGCAGGCACAGACTGCAAAACCTGCAGCAATAAATTGCCTTGGCAATCACCTTCACTTATTTTAAATATGACAAATCAAGCAAAGAATGCTGCAGGTAGACAGAGGGATTAATCTTAGATTTACAAAGAAATACAATTACATTTAGGAATTGTGGGACTGGAAATCACCAAAATACTGGTTCTGTTTATGGAATATGAGTTAGAAATATATGAGGAAACTCATGTCACACATCACATATCTAGACACGCTTAAATAATATGATGACAAATTTCTTTTAAAGCCAAATACATTTGTCTTCCATGGAAAATGATCTTTTTTCTAATGAAATAAAGAATGTTTTGCATTAAAACCACATGTTCATACATAATCAAGGAAAGCAAACTGTGACAAAGCATTAGGACATCATTACAAATCTGAAAGTACATTTACCTTCATTTCCATCAATGGATATAAAAGCTAGGTTATAAATTATTACTATAAAAATAAAGAAAATTAACCCATCAATTAAGGCACGGAGTTATGCAATGAATAAAAATTAGACAAGTGTTCCTTTAGAAGGCATAAATGAATGAATTAGGTTTTCTCCCTGCTGTCTTCCTAAAGAAATAACTTAGTTCTTCCTGACAATCAAGATATTTCCTCACAAAAATCTTGTTGCACAAATCAGGCAGAAAGTGAATGTTTCACAACAAAACTAAAACAAAATATAAAGCTTATAAAACTGCTATCCTAAGCAGATAAAAAAGGCTCTACTCTACAGGTTAAATAATGCCAGTCCATCTAACTAAACCAAGTTACAACCTGTCTCTCTTGAAGCTTTGTCAACAACTTTGGCAGAACAAGGGTTTCAAATTCCTTTCAATGAACAGAAACATATGCTCTCTTTTTTGAGGCATCAAAAAGAAAAATGACTGTAGATTTGAAAAAGCATCCTTTTTAGACTGCCAATCTAAAGTAGTTAAATTTCACAGCTGACCAGAAGGGCCTTTCATGCAAACTCAACCAAACTCACTTTTAACTAATCTTGTTCTGTTTCTGTGATAAGTTTTAAAAAATCATATTTCATTTGGTAAAGTTCCATGATGAAATTGAGATATTGGGTAACTATAATGTAAGACATGGCTGTTATATCGCAGAAATAGTACACAACACATTGGGTAACATATTGTCCTATTTCAGAAAATAAAGGTAGTTAGGACAAAACATTGGCTGAACTATCAGAAGCTATGCTTTATGATTCCACCTTAGAGAGACACCTCACCACAGGGAATTAAAAAAAAAAAAAGGAAGAAAAAGAAAAAGATGATGCTACCCTTCAGTAGAATAAGTTGGGATCTTCTATAATGTTTTTCCTGGCAACCATGTGATGCCATAAAAAAGCCAAACTCAATAATCAATGCCAATTTGATTATTAGTCCTTAATACATAATATGATGTTGGACAGGCAGGGAAACATTTCACCTAATGTGTGTAACCATTGAGGTTGGTGACAGAACTTTTATAGTGGTTAAACATACATATTCATATAGATTCTGGGAAACACTGGTTACATATTCTGGGAAATATTGGTTACATATTCTGGGAAATATTGGTTAAACACACATAGAACTCATTACCACATCTTATCACCCACTCTAAGATGTACATCACAGTTTCTCTGTGTCTTTAAAATCCTCTGATACTCTTTATCTTATCTCCTTCCCCACTGTGTCCTCTAGGTGAGCTCAAGTCTGTCCTTTGTTCCTGCTTTGGGACTGCTCTTATTTTAACTAGTAAACAAGTTAAACTCCTGTTACAATCACATTTTTTCTTACTGCGAGCTGGCCAAAATTTGATTTCTATTATTCTTATTATTGCTTAAGCTAATTAATTCCTTTAACATAATGGTTTATTCTTTCCTTCACATGTCTTCACTTTACATGATAACAGCTATCTTGCTAGTCAGCAAGTGGAAAAGTATATTGTGCTCTGGCCCCTCTACCTCTGGGAAGACAAACTCTTGTGTTGAGCAGATCATAGAATCGTAAAATCACCAGGCTGGAAAAGACACACCTGATCATTGAGTCCAACCATTCCTATCAAACACTAAACCATGCCCCTCAGTGCCTCGTCCACCTGTCCCTTAAACACCTCCAGGGAAGGTGAATCAACCTTCTCCCTGGGCAGATTTTTCCAGTGCCCAGTGACCCTTTCCGTGATATTTCTTTCCTAATTTTCAGCCTAAACCTCCCCTGGCGGAGCTTGAGGCCATTCCCTCTCGTCCTGTCCCCTGTCAATTGGGAGAAGAGGCCAGCTCCCTCCTCTCCACAACCTCCCCTCAGGTAGTTGTAGAGAGCAATGAGGTCTCCCCTCAGCCTCCTCTTCTCCAGGCTAAACACCCCCAGCTCTCCCAGTCGCTCCTCATAAGGCCTGTTCTCCAGCCCCTTCACCAACTTTGTTGCTCTTCTCTCGCTCCAGAGCCTCAACATCCTTCTTGTGGTGAGGGGCCCAGAACTGAACACAGTATTGAAGAAGCGGTCTCACCAGGGCCGAGTAGAGAGGGAGAATAACCTCCCTGGACCTGCTGGTCACGCCTTTTCTGATACAAGCCAAGATGTCATTGGCCTTTTTGGCCACCTGGGCACACTGCTGGATGAGATGAGCAGTGCCACAACCTAGAAGCAAAGGAGGATTTTATCTGTTTGTATTGTGAGTAAATAAAAACTGATCTTTCTTGTACTTCTACTGCTCCTTCCCACCATTTAATCAGGTAAGCTATGTCATCTGCTGCCACTTACTTTTGTTGTAGCCCAAGGACTCCTGTTTAGACACTAACTTGTGCTGGGGTTTCCTGTCTGCAATAAAGTCACTCACTGCAAGTGCCATCACTTCCTTCTTCTGATGCTTGTGAGTCCCACAGCTCCTCTCTCTCCCACATAAGAAGCCAGCCAGTGCACAATTACATAGTCAGAGGTTTCTCTGCTATTCACATCCATTAAAGAAGGAAGGAATGTTTTCACATCTACTCTTGACTTTGGCACTTCTAGACATTTGATTGCTTAACTGCAAAAATTTAATCCTCTTGATTCTGTCCTATGTAAGAGACCCAAGAGGAGGCACATTTTTCTGATTACAGAGGGCAGTCACTGGAAGTGAAGTCCTGGCCCTGTTGAAATCAACAGCAAAATTTCATTGACTGACTTGTTCATCCTCTTAATCCTCTTTTAATCCTCTGTAGGGCTAGATCAAATGCAATCCTTTGAATTGTACCCAGGAAAGAAGAGGAAGCCAGTACAAATATTGGAGTGTTTTGTAATGCATTTCCTCTCACTCATCTCACCTGGCAGATGAACAGCCACCTCCTGAATGTTTTGTAGATGTGGCTTTTGACTCCTTTTTAAGAGTCTCCCTCTTCAAAATGCATTGCGACATTTTAAGTCCAAAGATAGAAATGTCTGGTTAATTGTCAAACTACCCTGAAAAGAGAAAAAACAGTCCTTTTTAAATTAGATATCTTATGACAAAACTAAATTTTAACAAAGAAAAGAACAACTAACATTACCACTTTAAGATTCAGCTCTGTATAAGGCACATTGAAGATTACATTCTCTGGCCTTGAGGACAAAGAAATAATTAAAAAACAGTGACAAAAATAGCTTTCTTTGCATACTTTCCTGGTGTCATCGGATTAATTTCTGTCTTGTTTGTGAATGAATCACTCTCTAGTTAATCAGTTTGAACTTCAGTTGGTTACTGAGAAACCATTTAAGGTGAATCAAGTCAGCCTGAGGCAATAAAAATTCATAACTTAACGCCACCTGGCCGTAGCACATGCCTGTGCCTCCTGCAACTGCTCATGAAAATAAGAAGCAAGAGATGAGCAAGGTTAACAGGAAACTTGCTACCAATTGGAACATAACACAAAGCTACTATGACTTGTACTAGATTCTGCTAGGCTGCACACAGTTTTATGCAACACTGTCTCTGAAGTTTGTCTAAACACACAGCACAGCAGACTGATAATGCCATTAAAAGTTAAATTCATATTTCTTATCTACTCTGCAATATCTGATACACTTACATAGTAGTTTCTGCTGACAGTTCTACATTTAAATTTCAGTACAAAAGCTGTCTTTGTAACATTACCTCAGCAAAAGTGACACAGGGTTGGATGCTATGGGCTGGTGCTTAAAATGAAGCTCCCTTGATTTTAAGCCTTCCTCTTTTGCATTTTTTTTATATTTTGAGATAGTTTATATTTAAATAATAAATTTCAGTAGTCCCTTCCCCTAGTCTCAAAAGCATGAACTATACTGCCTAGACACAGATGCTTTTCTAAAAAGAAAGAGTACAGCTAGCAAGGGTGTTATTTTCAGTTGTTTCTTCCCCCCTTCCCATACCAGAGCAGAAAGTCATAAAAACAATTTACTTGTTCCTTTATTTCACATTTATTCTGGCTGTACTATAAATATTTAAGAAGGTGACTAGTGTTTTCTTGTGTCAAAATTCAGGAAATCACTTCTCATTACATCGGGATTGTAGTTGCCTGTACAGTTTCTGACAACTGGGGATCAGAGGCAGAATTCACCAAGAGGCAAGGTGAAAAGTCAGATGACATCCTCCTTTACCTCACTGTTCAAACTTCAATCAGTTCTCTGAGAAATAAAGTGAGAGCTGGCTGAACACCAGAGAGATTTGAATAACAAGGTGCTGCAACCTGAATGTCATGGGGCTGGGGAAATGTCAGATTCCACTCTGCTATCAGTCTGTCAAATATCTATCTGTCCTTTCCAGTTGAAGCCTTTTCAGTTAAAGGAGATCTGAATTAAAATCTCACAAAGGTTAAAGCTGACCAAAGCAGAGTTCCTTTATTCCAGACAAAGATATTAAACAGCTGGCCTCTACTGTATGTTTGTGTTGATTCTGGCACATTGATTTCAGAAGTGTTTGATCCACCTGGCTTTTGTTAGCACTCTTTCTGAATCATACTGGTAGACTATGCTTCTTATCATCGTTTCTAGCTTTTAAATGGCTACTTTAGTAACTTCAGAACAAGATGGGACATATATATATAAATAAATTTCATTTTCTCTATTATTAATTTCTAGACATAAGAAATCATCAGTTTTTCACTAGCAAAGGAACAAAGAATGAACTTTTTAATATTAAGTGACTATCTAGAATTTTGCTTCTTCTGTTCAATTTCAAAACCTGCTCAAAGCAAAGTAGGAGTTATAAGGTTTTTTCTTAAACTCTTTAAAGCAGTATTTTGCATTTCAAAAAGTGAACAAAAGAGAACACTGAGAGAAGCTTTATCCCATGAAAGGAGTGGCTTCCGAAGAGCAGCCTCTGACTTCCATCTCAGCCCATTGTGATTAGCTTTCAGGCTATGTGGAAAAGTGATTGTTTTGCTGGTTTCGTACTGACTTCAAACTGTTTCTGTTTGAGCAGTGTGCATGCAAGGTAGAGAAAAGCCAAGACTCTGCCTTATGAAATACTCTACAGAGCTACACCTCATTCCTTTCATGTGTGATTGACCAATAAAAATCAGTGGAGTTATGTTGCTATAAAAGTGATAAAAGGATGAAGAAATCCAATTCTGTTTGCTGTGATCCCAGTATAATACGAACAGACAGCTTGATTCTTATTTGGACCTTCTCTTCTCTGAATGCTAACTTCATAGCAAACAAACGTGTGTTACAAAACTTTTCAGACTTCTGAAATTGGCCTGTATTGTGTGTATCAACAAATAGAAATTATGTCAATTTAAAACTTTTATGACCTTTAGCAATGAAATTCTAACTCAGCCCATAAATCTGCAGTGTGATAGATCCTAATGTTTCTGATTAACAAAGTTCAGAGATGCTGATTTAAAGTGGAACTCACAATGTTTTCATGTTTCTCATCCTCTGTCGTGCATCAGCACATATCTGTGATTGTTGGGGGGAGAACTCATTTTTGGGGCCACAGGAGATGATGCAGTAAAGAGGAGGTGAATAGGACATGCTTGTTACATTTGAAACACTGTGATTTTATCATTAAAATACTGCCTTTGGGCTCTGGGTATGCTTGAAGATGTTGCTTTAGGCTCAAATACAAAATTCAAGCGTGACTGCAAATTAATAATGTTCCATCTGAAAGATGGAACTCTTTTCAATGGCCAGGTTCAGATGCTCATGTTGCCTACATGCTGGAGATAGACTAAAGCACATCTATTCCCCATCTATTCTGTCTCCTGGTCTCTGCAGGAAGGAATCATGGATGAATAAAGGGAACTGCATTATGTTGTCATGTGAAACTGAACCTGTAGTAAAGGTAGGCATACCCAAAGTGGTGGTCAAAAGTGCCCCTCCTGTGCTGGATTAAATATTGTTGGGTAGAATTAGCTATTTCCTTTCTAACTGCAAAACATTTCTAGCCCCAGGTGTATTTTAACCACACTAATCTCCAGAAAACATGGGTAGTCATGGAATAAAACATTATCCTATGGAACTATAGCACAGCTCACCAGGGAGTGTTTTCTGGGGGGAAGTTTTGATTTTCTCTTACTTTCCCTGACTAGCACCCAAGATAGGTACATGATAAGAGTGATATTGCTGGAGGAATAGTGCTGCTGGCTCACGACTGCCTGTCTTGACAAGTGCTTATCAATTTTTATGGTTCAATGTAACAAGAAGCACGGCAGTAAAAGCTGACTTCAAGAGCAGTTTTACAGAAGTTTTACTTTTGTTAGGATGTGTTTGCAAATCTGTTAAGCTTTCTATTGATGCCTTTACCTTGAGAAGTTATCAGCTTCTGAGAGGTGCAATTTACACGTGCCTTCTGCATGATGTTGACTTTTGTGACTGGAAAAGAAATCGAAAGGTCAAAGGGCTTAGTAATAAAAAATATTTTGTGCTTGTATTTAAGCTGAAAAAAATACAATAATAATATGTAATAAAGAAATCTGCTATTCTATATCAGAATAACAGTATTACAATGTAGAAACTTTTTGAACACCTTACGGTGTTGATAATAGAATATGCAGCAGCCTCCAATTTGCTTTGTGAAGAAGTCTCTTTCTTTAGCTCTTCCATCCTTTCTAGAGAAAAGTCCTGTGGCTTACTTAAAATATATAAGGGGAAAGTTGCTGTCAAGTAGAAAGACCAGACTCTCCTCTCTACAAGTGCAGACACAGTTAACAACATTGACATTTTCATAAACATTTGGCACTGTAAACACCTCAGCCTAGATCCACAGTCTATTTTAGGAGGCCACTGAACAATAACCTTACTTCAAACCTCTGGGAAGTCCAACGTGAGCTCTTTCATCATCATTTAGAGCCATTTCATCTTCAGGATGATTGACACCTGAGACATATGTGTTTAAATATTTCTGCATTTGTTCTCATAATAGTTAAGTCATGCAGCCTGTTCAACTTGTTCTCATAATAGTGAAGTCACACAGCCTGTTCAGCTTGCATCGATATTCTTACATATTTGTATACTCAAATGGCTTTACTCTGATTTACGTTTGTCATGGTTTAATCCCTGCCAGCAATTGATTTGCTTACTTCTCTCCGGTGGGATGAGGAAGGGTATAGAGAGAAAATTTGTGGGTCAAGATAAAGACAATTTGATAGGTAAAGAAAAAGACACATGCACAAGCGAAACAAAACAAGGAATCCATTCATTAATTCCCATCAGTACGCAGGTGTTCAAACATCTCCTGGAAAGCAGCGCTCCATCACATATGACGGTTACTTGGGAAAGCAAACACCATCACTCAGGATATCCTCTACTTCCTCCTTCTTCCCCCAGCTTTATATGCTGGGCATAACATCATATAGTATAAAATATCCCCATCATTCAGAGCCTGCTGTCCTGGCCAGGTTTATGCCCTATTTCCCACGCATCCATGGTTCACTCACCAGTGAGGTAGCATGAGAACCAGAAAATGCCTTATAATGCTGTATAAACACCGATCAGTAGCCACTAGGACATTTCCACATCATACACGCTACCCACGGCATAAAATCCAAAAAAAAAATATATATATATCCATACTAGCTACCCTGAAGATTAACTATCCCAGGAAAGAACAAAGTGCTCATTGTATCAGACATGGCAGGTGGTTAAAAACAAATAAATAAATAAAACAAGCAGATTGACTTTCTGGATGTTAAATTCCTGTAATACAAATGTATTTTTAGCACATTTCAAAGAATGCAGTAGCCACACACTTAAAAAAAAAAATGAGCACTTGCATTGGTTTTGATGCCAGTATAGGTACATATGAGCAAAATTAAAGTTTAAGGAAAACATACCCAGGAAGATAAGATCTTATACTAAAGCCATTTTAAACAGTTCAGAAAATTTAAATCTTATGCTTTGCTTTAGTGTTACTGAAGACTGATTGAATGTAAACACAAAGTCAGAATCTAAATACCTGGGTTCACTGACTGTCGAATCCTGCGCAAGCCATTAGTAAATTATCCACCTTTCATTCCTTTACTGAGATGTTGTCTCACAGAAGCCATGCCAGCTGACATTTGGCAACTTCTATAAGTTACAGGCAGCAACAGTGATCAGATTAATTAAAAACGTTTTAACCTCTGAGACTTCAATGTATTTCCAGTGGACTTTGTGCATATAGTAGTACAAATTAGATGTGAGACTTTCAATTTAGCTATTGGAATGCTTAAGCCACTTTCAAGCAGTAGAAATGTCAACATCTAATCAGAGGCAGAGGCTTTGGGATTCTCCTATTCTTATCTCTGATTCTATGTTACTCTCTTCACAGAAACAGCACAAGAACAAAGTCTTTAATCAGAAAAAGTTGCCTTACTGTCTCGCATCACCCAAAGAGACATATTTCTCAGAAGATCTTTCAATTTCCCCAGGGACTGATGAGAAAGACTTGGGAATGACAGCATCCTGTATCATGAATAGCAACGCTTGCTATCTCCTCACAAAGGAATTTACAGGGAACCTATGTTTTATCATTTGAAGGAGAATTGAGGAAGCATTTTATCCTTTTGGCAACTTGTTAATTTTTATAGTACGAAACCCCTAGGAACCCTACACTCAGACAATATTTAAGACACCATAGACAAGTAAAGTCAGTCTTTACAGAAGAATTTTGAGTCATTGTCTGCTGTTAAATCAAAAATTGATATTAGATGAATAGAAATTCATTATGGCTTAAACAGAGTAATTTTTGAAGATCAAACATAATTTATATTTACTTCTGTCCTAAATATCTGTGTTATATATGACTTGAAGACCAGTTTTCAAATTTCGGGAACCTGTAGCATTCATGTTGCTTAAATGGGATTGGTCCTCCCACCATTTTCAGGGCAGGAAAACAGTAATTAAAACAACATCTATTTGCATCCTTTGGAGGTCACAGTCTTTTTTGTGCATTTTTGTAATCTGAAAATATTTAAATGTAAATTAAGAGTATGTTCAAATATGTCCTGATTGATTTAAGTTAAGTTCAAATAGCACAGTCAGTGCAATTCCTCCTCAGATTGAAAAGATTTTTACTTAAACCACTGCAGCTGAAGCAGTTATAACTTGCAATGTAATTTTTTGACATCTGTCAGTAGGTTAGTAACTCTTATTTCTCAACTATGGAAATACGCTATTTATTAGGTGCAAAAAAATAAATCTCTGGACCAATTTAAAAATACATATAAACTCAAAACTGAATGAATTTTTTGCTTCAGATATATTCTGCTGCATAATAAAAATATTTATAAATTACTATTTCTCTAATGAGTATGGCAGACTGTTAGGAAGCTTTAAAAAGTGTGAGTAGACAGGAAAATATATCCAAAAAACAGCCTGGGCAATGTCAGAGCACACTGGATGCCCTTCCCCTCTCTACTTTCTACAGTGTATTAGAGAACAATCAGCAATACTTAAGTAAGGACTAAATAAAAACAATAAAAGGGAAAATAAATTATCAGTTTCAAGCACAAATAAAAGATGTTCCTCATCTGCTGGGACCTAAATACCACTGGGCAATATTGTCCCTCATTAACACTTCATATGGGATAGAATTACTCCAATATTTCTCCACAAGGAAACACAACCACTGAAAAAAATTGATAGTTGTATTTATCAACAGAAAAATTACACATCCTAGGTGTTTGTACTGCAATATTGCCTGAAACGAGTTTTTCCATTTTCAGTTTGTGGTAGTTAACCTTGCCTTGGGGAGAGATGGAGAGACAGCCTTGATACTGTGGGAACACTGCTCAGCAGCGGTGGGAACACTGACATGTTATCAACACCATTCTAGTTACAAAGAACAGGACTATGAGGGCTGCTATGTGGAAAGTTAACTCCATCTCAGCCAGATCAAATACAGTCTCACAAAAAATTGTGGCTAATGGATCAGGAATGTTTTCCTTTTTTTGTTACAGAAACATAGGCTGGCAGATAAAGGCAACAGCTGCCTACTAATGGAAAATAACAGAAGAAAGGCAAATCCATCAGCCACATTAGAAAATAGCTGGGGAGTTACAAGCACTTGTCTTAGGAAATAATAAAGTAAAGACAGTCTGCCTTCCTCAATAGCCATAACCATTATGTCTCCTTCGATCAATGTGACCATGAAACATGCACAGGCAGCTTATTATGTGACCTAAAGATTCAGGAAAAATGAAGGAGAGGTGTTTTTTTCCTCAACAGAGAAGACTTCAGAGCTGTATTCTGGCAGGCTTTATCCTTCTCCCTCTACTTCATTCTTATATCTACTTATTTCTGAGATCAATGGATTACAATGAGGAACAAGCATTCATCCCTACAAGATGCTACCTTGCATTTGGTGTCAATTTGTTTTTTTCAGAAAGTGCAAGAACAGAAACAACCAACTGGGAAGGGGAGGATGCCCAGTGAAGGACTGTTCAGCTCTTCTTTCAGGACATCCCGTTCCAGTTCAAGGTTATTTGGAACTTTAAATTCTGATCTGCATTTATTTACTTTGGATTTGTTTGTTGTTTGGTTTTGGGGTTTTTTTGTTTGGTTTTTTTTTTGGTTTTTTGGGTTGTTTTAATTGGTCACCTCTCCACCTCTGCAGAGAAGCTGTAATCTTCACTGGTCACATCTACCTCATTATTTTATCCATTCATTGATCAGATGGTTAAACAAACCTGTGTGACATTTTTTTTTTTTTGTGGCTTTTGTGCCTTTTCTTTCTTAAAGATTTCTCAAACACTAACTCTATAGTAAAGGTCATGCAAAGTAAAAAAAAAGTTGTCTTTGTTTTTCAGTACTTGGGAACAATATCACTTTCTGTAAAGTCACTAGCACAGGACCCTTCCATTTGAAAGGGACCTCATTGCACTGGCCTCAATATTAATTATCTTATTTCCAATGAAATCCTCAGCCTTCTAGCTACCTTGTTACCAGCTCTAATCTTTGTCTTCCTGCCTCTTCAGCTCATTATGCATAGTTAATCTCATCACCTGCTTCTCAGCTAGACAGAAGATATACTTTTTTTTCATCTTATTTCATGTTCTCCCCTTGCTCACTCCTTATTTTGACATCTAGTTTTATTGTCTTTGTATCAAAGAACATAAAACTTCTGTCACGTCTCTTATCACATAGAGATAAGATACATGTGCCATCTCATTAATGGAAGTTACAAAGAACATGTAGATGGGCTCTCAGCCAGTGTCATCAGTCAAATCAATCATTGCCTTTTCTCTCTGGTGAGAAATCAGTGAACTTTCAAACCCTTTTTCTACAAGGCTAAATGTAGCCATACAAGTTAGTGTTCAGAAGCCTGGTACAAAAGCAACCACAAAAGGCAAATAAAATGTACTTCTGTGTACACATTACACTTGTTTTCATCACTGTGGTATAAAAGAATATTCTATGTACTTCTTGTATGAACAGAGGCTTACAAAAAAATAAACCACAGCCAGTAATAACATCTTATGTCAGAGCAAGCTTTTTCACTTATTCTATGGTCTATAGTGACCTAAACCTCATTCTGATCTTTGTTCAAAGCCTTAGATATTTATTACATACTCGCCCCCACCCTCCCATCCCTCCCCACACAAACAAAAAAATCACAGGAAAATAATTTCTACATGTTTGGGCCCAAAATGTGGAATTTAACATACAACGGGCAGTACAAACTGCACGTGACAGTCTGGTGCGTTAGCATGAGTGCACTCTTCCCTATAGGAATGAACACTAGATTGTCATAGAACCCATGTCCAGAATATAGGGTGAAATTTATAGGCCCTGTTCTCACTCCTGGCTTTGTCCAGATAGTTCTGGTTTTCTTCCCAGGTCTTCTTTCTGTTTCCCTTACTCACTTGTGTGCTACTGACAAACAGTATAAGTTTTGCTGCTACTCTCTCCCCATGCTTTTGCCTTCAGGGTTTTGCCATGGTGGGATGAGAACTCCAATAACTATTAACCTGTTATATTCTTTAAGAAAGAACCATAAGCTAGAAGGCTTTGTCTTTAAGCTATAAATCATAAATATTTAAAGAACTTTTATAATTAGTTTAGGTTAAGCTGAACAACTGTTAAAGGCTAAGACACAAACTGCAAATTATTGGTGGGGACACTTTGATTCTATAAGTGCTTAACATGACCTTACCTTGTTTCTTATAGAATCCTAGAATCACCAGGTTGGAAAAGACCCACCAGATCATCAAGTCCAAACATTCCTATCAAAAACTAAACCATGTCCGTTCTTAAATGGACATTTACTGGGGAAGCGGTACTTGATTACTCAACAGACTTTCTTTTTCTGTACACAGAAACTGGATTAAAAATACATGTGGTGGAGCACAAAAATAAAAATTAGAGATCTGTACAGATCATCCACATTACTGTTATAAACCAAAGATACTTTGTGACTTCAGGTGTAAAAAAAAAAAAATCTGCTGAAATTACGTAATGATCAGTTGAAAAACTTAATTCCTGCACATTTACAACAAGGCCCAAAGATCTAGCATTTCTCTAGTATTTCCATACTATCAAAGAACAGATTCAGTGTCATCTTTATGTGAAGAGTGGAGGGAGAAGCTTGTTTAGAGACCAGTTTCTTGAGCTTCACTGGAGAATCTCTCTTGTAGAATAAATTATGTTTAGCAATTTGACTTTTCTCTTCCAAATAGGATAACATTTTGAACTGTCAAGAGGAGGCTAGAAAAAAAATATCAGTCACACTGTTAATATATCATGTTGGAAAATTACTGTGATGGTTCAATACAGAAATAGCCCACAGAAACCCATGCCTGAACAATGGTAGACATACAATTATCTGGTATTTAAAGGAATTTATCATTTCATAATACAAGTTCATCAATGCAGAGGCTCAGAAACCTAAGATATATTTACGGAGAAAAGAATTTGCTTTTTCAAGTTATTTGTCACTCAAATTAATGTAAAGCAAATTCTGCATGTCATTAATCTTATGAATAATCTTTTTGAGCCTAGCCAGGTATGTGAAAAATAAGCCTTGATACAGAGTTTCAGAAGTCTGCCCTTAACTCCCTTCCAAACATCTAAATGAACAGTTTCTAAAAATAAAAATACTATAGTATTCCCTAAAGCACTAGCTATTTCTGACAATGCTGTCTGTCATTTCTTCACCATTTGTATGTAATGCTACCATATTAGATGAGTCAATGAATCTTAACTCCACAGCACAACATGGATTACCACACATATGTCTTATTAGCTATAATGGGTTCATGTATAATTACTGGGAAGACTAGATTATAAAACAAGCATATGAAAAATAACCTTTAAGTTCCAAACTTTTGTTCTTCAAACAAGGTCACTAAGTGACTTAGGGGAAGAATAAATTTTCATGGCCATTAGAGGTGACAGTAGGAAAATACTCTGCTTCAAGGAAATACGGTGCCCTTTAGTTGACACTCACACATCATCCAACGATGTAATGACCAAAGCAACACTAAGAGAAGGGAAAAAGATGCATGTTTGCAACAGCAAAAAAGAACATTGAGGATGAAACATTTATCATAGGTTTTCAGATATGGAGACAAATAATCTCATGTTCCACTGAACATTTATTTCACATAAGGCACTACAGAGAAGAGTGTAACTCAAGAGAAGTTGTTTGGTTTTCCCTCCATGCAGCTAGGAGCAGTATAGCTGGGTTTCTAACTGTACAGAAAAGAATAATTGTGCTGTCCCCACTGACTCTTCTTTCTGAGTCATTACAGCTAAATCAAAAGGGAAAGCACAGGTGATCTTCTCCCTTGAAATAGGGAGTACAAAACAGTTGGAAACACTCCTTATATTCTTGTTGCTTGGTGGTCCCTAGAGTAGCAAATCCTTGTTTCAGACCAGACATGCAATGATAAGCAGTTCGCCCTTGCAGAAGGAGAAAGAATGCCTCACTCTTTGCCTGACTGGCCTCAGAAAATATGACACACTGCTGCCAGGTGCTATTCTTTGCAGCAGCAGAAGCTACAGACAATGACATCTACTACTGCATGTCTGCCCTCACTGAGGAGTTAAATTTCAACCTGAGTGCAAAATTCTCCAGGATTTCCTGAAGGATGGCTTCTCTGCTGCACACAAGGCTGGACTGAATTATCTTGCTCCTAACAGAGAATGTGAAGCTTCCTCAGTTGACCCCTGCATTAGTGGATCTATGGATCCTCAAACTCCCATCCACCTTACTAGAGCTTTAAAAAGGTTGGGATACCCTTTTTACAGAGCAGGCTTTGGGGCTTACCACTAAGGTCAGCATATATAATGTTAATTCTCTTTAACCACTAGTAGCGTACTTATAATATCCACAATGCCAAAAGCTGTTTTGAATTAAGAGTTCTCAGTCATTTTTAGACATATGTCTTCCCTTACACAACCACAAATCGAGTACTTAACCTGGATGAATAGAAATTTCCTGGAAATTATAGAAGAGCTGAAGATAATTATGTTTTCCATTGCTTGTTAAACAAGGTGTTAGAGAGGGAGAGAAAAGGAGGGCAAGAAAAAAAATCTATATCATCGTTACAGTAGTTGATTCTCACAAGTGTAAATCTTTATGAAAAATATAATAGAGTCATATTTGTGGTTTAAATGGTCCATGCCATTTACAAGATATGAGCTGAAAAAACAGTATGAGAAACAGGTCGTATTCATATTTTCAGAAAAGGAAACATGATAACCTTGTTTACAATAAGGAAAATATATTTTAATTATTAATAGATACTTGTATTTTGCTAAGTGTTTCTAATCCAGACACCTCACCACATTTCTGAGAAAAGTGCCCTTTTTTTTCTCCTCCAAAGTCTTTTTTCAGTCCTTTCAAACCATAAGTTATTATTTTAACCATTTATCTAGAATCTATCTGTAATACTGAGCGGTTGAAATAAACTACTGGTGAAATGAAGGTTGAATGAGCCCTTCTGAACTTTCATTCTGCATGTGTGATGTGTCTTTATTGCAGTCATTTATCATTTTTTACCTTTCAGACACTATTATAGAGGATAATTACATGGTAGTTAAATTGGTAGAATTTAATACCTTTCTCCTTCCAAGAAAGTTTTTCTATTTTGAATCTACCATACAGTGTAAAACACAAGCTTCTAGGTGACAAATTGGATACTGTGTAGTAGTATATGCAATAAAAGTGATTAACACCGTGAAAATAGGCTGACTTCATTTTCAGGCAGATATAGGAGGATTTGCTATGTTAGATGTTAAATACTGTAGGATTCTCTAATTGAATAATTTGAATGCCTAAGGAGTCTTACTTTGTATTCCAAATTAAATTCATTACAATGCTCTTGGAATAGTCTCTTAATATTAAATGAGCATTCCTCATTACACAACAAGCAAAATGATTACTTCTGCTGAGTTTCTCTTTCATTCTTCAAATCCAACAGTCATTAACGTACAGTAAAGATCTCTGTGAAGCAAAGTGCACAATGGTTTCTAAAACACAAAGTTCTGCTAGTGTACCAGAAAGCAAAATAAGACCATGTCTTATATCAGTATGGGGAAATGTGTTTTGATCTTACTTCACAGAATCACAGAATCACAGAATAACCAGGTTGGAAGAGACCCACTGGATCGTCGAGTCCAACCATTCCCACCAATCCCTAAATCATGCTCCTAAGCACCTCATCTACCCTAACCTTAAACACCTCCAGGGACGGTGACTCAACCACCTCCCTTGGCAGACCGTTCCAATGCCTAACCACCCTCTCCGTGAAGAACTTTTTCCTAATCTCAAGCCTAAATCTCCCCTGGCGGAGCTTGAGGCCATTCCCTCTCGTCCTGTCCCCTGTCACTTGGCAGAAGAGGCCAGCTCCCTCCTCTCCACAACCTCTCTTCAGGTAGTTGCAGTCAATATCTAACATTGAAATGGCTACCAAAATTCTGATTTTTAAATATTTCCTCTTTCAAAATAATCATGCATTAGCATAATACGGCACAAATAATTTTCTTTAGCTTGGAGGCAAATAATCCCATCTACAGTTCCAATAACATCAGTGAGGAGATTTGAGTTTTGATCTTGAAGACAAAATTGTTTCATTTTATTTGAGAAAAACCTATGCATTTCATAAGAGAAAGTTCCGCATCTTTTATGCACAGGCACCATGGGGTGTTTCAATGTGATACTAAAGAATGTGATCTCAGTGAGGTAATATACAAATGACTAATAGGACACTTCGATGCTGCAAAACAATGACCAACTAAAGAAGTGATTCAGAGGAAGGCTTGTGTATATTTTGATTGCTTACAGTAATAGTGTTTAAACTCTGCAAAGCCTGCAACATGGGTTGCACTGGAAGAGCTAGAAGACTTTTTCAGTCTTATGCTATAAGAAGAACAAAATTGCTTCCATCCAAACAGAAAAATATTTAGAGTGCAGTGTTATTAATATGTTAGAATATTGTAGATAAATGTAGGGAAATATAAAGCATGTCATTATTACTCTCTGTTCTCTCTTTTAGATTTTATGGCCTAGGGATGAATAGTTATAGCTTTTATTACTAATTTATCTAATACAGGCAGCAAAATATTTTAACAATTCTATTAAAAACAAAAATCATAAATGCTATATAAAAATTAATTAAAGGAAAATCCAAGTGCATACCCTTTCTGCCTTTAACATTAAACCTGTTGAAAGGATAAAATTCACTGGTCATAAAGAAGCTGTGGAACATTTGATGTTCTGTAAGTTTTATGAAGTTATTTCCTATTGTTACAAATACATAACATTTAACAAAGTAGTAGACAGGGATTTGAAAATGTGTAATGGTATAGAAGAAGTATCCATAAGTGAATCAATGAAGTAGACTATGACATAAAGCCTTAGAGAACAATGAAAATCAAAAACAGAATATTGTGCAAAGGTAAGCAAAATATCAATAAAAGATAAAGCACACACAATACCAGCAGCAGTATGGGCTTAACTCAGCAAAATCTTAAGTGATGTTAATGATCATCAAAAGCTTGATATTTAAAATTCCAAGGGAACCTATGGGTTTCCACCATTTAAAACTAAATTTTACTGGTCTTACTGAACATGTGATTCTACAAAAATTACTAATACTACTTAGCAGAACTTATCACTTCTTCAAACACCATTTGGAGAAGAATTCCACACAGGATTACAAAGATCTTCTTCAGAAAAGATGACACTACTAATTCTGACTCTCCATATTTATGTGCAAAAAGGAGATGTGAAATATGAAGTATTGAATGAATAGTCTTGAATTTCCATCTGAAAATTGGCACCTATTAAAGAAATATCCCAGGCTGTCAAAATCAACAGGGAAAACAGAAAGCTGACAAACTCATGTAATTCTTTCTTTATTCTTGGGTAATTTAATGAAATACTATGCTAAACAAGAATATTAATCACAGAATCACAGAAAGACCAGGTTGGAAGAGACCCACTGGATCGTCGAATCCAACCATTCCCACCATTCCCTAAATCATGCTCCTAAGCACCTCATCTACCCTAACCTTAAACACCTCCAGGGACGGTGACTCAACCACCTGCCTTGGCAGACTGTTCCAATCCCTAACCACCCTCTCTGTGAAGAACTTCTTCCTAATCTCAAGCCTAAATCTCCCCTGGCGGAGCTTGAGGCCATTCCCTCTCGTCCTGTCCCCTGTCACTTGGCAGAAGAGGCCAGCTCCCTCCTCTCCACAACCTCCCTTCAGGTAGTTGTAGAGAGTAATAAGGTCTCCCCTCAGCCTCCTCTTCTCCAGGCTAAACACTCCCAGCTCTCTTAGCCGCTCCTCGTAAGATTTGTTCTCCAGCCCCTTCACCAGCTTTGTTGCCCTTCTCTGGACTCGCTCCAGAGCCTCAACATCCTTCTTGTAGTGAGGGGCCCAGAACTGAACACAGTACTCGAGGTGCGGTCTCACCAGTGCTGAGTACAGGGGGAGAATAACCTCCCTGGACCTGCTGGTCACGCCGTTCCTGATACAAGCCAGGATCCCATTGGCCTTCTTGGCCACCTGGGCCACTGCTGGCTCATGTTCAGTCGGTTGTCAACCAACACTCCCAGGTCCTTCTCCTCCTGGCAGCTTTCCAGCCAGGCTTCTCCTAGTCTGTACCTCTGCTTAGGGTTGTTGTGCCCCAAGTGCAGGACCCGGCATTTGGCCGTGTTAAACCTCCTGCCGTTGGTCTCAGCCCAGCAGTCCAGCCTGTTCAGATCCCTTTGCAGAGCCTCCCGACCCTCCAGCAGATCCACACTTCCACCCAGCTTGGTGTCATCTGCAAACTTGCTAAGGGAGGACTCGATGCCTTCATCCAGGTCATTGATAAAGACATTGAACAGGGCTGGACCCAGCACTGAGCCCTGGGGAACCCCACTTGTCACTGGCCTCCAGCTGGATTTAACTCCATTTCCCACCACTCTCTGGGCCCGGCCATCCAACCAGTTTTCCACCCAGGAGAGTGTGCGCCTGTCCAGGCCACAGGCCGACAGTTTCCGAAGCAGAATGCTGTGAGAAACTGTATCAAAGGCTTTACTGAAGTCCAGGAAAAAATCTTTGTACAGTTGCTAAGGTTTTCTTTTAGAGTGTTTTGTTTGTGAGATAAAGTATACCAGACTGAAGAACTGCTGATTTCTAGAAAACTGTTAATGAATAATTGGTAAGTGAATAGATATTTCTAAACTCCTGATTAAAATTACCAGTAACTAAAAGTTGAAGGCCTCATTAAGCAGAGAATTATGGTTGTATACACAGGATCATACTTAGCTAGTTTATAAACTGCACTTGATTTGCATCCTGTTTCCTTGCATTTTTCAGTTATAAAAGCACCACTGAGAAGGAGTCAAAGGTAATCTCTAGTAAGACTTCAGATTTAAGTTTTTATATTACTACTTTGCTATATTTTTGTTGTTGTGTTTGGGGAAAAATTCATCTTATGAAGTCTTGCTTACTTTATTACTAGCAGTTTGCTAACCTTGCAGCAAAAGTTCATTTTATTCTCTTTTCCGTGTAGTTGAAGGTAGTAGCTATTACTTTGTTGTTCAAGGTAAGAGAATGTCCTAAGGTCAATTCATGTTTTGTGATTTGTAGATATTTTTCTGTGCTCCAGTTCATGATGGATTTTTTTTTTTTTATGTTATACACTTCCTTTTCCCACTTTACTCTACAGTGTCCAGATCTGTTTACTTCCTTAAAGTTAGTAGTTTTGCTTATTGTACTTTTTTTTTGATGAGAAGTCTGCCCATGTCTTACAATGCACTGCCACAGTTTTATTTTCTTACTTGTGAATGAATATTTTACTTCTATTTTTTTCTTCCTCCACAGAAAATTTATGTATGTAAACATGTGAGACTAATGGAAACAGTCTGCAAACACAGAATTCTAGTGTTGACCCATCTGTTCTCTAAATTTCTCTCTCCTTGATGGACATTCTTAAGACTAGCTAATTAGGATGATATGTACTAATTTCTTGGTAGTATCCCCCTGCATTGCAAAATGCAAGAAAATTGCAGGAGGACACATGGGGCATCAAAGATAAATAATTATTAATCTGGTTACCACAGCATTTAAGAAGGCATCTTCTACAGTGAACTTACACATACCAAGTAATTGTTGCTGCCTCTTCAGGTGGATCATCTACCTCCACTAACTGCATTGCTAAATGTCAGTAGATAAACAGAGCCTACCATAAAGGGAAATGCTCCTTCTCTGCCTCAGTATCTACATCTGAAACCGATATTTAACTTCATGTCTTTGCTTCCTATATGAATAGGCTACACAGTTTCAGATTTTTGGAAACAAACATTACTTACTTTGTCTAAGTATGCAATATAAATGGAGGAGTTTCCAGCATTTATGCATTTCTGTTGAAAAAAATGGATCAAACAGGAAGAAACAGCAATTAGTACAAGATTTATCTGCCTTTTTAAGGCAGGACAAGTGTTAAGTGTACCTGTGCCCCAGGGGTTGCCTAAGCATTTAGAGCTCAAAATTTACAAAGACCAATTATAGACATTATATCATTCCTACTGAGGAGGACAAGATAATTCCCATGGACTTAGGTAACTCCATTTAAACAAGGACCTCTTTGAGGCTCTCTTTAACTTCTAAAACCTATTTTGGTGGAAAGTAATCAGGAGCACAACCTTAGAATGATTAGAGCAGTAGGCAAAGTAGCTAGCAACAGCAGCAAGCACTTGATGTAATTAATGTACGCATTTATCTGTTCATGCGTATAGTCATCAGTTAACATTATTTTTCCCAAAGAAAGATGATGAGAATAATAAAAAAAATTGTAGCAGAAAACCAATAAAAATTAAATAATCTTATTTTCTTTCTCTCATACTCATAAAAAATTAATCCACTGCAATTCTCTTTTTGTACCTTTAGAAATAAAGTCTAAACAAGAGCCGTTTCTCAAGAAAAGTGTGGCACTTCCCTTCTGTTTCAATTTTTTTTCTTTTATCTCAGAAAAACTATAAGCATATAGGACATTTCAACTCAACGGGCTTTGGAAAGATAAGCTTTTTCAATTGCTAGCAATACTTGCTTTTGACTTAGATCAATCCTGCCTTCCACTTCTAAAGGTGCAGGAACCACAGCGCTTCTCCCTAAAGCCAGATTTTATGGCTTCACATGGCAGGCCACTTCCATTTTTACAGAGCAAAACAAGAGTAATCGAAAGCTTACCCTTCACCAACACACCCCATGTCTAATGCTCAGCCCCAAGTAGACGCAGGCAGTTGTAGCAGCAGACTGAAAGTCTAAGAAGCAAGACCTAGGTACTTTTTTCACAGAATCATAACTAAATGACTGTTTGATCCAAACCAGCTAGCACCTTTCTGTGGATAAATCTGATAAAAAAAAAAAAATTTTGAAAAAGTGCTTGTTATTGACCAGGAAGGTTTACCTCTCATTTTAAGGTGTAGATGTACCTTGCTAAATTAAAATGTAAATGCAGGAATTGATAAAGTAGCCAAAGAATAACAAGTATGAGTGAGGATATGAAGGTTAGAACTTGCTGAGAGCCTACCAGCTCAAGCAAATTATTCAAAGCTCCCCAGGGCTTTATAATGGTTGTATCTAATAGTCATCTCTGTTTGATGTAAGCTAGCGCGGAAATGCTATTGTATGTTACAGGAACAGAGCTATTTACCAATGCAACAATAAATTTAAATAGCACTGGAGTTGGACATTTCATTATGTTATTCACTTCTGTTAACTCACTGTGACTGAGAATTTTTATATATGTATTTGCTGCCCAGAAGCTCTTTTCCCCCATGATTTGGACATAAAGAACATCGAACAGGAAATTTTCTCAAAAAAAAAAAAAAAGAGAGAAAATTTTTGCTATTTATGTAACATTTTTGCCCTCAGAAATCATTCATAAGGTCATTTGGTTATTTTTATCCTTCTGTCTTTCAAAACATCCATGGAAAATCTTGGGCATGGCTGAATTGCAGCCAAAGTAAAGGTCTCTTCGTATTTTATCTTTGGATTAAAGATTTTTGTTTTAACCAAACTAACTTAAATGAGACATTCATATGTTAGGATCTTGCAGGACAGATAAAAATTGTAATCCTATAAATCACACCAACATATCACCTGCCCCCCTTTGTTCACCTATGGTGGTTAGACATCATTTCTTGAAATATTTAATAGATTATTAGGGTATTTATGTGTCACTCTTGGTCTTATCATGGTCTGTTTTTCAGTACATGTACAGGGAAGGAAGGTAAAAAAGAGTTAAAATTTTTAAAAAACACCTCCTAAAGGATACTGCATTTTTCATCACAAAGATTAATCCATTCAATAAACATCAGATAATTCACATAATTTGCCTACTTTCCTGAAAGAATTAAAGATTTCCACTCACACCTAAGGAAAAAAAAAAATTGTCCTTTAAGTGAGAACATCTACTTCTGACCACAGATGGGTAATTGGACTCTTCTGTGCTCCTAAAACCCATTGGCCTACCTGGTCACAACCATTTTAAGCAACTGAGGATTAAAGTCTATTAAATTTATAGAACAGGTTGTAAGCTCTTATCTCATACTTGTCATGTAGTATCACTAGGTCAGTCACCACATATCTAAGCTACTTCAAAAATGAACTCTTAACTTTTTCTCAGCATGGCTTCTTTCTCCACAGAGAATAAAGAAAAGCATTTCTAACAAAACATTCAAAGTTCCAATAAATTAAACTACAGGAAACATTCAACTAGTTGTTGCAATTATTTAAAAAAAAAATCACACAACAGAATAGAGAAAAGAATAGGAATGATAATAGGGAAATATTATATCGTCAGACACAAAATACTTTAAACATTAGAAAATCGTGTAGTCTTTTTGGCTTTCTCTGTCTACCATATCTGTATTACAGAACAAAACATGTTATCTTTAGGTGACAGAAAATTCCTGCTGCCTTCACAGATTAGTCAATCAAGAAAAAATTTCAAATCTTGCTGCTCTTCATCAGGCTTTTTCATTGAGATCAGAATTTTCTCTTACTGACTTCAAATGACTTTGGTTTCCAACTAGGAGAAGCAAGTTTTAATGTTATTTAAAAGCAGTTTTTCAGGAGATATTCACATTTTCTACTTTGGTAGTATTTCAATGTGTAATTAAAACTATTTATGAAAGAAAAGTGTCACTCATAGTTCAGATTATACCAATAAAAAAGCCAAACATTTAGCTTCAAATTTCTGTTGAGAAACACATGGTAGTTACCATTTTTTCTAATTATAAATTATAATTTTAAATGACAGAAATTCTCTGTGTTATTTTTTAGTTTTTTCACACATCTAATATTAATTTTTTCACTCGAACCCAATCTATTCCTAAAATACATTCCCCAAACATGTTCTCATTTGTTAGACATCTCCAAGTAAGCTATGAGATGAGGTGTATTCAGACTCTCACATGCAAACAACTAACTACAGCTTAAAGGGTTACTGCTTCATGAGAGTCTCCTCCATTCCTGGTTAGGTGAAATCTCCCATCCCATGGCAAGCATGAAAGGAAATGTGCCAATACGAAAAATGATGGATTTTTTTTTTTTAGATGCTATAAAAGCTCTTTATTTTAAATGTTTTCAGAAAAGTGTGAGGGGGAACCAGTGTATATCTATTTATTTGTATCTCCAGCCTCTTAAAGAAATGTTACAGTGGAGTTCCTAAAGCCACCATTTCTTGTAACATCTGGGCAGGGAATCATAAGAAGAAAACATTTTTATGGAAATATGAAAAGGTGTTGGAAAGTAGAAATGGAAATGCAGCATAAATTTCATCCTGTAAAGAATGAAATGCAGCACTGTACTACTTTGCAGGAAAGAATGAGAAAATAGACAGGAAAATAAACACTCTCTTCTTTCAGAAATGTTGGACTTTTTTGTTTGTTTTGTTTTAAATCACAATGGGAGTTGAGGTTTCTTACTGATGAGAAAGAAAACAAATAACAAATAAATTTTTATTACAAAGGAATGATTTTTAGTCTCAATTTTATTTTAAAAGCCACAACTTTTATCAGTCAATTATTTAAACTAGAAGGCTAAGGCTTGTTTTCAAAGTAATTTAGCAATATTCAGGGTATCACAAATCCATTCTAAGGTAACAATGGATGAAAACCACTAGGCATAAGATCACTGTCTTTTTTCTACCTGTATAGCTGACATCTTTTACTCAAAACATATATTCCTTAAAAAGTAGGCTGCTATCTGAGTAAAATAGTGTGATATTGCTATTTATGTTTCTCACCCTATTAGGCGACTTCTACACATAAACAGTCCAGAAATAAACTGCTGTGATGTTGCATGCTGTTGATAACTAACCTATAAAGTAAATGAATTATAATTGTCATTCACAGTACAATATAAACCAGTTACAATTGAAGAGCTGTTCACCAAAAAATTTACTAGGAGTGTGGAAACAGCCTTTAAAAATAGTAAATATTATCTGCCTTAATATTGTCGAGCACAATCCATCGCAAATGCTAGCTATTAAAACTCCAGTCCCAAATAAAATAGAACTACTTTCATAGGAGGAAAAACTCTTATAGTTCTTGGGCTGATGGCTGTTGATATTGGTGTTCTGTTTTTTTGTTGGGAGAGGCAAGAGACAGGATGGAACCAGACCTCACCACAGTAGTATATGATGTAAATTGAAGTTTTTACAGGTAGTTGAAAGAATGGGGAAGGTTAAGGTTTACAGTTGATAATCGCAGTTGCATTTCACCTCTGGGAACCTGTAGTCGAGCAAGGTCAAACAGAAAATTATTTTTGTGCTCTCTTCACAGTCCCAATCTGCAGTTAGAAAAAGCTATGACCAGAACAGCAAGAGACCAGGTGTTAAATGCTGAGCTTCAGGCACAAATCTTTCACCCAGATGCTTTGGCCTCCAGTATCCTATGAGACCTCACTGCTGTGCTTAATGTGAGGTTACTGACCTGTGCAATATGAAGCACACTTGCCTTTATGGAATCAGTGTCTTGACCTGTACAGTTATTGTTCTTATCAAGAACAGCCTGTCTTACCCTTTGTTTTCAGAAATTTTTATGAAAAATACAGCAAATTCTTTGCCACACCCTACAATCACACAGAAACCACAATCCTGATTATATACTACTAAATTAAAGGAAGTTATAGCACTTACTCAGGGAATTACAAGAAACAGTTGCACATCACTAACAGAAGTTCTGCAACAGGTTTGCCTGAAATAATTCATAGAAATTAACACAAAGTAAGCTAACAGAATTTTAAAAAATGCTTGTTTAAGTGATATTCAGGGTGGATCTCTTTTCAGATCTTACAAAAGACTAAGTAAAGAGCATGATAGCTTTATTTCATTCCCTAGCACCCACCTTCTGTGATTTAGTATGATCTCACAAAAGATGCTAGATTTTAAATTACTAAATCATATTATCTCCCCGCATATAATTTCCCTGTCTTGCATTCTTACTCTGCCAGGCCTATAACAGTATTTCTTTCAGAACATAATTCAAATACATTTACTATGCTCCCTTTTTCTTCAACATATATCATCTGGAGTAATTCATAATAATTTCAATATTAAATCCGGATTTGAATGTCTCCACTTATTGGCTACATTTTAAAAATGGTCCTGAATACAAAAATAGACTGCTATTTGCAAAATTAAGCAGGATGAGCAGTTGCCTCTCCCAACACAAAACCAGAACATCAGTCGTGACACTGCTCATCTCATCCAGCAGTGTGCCCAGGTGGCCAAGAAGGCCAATGACATCTTGGCTTCTATCAGAAACAACATGACCAGCAGGTCCAGGGAGGTTATTCTCCCTCTGTACTCAGCCCTGGTGAGACAGCTCCTAGAATCCTGTGTTCAGTTCTGGGCCCCTCACCACAAGAAGGATGTTGAGGCTCTGGAGCGAGTCCAGAGAAGAGCAACGAAGCTGGTGAAGGGGCTGGAGAACAGGCCTTATGAGGAGTGGCTGAGAGAGCTGGGGGTGTTTAGTCTGGAGAAGAGGAGGCTGAGGGGAGACCTCATTGCTCTCTACAACTACCTGAGGGGAGGTTGTAGAGAGGAGGGAGCTGGCCTCTTCTGCCAAGTGACAGGGGACAGGACAAGAGGGAATGGCCACAAGCTCTGCCAGGGGAGATTTAGGCTGGACATTAGGAAAATAATTTTCACAGAAAGTGTCATTGGGTACTGGAACAGGCTGCCCAGGGAGGTGGTTGATTCACCTTCCCTGGAGGTGTTTAAGGAACGGGTGGACGAGGTGCTGAGGGACATGGTTTATTGTTTCATAGGAATGGTTGGACTGGATGATCCGGTGGGTCTCTTCCAACCTGGTTATTCTATCATTCTATGATTCTGATTCTATGAAGAAAAAAAGTTTCAGTGTAATTTGCTACAGTATCCCTCTATACAAAATTTGTCTCCTGCCTACTTAAATGTTTTAATGAATTTGAATTCCAAAGTAATGAAGCAACTTTCCAGCTTTTTAAAATAGAAAAATCTCTGTATTATCATCTCTCTTGCTGAAACTTGAGGAGAAATAGCTTGACTGAATAGGGGTGTGGAGGGTGTGCTGTGTAGGTGGATGTGTTCGATGTGTGAGAAATAATTACAGAGAAAAAAGAATTTTTCTTTCAATGTTTATAATGCTGAAATCTGTGGTCACTTCCTCTTATTAAAACTTCTGAAAATAGTATTTCCACAATCTGTATTACCCTTAATATCAATCGACAGAGAAGTATTTAAAATAGGCTTTTTGAAAAAAATATTCTTCAAAACACTACCCCATAAATGATTTAACATTTTCTAACACTGAGTGGCAGGCCACATACAGTGATGTTGCTCAGCAACTTCTAAAAACAATATGTAGAAATATTTAGTGCATTCTGCTGCAAAAAACCCAAGTATTGTTGCCTTACTGGAAGGTCTAGCATTTATTACTGCAATTTCTACTTAGAAAAAAAAAAGCTCAGTCATAGTAAGAAAAAAATCATCATTCTAAGATTTTTCTTACCATTTAGATTTTTTAAGTTGTTACCTATCTCCATAACAAAATTGTGATTACTTAATTTAATTTTCCAGAATATCTTGAAGTCAAAGCACCAGCATATCTGGAAGTTAGAGCACCAGCACAGCCCTTCCAATGGTCCTTCTAACCCCATGTCCTCCCTTCAAGCATGACTAGAAGTTTATGCCTAGGGAAAGTGTAAACAAATTTTTATTCCAGTACTCATTCTCAGCTTCTGGCAGTTAACAGTTTAGGGACTTAATAAATTAGAGGTCATCCTCATATCATCCCATAAGTAGCTTTAAATAACACCTTTCTATTATGAGCACTTTTTATAATATTTATAGTTATAGACACTTAACAATATTATTCAGGAGCGAGTTAATTGAAAGTTACTCTCTGTGCCTTCTTCTGTTCACTATATCCTATTGAATAGTGAATACGATACAAGCTTGACAATTTACTTTCTAATGAGGCTAAATGTTAATGTATTTTAAAAGGCTTTTTGGCTCCTCCAGTGATACTGAATTTGAGTACTCTGTTGCTGCTCAATACTTACAGCCTTTCTAGTTAAAATGCCAATCAGACTTCATCAAACACTCAGAAGTAAATGAGTAGCTGTTTTTCATATATGACTTTAAAAAAATAATTTTAAGTTCTCATCAAATGTAATGGCAGCTCAGCATACACCAAACAGTATTTTGACTGAATCATTTATGAAGTATAGGAGGGGTTCTTCCATATAAACCTGTACTGTATTCCACAAAAATTCATGCATAACTTCTTCCCAGTATAGGATTGTAAATAGCCATTGAATAGCATAAGTAAAGTTGGTTTGTCTGGTATTATCTTTTGTTTTTCTTGCCCCCTAATGTCCCCACAGCTATATTTTCAAAGGATAAGAAATCTGGGATGAAGAAACAACAATTAACAGCTATAACCCATATTCTTCACCTGGGCCTCAAATTATCAGGCAAGATATTTGTTGTGAGGTTTCCTCCTGTACTAAATAAAGACTCATTAAGGTTCACGGAGACATTGACAGTTCTGAACAAAGTGGACCCATTCACATCTGTTACCTTTCCTCAATCAAGCTTTGAAAACACTAATAGAAGCTTGAAATGCTCACTCTGTTCATCTTTTTTCATTACCTCTTTCTTGTTAGGGCAAATTGGTATTATCACAATTCTCTCTTCATTAATGAGACCTATTTTGGACTTTTATATAAATACTGCAAATGTTATATCTTCTATGACCTTAAACAACACAAAGCCTCTACTGAAGCAATTTTTAAAGATAATTTTTCCATTTTCTCTTTGGTTTGTTTTGTTTTTCCCATCATTTTTCCCATCATTTTTCCCATCATAATTTCATAGTAATTTTTAAAAGAATCATGAAATATGCAATGGCGACTAATAGGAATGAACCATATGTTGGAAGGGAATTAGACAATAATCATTTAAAAAGGAAGAACAATATCTCTAAATTAAAATGCTGGTCAACAGAACACAGAGCTGACATTTACAAAGGTTATGTTTGACTGTAATAAAATAAATGGCAGCTCTTTGTGTACATAGTTGTCAATTAGCATTGCATATGTGTCTCCTGGATACATTTATTTTTGCCTAATGACTCCTTATTCAAGATGCAAAAATCTATTATTAATGTTTGGTAAATTCTCCTGACTGAGAGAAATAATTAAGAATAATAGCTGCCTCTTCATATTAGCATTTTCTTTTCATGGGAGTGTAGCTAAAATGAAAAAAAATAACACTTAAAATCATCAGAATTGCTTGGAAACAGAAGAGTCATAAGATAATCGATATGGAAAAATTATAAGAAAATTTTATTTAGTTCTTATGTAGATTCAAATGAAACAAGAATTATTCTTTTTAAGAATTACATTTAAACAAGTGAATTTATTATTTATCTTCTTTGAACTTCTCATCTATAATAGGGCTGCTAATGCAGACATGCTTAATCCTGAATGACACTTTTTAGCAATTGAAGAAAAAAATAATTATAAAAACCATTTATACTTATTGCAATGCAACTATGAAGCTCCCTCAGTGCCTGAGCCATGTGAGTGATTTTCTATAATGGAATTTTTATTTCTCTTTTGCTCTTATTCAGGAAAAACAGCTCTATAGCTGAAGCTCAGAAGGGATAGACTTTTTCATCCTAGCATCAGAATGGAGGACTGCTTTGCTTCAAGAGGAAATACAAAGGAAATCTGTTTGTGGCATCTCTTATTAAGCAAGAGCCTTGACAAATAATACACAAATCCCTGGGTAGCACACAAAAGGGCCCAGTGTAAGTTTAAGAAAGATCCTTTTCGTGATTTTGCAGCAAATAGCAAAACTCCTTTTTCTCCATCCTAAAGAAGACTGAAGATGCAGATAGACTGAACGTTTGTTTGTTGTTTTTCTGTTTGTTTATCTTCTTCCAGAAAGTAGAGAGCAACTCCATAGCCTAATGTCCATGAGGCTCACCAGAAAGGGCAGCTGAGGGTGTCCTGGTTCTAGCCCTTACTCAGAATAAGTTATTCTTTTTACATTAAAAATAGAACAATCCTGACAGAGTGGACTTGAAACCAGATGTTGTGGGTCAATCCCTGCCAAGAGTCGAACACCTGCCCAGCCTCTTGCTCACTTGTCTCTCCCACGAGATGGGTACAAAATAGAAGAAGGCAAGAAGACATGACAATATCAATAACGATAACTTAATAAGGAAAACAAAAATTTAGTGCAGAAGTAAAGCAAAAAGAGGATTTCATTCACTATTTCTTACTGGCAAGCAGATGTCCAGACACTTACTGGTAAAGAGGTTGCTGAGTATGACATCACACTATACACTGTGTGAACACTGTTCAGCAATAGCTAAAACATCGGTGGGTTTTCAACACCTTTACTACATGTCAGTCAAGAAAAAAGATGCTTATCTCTGTTTCCCAGACATCACCCTTATGAAATATAAATTATTCAAATCCTTTGAAATTAAGGATTTCAATTCCTACCTGTGGAACACTGTTGGGATACTGCATGTGCACAGTAAGCTGAACACGTGGATGTAACTTCAAATAAATTCTTAGCTTCCATGTCTCCTATTGGAAAGAACCAGCTAGATTTTGTGGTAGATAGACCTGTAGAGTCCTCTCTGTTAAATGAAAGTCTCTTCTTTTCAGGACTTAATTTTATTTTTTCAGGAGTAAATGTCAGTTTTTTCACTTTGTAAAAAAATAAAAATCCAGTACTCTCTGCATAAATTCCTTTTATGACAGTATTCCTTTTATAACCTCTGCCTGTTATTTTTCAGATATTAGCATTTATGACTTGTTGAAAATTTGTGGAGGTAAAAAGAAAAATCCATTAACATTTATTTAAAATTACAGTTTTAGCTATAATATTTTCTTGTGCAGAAAAGCCTTGATATTCTGCCTATCTATAGATTCAGCTTACAAGTTGAAAGGGTATTTAGAGATGCTCTTTAATTTCCCTGACTCCTGTTCTAAAACTCTTTACTGTTATTTATATGAAGTATTTTATCTAAGTAAGTATAAGTTTTAATATGTTGAAAAAGAATCAGTTTATATGGTAATGATTTAAACTTTCCTTATTTTCTATTGATGATGAGTATTTCATTGTTCCTTATTTATATCTAAGACACTAACAAAATGTTTTAATTTATTACCAGACAGCTGAAATTGCTGACAATCTAAATATGATGATATACCTAATAGGAAAATATACCAAGACTCTGGGACATTACAAAGAAAAGTGTTCAATAAGAACCTGATAAAGATCAAAAACTTTACCCTTCATAGATGAAACAAAGCAGACAATGGTGTCTTGGGTTTTTTAATGAAATAAATGATAATTTAATATCTGGTGCACATAATATTTATCCCAGGTGACTACAGCTAAGCATTCTAATGTAAATTTCTGCCTCAGATTAGGAAGTCCAACTCTGTGTGATCCCTAGATAAAGTACATGTACATTCCCACAACGTGTTATATAAATATAAACCTCTTCTACAGATTCACTAATCTTTTAAAGGTGATATTTTTAGAAGCGAATTCACAGCAAGATCAGAAATACATAAAGAGAAATTTCATATCATTAGTTACACCTGAGCAGGAGCTCTCACTTTGCAGTCCTCCCTGTCAAAATTCATGATCTTCAAAATTAATTTGGAAATTAATCTGAGAGCTTCGATTATTTAAGCATATCTGAGATGCCATCTGCATGAGTGGCATCATCACTACTGTATTTCTCTGCAGCAAGGTGTACTCCCTCAGTTTACTTTTATTTCTTTTTTCAGGTTTCAGTGTTGTGATGATGTGTGTAACTTGCAGATAGACAGGGAAGTGTATGACTATGTTGATGTACAGCTTGTCAATATAGAAGTACCACTGAAAGTTTTTAGTTTCTTCCAGCACTTCCACATATTCTCACCGGGAGAGATTAGGAGCACAAGTCTTCATACCTATGAAAACATGCCACGTTCCACATCCAGGCATCACAGAATACTCTGAGGAAATAGGTACATAACTTCTCAGCTGGTGCACACACTGCATGCATACAACCCCTAGAGAGATACTTTGTGTACCTCCTCCAGAAAGGTAAATAACATTGACAGAGTAATGGTTGCAATGGAGAGGGGATCATGAAATGAGGAAGCAGGTTTGCTAAACAGATGATAAGTTTTGTGTTTGTTGTCTTTCTCTTGGGCTGCATCACTCAAATGGTTGTATTATTTTTGTCATTAATTTAGCACGAGTAGGTGACTCAGAGGGGTACAAAGTGGTTCCACAAGTCAATTAACTCTATATTTGGCAATATCAAACCCAAATCTGTAAACAGCAGGAAAGGACATATTCCACTGAGATAGTCTCTCACTGCATATGAAGTCCCCAGTTAAGCTATAAACTTATATGTCTAAATCTCTTCTGCATACATCAGAAAATCAGGAAAGTAAAGGACTTGATTGTCTTTTCTATGCCTTCACCACCATTGTTTACTTCGAAGAAGAAACTTCAGGCCAGATGTAGTAGATGTCTAAGTTTCACTTCTGAGACTGAAAAAAATATTTTGAGATCAGGAGCTCTACCAGACAGTTTCCTAGCCAGCAGAAGTGCCCTTAATTTTTCTTGGATCTCTTCCCACCTGGTTTGGTTACAAGTGATTTATTTGTCAAACCAATGCCTTCTTCTATATGTTTTGAACTCCCCAGTGCTCTCCTTTCTTCCCTGGGCCCTCTGAAGTGTTTTCCAACATAGACATAGGGTCGTATGCAATTTTTAGAGCAAAAGAACAATTGCCATTCACCATGTTCTACTTTGTCACCACTATGAAAACAGTAACATCAGTGACACTGAGTAAAGGAACCTACAAACAATAAATATCTCCTTGACATTTCCTTGTGAGGGAAGGGAAAACCTCACTATTCACAATCTGTTTGTCACAAAAAAGAAAAAAAAAAAAGAAAAAGAAAAAAAGAACCAAACAACCAAACTGAAAATATCTAGAAAACATGAGAAATAATTACTTGCTACAAAAGGATTTAATTTTACTACTTCTTTGCCTGATGGAATCGTAACGGAATAATATCAATTCAGAGAGTAACAAGACTACAAATAACCTAACTTATTCCAGAGTATCATATATAAATCATAAATTTAAGCTGCATTCTATTTGTCTTTGTTTCTATGACAAGCCTCCATCTAGATAACATATGGGAAAATCACAAGCCCATTTCACTACTACTCAGGCAAATTTCCTGTGTAAAGTAATCAGCCAGTGCTGAAGCATTTCATGTTATTTTCAATCGCAAATAGATGCAACGAGGGAAAACAAAGGCTCCAAGGGTAAATGGAAAGTCATGGGTGTCTGTCTAGCCATAGAAGAAGACATCTCAAGAAAACAGTTAATGTACAGAATATATATCAGGTCATAGGTCCTCTGGAAGTCTCATACTTACTGCTGTAACTGTACTTGATTTAATTCCTTGATCTTCGCCTTTCTAAACTCTCTACTAGCAACAGAAAATCCTCTCAATCTGGTCTCCTAAGGAAATGGAGTTTAGAACCTGCATCTGTCTTTCAGATGCCAGCTTTCAATCAGAACTGATAAGAAGTAGGGTTTCAAAAATTTGAAGTTGCTGAAATCTATAGAATCATAGATTCATAGAGTAGTTTGGCTTAGAAGGGACCTTTAAAGGCCATCTAGTCCAAACCTCCTGCAATGACAAAGGACATTTCCAGGCATGAGGCACCTACCACCTCTCTGGTAACTTGTTCCAGTGTTTAATAACACCCACTTAAAAAAAAATTCTTCCTTATATCTAGTCTAAATCTTCCCCCTTTTACTTTAAAATGATTGCCCCTTGCCGTATCACAATAGGCCCTGATAAATAGTTTGACCTCATAATTCTTGTAGGCCTCCTTTATGTATTTAAGTATTTAGCACGAGCAGGTATTTAAAGTATTCAAAGGCTACAGAAAGTACTCCACGGAGCCTTCTCATCTCCATGCTCAACAACCCCAACTCTCTCAGCCTTTATTCACAGGAGAAGTGTTCCACCCTTCTGATCATTCTCGTGGCCCTCCTCTAGACCTGCTTGAACTCATCCATGTCTTTTTGGTACTGAGAACTCTGAAGCTGAAGACAGTACTCCAAGTGGGGTCTCACCAGAATGGAATAGAGGGACAGAATCACCTGCTATGCTTCTTTTGATGTGGCCCAAGACACAGATTACTTTCTGGGCTGTGAGTGCACATTGCTGGCTTATGTCCAGCTTTTCATCCACCAGTATTCCTAAGTCCATCTCAGCAAATCTTCTCTCATCCCGTCATCCTCAGCCTGTATTGATACTGAGGGTTTCCCAGGCTGAACTTCAAGACCTTGTAGTTGGCCTCCTGAGCCCACTTCTAAGGCTTGTCCAAGTCCCTTTAGAGTGCATCCCAGTTCCTCAAGCATGTCATTCCACACAACTCACTCACATACGCAAATTTGATCAGTGCATTCAATCCTGTTATGTCTTTGATGAAGTTATTAAACGGTACCGATCCTCACACAGACCTGTGAAAGACACCTTTTGTCACCACACTCCATCTGGACATTGAGCCACTGACCACTACCTTCTGGGTGTAACCATCCAGCCAATGGACCTTGTCATGTTCCACAGACTTACATATGTTCAGGTTCCGCAGATGATAATGAACTTGGTTTTCTCTTACAGTCCCTGCCTTATGGTTTAGCCACTGAAGAGATGCAAGAAGAAAGGTTGTCAGAGAAGGAGGATGAAAAAAAGTTGAGTACCTCAGCCTTGCCTGTTGTTACCTGATTGTCAGTTGTGTTAATGTGAAAAAGGCATTTAGGTTGAAGACACTAATGTCTTCTGAGAAGGGTAGCATTGCAGAATTAGCTCAGCCATGATAATAGGATCTAGAAAATCAGCAGAAGCAGAGCTGTAAAAAATGAACCTTCATAAATTCTGCTTTTTGGAGAGGTGTCTGTTTCATTTCCAAAATAAAAAAAAAAACTTTATAGAGAGGAACGCACTGAACGAAACAAAAGTAACAACAATCTATAGGCGTAGTCACAGTGCTATACTATAATTCTTGCAGACAGTTCATCGGAAATCTTTATATTTAGTCTTCTGAGCTATTTCTCTCATTAAAATCAATCTGAAGCTTTAAAGTCTCAGGGTCTGCAAAGATTTTATGCTGCACTGTCAAAAGCTCCCTTCAGCCCTTTAAAAGAGGCTCTTAATATCCTTTATTCTCAATGAGAACATAGTGCTTAATACTCTTAGGTACTTTTTTTAAATTTTATTAGAAATATAATAGAAATTGAACATATTTGGTTTGCTTGTTCCAGTTCATCCTACATTCATAGGTGGCGTAAATTATATAAAAGCAGACTGGAACACCTGACAGATTTTTCAAATGACAATATAGGGGGAAAAATTTATTTAATCTCCCTTGAAACCATGTGAAATTCCTACTTTTCTGCAAGTACCATCTCACAGACAATGCATGAGTCAGAAGTGCCAATTGAAAATCTCCTAGCCAAGGAACGTAATTTCTGGGATTGGAAAAAATGTGAAAAAATAACAAATATTTTTCAGCAAAACACAATCTGTCTGATAGCTTTCCACTGTATGTACTCCCAAATAGCATAAGAAAAAATTAATCCTAATTTCCTCCTTGTCTACAGCATGACTCAAGTGACTGGCAAAACCACATCTCAACTTGGCTGCTGCTGCTGCATTGAATGGTCACCTGAGATTGCAGTAATTCAACTGCTGTTTAGCAGCATGTGCCAACAGGCATCCTACATGCTGAATGGGGCACTGAAAAAGTCTTTGACAGTGAATTTAGAGACTAGAAAAATTATTATCTAGTCCTAGACACCTTATTAGGTTATTTTCATATTAAATAACAATGTATAAATAGACACACATACAGAGACCGATAAACCTTTATGAACAAAACCTTTGAAGCACAGTGAAGTTCCCAGCAGTAATGTGATGTATACTACAGTGAAATAGCCACAAAAAAAATCATGAAAAAAGCATAAACTGCTGTTTTTTTCTGTCGTTGCTTATCATAGAATCACTTGGTTGGAAAAGACCTCTGAGATCATCAGGTCCAACCATACCTGTCCACTACTAAATCATACTCTAAGCACTTCACATACCCATCTTATAAATACCTCAAGGGATGATGATTGAATCACATCCCTGGGCAGCCTGTTCCAGAGTTTGGTAACCCTTTCAGTGAAGAAGTTTTTCCTAACGTCCAGTTTGAACCTCCCCTGGCACAGCTTGAGGCCATTCTCTCTCATCCTATCACCTATCACTTGGCAAAAGAGACATTGGTCTTTGCTATCCCCCAATTCCTCAGAGGTGACAGATGAAAGGTCCTCACTAGTACATCATTCCTTAGACACTGGAGTGTTGTTCCCAGGCTTTTTCTATCAAGCTTGATTTTGTTCCCCTCCCCCCTCACATCTAATTTAAAGCTCTATTAATGAGCCCTGCTAGCTTCTTGGTAATTATCCTTTTGCCCCCTTGGGGATAAGTGTACCCCATTCTTGGATAACAAGCCTGGTGCTGTGTAGGTGAATCCATGATCAAAGAACCCAAAGTTTTGCTCCTCACACCAGGTTAGGGACCAGGTATTTATTTCTTGTCTCTTCCTATTCCTTCCCTCATCATTCCCTGTAGCTGGAGTGACAGATGAGAATATTATCTGTGCCCCCAATGCCTAACCATACGTCCCAGGCCCTGAAGTCCCTTTTAATTGCTCTCAGATTGTTGTACAGGGATCACTGTAAACATGCTTTGAGCTTGAAACACTGAAGCTGTATCTGAATTGATCTGAAGTTAGGAGGACTTCGTTCATAATTCATTCTTGCTAATAAAGCACTTTGCCACCATATTTATGAATCTGACTCACAGCTTTTATTGTAAATGTTAATAAAACATAATAAAAAGAATATTCTTCTTTTCTTGCAGAAAAATCTACTTATTTTGCGAGCACATTACTGAGTTTTCTTTCCAAAGTGGATACAGTGATATATAATAAATAATACATCTTTCTGTTTAGTGGGAGAATTGGTTTATTGGGGCATCTATTGTCATGCTATTAATGGGAATAAAAGATCTTGGTAACTTTCACCCCAGGTCAAATTGGTAATTATATTCCATTGTCATTAACCAAGAGAAATCATGAAGACAGCCGTAGTCACGGAGCATAGACTAAGAATGAGCAGAGAGGTGAAAAAAAAAAAAAAAGAAAACAACACACTCCAAATTCCATTAAGCTAATCAATATAAATTCCTGTGAGGATTTTTTAATTTAATTATACTTCATGCACATCTTAGAATCATAGAATCACAGAATAACCAGGTTGGAAGAGACCCACCAGATCATCGAGTCCAACCATTCCTATCAAACACTAAACCATGTCCCTTAGCGCCTCATTCACCTGTGCCTTAAACACCTCCAGTGAAGGTGAATCAACCACCTCCCTGGGCAGCCTCTGCCAGTGCCCAATGACCTTTTCTATGAAAATTATTTTCCTAATGTCCAGCCCAAATCTCCCCTGGCAGAGCTTGTGGCCATTCCCTCTTGTCCCTGTCACTTGGGAGAAGAGGCCAGCACCCTCCTCTCCACAACCTCCCTTCAGGTAGTTGTAGAGAGCAATGAGGTCTCCTCTCAGTCTCCTCTTCTCCAGGCTGAACAGCCCCAGCTCTCTCAGTCGCTCCTCATAAGGCCTGTTCTCCAGCCCCTTCACCAGCTTTGTTGCTCTTCTCTGGACTTGCTCCAGAGCCACAACATCCCTCTTGTGGTGAGGGGCCCAGAACTGAACACAGGACTCGAGGTGCGGTCTCACCAATTACATTTAAACCACTCAGCTATAAAAGAAAGAGAAGAGCTTTACTAACTACAAGAAGAGATCAAGCAACCCATAGTTAGAGATTAAAGTTCTTTTATCCTGGTAATTGTAACTGGAACTTAGTACGCATCAGATTAATGACTAGTTAAAGTATAATTTGTTGGTATTTTGCAACACTTATGAAGATATACTATTTTCCCCCCTTCGTGGACGCAGAGCAGTCAAAACTTCAAAAGGTCCTGAAACTTGCTAAGATTTTTTTTTCTTATCTCCTACATCTGCCTTTCAGATAATCAAAGACCCTACAGATTCCCAGCTGGCCAATTAACTATCTCAGACTTCCACTAATATTTTCCTCTATTCAGTAAAAATTAAGACAACTAGGGCTATCTATGGTATTATATAGCACACATCACTTTTCCCTAATTTCAGCAGCTGTTCCAGACTCCTAAAGAAAACAAATTGACTTTTTCCCTATAGCACTGGTAGGGTGACTGACATTACATTTATTATGAAGCCCATTTCAACCTGAGCCAATTTTGTAATAAGCTTACAGCTGACATTATGCTGAATACTAAAGTGAACCTATGTTATTCAAAACTATTTAGTAGGTTTCTAACGAAATAATGCTGTAAGGCCCAGTCCAGCATTCTTATTAATAATTAATTGTGTTATTATTATTGCATGCACTCCTAAGGCATTCCCCACAGTCCATCTGGTGTGGTCCTTGCATAATTTAGAATTACAACTGTTCTTTACCGAAGAGGGGAAGAAAAGTGAGACTTTTTCCTTTCTTTGTCTCGAAAAGCTTCCTCTGCAAAACTGACAAATCCAAGTGACAAGTGTATGTAGTACCTGGGATACAACATCAGGAATACTCTAGCATCCAATGACAAGAAGGCAATCACAAAGGGATAAGTTTGACAAAGGGCCATGAGGGATAACTTAGCTTAGCCTTGTGTTTTTCCAGGTAGGAGCAAGTTCTTACAGAAACAGATTTATGTTAAGAAAAATTTAAAAAATAAAAAAAAAAATCTCTTCCTGTCCTGCAGGGTCAAAGTACACACAGAGCTCCTAATCTGGATTTGGAAAAAGAACCAAGATATAAGCAACAATGTCCCAAGCTACTAAGATTTACTGAGAAGAAAGAACTCACAACTGCCAAAGAATAGAGCAAGAGTACAAAAAAAAAAAAAAAAAAATGTAAATTGACCTCTCTGCTACAGGGCAGAACTTTACATTATTTTCCTAAAACTAAATTGCATGGGTTTAGAAACTGAATATATATACATATGTATATATATTTATGGAGACTTGTTTTATAAAACTGAGGAAAAAAAACACCAGATTTTTTACTAGTTTATCATTAGTGAAACTTCTATATTCTTCCACTTCTTTAGTGCCTACCCCTCATGATACTTCTTGTATCAAGCAGAGTTTTAGGCAAGAAATGTTGAAGTCACTGGCTTATGAAGGATGTAGACTGCAGAGAAAGAACCAATGGAGGAAAACAGATAGATAGATAGGACTAGCAAAAAAGCACAGGAACAGGAGCAAGACTTTACCTACAGGCAAGCACTGTCTCTTGTACCTTTGTTGGAACCTGGGCTCTAACAGTACAATGCTACTTTTTTGAAATTAAGCCTTTCCTTTCTACATGGTTCTCTGACTCTTGTTTGTTCTCCACAGTCCTAGTTATTATGCAGTTTTCTAGTTTATAGCACATCTACACAAGAATAAGGAAGTTACATATTACATATACTAATTAACAAAGGAAAGGGACTAGTAAGGTTATCCTCATTTAGGAGACAAAGTCCAATCTAAGATTTATTTTTTTAGTGTATTCCCTTCCTTTGTTAACAACGTGTGACCTTTTCACACTTTTTCCTCTTCTGAAGTTGAGCTAATGAAAATTTGCTTCAGACTCAGTGAAATGTAGCTTCTGGACTTCAATGTATATTTTTCTCTGTCATTAAATGTCTTGATCTCTGGCCAACAGATGACTCTTTCCAGGTGATTCTGGATTTCTGAGAAATCACTGTTGAAGTTCCTTGGTCAAATTAAAAACTTTAACTAATTACTTTGCTCCAAACACTAGCATTTATGAATTATGCACTCTGACAACACGTGCATGGAAGGCATTGTCAACACATAGGGAATTAGAGACATAACTTAGAAAACTGAGTGACTTTGAAGACTGCAATGCCAAAAATTATATGAAATTTAAAAAATGGAATAAAAATGCATATTTTTAACAAGAATTTCTTTTATCACCATACCATATGAGAAGAGGTATAAGACACATTAGAAGGACTTGGATTAATTAACCAGTTGTGGGTTGTAAGCCACAAGGGATACAATGATAAATTATGCATACAGTGATGAAATGAAGAAAGATGAGAAGCTAATACCGTTGAATAAAACATTGGTTACACTTCACCTAAAATATTAGGTGCAAGTCAAGTCACACATTGATTTTTTTTTAATTCAAACTGAATGAGAAGGAGCAAAAGAAGGGTTAATCAAGGAAGACAGGTGATGTCTCAAAGTTGACAGTTATTTGAGCCTGAAAAGAAGATTCAGAGGGGATGTGATTACTGGCTGGAGATATATCAAGTAGATAAGTACGAGAAAATGGAGAAAATGAAGTTACTTATATCCAGAGATAGTATTACTATATGAAAAATGCATATACCCTGACTAATCAATTTAACACAGGAGTTAGAAAAGAGTATCTAACCATAAGGAAATGTATTTTCTCAGAAGAGGGATTCGTACAAGAGCAATTATAATAAATGCGGATCCTAATAAGTGAGTGAAGTTGTTAAATAATTTTAATAGTTAAGAATTTAGTAGTTTTTATTAGCTTAGCTTAGTGTTTTTTCCACATAGTCTTTTCCAGTCTGATAGCCTGGTTTTCTGGAAAACTTCTTTGATAATGATCTCTCCTACCAAAAACTAGCTAAGCCTATTTCAGTAAGCAAACATTTAAATCGATAACCCTATGTTATTACCTCTGTTCTTTCTTGTAAGTACTTATAAGACACAGGAAGAAAACATAAAAATGAAGGCTACTCACAGAGCCCTCAACATGTGGAATGAACACGTTTTCTATGTAGAGCAAAGCATAGTTGCTGAGGTATGAGTAATCATAATGTGATCTGTATTCAAAAGAAAAAAAATCAACAAATTTAATATTGGTCATATTAAACTATTCTGATTGCACAACAACATCCAGGCCTCCTAGAACAGAGATAACAGAGGTCTTGTTTCAAGCCTGCATTGCTAAGATATCACACGTGGTCACTGAAAAATCATGACATTAAATCCAGTATGTCTTGATCTATGAAAGCGTCTGTGACAGCTCAAATTTAGAGAAAGATTCTGCAGCTAAAACTAGTTAATATGCCCCTTGCACCATATTCAGCTGGTAGATGTGACTGATTGTTCATTTAATGAATAAAATCCTAAGGCCATCTAAACCTAACTTCTTGGACATCCAAGAAGTTCATTTTCAGATCTAGCTGTACCTTTAATTTCCCAACTGCTACTGACTCTACAGAAAAAGATTTATTGTCCTAGTTCCTTTGATTAACAAGCCCAATCCCAAGCTTTAAGTCACAGGTTTCCTTTCCAGGATCAGACAAGTTGGTTTTTAATTGCTCAGGTTTACTGGTGTAATTGCATATTGCATTGCCTCCTGACTAAATTAATCTCCCTCTTGCTTTTGTTTATCAGTTCTGTCAAGATCTTTAAAAATCTCTTCTGATATTGTAACATTATTAAGTCAGAAGACTAGTTGACAGACTGTTTGAGGCTGGGTCAGAATTAATATTAGTTAAAACTATATATCAAATGTACAGTGGTGCTCACCAGTAATACTATTGTGAAGCTACAATATTCTGCAACATTATTGTTGAGTGCTATAACATCCATCAATCAGCCTTAACCACACTAGACCATAAACACCTAATGTGTTTATGCTGGATTAAAAAAAAAAAATACTATTTGAAGCTCACTCTCCTTTTCTGGTTGGCCTCTGCTGGACTATGCTAGAGGCAGCACTGAGGCAACACAAAAGTAACATGAGAAAAAGAAATTACAAGATGGACAACTACATAGGAGATGGTATCTGAACAAATGCATAAGGTATGAACACTAGACAAGACTGATCAGGAGTATGTGAGAAAGGATACATACTCATAAAAGAAAGTCTTCAGAAAGAGAAATGGGCAATGAAGGCATTTCTAGGTTTATCTCTAGTAGCTAGTCTTCTGATATGAGAAAATCTGGTTTATTACATATTTGGTAGAAGTACAGATACAGAAATAAATATCTAAATGTACTCACTAAAAGGAAACAACAATTGCAGCCAATAATTATCTGAAGACAGTACAAATAATAGGCACAGATTAAAGAGAAAAAGCTAATAAAGCAATTTGCATAATCTATAAATGAAATTAAAATCTATTTACATCAGAGAAACCAAACTAAGAAAGTACTTCAAATAAAGTATTACTAAAATCAAATATTCAGCTAACTAAACTTTCAGAGATACAGAATACTAACAGCGGATTTTCATTAATTCAGTATAATGAAGACATACTGAACTTAAAGGCATTTAAGTATCTCTTGGGAACAAGCTATTCAAAAACATGACTTTTCAAAATATCCCTTTGACTTCTTTAGTTTTGAGGTATAGCCAAATATTCTAGACAACATTCAAAACAAAAAATGAAACAAGAGACTTCATGGATAAATTAATCAAAAACACAGTAAATAAAGGAAATTTAAAAAGAGGTGCTTGTGTAAAAGTCTTGGAAATATCTACATGTAAATAATATCATTTCCAGAGGTGCAAATTTGTATTACAGGAAGTGGACTCACATAGTCACAATGTACCTTAAAGACATTTCACTAATTCTAGCTGAAAATAACTCAAGAACATATTTTTGAGAAGTTGTCTATTTGCCAGATGTACTGACTCATTATGAACTTATGTGTTAAAGTGAATTAAGGAAAGCATGGACAAAACATAAGATAACTGTTCAAACTACCCAGAAGCAGAAAGAATGAAAAAATTAATTGGCAAGCTACAATTTTGCTCCTGCTTGAATGTTTGCTTAGACAAGGCAAAGTGAATGGATGCCCTTTGAAACAAACAGAAGGTACTAACTAGATGGAAGATCAAAACACTTATTTTTGAATTTTAATTCATGACACTAAGCAAGTTGAGTACAGAAAAGGAGTTTAAGAGTATGGGAAAATGTTTATAAGCTAGTGTATACTGAACATAATTATGTAAGAATGTACATATTGTAAAGTTGAAATAAAAAGTTTAATACCTAATAAGAGATCTTTTTCTAGCTTCAGGACTGTGGCTTGCCGGATACCTCACAGACTATCTGCCTTCTTCACTCTGTAATATGTTACGAGTAATGGCAAAATATTCACAACTATATTTTATGAGGTTTAGAAATTGCTTAAAGGGGTTCAGCAGTGTGATTCTTTATTCTAATTAATTTTCATTAGAGCAGAATTCCTGAAGATATGTGCAACTTCCAGCAAGGCCTTTAAGAGCAATAGTGCAGGGAATTTATGATTCAAAATATTTATCACTAATTAAGAAAAGGAGCTGAATAGAACAAGGTAGTACTTGTCAATTTTTTTTCTCAGTAATCTGGTGTCTCAGATACTTTTGAGCAAATGTTACATACACCTCCATCGTGTTCTTGGTGTCATATTTATTTCCACTAAATAACAATCTTGCTACTTGTCCTGATAACAAGCTAGTGTTTGGTCTAGGTGTTGGTTCAAATATATGCTACACATAAACAATTGGAGTCCATTTATTCCTGATGCCTGTTATATGAAGATTCATACCAGCTATCCACATATCCATATACACAACCTGTATTCAAGATTATCCCCCTCTTTTTATTGCGGGTCAACTTGAAGTCAGACCAGTAATTCTCACTTTGGAAAAAAACATTCTCCCCCCTCAGTGTAATGTATTGCTCAAATCTTAAGTAAAATGATTCCATCTTGACTTTTTCTGTCAATTTCTTCACAGCAAAAGAGAGCAACTATAGTTACAATCAGAGCAAAAAAAATTTTTAAATCCCGAAGCAGCTGAGAATTGCTAACTAGTACCTCACCAGGCCTTACACAGCTTGTAGATGGCAGCCTTATTGAATAAAAAGCACCTAACTTGAGTACTAAGTAGATACAAACTGGTAAGAATGTGCTATTAGCTCTTCCATACAAAACCGTAAAAATAGCTTATTTGATTACTAATTCACTCAGAGGAATGCAACTCATGAAACACGTGGAAAACTGCTGACGCCTGGATCTAATTGAGGTTTTGAACATTAGAAGTCTTTTTCTGCTATAGCATTTTATGATTTGAATGTATCTGAACAATCAGCATTTCTTCTCAGGAATTAACAGTGTGACACAATTGACTAACCACAAACATGCAATTTCTTTCCAGAACCCAAGAGTACCCCAAATACAAGAGATGCGAGCAAGGAATTACAGGAGATCCATGTTATTCTGGCTAGGCAGATGAAAACTGAACAGTTACTGGAACAGCTAAAATTACATTAAATATTTAGTTTAGGAATCTGAATCATTATTTCAGAATCTGACAACTTAAACTGAAGAAAAAAAAATCAAATAATAGTTGCCTCTAAAACTGCCTTCCTCCTCAATCTGGATCTTGCATGACACTAATATTCCACTAAAAAATTGATCCAATTATCTAGAAGTGGTAAATTCAACAGATACATGTGAAGACCATTCAGAGGATCCCCACACAAATGATACATATTTTACCCAGACTTTTCCCTAATGAGATTGTCTGTATCCACCAGCAAATACATAGATACTATGAAATACAAACACAACCAAATGACAACTCACCAAACAGTCTTTAAACTAATCTTTCAGGTTTTTCTTGTAATTTAATAGAGGAAACAAGAAGACCTTGAAAATAGCTACTAAACAGGAGTAATTAATGTAGTTTTCAGCTCTAGATGATTCAGTCCACGACCTATTCCTAACCTTTCTGACCTAACCTTATAACAATTTAACATGTTCAAAAGGAAAAGATCTTGTTGACAGGACAGAAATCAAATATAAATTTGGAAGTGTTAAATCTGAGGCAACATTTTCAGAACACTGCTGATGGCCACAGAAGTACATAGGTAGACATACAATATCAGTTTGTCAGTTTTTATTATCCCCTTTCCTCAAAGAAGTTACTTTGTTCTCTTCTTTTGAGCAGCAAAAGTTAGTAATCTCTGATGCTTAATGGTTTTGAATCTTTTGTGGTGTTTTTCAAGATGTGCAAGCACAGCCGGGAGCCATATAGAACACTTTACATTTCTGGGAAAAGAAAAAGCTTCAAGAAGCACTTAGGAGTTCACAGGAATTAGTAGAAGTGAGAGAGCTTAATTCAATCAAGATAAGTGTGCTCCTAAATTAAGTGCAGGATTCGATTTCTCCTTCCCTTCATCTTTCTAATTAGTAGGAGTCCGTTCCTGTACATCAACAAGCTACAAAGATCATCAGAGGGCTGGAGCACCTTCCATACGAGGACAGGCTGAGAGACTTGGGCTTGTTTTGTCTGGAGAAGAGAAGACTCAGAGGAAACCTTATAGTGACCATGCAGTACCTTAAGGGGCTACAAGAAAGCTGGGGAGAGACTGTTTACAAAGGCTTGTGGTGATAGGATTAGAGACAATGAGGATAAACTGGAGAGGGGCAGATTTAGACTAGACATAAGGAAGAATTTCTTCACCATGAGAGTGGTGAGTCCCTGGCCCAGGTTGCCCAGGGAAGTCGTGGCTGCCCCATTCCTGGAGGTGTTCAAGGCCACGTTGGATGGGGCTTGGGCAGCTTGATCTAGTGGGAGGTGTCCCTGCGCATCACAGGGGAGCTGGAACTGGATGATCTTTGAGGTCCCTTCCAACTCAAACTATTCTATGATTCTGTGATTCTAAGTTTGAAATAGTTGTCCAGAATCCAAATCTATGGAAGGACTAACAAACATGACATGGCAATTTTGAACTATGTCATGTATTATGGAGAAGACACTCTCCAAAAACATTTTGGAGCAGATCTGGTGCCTTTCTTTTCTGATAGATAGTTTTCTAGCAAAAATTACAGTTTCACTGAGGTGATATCTGGCAGGAAAATAAGCTTTTAGGTTACATTTTCAGCAGAAAAACTAATATTTTTCTCAGGCATGACGAAGAGGTTTGTTATGATATTGGCATGCTAGTAATATTATCATATATGTTTATTTTTTTACATTAAAATCATTAATTTAGTACTGCAAACAGAATAATATTAACAGTTAACATGAGTTATTCTTTCTCTCCTCTCAATAAAATTACAATTTTTTATATTATTATAAAATTTTTAATTTTAATATAAATTTGACAATAAGATCTGGTTCAATTTTTAATTCTTTGCATATCTACATTTCTAAAGTACAAATAATCAATAGCTACAGTTGTATAAAAACTACATGCAAAATTTAAAAGTTTAATTGTTTAAAAATTGTATTAAAAGAACTTAAGAAACCTGCAATTTGAGCTTAAAACATATTTTTATATGTTAGAAAAATTCTTGTCAACAATTTAATGTGAAGAAAGCTGTTTTCAAATTCTCTCTTATAAATCATGCTGGAACAGTGGTACATTAGCCTCCAAGGAAAGAAGGGTAAAGCTTTGATGCAATAGCAAATTAATCAAAAAGTTGAGCTTCAGGAGGACTTAGCCTATTTGTGAATTCATCTTTAAAATGCAGGTTTTGAAAATACAGAAACATTTTGTTCTGACGGGGGGGGAAGAGTTCTTATTGGTTTGTTTCAAACAACACTACAAAAAAAAAGATTTTTTTTAAGTGTTGTCATTAAAGAATCAAGCTTCCCTAAATGTAATTTCAAATAGCAAAATATCCTCATTTGCAGGAAAACCAGTCCCCCTTTCCTATCTCAATTTTAAATAATTTACTTTAAGATTCTACTGAGTCTAAAACATCTGATTGATATCTCACTACCAAACTGAAAAATACATTACTCAGAACTCTTTTTCAGGTTTTTCTTAGCTTTTATTCTCTCTGTAGCCAGTGAGACACCATTCTACAATTCAAAAAATGAACAAAACCCCCACTCAGACAAAGACTAATACTGAAGATAAAATATTCAAGCACTAAGTAAAAGAAAACCTGGACCAACAGCTAATAAAACTAAGTTTTGGAGAAAATGATCATCAACATCACCACCTTTTAACCTTTTTTATCCTCCCCACTCTCTTTAAGTATGCTAGCTTATACAGTGATGAAAGGCATACCTGGTAAAAAACAATAGTAGCTAGTATATTCTGTTTCCAAACTCTTTTAAGCAGAGTGGCCTCTAAATTCCAGTTACAACATGCATTTACTGACTTTTACCCCACACCAGTTATCTTAGACTGAATCTTTTCATCTTTAGAGCCCATAACATTTAAGGTCAGAAAGGAACAAGTGTGTCCAGTGCAATCCTTTCACATGGAACAGCTCAGAGAGCTCCAAACAGCTGGTGAAAGATCTAAATACCAATTTGCAGCAGTCATTCTGAGGGAACAGAGAATTGGTTTTGACATACTTGCCATTGGCAACATTTTATATAAATCTCTACTGTCCAAAGCAGTGTCACGTAGAAAGATCTCAATCTGGTCTTGGGAGCTGGCCAGCTGCATAGGATACAAAAGATGATATGTTCTGAGATCCTTAGTGCTGGATGTACATAACTAGTTGTTGTTGCTCATACAGTTTTCAAATGTTCGTACAGTATTCAAATGACACATGTAAAAAGCAAACATTTCTCTTAAATGGCTTCTCTTGAATCCTGGAAATTTCCTTCTGTCCTTAAATCTGCCTTGCTGACTTGCTTGACAGTAGTAATTGTACCCTCTTTGGGGACAAAGCAAGACTTTACATGCAGAGATGAAAACAGAAACTTGACTTGGAAGTAAAAAAAGCAACTAGCATGCAAATAAGAAAGAAATCCAACAACCATCTGATTAATTAGATAATTCTATTACTTATTTTTAAGAATGCTCCTTGTGCAGTATAAGTACACAATCTTCCAGCTACTTGAAAAACAATTTGAAGAAAAGTAAGCACAATCACAATGAAAGACTAAAAATTTCCATTCCTATAGAGTGATTCTGATCTTTTTTGAGAGCAAAGATCTTACAGGGAATTCAGAGGAAAATAAATCTTACATTTGCTATAAATACCCATAACTGTGTTGAACCCAGTGGTACAAAATCCAGGCTTTGGGTTCTCAGTGGCTTGTCCCTGGTTCAAAAAGGTGCCACAGCAGTATTTCATGTTTGTTTGGCTAGTAAAATATAATATGTTCTATCGGTTCTCAGTGCTTCTGTACTGATAAATTCAACTGACACCAAGTCTGCTCACAGAAACACCCAACCTAACCAGAAAATCTTTTGTACTCCTAAACTCTAAAGGCATTTTTTGTAACTTGGATGTTGATCTAAAAATTCAGTACTGTTATCCTTCAAGTTTGTCAATATGAAGCATTTTCTTTGTTTTGAAAAGACTGCAAAATTGCCAGCCGTTGGGATTTCTAAAGATATCAACTTCCTAGGTAGTTTGGGTTTATATTTAAAGAGGCAATGACTATATAATAAGTAGTGGAATTGCTCTGTTACAATTTTTGATACTGTACGAAATGTCTCCATTTAATTTAATCCCTATAGCTTTGTATTGTAATATATATGTGTGTTCATGGCAGTAAACCTCCATACATATGAAATCAGGAACAATTAAAATCAGCCCATCTCTCCAGGAAAAAAAAAACCAAACAAACAAACAAACAAAACCAAAAAAACCACTCCATCCGCCAGTTTGTGATTTTTCTTTTCCTCCTTTTTCCTGAAGGCTATCAATCAATTACTATCACAAAGCATACAAGAACTGGCAATTTATGGTGAGAAAATTCCTCAACACACATTGAAGTTTTCCAAACTGAAAGGAAATGGGTCAACACTACAGGAAACCAAACAGCAAGCTTAAAAAAGACCTTCCAACCTCCCATTGCAGGCACCCACAGATGCCTACAATTACGTAGATCGTGCCCACTTGCCACTCTGGCAGATTAATTCACCTTTCTGAATATAATGAGTTACAGGAAGATTCCAAAAAGACTGCATTGAGGATGACCAATAATTAGAAGAGTCATTAAAAAAAAAATCAGTTATACCATTTTAATTATTTGTAAACAGGGAAAAAACAGGAGACTAGAGAATTACTATGTAGAAGCAGTTAACCTATCCAGTCTTTAAAAGCATGCAGCAGAAAAAAAATGTCAACAAAAGGCTTGTAAGAATCAAGACACAAAATGAAGCATTCACTCCACGTTTTCTGCAAAACTGAACTTGCCATATTGTTCACAATAGCAATACCAAAACAACCGCAATGAGTAAATCTTGTTTTAGGCATTACCACTATACTTTGTAAGAAGACATGATCTTTTTTTTCATTAATGAGGTGGTTTCCAGAAGCAGCCTGCCATTTTATGAACACACACTTCTTCTGTATTTGTGGGACTGTAGACCTATGAAACGATGAGTATGAAATGCTGAAAATAAGCCAATATATGACTTAAGAGTTAGCTCAAAGCATAGTAATAAAAGTCATAGAAAACAAATTCTTAGTATGACTGCAAACGTTGTAAGTCTTGATTTTACAGTAAGAATTCCTCTTGCTCATACCAATAATTAAATTAATAATGAATATTTTCCCAAGTTTCTGGGTAAAGTAAAACAATTTGCTTTTAAAAATGACCATTCTAAGTTATTAGCATGAAGAACTGACTTGTAAATTACTTATAATAATTTTGATATTATCATGGCAAGTGATCATGTTAACTAGTATCTCATTGAATGTGAAAAGGTGAGATGCTCATTTGACATATGTCAGAACAAGTATTGACTTGATAGCTACAACACTGATTGCAGCAATAATAACAGAAGATAATCAGATGATTTTTTTTCTTTTTTAACCATAAAACTTCTTACTTCATATATATATCCTCAATTGGTCCAAAGTCACAGAAGCAATTAATTATTTAGATACCTACTATTTAAAAGCAGTTTAAAGTAACAGAGTTTAGAATCTATATAGAGCATATTTTTAAAAAATTCTGAAAATCTTATGCTTTAAGAGATAAATAAATGAGAAAATAAATTGGCAAACAAAAAGATCTTTCTGGAACAGAAATAGCAAACTAAACCAGGAAAATAACTTGGTGAGCTTGCTATTATACAATGTAAAATAAGAACTATGTATCTGACTACCCATACATATTTTACAACTACAGTAGCTATTAAGAAAAACATAAAAACTTGTAAATTACTTTTTTCCCTGGATTCATTTCAGGTCCCTTATTTGATCAACACAGAGTAAAGCTTATGGATCTGATGTAGCACAGGATTAATGCAGTTAAATCTACTGTGAGACCCAGGAGAGAGCCTTAGCACTGTAAAGCCTACTAAAGGACAGTTTCAAGTGTGCACCATTTTCTCTAATCTCTTTTTTCTAGGTGACATGTCTTGAAGGGAAATAGAAATAGCTCTAAAAATGGCAGGGGACTGACTAAATAACACAAAGCCCCAAAGCCAGTGAAAATTAGGGCTTTAGCTAATTGCCTTGTGAGCCATAAACAAAAACATTCTGTTGAAGTGAACTCCAAAGCCACATTCATTTGAAGAAAACTTCATGGAAGATGTGTTTTGGTAAGAAATTCTATTCACTAAGTAAGTAGCTAGGAAACAAGCAGCAGTGGCACTTGAAAGGGTTCAATTTTATATTTTTTTTTTTTTGTCACACAACATCTAGTTACTTTTTTATATCCAGCAGGGCGCCAGTTGTTGTATTGAGAGTGCCCAGTTTCCAGAACTGTTGTCATTCTCTCATCACTCTTGTCACAGGAAAGGTCAGCTACATCTTATCAACCTGGCCACAAAACTTCATCTGTAATGTGCTTAGGTCTTGCCAGTAAGACCTGGGACAAGTAATTGGAAACGCAATATGGTAGACAGAGAAGACAAGAAAAGGTCTCTGGAGATCCATGTCCTACTTTTGGCTCAGATGTTAACAGAGTATAAATAAATAATGCTGAAGTTAGAGAGTGCAATTTAGGAGTTAGTTAAACGTCTAAACTAAAAGTTGAAAACACCAGTTTTTCATTATTATGCACCATGTTTTTCCAGATCTACATGAGCTCTAATTCTTTACTACTGCTAAACTACAATACCCTTCAGGTACTATTACATATTATAAGGAGAAACTCAAAAAGTAAAGAAAATCTTACTGTCTATAACATAATGGCTTTAAAAAAAAAAAGGCATGTTATGAGTGTATTAATTTCTTCCTTGTGCAAACAATTAGCACTTTTTTCAAGGAGTGTCAAATATTCATTCACCTTCACAGATGTTTGGAAAACATTGTAGAGGTTAAGAATATTCAGTTAGATAGCTTAATAACCATGCTTTTCTCACAATACCGTCTCTTCATATTTCTAACTCTAACTACAACCCAGAACTGCACATATACAGAAAGTTAGCTCAGTTGGACTGCAAGTTTTGCTGCTACAGTAAGTGTGATAACAATATTTGTCAAGTGATAATTGGCTTATAATTTAGATTAGTGCCATTTTCCACTCAGAGTTCTCATACTGGTTTTATTGGCTCTAATCATGTGGGTAAAACCAATGTGATTCAACTCTGCATGCTGCACTCTCATCTGTAGATTCTTAATCTTTTAGCTGACAAGTGGATATCAAAAGTCTAAACTCAATATCAATATGATTTAGGGAAATGCAGACATGCATAGTATTCCTATGGAAAAAACCAAGTAGTTTTGTTGAAACTATCATTTAAACACGTTCCAAGAATGATGTGCTCATTTATTCAAATAAATAGATTATTACCATACAAAAATGGAAAAAATACAAATGCTTTGATGTCCATAATTTGAAAGCTATCAAATGGAAATGCTACATGGGAACTTAAACATGTAGCTTAATATAATTGCTTCTAAAAGTAGTTTAGATCTGTTGCTCATTTTAATGTTCTCTTTTTTATTCAAAAGACAGTAATGCAATTAAACATAAGATTCGTCATTCTGTAGAATAAAAAAATGCATTCAACTCCCCATTCATAAAAGCAGAGACTTCATTAATTGTTTATGACAATATAGTATCTGGCACTGCCTTCATCTGTGCATAACAGTATGTCCCAGATCATTACAATTCTGGAACTAAAACGATAAGGGCTTTGTCCCTTGACACATGAGATTTTTCTGTTCTGATGAACACCAATTTTAGCTCAGGGTGCCTAAAACCAGCTTGTGGCACCCAACAACCTACAAAATCTTATCTTAACACACTTCCTACATTTTAAATGAATTCTGTTCCCAATATCAATATGAATATCCTCCCATAAAGCAGCAAATATTCAGAAATTATCAGAAGGCAATGATATTTTCACCCATGTAAATGTGATCATGTGACATACATGCTACAGACTTGTGACTATGTTAATAGGCTTCACACTTTAATGCAGCCTGTAAAAAGATATATAGTTTTCAGAAGGAGTTCCCTGGGTCGCATTACTTTTGTCGAAAAGAATATGATTTTGCACAGTTGCTAAACTGAGTTGTCTGGGTGTTCATAGCATATACTAAGTAGCAATCTCTGTAGCAGCCATCTGAGATTGTTCCTGTTGATGCAGCTCAAAATAATGTACGTGCAAATACAAAAATCCTCACACATGTTTTGCATGTTAGATGTAAAGCACAAAAGAGCTGCTTACTAACATTCATATTGTGAACGTGATATATTCAGTGATCGTGTGTCATCATAAAAGATCCTCAAAAGTAGATTTTACTTCATTTTAAAAATGCCATTCTTTTTACTGTATTAAAATGATCACTAATGAAAACAACCACACCTCGTTTCATTCCCCAATGATCTGTAATGACGTTTAAAATACCACTCAGCAACAAAGCTAAACCCAAAAAGAGGATCAAGATGCATGGAAAAGGGGCTAGTAATTGGCAAAGGAAACATGCTGCAAGTATTCTGGGGAAACTTATCTCCTTCAGAGGTGTAGAAGCATCTTTAAACTAATGCAGTGGATCCAGCTCCAGCTAGGAGGTCCTAGCATCACCTAAGGTAACCATCTCAACACTGCACAGAAGCCAAGAAAAAGGAGAGCTAAAGTACAGAAATATGATAGGTACTGCAGAAGCAAGCTGCCCTAGCAGCCTTTATATGCAGATCCCTGCATAGAATACCTCCAGGTTTCATTTAAAAAACACCTTTCATCAACCTGTGAATCACATGATTTCTTATCTTATGAAGAAATTAATTTTTTCATCCGTTCTGATTGATTTTTTTTCCTTTTCCCATATGATCAGTGGTTAGTACACAAGTTCTCTGCTGTTGGTGTTACCAGTAATAACCATCCTTTGTCCTTCTTACCAGGTTTTAAAAGCTCTATTACTGACCCACCACAAGACACTACTCTGCATTTTTGAGGGGATGGCTTTGTAAGAATGAATGAATTCCAAGTCATATCATGACAATGATTCTTACTTCCACTTTGACTGCAAGTCATAACATCCAACATCATTTGGAGCATGAGGTATCTCCATGAGTGGAAATTAATCTGATTTATTTATTCATGATATGAAATTGCTTTGGCTACAATGTACGGGCTTTAAAGCATCAGTTCTCTCTCATCTCATTATTACACAATTTCTTAATTACCTCTCTAATAGCACTACCTAATATTGTAGAGTGCCTTGGAGTGTGTAGAGAAGTTGTTTCACATTAAGAACCAAATTAGCAGGTTTGGAGAGGAAAGAAGTTTCTATTGTTCATTTTTCCTAATAGTCCTGTGGAAAGTAAACTGCTTTTCATCTTGTAGTGATATTACAACTCTGAAAGTCCAGGCGGCATGGTAAGTCCATACATTTCAGAGAAGAGTATTTTGCAGAATATCACTTGGAAATTACAGTTCATGAAAATGTAACTTCTAGCCTATGACTTCTTCGCATTTGAGTTTGGTGCAACTACTGTGAAGTATATCAAGAGGGCTTAAGGAAAGAGATGACAAAGCTGTAGGCTGCAACAGGGGCCTGACCCCGAGGCATGAATCTCTGAGGCATCTCTGGTTTAGAAATATCTTCTTCTAATATTGGATTGCATTCACATTGTAAGCTTTTTTTAAAAAAAAAGAAAAATGTATTCTTAAGATCTCTTGCTTTCCCTGTCCTTGTTCATTTTAAGGCATGCCTTGGCTGAGACTTCTCATCAAACCATTGTTTTCCAAAGATTTGATACAGGAGTCCTAAACAGATCAATTGCCTTCCTCAAATTCATGTGCTGATACCTGCTTTAGAAGATATACAGTTTCTTCACTAATATTTAACCAGACCATTCATTTGCAAAGGACCACAGAAGTCAATATTCAATTAGAAACTCTCAGTTTAATCTATCATCTAACTTTGATTTCAATATGCCATTCACTTGCTGTGAAAATATTTCTTGATTTTTTTTTGAGGTCCCCATTAATATAAAATAATACAAGTGAGTCATTCTCTGTCCATCTCAAAAATTGTTTCCTGTTCATTCTTTACTAGGTGCTTAAAGACTGTTTTTTCTAGCATAATTTTGACTCTAATTTTGTCTTATTGCTGTTCACTAATTCTCATTTTTAATGCATGACAACAGTCTTGATGCCACAGAGTTCTGCATTTAGATAGAGATCCCTACCTACACTCTTCAATTGTTTTGTTCTGTTTTTTCTCCTTTTAAAACCTACTTCATTTTTGTTTTTATTTTAAAAGACATAACAATCCACAAATGAGGAATACTAAAAGGCTTCAAATAGAGCTATTCTCAGTCTGCAGGGGGAAACAAAAGAGAACAGGTGGTACTACTTGGAGACTATCATATAAAGAAAAACAAAGTAAATCGTACAGTTATACATCTCAGAATTCAACTTAAAGGATGCAGTTAGATTTTTAGCAGGTAATCAGAAAACTTAGTCTATGAAACTCCATTGTTTACACTTCACAGTCTTACTATCCTACTAAAATAAAATAAAGACAAAAATAAAATGGAGAGGCTGCCAAGTAGATCTGCACAGACAAGATGGTATGCATTAAACGATCTCTCAAACTGTTCTTATCCGTAATTGGACAGGATGCAGCACAGAATGACTGTTAAAAGCAAGCAGCCATAATAATTTCCATTACTGGTCCTATTCACAGAGCAACACCTTGGGGCTGTCATGTCCAGCCAAGCCTAGTGAGTCTACAGCTCTATATGCTTCTGTCTTTTATCAGAAACAGCTCTGCAAGCAGCGTTTTCCATATCAGACACTTTCCATATGAAGTGTCATGTTTGCTAGTTCAGGTCTTGCATGCAAACTTTCACCTCCACTCACTCCACTCCACTCAGATCCTGTTGGAGAGCATTTCATGGGCTACACAAACCTCCCATCTGAACCACTACGGCCACTCCTCAGAGTTTTAAGTGAGCAAATAAATAAATAAAGCCTGACAAATTCACACCTAACCTTTAGACTGCAGGATGGGCTAAATCCCACCCAGATGATAAGTTTTGATTTTACAAGTCAGTTTATATTCTATCTTACCAGTAAAATTATGGTGGTCCTGACATTTCTATGATGGAAGTTCTGTGGAAAATATTTAAAAACAGAACATCAAACAAACAAAGAGGAAAAAAAAAACAGCAATACAGATCATCTCAAAAGTGTTGTAAAATGTAATCAACTGACAGCACAATCTGGCACCTTTTTTTTAAGATACAGAAAAGAGCCTTGGATCCAGTAGGCTAGGAAGGGAAGGGAGAGCGACAACAGGGGAAGTGCTGTTGAACAGTTCATAATCCTTGTCCGTGTGCTCTTCAGCTTTTAAAGAAGAGTAGGAAATGTGGTGTCTTTGAACATGTTAGCTCATGTAAGCTAGAAATAATGCTTATCTGCTCTTTCACTTACTCTCTTATGAAAGAGGTGTAGGGAAAAGATGGTCTCTCAGAGTTTCACACAGCACTATGGGAACCTCTAGGATGGAACATCAGGCAAAGTTTTGGGATACACGGACTTGACTATTAAACTAGAGATCTTATTGTGCACAAACAAGTTTCTGTAAAACCCCTTTTGGTATTTACCATCATGCAGACATTGCAACTGAACACTATTTTACGATATAAGTAGCCAGAAGGACTACTCATCCCTCTGTCATTTGATAATATGAAGTAATCACTTTATTATATATGAATAGATCAGGGAGTCTGAGGAAAAAGACACACTGTTTCAGCTAAAAGACAGAAAGCAATGTGTATGCTCTACTCATGAAAGAAAAAGTCTGTAGTTAGAAGATTTCTAAAAATCATTGAAATTTCAGGAAGAGCTGTCCAACAGTAACAGCAAATAAAAAAAAACAAACCCAAAACCAAAAAAATAAAAACAACCCAATTGATTTCTAATGAAGGCTAGCTCATTGTTAAATGTAATTATGCACTGCTACTGTCTGCAATATCAGGATATTGATATCAGCTATCCCATCTACCACATATTCCTTTGTTGCTTGCTTAGGAGGGTATTAATATCCAATACGTTATCATAAGCTTCTGAAAAGCATATTTTACAAGCGTACTGAGCAACAGTCCTAGCCAAAATTTTTGAAACAACCTCTTTCACAAATCCAGACACTGGAAGCAAAAGGCAGCAGACAGATTTTTGAAGCATCAACACCCAGTGGCTGGAGAGATTGATATAGATTGATTTTACTGACAGCTACTGAGCGGACACTTCTTGATTTGAAATCTCAGAAACAAAACTGTAGCATGAGAACCTGCTGGTTCTGAGTGATTTTGCATATTCTTCATAGCAAGTGTAAGATTACCTTCTGTTTTAGGCATAAGGGGTCCTCAGAAAAATGGTACAATTCAAGGTTGCTGAACTGATTTCATTAACAGAACCACACTTACTTCAGGAAGGATTTAAGAATACTGTATTCTGAATTATAGCTGAAATGAGCTGCTTTATGAGAGGGAAGCAGAGAAAGAAGTTTCAGCTATGTCTTTCACCTTTACAGAATTCTCCTTTCCTGTCAATGAATTTCATTAATTTTAAACAGAGATTTCTTTTTTAAAATAAAATAAAACTGTAGTTATTGATATACTGTACATGTTTGCCTGTAGAAATAAAGAAAATACTCAAGCTATTGGGATAAATTGGCTGCAAGAGAGCTAGTATGTTTAATGAGTAAAAAAAAAAAAAGGATAAATGCCACAAGAACTGGATGCTTTCATGAAATGATCATTGCAGAACCTCTTTCTCAGAAACGTGATAGTGAATCAGCATAAAGGAATTGAAGCACTCTGTTATATTCAGAGACGGAGTATATCTGCCTTCTTCTCAACTAAATATTAAATATATTCTCAATCTTAGTCTATCAAAAAAAAAAGGAAACTTTTGATATTTCTTTCCTCCTACTCCACAGTGCTTGCACACAGATTCTCTTTATACCTTGAGTGACTGGAAAATTATACATTTGTACTCAGTCTTTTGATGTATGTTAGACTCATTTGTGTTATAATTTAGGCCATAAAGAATGCATTGACTTTATTCGTTTAGTCCATATAATTTCATAAAGAGACAGACTTGTATGGATGTACAGCTTTCACTGTAGTATCTCATACAAATGCGCATACAGTCAAGGGCAAGACAGCAGATGAGAGAGACCAACGGTGAGTTCTGTTGTAGCAGTTCCCATGCTCCCCTGAGCCATAATTGTCAGTGTTATCTAGTAGGTGCTACATGTTGTGTATCTAGAAACAGTTACGAATAATCTTCTATTGTATGACATACTGGCACCTTCACTGCCCCATTTTGTTTTCATTTTTTAAAATGCTACAGCAAAATAAACATTAACATTCATAATGATTTTAGCGTCTTTCATCCACATGTATCTACTCAGACTTTCTAAACCAAGTAATAGTATCGTGACCGTTTTATTCCACTTCATTATACTTCCACAGAATTCAGCCTTTCTTTCAGATCTTGTCCTCCATTCTTTTTCCTCTCTTACCTTCTAGTTTTAAAAATAATATTTTACTTTAAAATAACCCAAATCTTTTTGAAGACAACATGACAACTATTTATCCCCCTACTGTTGATACAAGTGAATGAAACTTTGCTCTTAACTAGATATTTAACCACTTATAGAAGAGAAATCTCTCTCTACAGAGTTTTGAGTAATTATCACATACAGTAACCATAAGCCCTGCAGGTCATTTTCCCTTGTGAATGAGTTTTTCCCCTAACTCTAATTCATCAAGTTGAAAATCATCTGTGTGTTCTTTGGTCTCTTCAGAATCTGCTCTTCAAAGAAAATAAATAAATAAATAAAATTTGAGAAACAGCTCATTTACTTTGTTCTTTAGAACCCATATTTTTCACTATTTGTCAGCATACGGGTGACTAATGGGCATGCATGGAGATGTCTGTGATTCTCAAGAGTTCAGTGGATTGTAGCATGAATGATTATTCATCTGGAAGTTTGCATTGCAACTGAACTATCCTCTACTGAATAGCCACTATTCATCACAGGTAATACTTAAACTGAAAAATGTCCATTATGGAAAAAGCCAAAGCAATATTATGTGATACATGTGACAAATAATAACAATAAAATATCTTTAAACATCAACTGCATTCCAAGGTAATTCTTCCTTGACTTCTATAGTATTTCAAAAGAGTAGATCTGGATCGTATTTGTCCTGAACAGCTGGAGTTTGTTATTTGGGGTTTTTTTCCTTCTTTCTTTCTTTCTTTTAATGTGTTTTTTGTTTGTTTTGGTTTGAGTTTTTGGTTTTGTTTTGTTTTTTTTTTTTATTGGGAGGTGGGTGACAGAGGGGAGTAGAAGCTAAATAAAGAAATAACTGTTGCATGAAGATGGAGAATAGCGAAGCCATTGATCTTTCTTTATCACATTGTGGATTTTAGTGCTTTAAATTTTCTATCACACAGGTTTTAAGTGCATTTTTCTAGTATTTCTAAAGTTGTTTAGCGGTAGGCGTTATAGAGAATAAACAGCCTATGGTCCTATTCAGATGAATCAGCTACAGCATGGTTCTCTGTAGTTCCTGACATAGGCAAAATCATCAGCTATCATTCTTCCACAAAGAAAAGGTCATTTGCAGAAAATATTTCTTACATTTAAAATCAATATTTATCTGAGGCAAAAAAAATCTAACCAGCTCTGCTTGCCATATTCTATATCCCCTGTTCATAGATACAACTTCAAAGATAAATGTATCTAACCATAAAAATAGATAAGCCTTAGTGTCACATGGACAACACTGGTGAATTCCAAAGATAGCAGTTTTATTTTGTCACAATTTGAACCAGGACGGTTAACAGCTACAATCCTTGCTGGCAACTTGTCAGTTTGGAATCTTTATTTCAAAACCACATATGGTTTCCAAGTACAAAATAAACACTAATTATGTCTTTCTGTGCCTTTTTATTCTGTACTTCCCTAGGGTTTGGGAGTGCATTTGTTTATTTTACTATAACCACAGCATCAGCCATTCCCATTTCTGCAGAAGTCTGTTACTGGCTCCTGTGGTGTTTGGGTTTGTCAGTTTTTTTTATTGGTTTAGATATTGGGTTTAGGGTTTTGTTGTTATTGTTTTGTGGGGGGAGGTTTGGTCGGTTTTGGTTTGTTGTTTGTGGGGCTATTTTGAGTTTTTTTGTTTTGTTTCTTTTTTTTAAGACAAGCAATGGTAGCCTTACTTTGCAATACTTATAGTTAAGTGAGATATCTATATACATACACAAATAGATACAGGTATCTCTTCAGATACTCATATTGCTTCTTTTGAATAATTAATGCCAGAAAGCTATTAAAATGTGATATATGCCAAGATGACACAAGGCTATTATACAAAGAACTTCAGATTTTTAAAAGTCTGTGCACTCATTTTAATTAATTAATACAGAAAGAAAACAATGCAGACACTTAATATCAAAATTTAAACTGAGGTTACAGTGTTTTTTTTTAGTTTATCTCATCCCTAGTGCTAATAACAAAAGCTAGACACTATCTTTTATAGCCAAAAGACTGCAGTCTGGAAATCTGTTACATTTGCATTTAGTCTCATAAAATGTTTTAAGCACACTTAATCCCTTTGGACATTGAGGGGGATGTTTGACTGCAAAGTGCATTTCAGTCCCCTTTATTTTGCTGAATGCCTTTCAGTTTAGTGATTAAAAAGCTAAAAATATCATTCCAAGAAGGTGTCATTATTATTTAAATGTGGTTAAGTCAAAGATATAAACAAGAGCAGGACCATTAGATATGTCAACATTTCCCACCCCCCGCATTATTTTTCTCATTAGAATGTTTCTAACTTTCTTGAATTGATACCTCATCATCTCATGATATCAGCGCAAAAAAAAAATAATCTATAGAGGGACAATATGAAATGCTACTGAATACTGCAGTGTGATGCCATTTTCATTTCACTCTTTTTACTGTTCAGCTTTTTAGGGAGCACAGCTGATTTATTGTTTCTGTCTCACAGGAACTGGTCAAGACAAACCTGGAATATAAATATAATCTTTGTGGTCTAGACAGCACTTCACAACCTTCTTAGCCCATAACTCAATTCCAGCAGTATGGGATTCTTCCTGGCATTTTCCCACCTCTTTTATTGTTTGTAAAGCCTGGTAGGTATAAGTGCATTACAGGTTGGGGAGTGCTGCCCAAGCAAAGAGGCCATAGGCAGAGGGCAGCAGATAGATTTCCCCAAGTGTACCATTTATTACTATGCAATCTCATGCAACTGAGTTCTCTGTTCTTCTGTCTCCTTTCCTCTGTAAGCCTTTTAGGCCACAGTATTTTTACATCATTTATATATACTGCCTAAAAGAACAGCTCCTTAGCCACTACAAAGACTAAAGCACAAAGTAAATAATATAAGCAGATATCACTGTGTTACTTGCATGCCATTATTAATGTCAACTGTGGCACTCATTATTTATTGTGTGTTTGCACCATTATCATCTCATTCAAATGGCAGTGCCCACGGGAAATTTTTATGTTAGCTCTGCTGAAAAGGTTCTACAACATTGTTTGGATTAAAAAGTGGCACAGGGCAAGGAAGAAAGTACTCCTATTCACAAAAGATCAAACAAGACTGCCATGCAACACTGTTGAAGTGACAAGATTAAGAACACAAGCCCTCCCCACACACAGAGTCTTAAAGAAAGGGCCCTATGTGGAGATGACTTCTTTAACCTATCATCTCCAAAGGCATTTAGAGCACTTCAGCTGTGTACCTCTGCAGAGACATCCAAGAACACACTGAATGAACAAATTCCAGGACTTGAAACAACTACTTTAGGTCCAGTACTTCATGGCAGTGTCATGAAAGCTGCATAAAAGCACATTTGGGAAAACCGAAGGATACAGCCACAGTTCTGTTGCATGAAAATAAGGAGAACGGGAAGGAGTTGTGAAATGACATATATAAGATGTTGGAACCTTGATTTTTTGTTTGCTTTGGTTTTAATTCTCAGCGTTGTACATCAAGTATCAATGTAGATCGTGGCTAGTTTAAAAGCATAGGGGTTCCTGCAGGCTTAGATGAGTCAGAGGTATTCTTTTTAAAGCATGTGCTTTGCTTCCCACGCTTGCATCCATTACTCTTCTTTCCCAACTACACCCACACAGAGACCTTTCCTTCATTTTAGTTCTACAATTCTTCTTTCTCTCCAATCTCTTCCTGGCTGTGCCTTTCCCCTTACTCACTCCAACCATGTTTCCACCAGTATTATCACCCTCATATCATAGCTCCTCATTTCTAAATTTGTCTTTGGATCTTTCCCTCTCAAAATCTTTCACTATCTTCTCCCCACGCTCACCACCCACTCCCTCCTAGGATACACCTTCTCCCTTACAAATTCACCTTTTTAACTACCAGCCCCATTCTCCCACTTCACATTTATTTCTATATACATTTTCCATAGCATATATTTTGTCAGTATCCTATTTTGCGGTCAATATAATCTCTGACCTCTGTTCCTCAGCCTAATCCTTGTGATGTATTTTTCCCTTCACTGCATTTACACCAGCACCAAGTTAACTCAAAAATGTACAGCTAGGAGTGTGTATGTATACTGAAAGCTTTGGGGATTTCTGAGCAGAGAAACCAAGGCAGAGACTGCCAATGGACTTCTGTGTGTAGTGGGCATCAAACATCTTCAGTGTTGTGGACACCAAACCCATGCACAATAAAAAGGCTGTGAGAAGCCTGGAGTTTTAGTCCTGTGACCTGTCCTGTGCCTGCCAGCAAGCAGCATCTCTACAGATTATGCAGGCTTGCTGCAGACCCTAGATTGCTAATATACTGAGCTCCATCCTCAGTGTGGATAAAACACCACCTCGGGGCAGTGCAGCTGGAGAGAAGGGGAAAGTGGCTCTCCTAGCAGCAGTTCCAGAAGCAGCTTCGGCACAGCCTCAGAGGAATCCTCACCATCACCCTCCCTGACTAAGCAAAGGAAGCCTGTTGATCCTAATCCAGGTCTTCTATCCATGGGCCGCGAGATAAAAATCTAATATATAGAGAGATCATTTAGATTTACATCACTTTAATATGAATGACTCCTAGATCGTAGTTCTGGACAACTAGGGTGCACCTTGTCAACATTATATATAAAGATTAATGGACACAATTGAACCAGAAAAATCACAACAGAGTACTTCTTACATTAGGCTCCAATGTGCAATTATACTAAGTCTTCAAGTATTTGTGTTTCATTATCTTTCTTACATTATGGGGGATAACCATCATGTCAAAATTCGTATCCTTTTCCTGTAAACAGATCTAATGTTCTGCCACAATTTCTACAAAGTACTGGGTCAAAATTTTAGTCAGAGAAACTCCTATAAAATATATGCTCTTCACTCTAAGTATACAAGTTACCAAGATTTGATCAGTATACATGTTGTGAATAAAAATTACAGCAGCAGCAGCTATCTTTTAGGAAATGTATCCCATCTATACCCACAGCCAACACTTAAGTATCATACAGTAACAATTTACTGTTTGTTTCTATGATTTTCAGGCAGAAGCAAGGAAAACTTTTATGGAATCAAAGGTAAAACATACCAAAAGCTCGATAGCAGAATCAGATTTTTGTTCAAATTACTTGTTGTATTGAAAAAGAAAACTAGTTACTAGAGCAATTTGTAACCAACAAAACCTCCATTTAAATAAAAAAAAAAAAACTTGTTTGGGAAAGAAAAGCAGCTCCTGCCAAGAGCCAGAAATTTTTCACATCCTCTTTCTGCTCAGGGTGCATTTCTGTCCTAACAGTTTGGTGGAAGAAAGAAAGAAAACAAAAAGCATGCACAAAACCCCTCCTATAATTTAAAAAAAATCATTAGTTGAATCCCTGTGTTGATTCATATTTTCAAACACTACAAATTTTGAAGGATTGATCCTGCATAAGCAATTTCTCTTCAAAGTTAAGGCTGTCATTTCATTTCTTATCCTGGTGAAAACAGCTCATTACCTCTAGAGTTGACTTAGTCCATTACAAAACATCTTTCATTTGGAGACCTAACTGGAAAACAAACTACTTTTTTGCTTGTTTCATTAATAACATTAAAAGTGCATTATTAATATTATTATTATAATAACATTTTCTGCCAGTATATTTGCTAAAACCTCGTTTCTCGTACCGTTGTTTTGAATAATTACATCTCCAAAAGTATAAAGAGAATTCAAAACCAACAACAGCAACAGGAGAAGAAGAAAAAAAGTAAATATCAAAAAAACCCACCACTGCTGTGCATAATGAAGGAAAAATTTGTGAGTTTATATATTCACCTCTGGAACAGGATGCCAGTTACTCTTGTCAAGTTAAGCTCATGGTGCTTCATAACCTCACACTCCCATCTCAACTACCCCAGACCCACACAGCAACACACAATCAGATGCAGAAGAATGGTATCACACTCTCCTGTTCACTACCACCAAAACACAGGAATTCATAAAACAGACCTTGAATTGTCCAGCCTCTTCTAGCACAGGAGCAATCTCTCAGGAAACTAATGTCTTCCCCTATTTTCACTTCCCTTTTATCACTGACAGCTTTTTAGTTTTTAACCCATAAAAACTGAACATCCCTACAAATAACCTGTATGCAACCAAGAGAACTGGGTTCAACTGAGATTGAGCTAGTCCAAGATACCCCCACAAGCTAAACAGTGCCCAATCTGCAGGGTCAAAGGGAGGGATAGGAGCCTGAAAAGCTAAATGAGGTGTGAAGTACCATAATTAGGTGTGAAATCTTTAGCAAATTAGAGTAAGCAATTCCTTCAAAAAATTAACAATAACTGTGTTGACCCAGTCTCAAAAAGTTTATTTCTGCTACAAATCCATACAAATTCCTTCAATCTGAAGAGTAAAATATACCTCAAATACAGTGACAAAAATAGATTCAGAAACTTCAGTTAACTGTTACATTCTAAATCTTGTTGAAACGTGTGCCTTAGCTTTTATCCAGGTAGAAGTTCATCTTTTCCTCAATGTCAGTAATACTGTTCTCTTCTTCCTTCCTGTTCTTCTCTGGGTCATAGCTACAAAAATGAAATAATAAACTAACATACCTGGATGGAAAAAAAAAAAAAAAGATGCAAATAGCTAGATTCCTCAGAGATATGCAAAGACTGTCGACAGTCTTAGAGACAAAGAGAATTCCTGCAAATTCTAATACACAAATCTACAATATTTGCATATACAGGATATCTCCAGTCGATCAGGTCTTTCTCCAGTAAAAATGCAAATATTTATCTGTGTGTATAAATACATTTTATATATTCTGCAGGAAAATAATGGGGGATGCTTTGTTAGCAGTATTTGATTGTATTTTGATAAAAGACCAATACAAGACATCTGTGTCCACTCTGAAGTAATGCAGTATGTTCTAGATTAATTTTTTGATACACTCACATGCATTTTATTTTCAGTCTGTAAAATGTAGACATATAAAAATATTAGCTACTAAAATGTATATTTTTCTCAGATTACATATCACTTGAGTGGTACTTTAAAACATCATTATTCTGACAGCCAAGTTCTTTATTAAGTCTACCTCTCCCAGTTCTATCAACTAGCATGAAAGTTTTAAAGAAGTTAAATGTAGACATTGGTATTAATTTCTTTCCCAGATATGTAGCTTCCTATATATATATCTTTCTTATACTGCCATAGACACTCTCTTTCAAATCAGCCCACTGCATGTGTCTTGAGTTAATTTAACAGAGATTCCTGTCACTTCAGGCAAACACCTGAATTTCTGTTCCTATTCAACCTAAATTTTTTTCCTTTCTTTTATTCAACTTACCAGACTCCAAATTGTTCAGTACAGATTTGTCCTTAAAGTAACTTATTCCATAAATAAGTTGCATTTTACAGCTCAGTAAAATGAAGCATGGGGTTAATGAAAAGCTGCCTCAGGATATTTACCATTTTTTCCAGACTTAAGAATCAATAGCAGTTTGTACTCAAGAAGCACAAATCAATGATATCCATAGAATAGACAACATTTTCCATGAAACTGTGAGAAGACTAGATTTTAAAGATATGTCATTCAAACAAAAAAAAGTCTGCTTTTCTCTAGTTTTGTCAGTCTTCTCACAAAATCAAAAGAGAAACAAATATATGTAGCAACCACAGGGAAACTACCACACAGGTAAAAAAAATCTATAAATGGAATTTATTTTCTAACTGAAGTGTGTAACCTTCTTTCTTCCTAGGACACATGTATTCACCTGGACTAAATATAATCTTATTAAATTATCAATTTAATTTTAAGGACGGGAGGAGGAATCAAAAACCCAAAACAAGTCTCAGTTCTTCAGACAGTTTATAAATCAGAAAAGCAACATATATAAAACACTTCACTATACAATCAATAATCGTAAGAGTTTTAACTGTTTGGAGTTATAATGGCAAAACAGCATCCTATATTTGTTCTTCAGACAGTGTTGAGTCAGATTGGTTTTCTTGGAGCAACCTCAATGAAATAAAACAAGCTTTCTCTCTCCATTCCTCCTAAAATATTTATGTAGCTATTTGAATACTAAATATCAACTCTATTATGCACTATAAAGAAGGGTCCCAAACCATTAAATATGTCTCCATACATTTGGTTGTCCAGAAGTTCTTCATGTATAGCACTACAGAGTATTATAAAAGTGACATAAAGGTAGTTCAATAACTGTTAGGTTCCACAGATGTTCAGGTATTACCACATTGGATTAATTCACTCATGGTTTCCATCTAAAATTTACCAGGATTCAAGATATGGGAGAGCAGACAAAAAGGAGGACTGTAGCATTTCCTCAACCAAAAATTATGCTGTTTTCTGAAAGTTTATATAACATTATATAAATTAATAATTGGAATATCCCTCTGCTCCTCCTGGAGTGTTTGGAACCTAGGTCAAATAAGATGGAGACAAAGAACTACGGAACTAGTGGAATATTTAATCTCTACTGGTATTTTTCCTTGAGTATGTCAACATGTCTGTATTTTATAAATTAGCTCATCCTTCAGAGTTTATTTTCTGCAAACATTATGTGAAAATATAACTGTGCAAATAAGCACAAGCTGAAGCTAAGTTCTAAATTTCGTTATTGATGATTGCCAGTGACTAACTCCCTTATTAACAGGCAGAGACTAGATATAGACAGAATATACAGTTATCAGAAAATGCTGAGACAACCAAATTTACCAAACACAAACTGCAAGTCCCACTTTAATCATTGTAAATTTTATTGTTGATCTAAATGGAAGCAGAATTTGGTTAACTTCCTGAGATCTAGCCAGCTGTGAAACACAGCCTTCTATGTTAAATAGCTTATGAAACTACAGCGTGTAGTAAAAATAGCATGTGTTGTGCTCAAAAAAAGCTCTTCGTGAAAAAATTCTGGAAAAAAAAATGAAAGCAGGAATAGAAAAAAAAGCATACACAGATGTGCACAACTTAATTTTAATAACTTGCTCAAAAATTTTGGGATCTTGTAGTTCAAAAACCATTGGAAAAAAACCCAAAACTTAGAACCTTCTAAAGGTGTCTCAGAAAGTTTCATCCCAACTGGGGTAACCACATATACTTATTCTCCCCTTTACTTAAATATGTGCATTCAGGCACAAGCTGAGTCAGAACAAAACTTGCATGACTTAATGGAAATAAATGTTGTACACTGGGGTATCTTTTAGACCTAAAGCAGCCACAGTATTCATTCCTGGCCCTGGTTTCTGTAGCCCAGACTGCTTGTGAGTTATGAGCTTATCGTTACAGAATCACAGAATCACAGTCACAGAATCACTAGGTTGGAAAAGACCCCCTGGATCATTGAGTCGAACCATTCCTATCAACCACTAAACCATGTCACTCAACACCTCATTCACATGTCTTTTACATACTTCCAGGGATGATAACTCAACCACTTTGCTGGGCAGTCTGTTCCAGTGTCCGATGACCCTTTCCATGGTTTTTTTTTTTTTTCTGATGTCCATATTACTGACAGGCTGCCCATTCCTGTACAGGTCTTTATAGCAAATGGGCTGTTTGGAAACTAAGTGTGACTTTTGAGAAAACAAGAGCCAAAACATAAAAACTTCAAACTTTTCATTCTCAGGTAAAAATGTCTTTGTAGGGAACATATAGTTCTCATGACTCTTGTCCTGACCTTGTTTTGTGGTTCACATGTCACACTCAGACCTATTTCCTGTGATGTATTCCAATTCTGCTATAATACTTTAAAAAAAAAATCATCTTAAAACTCCATTTCCTGTCAAAAAGACCCTTGGTGATTTCTTTTGACCACTGTCCTTTTAGACCTTTTCACCCTGATGTAAAACTAGAACATTTCTTGTGCTGATTTCAATATTTACACTTGACTTTTACCACAAGGAGACATTTACAGTGGGAAAAGGTTAAAGTTACCGTGCTTTTTTTTCCCAAGAGTGCTACAATAGTTATATCAAATGCCACAGCACCTAATTGGCATCCTTCAGAGAGTGGTATTTTCTCAAGTGCACATAGAGACTGTGGATATTCTAAAAAAACTACAGGGGCGGCAGCTCTTTCCCCTCCTCCCATCATGCGCATCACTCACTGGGCATCCACACACATCTTGTCAAGCAGCAGAGAAGAAACTTGACCTTTCTAATCTCCATTCAGATCAGGGATATGGCTCTTGCTACTTGTATTACCATTTCTAGGGAAAAGAAGCCACATATTTCTGCTTCTCTATATAACTCAGTGAAGGCTTCTCATCATGTAATTAACGAATTTGCTGTGGTTTGTGTAAAATTACTCTGCATATCCTCCAGCGTACTTAGAGATCCAGATATAAAATTTAGTAATCTGCTGATGTATCTACAATGCTTTCCAGAGTACTGAGTCTTTAAAACAATCACTTACCAACTGAACAACTCATATTATGAGGCACAATCATCACATGATGACATCCTGCTCAGCACTCAGCAAAGTACTCGTCATAGACCTTAACAATTTACCTGAAAATAAAAAAGAAAGAAACAAGAAAAGATAAGTTTATCACACACACTCACCAAGCACATTTAGTTTTAGGTAGATAAGGATGTGTAAGGAAGCATTTTCTTTGACGTTTAAAAACAATTATTCTCAAGTTTCTTAGTTATCCAGTGTAAGTTTGCATATGAAGGAAGCTAAAAGATTATGCAAATATTACAATACAAATAAGCCACCAGTTACAATTTTTAAAGGAAAATCGCATTAACAGGGTCACATATGTTGCACAGAGTCTGTCTTAGTAAATTCTATCAACTATTTGTAGTATTTTTAATGGGTACTACTACTTGAATTCTATATATTTAAATGGGGGAAAAGGTAATCTTTTTGTCATTCACTTCTTTCAGTTTTCTCTGTGATAACAGAAAATTTTCTTTGCTATTAATATGCAAGTAAAAGAGATACAACATGTCTAGAATTGGTTTAATTCAATCCTGTGGTTTGAGCTCCCTATTCTTTCAGAGCATAGAGAAGCAGCCCTGATAACCAGGAATGCCAGTGATCTGTGTGGGTCAAGTACATTTTTATTTTTTATTTTTCCCCAAAATATCATTCAGTAAATATCTTTGAAGTGGTTTAAGAAATAGTTTCCTATTCTGAACAGGAAACTCTCACTTCTTCAAAGGAAAGTTTGAAAGGACTGACAGAAAAGCATTAAAATCTCAAAAGGGTTTGGAGAGGAAAGGGTCAAAAAATATCATTATTTAACAATATTAACATTATTATTCAGTTTGACATGTTTTAATCCTGTCACATTTTAGGAATGATTTTCACTAAATTCTGTCACATCTTCCAAAAATATTCTCATTAAAGCAGCTAGCTAATCCCAATAGCACTTTTCTTATTGATCTCCCCGCTTGTCCAGTTGGCACAGGTATGTTCCCTTGCACTTCTGAGAGCCCCAAGGACAATCTGAATTTCACGGCATCCATTTTCACCCTCTTCCTTTAATGTTCTTATACAGGGAATGAAGATGTTTCCTTTGACTTGCTCAAGGGAGCATTTTATCAGAAACATGATGAATGACTGCATTAAGAAAGATACCTGAAAAACAAATGTGAGATGCTTGAACGTGAGGAGAGGTTTTATATCTTTTTTCCAATGGTTCTAAAAGAAGCAGAACGGGACAAAAATGAATATTTTCTTTTCTAATTCTCAAAGTGGCAAAGACAGAACCAAGTGAAGTTCTCTCGTCACTAGTATTTTATGTATGCTCCACACCATAATGTTCCACATGTATTTAGTCATAACTCCAGATTTTAAAGTTTTGATGAAGAAACCTCAGATTTTGTGGGTAGCTGGTTAATGAAGTTCTATTCCTAATGATGATATTTACATGCTCTTAGTACTTCCTGGTTTCATACAGGCAAAAAAGTATTCAGTTTTCCTCAAGAAAAGAGGTGTTAAAAATGGCCATTATGCTGTACTCTGAAAGACAGAATAAGTAATTAGTTATGGGTTATAACTGTTTGGTCAATTCACTTAGCTAAAATTAAAATAGCTATGAAACTTCTTGCGTCTTTAGCCCTTGTGAATACTATGCAATATTACAAAATTGCATCCCCGGTAGCACAAAACCATGAAAATCACCTGAGGTTAAAACTTTTCTGGCATCTGTGTGCCGCTTTTCACTTCACCCAGATTCTGTTTCTTCCATATCTGGGATGCATTGGAATTAACACGTCCTAGCAAACAAGGCTAGAACATTGGAATACAGGTAACCTGTAGTCTGGTGGCAGGGATCCGATGCACCATTCTTTACAAGTCTGCATGCCCCTGTTTTGTCTAGTTCTTTCACCTTAGCAGTGACAGATGTTTGGGACTAGGGTAGTATATTATCTTGTATTTCTATTTCCCAAATGCTTCCAGGGCTGACTTCACTTGAGGCCTTTAGGTGCTAATGAAATATAAATCATAATGCAGGCACCAAGCGTTAAGTGTTTCCTAAAAACGTAGCTGAAGAATACATTTGAAACCATATAGGATTCATTTGTCCTACAAGATTTTGTAATGTCTTGCAGAGACCTCATATTTTTTGATGAGAATGCTTTGAGGTCAGGGCAAGAATTTTTCTCCCATAAGCAACTCACCTGAAAGTAATTTACTTGAGACACTTAATAAATACTCCTTTTGAATGCATCCAACTTTGCAGCAAAGCAACATTTCAGTGATGGAGTGCAGAAAAATATACTGGAAAGGCTCTTTTCAAGTACAGTATTTTAATTTGATGGAACAAAGTTTGCCTTTTGCAGACTGTTGCTTGATAGCTAGAAATAGATTAATTTTTAGGAGAAGAAATTTCTGTCACATCATTCTAATGTGTTTGTCAAACACTCGATGTCTCTGCTGGGATAATATGAATTTACCTCAACTATCATACCTTCATTGAAGGCATTGGTTATCCTTCAGACGCTAGAAATACCCATAAGATCAATTTATAGGAAGAAGGATAACAAGGTGATGATCAAGTTAGGCTCCAAGTTCTTTGGTGTGCATAGCAGCAGCTGATGCAAGATTATTCTTTCTACTTCCACAAGCTGTTTAATGCACTAGCTTGGCAATCTCTGGTTGTTCTGTGCTAGGTAAAATACCATTTCCCAGACAAAGATTATAATCTGAATCAGATCTCCCTCTTCTTACCACTGTTTTCCACATTCCACTAAAGACAGTAGGTTTTTTGATTCACATAAGAAAGCCTGCCATATGTGTGAGGTCCACTGAAAGCTTATACTTCAGAATTAAATGCAGATTATTGCAGAATCCAGGAGCTGCCATATGTTCATAGTAGTCCATGTTTTTTATTTTTTAATGGTTAGGCTATATCCAAAGCTTTTAAGTGTGTAGATGTTATTTGCATATGGCTTTAGGCACATATAAAAGGATGTATACCTAAATGGGTAGATGGATAGATAGATGTAACCTTAGATAGCTTGATAGCTTCGCCAGGCCATAAAATCAAACAGTAAGTGCTCCAGAATTTTTATGCAAACTACGGTTTTAGAGAACACAAACCCAAAGATATATGCATCATAACAGTATAAACAAACAACTTTATGTATAACATTTATTTTCAACTCCATATCAGACTAAAACATGCTGAATATGATCATATAATACAGTTTACTAGTAGACAAATAGAGCTAAATAAAGAAAAAATATAGAGAAATGCTGAAAAAGAAAATTGTTTTCAGAGGGCAGCAGAAAGTGTTAGAGAGCTGTAAACTAAGTTAATATTTAATAAATAAAAATAAGGAAAGACCAACTTGAAGAGGAGAATGACAATAATGGCAAAGTAAAAAAATACTAGAAACAAGTTAAGGGATGCTATAGGTAAAGGACTGATTGCATAGACTTCCTCAGAACAAAGCAGTAGGAGATAAATACAGAACCACAAAGGCAAACTAGGAAAGATACCTGAATAACTGCATTCCCAGAGAATGTTATTCTTAATGAATAAAAGTTAGCCAGGAGGTACATGGCAGAACAGTGTGGCTGCTCTCAGAAGAGGTTTCCAGAAGTTAAATCATATTTGGCAGCAGAAAAGATGTAGAGAAGACCATTGTACAGTTAAAGAGTAAAATTTGGCCAGCCTGAGCAAATAGTAACCTCTTAGTTACTTCTGAAGGATAGAGTGGACATTTTGATAAAAATCTTCGTAAGGGTATATGGAGAAGAAAAATATTATATGAAAATGAAAATTCTCAGATAATTAAGCTACCAGAGATGAGAGATCTTAACTAACACAATATCTAAATAGAAAGTCCATTGACTGCAAGTCAGCTGTAGTATTTAAAGATGTTCTTTTAGACTACAGCTACAGTTAAAGTAAAGAAAGTATCAGATACAAATTTGCAACAGACAACAAGATTCATTTAGGAAATTTAAAGATCAAATACTTACTTCATTGTCACAACAAAAATAAATTAAAAACATTTATTTCTGTATAGACTTCATAGATTTTCACAAAGGCTTTAATAGAATTTATGAAACAAATTTAGATAAATTCCTGAGCTGTTAAAGAATTTGACAAAATATATTAATATAACTGTGATTATATGAAAGACTAGAAAATAAGTAATATTTATGTATATTTAAGGCTACAAGTACCAGCCGTGATGCCTTAAATGAGATATATAGGACCAGAAAAAAGAAAAATCTAACAAAAATCTCACAGTCAACTCTTCCTATATCAATCCAAAATCCACCCCTTAAATATTGAACACTGATGCAAAACAAGTAATCTGAGCAATAAGACAAGAAATAAGGAAATTCAGTATGACAAACCTTTGTAATGATAAATCCAGAGAAAACATCTAGGTGCTAAGGCCTACATATTCAATAAAATATAAAGACAAATTCACTATGCAGAGCTGCACACTGGGGACTTATCAAGTTCCTCAATCCAGATCTTCATAAACTGCTGTTTTTAAAAAAAAATCAGCATCTGATTGCCAGGAAAGATGCTATGAGAAAAGGCAAAACTAAATCCATTAGGGAAAGGAAATAACTGATCAAAGACTGTGATATCTGGGATGCATATAAGGACTACTAAGACTCACTCATGACAAGAATATTCAATGAAGAAAGTTAAAGTGGAAATAATACATTCTGAAGGTTTAGAACAGAAGCTTCTTCGGAAACAATTAAGATGACAGAGGTGATTGTAAAAGACAAAGATAAAATAGCACAACAGTAGCAACTGCACCTCAAATTAAATGTAGAAGACTAAATGGACAATTGAATATATTCTTGTGCTGCATTTTTAGGTGCGCTATGAGGTTAGCATTTTGAATACACTCATGATTCCTTCCTAATCCTACTATAGCACTTGATGAATGCACCTCAAAAACTTCTCTCTGCTGCATGGTTAATAATTATTATTAAACAATGATGGTGCTTCCATGGACCTCAGAAATAAAGAAATTTAAAAGGTAAGAAGCAGAGATAAAAGACAAGTTCCCTTTAAGTATCTAAGGTAGGACGGAATAAAAAGTTTAAATGTGCTGTACTCCAAGGGGCATAATATAAAAAAAAATAAAAATGCTTTGCTGTAAGTGTATATAAGGTTCACAACAGAAGATTTTCTCCTGAGTTAACACAAGGATTTCAGAATTAAGCTCTATTATGAATGATTCTGTGAACAAGATTTAATCCCATTTTACTATGCTAGATGCAGGGCAACCTTTGTGCTTCCACATCCCATTTGTTGACAGAGAGCCACTAATTGTGTCTGGCCCATAGAAGAGCTGACTTAGTACTGCAATCAAAGTTTCTTGGGAATACCTTTGTAAAGCCACATTATAATAACTCAAATAACATACATTTCAATATCAAAAAAGGTGGTAAAAATAATTTGATTGCATCTCATCCACCAGCTCTCTACATTCTGGTAGCATGAATCTAAGAATTCAATCTGATGTATTGTTTTCAAGATCTTCCTTTGAGTAATCAGTGTCTGCACTTGGTGTATTTACGATTTCAATTTTTTCCACTGTTCCACTTCCCTAGACATGTTGCAGACACGTCTCTGTTATTCTGTCAGTTTTAACAGCTACTTTATGTCTCCTGTTCCATTTGTTTTCAAATTAAGTTCCTGTTCATTCTAGCAAAAGGTGAGCTCCTGATATATGACTGTGCTTAACCTGAACATGTCATCAGCATCAACTTCTTGAACAGCTATTTCAGAGGAGAAGGGAAAGCAACATGACACTGGGATTCTGGTTCACTGGAAATGAAGATGATAACAGTGTTACCAGCAATGTGCTTTTCTGTAATAATTTCTTATTACTGCCAGAGTTATTGATGCATGCAGAACAAAAATAAAAGGAGGATGAATTAATATCACTGACAAGGCTCATACAACAGCAATCATGTTCCACCTGCTAGTCTTACCAGATATTTTTCAGACATCATATAATAGAAAGGTACTCAGAAAGTGAATTTGCTGCCACCATTAGCACCAATATTTAAATTGGTGAAAAAGAAAGAGGGGTGATAGCTAGTTTTCAGTGCTGCTCAAAGCAACACTCTTTCTTCCGTCCATCTATCATTTCCCAACAGTTTAATTTGGTCTGTACAGTGCTATCCAGCTTAAACGCCTTGTCAGGGAGTAATTCCCACAATATGCAAAACACATTTTGGAAGAAGAAGCAGCCTTCCCGGCTCTGCAGCAGAGCTGCACCGAGGCTGTGCCCAGAAGTAACTACAGATGTCCAGTATGCTGGAACCATTTATCCCTTTTCTTAATATTTCCTGCTGCTTGCCACATCAGACAAGACCAGCATGCACCCTGAACTTCCATTTCTTTGCTAATGAGTCTTCCCCATGGGAGAAAGAGAGAACATTTCTGCTGGATCACAATCTAATCTGAAAGGCACTGATGGTGTGAAGGCTGGGCTGACAGTGACAATGGTAAACGTAGTAGTCCTTTCAGGTGAACCAAAGAAACTACTATACAGACATATCTCTCAACAGTGGGGTAAACCGCAGCTTTTAAAATGCATTCCTGTGCAATGATTTCTCTGCAAAAACAAACAGGGGGGAGATTCAGGCAGACTGCTCTTCAGATCAACCCCTGCCTGAATGCAGAGATCCATGGCTTTTGCAGCAGGCTAGGTAGGAGGTGTGCAGAGGCTGAGTCAGTATCTTCAATAAGTGAACAGGATACACAATGGATAAATCCAGAAAACTCCAGCAATGAATATCTCAAACAAGGTCACACAGGGAGTCTGTGGTATAATAAGATACACTAATAAAGACTGGCTGTCAAACATTTCCTAATAGGATTCTCTAGTACTAAAGCTTGACTCTTCCCTCAGTTCCAATAAATTTTAAAAAGTTTCTACCTTACTGTTTACTGGTTTGTTTTCCTTATCTTTTTGCCACATCATTATGCAGCTTCTAACATGCTTCGCAAAAACAAAAGTTTTTTTTTTTATTTCATGAATACCAAGAGGAATGTTTTCCTAAGCAATTAGTAATCATACTAAGACACAGTTCCATTCAGAGTTATACAAAGTCAGGATAATAAAATATTTGAAATGCAGAGCATATTTACTACTAAATTATCAAAAAGACATAATAACAGGATACTAAATGTGTGGTATGTATATTTAGTATTTATTATAGAAATATACTGCATATACATTATAAGAAAGTGCTAGATGCATCTAATAAATATGAATAAGGAAGGTTTCGTACCCCCAGAGATATATATGATGCTGTCCTATAGCTCTCAGGTTGAAAACATTGTATGAAAATCACTTCACCTTGTTTAATTGGAATTGAATCCTCTAAATCTCCCATGCCTGCATTAATTAACTGGTCCAAAACAAGGTTCTATGTGCACTTGAAGTTTCTAGTGAAAACTTCAGAAAGTAATAACAAATCAGCTAACAGTTCAGGAAGAAAAGGAACTGAAGTACCAGCAAAGCAGGAAATATAGTATCCTTGGTAAGTCAAGAAACAAAATATTTGTTTGATTATTTACTTTACATTTATCATCAGCTTACATCCCTACATGGCTGAAACAGACATGGGAAAAAATGCAACTCTCTATGTAAGAAGGGAAATGCACTCTTTACTGAATAGGTAGACTACTTAGGAAAAGAAACCCACCATATATAATTAGTAGAAGTAGATTCTGCAACTGTAGTTACTTGACTACAGAAACACTTCTTAATGAATAAAACACATTTTAGTGCTGAGTATTATTTGTAAATTCTCACTTTACTCTTTTAATATAAAAAGTATAATGCAAAATATAATCATCCTCAGCAATCAGACCTTAGAAATGTAACATGCAAATGTTGCATAGCAAATAAAATATCTCCACCATCCTTATTATACACATGAGAAATGAAGTCGAAATAATGTTTGAAGTCAAAATAATGTTTTAGTTTCCCTATTACCACACAAACAAATTTTACAAAAGGATAATCTATACTTTTTCACAAAGAGGGAAACAAACCCTATGAAAACATGCTATGGAATTAACAGAAAGTTTAGTCATTGATGCTGGTGACTGAACCAACGAATAAAACAGGGGAAAAAAAAATTATGTTTCCTGGACATTTGTCAGAGAATTTTTAGGTCAACCCAAGCATTTGAGTCAATAAAAACACTGCTCTCATCTTTCGTATTTTAAAATATTTCTTCTAGGGTTTTTTCTCACTTTTTAAGAAGTAGTTTAATTTCAGTAGGTTTTCCAGTGAAAATAATGCTTACCAAAGGTAAAAAAGTATTCCCAAATGAACAGAAGTCTGCACAATGTTTTAAATAATCTACACATTGTGTAGAATTTGATCATATTCTTTACTCTGTGAAAAACAAACTGCTCAGTAATAAACCATACTATCAAAACTGAGACTTCAGAGAATCTGTTTAAAAATGTTTTTTCTTCAGCTGCAAACATTCCACAGCAGACAGCAGTTACATCCTCTAGCTGATCTTTGCCTTCTAATGACAATGGCAGCTTTACCCTCTTTTCACAACCAAAATAAAGCCAATTCTATTCACCAATTCATGATGATTTTTAGCAGTTCCAACCACTGCTTTGACTGAATGTGATCTGTCAGCTGTTAACAGCAGTAAGGACATTCACACTTACTTAAAGGGAAAGCAAGTATCCCACTGCCATCTTCCCATCACTTTTCAGGCTGAGTAATAGCTTAGACTGTGAACATATAAAGTTTCTTAGAATCATAGAACCATAGAATCATCAGTCTGGAAAAGACCCACAGGATCATCAAGTCCAACCATTCCTATCAAATACTAAACCATACCCCTTAAACACCTCCAGGGAAGGTGACTCAATCACCTCCCTGGGCAGCCTGTTCCAGAGCCCAATGACCGTTTCCATGAATAATTGTTTCCTAATGTTCAGCCTAAACCTCCACTGACAGAACTTTAGGCCATTCCCTCTCATCCTGTCCCCTGTCACTTGGGAGAAGAGGCCAGCTCCCTCCTCTCCACAACCTCCCCTCAGGTAGTTATAGAGAGCAATGAGGTCTCCCCTCAGCCTCCTCTTCTCCAGGCTGATCACCCCCAGCTCTCTCAGCTGCTCCTCATAAGGCCTGTTCTCCAGCCCCTTCACCAGCTTCGTTGCTCTTCTCTGGACTCGCTCCAGAGCCTCAACATCCTTCTTGCAGTGAGGGGCCCAGAACATTCTTCAGAGCTTCTTTTTGATTCTGCAAGTGAAAAGTGACAGAAATGCTAAACTCGGAGACATGAAACTCTCTTTATTTAGGATGCACATAACACCTGCATTGATTATGTCAAATAAGCCCTCTGATGCTGATTTTTCAAGTGAACAGTGATCCAATATAAAGCAGTAAATGAATACACAGAATAAAGTTGTGAAATTTAAACAATTACTGCCACAAGTCTGTTTATATTTTTATGACACTACTTCAAAACTCCAATTTTACATTAATTGTAACTCTGTTCTCTTTGACTCCCTTCATGTTGCTGAAAAGTCCTTCCAAAGTAATTTCTTTTTTTTTCCTACAATTTAAAAGGAATACAATAAAAAAATAAATACAAATATTCTCTGAATATTTCTGAAGAGGTAGATTAGTACTTCTCAATAGAAACACTCTCTTTGGACACTTAATCTGGAGCAACAGTAGAAAAATATTGGATGGCTGTCTGAGTTTTATTTAAACTAATCCAGTAACTTTTCACTGACAACCATCTATTTCATTCCACTCAAAAGCACTACAGCTACAGTCAGGACAACATTTCCAGCCATACCTGCTTTGGATTGAGAGTACGTTTGTCAGTCCGCACTGCTGTAAATGATTAGCTCTCATCCCAATGATGTAAGGGACAGCTAGCCTTTTTTGAAGGCTCCTTGACTCTGTAGTTGTTGCTCTTTGGAACTAAAGGTGAAACTAAAATTTTTAGCAAAAGAACTATTTAGTGATTTGGTCAGCCAGGAAAAGGCTTCTTGCAGATACCCTCTTGATAGGCAAGGCACTGAAGGAACGGGGTTTGACATTCATGATGTCATGCACAGAGCGATACTTGGGTCTCTTATCCTGGTAACTACTAGCCTATTAATTTCACTCCCGTGCCTGGTAGGATTATAGAGAAGATTATTCTGGTAGCTATTGAAAAACACGTAAAAGACAACACAGTCATTGGTCTCACCCAGCACAGGTTCACAAGGCAAAGGTCCTGCTTGACAAAGTTAATTTCCTTTTATGACAAGGTCACCCACCTTGACCAAGCAAAGTCAGCGATCTGTCACAGGGTCAGTACTCTTTAATGTCTTCATAAATGAGTTGGATGCAGGACTTCAAGTTTTAATAAATAAGTTTGTGACAACAAAAAATTAAGGCAAGCTGTTGAAACTCTTGAGGGCAAAGAGGCCCTGCAGAGGGAACTAGACAAATTGGAGAGCTGGACAATCATCAACCACATTAATTTTAACAGGAGTAAGTGCCAGATTTTGCTCATGGGACATGACAGCCCTGGATATACAGGCAGACTGGGAAATGAGAGGCCAGAGAGCAGCCCTGTGGAAAAGAATCTGGGGGTTCTGGTCAACAGCAAGTTGAACATCAGCCAGCGGTGTACCCTGGCAGCCAAGAGGTCCAACCATGTCCTGGGATGCACCAAGAACAACATTGCTAGCTGGTCAAGGAAGTGATTGTCCCACTCTGCAGTGCACAGATGTGGCCACATCTCCAGCATCGTGTGCAGTTTTGGGTGCCACAGGATAGAAAGGATATAAAGCTACTGGAGAGCATCCAGAGGAGGGCCATAAAGTTGGTGAAGGGATAGAGGGAAAGCCATATGAGGATTGGCTAACATCACTTGGTCTGTTCATTTTGGGGAAGAGAAAACTGAGGGGAGACATCATAGCAGTTTATTGCTTCCTCACAAGGCAAGGCGGAGGAGCAGGCACTGATCTCTTCTCTCTGGTGAGCAATGATACAACCCAAGGGAATGGCAAGAATATGTGACATGGGAGGTTTAGGTTAGAGATTAGGAAAAAGATTCTTCACTCAGAGGGTGGCGGAGCACTCGAACATGCTCCCCAGGGAAGTAGTCATGGAACTAAGCCTGAAAATAGTCAAGAAGCATTTAGACAATGTCCTCAGACACATGGTATGAATGTTGGGATTGTCCTATGCAGGGACAGGAGCTGGACTTAATGATCCTTGTGGGTCCCTTCCACTAAGGACATTCTATGATTCTATGATCGTATCTGCCAATTCTGAATGAGCAAATGAGAAATGCAACTACCATGTCAATAATGAGAGCAAAATCATGCAACTGCTAAGATAGGTCTTAGCACAGAGCACAAATACCACATTAAGCTGTGCCCATGAGAAATTTACAGACTTTCACAGACCTTCCCTGTCAGTCCTTAAATATCTCATATGTAAAGTTTAAATATAAAGAAGAAGATGACACACATTAAAAATGTGCACATACCGCAGTTTCATCGTGTTCTTCCAAGCTGACTTGGAGTTATCATCTCTGGCTAATTAGCTCTCCAAAAGCCTGCTAAGTCCAGAGATATTCAGGTGGTATTGTCAATAACACACCAAATATGATGTAAATTACAAAGACATGAGATTGGGGACTGGAAAGAAGTGGCCTTTAGTTTATCCTTAGTAGAATGGGTCATTATCAGAGAGTTGACTTACATATGAAAGATTGCTTTTCACTTCTTATCAGCCTTCTGAGATGAGTATCTTATCTTGAGATACAAAGTTAGGGATGTTAATTTCTGTGAAGCACAGAAGCATAAAAGTTCAGCTAGGAACATTGCTCTGCCTGATGCATGTACGAGAAAGAAGAGGCTGAAGCAGGTGATAAATGAACCAACTAAAGATAAATGCTAGCAGTCTTACAATTGATGTAAGAATCTGCTTTGAACCTGAAATTCATGAGATGTAAGGAGCTAAATGTTCATATAATGGTTTCCACATTCTTTGTCATAGCTTGTTTTTGAACTCTCTTTAGAAATTCAGGTCCTGAGAGTATGATTCATACGCCAGCTGGAAAACACACAGCTCCCTAATGCATTTTCTGTTTCTCAGTACAGATTCTGATAGTGGGCAAGCACTATCTAGCACGTTTATTTTAAATGGCGGATCTCAGAGCAGAATAACAGACTGTGCAATGAAATACTGCAGTAGGTATACAAGCACAATCAATTTGTCATCATTTCACACTCAAATTCTACTTTGCAAAATACTTGAAAGTAAAAAGGATTGGGTTTGTGTTGGGTATTTTTTTTCCCTCTTTACTCTAGTAGAACAAGCAGAAATAACAGCAGGGATAACATTTTCTACACTTTAGAAATCTGGAGTTGACAGTTTTCCACACTGTTAGAATTCTAACTCCTTTCTCCCATGTCCAGATATAGGAAAAAAGATAGTGTACTTTAAAGTTATCATTACTGGAAAACATAATAGCCATAAAACACTCACACAATAGTCATAAAAAAGTGTTTTATTTTAATACCTATCACCACTTCTATTGTTGTAGCATCTAAGATATAGCCGAGACTGGGACTCACTGTGGAATGTGTTGGGAATGGAGTGAAAATCTATAATTCTGGGTGTACATCAATGAAGAAGAAGTTCCTGTTCTGATATTTTATTTTTCAGGCATGTAAGGTGGTTAGTAGATTAGAATCAGAATTTGTGTCTTTATTGTGACAGGCTCAAAGCCTAGATAGTAAGAGATTAAATCATCAGCAGGGACTACAACGTAGAGCAGCAGAAGAATTCATTCCTTTTCATTAAGTCCACAAGCATCTGATAAAATAAATCATGTTTTGACTGAACCTCTCACCAAGCAGGACCTTGGAAAACAAGGTCAGTGTTAAAAATACCTATATAGAGAAGCATAAATGGAAAAATAGGTGATTCCCAGTCTTTGTGGATCTAGGGAGGACTGTTTAGCTTCAGAAGTTCTCTCTGATCCTCATCACTCCCTTCAGTAGAAATCACCTCTCTGTAACAAATGTCATGGTAATAGTGACACGGTCATATGTCTTTGCTGAATTTTCAACCCCAGTAACTGCAGTGAGGGATTTTTGCCAAATTAATTAAGTAGTCTTATTCTATCCAATAAAAACTGCTAATTCTAGGTAATGATTTGAAAACTTCACTCTCCTTTCCATGTCTAATATCCTCCAAAGTTAACAAGACTTACAATAAGAGCCATTCAATGGTAGGTCTGGTTTTGTCTAACTATAGGTTTCAGGGATGGGGGTGTATTTGTTTCATCTGTGTAAGTAAAAGACTAATAAACTGCTATTCGTTACTTCTTTCCATACCAACTCTTTCCTTTCTCTCTTCCCTTAATTTTTTCACTGCTAAAATGGTGAAATAACTGTTACAGAAACAGCTGCATTTTCTCCACCATTCTCCACTTCAGACTTTCTAAAAGAATATTACCAACCCAGGTATTCTTAGATTAAAAAAAAATATCTTTCTACCTACATCTAGAAGAGGGTGATATCATCAGAAGAGGACTGTAGTCCATACGAGGTTAAATGTCTCATCTCCACCAATAGCCAGTGTCATGCTTTCCATGCTTTCCAGCTTATAGTAAAACCCAGAATACAGCATGGAATGAGCTATGAATAAGGAGACTTCTTAACATATCACCTACTATTCCTCTTCTGTCCCAAAGCAAAACCAGTTCTATCTCCTGAACTACTTTCAGCAATGTTTTAAATCCTGGTTGTCATTATCTCCATGAAAGTATTTTCTTAATTCTTGCTCTACTTATCTTCTTTCTCCACCAATATATTATAGCACCAAGTTCCTTGGGCTAACTATACACTGTAAAAAAGTATTTCTTTCTAAAACTGTTTCATGTGTACTATAAATCAATTTCTTTTTGTGTCCTGTTAAAAGGGAGTGAATAATGTGCCTGACCTTCTTTTCTGCAACAGCTACTAATTGTTGCTCCCATCTCCTGTCTCCATCGTTCTTTCCTCTGACATAAACAAAATTTCAAATAGTTTTACCTCAATCAGATTTTAGCTTAAATGAGTCCACTTTCTAAGAGAATTATAGTTGACCTTGTGGGTCTCAATAATAATTAATTTTTTTGAGGGGAAGAGGATAAGGAATGACATAGGGTGAGCAGAACTAAAGTCAGTATTCCATACAATTTCCTTAATCCAGATAATTTAAACATTTTTCACTGTCTAACATCTCCCCTTTTCTAGATGTGATGGCACTTTCCTACACACTGCTAAACACTACATATATGTCCCTAATGATACCTAGATCTATATGTTTCTTTGTTTTACCTTAAATGACATTAGTTTTGAAATAAGATATACAAACAGTTCTTAGCTGTTCTCCCAATACAGGTGGTAACTCTTAAATATCTCTCACTCTTCACTCTCATATCATCTATTATGTTTGCACCTCTTAATCCCTTCTCAGATCATTATCACATTTAAATTATCTACAGAGCCATTCTTTCACTAAAAGCTTTGATAAGAAATGGTAATAATTTAGTCATTCTTATAATGATTATTTACTTCTACTGCAATAGTACCTAGAGATCCCATACATTGACTGAACTAGCTGTGCAATTAATACAAAACAGGAAGAGTAGTCCTCATACCAGACAGTTTTCAGGTTAAAAGGAAATAATTTTTTGTTTTGTAGAATTCCCTGTTCTTGAATGTAAATAAATAAGGACACAGCAACTACAGCTGCAGTTTGCTAATGGAGCTAAGGTGAGATAAAGCATACTCCCAAAGCCTTTTCATCACAGGCTGTTTTTACTTCTATTTCCCTACTCCTCACTGCTTCATAGAGAACTAATGACATCCACCTAACCTAGTACTGTGAACTTTATGTGGCAGGTGGTATTTATATGCAGATAAATGTATTCATTAATTCTTCTTTGCCAATTTTACATATTTAAAAATTAGACTCATACTCGGTCAGGTTCAGGATAAGATATAAGTGCTTTGGTTTTGATTATAATTTGAGTGCATCTTTGGTTTAGTAATCTGAGCTTTCATTTAAAAGGAAAAAAAATCTCTACTCCTCATGGATATAAACAAATCCACCAAGATATGAAATAATAAGTAGATGCAAAGCTGATGTCCATGCCTTTCAGTGTCCAAAGGGAAAAAAAACATTGTTATTAAAATTATAAGATCACTGACATGAAATCTTAATATTTGCATTGTACTTTTTAATTTTATTTTTTAGAATAAGTTCACTATTCTACACTGAATCTCAAGACTGGTCTTAGTTTCATTGCCAATAACAGAAGAAACTGAATGAGGTAAGAAGAGTAGACTATTCTTGGCAGGAGAACCAACCTGTCCTTTCTGTTGAGTCAATGTCATTGCTTAGCAAGAATTAAAGGGTCAGAGACAATAATAAGAAGAATGGAATCCATACCTCAGCATTTGGTGTATCTATGGGGGATTAAGTAGTCCTGAACTCTGATCCTTGCTTAAGGCATTGATTATGAACTCACACTGAAGAGGCATACTGCACTAAAGATAAATAAAATACAACTTAGAGAATAAAAATTCTCCTTTCCATGCAGTCTTTTCAAAATGCTGCTAGACTTAATTTTGTGAGATGTTAATTTATAATTCTATTTTGTATGAAAATATTAATTATTTGCCTTAACTTAATAGATAACTACTTTAAACAAGGATTCACATTAAGACAGACTCTTTTATGGTGGTAGTGAAGAAGATATGTTGTGGACTGCCTATGGAGGAAAACATGGGATTAAAAAAAGGAATAGATAATGAATCAAGGCAATTTTTGAATAAGAAGCAAAAAATTTATGGCTAATTAAAATAATTTTGGATCCTTTTAATAAACCTTAAAAGAAGTACCAAGAAATACATCTATCTGTATTTAACAAAAAATGTTGTATTGCACATAATTCTACGCCTTTTTCTTTGAGAGGGAGAGTTCCAGAAGTGTAAAGAAAAAACACAGTCATTGGAATATATAATGTGAATATTCTAATCTGATGCAATTATACTTCTAGTCGTCTATAATATGTATCATTAATTTTCTTTGATTCATTCAGGAACATTAAAATTGAGATGATCTGACTTCTTATGAAATTGTATTTGTAATAGGTTTATAGATATAGTAGATATCCTTTTTTAATCTGCCATCGTACTGCCTAGTGCTCAGCATTCTCTGTGTTCACCACCTTCTGACCTAAGGGCCATCATATTAACCTGTACTGTCTCACAGAGTAAGAGCTTAACCTACTCCTTCTCAGCAGCACATCAGGAGACTGATTTTTAACTACTGAAATGGTGACTTCAAGTCACTATGTTCACTGTAGATAAAATGTATAGACAGTGCTCTTTGGTTTAAAATTTATTTCAGTGCATAAATTAGAATTCATCCACATGTAAATCAGTACATGAAAAAACACAAGAGTACTTCTGCGTTTGTATAGAGCAATAGGTTGTGAGCTTGTGCCTGAACTGATCGTGAGCAGCTCACTTTCACATTGAAACTTCTCATCATGACTGAAATCAGCTCCCTACTTCCTCTTAGTATTTCTGGAAACATTATTTGCTTTTACAAAACTTCAAATTCATTTTTTCTAGTTTTGAAATATCTTTAATTAGCCACACTGTAAAATTCTACAAGACAATCATTCTGTTCTCTATAATCTCTTACTTGGAAGTGAACAGTGCCATTTTCTTTCTCTCAGATAAAAAGCACATTTTTCTCTAAATGAAAAAGTGTTCTCAGATATCATAGAATCATAGAATTGTTAGGATTGGAAGGGACCATAAAGATCATCTAGTTCTAATCCCCCTGCCATGGGAAGAGATAACCCACTGAATGAGGCTGCCCAAGGCCCCATCCAATCTCACCTTGAACACCTCCAAGGATGGGGCATCTACAACTTCCTTTGGCCACCTGTTCCAGTGTCTCACCACTCTCACGGTGAAGAACTTCTTCCTAATGTCTAGTCTAAATCTGTCCCTCTCTGGTTTATACCCATTCCCCCTCATCCTACCACCACAAGCCTTAGTGAATAGTCCCTCCCCAGCTTTCCTGTAGCCCCTTTCAGGTACTGGGACGTCACTATAAGACCCCCTCTGAGCATTCTCTTCTCCAGGCTGAGCAACCCCAACTCCCTCAGTCTGTCCTCGTAGGGAAGGTACTCAAGCCCTCAGATCATCTTTGCAGCCCTCCTCTGGACCTGTTCCAACAGCTCCATATCCTTCTTATGTTGGGGATTCCAGAACTGGACACAGTACTCCAGATGAAAACTCACAAGAGAGGAATAGAGGGGCAGAATCCCCTTCCTTGACCTGCTGATCACGGTTCTTTTGATGCAGCCCAGGATATGCTTGGCCTTCTGGGCTGTGAGTGCACATTGCCAGCTCATATAGAGTTTATCATTGACCAGCACCGCCAAATGCTACTCTGCAAGACAGCTTTCAATCACGTCATCCCCCATCGTGTACTGAAATTGGGGATTGCCCTGACCCACGTGCAGGGCCTTACAGTTGGCTCTGTTGAACCTCATGAGGCCTGCTTCTCCAGCCTGTCCAAGTCCCCCTGGATGACATCCCGTCCTTCTGGTGTGGCAACTGCACCACTCAGCTTGGTGTCATTTGCAAACTTGCTGAGGGTGTACTTAATCTCACTGTCAGTATAATTGATGAAGATATTAAACAGCACCAGTCCCAGTACAAACTTTGAGCCATTGACCACTACTCTTTGAATACAACTATCCGACCAGCTCCTTAAGCACCGTACTGTTCATCCATCAAATCCATATCTCTTCAATTTAGACAGAAGTATATTGTGAGGGACTGTGCCAAAGGCTTTACAGAATTCTAGATAAATCACATCTGTCAGTTTACCCATGTCCATTGCTGTGGTCACCCCATCATAGAAAGCCACTAAACTGGTCATACAGGATTTCCCTTGGTGAAGCCATGCTGGCTGCCATTAATCACCTCCATGTCCTCCATGAGCTTTAGCATAGCTTCTAGGAGGATCTGTTCCATGATCTTCCCAGGTACATAAGTGAGGTTGACAGGTCAGTAGTTCTCAGTGTTGTCTTTTCTGTCCTTTTTAAAAATGGGCACAATGTTGCCCTTCTTCTAGTCACCAGGGTCTTCACCTGATTGCCATGACTTTTTAAATATCATGGAGAGTGGCTTGGCAACCACATTGGCCGGTTCCCTCAGGACTCTAAGATGCATCTCATTAGGTCCAATAGACTTACATACGTTCAGGTTCCTCAGGTGGTCACGAACCTGATCCTCCCCCACAATGGGAGGGGGTTTACACCTCTGGTCACAATCTTGTTGTCCCATGACCCAGGAGTGGTGAGGAGAGTGGCTATTCATGAAGACTGAGGCAAAAAGGTTGTTAAATACCTCAGCTTTCTCCTTGTCTGTTGATACATGATCACCATTTCCAACCATCAGTGGAGGTACATTCTCTTTGACCTTCGTCTTTTGATTGAAGTACCTGTAGAACCCCTTCTTATTAGTCTTTATTTCCCTTGCCAAGTTCAGCTCCAGCTGCACCTTGGTCTTCCTGACTTCATCCCTACACAACCGGGAAGCATCCCTATACACGTCCCAGGTTACCTCTCCCTAATTGCACTGCCTGTGCACTTCCTTCTTCTTCTTTAGTTTAATCAGCAGGTCTCAATCCAGCCACACCAGTCTCTTTCCTTTCTTGCCTGAATTTCTACATATGGGGACTGAGTGCTCTTGCACTTTATGGAAAACATCCTTAAATATTTTCCAGCTCTGTTCCACTCCCTTGTCTCAGAGGATCATGTCCCAGGGAGTCCTACCACATAACTCCTTGGAGAGCTGGAAGCACAGAGAATGCTGAGATATAAAGCAGCTTTTGCTATTGGAGAAATACTAGTATCATGAAGACTCTAGACTTCATTATATAACATTGATAAAGGAAATTTGAGGCCCATGTTGTGAAGGATACTATGGGAAGCCTCTGAGTGGTAAAATAGCAAGATCACTCTTGAATGCTATAATCCCTGTTATTGTAAAGCTATAGGCTCATGTTTTTAATTAACCTAACCTGTAAGATCCTTGCAGGAATATCAGCTAAGGTATCACTGTCTAGTTTTCCCAAATTAATTTGTCTAGGCCAAGTGGGCTTTATTAAAATAAGAGTATCAAACAATAGCATCAGGTTTTTTTAATAGACTTAATAAACATTGAACAACATTAGAATAACATTCAATGGTGTTATACTCAGCACAGAAATGGGGCCTGTGTGAATAAAATAAACTACTGCATTGAAGTAAAGAAGAAATATAGAACTAGGAATAACCTCGATACTCAGAGCATTAGTTACTTTTACTATTACTAGAATTTTTTTTCCAGCCTATATAAGATTTGATAAGTGTGTTGTCATTTTTTCTATATTATTTTCCCTACCTGGTGAAATACATTACTTTATAAGCAGGATTTAATTTATTTCAGAGTGATAAAACATTGTGTGCACCAAACAAATAATTTGCCACAACATTAAGTATTCCACTAGAAGCTTTAGCTGTTGGTATACCATGTCCTTATACCTCTTGCAGTTCCTGTGAAGGGGAAAGGCCACAACCTCTGATTTTTATAATGACACAAAGTGAGCCAATCATGCAGAAGGGAAGAAAAAAAGACTTCCTGTCATCTTATCCTTCATCCTGATGCAAACTGGATTTTGAAGGGGAGTGGAAAGGAGGCTTAAGGACAACAGCTTTGAAATACAAAGCTGCATTACAAAACTCAAACAGATGTAGCACATGGAATTAACCTAATACAAGCAGGTGGTTGGAACAGTCAACTTCCAGAGTGCCTGAATCCTGGCTTCTACTCACTGGTTTAAAGAGAAAATAGAAACTGCACAGCAAAAAAGCGAGCAGGGCAGCTAGAAACATCTAAATTTACAACTGCTGTTAGTTTGGGAAAAAAAAAGTCAGCAAGATACTTCCATTGTTGGGGTGTGATCTGTTTACTGCTGACACACAAACTGCATGGTTATCAGTTACTAGAGTGGTGTGGTTTATCAACTGCAGCAGGAGCAGGTCAGCATTAAAATATATACTTGGTCATAAACTGCTGGAATTAGAGATGCGATAATGAGGCTTCTTATTTTGGTGCTTAACACACTGATTTTAGTCTGAGAAAAGGACATGTTGCACACAAGTCTTGTCTATGAGCCTGAACAATCAGATCTTTCTGAAAGTTGAACACTTTAAAGGATCAATATTATCCATACATAATTATAATGTGTTTTGGGGCAAACATTAAGAGATTCAAGCTTATAGGTATTAATAATGAACAGATATGTGGCAGGGGTTAGAACAAACAACATGAGCCAATACTCTGGCTAAACTCAAAACTTTCAGCCTGGCAGACACAGCGACCCACTACCAGTTTCCAGAGCAGACCTTCCTCCAAGGCCTCCTTCTCTCCCACTATCCAAGACAGCTCCAGAGAGACAAACACCTCAGATAAACACTGCTGCCCATAAGAGGCCAATAGTAGCTCTAAAGGTAAAGGGAGGGGACACCATCACCCAGCTCTGAGAGGATGCAGTGGGACCCTGCTGACACACAGCAGTTCCAACTCTGCTGCACCTCCATCCAGGAACCCTGATGAGAAGGATGCTTCCATAGTTGCAAGTAGGGAGAAAACTTAATAAGCCTCTCAGTCTATTTCTGCCTCAACATCCACGTGCAGGCTAAGCATATGTGCTCCATGAAGAATAGATTGCTGCTTCTATACTTGTCTGGGGCAGGTAATTTCATGAAAAAGATCGAAAAAGTCATATCTCAACTCTCTTTCCAAAAGACTCAAGATTTCATTTAGTAGTATGCGAAAATCACGTCATAAAAAACATTTTCAGTCTGTCAACAGTGCCAGGGAAAGTCATGGAACAGGTGATCTGGAGTGCTATCATGAAGCACATGCAAGACAACTGGGTGATCAGGCCCAGTCAATACAGATTCACAAAAGGCAGGTCTTGCCAAACTAACCTGATCGCCTTCTATGATAAAGTGACTCGGTTGCTGGACGAGGGAAAGGCTGTGGATGTATCTTCCTGGACTTCAGTAAAGCCTTTAACACAGTTTCTCACAGCATTCTGCTACAGAAACTGTCACCTCTGGCCTGGACAGGCGCACACTCTCCTGGGTGGAAAACTGGTTGGATGGCCGGGCCCAGAGAGTGGTGGGAAATGGAGATAAATCCAGCTGGAGGCCAGTGAAAAGTGGGGTTCCCCAGGGCTCAGTGCTGGGTCCAGCCCTGTTCAATGTCTTTATCAATGACCTGGATGAAGGCATCGAGTGCACTCTTAGCAAGTTTGCAGACGATACTAAGCTGGGTGGAAGTGTGGATCTGCTGGAGGGTCGGGAGGCTCTGCAAAGGGATCTGAACAGGCTGGATCGCTGGGCAGAGTCCAATGGCAGGAGGTTTAACAAGGCCAAATGCCGGGTCCTGCACTTGGGGCACAACAACCCTGTGCAGCTACAGACTGGGAGAAGTCTGGCTAGAAAGCTGCCAGGAGGAGAAGGACCTGGGGGTGTTGGTTGACAGCGACTGAACATGAGCCAGCAGTGGCCCAAGTGGCCAAGAAGGCCAGTGGCATCTTGGCTTGTACCCGAAACGGCGTGACCAGCAGGTCCAGGGAGGTTATTCTCCCTCTGTACTCGGCACTGGTGAGACCGCTCCTCGAATCCTGTGTTCAGTTCTGGTCCCCTCAGCACAAGAAGGATGTTGAGGCTCTGGAGCGAGTCCAGAGAAGAGCAACAAAGCTGGTGAAGGGGCCGGAGAACAGGCCTTATGAGGAGCTGGGGTTGTTTAGCCTGGAGAGGAGGCTGAGGGGAGACACCATTGCTCTCTATAACTACCTGAGAGGAGGTTGTAGAGAGGAGGGTAGTGGCCTCCTCTCCCAGGTTACAGGGGACAGGACAAGAAGGAATGGCTTCAAGCTCCGCCAGGGGAGATTTAGGCTGGACATTAGGAAAAAAAAATTCTCAGAAAGGGTCATTGGGCACTGGCAGAGGCTGCCCAGGGAGGGAGTTGATTCACCTTCCCTGGAGGTGTTTAAAGCATGAGAGGACGAGGTGCTGAAGGGCATGGTTTAGTGTTTGGTAGGAATGGTTGGACTCGATGATCTGGTGGGTCTCTTCCAACCTGGTTAACTGTATTATCTTGGCTCTGCTGACTACCTAGGACTGACTTTCAGGCGTGTTATGCATCATTTATTGGCTTACTCTCTTGATTGCTAAACAGCACACATGAAAGTTAAAACAAAACAATTATCTGAAGATGCACCATTGAACTTGGTACCATAGATATCAGACATTTCTTAGACTACCATGTTAACTGGTACCATAAACTTGTGCTTTGTCAGCAATATCTTTGCTGCAGTGCAGGAAACTGCTAGAAAAAAAAAAGAGCTGACAAAAAGTAACTTGAGAATGGAAAGTACCCTGCACAACCCCCATACATTTCTGTATTACCAAGAAGCTTAATGAGTAGGTATTCAGCCTTAATAACCACATACCGTCATTTACAAATAAAACATTGCAAAGTGAGTATCTATAGAAATGAAACCTCCTGTGTGAAGAGAAGACCTCATAAATGAATACCAAGTAGTACATAAACTGCTGAGAGTGTACATTTTCAATGCAGTAAAAGTATGCATTTAACAGATTTCCTCTGTCCTCATTCTTGCAGCTGATAGTCATTACAGTAGCATTAGAACTGCAGCAATTTATTACATTTGCAATGTAAATTTATTACCATTCAAGTAATCCTAGCACCTGTGCCTTACCATTAATAGACATTCCTTTACATTTGCAGTTTTTCCCCATTGTGCACAGTCGAATGAGCATGTAAGTGAAGTTGAGAAGTAAATTTAAATCTACCCTTTCTAAAGTGTTGCCCTAAAGTCCATTCAGGGTGATATCTCCTACTGGAATGAGAATTACTTATTTTGTAATATTTCTTATTTAGATCTATAATTGATTCGGAGAAACAGTCACTTGTTCACATATTTATTCTACAGATGGCACAAGGCATTTCTTTCAACTTAAAATACCAAAGAAGTGAGAATTTAAACTGTCTGCCTCCTTTGTGTGGAGCTCAGCAAGGTAAAGCATAACAGAGGACTTTGAGCTTATAGCTTGGTCATACAGTAAGAGTGCAAATCCCTGAGAACTCTTAAGGGTTCTTACAACACTGTAGCATTTATGGAGATACCTGTGCAGCCAGCTGTTTCTAAAATAACCCCAGTGGAGAACTTGCTAGAATCACCAGAGGATCCTTTGTCACAAGTGCCTGTAGATAGTAAAAAGCAAACATAAGTTCCTCTGTCTTGATCTCTGATGGTGGCTGTGTAAAGTAGAATGTGTGCTCTGGTCCCCCACACAGAGAACCAATGGCCATTATTCAAGGAGCTGTAATTAGATAAATTTACTTACTCCGTACTTTAGGTGAGATCCTTAGCTGTGGTACCCAAACCAGCCTAATTTATAATCCCCCCCTAAATATATTAGAAGGATTTATTATGAAAAAATAATTACATCAACTTTGTATGAGTAGCATGGATTCATTTTAATCAAACACATGATCGCTCTAGAATATTTAAGTTGCAGATTTGTATGTAGTTCCTGCATAAAAAACTTATATTAAATGCTAAAAATTCAATTTTTTTTAGAATGGTGACGGTGATTATTAAACTAAATTGTTCCAGGAAGTCAAGTTATCAATGGAGAAAAAAAATATGTCACCCATTATATTTTTACTAAAAATACAAACCATTCAATTGCAAAGAAAGAACGTTACAACTGAAATAATCCGAAACTACATTGCTATTTTGTATTTTTTTGTACAAAATGATACTATTTTTTACTTCAAGACTTCATGCTTCCAGAAACAATTTAGTTTTATTTATAATATAAAATCTTTTTTCTATATAAAAATTAAGAAGTCTCCCTTATTTCTGCATATTCATTGCAACACTGGAAGAACAGAAAGGAAATAATATGCACAACATTGCCTAGCTTTTAAACAAAACCAAGGGAGAAGGGGATTATTTTTGTCTTTATAAAAATCTGATTATGTTATCAAGAAAACAGAATTGATTGTATTAATCTTCTTTATTAATTTCTTGCCATAAACAAATATCTAAATCCTGAGTTTCATATAAATTGATTCCTCTTATTTTACATAGAGCTCAGTTTACATAAAGTTTTAATTGCATAGCATAGTATTCTATTTGCTTAGCGAGACACTGCATTTATGGAGGAAGGAGCTGAATTTTTGGCTAGTTATGCAGTCAGGAATCAAGTTTAACAGTAATACAAGCTGAAATAGTGTTTCAGAGACACAATCTAGCTTTGCATAATCATCTCACAGAAACACTCTCCATAAAATTATGTTTTCTTTCTTTCTCCATAATTTTATTTAATTTTCTTTTAAAATTATTTGAAAGTGATATGTTAGTATAAACATTAAAAGTTTCCTCTAGCAAGTTGAAGTAATTTCAGATTTACCTTTGCCTGACTTTGCTTGATGTATACTTTTGTTCTTATTGTCTAAATATCTTTGTCTCCCATAATTGATAGCTTTGATCTTAAAAGGATCCATAAAAACATAAGGGCAATTACACCTTCAGGTATCATTCTCATACTATTGAAAATAGTGTGACACGATGCTTACTAGAGTAGTTTCTAATTACCTATCCCACCACTCTGACACAAAAACTACATTATAAAAAGGTTTGAAGTTAATGTTACAGATGCTGTGAATAGGTACATGAAATGATTACCAGAAGATGCTGCTCAGTTATAATTAGATTAGTTTGGCATTAATAGAATAAAACCTTTAATGAGGCACAACTGAAAATATCATGGAGTAGAGTTTTCTATGATAGTATCAAAGTAAGACTTGGTAAAATATCCAAGAAAGGTTATTTCTTCACAAACAAGCTATTTGATTTCTAAGTTGGGAAAATAAAGCTTCTGTCATTTCCCCATTTATCTTTATGACTCAAATTCTAAACTTAGTTTAGTGAGAAATGGTGCAATATTTCCTCTCATGCTGTGAAAAACAGATTATTTAATCGAAGCCTAACACAGTAGAAGAATAAATTTGCCACTTGAATATATTTGATATACAACACTGAAACTGTATGTAAAACTACTTACTAAAAAATCTTTATTCAGTTTGTTAATATCAATCATGTTTGGGATTTTTTAAGAAAAGACAAGTAATTGTGTAAAACAGCTAATAGGATGGATAAATAAAATGCTTTCCTTGTTCCCCCTATGCACACTTTCTGAATGTCACTTATTTTATTATAAAGTGCGAGAGAAAGAATATGCCATATCTATAATACATCCACAATTTCTTGGTAAGTTTGAGAACACTGATGAACCACAGCCTGAAGTATATTGATGTAATAATTAAAAAAGGAAATTATATGAAGGAGGAGTTCACAGTAGCAGGTGGTCAAAACATTGATTTAGATTAGTTTTACTTTAAACTATTTGTTGTGGCAACGTTTTCTAAAAATTGAAAGAGCTTGAACAGATGACATAGAGATACTCATCCTATAACAAACTGGAAACAAACTAAAATGCCACTGAAAACATCTGCTTCTTATTCCTATCTGTGATCCAAAACAGAAAATGAGCCAATAATATACTTAAAAATTTCTGAAAGTTTCTGTAAGGAATTGTAGTGGAATTTACAAGACCTGGATGAGCTAGAAACCCTCCTTAGTGGCACTAAAAAACTGCACATGACGAATGTTGGCTTAAGGAATGATTCCTCAGCTTGAAAAGGACAGCTGCAGGGATCACCTTTCCAGGCTCAAATGGGCACAGCCTATAAAGACAGGACAGAGTTGGTGGGAGAAGGGTTGTCCTTTCATGTTTTATTGATAAGAACTTTCTTCTGTTGTTTGGTTTAAAGGAAAGAAAGAATGATTCTGAACTATTTGCCCACCTAGTTTCTGTGCACTTTATCCTGCCAGGCAGCGGGAAGTACAGCAAGGCTGCTGTCTGGCTATGACCTGTGTTGCCCTTCAAGATTTTCTTCTCCTTCATTTTCCAGGTTTAGACAAGCTCAATTTATCACTACTGAAGACTCATTTCTTTGTTCATGATTTTCTAAGTAAGCTTAAAGAGATGGCGAACACTCACTAGTGTATTAGAAAGTGTATTTACAGTGATTTTGAGACTATAAACTTCAGCATACTAAGTATCAGGATAACCTCAAGGTTAAAATTTTGGAAAATAATTGTTATTTCTTTCATCAGGAAGTGAAAAGCAGAAGTAGTAATAACTTCTACAAAAGTAAATAACCTGCTCAAGTAATTTGCCAGCTATTGAATACACCAGAGTACATATGTAGTAGTACTGCAGGATGTTATACAGTATAGAGTCATACAGGATCAGAGAAGGATTAGACACAGATTTCTCTACAGGCAATCAGTAATGTCATCAAATAATTGCCCTTCAGGAAACACTGAAATCCCAGACAGCTTTCCGGTATAATTCTTTAAATCATTTTTGCATATTGTATGCCAGCTTTTAACAGTTATATTTAGTGAGAAGTTTACTAGAGGACTACTCTCTGGCAATGTAGTGCTTTCATTAATCACTGCAATCCTCAGCAAAGGAATGGGTTCCTATGATGTATACATCTGCAGCAGACCTGTACTTTTGTTACTAACATTAATTTTGGAAAAAATCCTAAGCTTAAGTCTTTCCAAAATCTGACAACAAAATCCCTATCTCTTATATTTATATACATGCACACCAGAATTTTTGAGCTGAAACAATTTTATTACCATTGCTTCTGAAGATCAGCCATTATTTTCATCATAAATCAGCAAAACCCCATTGAAGTTACTCTTCTCTCTCCCTTTACCCCATCAGAAAATGCAGCTTTTACTTTTGCAAGAGTAATGAATCATAGAATCATAGAATCACCAGGTTGGAAAATACCCACAGATGAAGGAAGTGAAGGACTTGAAAATAACTACTTAGAGAACTTGTGAAGAACTTAGAGAAAAAATAAAGCTTTAAAACAGCACCTCATTAAATCTGAATATCTAAACTGACAGATGATGATAACTGCTTTATAAAAATTTGATTTGATTACATCATTCACTGAAGACTAAAATCCTGGTCTCAGGAAAGCCAGCAGGTGCTTTGACATTCATGTTAGAGGACTCGTAAATTCACTCTTCCTCAGCCTTCTCCTAAAGCCAGTAGCAGTTACTGATTTCCTAGCATATCCAAAGGCTATCTTTTCTTCTGCTATTTAGGGAAGAGTGTAATGATAGATAAGAAGGCTTCTTATGACTGCTCTGGAAATGGGTCTATATAATTGAAGTTAAATTAGTAGACAGACTATCATAGCAACTTATGATCAGTTTAAATTGTATACAAGTATTTGGGGCCTGGAATGCGAAGTATTTTATGCTTTAAAAATAAACATATACTAATTAATGCAATTAATAAAAAACTTACGTAGAGTGAGAGCACTATATTCACTATACACTAAGGTACAATTATAATAACCTCCTGCTGAATAAAAAATTAAGTACATATTTTTTTCTGTTGCCCCAGATGACATAGTTATTGTTGATGATTTACAATTGTTATATAATAGATGGGTTTCACTAATTTATACATGCCAAATGGTCTGCATGTGAGACGTTCAGAGGAACATTTACCATATTTTGGCAGAACAGAAATAGCTAATAAGTAAAGCTCTGTCTATGATAATTATGCTTTTGAAAAATTCTACCAGCAACCACCTCTTTTTTTTTTTTTACACATAGATTCAGAATTGAGAGTCTGCAATATCCAGAAAGAAACAGAGAAGGAGCTTCTCTCAAAAGAACAGCTGCAACTTCCAGTATCTCTCAAAAAACAGGTATTCAGCATCTTGCCAGAAAAAAAATCCAAAACAACCAAACCAAAACCAAAACCAGCCCTGCTGCACTGCTTTGCTCAACATTTTGCAGATAAGACATCTTGAAACATTCAGCTGATCCACTGTACCTTGATGTAGGTGAGAATCATCAGCTTTAGCACCGGTATTGACTAAATCAAAGTTACTACTGCACAGTGCTGTGGGAGGGATGCCAAATATATGGGAGATTAATTGATACAAAGATAAAGCATGAAGCTGGAACCAAGTATATCAGAATAAACATGATTAAAAGATCGAGTGTTCCGAACAAGACACTCAGGATAATGAATCTTGAGAAAGGCAGGCTGGGAAAACCTGCCTGGGAGTGAGAGTGTGAGTGTGAAACAGATGAAACAAAATATCCTGTATTCTTAGTTTGGGAACCAAAGAGCTGCATAAATCTGTTTGAAAAAGTGAAACCAGTGCACTTCCTTAATTTGACTTCTGTATGCCATGCTGATTAAAAGAACATACTTAGAGAGAACTGCAAGGTCTGCACCTCCATCACCACACACTGCTGTGTAGAGCTCCCTTGCAAATGAGGGACAAGTAAGGTTTTTCTGCAGGAACCTAACTCCCCAGAAAGAGTGAGGATGCCAGACCCCTACACTGCAGCCACAATGACCCAACACTCTACAACACACCAGGGAAACATGATTAAGTTTGAACTAATTTAAAGGAAAGTTACTATCAGTAAATCATAATTATGAAGTTGCCAGACTTCATCCTGGTGCAGATAAAAATATGTATTACAAGAATAAGATTTCAAGAGTACAGAAATTAGAAGCCTATCTTCAAGCCTACCGTTTTTAGTAACATTAGAGAATCACAGAATTATTTAGGTTAGAAAAGACCTGTAAACATTACACTGCAAAGTTCAGCACTAGACCATGTCCTTAAGTGCCACTCTCACATGTCTTTTAAGTACTTCCAGAGATAGTGGCCCAACCACTTCCTTGGACAACCTGTTCCAATGTCTGACCACTCTTTTAGTAAAGCATTTTTTCCTAATATCTAGTTTAAATATCCCATTCTGCAACTTGAGGCTATTTCATCGTATCTTATCACTTGTTACTTGGGGGAACAGACCAACACCCACCTCACTGCAACCACCTTTTTGGGCACTTGTAAAGAGCAATAAGGTCTCCCCTCAGTCTCCTTTTCTCCAGGCTAAACACCCCTAGTTCCCTCAGATGTTACTCCTAATAATTGTGCTTCAAACCCTTTCTCTGCCTTTCTCTGGAAGCATTGCAGGACCTCAATGTCTTTCTTGTAGTGAGGAGTCCAAAACTGAACACACTATTTGTGATCCTACTTCTGGCCTTCTTGTAGGTGGATGTCACATTTGCTAATCTCCAGTCAACTGAGACCTCCCTGATTAGCCTGGACTGATAAATAATGGAAAGTGGCTTAGTAAGCCCTTCATCAGTTCCTTCAGTACTCTTGGGTGGGTCACAGTGGCCCCATATAGCTATGAGTTTCAAGGTGGTGTAGTAAGTTGCTTACCACGTCCCATTGGATTATTTGGGTTTCATTCTGCTCTCTGTCTCTGACTTCTAGCTCAGGGGGGCTAAGTACCCGGAGAACAACCAGTCTATTAAAGACTGAGTTGAAGAAAGCATTACGTACTTCAGCCGTTTCCTCATCCTTTGTCATTAAGTTTGCCCCTTCCTACAGTATAGAATGAAGATTCACCTTGGCCTCCCTTTTGCTGCTAATATATTTCTAGAAACATTTTTTAATGTTTCTCCCTGTACAACCTCATGACACCTTTGTAGTCCTCCTGAGTAGCCTGCCTTTTCTTCCAGAGTTCATAAACTGGTTCTTTTCTTGAGTTCCAGCCAATGCTCTCCGTTCAGCCAGGCTAGTCTTTTTCCCTGCTGGTTTTTCTTTCAGCACATGGGGACAGCCTGCTTATGTGCCTTTAATATTTCCTCTTCAAAGAATGTCTAACCTTTCTGGACTCCCTTGCCCTTCAGGACTGTCTCCCAGCGGACTCTGCTGACCACTCTACTAAACAACCCAAAGTCTGCTATCCAGAAGCTCAAGGTGACAGTTCTGCTGAGCCCTCTCCTTTCTTCTCTAAGAATCAAAAACTCTATCATTTCATGATTGCTATGCTCAAGACAGCCTCCAACCATTACATCACTCACAAGTCCTCTTCTGTTCATGACAACAGATACAGCAAGGCCCCTTTCCTTCACCAGCTGTGCCAGGAATTTATCTTCCAAACACATTAAGAACATCTTGGACTATTTCCTATTGCTACATTGTATTTCCAGCAGATATTTGGTAGGTTGAAATCCCCCACAAGAACAAAGGCTAGTGATCGTGAGACTTCTAGCTGCATATAGAAAAATTCATCTGCTTCTTCGTTCTGGTTGGGGGTTACTATTTCCTTATCTGAATTAATGGCCCTGGACATAGGCATCTCTAAATAAGGTTAAAAGTATTCCCATATATGATACTCATACTCTTTTCTTTACTGATATTTTCATCATCAACAAATATTTTCCTTTATCCTTCTATTTTAATTCTTAAGGATCCTAATTCAAATCCATTTTGATCAGTGGAAGTCATTATATCAAGCACCAGGTTTTAAAATGTCCCACTAGTTGTTAACCAGTCTTAGTCTCCTTAGTCCTTAATATAGTCCAATAACTGCTTTAGCAGATGTTTCTGACATATATGAAATTTATAGAGATTTTATGAACTTCTGCCAAAGGGATTTCTAATGGAAACTTTACATTAATTGAATAATATGAGCTGGTAAATATAATTTTGAACAACAAACAACAATGTAGCTATAAATTCACATCAGTGACATTCACAACTGACTTTATTTCCCAAGACAGCTACATGACTTGAAAATATTTTAAGATATCTCATCCTAGGAACCACAGTGTTGGTGAAGTTCTATCTTTTTCCTAAAAGAATCAGGTATTCAGCCTCTTTGTTCAGGAACTCACTGGTCTCTAAGAGAAATAATTAGTTAAGGAAATGAAAATATATTGTAAAAATGAGATGATGAACTAAGTACGTATCCCACACACAACACAAGTAAGAACAAGTGAACACAAAAAAAGGAAAACAAAAGACTGTCACAAAAGGGACCCGAACTGAAACAGTTTCCCCATTTTGAATGCTTCTGTATTTTAGACATAGATTTATTTAGCTTCTCCTAATGCCTATTAGGAGTTAGTAAGCAAACTGCAATGTGCATTTACTTACCCAAGAAGCATGTGCTGTTGGTATGAAAATCACAAAGTACTAAGAAACACTGTGCGTTACAACAAAGATGATGCAGGCAATTTTCCTCACTTCAGTTCCAGGTGATAAAAAAGCTACCTCTGAAAGTGTTCCCAAGTGCTCTGAAACACAGTATTCTCATGTTCACTTAAAGTTATTTTCATAAAACATGGTCATGAAGCCTTCATCCTTTTCATGCTTGCCTCTAATCAAGTCCTTCTGGCATCTACCTCAATCTCATTCTATATTTTGTTATTATACTATGTAGGCGATGTATTTACTATGAAGGTGAGCCCTTAAAAAGCATTATCACAGATCCAACAAAATAGTTATTTCTTGCTCTGCATGCAAGGAAAACAGAACAATGTTTGGCAAGGTTTCTTTCACAGACAATGTGTTTTGTAGTCAATAGTGGCCATGCTGGAATCCATTCCTCAGTTCCAGCAGTTCATTGTTTTCCAATTCAGACGTAGAATTAAAGACTGGCTACAAAGCAACCTATAAGGTGCATCCCCACAATATATCTGACTACTGAACTTCTGAACCAGTGAATAATCACAGGTTTTCTAGAAAACAGTGGTTTGTTTATGCTTTGTTCCAAAGTGCTGACAGTATGCAAGTATTCTTACAGGAAGAAGCTACTATTATATCAGGTATTCTGATTTATTTTTTTTTGCATACCATAGTTTTATGCCCACTGAGTGCAGATGTCTGACAATACGGACTTTGCCTTGGAAATCAACTAGCAATGAAAACAACAAAGACCCAGCCAAATGTCAGCCACTGTGCCCAGTCCATTTTGAGAATTTTGCTGCTCAGATGTGTGAATGATTTCCATCTGTTCCTATGCAAGATAAAGATTTAGAACTGCTGGCACTGGGGAGCCTTCTTTAAAAAAGCCAACCTGTGCCAAGGCAGTTTTTCAGCATACATGAATGCTAGTGCTCCCAAAGCTCCATAATGAGCACGGTGGAAGCTGCCTGATACAAATCAGCAGGCCTCTCATTCCTATGACTACTCATTTTCCAGTTAAAAATTTAAGCACTTTGAATCTTGACAACACAGTGATACACTGGGTCAGGATGCTAGTGTTTGCCAGCTGGGGACGAGACAGCTGTGCCAACAAAAGCAATTACAGGAGTCCCCTGATATCCAGCATTGCTGTTTGTACACCCTGAACATAAGTATATCTAAGACTAAAGCTCAGATCCCTATGGTGAAATAGCAACAAAGCTGCCTAATATAGCAGAGAAGATTTTATTAGTGCTTTAATGAGGAGATGCTACAGCAAGTTTCCTGTACACCAAACTTGTCTTTCCTATTGCCTGTACTTAACATACAGGCAACCCTACTGACTAGGTTAACCACATACAGCTGCCTCCATTGAATGAAAATTTTAAAAAACCTAAAAAGCAAACAAGCAAACAAACAGAAACCCAAACAGCTGAAAGTACTGCTGTGGAGGATATTAACTACAACTTTATAGTTGTTCTGAACTCCAGTTTTTGAGGACTATTTTCAAAACTCCCCAATCTTGTCCTTACTAAGGCCACAGCTCATATTATTATATGTTCATGAGCAACAGACGTTCAATCTCATTCCTCTTAAACTCTGTGCACCTTATGCCACATTTTAATTGCTCAACCTATATCAAATAGTCAGATTGTATGCTTAGAAACAAATAATCCTGCCTTACTCCTGTCTGCAGTTATAAAATTCCTACTAATTAAGTCCTCATCTCTACTTTCTTCTAATGCAATTTCCATTTACTAATACCATTCACAAGGCAGTCATGCAACAGGTTGTACCAGCAAAGCTAAGCAGAAGTAACTTAAACTAACATTGCCACTGAATTATAACTTTAAAAGTTCAGCCTTTGACAAACTAGCAACCTCTGATTTGTAGCACCACAAAGCAACTTCCTAGGAAGAGCTTCTGTAGGGATGTTAAGGAGTTAAACCTCCCCTTGAGCTCTCAGTCTGCTTTCTCACAGGACTTTCTATCTGAAGCAACTGAAGAAGGCACCACATGCCCAAAAGCCCACTATGCTTTATCAGAGTGCTTTCCAAGAGGCATTATTGCTTACAAAACTGACCTAAACTCACTTACACCCAGGATAAGTCAAATGAATTGAAGGGACAGAGTCAGCAATACTGAAAAAATGATCAAGTGAGTGATTAATGTGAAGAAGTAGAGCAAGACACACCTTTTCATGAGCTGCAGAACTCCTCCCCAGGCTCTAAAGGCTCTTGCTGATGTCTGTCTGTTTACCTGGGGTGTGTTTCCTTTTCCCATTGTTTCACTCAAGTGAACTACGAACACACCACCATTTATATTTTACATTATATGAATAGATCATATTATGCCATTTAATGCTGTATTATAGACATGGCAAACCCGATTCAGACAGTCAACTCCAAGCACAATCTGGAGCTGTGAGTAAAAAAGGCTTTAGAGATCATCTTATGCCATAAGGGGCTGCTTAAGGGGCTATAAACCAAGTACCAGAAGTCCAACATGTGTAGGAATCAGAGTTTACAAAACCTCTTTATAAGTCTTGCTATTAAGCTATGCTGATGGGGAATGGGAATCACCTTGCAGTAGCTATAGCTTACGTGCCTAAACTATTCATATACTAGATCCAGAAAAAGTAACTCAGTCTCCTTAACGAAAAAGGTTCTTTCTGTCCCCAGTCTCTCACTTTAAAAAGCTATATGGATTTTTCCTGACCCTGAAGCACATGCATAGCTACCTACCCAAAATACAAAGGAGTTCAAATAACTGGGCATTAAAGAAAAACCAAGGAACGTAGAATAGAATTTGAATAGGTGGAGAAGGCTACACAGGAAAGCAAAGCTAATACACATAGTTTTTCCAGCTGAAAATATATTAACAGAAGATTTTAGAATCACTATCATTACTCCTTGAGTCTGTGCGTGTTCAGTGCCTTAGATTAGACTAAGTACTTCATACCTCCATTGAGCCACTTGGACTCTTTTTAACCTCAAAATATTTTCACTGGCTGGAATCTAATCATGCACTACTTCATGGCAGGTAAAGAGCTGTGAGCATGTAACTGGTGAGCTATCCATGTTATTTTTAAATAAGGTACCAACTATAGTCCCGTGAGAACTTAGAGACAGGAAAAAAAGCAGCTGCCTAGATACAAAACTGAAAAGCACCAATTTCTGTCACACAAGAAGGTGTTAGCATCCTCCTCCTATGAAATGTTTGCTGGCAATCTTGCAATTGTCATTTAAGTCCAGTGACTTGTAAGCATAAGAAAAAGAACGTAAATATATAATTGGGCAAATCAATTGGGAGGGCGAGGCATCTGGATGGAGTATTTTATCTCAACCTTTTCTGGTCTTGTTCTTAGCCTCTGCTGAGTCCAAAGACAGTTCATCTTTAATGGATCCACAAGCTTTCCTCAACTTTCAATGCTCTATCAGTGCCCAGAACAGCCTGTACTGCCAGAGTTACCCACCTGCAGTGGGAGGCTGACAAAGCAGAGATTGCTATTCTGGCTATGCATCACACTACGGAGTGTGCATTTACTTACTCTGTCATGTAGACAAAAACCACACAATCATAAAATAACACATTCCCCAACTTCAGGCAGATTCAGACACCAATGAATCCACTGGTGTTCTTCACATCCTGCCTAAACAAAATCTTAATTGTTGTTGTTCCCCTACTGCACTTAAAGTCATTGTACAGCTGCAGCATTAAATAGTCTGAGGGCCTGTAAAATTCTACAAATGTTTTAAGCTCGAGCCAAAAGTTTGAGGTCAGGGAGGTTTGCTGTCAGGATGCCAGGATTCCCTTATTAAATAAAAAGGGATATTAAAACAAAAAAAAAAAAAGAGGAGAGACAATTAAAGGAGAGATGCAAAAGGCTTGGAGAACAACTATGAAGGCAGGAAAATCTCATTCTAAGAAAAAAGAAAAGAAGATCTGGTGGGGAAGGAAGAGAAAGAAAGAAACACCCTTAAGATTGCTCACCTTGGAGAACTGGACCTCAACCAAACTGGTAAAGGAGCTGGTGAAGGAGCTGGAGAACAAGTCTTATGAGGAGCACCTGAGGGAACTGGGATCATTTAGTCTGGAGAAAAGGAGGCTGAGAGGACACCTTATCACTGTCTACAACTATCTATATAACTAAAGACATCAGGAAAAATTTCTTAGCTGAAAGGGTTATCAGGCACTGGAACAGGCTGCCCAGGGAGGAGATTGAGTCACCATTCCTGCAGATATTTAAAAGATGGGTAAATAAGTGCTCAGGGAAATTATATAGTAGTGGATAAGTATGGTTGTACTCGATGACCTCAAAGTTCTTTCCCAACCGAACGATTCTGTGATTCTAGGATTCTAGGATTATAAACCTTAATATGGCAGCTTTGTTACCTAGATTGTATAGTAAGAAAAAGGTCTGGGTCATCACCTCCAAGAGATAAGAAGAATAAAGAAAACAAAGCACCGGAAAAAAAGACCATACTATGTTTACAAGCACAGCAGTAGCAGAGTGTCTGAGAAAGCTGGTGAAGGAGCAGAAATTATTATTTCTCCTAAATGTGTCCCCCGCCTCCCAACACAACAAATAGTTCTCCCCTTCCCTGTCTGCACCCTGACAAACATCAAGATAGGTATCAGACCTGGCAGCGCTTGTAGCAACTTCCTACGTAAAGGATCAATTGTTCCTTAAATAAGAAAGCTAAGTACAAAACATGTCCTTCTTAACTGAACATCTTGGAGAAGCGTGAGATCATATTATGATGATATTAAGTCTAACAAGTTGTGAGTGCTCACATTCAAGTATGTTTCTTTTTCCTGTAAAGGGTTTCTAGCTTTCTATTAATACTTCACCTTCCAGAAATAAAAGAACCAAAATTCCTATTTACTAAAAAGAAACAAAACCCAAAACATGAGTCTCTTCAGGTCTGTTTTTTTTTAATAAGCCTCAGTCTCCAGGTTAGTAAACTAAGCTGAGAATCATTGAGTGTTTTTGCAAATATCACACACACACACCTGATTGCATTGAGTCATAAATGAAGGTGTTAATATTTTTTTCTATCCTATCAGTGATGTCAATTCTTTCATTTCTGACACTCTCTGAAGAAAGCACATAGTTGATACAGTAAGTAAAAAGGTACATATTTAGTGAATCTTGATTCAGCTCTAACATTTCAGGGATTCAGATCCTATGCACAACCTCCCAATTGTAGCATTGTGGCATTCAAAACCATTTTCACTTCTGCTGCTTTTGACTTGGTGGAGTTTAACTCTACCAATCCACTTATACATGGAGTAGGTTAGCATGGAAAATATTTTTTCTGTAGCTACCAGATAATCGATGCTCTAGTTACTCACCTGGAAAACATCATCAAGGGTCGTGATAAACATGTTTTTTATACTCCAGTACTTCAAAGGTATGAAAGTTTTTTTTTTTTTTTGTTTTGCCCTCAAATTAGCCAGCTATCTATTCTACATATGTCTTAGTTCAGAAATAATGATGACTGTGGTAATTATCATGATTTTAGTTTTCTTGCATCTGTGCAAGATGTTTGACTTGGCATGGTAATTGAGAGAGAAGGATTAGATATTGCACCTATGACATGACCTCAGCGACATGCTCATTCCTGCCAAATGAGTGAATTAGTAGTAGACATTAGTAGCAAGCTCAGGTACTTCAAGATGTACGATCTATAGAACCTGGGCTAGACAAGCAATTGATGTGGGACAGAAGAGGCTGTACAAAATTGTTTTATTAAAGATTTTAAGGTGAATTCATGCAGCTAAAATTATTCATCTACTGCTTCACAAGTACCTTACAATTAATATTGTGGGGGTTTTTCAAGGTAAAATGACATGTTACCTAACATAAATTTAAAGTGCTAATACAATTTTTATTTTCTAACTTGTATTAAAAATACCTTGTTGACAAATAAACATCCAGTCCTTGAGCAGCACAAGGAAAAATATATTCAACACAGAAAAAGACAATGATTTATCATGTAATTATCCCTACTAAGATAATGATCAATGACAGTGATCATGGCTAAATGAATTGCAAAATTGATGGCTACAAAGCATTAATGGAAATTGTTATGCAATGGATTCAACAGTTAAAATTTCTGACTATGACTCACTATCTTAATCTTGTTTGTTTTCCTCTACTCGTACAACTGACTAAGATAATTTTGTGCCATTAATATAACATAAATCAAGGATTTTCTAAATGTCACTACCCTTTATACTTCCTGTCAGAAGCATTGGAATTACAGTTGCTTAAGGAGGTATTTGCCTTTTTTTTTTACACAGATTAAGGTCAAAATTACTATGGTGGTCAAAAACAAACAGTATTTGAAGGTAAATATTTTTCCTATCATTCTGTATATCAGCCATTATCTCAATTTTGATGGAATGACACATTTTCCTCTCTCTCACACTGTTTTCTTTTGCCTGTAAGGGCTGTAGACACCACTATCCTCCCAGCTTCCTATTTCTTTTTCTCCTCAATGCAGTGGGTCATATTTTCCCAGCATATCCTTCAAAGCCAGTCTAGCCCTTTGCATATTCCTGAAAAGCAGATGGCAGATGCTTTTTCTAATCTTGTTTCAAAGTCATCATACAGCCATAACAACAGTAGCATTGATTCACTGCCAAGTGAATCCTCAGTACTTTTTGCCATACTCCTGAAATTTCATGAGTACATGCATTATGTACTTCTAAAGTGGTTTTTCCTCCCTTTTTCTCCTCCTGCTTTTCTGTATCTCTGAAAACAGCAGTACAAGATGTACGTTAGTAACCTGAGATTGTGAGTACATGGTTCAAGGCTATCTGTCTTTAATTAGTAAGCATAAAAAATGGCTGGTTTATTCCTGCTTTCATTAATGCTACTATCACTATCAAGGATAGTGCTGTTCATGACTGCAAAGAGAATTCCTAATGTGAGCAATTTGAGATTGTATGGATAAGAAATTATCCACAGCTCTGTCAATCTCTGGATGCATCCTGTCCTTCAAGGAATAAATAAATAATGTTGATTAGCTAAAATGAGTGTACTTAACGTACTATTTCCTAGGGACAGAAAAAAAGTAAGTCACAATGATGCAAAAAATGAAGATTTTTAATCCAAATAAGCACATACAATCCCACTAGCATTTCTGCCGAATGAATAGCAGCACATCTCAGGTTTAAAATATCTATATATGCACTGTTTTCTTCTCAGTTGGATGTTTTTCAAATACATCAGTGTTGCCATATCCCACTGAAAAGGAGAGCCTCACACAAAGATACTTGTCTGCAGAGTATTAGACCACAATATCTAGATGATGTAATTTTATTGAGGTAAATAGATAAATAAGAATAGCTTCCCATATCCAAACCAAAAACAAAACTATGCACACTACCCGATACTAAGAGGCAGGAAAACTTGATCCTAGGCAGAACACATACACTATGAAGAGCCCTCTGAAACTCCTTCTCTCTTGGATGTTTTCTTCCTTTACCTGAAGCTTCTCTAAATGAAAGAAACATTCACTGCCAATGCCCCCAAAGTGCTAAAAAGAAATGATACAGGCTTTCAGCTCAAGGGTGCTTTATATTCTGATCTCCAGTCAAGATTGGAGAGTAAGCCTTGTTCTCACCTATGTCAAATACTTGGCTCAGGCTCTGAATACAATGTTGAAATAATAAAGAGCTTGCTCATTCTTCTGGAAAAAAACAGATAGAATCAAACAAGACTCAAACCCCACAAAAACCAAACAACTGTCAAGTGTGGTTGTTAATGATACAATTTAAAAACATAAAATCAAATACACAAATAAATTTTAAAGTAATAAGAGCACTGCTTCAACTGTTCTAATGAGAATTATTATTGCTCTTGCTTTATTACATTCTTCCTTTTCTTTCCCTTAACACCATGGTCAAGTTCTGGAAAAAAAATGTAATTCTATGAGAAAATGCCCTTAAGTTCAGTGTCTGATACGGTGCTCACTTAGTCTTATTTTAATATAAACATAAAAATCCTGTCCTCAGCAAGCTATTTTACAGCAGGGTTTTTTATTTTTCTTTTTAAGAGGAAAAAAGGCTATTTCTGTGGTTCCATGTTTAGTTGCACGTGACCAGAAAAAAATTTTGCACAAATTCCAGACTTAAGACTGTAAGATTATCTTCTGTCTCTATGCTTGAATATTGCAGGCATGTAACTATTAGCAGGATAAAGCCACCATTCTAGTTTGAAGAGTCATCATTATAACATCAATTAGGAACTCCCAGGTTAAGGAATATTGACTTGTCCTGAAAAGGTACTCAGAGGTAACTTTGTCTAACGTTTATTCTACTCTACAACCATGACTACTTTGGAACAACATGAGAAATTTTTACTGAAATTTAACAGGAGGGAAAGAGGTCTCAAAGATACATGTTCCTGTAAATATGATTAACATTAGGTGGTAGACGAGAAGAGTATATTTATGCAAGAAACTTTCCTACCCGTGCAATGTTTAGGGCATATAAGAGACTGCAGGGACCTGAAATTCTGCATTAAGGCAAAAATGAAGTAACACAAGACCTGTTTACACCAATGTACAGCTGCAGGATGCCCTTAGCCAATTTTATCTCCTTAGATTGAGTTCATCTTATAGGTATCCAAAATAATCTGTGCATTTATTTTTTGTGAAATTATTTGAGATCTATTTTTCATCTCTAGCCAATGAGTAAATAAAATCATGACTTTTTTGACACATTAATACGAAAGAGGAAATGTACACAGTTTTTACCACTCCATACATATTCCTTTGATTTCAATATATAACTTTCTTTAGTAAATTATTATGACTTCTTCACTTTTATTGATGGTAAGAATTTGATATATGAATAGTACTCTGGTTTCCTTGAGCCTTAAGTAAAATGTTTCTTGTTGTACTAATGTCCAACATCAAAGAACAGTAACCTTAGAGCCTCCCTTCCTAGACTCTCTTTTCTATGTAGTATTTCCACAATGAAATATATAAGACATTATCATATGGAGTCATGGAATTATAAATACTAAGAAGGTGGTCTGCCACAAATTATTCTATAATACAAGAATCCTAGAAGATCCAGCTCTTATAATTCAGGGTAAATTTAGAAGGCTTACTGCTCTCGTCTTCACTGTAACCTCCAGGTAAGTCATATCTAGGAACTAAATGAAGAACTTAAGTTATATCCACAGTTATCTAAAGGAGGAAGACAGTAGAAATAATACCAAGGAGTGGGAGAGGGAATGTAAAAAGGATCTTTACTGCTTTGTAGTGAAACTACGTGAAAAAGCTCCCATTAAGAGCTTGGGAGCTATAGACCAAATACTTACTGACATTTACCTGCAATATTAGATCCCAAAGAACTTAACATTGGAAGTCAGCCCTACATGCAAGACAGTGAGTTTTGTTTTATTTTTAAAAAAGTATTTTTCAATCTTGCAGTCAACAACTTTTGGGATATAGCAAATTTTCTCTAGGTGGAAGGGGAGTGTATCCTCTCTAGTTGACAGGATTCTTTTCTTCCATGGTGAGTTAATTAGTGCAAAGCCTGGAGGTAGTACATATGTTTTTAAAACTATAATCTAGTCCTCCATAAACCCATCACACAGGGACTGGTGGAAGTTAGATAGGGAAAACCAAATTGAAGTCCAAAATTGGTCTAGATTCCATCAGTGACACGAATAAAAGGCTCTGTAGTTCACCAGCAGCACCTCAAGATAATGAATCCTCTACTAAGTGCTGACTTATTAGCAGAATATGTCTCCAAAGAAAGTAAACAACAGCACATCAGAAGAATGTTGAGATTGCAAATGACTTGTAACTCAACAAATTCTACAGTAAGGCTGCCTTTTTTACTTACATTGTGCTGCTTCTCCTGAGATTTAAGCGGTAGACTTTAAAGTAACATGTTGATAGCAGCATTTGATTCCAAGGCTTTCACGCAAGCTAAAGAAGTGTGTGGCAATGAAGATACCTCTAATGCTGCAGTCAGCCTACGTGCAAAAAATTGAGTGAATTTTCCAAGAGAAGGTAAAGTGTTTTGGTTTTATTTCTTCCCAAAATTAAGTATGAACATTGCATGTGTGCAGAAAGGAGAAGACTAATGATCAATATGAAAAGAATACAATCCTCTATACTATTGTGCTTGTTTGCTTTGGAAGAAATTTCAAGTGGAAACTGCAAGTGTATGACGTTGGCCACTAGCTGACTAACACAACGCCTGGAACTTGGTGAGACTAGCATCTGTATATGTCCACATGCTTGAGTGCTCACATTCCTTAAAACGAGAGTGTATTTTGTAACTGAGGGAAAGGCTACACTTTGGTAGAAGTAAATATATAAGCTTTTTCCAAGTGAATACAGTTTAAAGCTATGTTGATGTACTCCAACCTGACCAACTACTATGACAAGCATCTGGATCTATATATTATAGAACTGGCTCCATATTTCTTTTATTATCCTAGTCAGTAAGGTAGAAGGTGTATCCACTGATCTCTTTCTCCCCCCACTTCCTTTTTAACCTAGTTTTGCATCAGCTTCAGCCTTGAAACAAGCTCTAACAAATGGGCTGTCCATCCTTCTATGAGGCATAAGCATGGACCCAAAGTGCATGTCTCCTGCCTATCCACTTCTCTCTAAGTATATATGTATATCCTTCTACATCCATCAATATACATTCATTTTGAGTGCCTCCATTTTTTAGGTCTTCAATGAAAAGCATATCTTCTAGAACATAGCCCTTCCAGAAAGTGAATCACATCACTGGAAATATGATTTATTCTCTGATGAACTTTCTCAGAATAACATAATCCAAAAAGACATATTTTACCTATGCCAGGATGGAGAGGTGGTTTATTAAGCAAGCTTTATGTATGCACCTGCAAAGGAAAATCAGCATTGTGTATTTTAACATCTGTAAATGTTTAGTCTAAAACAATTTAAGTAGGAATCATTTTTCTTCACTGAATTATTTTTAACAAGTTATTTGAGACTTTAAGCGTGTTTATTTTTGAAATGTCATGAACTCTAAATTGGTGGAGAAAAAACTTTTCCACACTCATTTATAGTTAGGGTTAAATTTGAAGTGACAAGTACATGGTTACAAAATAAACCTACTTAAACCTACCAGCAGAGATAAATCAGTTACCTTTATACCTGCTTCTGAAGTGAAAGTGGTAAAGAGGAGATTAAACTAGTAATAGATTCATATGAGGGGGTACTAGAAGTTCATTTCTTTCTTTGTTCTCTCTTCAGGCCCTTCAGCACTAGAATGTAACCAAATAGAAGAAGATGTGCTGAGACGTGTTGCTTACATGTTGACAAACAAACCTAATTAAAAATCCTGTGTTTAAAACAATCTCCAGAGATTTTACTTAATGTAGCTAATGCATTGAGACAACAGAGGAAGTTATAAGTTGCACCAATTTAGAATTACTCTGGCCTCCCAGGCAGCATTACTCATCTCCAAATATTGCTCAAAGTCTCTGCAGAATAACAACATGACTCAGAAAACTTCCAGAAGTTCCTTCAAAATTTTAAGACTGCATATCAAATAGAGGTAGGAAGGTAGGAAGAAGAAAAAAAAAAAAAAAAAGACCAAAACAAATCACACCACTGCACATATTTCTCCTATGAAGAAGGAATGAGAGAACTGCATGACAGGTTAGTCAGGTTGCTTAAGACAACATTAAGAGATGCTAAAAAAAATGAAGTGAGAAGAGTGTTATCAGAACCTGAACAAAAGAACAAAATATCAGAAATGTACTCTAAGCTAATACTGCCATCTAACTCCCAGCAACTGCGTATTTGATTTCATCAGCATAACCCTTGACTTTAAATTGCTGTCCTTACCTACACAGAAAAGGGTATTATGCTCCATATGGCTTGCTTATTGTCTTTAAAATAATAATTTGTCTCAAATGTAGGTTGAAACCTCCATCTCTACTCAATTACTGAGATTAGTGAGGTGTAATTAATGACAGTAAGAAACAGCTCTGAACTGGTAGATACCTCTAAATTAATTAAAAACACTGTGGTATTCCTATACAGTTGCTTCCATCAGATACTTGCATTTCTACATGTACCTCTGTATACACACAAAATCAACATCACTGGTGTTCTCAGTTGCTGCATATAGCTTGAAATAATAAAATCCTGGGGCTCAAAGTACTTTCAGAAGTTATCTCCATCTAGGCTTTCTGAGATTTATCTATAACCTTCCCAAATCCTTGCATAATTAGACACAATAATCCTGGAAATGGCAGCGCTGCTTCATCTCTTGGCAGCAGTCCTTTGTTTTGTCCAGATGATAGTCAGTGTATGACACAGAAATGCATTAGGGCTCCTCAACAGAGCACAACTTTCACAGAATAACAACATTGAAACCTAATTTTTTCTACTGCATGACCTGATAGAGAAAACCAACATTACCAAGGTATCTGGTCACATCATTTACCTCCTACATGCTACCTGGCAGTAAAGAGTAACTAGATATGAGGAAACATTTCCACTAGCCCTCAGAAAACTCTTATCAATATTGAAATTTCACATCAATACAGGTTTTCTGAGCATTACTCATTCCTACAGTTATGAATTGACATTCTGCTTTCAAAATACAAGAGGTTATTTATGGCAATATTAGTTGAATTTCAAAACTCATCTGTGTGTAAAATATAGTTGAATCTATATTTTTTTCTGTATCCAAATTAATTCAAATGTCTCTCTTGAAAAGCTTAGAGTGAACATTTATACAATTGTAGCTGTGACTGCAGAACAGGATAGAACTAATGTTAAATTACACAGGAGAACTTGCTGGAAATGCTCATGGTATTTCCATGGATCTATTTTGTAGAGGCATTTCACGAACACAGGAATGCAGATAGTTGTCTAGTAAGAGTTTTCATAAATACAGAAACACCTTAAAAAATTCCTAGAAGATAAGCCAAGAAGTATTTTTTTTTAAAAAGCCTGCATGTGTCTTGATACTTTTTGAAATATTAATATATTAGAAAAGAATACATTCTTTCAGATGGAAGGGACCTAAACCAATCCTCTAGTCCAACTGCCTGGGCTAACCAAGCTAAGTTGTGTTATTAAGGGCATTGTCCAAATGCATCTTAAATGTTGACAGTCTTGGGGAATTGAATACCTCCCTAGAAGCCTATTCCACTGTTTGACCACTCTCCCAGTGGTCAGAAATGCTTCCTAATGTCCAGTCTAAATCTTTCCTGGTGTGGCTTTGCACCATTCCTGCACATCCTATCACTGGACACCAGGGAGAAGAGATCAGCACCTCCCTCTGCTCTCCCCTGCCTCAGGAAACTGTAGAGTGATGGGGTCACCCCTCAGTCACCTTTTCTCACATCTAGGCAAGTCCTTACCTGCTCCTCATAGGACCTTCCTCCCAGCCCTTTCCACCATCTTTGCTGCCCTCCTCTGGACACATTCAAGGACCTTCATGTCCTTATTTAATTGTGGGGCACATAACCGCACACAGTACTCAAGGCAAGGCCACACCAATGCTGACTACATAGGATAATTACCTCTTCTGACCAGCTGATTACACTGTGCTTGATGCAGCCCAGGGTGTGGTTTCCCTCCTGGCTGCCCGGGCACACTACTGACTCATACTGAGTCTGCTGCCAGCCAACACCCCAGATCCCTTTCTACAGGTCTGCTCTCCAGCCACTCCTCTCCTGATTTATAATTGTGCCCAGGTTTTCTCTGCCCTGAAGGCAAACTCTGGCATTTGGATTTGTTAAATTTCATCCCATTAATCATTGCCCAATGCTCCAATCCATCTATGTCCCTCTATAAGGCCTCTTGTCCCTCAAAAGTGTCAACAATACCTCCTAGTTGGATATTATCAGCAAATTTACGAATGGTGCATTCAACTACTTCACCCAAGTTGCTGATAAATACATCAAATGGAACTAGTCCTAGAATAGCAATCTGAGGAATATCACCCATGACCAATTGGAAGCCAGATGTAGTCCCATTCACTACAACTTTGATCTCAGTCCTTCAGCCAGTTCATGACCTAGCATAACGTGAACTTGCCTATCCCACAGCTGGACAACTTCTCCAGAAGGATGTTGTGAGACACAGTATCACAAGCCTTATTAAATTCCTGAAAAATTACATCCACCACCTTCCCTTCATCCACTAGGCATGCTGCCTTATCACAGAAGGATATCAAATTAGATAAACAGGATTTTCCTTTTGTGAGTCTATGTTGACTGTGCATGATGATTGCACTATTCTTCAAACGCCTTTAAAGGTACCCATTATAACCTTCTTTACAGTTCTTTCAGGAACCAAGGTTAGACTAACAGGTCTGTAGTTCCTTGGGTCTTCCCACACACCTTTTTTGTAAATTGAAATAATATTGGAGAGCTTCAGTTAGCAGTGGTCTTCCCAGACTCCCAAGACCTTTGGTAGATGACCAAGAGGTGTCCTGCCATAATATCTCCTAGCTCCTTCAGTACACTGATGCCTCACAGAAATGTGAATATTCAGCTAATAAAGCTGGCCCATTACAATTTCACTATTTGTAAAGGGAAAGTAATTGTTAGTGCACTCATAGTCCTCTAACCCAGGGGACTGGGCAGACCAAGGTCTATCAGTATTACTAAAGACTGAGGCAAAAAACCACATCAAATGTCTCTGCTTTTCTTCATCCTATGTCTGAGCCCCATAAAATACTGAAATTTCTGATATCCCAGAAATCTAAGGTGTGGCTGGTTGTTTTTAATTTAATCTGCACCAGATGCAGACTGGCTTCCCACAGGCATTGTCAAACCACTTGAAGTAACAAAGTATAAAGCCTCATCATCCAGGTAAGCAACATAACAGTTGGATATCTTTTAAAATGTTGTATCTTCCTGAAGAGATAAGCAACGTTTGTTAATGATCTATTTTAACCAGAGAACCTCTTTCCTACAAGCTTTTAAAGCTGCATCTGTCAATATTCATTTGCCAGCTCCTAAAAGACTAAACCCATCTCCTATTAGAGGAAAATAGCATCAGTAAGTTAAACCAACTGAAATATTTTTCCCATCCTCAGACACTTGAAAATAAAACATGTTTAGAGATTTTCCCTTGATTAGAAAGAACTGGAAATGCCAACAGATTTAGAGTTTTGTGTTTAACATAGCCTGCACTGGAACTTCTACTGTGAAAACAGAATGCAGATACTTCTGAGGTCTCTTTTGGGCTGCTTGCACATTTTGTGAGAGTATGCAGTATTTGGGCATGGGGAGACATTCAAGTTTTGAGTGGGTTCTGTCAGAAGAATACGTAATTATACAAAGACATGTGCATATCCTCCCTAACTTTAGGCTCATCTCAGCAAATTAAATTAATACACAGATTTCAGTGCTTAGTTTAGTTGCACATTTATACCATCTTATTAACTGATCTCCTTTTATAAAATAGTATTTTGTAGATTACAAAAAGCTATTTCCTGTACTCTATCAGGACCTACAATAAAAGTGTTTTATGCTGTTTATTTTCCCAGAGAGACATCCATCTTCTAAAGAGATGAATTGGAAGGAAACAGAATGTATACCTCGAAGAAGCCAATTAATAGTTATTCAGTAGCCTTGGTATACAGAAGGCAAAAGATTAATCTGCTAATGTGCAGTAAGCTGATATCGAAATAGCACTTAAAGTTTTACCATTTGTAAACATATGTACGAACAACTTCAACCTATCAGCTCAGCACACACACTTGAAAAGACTATCTAGGGCTTTGTTCATGTTATACGCTACATATGGGATGAGCTAGCAAATCTAATAGGCTCTCAAAAGGCAAAAATCAATAGAAGTGTCTAAAAAAGCTGAAGCATAGAGATTAGCACACAAGAAACTGTTTCTCAGTAAGGTTCTGATATAGAAGAAAAGAGGAGCTATTATGAATACAGATTCAGCAAGTCTCTGGCACAGAAAGAGTTTTGATCTGAGGTTTATTCCTAGAACAAGAGTAAAATAGACAATGTTCCACAAGGCTGAATGGTGCTGTATTTTTGAACAATAATTAAGACACTCTTAGCAAAACATTATAAATTATCATTGCTATTTAATGGCTAATTGCTGTAGTCTTCTTAGCCGTAGATAAACAGTAGCTATAGAGTCACCTAAAACACTTCTACTCAGAATTTTACAGTCATCTGCAATATGTCATGTCTGTGAATGCTCATAACATCCAATCTTCATTTATTAACTTTCTGTAGAAATAAATAACATGTACACAAAATTGCACTGCAATTGGAAACACCCAGTGAGCTATAAACTTGTCATTACTTCAAATCCTTCCTTTGAAAAGAGACCCAAAAGGGAAATGCAGTTAGATTATCCTATGATGGTCATAGCAAGCATTCAATTTATTGTTACCTGTAACAATAATTACTACACTACACAATATTCCTTGTTAATTACAATATGTACTACACAACAGATAAGTAGAAAAGATTCTCCTCAACACCATAGTTATCTTCTGTTGCTTAACTACCATCTAAAACATATTTAGCTAGAAAATATTCCAAACTGTACTTGTTTCTCTTCCATTTTATTTCACCATAATATTCTATAGTGATATGCAGGAAATAGTTATACAATTATGCATCCTTTTTTTTTGTCACTTAAACTGCAAAATACTACATATCTTAAATATAGCACATAATGCCAACTTAGGTTACAGTATCCAAATAAGAATCAAACAGTCCTTATGTTCTCAGAAAACCATGTTACCATGTTATATTGAAATATACAAATGAGTTGAGATGTTAGAAAATTAATCAGAAACTGCAAAGGCAGCGGGTGCATTGCTGGAAGAAAAGCAATCGATGGAAAAGTTGCCAGGTTTCATAAAAAAAAGAGAGAAGACTATTGATTCTTCAAATTATTACCCAAAAAGCTATTGTGACAGCACATTTGACAAACAGCTTGAACTGTGAAGCAGCTGAGAGTAGAAATTGCCATCCCCAACTTGTTTAGCGTATAAAATACTTTTTATTTTACTACCAGCATCCAAAATAAGAATGACTATAGCAAGTTGTCTTGCTATTTTGAGGCTGGGACAAAAACATTCTGAAACTCCACAATTTTTATAAGAGACAAAACAAGGCTTCCATATTTTTCAGTATACAAATCAAATGTCTGATTTGTCCACTTAAGATTAAGACAAGCTAAAAAATTGTTCCCTGAACCATACATGCTTCATTCTTTTGGTCTGAACGACCATAGTTATATTGATAGTTTATTGGTCGATTTAATTTATACTTTCCTGTTTAGAGAAACAAGCTTAAATACTGACCTGATGGTTTGCCAATCTATTTGTATATTAATCATCTTCTGAAAATATTAAGGAAAGCACTGCCTTTCACTGCAGTACCAGGTACTGTCATGCTCCGAGCTCAGGGTAAACAACGGGCATGAAGAACATAAAGCTAGACAAGAATCAATGGCAGTATTATTCAGAATTTAAGGTTTAGTAGTAATGGACAGTTCTAATTACACAAATATCCTCTCAGAAAAAAAAGAGATTACACAGAAAATGTAGAAAGCATGATTCATCTCACTGAATCTTAGCAGCCTACAAAAGTCATTCATTGATATCTAAACCAGTCATATAAACTCTGTATCTATAGAGAATGAAATGGAAAAGCTTCTTTCAGCTAATGCACCATTCTTTATTCTAAATTTATCATCATGTTCTGCAGTGGCCCAATACTCTCCGTTAATTACAGAAACAGCATAGATGACTAGCTCTGACTTAGATGATCAACTTGACAGACAAGGTGTACATCATATTCTTGGATTTTTGTGTGAATGTTTCTTGATCTAGAAGTCAGAGAACATCTGAACAGCTTTTAGATATAATTCTGAACAACAAGGGTGAAATAGCTGAGGAAAATGTCGTAGTGAGAAGTAATTTCAATGAAATCATAAGTAAACAGGAAAGTTAATAAATAATAATAAATAAAGGAGAAGCAAGAGTGTAAACATTCCTGCTTTCAAGTAAATATTTCAAGCAAATTGTCCTCTTATGGAAGATGAGAAACATATCAGAAGGCCACTATGGCTAATAAGGATTTCTGCACTGACCTCAAACATAAGAAGAAAGCATAGAGGAAATTAAAAAAGGTCAGATTCTTCAGGTCACATACACAAATGGATCGTAAGCATATAGGGACAATTCAAGAAAGGGCAAAGCAAGGAATTTCTCCATAAGAATAAAACTAAAAGTCATTACAAGCAAGTCTTCCTGTTCGCTCTTGAATCACAAACATCAAAGACTGGCCTTGAGGAAACAAAAATATCTAATTGACTTGTTACATCCAAGGAAAGACAAGTCACGATAAACTGTCTATTCTAGTTAACAGAATGGGAATGGAGTAGGAAAGAACAGGCCATCTGAATACGTTCCTCCATTAGCTCTGCTTTGCGACATCCCTCAAGTGTTTGTCTTAAAGAAAGAGGGGGCAGTACAAACATGATTTAAATAAATAAATGGCTTTTGCAAAGAAAAGACTAATCTGTTTTCCTTGCCTGTAATGGATAGGAAAAGTAATTGACTTACAGTACAGCATAAAAAAAATCAGATAAAAATTAAGAAAAACTTTTGTGTAGAGAGAGTGAATCCCTAGAATAAATTGCCTGGAGAGGTCACGTAATCTGTCTATTTAAAGACCTTTGATAAAAAGCTATGGATCAGAAGGCCATATGGAAAAGTATTCACACTTGGAGGCAGAGGGCCAGGTTAGATAAATGTAAGTTGCTCTGGGCTGAAACTCTTCAAGTCTATGTCATAAATTGAGCTACTGTAATAAACATAAGAGATGTGAAATTTTCATTACTGAGAAGAAATGCAGTATAATCAACATTCAAGTATTTTAAAAAGCTGTGATTAGTTTGTTGCTGATGGATGTTTTGGATAAATCCTTGGATAAATCCCAGGATATTTCTGAAGCAGGAAGACTGAGATACCTTAACAAGCCAAACTCACTTCCATAAAACAATTAGATTTAATTCATTGGAAGTAAAAATAATATGATCCAATTTGAAAACTGATCAAGTAGAAAACTATTCTATTGTGAGTTTTCATTAAGAGAGTCTGTGCTTTTATGCCATAGCCCAAGATCTAGGTAACCAAACAGCTTTCTCATTGAAATGTACAGTTACTATTTGATTTAGCTCCACAATATAATCTGATTTTTTTAAAAAGCATTACACAAGACCAAAGTACATTAACTGATGAAAACTTCATAGGCAGATCTCAAAAAAAAAAAAAAGAGTAAAACAAAATCATCAAATCAAAGAACCTGCTTTTATTAATTACTTTCACAATTCATGAAGATTACTATATAATTATAAAATAATTGATTTATATAACTCGTGTATAAAATTCACAGAATGCAGTGAACCATGAAACCATTATGCAACAGAGACTAGATGGAAAGTACAAATAGTTTAAAAATGCACTCTAAGAGGGAGCCATTGTATATAGTGTTTTTACAAAGCTGATAAATTTAACAATATACATATGTAACCAAATAAAGCAAAGCTAGGAGAAAGAAGAGTGAGTTTGTTCATTGATAAGCAGTCACTGAGGAAGAGACCTCCAGGTCACAGTGAACACAGCATCAACTATGCTGCATGTGAGAAAACAAAATCAGAGACAAAGCAGGGGAGAGTATTTCACAAAATGGAAATTAAATCCAAAGAGGTTAAGACAGATGTTTGTAGGTTTACAATATTATGTACTGACATCAATTCAGCTTTTGCCAATATAATATTGAGATTTTGTGCCTTTGTTTTTAAACCAGAGTTTTACATATCACTTCACAAATAAATGCAGAGAGCTTGTAAAGTGGTACGTGAATATTAACCCAATAGCAGTTTGGCAGGAGTCTGCTTCTCTAGATGGAGCTGCTGGCCAGTAACAAGCATAAGAGGGAAATAAATGCTAGTTCTTATGTTCAAAATAATGCTTCTTCTTTGACAGTTACTGCAGCAGCTTCTGAAGTTCTAACAAAATACCATACCAGGATTCAGATTTTGGGTGACAGATAAGAGACTTGTTGTCAATGATTATATACACTTTGAGTCTGAAATATTTTGAGAATATCAAACAAAGATGATTCTGTTAAGGTTTGAGGTAGAAAGAGGAATCATCTAAAATTAAGATAACTTACCAATATAGTAAGTGAAAAGAAGTAAGATAAAGAAAAGGAGGTTTTCTAAGTCGGTATGGAAAAAAAAATCAATGGATAGAGTATATTCATTTTTGAAATTGGTTTGCTGTCCTGGAAACTGATTTTTTTTAGAAGTAACTCAGTCAAAGAGAACCAGAATGATTATTTCATTTGAGTTAGCATTTACGCAGATGAATTAGCATGAGCTGAATACAGGACTTCCATTGGCAGTGACATTTTCTGTTCTGGGCATCAAGAGTAAATACAAGGCAAAAGCAAGGCTCTCATAACATTTATCACCAAGAATGACCTCAGACAGAATTATTATGTATTATGTAGGCATTTAGGATCTCAAAATGAAGCACTTAAGCACTCACATGCCGGAAGGCTCTCTTCAGATTTTCATAATATTTACCTTCTTCCATTTCTTTCCTTTCCCAATAGAAAAATATCTGTAAATTACCCATGTGAATAGCAGCGACATACATGCCCCCTTTGGCATCCAAACAGCTTTATAACAGAACATTTACACATTACTCAGTTTTGAAAAGGAACACCCCTGACACTTCAAAAAACACAGTTCAGACATATTGACCTATTCTGCTTCAAATATTATTTTTGAATTCTAGTCTTGCATCCACCAAGCCCATTCTGGTATAAGCTTCTATTTTTTCTAATATTAGTGCCTTGTTTCCTGTTCAGTGGTGTCATTTGTGTGAGGGCACTCAAACTGCAGCAGCCAAGCTGCTCATAAACGCTACTGCACTTTGCTTAATCCAGCTGTCTTGCTCCTGAGGTGCATCATGAGAGAAATATTAGATGCTAACAGGGAATACAGGGTCATGCAGCAGAACTGAAGGGTGTTAGAACCCGTTGATATGGAAGAAATAAATTAAGATTTCATTAGAAACAGATTTAAAAAGGACTGTGTTCAAGGTACATTAATGGTCATGAAACTACTGCTGAGAAAACACTATAAAGCCTGACCTTTTTTTCAGATTTCTTTAAGCAGCTGTTAGAATTTTTTAAACACTTCCTTTCTTTAATGCAGTGTTGGAATAATGCTACAGGGCTTTTTATTTATAAATACTTTGCATCTTGGATATCCTAGCAATGATCCCATCTTTTCACCTCCAGAACCAAGGATACAGTTTCCATTCCTGTAATGGCTGCAAAACAGATTCCGGTGTCAGCTTGTCTGAATTTTTCCTTACTATGACTCAGTGACCTCCCACTATGTCTAAGCCTTAGTGCCTAACCCTATTTCCAGCTGCTCCATTTTCACTTCAACAGATCAGCAGCCAGAGAAGAGTATCCTGGATGTATTATACAAAGAAAAAGACATGGGGATTTTGCTATAAGACAAAGGCAATAAAGGGTAGATTGTTAAGGAAGATCCAACCTGGAAGGAGAGACAGGAGTGGAGAACTGGCAGGAGAAACATGAAAGAAAAAGTAAAAAGAATTCTGCCTTTATTTAAAAGCAAAAGGAGATACAGGAAATAGGACTCAGAACTCCATTACTTCTGGGTTTGGAAGATGAAGGATTTTGTTTCAAGTGACGTCACCTCAACCTTTAAATATAATATATCTTCAGAAGGAAAATCCTGTGTTTAACACAACAGAAAGCATTAGGCAATGAATCTGCAAATAGTTAGGAAAGACTAGACAATGTAAAGTTAAAGGCAAGACTAAAATAATTCATTTAATCTCCAGCACCAAGAACAGCATTATGGAAGTACGCAACTATATTCTAGTAACATTAGAGATTATGTTGGATTTTACTTTTTTTTTTAAATGAGTACTTCATCTTTTAAAGTCTAAACAGTTATTTTCAATGTAGTTGTCCTCTTCTTGATTAGATTCCACCTGATGTGTTATATTCTGTGGTTTCTTCAGTTGTTGTTTTTGCAATGTCTTGGGTGGAATTCTTCCTACGCTGCTCTTTGCACCACCTAAAGTATTCCAACTCCACAGCTTTTCTCCTTTATAATATGAGAAAAACCTGTTTAAAACCCACAACTGCAAGAGTATATATAGTCTATAACTTTCAAGACAACTTGCTTGGACACTACAATAAGCACCCAGCTCTCAAAGGGCCATTTTTCATATAAAAAAAAAAAGTTTACCTGCTGGAAAGAGATGTCATTTCTACCTCATTGGCTTGTCTTGACCCTTATAATACATGGAATATCATGGAAATCATGCACTTTCAGTTTTTCAGGCCACTACCATCAGAGATTTTCTAATTGGAATTGTTATTTGAATTGAGAATCTTTTTTTCCCTAGATGTCTGATGCTTCAAATCTTCATTTTTAAGTCTGATTTTAAAAAAAATAATCACACTATGAATTCAACTTATGTTGAATTTTCCCAAGAATTTTCCTCCCTCCCCCTCTCTGTTTTGCTTTAAAACAATCAGAAACTGAGATTCTTTCAACCTTAAGCCTTTGATGCTATAACAGGGCAATTCAGTAGACTGTTATCATCAAGCTTTTACTCTTCTTTTACATGTAATTTTTAAATTTACTCCCTTTTCCCTTCAACATTTCCTACTAGCATACCTGAGACCATGCCACTAGCAATGCTGGGTTATGTTGTAGCATACGTAGACTGAGTAGTTCTCAACCACAGCAAAGACTTTCTTGAAATTTGAACTAAAGACTGTCCTGATTTATTTACCTATATTTGAATTGTCTTTACACAACTTCTTATAGAAACCCTAGAAATAAACTTGAATACAAGTACTGAGCAAGTTTTTCCATAAAGAAGCTTTTAAAAAGTTTTTTCCTAGTAGTATTAAAATACTGAAAAAGTTCAACTGTGATTTACAGCTATAACTTGATTTTTTTAATTCTTTTTTAGTTGTTGACTGGGAATGAATGTGTTGCTCAGGTGTCCTTTATGGGATGTTTAATGCAACTGTCTCTGGGATTCCTCTTTGCCAACTGTTGCAGCCCAGCCCAGAGCACATGTAAACCTAGGGATCTGTTTTTCCATCCCAGGCCAATGCATGTGGCTGCTGCTTTCCCATTTGCAAGTTTAGCCGGCAATAATGCTCAGTGTGTGACCAGGCACACGCACAGGACAAGCAACAGAACCAGCTACAGACTGCTTCAGACTGGGCACTCCTTTTAAACAGCATCCACATAAATCATTGTCAGAATTCACTTAAACATAGCATAGATAGCCAAATCCCCATCCCCCTTTCCAGCTGGTCAGGTCTGAAGATCAACTAGTGAAAGCACATACTCCTACATCCACAAGCACATTCTCAGATCTCACAATCATCACCAGCAGGACTCTTTCCAATAAATATTCCTGCCTGGATGCTGATCTCCCTGAGTCCTCCATTTGCCAGCTAGCCCAGCTTGATGTTTGCAAGCAAAAAAAACACAGGTAACCCACAGTCAGGTCACTCAAGTGACCCTCTGCCAACCTGATACATCTACCACAACACAGGGACTCCTAATATCTGTATTCGCATCCTCAGCTGAGCAGTCAAGGCAATAGATACCAATAAACTTGTCAGAGCGCGGAACTGAAGTTACAGGTTCATTCTTCAGAATTTGCCTTTATTTTTTCCATTTTTACTTTAAAAAACAAACAAACAAACAAAACCAATCAAACAAAGAAAAATTCTAATATAAAGACCCCTTTCTTCTTCTTTCATTAGTTTGATTCTACTGATATTGTATTTTTCTTAAAGAAGCACCAGTTGATACTGATCTGGCATTTTCTATCAACAGGCATTTTCTACCAAATTATATACAAATCACACACACCAGGCTATGAGAAAATGATGAATAACCCAACCCCTTCAGTCGCTGCCACCCAGGTCTTATATCTCATAATTCTACATCAGTATCTGACACCAGCACCCTCATCTACTCCACTTAGGTAGAACATGCCTGAGCCTTCTTCAATGCCAGCCTGACTTCAGCTGTTGGTCCCAAATCCACTCATGTCATTCACCCCAGAATCTGACAGCCAGTACTTGTAGCACGTGCAGACACAGTAGAGAGGGAGTATTACACAGAGAGCTAATTAAGAAGGGATTTAATAAATTAGGACAGACTGAAGCAATCAGCACACATCTCTCAGACAAGTGGCCTGACTAGCAACTATTTAAACTTTACCAGCACTTTTCTTATGCCCTTCTATCAATTACCCATTTTTTAACTTCCTGGGCCCCTTCTCCCAAGGGTTTGTTAAGTTTAGTTCTTAAGTTTTGTACAGATCTACAGACCCCTTCCTCCCCATCTCTGAAATATCCCAAATCCTCATATTCCTTGTGCCTTTCTTATCAAAAAAAACTCTTCAAAGCTGTTCCTGGAGCTTCTTATTGGCTGTCATTCTCATTCCTCATTTCATTTCCCCAGGTCTGAATTTTGCAGCGTATCTAGGCACCTATTTGAACTTAAGTTAGTGCTTATTCTGAAATCATACTTCCTGTCTGGTTTAATTTTTACTGGGGAACAGTATATGACACAACAGGTCAGCTGCCTCACATCTTCCTGCTGTCAAACTTAAAGACAATTTTAGTTCTAGGCATGTTTCTTCCTATGAGGAGAACATTACGTGCTTTAGATTTTACACTAACTAGAAATGTTTTTACATAGATATATCATTAGATTTTAAGTTACATACTAACCAGTTATCAGTCTGCATCTTCTTCCAGGCAGCTTTATTTCCTCTGTCAGAAGCCACCTGTCTACTTATGCCAAAGACGACACCATTCAAAAGTAACTGTTCTCCTACCATCAAACTTACTTAGCTGAATCAGATATATGGTACCTACAGTCAGCTGAAACTCAAGACTTCTAAAGATTTCCAGAAATATTTAGATCAGAAACTGTTTTTTGGTTTATTTTTAAAGAATATTCTAGTCACAGTATCTGATTTCTCAGCCCCTCTGCATGTTTCTAGTAATGACAGGCAGGGACACAAATTGTTGATGCTGTTGAAATTCTGGTTCCGAAATACCACTTATATGCTAACATCTACATTTTAAGAAAGTGGAACAAATGGCAGGATAAATTATTAGGTTTTATGTGGCTTGGTGGGTTTTTGTCAGTTGAGGAATTAGTTTTCCCATACAGCAGCTTTTTTAGGGTTAAAATTATTAAGTTCTCAGTTAATCCATAAATAAGCCAATTTATTACTCAAGAAACAGACTCATTCAAAACTAAGTTTGCAGTAGTCTGCTTGCCATTGTTTCTTGTTTAACTGTTCTTTTGGAAAAGAGTTAAATTTGTGATATTTGACTGCTACAATGTCATAGTGAAAAATCACCTTTCCTAAACAGATAATATGATTATTGTGAAATTTTTGACTTGCTTGCAAGTTACAGGTAAGGACTGGCAAATAAATCTAAGCCTTTGCAAATGTTAGTCAATAGACCAAATGTTATGCTCCTGTTTTATCTTTTTTACAAAAGGATTTTTCAGAGGACATGTTGAGCCTCATCACTTTTGTCAATTTTATTGCACTGTTACTTTATTGATTTTCATGAAATTTAATTTTGCTAAGCTATAAAAGCAGCATCATTTCGAGGGTATTTCAGCAGACGGGCATGTACCATGATCCTTTCATATTGGCTGCCTGCAGATCATGAGAAGCCATGACTAAGAGGAAAACATAAACTTCTCTTCTAGCAGAAAAAAAAGAAAATGTTCTTTCAGTTTTGTTACAGACTTTAATTGCACGAGCAATTTGTTTGCTTAGCGTTAGAAGATCCATAATGAAAGTGTTCTTGTTCCATAAGGAAGAAAACACTGAAGCATTGTAGCTGTAAATTTCAGAAGTAGTTGCTATAGTTTAATTATATTCACTTTGTCACCAAGAGACTTTAAAGAGGATCAGTTTTCACAAAATTAAAGTAGGCAAACAGGATGGATATCTTAACAGCATTTTATTTTCTTAATTTCAAGAGAGCTTATGGAAAATGGTATTTACCTGACAGGATGGATGATAATAGTTATAATCTGTTGAAAGTCAAACTTCCTTGCACAAAGGACAATATAATGTGACTTACCTTCTCTGAGACAAATTCCAGCAAGGAAACAGCAGAACTTGTGAAATACTACACTTAATCTTTTGTGCAGTTATTCTCATTATTTAGCCTACAGACAGGTTCTTCGAAGACAGGTCATACTAAATAAAATGAATTCATGACAATCAAGTCTGTCTTAATTCATCTTAATTCCTACCAGTATCTACACTATATCTAACTTCACCATCTGTCTTCTGTTGTGTCTGTGTATGGGCATAATCATCTGCTCATACAAGGTTCATTACAAAACGAAGACTCTACATCACAAAAAAGACTCCCTTCTTCTTAGTGGTGAGCATAAGTTTAGATAGGCAAATTGCTTTCAAATCTTCAATATACATTTCATTATTTTGATACTGAAAATCAAACTTCCAGAGGTACAGCTGGTGGTAAAAAGAATCTGTAAAGATTCATTAAATTTGACCATATTAGAGTAAAAGCAGAACATAATTCTAGTACTTAAATGCTCACAGTAAAATAATAGAAGTGCCAGGGCCTAAAATAAGTTTTGGATTTCATAAATCACACTCAAACAATGGCTTATTACTGAATAGTGTACATAGCTAGGCAAGGATATTGTTGGCCTCATCCTTTTACCATTTTTCCCTATTATATACTCCCAGAAAACAGAATAAAGCACTAGTATTTTCCTTAGATTTGTAGAATTTTTTTTCTGCCACCCATTTTGCCACTGACAGATTCAAAAAAAAAAATTAAATTTAGCAAATGTAAAATGAATGGCTTCTATTACAGGCAACAGTCTGAGTTAATAGAAGACAGGAAATCACTAGCAATTTATTACTTGTCTTTTACCACCACTGAAATATTGAGGAGGTGGTGCCAGGAACAAAGTCAATCAATGGTTCTCTAAAGAAAACAAATCTAGGGATTGATGAGTACAAGTTTCAATTAATTTACTATCTCTTGAGTTTATATGATTGAAATATCATTGAATCTGTCAGGGTAGTATCTGATTCCCAAAGTGAACAAAACATAAAGATATAGAGTGGCTATAGAGAATTTACAAAAAATTAAAGCACTGAATTGTGTTGTGAATTCAGGTCCTTCTAGCAGGATTCTCCTTTGTTGCCCTCAGCTTCTTCACTGATTTTTACACACCTGGTGTTGAAATAGGAAAGTGGGGTTTTTTGTACTTCTTCAGAAATTTGGATGTAGATAAGGAAAACAGCAACTAGGCAAAATGTTAAAAAGTAGCAAAACTGCAGAAATCTAGACCTGAAGCTTTATCCCTAATTTAACAATAGTATGTAACATGTTTTAGTATATTGCTAGACAGAACATTAAGTTTGGTTCTATACCTCTAACAGGCCTCAAATCTTGATCCTCCCAGTGTAAGGTAGTATAAGCTTAGCGTATATTCACATGTACTCTGTCCCCACCCACCCACACCAGTCTTCATACTCTGGATCCTTGTTAATGATAGCCCTTAAATGTGAAACTATTGTGACTATTCTATGCTTTCTGACACTGGACATTTGACACTGGACATTTGACACTGGACATTTGACACTGGATGTTTGACACTTCAATAAATCAAGCATTTCTTAGTAGTTTAGATTGGTGATATTCACACATTAAAACTGCAAATCTAGAGCAAAATACTATTTTTATTTTATCCAAGTCATAAGCACAGGTAGACTACTTTGTTGTGAAATCTGTGTCTGGAATACAGTAGCACACTTAATACATGATGAATAATATGTCATGGCTGTTGCTGCAGTTATGATTCTGATTTCTGGTAACCTGTTCATGTCATAGGAGTTTCTTTCCCAGTCTAGAAGCACCACATCTCCATTTCAGTTTTCTTAAGTTTTACTTCTGCAAACACAAAGAAGATTGACTTTTAAAGAATTAAGCCCCAATAACTGAAGAAGGGAAGATTAGCCACAAGAGATGCAATGGATGAAAACAGAAAGGGTTGAGTTCAGAATCATTTCCCTTATTGTCTATGGATCCGGTGATCCATAGACAGGTGAATCTTGTGAATCAGGTGAATTTTGCTCACATGAGCTATCTCACAAACACAAGATTTTCCTCTGGTAAAGAAAACTCTTAAACCACGACAAAAAATAGAAATATGTAATAAACTGCATCGCCTCAAGGCAACTACTACTAAACCGGTAAGTAAGTTGCCTCAAGAAAAGAAAACAAAGTTAGAAGGTATTGAGTGAAGCGTTGAGTCACTGCAATCCTGTTCATGGACAATATAAACCAAGCCCTCTTTTTCTGAAAAAAAGGAAGAAGAAACAGTTCCTGTTTGTTCAGTTTCCATACTTACCTTTGCTATAGTTCAACTCCAAAGGAATTTCTCTCTTCACTTTCTCCTAGTAGTTACATGCTCTTAGTGATTGTTTCTGCCATATTTGCAGTGAATTCAAAACCACAACTATTGCATTTGCAGTATGCATTAAAGGATATTTTTCATGTAATGAACAAAAACCTAGCAGTGTAATTTATCTGTGCTTTGAGCAACAACTTTGATTCTTTTAACAATTAATAAGAAACAGGGCTCTGAATTTCTCCCTCATTTAAATATTAACAGAGATAATTAGTATTATTCAGTAAGATCTCCGATAGTCCACTCACTAGCAGATGCTACTGCTTAGCAACACACAAATACACAAGTACCACAAGCTAAATCTCATTTCAAACACAATTTCTATAATTGCAATGACATTGACTTGAAAGAAAGGAGATTGGTAACAAAAGATACATAAACATCTAATACTGAATAAAAACATACTTTTAAATGAGCCTGAGACTTTGCATGAACAAAGATTTCTTAGATAAATCAACATTGTAAGTCCGAGTTCTACAATATCAATGAAACAATAGAAGCTAAAGTGGCAACACATCACCACTCAACATCGAACTCAAAACATGCATATAAATCTCTCCTTTTTCCATATAGTTTTAATTCAGTTCCTTGGAGGAGGTGTCGTTTCTTCTAAAGTTATCTCCAAAACCTCACTGAATATTATGTCTTGCATTTGTTCATTCCCAGGTCTGAGTGACACCATCCTTTAAAGTAAAAAAAGCAACTATAAAAACATCTTAAAATCTTCCAGATTTTAAAGAATCAAGTACTCTAAAGGAAAATTTACAAGCATAGACCCAAAAATATTTTTAAATCTGCAGCAGTACCCAATTATTTCAGTGTCACTATCTGCACATAAAAATGTTGACATTTAGTTCTTAAAAGTCTTCAAGGTCAAGAACAAGAACCTTGGAGGTGTTTCCAACTGAGTAAAAAGTTTCAAGTATCTAAGGCTACTGAATTTCTATAGATCCCAGATACAACTCCCCTACCCCACCTTCCCCTGAAGAACATGTTAGTATATTTAGTAAACCTCTTTTTTTTCTCATGCAACTGTTTCTACAAAATCTTGATGTTCTCATCCAGTCCAACATACATATAATGTCATATTTCTGTATTGCATCTTCAGTTCTAAAACCATGTATTCTTATCATAGCCATAAAATTCAATATATGTTCTATATAAAATAATTACTCTGAAGACGTATTTTTTTTAATCTACAGTCATTTCAGTTGAGCCTGGCTAGAAACCTAGTTTTCTTCTATTTTTCTATTTCTTTTTCAGTATCACCTTGAAGATACAAAAAAAAAGAAAAAAAATCTGAATCTATTATTCCCATATACAAAGTCTGAAAAATGGCTGAAACAGATCAGATTTCTGCTGTGTCCTACTGAAAATTAGTACTGTTTAATATCTTTATCAATGATGTAGACAGCAGGATCGAGTGCACTCTCAGCAAATTTGCAGACACCACTGAGCTCAGTGGTGTGTTTTACGTGTCTGAGGGATAGAATGTCGTATGATCCTACACTGATTAATTACGTGACTATTGAAATCCATGTTGAGAATAGTACCCTGTCTTTGCAACACTCTTTCCTTAATTACCAGTGAAAGAACTATGGCAAAATTTTCTTTCTGTAAATGTAAAATTGTAAATGCTTCAGTACTTAATAGAAAGTTGCATCTCCAAAGTCTAAATACAAATCAATTTATTTTCTTTAGATTAATTTCATCCAGACATTTATTTGTATTAATTTTTAACATTATAGAATCAGACAGTAAGTTTGATCCTGCTCACTGATGAAAATAGGAGTTGTTCAACAGAACTGTGACCCTGTAGGAACCAAAAAGTGCTAGGACATGATTTGTGCTAGAATAATCCATTATAAATGTGTCTCAAAACTTAGTATAGATAAGCCAGTGGAGAGGAGAACAAAAGATTACAAGGATTTAATTTTAGGACTGCTGATGTCCATCTGCCTGACTGGTCTGCAGCTACTCTTGATCTACAAACAAGGCAACTTAGCAATATCTTCTCTCTGAGGAAAATCAGAAGGTATCATGGGTATCAGGAGGAGGGTCAGGGATCACTAGCATATCCTGCAGAATATTGTTTTATAGGATATCTAGTATCCTTCTATTTTTAAGCATTTATATGCCCATTAAACAGTTAACTAAAAAAAAGATTTATGAAAAAGATCAGCTCCCATTTGCAGAAATATTTTCATATTTTCACACATGCACGGTCTCATTAAGCTCAATAAAATTTACAAGATGTCTTCATGAGGACCTTTAATGTCTTTGAATCTTATGTATATCCAAAAAATACTATCCGGTACAGAAGCTGCTCTAATGCAGTCCTATTAAAAGGGAACACTACATGTGTTAGGTTGTTCATTATTTCTGCTATTCATTGAGGACAATTGAGCTCTGACCCTCATTTATATTTAAATTAGAGGAAAAAAAATTAAGATCTTGTAAGTGTTGCATTTTCTGGGAGAGAGGGGAGTAAGGAATTGAAAAGATGTTCCTGTGAAAGAATAGAAAACACCTTCCAAATGTAGAATAAAAATGAAAGGACTACAAAAGGTATAGACATCTGTTATTATTAGGAAAATCCCCTCAGGACCAAAATACAGATTGCTGTTCCCCTTGAAAAGATTCACTACTTCCTGACATTGCACTTCCAGATTAAGCTGTGATAAATAGCAACAAATTTCCTAATAATAATGTCCTGTGAAGGAGCTCCATTCTATTTATTGTTCAGAAATCTTAGAAGTCAAAATCATTTTCCAGTGAAACAAATGAGTGAGGTTGATGAAACTGAGTACTCAAAGCTGACCATGTAAACAGCATCTGTTTTCCAGCTTTCACAAGAGATATGGAATAATGCAATAGCACTTAACTGTCTCCTTGAGGACTCACTTGTTATGCACATCTAACATAATAAATACCAACAACTGCATAATTTGCATTAGATTACAGTCTTAAGGTTACTCCAGTAAAGTCAAAATTATTAAGATAAATTCTGTTCCAAAGGGAGATGTTGCTTGCTGTCAAAATAAATAAATAAGTAAGCACAAAGTTAAGGAAATTTGAACTGAGGAGTGAACAGAAGTTTACCTTGTCCCAGCACAGAGCTCTTAACACAGTAAGAGGTTAGATAAGCCAATCAATAAGGATAAAAGTCGACATTATTCCTCTACTTTTGATATGTGTATCTCCTATTTGTACCTTACAGGAATGTCTGAGCTACGGGATACTACTCACAGTTACTGTATCCTTTACAACAAACCTCAGGATCTTCTTGCAGCAAGAACCAGAGCCATCTGGAACATTATCTTCTGGAAGTACATCCTAAGCCATCTTTTCTATATGCCCTGCCATTCTTTGCAGTGATATCTTCAGAGTTATTTTCTGAGCAGTAGAACATGAGGGGCAAGAAGACCATATAGCTTCCTGTCTCAGGCCAAAGCATGGTAGCAGGACATGATCTGGAAAAAGAAGATTAGATTTCAGCCCCTTTGGTCAGGGGAGGAAAAACCTGAACCAGAGAAACTGCTCAGTTTCTCCGCTGTAACTTAAGGCATCATCAGCTCTTCCTCCTGTTCTTTAAAAGCAACAACAGTGCTTGACTGATTTTGTACAAAGTTTGACCCTGTCACCACATGGTAGGTATTCTCAGCCAAGGGTTGTATTCTAGTTTCCATGTCATAATTAGATCTGGATGCAAGACAAATCAAACAACTCTAACTGGCATGGACTAGAAGTGCCATGGACATACACAGAAGCAGAATATAATATTCAGAATCTTTAAGATAAATTGCTTATGTAAATAGAGATGACACCTTCAGAGTGTGACAGATACTGAACCATAAATTCGGAGGCAAATTCTACTCATTCCCCACTTCAATGTTTATGCTCTTTTTCAAATTCCTTGTAGCCTACCACACAGCTTCTTGTGCCAATATAAAGAAATCCTTTTCTCTCTTAACTTATCACATATTATTTTCTTTCCAGAACAAGCAATATTGAACAAGAATTAATTCTTAATGTAACATTCAGTGGCAAAATGGCTCATTTTCCATTTCCAAGACAGCTTCCTCCAGTCTCTTTCAGTAGTCAACTTCTGTTAAGTTGCTTGTGGCAGACCTTTCAACACATACCATTCTCTACATGAAACCATGGCCAGAGTCTGACTGCGAAGAAGTTCATCACATAATTGTGCTGTGTGTGGAATTTATCCAAAGATACTTTTTTTCCTGGAATGAATATTTTCAGTTACGATAGGTTTAGTCCCTCAGATTTGAAAAATCTTAGATTAAAAATCTTCATACAATGCATGGGCAATAAGATGTGCGTGTGGATCTGTAATGCCCTGACTGGTACATGTACAAGTAGCTGTTTGAAATGGTTAATAAAGTTTTCCTTGGAGAAGTTTCTCTGCAAGATACATGTTCTTTACACTTAACCTCCCCTATATGGAATGAGTAGGATAACAGTAGCACTGTTCTGCACCTGAAAGTTTCTAAGCCAGAGTCACTACAGTCACTATTCTGAAGCAAGAAATAAGAGATAGCCTTGCAAGCTTCAATTATTCTTCAAGTAAACTAAATTAATATTTTCGTAATAATTCATGAGTACAGAAAAAGTCTAAAATCTATTTACAATTTTGTTAGAATGTCTCAAACTGTTCTAAATCACACTTTGTCAGGCAATGAAGATTTCAAGCTGTCTCGCTAGACCTGGATCAGCTGAGATGTAAAGCATTGACATGATGGAACTTTTATGTGATGACATCATTGCGATAGAAGGGACCTATCTCTCTCCCTCTCTCCCCTTTCCCTTCGCCAACAGGGCAGGGAACAAAATTAGATAGAAGTGCATATGGGTCAAGATAAAGACAGGGAAATCACTCACCAAATGCCTCTACAGGTAAAATAGACTCAACTTGAAGTAAATTTAATTTACTGACAATTAAAGTAGTATTGGGAGTGAGCCTCGAGGACTTCTATCCTTAGGTACCAGGGAGACAGACTTCTAGCACCCTTTCAGGGCTGTCGAAAATTTAAGGTCCTTAGAGTCTATGTATGCCAGAGACATGCCGACCACTTTGTTCTTACTAACTGAAGAACATCACTTCTTACACCTTGTCTACCAATTTTCAAACCAGAAAAAAATAATATATATAAGTCTTAACGACTCTTAATCCCATACGTAAGTACATTACTGAGGATAGCAAGAGTAATTATTACGAGCATATAAACAAGTGCCTCTACACGTACAGTGGGACCACCTAAAAAAAATAAAACCCAATCATTCCATGTGCATGCTCCAAAGAGAATACAGGAACAGACTGTTCAGACATGATTATATTATTATACTAAGTCCCTTTAAGAAAGATTATTTCAGCACTTGAGAGGAATTTCTCCTTTACAGGTAGTCATTCTTCCAGAGCACAACTATTCATTTCTGAATGATGGCCTCAAACACCCTCCCAACTCTTGCAGGTTAAGGCATGGTCAAACGGGAAAAGAAAAGACAGAGAGAACAAGGCTAACAGACTTTGTCCAAAACTACATTATCGTTAATCAAACAGACAACACAGAATTGTGAATAGATAAGAAATAAATGCAAAGCAAAAGAGAAGACTCAGAGGTACACCTTTAAAGGAGAAAAGGCAACTTTAAGAAAAAAATGTAAAAAAAGTGAAATACGGGAGTTTTACATGCAGTGAAGTTTAAGCAGACACAGAAAAACAAATTCAATGCTTGCATACCTGGGCAGAATCCAATGTATTACACCCACTTGACACAAAAAGGGATTTGATTTGACCTGTGTTCTTTAATTAGCCAGCAGAAGTAATTTAACTCGTGCAACTGCCACATGTTTTTGTTCAAAGCAACCTTTAAATTCACAATCTAAACATAACTGCTATTTAACATTGAAAGCGGCTTGGGAAGAAGTGGCATATAGCCAAGCACAAACGAACATTTGAATGCGACAGCCAGAAGAAAACAGTCACCAAAATTCCCCATCATAGTGTTATATATGTAATTTGATGTTGTATAAAGGAACTAATTTTATTAAGAAATGGAGGAGAAAAGAAATGGAGAACATGCACTGTTCAAATGTAGAACACTCACTGAAGACAAATATACGCTACTTGTGAATCAAGGACGGGTCACGGCCATGATTTTCCAATGGTGCAGAAGATGCTGTCAAATTATATCTGCTGTAGCATATTCCCTCTGCAGCCTATTCAAACCATCTTTCCCTACGAGGCCCTTTGCAATTTCCTTTGGCTTTTACAAGGTCAAACAAGCTGTCAGCTTCCCTTCTGGGCACAAAGCTGATACTAACTTCATACACAGTCTCTCATATCACATCGCGTGTCACTCAGTAGGATATAAACAAATTGTTAAAAAGACAGGACACTATTCTAACTGCTATAAATGCTTTATTATTGTTCTTTTGAAAATGCTGGCTTACATATTGCTAACAATAAAAATCAGTATGTTGTAATAACGGTATAAAGGAATGTATGGAATATCTTTATAATACCTAAGGGTCATATAATGGTATTTCATCAATTAATAGGAATGGGTCCTAGGTGAAAAAAAAAAAAACAAAAACATAATAATTAAGAAAAGTTTTTCTCAGACAATCTTACTTACTCCAAAGTGAATATATACTGGTTTTTTTTCTTGGAAAATGCTCTCATAACAGAAAAGGGTATCATATGAAAATAGAAGCTAGCACAAACAAGAAAACGGTAAAGATTTTTCAGACCGAGCTTGCAAAACTATTTTAAAAGCCATTTTTCGTTGGGTTATTTTTAAATATATAAAGTGATATGAAATTTCTAATAAGCAAAGGGAGGCCTTGGAAAGTTGAGATTGCTTTTATTCCCTAGTCAGAAACCTTGCTTTCTGAGTATTTAAAAAAAGTTAGGAAATAAGAAAAAACTATATGGCATGAAACTCTTTTTTTTTTCAAATGACAGGAAAAAAGTTGTCTCATTAAAAAGCAATTAGAAGGACCAGTCCTTGGGATTCACAGAGCACATACAATGTTAGAATCCACTTGATAGATCCTGGGAATGTCATAAGCTAGCAGAAAGCAGCTCAAGCAGTTTATGAATGGCAAAAAAGCCAAGGGAGATGATTATAACCTTGCACTTATTCAGCTATCAAACATCATCATTATCAAATAGAGAAGCTTAAAATGCTTAAGCATTTTAAGGATGCTCAGGTCTATCAACTTATTCAGCAAAATTTCATATGAAATTAAAACAACTATGTGGGTTTGGCTGGAGGGTACTGTAGGATTTTACATTACATTAGTTACATCATATTTAAGAGTATTAAATAGATTGTCTGAAGGCTGGGTCTTACATGAAAGTTTCACTTCTGACCATTTCAAAGCCAATGAACCAAACCTGCAAGTTTTTAGGGCTCATTGTAATAGTTATCAATGGACTTAATTTACTTAGCTGAACAGGTCAAATCGATCTTTATGTATTGAGTAGTGCAGATGTATATACTATGTGAACACATACCCAACTAAGTTGCTTATATGTGAAGAGCAGATACTTCAGTATTAAAATAAAAAAAAATCTCATATCAACAGAACCTTCTCAAATTTCTTATTCCTGTCTTTATATCTAAAGGAGAAAATTTACCAAAAGAAAAATACAATAGAAAGCCATCATTAAGAACACTGAACTGCTAATTTATATAATTGCTATTATTTTAGGTGTGCTGTAAGGTCATTTTGGTTAGAGATGATTATTCAAATTTCAAAAACAACTGCATACTTTCTTTCCCATAAACAAACATGCTTAGGACTTCAACAACCTCACAGCAGCAGATCATAGTTAACAGTATTAAATTTTCATTATTCTACTTTTTCCTTCTCAGGTGTCACCTGGTCACCTCTGACAAAGGCCAACCTGATCTGTAGGTGAAGTTGCACCCCAACCATGACAGTTTTCCACTTGGTCAAGCTTAGCTATGCCAGTTCTGATTTCAGAACAAATGCTTTTGGTCTATTACGTATTTATCCAAGTCCGGTTAAAATAAATAGGACTATAGCAAAACAAACTCTTCTGCATGAAGGCATGACAGCTTCTAGAGATGTGCTCTTGAATGAGAGGATACCCAGATGAGGAGAAGTTATCCACATCTTTCAGTTTTTCAAGATTACTTTGATCAGTAGCAGTTTCATTAAAAAATTCTCACAAATACCTTCTTAAAGATGATGGAGAAAGGATCAAAACTCTTATTTAGAAAGCAAACAGTAAATGAAGGAAGGAATCTTACAGTTACCTCCTTAGAAGGCTATCTCCAACTTGGACTGTTGGTAAGCTTTTTGTAAACTTAAGACACACTGAGTTCATAAATTGCTTCTTGCTGTCAAACAATAAATATTTCCAAACACTAATGTTGAAAAGATGTGACTCAACATACAAAAAGCAGCTTTTCTGAAACACACTTTAGTGAGTTTTGAGGCCTGAATTTTAAATGCAAGGGGCTGCTCAAATGAGAGGAATTGGGAAAAATACTTAAAGAATGGCATCTAACTCTTTATATAAAGGCTGAGTACAACCGACAGTATGAAAAATACTGATGTATTGTGCCTTAGCATTGAAAAGAGAAAAGATCTAAGTACAGACTATACACTAAATACTAGTAAAGTGAAACATATAGACAGCTCGTTTATGTAATTTTTATCAGTTTTAGATAGATTTTCCTGGGGTTAAAAGCACTCCTTTTAAACTGTATAAACCAAGTAAAGCTTCATATTTCCTCTGCAATCAGATATATAGCTGTAGCCACAGCATAGGCATAAAGCTGAAATGATGGAAGACTGGTTTTATAAGGGGAATGTCTGATCAGTGTTCTTTTAGAAGGTTATCTGTGCCGAGATTGAGAGATTAGTTACTGCTGCATTTGTGTAGAACTGTGGGTTAAAATTAAATCAATAGCTAAAACTCAGCAACAGAGAATGGAAGCAGGTTTCCAAGAAAAACATGCTTCTAGCCTAGTCAGCCTAGCCAAAACTACCCCAGATTTTCCTTCTCAGGCCCCAATCTTATACACCAGCACAGTGCTAGAGCTGTGGAAAGGGTATGCTCAAAGCACAATGATTGCCAGCACTAGATCCACCACACTGTCTAATCAAGACATGGAAATCACTATGGAGTGGATAGATACTGTTTCAATGCTGCATTATCCTTCCAGTAAAGCAGTTTATCTTAACACCTAATCCAAAACTGGAACATGTCTGAATCTTGAAAGCACTGATAGCTTTTTTCTCTATAAAACTTTTAGACTACAATTTTAGACTACAAGCAACAACAGCAGCTTGCTTTCTCTGCATCAAGATGAATGGTTGTGAAGGAAAACTCTGAGACCAGCTGGGTAAAATAGAAAGCACAATAATCACTGCCTGTGTCCTCTATTCTAGCAGGATTGGTCCTCTCATGCAGTGCAATGGTAGCAGAGGAAAGTGAAACGGCTGCTGCTAAAGAGTCAGGAACTGCACCATATGCATTTCAGGAGGTTTTCACTTCTTACTGGCTCGAATCTGGCGGCCTATATTCAATGTCTCCTAGAAAGAGAAGAATATAAAATTAGTCTTACAGCAAATCTTCCATTTTTTAATTCTAAAAGGAATTTGGTTCATGTAGTCTGAGAGAACTCTATAACCTGGGTTAAATTTCAGTCAGTGGGGACAATAAGGAGCTTCACTTCAAAAGCACACACCTCATCTGAACTAAAACACACCATTGGTACACTCTGTCTTTCAAATCCAATAACTCTCAGTAGCTCATAGACTGAATATATTCTCCAACTTCTCCTCTGGGACCCTAGAAAGGACTGATTTTGATCCCATCCACATCTGCAGTGCCACAAAGGATTTCAACTAATATCAACTGCCAAAAAGGCAATCCTAACCTCTATGTCCTGTCCACTCACACTAATGCATAAGAAAATGGGTATATTTTAACCTAGCACATGAGAGACACTTAGTACATACTAAATACTTGTGCTCTGACGGTGGGTAGCACAAAGACCCTGACATCTTGAAGGATTTCTATTACCCAGTTGAAAACTGCAGTATAATTGACTATTCAGTACTAGGCAGGTTATATAGGAGCCTAAACCCAAAAGAACTTTAATGTTATGTTCTTATCCAGAGCTACAATAAGCAGACACTAAAATCTAACTGGGATGAGACTCATTCTGCTAAAAGAATGGATCCAGGAGGCACTCTCAAATCATGACTGACACTGGAGAAGAATGAGCTCACTGCAGAGAATAGCAGCTTTGCTCCCAGAGATATTTTTCACAGAAATGAGTTACATTTTCAATGGTTTCAGGAAACAGACATACTTAAGCCCTTTATTTTCAGGGTGAAACAATTAACTAGTAGCTAGAAAGAGCAGTAGCAACAGCACTGAAGAAGAGCAAGTGCTTTTCTTTTAGAGAGGGGTTGCGCATCCACTAGACAGGATTAGTGAGTTTTCAGAAAAAATGTCAGTGTTGCCATTTCAAGTGCAGTAGAAGCACCATGACAGTGACTTTCAGAGAAAAGCCTCCTCACAGCATAGGCGTTGAGAACTCTCTGTAACATCAGGCAAATATGCATAGGCAGTAGAGATATATAAGCTCTTTTTAAACTGTTCTTAAAGGGAAAGAGAGTTCTATCAGACTGCTTACATATGTGCTGTAGCAATACATTTCTTTGTATACAGGTAAAAACTAATTAAATAATTGGAAAGAGTAGAGACCAGTAAAAAAAAATACTTGTACAGATATATACAGCACAAACCTTAAAATGCAGCCATATTTGGGTTTTCTTTTTGTGTCCTCACCTTGGTTTTATCTAGCCTAAAATATATTTTCTGGCTTTTAATCATTCCCCTAGTTTTTCTTTTTAAATGAAAGTAAGCGATGCAAGTATCATTTGTCAAGAGCTTTTTCCTCTTTTGTATCTGTTCTCACAATGCCACTGACACCTTAAAAGTGAGAGTTCTCAAAAATAAAGCTTCACAGCAATACCACTTAAAAATCCTTCTTTGAAAGATCACATTGCTAATTGCTAGTTAAAGGAGAGAAACAGATCTCCTCAATTATTTTCTTCAGCTTGCAGAACCAATTTCTTCCTACCCATATGAATAATACAAGTACAGGAAGAGCAAAAAACAATGGTCTCATTTAAATTCAAACCACTGAAAATCCAAGATCCATGTAATGCAATTACTCAGCTGACCTCTATGGGCAGATCTTGACCACAAATTGGTACAACAGATCAAAGTCAAAGACAAAGCCCTTTTATTTATCTTCAGACATGTGAACTGTTCATGTGACTAAAACTCATCAGGTCTGGGAATGTTTGGAAGATAAAAGATTAATTTTCTACTTTATTTTAAGTTAGTTTCATAAAATTATTTTCTTTAGCAAGCAAGTATAAATATTTTGCTTTCTATGAATTTGTCAACTGTAGTTACAATCAGAGATGGCACATGGATCTATTATCACTGTGCCCTAGTATCTCAGCAGAATGAATAATAGTAAAAAGTTAGGTCAATGGCGAGATCTCAGATTTCCTCCTTAAATACTGGTTTTAAGGACTATCTGTGTCCAAAAAAAATTTCCCTAGAATATGAATTTCAAATATGAGGAGGACATCTCAGGACCAGAGGCTTACATCTACATTGTCATTTAAATAATTCTTTATCTCTTTTCTTTGAAGATAGAACCCAAGAATTCCAGGTGGAGAACTTGAAACAAATATTTGGAAAACTGCAGAAGGTATAGGTTTATTACACAGTTTTTTCACCTTGCTCTGTAACAGGTGAGTTTCATTGACTGTGTTCCCCTTGCAAAAAACTAATATCTATACCTATGGTCCTTCACCCAGGATATAGGTTCAGAACAGAAGAGTTAAGAGTACTTCATGACACAATTACGATTTTCCTGTAGAAAAACATCTACACTGTTTACTGTTAAATGCCATGGAAAAGACTGAATTTTTCATATATTTTTGTCCAGTCTCCCTGTAATTGCTATTGCAATACTAGTTTAGTAGTATCTTTTCTAGTAATATAAATTTTTAACAGGTGAATACATCAGATCACTGAAGGAAAAGGATTCAGTCTAGAATAATCTTGTTCAGTTGAGCTGGTAAGCCACAAAGTTCATAACATATGCACACAGGATTTAACTTTCATAAGCATGCTAGTCACAACTGATCCATAAAAGCAATTAAATCTAGGCTTATATGCATTAAAGTACTAAAGGCAATCGGGCCAAATATGATTTCATTTTCACATCTTTCTTCTAAAAAAGAATGCAGAGAATGCTTTATAAAGGGTAACCTTTTGCTTTTGTATTTCATTAAGGAAGGAAACTCCTTGTAATATTACAACACTATAATGCAAAAGGGAGGAATAATCTCTTAGTCTTCACATGTTAAAATCCTTGTCTGTAACCTGCCTGGTCAATTCTATATATGTGTACTTCTCAATGGCTTTCTGGAAACGAACTAATGAAAATATTTTAGTAGAAAGTACACTGACAGAATGAGCAAATTTTATCAAATACCATATTGTATTTAGAGAAAGATAAAGTTGAACTTGCAAATACATGCTGTACCATTAGGAAGTCCACTACAAGTTCATGCAGGCTGTTCACACTTTCTTTAAGCACTCAGCCTAGCAGGAAGGCTCAAAGAAGAAAAAAAAGAGAGATATTTCATGTGGTATTTCAAGTGATATTTCATGCGTCTATAAAATAAAGCAGGAACAGCATCCTACCAGTGCAACCAACGACAAACTCCCTTCCATTTCTGCACATAATACTGTCCTACAATGACTCACTAAAAATTATGACAACAAAGAGTAATTACGTAACTTACCATATAATTCTGAGTACAGAAATTAAGAATAGCTCAGCTGAAAGGCAAGTTGTGAACAGAAAGCTGAGAGAAGTTTCACCAAATAAGTTCCAAAGCAATTCATCTTATTTGAAATACCATTGACCCAGTGCTAGACAAACAGCACAAACTACTGTCACTTTGAACATGTTATGTTTGTGCTGTATCTACAAAAATAAATAACTCTTCCAGACTGTATAGAGAATAAGTGAAAACACGGACATTAATTATTATACGCTAGTCCAAGATGATAAGGTATTAATGACTCATAAGGAAAAAAAACCAAAAAAACTCAAAGAAACCCCACTGATTCATTAAAGAATGCACAGAAAATGAAAGTTTACTTTAAATAAGCAAATAAATGAATTATTGGACAAATTTATCGTATTTTGAATGAACGCAGTGTAATAATTTTGTTCATTCAATAGTAAAGACCCAAGAACATTTGCAAATCTAGCCTATAGAGTACAACAGCTATAATTCCTTTACAACTTTTAACGCTAACAAGGAGACTTTCTATGTAGCTCAAAGATACCCTATAGGATCAGTCTCTTGAGGTCTATCCCCCACTCTCAGTAAAACTCATATATAAATCAAAGTGAATCTTCAGCGTTCTGCTATAATATATGAGGCTGAACTTAAAAATCAGATTTCTGATTTACTAGTTTAAGTAGAAATAAATAAGTAAAGATCTCATTAGGTTACTCCTCCCTGAAACTTTGCAGTTCTTCCAAATCTCAGATTCAAGTAATAAGTGGAAATAATCTGCAAAACATAGTCTGATCACCACTGTTTCATTTACATTCCATATATTCCCCAGTTACTAATAACATTATTACTAATTCTATTATTTGTCAATAAGTAATAATTACATGCATTGCAGTGTAATCTTAGGCAAGTGATCATATGCATATTATTTGATCTGGCTTGAAATTTAATAAAGTATTTTAATTAATTTGCAGATTTCAAAGACAATGAATGAAAGTGAAACAGAATGACATAGTCCAACCCAATTATCAAAGCAGATCAAGTTCTGCTACACGTACTTCACCACACAAACTCTCTTAGTCTACATTAGTGGAACAATTTTTTTAGAAAGACTTATATTCCAATAAAAAAACACAGAAAGGGGTTCTGTGTTACTCAGTACAATGCACAAGTAAGAGTTCAAAAATATTTTTTGTTGCCAATGAATAATCATGTCACATAAACACAAAATCTCTGGACTAGATGCTTACAACTTACCCAACACAAGACTACACAGGTCTGCTACCATCGCACAAATATTATTTCCCCTCCAATCCCAAGTGAGCCAGCATCCCATCTCATCTCTGGCCAGCATCCCATCCCATTCCCAGCAGTCTGCATGTGCTCCCTCGACATCATATCCAATTACAAGAAATGTTTCATTCTTGTTCCCAATGATGCCTCATTAAATTGTTTCACCTATGAGCTAATTCTCCAAACACTCCAGCAGAAACAAACCAAATTCTGTTGCAGCACACAAGATAAACAGCTGCTAGAAATCTTTCTTGTCAGAAGTATTATACATTATACATTATACATTATACTTTTTCCATACTGCTAGTAATTTCCAGTGGTAAACGTAGTACTAGGTCACAGTACATATTATCAACAAAGTATGTGGGAAGATAGAAGTAGAAGGGGCAAACAAAGTAAAGTTACTTTCTTTGAAAATATTCATTCATATCTTTCTGCTCAAAAAAAAGGATCTTCTCTGCAGCAATCTATACTGTAGGGTATTGTTGTGCTAATGGCACTGTATGTAAAGCACGAAAAATTAAATAAATGCCTATTGACATAATATCAGATGGTAAATAATTTAATGAATGGGCTTTATAGAATGTAAACATTCTCCAATTACTTTTCCATGAATTAGTAATCAAAAACTAAATTATTTAAATTTCTGCTGCAAAGGGGAAAGCTAATGAAATCATAAAGACTCCTTGTGAGAGAATTCCAGACTAAAAGCATGTTTTCCAGGAAGGTAATTTACAGTCCAATAATTTACAGCTATAAAATTGTGTTTCTGCAGTCAGGATTATTTACTTTCTGCATTTACCATGATGAATGTTGGAAGTACGGTGATAACCTTTTGCAACTGTGCGATATCATGAACACCAGGAAGGTCTTTTCATAAACTAGAATTCAGTCTAGTTTTCCAGGAGCTGCCTTCAGGAAATTGGTATATGAGAATACAATCATTACTGTATTTTAAAATATCTTCATTGTAATTAATCTTCAAGAGCATTGTGGCCGAGAGTGTAAGCACTATAAGAGGCAAGAGAGTTAAATATATTAACATACAGCTATCCAACTACTTAGTCTCTAGAAGAATTTTCCATAGTTAAAAGATAATTGCAGACTTCTCTTGCTGAGTCTTACTCTGAAATCACTGTAATATATTTTCTTATTGTTAGTAAATACTATTTCGGCCACTGTATTTACAAGCAGGTAAGAAATGTGCCTTCATTGATAGCAAGTGAGTGCACCTCACAGAATCTCAGGTTTGTAAAAACTGGGCAGGTAGAGGCTCAGTTGAGACTGCTTGCCATTTGGGTTAAACTCATTGGGAGCATAGATAGTAATGAAAACAAATCTAAACTCCACTTTCTGCTTTATCAACAATGAATGAGAGTAAGAAAGATGGAATATAGCTTTGAAGCATTGTCCTAGAATTATACACTTAATTTTTGTTAAATAAGTTGGCTTCCTTTTCTATCCTCGGTAAAACTGGAAGATTTTGTGTTTTTTTTTTTCCTTAATAGCTTATGACAACCATAAATACCTTATAAATTGTAGAAAACAAAGTCATCTTTACTATTCTGATCCTATGTTGGGATCCAGGGGAAGAAAATTTAGAGGACCACAGAGTGAATTTTGATGAAGTAGTAAGAATTTTCTTGTGAATGAATATCCATGAAAAAAGTACAGTTGAGGCAGATAGCATAGTGCCATACAACTGGGAAAAGGCACTCTCTTAAAATCAGGGGCCAGAACATTGTTAAAGGCAATTAATAGTGTCATGGTTTTGGAAATTCACATTTGAGAAAATATGCAGAAACAGAAATCTTCCAAATAATTTTGTAAAAGTACATAAGTATCAGTACAAAGTTCATATCAGGAGTTAGAGTACCACTAGCTCAGGGTAATTTTTCACAGGGACAACAGACAACACTGCAGATGAAGATGAATGGGCTATTAGTTTGGAAGTACACTCAATATTTATTTTTGATTTTACAGGCTTATCAGCTCCTGTCAATTACATTACCACAGAAAAGAAATCAACAAAACAATAAAACTTGCAGTGCTGATCTAATCTCTTAGACAAGTTCATGAACTAAATATGATTCTGTAGATGGTTAAAATACAATTTGTAATAATACTATGGAAAAGGTACTTTAAAAAGTTATTGGGTTAAAACTAAGCCCCTGTTCCCTTTCTTTCAAAAGGATGTAATTTTTGAAAAAGGCAAGCATCTGAAAGAGAATTTGAGGAGTGGCTCTGCAAGAAGTGGAATGTCTCAACTCAGTCAGAATAATGCCCAGTTTCTCTAGATTGTGGCTCAGGCAGAAGCAAAATAAATAAATTTAAAAATCTACATTTGCATGCAAATACCTTTGACAGTCAATTTTCTCTAAAGTGCCATTTAAGCTGTGCATTCTGGCTCATGAGAAAATCCACAGATGAAACAAGATACTAAGGTTCAGTGGCAGAAAAGAAAGATAGAGAGCTATAGCTGCAAGGCTTAAGCTGATCAAAGCACAAATTCTTTGCAGAATAAATTGAAGAATACAACAGGAAGAATAATAACATCTTGTGCTGTATAGATATAAGCAAAACAAAACAAAAATAAGAAGATTAAAATATGTCTAGTCTACCCTGACATGTAAAGAAGGATGGAGCACAAATATCAGATATCAGTAAAAGGAAGTCTATGTCCCAGGCTCTTGTCCAAATCAACCACCTTAGAATAGAAACACAACAATTTATTTCATAAATTCTTACGTTGATAAAAGCCACAGGACACTTACTATATAAATTGGAGAGTAAATTAGAGGAAGAGCTAGTGGCATAATGCCTAAGAGCTAACAAAGGCTGCATATTCCATACCACTCCAGATACCTGTGCCTCCAGGACAGGAATATCAACCCCAGGGGAGTCCCACAATGACCTGTATTTGAATTGTTCACACACTGAACATGGCCCAAGTAGATGGTGGTCGTCTTTCTAACAGTTGCTTTGCAATGACATTTAACAATCCTGAGACTAGGAGAGTTGTTTCTAAATGGTTTCAAATAGCTTTCTCTCTCGTAACCCCAGCATTAGCAGAACTGTGTGTAAAAAAAAAGAAAAAAAAAAACAAAACCAAAAAAACAACGCAAAACAAAACAACCCCAGCCCAAAACCTAGAATATGAGTTGCGTTTATGAAAACACCAAGCAGATAACAAGAAAGAACACTCACCAATGAGCAGGAGGATGCCTGTTAAGGATGTTATTCCAGAGCTGAGCTAGTTATAGCACAACTTTCCTCTGAGAGGAAATCATCAAACTTGAACATGTACTTCAGTGATGAGGAGGATTAAAGTGATATTTTGAATATCTGTTCTTCCATGTCTATCACTGTTTCAGTATATAAAGAGCTTCAGGCCACTCTAAACTCAAATTGACCTCCTCTGTAACTTCTAAATGACAAAGTAACAGCACTGTTACACAAGCAGGAAATGCTTTGATTTTAAAAGAGCTAGGTTAGTGTCACCATCTGCAACAGGGTTAGTTAAATTTATTCTGTAATTCTTGTAAACGTTGTTACTTACTGCTATTTCTATTCTAAACCACACAATTTAGTGTTGTGATATGTAGATAGGGGAAATAAAATATGCCCAATTATGTGATGTGGGAATTATTAAGGGACTAAGTATGAAATTCTATAGTGTCCATACTTTAGCTCCCTTAGCAAGTTTGCAGTTGACACCAAGCTGGGTGGAAGTGTGGATCTGCTGGAGGGTCGGGAGGCTCTGCAAAGGGATCTGAACAGGCTGGACTGCTGGGCAAAGTCCAACGGCATGAGGTTTAACAAGGCCAAATGCCGGGTCCTGCACTTGGGGCACAACAACCCTAAGCAGAGGTACAGACTAGGAGAAACCTGGCTGGAAAGCTGCCTGGAGGAGAAGGACCTGGGGGTGTTGGTTGACAACCAAATGAACATGAGCCAGCAGTGGCCCAGGTGGCCAAGAAGGCCAATGGCATCCTGGCTTGTATCAGAAACAGTGTGACCAGCAGGTCCAGGGAGGTTATTCTCCCTCTGTACTTGGCACTGGTGAGACCGCACCTCGAATCCTGTGTTCAGTTCTGGGTCCCTCACCACAAGAAGGATGTTGAGGCTCTGGAGCGAGTCCAGAGAAGAGCAACAAAGCTGGTGAAGGGGCTGGAGAACAGGCCTGATGAGGAGCAGCTGAGAGAGCTGGGGCTGTTTAGCCTGGAGAAGAGGAGGCTGAGGGGAGGTTGTGGAGAGGAGGGAGCTGGGCTCTTCTCCCAAGTGACAGGGGACAGGACGAGAGGGAATGGCCACAAGCTCTGCCAGGGGAGATTTAGGCTTGAGATTAGGAAAAAGTTCTTCACGGAGAGGGTGGTTAGGCATTGGAACGTTCTGCCAAGGGAGGTGGTTGATTCACCGTCCCTGGAGGTGTTTAAGGTGAGGGTGGATGAGGTGCTTAGGAGCATGATTTAGGGACTGGTGGGAATGGTTGGACTCAACGATCCAGTGGGTTTCTTCCAACCTGGTTATTCTGTGATTCTGTGATTTATAGAAAAATCAAAGGAATGCTTAATGCTCATAACAGTATGGTCCTACAGAAACATGAAATTCAATGTGAGATTGAAGAATATATCCAGAAAGCACAGCAGCTTAAGGAACAAATAGGCTTCTAGCAGAGAGGAAAAGGTATTCCTGGGCACAATACATTTTTTTCTAAAAAAAAATAATACCCCACTGATTACATTATAAAATATATGAAAAGTGTGGCAGGACATGGGTGTTCTCTCATTTGATTCCATCAATGTTGATGTTGCTTTGTCCTGTGTTTAGTTAACATACTGTGTTACAACTGTAAACTATCCTACTCTATTGTAGTAGTAACTATTGAAACTTTTGTTCTCAAAGAAGAAAATATCACTTAAATGGATAGTAAAACCCTGAAAATGCCTGTGTGGAGGAAGAGAGGATAAAGTTAAACACAGAAGGGTGTGCAGGAACTACCAAGTACCACAGCAGTACTAAGTATCTTTAATACAATGGCTCATTCCACACAAATGAGTCTTAAGAGTTCTATATTATTCTACTTCTGCCTTCCAGGATGATCAAAATGTCTCTCACTCTGGAAAAAAAATACTAATTTAATAGAATTGTATTTTTTTGTGGAAGTAGCACTTTTCCTTCATACGCCTCCATCCTTCATACAGTAGAAATCACAGTTTTGACTAAATGGCTTCCTGATACATTTGTGAACAAGGCCATTCTGCACTTGTAATTAACATCACATCACCATCTGCAGTTCCCTGTTTGATACTTCGGCCTTCCCTCAGGCATTTTCCCACTTCATTTAGCAACAGCACAAAGTTTTGGTGCATGCTAACCTCTTTGTCAAAAATCTTACTCCAAGGCTTTTACAGAAGGGAGGCAGCCGCCAGACCTATTTTACCCTCCAGCACTTTTTCTTAGAAGTTTTTGTTTACTTATTTGCCAGTCACTCCAAACATTTGCTTGAAATTAATTGATTGAAACGTAAACTTTATATAAGTTTTTTTTTTCTGAATGCAAACTCAATGGTTTATTAACTTTGCAGAGAAAAAATGGTTTTGCCTCGTGCATCAAGGTATATACTTCTTATAAACTATGCTCAAGTTTGCTTTAAGAGAAAAAAGGGAATAGTTTCTACTTAATGGACATCATCTCACTTACTGTTTCTGTCAGACACTTTTCTACTTTTGAAGCATGAATTCTAACTCTCTGCTGAATAGTGTGAGCAAGAACATGCAGATTTACTCCAACAAAACAGGTACTTTAATATATGTCATCAGGAATACACATGCATACATAACACGAACAGGTTGGGTTTGTTTCTTTTTTTATCTAGCTGCTTATTTTAATAGGTGGCTCCCTAAGGACCAAAATCCATTAGTGAGGGTAACACTCAGAAAAAGGCCAAGGACCCACCATCGTTATTAAAGCTACAGTCACCTGACAGAAGCTAGTGTCACACTGTTCTGATCAAATACTAAGACTCACTTGGAAATACCAGTGCTCAGACACAGATGGAAGCAAAGCTCTTCTGGATTCTTTGGCTCCAAGTGGTGGATGACTGCTAACTAATTTCCAAAGGCAAGCCATCAAAAGAAACTCACTCTATATGTGCAGGGAACAGATAAGCCAAAGAGGAAGACAGTCAGACACAAGCTGTGAAATAGTTTATGTTTTTAACATTCAGAGGAATGTGAAAGTGAGACTAAATCATAGAAATGTAATACTATATTCCTGATAAAAAATAAATTAACGACATCTATTTAATCAGCAAGAAACAGAAGAAAGCATGAAGAATCTATAATTGATAAGAAGCCGGTGAGCCATTCTTGCAGTTTTAAAACTATTTGGATTCCTAATAAGCAATCTGATGATTGGTACTTGGAGGTGAAAAAAGGTTGTCCTCAGGAGTCTACTTCATGCACCAGAATAAGATCTAGAAAAAGTGATAGACCCTGACAAAGAAAAGAAGTAAACATATCTATATGGAAGTTTATGGAAGACTATACTTGTAAAAAAGTACTAAAGAAAATTGATAACTTATGAAGCTTCTAATCAAAGGCTCCTCACAAGTAGCATGTGAGTCTGTATGCATTAAAGAGTAAATGAGACCCATTCTAATCCCAAGAAACAGTCATATTTGGAGAAAAAACTTAAGACAACTGATTTAATAATTACATGATTATTAGTATTAAATGTAGCAGTATCATTAGATCAGAGAAGTGCATGAATAGGATTCAAGGTAGTCTTTCTGACTGGGATTAATGTTTGTAGCTTTGGAATAACAGAGTTGTTGGCACTGCAAGAATATTAATCCTATCTCTTAGAAAATCAGATCTGAAAATTTAGAGAAAAAGCTATCTGCTTTTAAAGCTTGGAAAGCACAAGAGTATCTCATTCCTTTGCTCTGTGAAGGCTGTTATCACAATCAATACAAAGTATCTCTGAAGCACAGCCAGACAACTTTCCAATGTAGCTGGTAAGAAAAATAACCTAGGGACCATGCTCGCAGTGACCCCAGTTCTGCATGACACAGCATCATCTAATAAATACCTCAAAGTTACTTTAACTTGGCTTTTGTTTATGTTTACGCTGAAAACCAAGCACTACCCAGATGTTCCTGTGTACTTGATTATTCTTTTTCATTACTTAGTCTCCATCAGATATTTGTTTTATCAGTCTGGGTAAATTGTGAATACAGATAGAGTACCTCCTACCGATATTACAATAAATTATTACAACGTACAGGTAAAACAACATTACATGAGAAATAGTAGGAACATACAGCAATGAAACATATGATTAGCAAATCCGTTACCCACTAGTCTGTGTATGAAGGCAGAGGTTCAAACAGTACATTAAGGGTAATTAGAAGAAAGTAGTAGCAGCACTGTATCCGTAATATAGCAGTAAAAATAGCCAAGGATGTATGCATCCCAATACTGAATTGTATGCAAATACATAAATAGTAGACCAAAAATTAATTAAATTAAACTAAAAATGTGAAAAACTTGATTTCTTTTCTGAATTTATGCTTTTTATTTTGTGTTAAAAGTTTTTTTCCCTTTTTTATCATGTATTTTATTTAAATTCATTACCTATACTTAAGATTCTAGTGATTAAAGTAGATCTTTGCTTGTCCATTGATAAATTGGATAATATGCCATAAAACAGCCCCTTTACCCTCAAAGTCACATGGAAAGAAGAGAAAATATGTTTTAAAAAATTGGAATGCAACCAAAGGACAATCTTCCATCTTCAAATACAATGCCTAAACTTCAGACTTTTCAAGATGCTTCAGTGCATGCAACAGAACTTTAAAGCACACTATACTCCTGAGCTTTAAAGCCCTCTGGACTATTTCAGGCACCTTATGTTTTGAACATCAAGAATCTTTTCCGTCTCCAGTGTTTTTGCTTTCTATCCTTGAAAGTAAGACAGGATTTTAACATGTTAGTTATACTAGCATCTGTCTTTTGCTTCTCTTTTGATCCATGAAGAAGAGGCAGAGAAAAATCATAATTGCCACTATTGATCAAGAAATGATTAAGAAGAAGAGCAACATGGCTGCTAAGAAGATTAAAGAAGAAGGTAAAAAATAAAATGCAAAAGAAAGCATATATGTTCAGTAAAACGAAGCACAAAAAAAACCAAAAATTGAACTACGCAGTTTTTTGTTGCATCTTTATAAAAAATGTGCAGGCTGATTTTGCAATTTCCAGTTTTAACAATGTATTGCACAAAGAGCAAGTGACAACAGATATTAACTGCAAAGAAACTCCCAGGTTTAAAAGGAATATGATTTTGTATTTGCATCTCAGTAGGGAGTTAGTTTAAATGGAAGAATTAATTGGGGAAGTAAGTAAATACCAAATAAAAGCAAAAAATACCCTGAAGAGCAAAGAGAATTAGACAAAGGGGGCACAAAAAAGGGGGAATGTGAGATGTGTCAGCAGTCATATGGTATCTGACACAAGGAAAACTGAAAAGAAAATACCTACCATTCAAAGGAGAAATGAACTTAAGCATCTCTGAGGAAGCAGGACTACAACCACTCCACTTCATCTCACCACACTCCACACCAAAAGGACTCTGTGTAATAAGGATCACAGTTCGATCTTTATGTCTGAATATTACTTGATAAAATTCAGAATCAATATTTTCTTTAGTTCCACACAGGTAAGGAATCAATACGGAGCATTTCCACAGCCAAGTGAATCATAGAATCACAAAATCATAGAACGGTCTGAATTGTAAAGGACCTTAAAGTTCATCTATTTCCAAGCCCTCACCTCCCAAACATCCCCATGCTAGAATACTGACATTTCAAGAGGGCAAAATTAAGTCTCTGAAGTGAATCTGAAATAAATAAAAAAGAAAGAAACAAGAAAGAGTGAAAGATACAAGAAAGAGTGAAAGATACAAGAAAGAAAGAAAGAAAGAAAGAAAGAAAGAAAGAAAGAAAGAAAGAAAGAAAGAAAGAAAGAAAGAAAGAAAGAAAGAAAGAAAGAAAGAAAGAAAGAAAGAAAGAAAGAAAGAAAGAAAGAAAGAAAGAAAGAAAGAAAGAAAGAAAGAAAGAAAGAAAGAAAGAAGAAAGAAGAAGGAAGGAAGGAAGGAAAGAAGGAAAGAAGGAAAGAAGGAAAGAAGGAAAGAAGGAAAGAGAGAATTCGGGTTGATGAAATATAGTGTAACAGCTTTTCCTATAAATTGATACAGTAATGTCCTTTCTGTGGGGTGAAGCTAAAGATTGCTCTCTGAACTGAAACTTTTAAGTGGTCATTTTTCCTTTACAAGAGAAACAAAAATAAACTAATTAGAAATGCATTCTCATAACCAGTTTAAAACAAAAAGTTAATTTAATCAGAAAAGTTTAAATTTTTCCCCATTTTTTTCTCACTTTCTGAATCTATCTGATTTCTATAAAGATACTGCTATGCAATGCTCATTTATTATTCTAACAGGATTGTTTTTTAAAAACTTAATAAAAAGCAAACAAACCACAAAACATCTAAACATTTCCTGATTTTTTTCAACAGCAGCCTGCAACCATAAAAGCTTTATGACACATATTTCATGAAAAAGTAACATCAATCTTCATTCACGTCACAATAACGCTGCCACAGAAGCCGGCTTTAACCACAACAACAAAGAAAGACTGATCTAGCCTGGAATAGGTTGAACTGACCTGACTCATCTTAGCTGTTTGGTCTCTGATGCATTCTTCTGTTAATTAACAAGTAGTTCAATAAATAATCTCAGTTTTCTGTGGTTTTGTGTTTCAGGTCCAAGCTTCAATAAGGATTCTCAGTTTTCTATTAAATGGGTCTCTCTCTGATCCACAGAATTTGTAGGTTATCAATGTCCCTAACTCCTGACAATTCTGGTTGAAAAGGTGCCAGGTAAGAATGAACTTCCTGAGACGTGCTGACCTAACCCCCCCTGGCTTTCAGGGCACTCACTATGCAGGATTATGAGCTATTAAAATGAAGCTATTCAAGATGGAGATTACAGGAATTTCATGTGAAGAAATAGGAACTTTTGAATGGAACAATCAAAATCCAAACCACAAAGTGAGCTAAATATTATACTGCAGTAATCTTCCCACGGTCATGATATGAAGGAAGCCCTTTATTTTTCAGACAGAGAAAATGGAATGAATATTTTCTCAAACTCAATAATTAACAGAAGTTGTGTGTCATTTTGATTAGCTGGCTCTTGATGCTTCTCCTGTGCCATTCATACCAGCTTCAGATACACCCGCTCCAGTTAGATTAGACAAACTGGGATACATAAAACATAAATTTATACTGTTCTATAGCAACAGATGAGAGACTCAAAGAAAGTGGAGGAAGACACAATTCTGACAGGATAATTTGGAAACATTCTTGTTTGTAGGATTTAGCATGAATTTTGTATAAATTTATAAAAATTTATTGTAGAAGTTACCATTTAATCCTTAACCATTTTGTTAGAAATTGTAATTTTAGCACCAGTATAATTGATTTGGAAATACCCTTGATAATACATTTCGTGACTTTTTAAATTTAGAAGTGTGAGTCTGACTGCAAAGTAAATCCTGAGAAAGAAAAATAATACTCTGATCAAAGTTTAATGCATCACGGTTTGCATGCATGAAGATAGGGGTTCACAGAAAAGTCAGGTGTGTAGAAAACACATATTATGGATCTCCTTTATGTAAAAAAAAAATTACATGATGGACTGGTATGAGAGCAAATGGGAATGAGGTCTCAATTTTTCTAGGCACTGAAAGTGAAAGCTAAAAATTGCTACCTTAGTAATGCACTGGCAGAGATGAAAGGTCACTTAATAGAGATTTCAGAGTTGTAATTAATGCTGAAATTCACAAAATTGCATGACATTTTAACAGATCTTGTAGGATACAAACAAATATTAAAGTGATACTGTCTCTCAAATGAGACGGAGAATATCTGACTGAATTACATAAATTTTCCACCTTTACTTTACTTAAAGATCAGTTAGTCTATGAGATTTGATTGCAAAAGAACAACCAATCCCCCAATGACCATGCTTCATTCTTCTCCATCAATCAGTCTCTTGTAAAATTATAAACAGGGTAGACATTGTGCAGCAAATCTAAGCCTGTGGTTTTCTTTTCATCATGGCATATTTTTCTTTGTTCCTTCCTTTTTTGGTGTAATTTTTAACTTTTGCCTACAGGTTTTTCTGAGTGATTGAGAGTGATGGGTACAGAAACACCAGCTACCTGCCCAGTAAATTTCAATCTCCTTTTCTTCTTTTATTCATATGACAAGAAAGCCAAAATTCACAAAAATGTTTGAATATCTCACCTGCATAAATCAGAACAGGAGGAAATCATACAAACACCTCTTGTCTGAAAAAGTAACTATCTACTAATTTTCACTTTCTGTAGAACCTTTGTGTGGAACTGACACCCCACGAGTATCGCATCAGTCTAAATAACAATGATTTAAGTCACATTGAGAACAGTTGATTCCTATATATTCCTTGCAACCTTAGATTTCTATTGCTGATAGAGATTTTAAGGGTCACAAGGGGTAGCTTTCCTTTATGTGCACCCAAATTAATTTTCTTTCTGACTTGCCAGCCTGAGTAAGCCCTGCTGAAATACTGGTGACACACCTTGAAGTGAGCTCACTCCAGGCGAAAAGGTCAGTGGGAAGAGCCTAGTATTGGAACTCTGCAAGATGGAATGCACTGAGCAGGTAAGCAGTCTAAGTCATGGCCAGGCTGGCTGAGGCTCTGAGCGATGTGGTCTAGTGGAAGGTGTCCCTACCCATGGCAGGAGAGTTGGAACTGGATGACCTTTAACGTTCCTTCCAACCCAAACCACTCTATGATTTTCTGATTCTATGATCTAATTAGCACAAGAGTTTTCTCTCAGTCCTAACTCATTCTTAAGGTTCTGAGGATGGAAGAACCTGTGATGAACTCAACTGCAGCAGAAGAAAAGATGTTCAGTGAGTAACTCTTCATGGTTTATATATCAACTTCAGTCTTTTCAAGAACAGAACAGTCAAAGACAACTTTGAAATTCAGTGACTTGACAGTTTAGAATTTAGTCTAGTGATTGTGATTCATTTTTATAATTGTGATGTGGCCTTCACAGCTGCTGACAGCTGTCTGTGAAACTCCTGATGGCTTACTAGAACATCAAACTTGTTTGTACTTGTTTGGCTGTGTTTCAGCTCTTATTCACTGAGTTCATGTCTTCCTTCTCAGTTATTTGACCATGGATGACATTCATATAAATGATTTAAACAAAATACCCAGGTTTTTTTCAAAACGTTTTGGCCTTCTTAGGTTTCTTCAGTCTGATTGTGGCACACATCTCAGTTTCTATGGCTTATACCAAAGCTAAGCCCAGTTTTAATGTCCTGGACTCTATTAACCATTCACTTTTTATCTTTGCAATATGAAGTCTGACACACACACACCCTCACAAAGATTTTCCTTTTACTATTTCTTTATCAAATTAAGAAAATCAGCTATGATCATTTTCAAAATAGTTCCATTCTGAGTTGACACACAGCTGCATACAATGCTGTTAGTGTTCAAAGCAATCTTGCAGATCATTTTCTGAACAACTGTTGCAGATCTCCATTGGTTTTTCTTTCATATCTTGTACAGACAAAAAAACAGGCTCATTTGAGCACTGACATGACCTTTGGGCTGTCTTCATCATAAGCCTTAGTCAATAATTGAGAAGTTCCCATTACGGATTTCTTCTGTCTCACAAAAAATTTGATGTTAACTCACTGATCACTCCTGTACACAGACATTTTCTGACTGAGGTAAGAAAATCCTTTTATTTGAAGAAGCATCTACTCATACTGAGTGAAATGATCCAATTGAGCCTTGTGCCCCTGTGACAGGTTAGGACATGTCCTATAAGAAACTCCTTGTCTCTTCCCTTGGACTCTTGGTTACCAAGCTATAGGATTAGTCTTCTTTTACACTGGATCTCTGGACTTCACATACTCCCTTGCTTCTGAGATCTTATAGTTATCAGACCTGCACAAATAAATAAAAAGCCACTTATATACTCTATTTCTAGACACATATTTTTATATGCTTTGTACATTACATATTTTGAAAGAATGGCCTCAAACTCTGTCAGAGGAGGTTCAGGCTTGACATCAGGAAAAGATATTTCACAGAAAGGGTCACTGGGCACTGTAAAAGGCTGCCCAGGGAGGTGGTTGAGTCACCATCCCTGGAAGTGTTTAAAAGACGGGTGGATGAGGTGCTGAGGGGCATGATTTACTGATTGATGTGAATGGTTGGACCCAATGATCTAGTGGGTCCTTTCCAACCTAGTGATTCCATGATTCTATGATTCTATGATTCTATGTTTTGAATTTGTCACTCAACTCATCACACTACAGCTCTTTCTTCATCATTTTTATACTCCTACTTTTCCATCCTTACATCAGCATTTACATCGCTTATGGTCATATTTGTGACTGTCCAGGCACTTGTTCTTCTCATAGAAATTTTTCAGTATTTTCATTAGCTCTTAAGGAGTCCTGTGCATTCATTCTATTCTATTTTCCTTCTCTGCAGTAAGGCCATCTACAGTTAATAGGTTTCCAACTGTCTCTGAGGTATGATCCCTTTAAGATTCCTTTTTAACTTGTCATCTTCATCTACAAATGTACTGTTTTATGAGCAGCAGCTAAGCTTTCAATTCATCTTTGGTGTCTAGTGAGCCTTGAGTCCTCTCATGAAAGCTTTTAGTTTGAGTGGAAGTGCTTTCAGATAGCTCACGCACTTCAAATAAGTTGGAAACTTATGATCATCAAGGGTTATTTGTCCATTGAATTCTCATTCTCTTTCTTTCTGTCCCATGAATATTTGAAAGTGTTCAACCTTTTAAATTGCTGACCATCTGTCTCTTTCAAGTCCTGCAGGCATCAGCATCATGCAGCTATTTCCATCTGGCTACAGCTTCAGAAATGTTTACTTTTCAAAATCTACTGGAAATATTTTTCTAACAACAGCTTCATTAGCCATATGACTTTTCCTATGACACTTCACCTTGTAACCAGAAAAATTCTTTAATTTAACTTCCAAAAACTGAAATACTCGTTGAGTTTCCCAATGTACTTCCTGTCATTTAGATTGTATACACACACTGAAGAGTGTGTCTTTCTTTTGAGTAGTGTTTGTGATACTATCAGCAACTATAGTTAAAATAACTGCCTTATTGCCTTCTGCACCATGGAAGCACAGTAAAATGACAGCGCTCAGACCCAAACTGTTTCCATCTGCATTCTCCTTTTGAGATCACTGATGTGTCACCTACCAATAGAAATTAATATAGAGACATCAGAAAGAAGACCAATACAGGAACCTTTTACATTACAAAGAAGATGACTAAATGATAACATATTTGCATAGTTAATTGCTTAGGTAATGGTCACATAATTAGCTGGCATTTCTAGCTGCAGTTCAATCTCTTCAGTTAGGCATAAAATAGCACTTTTAAGCATTTATTTTTGCTGCACTCTTCCTGTTATTACCAAGCCTAAGATATCAGAGAAAGACTGTGGTTGACTTAATTACTGTGAATGGTTAATGCCCAGTTTTTAATGAAGTTCGTTGTATGTTTCTCTCATCAACAGATCAGAAAGGAACAAAGTAAATACTACTACTTCATCTTTTTTTTGTCCCTCAAGATTTCTTACCTGCTAACTTAAAACATGTATCAATGCCTTTGTGTTTCATCAAAGTTGAACATAATCAATAAAACATTCCGAGGGCATTCAATTTCCATTTTCTCAACTTTTCTTTCATCTCTATTGTAAAACACTTTTTCTTGTTCTTAGAACTGTTCTCCTGCTTTAAACACACTGGAATTGAATCTCCTTTTGCAGAATTGTTTCAATAAATTAAGGGGGAACAAGTGGGAGGATGAAATGGAAAACTGATTTTCATTTTATGATCTCAATAAAGTAACCTACTGATAGAAAGAAAAATCACACATCAATAAATCACATTGCAATATAATAAATCTTCTCCATCTTCTGAGATTCACTGTCATATCAACAGGTTGAAAGTCAAACAAATGCCAAAAATCTCAGATTAGAAGCTTAGGAGAGGAGAGGGTAGAAAAGGAGGTGGAAGAGCACTCTCTCAAGTTTCCAAGTTCCTTTCATTCAGAAAAGCAGAAACACCTAACACAGCACACAGGCCAGGTAAATAAGTGTTTGCCTCTCAGGGAAAAGCAGCTAAGGTGGTATACAAACTGCAAAAATCCAAGAGCCACACTCTTTCTCTGCTTTCTGTTGTATATAACTGCTTTATTGCTGAACACTTGGCGAAACACAAACACTTAAAAAACATTAATACTACTATGTGTTCACATATTGTGTTATGTAAGTGCATTTGTTTGCACTCCATACAACTGCAGTATCTGATTTTTCTCAAAAAGACCATTACCAAACTATTTCCCTAAAGTCATAGTTTCTAATGATTTGGTAGAGAAGGCAGGAGTAAGCGAGAGGGAGAGAAAGGCATCTCACTTACAGTGACCAAGTGACTCATAGGGAAAAACAGCGTTTGAGAATACCTGCAGCAGACTTCATTAAAGTAAATTACTCTGGAAGTCCAATACCTACTCCATACTTCACAGTAAAATTAAAGACAAAGACCACTATCGGTGCCGAAGGGCAAAGCTGCAACAGCAGCCCTTTTACGTTAGCCAAGTGAGCTTAGGAAGTCTTTCTAAAGGTTCCTAAGAATCTAAATGAAAGAGGAATTCTCCAGTTTTGAAACAGGTGGAGGATACTTTTTAGAATACAGATATAAGTGTTAACTATCTGACATGTACTAGACACCTAGCTATGTTAGCAAGACACACTAAATGCTGGCAGCAGTATTTTCATTGACCAGAGAGGAAGGAATTATAGTTTTCTCGATGAGTCTGGGAAATACATCTCTGTTACCAAATCTTCATGCCTTGGGCTTTACAATAAAGGCTGTTAATAGAGAGAAGAGTAAATGAAATTAAGCCTACAGCCAGAGAAAGAAAGCTAATATCTGCTCTCAAACCGTTACATGTCAATGAGGTTATACAACAAATATATTACAGCAGGATGACATTTGTATTGACTAATGACAAGCAACATGTAGTGTGTTGAGTATCAGAGGACATTCTCAAAAGTAAAAAATACAGTCTCAAAATATATCTGTGATATTCCTCTTCATCATGCTGTCAGATTATGCATCAGCCTAAATTTATGAACCTTAGAACTGTAAATCACAAAATGATTTCTGAAACCAGATTATGATCCTGCTATAAAAAGTAGCTATACAAACATTTTGCATGTCCTATGGTATTTTCTACATCATGAGCAGACTGCATATACCTTAGCAAAGTTATAGCTTTAATGATAACTGAAATGCTTTCAGCGATACAAAAAACACTGAAAAATTGTCTCTCTGCATACATTTAAATACAACACAAAATAAGGAAAGAAATATAACACAGAGGCATTTACAGCTGGACAAAAATTATTAATTGCTGATGTCCAAGTAACTTCTGAGTCCTATGTGTCATTTTACTTAATCTGTATTATTTCATGTGTGTATAATTCTCTCCAGTTCTTCATATTTACTCCTACTTCACAATCCTTGGAGCAAGAGTAGATGAGGCCCGTTGGGTTAATTCATTCTTATTACATTCTCATGGATTTTAGTGTTCGTGCTCTTCAGACATAAGGCTTTATTTATTTAAATGTGGCATTCACCCTTTAGTGCATTTATTACATGGCTGACATTTTACAATTTTTTCCATCAGAACCAAACACCAGGAGCATTAACTTTTATTGAGGCCTTTATAAGCATTTATCTGAGTTAGAAGTTTTCAAGGCTACTCATCATTTAGATGTCGTGTTGGCTTGTATAATTTTACTTCATTTTCCTCTTAGAAGTCATACATGTTATTCAAGGTGCAAGAGAAAAGTCTCCCAAACAGCAGCACTGCTTTGTGACTCAGAAAGGAGCACAGAAAAGATTGTTTTGGACAAATGGGGAGTGGGTTAAGCTTTCTGAGCCAAGAAAGAAAATCCTGATTTCAGTCACAGTGAAAAGAAGTGAGAAATCCTTCTTATCCAGTGTTAATCTGTTCAAAAAGACCACTCTGTCCTGCCATTCCATGTAGCAGGAATAAAAGACAAGTCATAGAGAAGGATTTTGGAAAAGGAGTGAGAACAAGAGTCAGAAATGGATAAACTGATTTTGGAGGTTTTGAATTGTCCAGTTGTAAGTTTCCTGAGAGATCCTCTCAGGAGAAAGGTTATAATCCATTTGTTCCTTGTGTTGTTGACATCACTGGCTTTCCTAATACTAATGCAGCAGTATATTATCCTAAGAGTATTTACCAGGAAGGGTTTTCTCTTCCTAATCAGAACTGTCACCAATGATGAAACCGGTTTTGCCATTTGAAATATTTAGTCCATAATGGAGAGCAGGAAAATTCTGAACAGGTGCTTTTTGGTCTTCCAAAGAAAAAAGGAGTCATGTAGTTAGTTCTGCATGAGCAATAATTTTCTTCTATTGAATTTTTTTTCCTGTAATAGCCATTTCAGCAGAGAGATATGGAAAAATGTTACTTGGTTTTCACTGGGTTTTCCCCAGTGACATAGAGAAATTGCTCATGTTTAACAGGAAAGAATTTATATAAAGTTACTCATTTTGCAGCAGACTCTAAAGTAGCTGCTAACTGTGTGACAAAACAGTCTTCTGGGGTTATACTGGAATTAAGAGTGCCAAAGAACACATAACTCACTTATTTTCCACTTACACAAACTCTACAACTTCCTTCCCAGAAAACCCCTCAAACTTCTTTTCATAGCACAGACTACTGCATAACCCTTAGGTGTATTTGTCATCTGCTTGGCACAGTTAGGAATGTTCCTTAGCCACAAAGTCCTTAAAGAGCAGAAAAGAGACAGTACTTGGGAAAAACACAGTGGCCGCCCTTGCTGGACAAGGGATAGCACCTTCCTCTTTAGGTAACAGGGAACACCTCCCCCCTGCAATTCCCTCTCCCACTGACTCCCCAGAAGCAAAGCCTTTTCCACCCAGATGAATTCTGCAGCCTCTACCTTGTTCTTAAGCACCACAATTATTCCTACCCCATTAGACATTCATAATGCATGCATCAAAACAACACGGAAGATTTTTATGTCTTCAGGGACATTTCTAAAGGTCTTTCTTGTGTGTCTTCTGTTTCAGACTTTCTTGCCTTTACTACAGTTTCTATTCTACATTACTTTCCAGTCCCTTTGCTACCATCATGTTTGCTAGAGGCCCTTTCACATGAAGTGTTTAATTTTAATATTGGCTTGTTCCTTTACTCACCTAATCACAAAGCATTTTATGAAAAGGTTAGCATCATATTTCCTGTCTTCTAGATATGAACAGCAGATCTGAACCTGGAATTCAAGTCCTTCAATTCAAGGCTCAATGGGAATAGCATACAGTATTTCCCTATTTAAGTATTAACATAACATTCCCCAGTTAAGTATAACCAAACACAAAAAAAAAACCCAATACCCAAACAAAACAGCTGTTTCTAGTGGTTTAGGCTTAATAAGAAATTTCTTTTGTGTATTTTAAATGTCAGGACAATTATAATTTGAAAATGTTCCTTTAAGACTCTTTCACGAGGCAGACATTTATGGAGATTCACTGTTCAGAGGATAGTTGTCCCTTCTCCACCACCAGTACATTCGCTCCGGCTCTGCTCCTGTCAATCATTTTCTTGATTCATAGTGAACTTGGGTGAAAATAGAAAAAGATAAAGGTCAACAAAATCTCCATCGTCACCTTATTATTTCTGGTTGTGACAACAGTATTTGAGAGAGACAAACGAAAGGATTTCAAAGTTGATTAGAATAAATCCCTGTCTATATCCAGATTTATAGTTACTCTCTGAGGGAGTGCTAGCTGATGCTAAATTTAATTATGAAATTACTTTTACAGACATTGTTACTCTGGATAATAATCCCACTACTGATATTAATCTTCTATATTAATCTTTTATATTCAAGAACTCCATTCTTGGAAAGCTCAGTTTGGAGAATGAAAGAGATTCTTCAAACTGTCATGATTTTTTTTTACAATTTCAGTTGATTTCATATTAAACTGTTTTCACAACTAGGAAGAAGGATGTATGAAATTCTAATTTGGGACCAACAGAAACATAACATAAAAATTAAGAAACTGGCATTTCAGATAGCAAGAAAGGTTCAAAGTTGGGGTTTTTTCTTGTTGTTCTCCACCTGGTTGTGTGCAAGCAGGCTCTTTTTTTTCAGATGAGGATTAATTCACAATCTGTCAAAACTACATTTCTACTTTAACCCTGAGGAAACACTGTAGTGCTTCAGAAATCTCACATTTATCGGAAGAAGTAAAACGAAATTCCTAGATTAATGTCTTTAGCTGCACAACTTGGAAGGCCTGGATGAGCTTACAAAGCTACTCTTTGTTTTTTTTAAACAAGAGAATATCAGCCATAGTTTAACAACATCATAGTGTCTTCAGTATACACAAGTTTTACAAAGCATGTGCTATAGTATTCAGCTTCCTAACTAAGACCCAGACTCAGTACAACTATTAGTTTGATTTGCTGATTGAGCTTTCATACCATTTCACCACAAAAACAAACCAACCACTACAGATGCCTGTTGGGGTGGTTTATAGGCATGCCTGGTTTTGAAAAATATACAGGTAAATCCACACTTAGAATAGTAAGTGAGAGTCTAAAACACAAGATGTATTCAAGTGTCAAATGAATTCTCAAATCATACAAAACAAAAACTCTGCTCAATGTGGAATATGACTAAACTAGCTCCAAAATAGCTAGATGAATCAAAGAAAGTAAAAGAGGCAACTTTCCAGTTGTATTCTCAGGTGGCAGCAGATGCTTTGAGACAGGCATAAATCTCATAAGTATTTTTCACTCTGTAGTTTCCTTGGAATTTACCACTGGAAACTCAGCTGGACTTTGATTCAATGGGAGGTTAACACACGCTTCAGATTAGGAATGAAAATGTTTGTTGTCTTTAACCAGGTACAGATGTTGCAAGGTTTTTGATTTTGATATCACAATTACTCACACATTTGTGTATTAGACACACCTTCCAGTTCCATTTCCACCATTGGAATTACATGATGACTAAACCACTGTAATAGATGAATTCATTATTTGTCATAAGTAGAGAAAACAAATCAAGATGAAAACAGACACTAAACATTGGCTTATAGGTTGATCAAGAAGAAGTCCTGATTCTTGATTCTTTAGAAAGAATGCCTATGAAGGTTCACAGTTCCTTACATGTTTATAATTTATTAAAAGGAGAGGTATGTGGAGAAAAGAGTGAGAGAAATAATTATGATTTAGTGGCCTATGAGAATATTTTATTGAGTAACTTATTTTAAGGGACAGAATGATGATTCTCCATTCTACAATACTGCAGATTATCCCTGTGATCCTGTGGGAAAAGATAAAAGTAACAGGATGTAAGTAAGAGACATTTTTTCAAGGCTCTGAAAGAGCCAAGCTAAAGTGGTAAAAGGAGCAAATTGGAACTTTTTTATACTGTTTCTTTCTTTTGTGACCTTGGGGTCACCACAATTCCTTTTCTAATAATAGAAAATTTAGCTATAAACAGCTGGTGTTGTTTCATCTTTTTGGCCCTTCTGGGCATACCATAATGACAACACAGCGAATGTTTATCGCAGCTAGACTTTATCACATTGTTTTAGTGGTAAAGTACACTTGACTTATTGGATTCTATACTTTTCATTAAAACTTATTTTATTGTTATCTGTTTCATCAGAGTCACTAGAGATAGAAAAGGACAGAAGCTTTTAATTAGAAAACTCTGAATAAAATAACTAACAAACAGTAAATTGCAAGTAATAACCGTATTTCTCAAAGCATCTACAATAAAATCTTCGTGTAGCTATTTGTAATGAGCTAAGTGCTTTCCAGAAGAGAAATAAAAAGAGAGTTAACTTTAATAAGTGTTTCATTTTCCATCTTGGTGACATTTTCATCTCAGTGAGTTAAATATCCCAAAAGACAGGAGGACCAGAGCCTTGTCTCTGTAGCTCAAGAAGCAAGACCCTAGACAGACCCAGGGTGATGATGTATAAATAGCATTTTTTGTGAATGTGAAATCTCAGACCAAAATATTTTCCATGTCAAAGTGTAGAGGAAAATAATGGGTCTCCTTCAGTGCCATCATCCCAAACAAATTTAGAGCTCCACTGAGCAAGCATAATTTAAATCACTGACAGTAGCTCTCCAAAAGATGGAAGTGTTGAACACACTTCTTTCCAGGTCCTCCATGTCTCAGTATGCTTGTCTTTATTTGTGCACTGCATCTATCTGGAAAGTTCCACTGCAAAGAGGACTCATGGCTTTATCTATGCATATACAATTTGGGCTTTTTTCATTCTTGTCTTGAGCATAAAGGTTAGCCAATTTTATTTTCTTTGTCCATCATAAAGCTTTTCTATGCACATACAGAAAAGCAATTGCTCTAAATGGCAGGTCATATATTAGAAAGCACTTTAGAAATCCTGTCATGCAGTCTTCCAATAAAAGCTTTAAATATTTCGTCTTTCCTCATATTAATTTAAATGCAGACGGGACTCAGCTGGGATATAATAGATTTTAAACAAACTGTTGCTAACATATTTCAGATGTTTACTATGTTAATCACTTTGGAGACAGATCTTTCAGTTTGCCACTTGTACACTACTTCTCTATGTAAAGTCAGGGAAACCGTGTTGTTTTGATCCTCAAATTCCATCTCGAGCCTCGTTTTGTCCAGCCCGGTAATATAATTGGTAATGATTACACAGCTCTCAGACCATCAAGCATTCTGAAAAGCAGGGCATGTGCTCTTTGCTCCTCCTTCATCCTACAATGTGTCTCTTTTTCCCCCATTGTCAAACAATCAAATATCACTTAAATGTAATTTCATAACATAGATTCCAGAAGGAAATTAATAACATTTTCAATATTTTCAAATATTTCAATCTGATTAGCAGTTTAACCATCTGTTCTTATTAATTTGTATTTGCTCATGATGCTGGAGATTTACAAGTCTGGCCCACTTATCTGTGTACATCTAATCTATAGTGAAGTCTATGCAGGGAACATATTTCTACCCCTAAATGTCTACATTTTATGGCAATTAATTTTGTTTGCTATACAGCTACTGATGATGACAGTAACACTCTTAGCTGCAAACTCCACATCTGAAATCTTATTTTCCTGTCACAGAGCTGGATAATAGGAAATCATATCAGTGAGAACCTCAAAGAACATCAAAAGCCTTTGAAACTCTTAACAAATCTATGTATTATGAGAATATAAAATATAGAATAGTTAATTTCTTCAGTGGAGAAAGCTCAAGTCACCTAGAAAGACTGAACAGATGTGAAAGGTTACTACGCTGTTCATTTTTCTTCAGTGGCCGTAAGAGTGTTTATCTCACTCTTGGTTTTAGTAACTTCAAACCTTTTCTGAGATATAGCAAGTTTTGCTCCATTCTTCTGGTCCTCAGACCATTCCTGCTTGCACTCCTAGGCTCTGTGCTTGGCCCATAGGTCTCCCTGCTGAGACTTTTGCACTTTCTCCTTCCACCCCACAAGGAACAAGCTATGTCTCCTTCCACATGGGTCCAACAGTCTCCTCCACTGTATTTAAAAAAACATGAAAAATAAAATGAAAAGTAAATCAAGAGTAACAGGTGGCCATCAGGAGGAAGCTACAGGCCACCAATGTGTGTCTCTAAGTGAAACCACAGCAATCATCTGTCGTTAACACATTTTACTCTTAAAAAATCCAATATTTACAACAAGAATTAAGCCATAAGACTGAATTTTATGATCTATGACCCTTCTTTTCCCACCCTGGAAGTAGCAGTATCATTACTATGGAGATTATTTTCAGTATTTGATGGGGTCAGCATTTTAGTGTACAAATATTGATTTCTGTGTGAATTAATACACATTAATAATGTGTAAAATAGAGGTGACTATATCTGACAATGCAGTAAGACTCAAGGTTGGCATATTTTGTAACTGAAGAGTAGGATCATCTATGAAAGGATAACATACAGAATCATAACTACCAACCAAATAAACCTTGGGCATCTATATACAACCATCATCACTATAGTTATGGCACTGTTGATGCCTAAACACCATTTTCTTAATTAAAAATGAAAACAAAAGAAACCCAACACAACAAAAAAACCACAAACAAACTCCACCCCCCCCCCAACAGACAGAGAGGCAGATCTTGATAAACCAGAGTTTACACACACTCTCAGATCCCCCAGAAGGAAGTGTCTGAGCTCTTTTGAAGAAAGGCTTCCTACTGGGCTGTCTTGTTTAAGGCTGGATTCCTCTAGCAATACAGAGCAAAAGGGCCACTCAAACAGCTCTTGCTGAAATTTGCACTGCTGATGTGCTAACACTCTCAATACTACTGCTCTAATATTCTTAGCTGGGAATAGACAGGAACATATGAGCAGCTTATGAAGATGTGGAGCTGAGGAGCAGCTACTTTATCTTGCATGCACGGCTTACACGAATGCCTGTATTCTGTGACCTAATGCAGATGAAGCTGCCATCAGCATCCTGACACTCTAAAAGAAAGCATCAGAAATCACACTGAGTGTGCAATAAGTGAGACCACTTAGTTTGAGAAGTAGACAAAAAGAGGCTGGCCACAGCTTCACAAGCTTAAATTCTCTTTACTTCATTGGCCACACAAGCATTTTTCACAGGGGTTGCCAAGTAGATTTTTCCTTTTCCCTACAGATCACCAAGTAACTTGAAGGAATGATTTATATATGGTTACAATTAGTTAGAAACAAGTTCTCCCCTACAAATTCTAATTCTTCTTCTTCTTTTTTTTTTTTAAAGAAAATTTTGAAAGTAATATTTTGTCCTGCACTGTGTAGGAGACATATTAGACATGGTAATTAAATCATTCTCCACAAGAAAGGATTAAATATAAACTGAATTTCCTTCAGTTAAAATTTTAGCTCAAAGGTACTTAAGAACCTAAGAGAAAAGAAATATTCCACTGCTTAATAAGTAATGTCAAAAAGAACTGATAATCCAAGTAAAGCTTGGAGTGGCATAGTTGCTATCATAGGAAAGTTTCCTCTACATGCCGCCATTTTCAAGGATTACAGCTCATAGAAAATTGAAAGAAGAGGAATATCCTCTCCCAGCAATAGTATTTTCCTACATATACAATAATTACCTTGCTTATGATAGTGATGGTCGAGAGGCAAATATGAAGAGCATGAACAGAGCAAGTGCTGGACACAAGAGTCCTTTCTGTCTTTAATTAGTTAGAGAGAGGGTTCTAAATATCTCACAGATGAATGTCAAACATAATGAATATTTTGTGAATTTATTCTCAAAATATTAAAATAGCATGAGCATTTTTATTAGCAGAAATGCTCAGATGGTAGTGAACAATTTTGACTGTCAGCTAGATAAATATACCTTCTAGTAGTCTCTGTGGCAAAATTAGCATATATTCATATAGTTTTCAGCTTTGGAGGTGCACTTTGTCATTTGGCTGCACCTGTTTTGCCAGAGAAGACAATTTACCTTAGTGTCAGTCTAATTCAGACAGATCTTAAGCAAATAAAAATTCTCCCTATATTTGAGGAAGATTTATGTTAGGTTCAAATATGTACACTCTGTTTCATAGCTTTAAACTGACTCAAATCCTAGTCTGAAATATTATATAACTTGTGTAATGTTCTACTTCAAATCCAGGAGTGAGTTTTTTATCTGAAATCCAGCTCTACACTCCAGAGAGAATGAAGTGAATTAAGTCATTTTCCCATTCCTCCACAGAAAGCCCCCTATTTTGACAGATGAACTGTCTGCAAATTTCATCAAAAATAATAGGTATTGCAAGGGGCATTTTTCCATGCTATGGGAACAATTTGCTGTAACAGCTGATCCTGTTCCCTGACTGGATGAATATCTCCTTTATATTTCCAGTGTTCAAATATACCTGAAAAGCAAAACAGGGAAAGATGGTCAAGAGTTGTCAGAGATTTGATTTGATAAACTGCTGAACAATCTTTCCTTGACTTTATTCTTATACAAATTCAGCTGCTTTCTGCAATTCTAAGAATTACTCCTGCTAACACAAATAGCTCACAAAATCTTCTGAGCTGTAGCAATTCTTTAAAGAAATAAAAGGCCTACTTAAACTGTTAACTTTTATGTTTCATCAAGAGTTACAGCAGACATCAAAGTTAAAAGTACTCTACATTATCCCTGGAGTTCTAATGAGATAAATTAGTTTTTATATAATTAAATTTAATACTACAAAATGAAACTTATCAATCTACATTACCATATTGAATTTTTTAGTAATCATTCTCCAAATAATGCAAAATACCACACCATAAAATAAAAACATAAATTTTTTCTTATAGCCATAATGGTGGCAATAGCTTATGTTTTAGATCATATCACCAAAGAGACTAGTAAAATTGGATGGCTCTTCCAATCTCAAATGACACAGCTTTTATGCTTTTTATTGATTTAAGGCTTAAAATAAAATAAAAAGAAAGAAGTGTACTAAATGTTAATATAAGATAATGAAATCAAGGGCCAACATTAATAAAAACTAAATCTAAAAGACAGATTAAGCTTCTTAGAAATGATGATGTTGAGAGTTACATTATCAGGAAACTAAAAAGTATAAAGCTACTGTGGAAATTTTGACAGAAGGGACAGATGTGCTTAAAAAAATCATAATTTTTATCTCACAGAGAAAACAAATTCTTATCAATGAATTATAGTTCCGCAGTTAACAGTGCTCTCAGCTTCTGGAAATCCATAAGACAGAGTTCTTGTCTCATGGAAAGCCTATTTCTTCATTACATTTCAGGTCCATTCTGCCTACCACTGTATTGCATTTCTGCAAAAACATCTGGTGAAATCTCAGACCTTGTAAGTAATCTGAGTAAAGAGGATTTTTTCTTGGCAGAGCAGGCATTTACCTTCACCTTTTGGGGGTACAGAAAGTGTGATAAGCATGTCTTACAACTACCCGAATAAATTCCAAGTGCATTGACGGAAAGAACCCAGGACACTAGAGCTATTTTCCTTGAACTGATCACAATATTCATGTAATACGATATTTGAAGATTACATGTTTAGTTTACACTAATTGCCTAGGCCCGTTCTGTAGGGAGTGCGAGAAAGGGGTACCTCCATACAGCATTTTATCTGTGGTCCATAAAAGTTTAATAATATAGATGTGGAAACAATGGAGATCTTCAGCTTACCATAGGGGTACCTTGAACAATGAAGTAGGTTAGACATCAAGCTGAGTAAGTAAATAAAGGGTGAGGAATGCTATTGCAAAGTGGTTCTAGTGACAGGATCTAATTCAAAGCATTTGAAAGGGTGCACTCAAAGCTCCATGCATCGAACAATGCAAAAATAACCCACAGTCAATGTAGAAGATGCTTTGTTTTTATTACACAATGCTATTTTTTTTTGAAAGAGGATAGTCTAAGAAAACAGTGATTAAATACCTTCTGCAACAGTGGACTGAAAATCAGTGGCAGAACCCTTCAGTTCAATGTTCTTCGTACAGTGCTATAACCACTAGGAGCACACATAGATATTCTAAAACTTATATCTTGTTCTCCCACAATTTTTAATCAGGAAGTAGCAATATCTTCATCTGCAGTACATCCTAAAATACATAGGCAAACACAAAGAAAAATAATATGTAACATTTGACCTCTGTGTAAACAGCTTACATATACATTTTTATTAAATAATTCCCTGTAAATTCATTTTAAGTGAAACCTTGAAAAGAGTTCTAGTTTCTATTAGAGGAAGAGGAGGCCTTCCCACTCAAGAAACTAAAAAGAACAAGAGGAAATGTACAATAGCAACCGCAGTCTGCCAGTGAAACTATGTGGTTTTGTTCCTTGTTAAACTATCTAATGCTGTTATAATATTATACTCTGAACAACTTCTGAAAGTCAATTAATTTGTTACTGGAAAGTAATGTGGCTGTCCTGTCACTGTGGCTTTTGTTCCTGGTAATAACCACTATTTATTTGTAAGCTCTTATGCTATTTCCAAAAGAGGTTTAATTAATTGCCTGAGACTCTTCAGCAGAAAAGCTCTTCTTTCTTCATTTTCTCCCTTTTTAGAGAATGACTTTCAAATAACACTTTATTTCAATTGCAAATGAGTTCCAACTTACTGCATCTTTAAAGAATTCATAAATCTGAGTATGTTTCAGTCAGGTTTAACTTGTATCTATGCGCTGAAGAGAGATTTTCTTCATAATTTCAGAGTACATCAGGACTCTTGCTGGCAATGAACTATATTCCTAGTGAGTGTTTTCTGCAGCCTTGTATCTTTTTTTCTTGCTCTAACATAGACTTAGAGTCTCTAAACAACTCCAGTATGTCCCATGGAGAACTAGATTACAATTAAATCAGCAGGGACTTAATTACAACAAAGTTAAACTATGCTTCCTACTTCATGCATTAAAAAAGGGATATGTTTACACTTATGCAATCAGTATATATCAAACTGATTATGTACATGCAAAATGTACTGGGTTTGCATGAAAATGTCTTTTCCCACTGTAAGATGATAATATATGAGTTCATGGTTCGAGCAGTCAATTTCCCATAGCTGAAGCTCCTGAAATATTTCATAAATGGACTTATTGTTAAGAGAGAGTTTTGCACTTGGAAAAAAAATTGAATGAGCAATATCACATGAATCCTACTGTAAGCATTCATTTGTTGGTGTGGTACTGACTGAGAAAGGGAAAACAAAAGCCAACCTGTATTAGGTCAGACACTATTTTTCTCTCTCTCAGAGTAAACATATATCTATGATGAATTCCAATCACATCCTCACTAAAAGCAAAGACCTTTCCCAGCTGCCACTGAAACAATATCCTAAGTTACCCCAATAGACTATCATAGTGTAGAAATCAGTATATTAGGCAATTTCTTCAAGGTAGCATGGGAGAAGTGAGCTTTAAGTAAGAGAGGTTACAAGCACTTTGAAAGACAGAGTTATTTTTTTTAATACATTTTTATTTTACTTTATTGTTATATTCCCAGTCAAGACAATGGAAATATAAATATCTTTCAAGATGGATGGTTGTTTCATTTAAAACTCATGCAGGATATTAAAGTTAATGTTGTTTCATATGGTCTTAGCAATGTAGGATGGTTAAACTTAACATAGTGAAAGCTACAGTACAAGAAATAAGACTATTTAGTATAACTAATAGATTGGCTATGAATAATTGAAATGTAATTATGTTCATTTTCATTGTTATTGATATATTTGGTTGGAAAACTAAGATGTAAAGAATTGCACCTTTGAGCAATTCTGGCATAAAACAGCTGAATTATATGTCATGCTCTATGTAAGAAAGAGGACTTTTTTCGACAGAAAACAAACACTGCACAGAGTAGGTGTCTGTCAGGGTCCTGAACAGTTCTCTTATGATATAATAGTGTTTTCCAGGCTTCTCCAGCAAGCAGTAAGTCCCCAAAAAATCTGTTTGCTATTTTATGTAGATTCTTCTGAGAAGTATGCTGCTTAGGAAAGGTTCAAATTAGCAACTAAACCCTTGAGGGATCATTTGAAAATAAGGCAGCATGCCATATTTTAAAATCAGTACCTGGTCCTATCAACTTTTCTGCAGAGTTTTTGGCAGTGTCCCCTCCCCTGGGGGCTGACACACAAGGAGCTATTACTGGAAAGCCACTCAGCAGGCTTCAGTGTTGTAACAAAGCATCTCCATACAGCTGTAAATACCCTTGTTTCCTTCTGACATTCTGTAACTAACCATTAAGACACATTTTTCAGCAGAATTACTTTCCAGTATGATGCAAACCAAACTGACAAACATCCTACATGCCTACATAGTTGTCAGGTTCACTACTAGATGGTGAAGTAAGTGGGGTGAGACTTTTTTTGCCAGGCTTGTTTTGTGGTTTGATTTTTTTTCTAATGCTCTCAGATAATTAACTTATAAATACTACATCATAGATCACACTGAAATCACATAGCTACAACAAAGACCACACTGAAATCTCTCCTTATCCAATAGAATATACACAGTATAGCTGAACACTTTTCACCTAAACGTACAAAGAGATTATGTTGATGTCCTGAAGCAGTTGTCTTTCAAATCAGGGATGCATTATGTTTTTGATTGGGCTGACTAAGCGTAGTTGAGAACCCACTGACTCCTCACAATATTTTACACTCGGTGTTCTATGCTATTTAATAGAAACTTACTTTTTGTTCATATCTGTCTTTGTAATTCTTGTCTTTTGAATTGTATGAGAGTTATAAATCCTATTAAAAAAGGGTTCTAAGCTGTTCTACAATATTACCAAGCCAAGTGCTATCTATCACCTACCTATGTACTTTCTGAATGGGACGGGAGAGAATGTTAGTGTCTGTAGAATGTAGTCAAAATGAAAAGAACTGCTGGTTTGTAAAGCTCAGGTGAGTCTCTGCATGTGGTGTATAGCCATATGTATAGATCTGGGACAAGGTCAATTTTCATTTTCATTTTCGTTTCAGATCATTTGCACTGGAGAGGATATAATTTACTGTGCTGTAGATCTATAATTTTCCTCTTCATTTCTTCCTCAATTCTTGACTCACTTTTCTGGTAACTTTTGACAATTTCTTTCCCAGAGGTGACAATATAGATTTGTAGCTGCTGCAAATATTTGCTAGTGATTTGTATCAGTCTAGGATCGAGTATGATACAGTAAAATCAATAAAATTTCATCTATTCGGATACAACTTGTTAGAGCTGCAAACGGACAATTTTTGTTGCAATGTTCATTATTTCCATTTTAGTTTAAATCCTAGCATTTTTTAAATCAAAGCTATTTAATTATATTTTTTCACTGGGGACCTGATGTTTAATTTTATCACCTTCCACTGAATGGGAGACACTGTACTATATACTGCCTTCACAGTGAGAGACATGCACAGGGAAAACCAATTTTGTTCAGAGTTCATCACTAGGTTATGAAGAAAAATAACGTGCAGGTCCTTTGAGATTTTCAATCAAAATCTCTAACTCCAAATCTAGAGCAAAATTGGCCATCTGAGAAATCCCATCCCAAATAAAGACGTACTCTAGATTTATACCAAAACATATTCAAGCAAATATTCTTCCTTGCTTCCAATTTTATATGATTTATTCCCTTATGCTTTTCAGTATGTGAATTTTATGTTTTTTCTCTCCTTTTTTTTTAATTGAATAATGGTAAATTCTGAATTAATTTATTCCTTTAAGAATATTTCTCTAAGCATATTCTTTTGCAGCGACTTGTAGAGTTTCATTTACCATATAACCCAAGCTTGATCAGCTATCTAACAGATACTTTCGTGAAGTTTTTAGTTGTCTTAATTTTGGGAGCTATAAATGCCATTATTTAGTGTAATCAGTACAAGAAAGCTGAAGCAGCAGGAAAAGAGATTATTTATCACCATATTATATGGTCCATTCCTCTTTATTTGTGTTTCATTTTCTTTTCACCAAATAAAAAGGAAAACATTCCTAAAAATTAAATTTTCAAATAGTCTTACAACCCAGATATGCATATAAGGCCCCTAAAAAAAATCTGTAGCAAATACGGTTTTATATTTTAAATTTAATACATAAGTCATATTGTCTATGTCTACATTTACTAAAAGAACTACAGGGACTGCTTAAGCAATAGGAGATAATGAACAAGTAGTTCTTTATTTTATTTATTTATCTATTAATTTATTCATTTATTTATCTATCTATCTACCTATAATCTGTAAAACTTTCTTTCAGGTATGAACTCTTCCTATATTATTTTTTTTTTGTGGCACACTAATGTGTGTGGGTTCTTGTAAATCTTTCCAATTTTCCCTAAGATTGTAAGCTTAAAGTGGATAACATTTATATATTTATAATATGAGAGCAGTTTTTAAACAAAGGGAGTAGTAGTCCATCTTATTTTATAACAAAGAGACTGACAATGTTTCATCTAAGTAAGAACAAGTTTAGATTTTCATGCTTATTTGGAAGAACTTCTTTAATGCTATTTTGATACAAATCTTTGAATGCAATTCTGATGCTCAAATTATAGCTAACAAAATCAATAACCAACAATAACTTCTTTTAATTATCACATCACTCGTGTTTTAATTGGAAAAAGGAATTTTGAAGAAAATATGTTTTCAGGATTACCTTACAATGTTTTTTTTTACTCAATAATATAAGGACTTTTTACCTGAAGATGAAATCTTCCCACAACGAAAAGGTAGATCCAGGAAAGCCTGAATAGTTGTTTCCACCAGCATCATTTTCTGATGTTGGAGTTGTTGCAAACATTTCAAGGACAAATTAGAGACTGTTGTCCTTAATGTTGAAAACATGTTAAGAATCAAAAAACCTAAAAGGGATGATGATTATGAGGAAAAATGTGAAGAAAATTATTTTGCTTTCTTATGCTTGTTTAGCAGCACAAGAAGAGTTCAGAAATGGAAGCTGGTGCTGGGAGAAGTGTTAAGGAGAGTGTTGGAGTTTGGAGGTCTACTGGGAGCTCCAGGTAGCTGTTGTGTTAGTCATCGAAGTGAAGAAAAGAAAGTAATCCCAGAAACTTCCCCTGGTTTTTGGTGGGTTGTTTTTTGGCTTGTTTGGGTTTTTTTTATTCTCTCTCTATTGTCTCCCACCCTCAAGTATCTGACTCCGAATCACCCCTAGTTCTACTATGCCAATACCCACAGTGAAGGATCTAGGGAGAATACATTTTACATTACAGAGAGCAAAAAGGAACAGAAGTTTCTAAATCCTCCTTCCCCAGATTTTCACCTCAATATACTCTTCATGTCCTCAGCTTTTGAAGGTGCAGCATCCCCACTGCCTTCACCTGAAGGTCACCAAACATACTTCCCATGATCCTATGAGCAAAAAAATGTCATGTATTACTAAGTTTGCCACCTCTTTCAGATATTCACAAAAGTGAGATATAACAGTGATACGAAGAAGTTACACTTCTTGGGTCTGCATATGAAGTATAACTGGTTTATTTGCAATTGCCTATGTTTGTGCCTTATCTGTCACCTTTTCTGTTTCTTAAAATCCTCAGCCTAGCAGGCAGTTCTTCACACACTGCTCCAAAGCCTGTCTTTCTGACTACTTTGAGTGAAAAAGTATTGCAGGTGTATATCTATAGACTAGGTATGATATATGTTCCTGTCAGAAAGATACCACTAGTATAAGCAGATCATTTATTCTCCTGCATTCACATAAAACTAGCTAGTCTGTCCTAAATGGATCATTGTCACATCAGGCAAGCCATTCACTTCAGAGACACTCACCTCAAATATTTTTGAACTGTCCACTCATGCTCCTTCTATCTTTGCAGGGGTGCCCAATCTGCATGCAAAGTGCACAGCATGAAACAACTATTTTTTGGTAGAAACATAAAAATGATAATGACACTTCTGTGACACCAGAAACAATGGAATTAACAAGATAGGTAGAGACCTGGTCAGGTTTCCTGCTGGGGACTCTAAAGACCAACACTGGAGCTTACCATCATGAGAATAAGAATGAGCAAAGAGATTAGTTTGTAAAGTACAGATGTTAACAAATAGGCTTAAAGGTTACAGTATTATCAGGAGAGGAAGAGATGCAAGGAGATTAAACAACTTTTCTAAAATATATCTTTTTCTCTCAGATTCTCACAGGATAATATTACTTTTAATCTTGCCATAGCAAATTATTAACATTCAATTTTATAGAAGTTATAACTCAGACTAAGTCAAAAGCTGAACACTTTCATTTGATTTTCCTTCCTTCTTTTATTCCTGTCTGAAACTTTATTCTCTGAATAAAATAAAGACAAGATCCTATTCATCTCTTCTTTTGTTTTTTGCAAAACCATACTTACACTGTTAGGGATTTGCAAAATAAAACCTAGCCTCTTACATTCAACTGCAGTAATTTCACTTCATTTAAAATGGATGTAGTGAAAAAAAGCTTCATAGCTCATTTATTTGCAAGTATCTGGATTGCAGTGAGCCTTTACATCAGATGTTAATTAAGACTATGTGTGATGGAGTAGATGTTCTGTTACCAAAGGAGCAGGACACTGTTGCAGCCATTTCACAAAAGCAGCAGCGCAGTAACACCTGAATTCCTCCCAGCAGGCTCAGTTTTTGGTCAGGCTAGCCTGTCACGGCACGCTAGTGAAGGCTTCTCTCAAGGGGAGACTTGAGGCCATTTTTGAATTTGCAGAGCAAAAAGAGCGGGGCATGATTTGAAGTTGGTACTAAATGTAAATAAGGAACTGAGAATAATCTTTTGGACAAAATCCCCATAGCAGAAGTCAAAACTTAACTAACGTCTTATCATTAATGGGATCAATTTATTTCAAGCATTCTGCCATGAATATTAAACATTTACCATTAAACCTGCAGAAATTAGTGTTAACTACCAACATACTAATGCAGTCTCCTTGACATAACTTCCGTGGTTACTAGATGACTTGCATTTTCTCTGTAAACAAAAAAAACCCCACAAACCCACATTATGCTTATAATCTCCTGAGCCTGACCATTTTTGTATTAATTATAGACATTTTTGATGTTAAACAAATTATTGGATTAAAAAATAATTGTCACTGGGGAATGTAAGGGAATGAAAACAAATTCATGATAACGGACATATTTATTTATTCCAACCCCAGAAGCAATAAAGAATTAGTATTGGCAGGTTCTGGCTTTCTCCTTTTGCTTTATATGAACTCATTTCAGCTTCATTAATGGAAGAAAAACTTGAAGCTTTTTTAACACATCACCAAACAGTAATGTTGAACTTCACACCAGGAAAGGCACTATGACTGTTAACAACAACCCCTCTCAAACTGAAGTTATCAAGATGTTCGAGATCTGGAGGAACAGCCCTCTTATGGAGTAATAAACTCCTTCAGCTGAAAAGAGTACATTTAAGGCAGTGCAAACCTAAAACATAGCTATTAGTCCCATGTATGCATCAAGAGCTTCGAAAACATATTTCATTGACAAAAACAATGTATGTGTCAGGATGAAATACGTAAAAATATACTCAGCTTGATGCAGAATCACTAGATTTTAAAGTTTTTGTCAATGTGTAACTGCTTTGCAAGGAGCATATACACTAATCCTATCATTGAAAGCAATAAATGTATTACTGTAGCTTAAATTTCTTAGTATTGTGGTTGGGGGACAGATTACATTAATTTCTTCCCTTTATGCTGCACTTATCTGGTTCATGCAGTAGTCAGATAGGCTAAACATTAAAATCCTGGAGATCCCGAGCGAGATAGCTAAGTAAATTTCTGTGAGTTCAAAGCCCCAATTTAGTCATTTGGCTTCCACATTTTTCAGAGGCTAGTTGTGCATGGTTAGCTTCCTTTCAAAACACATTTCTGTGAAAAATAAAAAGACTTCATAAGTTTTTAACACTACTACTACAAAATAAATGAGTAATTTATACTTTCTAGATCTTAAAGCAAGCATCTCACAGTATGTGTTCCATGACTAGTGGTGACTTCTTCACAAGTTACAGTGGTATGGTGTGAGACAACAGCTGTACAGGTGTTATGGAGAACAACTATTTTCAGCATGTACTAGTTTAATATTGTAAACTTAAGGGAGAAAAAAAGCACAATAAACCAAACAAAATGTGGAAGAAATTAGGCAAGAGGTTATAAGTTAAAACACAAAGACATCCAGCAAGACGTGTGCCAAGAGAGAAAAGAGTGAAAAACTGAAAAGAGCAAAGATAACATATCTCCTTTTGACCATTACCCTTTTACCTCCCCTTTCTCTTAGCCTTCAATAGTCCATTTGCAATGAATCACAGAGAAAGCGAGTGTACTATATCTAGGCAGGAAAACAGAGGAAAGTTATTCAGTACTCAGAGAACAGAAAATATGCAAGGGACCTGACAGCCAGACCTTTCACTGATGACCCCAGGAACTGCATTCCCAGTGAAATATGTCAGAACAACTGAGAAGGCATACAAAAAAAGCACCACATTTTTTTTTTTTATTTGTAACCTTTTGGTTTCAGTCCTTTATCTTGTTTTCAATCCTTATTATGTAAGCAAGACAATCTCTATGTTTTATTGTTCAAGCTGTCTATTGCCAGAGGATTTGGTGAAATCAGTAAAGTTTTGGATATGTTGTCCCCCTGTAAAGCTACAGCAGAAATAGTAATCTGTCAGAAACTAATTACACTTCTTTAGACTCAGGGGATACCATCACGTAAGATCATCCCATTTGTCCATAAATTGAGCACTAACTTAAGGTATTTTTAGAAGCCATGGACATTTTCCCAATAAAGCTCTCAGAAATTCTCAGTGGGAGATGAAGTGAATTCCTAAATGCATGGGGCTAAACTTTAACTGGCAGAACTCTACATTTCATAGGACTAGATTCAAAGTACACACAAGTCAATGAAATCACTCCTGTTGATCTCAGGGAGCTGCAGGCTGGATGCAGGTGAGGATGTCCATTTACATATAGAGCTTCCCTTATGAGGGAAAGAGATTTTTCTGTTGACACCAAGCTGGCACCACTGCTGGCTGCCTTTCAGTCTAGGGATCCTGTCTGGGGCCAGTGAGGCACCTCCTCGTTCTTTGTTGACCCCCTCCTTAGATGGAGAAGAAGGTACAATTCCCTCTTTTTGCTTCTCTTTCCTACATTTTTATCATAGACCTAGAGAAAAGTATGCTGGCCTTGCTCCCAGGAGGATACTGAGATGTAAAGCTGGATGTTTCTTCTACTGATCAAATGGAGAAAACAGGAAGATACAGTAGCTACTAAAACAAAGCTGTAATGCAAAATTCATATAATAATTAAGTGTAAAGAAGGTTGAATATATATATATGTGAACATACACACACAATATAGAGGACTTTTATCAGCCGCCATTATTCAGCAATTTCTTCTCCTATCTGACTTAGTAGCTGAGTCCTGGGTGAAAAGTAAATCCCCATTCCACAGCATGATTCACCTTCATTGCAGAACTGAGCACTAGCCCTCCCTCCAAAATCAGTTTTGGTACACACACAGCATTTGTAACTCTTCTCAGCCAGCTCAGGCCTCTGAGCAATGTGGAGTCAGGAGCACCACCATGTGGCGCCTGCAAAATAAAAAATAAAAAGTGACTGCAGCTGTTTCAGCAACTGCAGTGACACACACAAAGCTGCTGAGGGGAAGTTGCTATATAATGATACAATTTATTTTTTTTTAAGGTAACTGCACCTAATTGCCATTTCATTTATTTTATTTTAAATACGTAAGTATCTAATAAAATAGGTAGCCAGCTAGTACATAATATGCTGTATAGCAGGTGTAGATGTGGGAACTAGGAGGGAAGGTGTTTTGAGGGTTATTTTGTTTCTTTTAAAACAAAGATCGTGTTATCATCTGGTGGTGAAGGTTTAGTTGCTATAGTTACATTTCATAAAACATTGCCTGGAATACTGCTAAATTTAGCTTCCGAAGCTTGCATTACACAATACTATTTGTCATAAGAACAGGGCAGGTTGTCATCTGGAGGTAATTGTTCACCCCTATGACATGCTGAATAAGGTACCAATGCCAGATGAGCCTTGCATGTAAAGATGCTCTAACATACAGCATTCTTTTTCCACGGTTGTGGTTTACCCCCAGCTGGCAACTAACAGTCACTCACTCATTCCCCACCCCACTGGGACAGAGGAGAGAATCAGAAAAGTGAAAGTGAGAAAACTTGTCCATTGAGATAAAGACAGTTTAACAGGTAAGAAAAAGCCATGCACGCAAACAAAGCAAAAGAATTCACTTATAACTTCCCATCAGCAAGCAGGTGTTCAGCCTCCTCCAGGAAAGCAGGGCTCCATCACATGTAACAGTTACTTGAGAAGGCATGGAATATTCTGATGGTCAGTTTGGGTTGGCTGTCCTAGCTCTGTGATGATCCATAAGATGCTGTGCTGCTACAAAAGAGCCATTTTCCACAAAACACAGACAAGGAAGCACTGGAAGGTGCAGGAAACAAATTATGCTCATTAAGTTTACTTAGCTGTATACATCATAGGCTTGTAGCAACAAATTTCTCTTCCGTTTCTGCAGGTTCCCCAGCACTTTCGCTCCTCCCTGACCATTTCACTATTGTGAAAAGCATACAGCATTTTTCTTTTCCTAACCTGTTTTTACTGTCTTTTCTCTCTAGTCCTACATCTTCTCTGGGCTAAAAGACAATATAGATGCCCTACAAGTATTCGTGGCACAATTTAGACAACATTTGGAGGCTGCAGAAGGAGAGTGCATAGCAACTGGTCCTCTGAATAACTCCCATTCTGCAGCATCAAGAATGAATAGGATAGCTGGACGGTACTGAACTCCCGCCAGCTCCCACAGAACTCTTGTTCAATCTTATAAAAAATCACCTTTCTGCTCCACCACATTGCCTCTTTCAACATCTCAGAAACATCTGCAACCTTTTTTATTGCTGTTTTCCAAATCTTATTAGAGCACTGCCTTTCCTGATTCCCTTTATAACATGACCGTGGTTAAGCCTCTGCTGTGCTAAGGGTCCTGACTCTTATCTTAACTAGAAGCAATGCTTGCATTTCCCATATGCTTGTGTCTAACAGTTGTAGCTTACACCTCAAATACAAACTCAGAGAGATGACCATTTTTTGTTCTGCCTTTGGACAATTTCTCCAGCCAATGGTGAGGTGCTGCAATGTTATAAATATTTTCCTGCATGAGGTACATAATATCCAGCTTGTTCCGACAACAAGAATAGTTACATTTAAACCACGGTTTGTTTTAAATACATGTAGGCAGAAATGTAAGGCAAGCAATTAGTTCCAAAGACATAGAGGTAAGGTTTTATATCTGTAAAAGACTGTTTCATAATAGAAAGAAGAAATATTCAGTCTCTCTATATTCCCTAAACTTAAGGGAAACAAATCTAGCAACATAGTCAAACCCAATGTTTTAACTGGCAGAAAAAATCTATTTCACAAGCCAAGCTCTGTAATATGGGGCTGTGCCACTCATATGCTGAATTCTACCCTTCATTCAGGCAATGAGCATATTTTACTGAGAACTGGCCCAGGTCCCAGCCCATACTCCTGTGGGATCCTGTATCTCCTGCATTTCTTCCAAGTTCCTGAGACGTTAAGGTGAGCTTGGTTGAGGAAAGTAGGCTCCTGTACTGGGAGATAATTGTGATATGTCATTGCTTGGCCCAGCATTAAGAGATCAATGCATTTTCCTCCCTTGTGGGCTGCCAGACCCCTCAGCAGGCACGTGGGCTGACCTTCTTCTCCACAAGACTATATATTCATCTCTAAACAGGAGTCTATCTTCCAGCAAGAAAACCAGATTCTGTTCTCTGGTGAGACTGTAACTGATTTCTTAGTTTGCAACAACAACAAAATGTCTCATGTACCCTTTACAAAATAAACATTAAATAAACATTAAAATAAGTGTAACAAATTATGGTGACTGGGGAAAAAAAAAAGAGAAAGCCTACAATTAGAACAGTAGAGAAACAGTTCCTTTGGAAATAAAATATATACTAATAAAATATATACTAATAAAATATATACCTCTGTAGTACAGAATTATTGTGTAGGCATGCTTATGTGCACATTTTACTACTCTATAGAAAGTATATGTTAAAAAATGGCTGGTTTTCAAAATGCAACATACAGTGACATAGATTTCAATAAAACTTCAGTAGCCCTATCTAGTTTTCTACTTTCAAAATGCACAAAAAAGAAGCACTGTGTACAAAGTATCAGTATCTGGTCTGCTTTACAGCAGCGTAAGTCAAGGAGGATCCCAGATCAAGTCAGAAAGTCAAAATAGGAAGCACAGACTTTCTACTCACAGCTAAAACCCACAGAAAGACAGTATTTCTCAAGAGATGTTTAGCTTTCTTACTGGTACCTCTAGCTGGAAATAGTACATTGTGGGCGTTTTTCTTCTTGTTTTTTAGGCATTATTTTGATACTTTTCTTTCAGGATCAGCTTGCTTTTGGGAGTACAGAGGTTTGCAGCAATAAGAAATAATCAGGAGAATATCAGCTAACAGAACATTTTTGACTCTTCAGAAATGTTTGTTTCACGTTTTTAATGCAAGAAACAGAGGAAACCCTATGCTTGTACACACATTACAAACATTTTGAGCACAGCTGGCTGCATATTTTCCTGCATGGCTGTCCTGCCATCACTAAATACAGTAGGCTGAGGCTTCACCAGTGTCCTGAAGGCTCCCCTACCAGCCACACATGAAACTGTTCCTTATTACCCTTTCTACAACGTTGCAAGAGACAGAAAGATAAAAATTTTTCTCTCCCACATGGAAGTTCCTTTCCACTTCACCTTTCTCCCTGAACTGTAAATCCTAGCAAAGATTAAAAAGACAATATGAACATATGGACTTTTCTAATTGCTGTCCTGCTGCAGCTTATTAAAATAATAATACAGTTCATTTATGTAGCACCTGTCTGCAAACGCATCCCAGACACTTTAAATACAGAGAAAAGCACATGATAAAAATAAGTATGCACAGGAGGAAAACAGAAATCATTAAACATAATTCAAAATACTAAAAGCAAGCAGTATGCATTGAAAGCTGTATTATGATCAAAATAATCCTATAAACCTTTTTCCAAGCATCTTTTCAAGTACCAGGAAAAAAACTCTACCAATGCACCAAAGCCACAAGACCAAAGATACAGACATCCTTGATAGTTTTTACAATGTTAAAGCAAAATATTTTTAAGCTCTCAGAGGAAAAGGCCTTGAGATTTTTATTTACACTACATAAGTGCCTGGGAGGTAACACAGCTAGAACCAGATCTCCATTAAACTAGCCACTGTGCACATAATAACATACAGTGAGAGGCATGGCACAAGCCCTGTGCTGGGAGGTGAGCCATTCTGATCATTCCCCGTCACCTCAAGACTTTCAACCAACCTATGGCAGTTCACACCATCACATCCAGAGGTCCTTCCCTTCATTAACAGGAAATCTTCTCTCCCAGTCAAAATTGCCATTGCAAAGAGTAAAAAACCCACTTGAGAGGTAACTTGCAAGCCACATAAAGATGTGAGGGAAGTGAAACCAGAGAGAAGGTAGATTACTTTCATAAATTCAGTTTCCAAAGCAGTGTCAAAGTCACAAAAGCAACTGATATCTCCTGCGTCTTAGACTAAAACTCCATTCATTGCAACTGACAAGAGCCATGACAACTGATTCTAAATATAAGAGCACAGCCTGAGAATCAAGGTGCTATTAAACTACTTGACTCACAATGAAAATCTGACGTGATGCATAACTGTACTGATGGCTAAAAAAGTGAATTGAGCAGTTAATCCAGAGCAGAATCTCACATTCCCTGACTATGTTGTGTAATTATAATTTTGTGATCTTGTGACTGCATTCTATAATAATCACTGCATTTTGGACAAGTTAGCCAAATACTTAGAATTATAGAATAACCAGGTTGGAAGAGACCCACCGGATCATCGAGTCCAACCATTCCTATCAAACACTAAATCATGCCCCTTAGCACCTCATCCATCAGTGCCTTAAACACCTCCAGGGAAGGTGAATCAACCACCTCCCTGGGCAGCCTGTTCCAGTGCCCAATGACCCTTTACATGAAAATGTTTTTCCTTATGTTCAGCCTAAACTTCCCCTGGCGGAGCTTGCGGCCATTCCCTCTTGTCCTGTCTCCTGTCACTTGGCAGAAGAGGCCATCACCCTCCTCTCTACAACTTCTTTTTAGGTAGCGGCAGAGAGCAATAAGGTCTCCTCTCAGCCTCCTCTTCTCCAGGCTAAACAACCCCAGCTCTCTCAGCCACTCCTCATAAGGCCTGTTCTCCAGCCCTTTCACCAGCTTTGTTGCTCTTCTCTGGACTCGCTCCAGAGCCTCAACATCCTTCTTGTGCTGAGGGGACCAGAACTGAACACAGGATTCAAGAAGCAGTCTCACTAGTGCCGAGTACAGAGGGAGAATAACCTCCCTGGACCTGCTGGTCACGTCGTTTCGGGTACAAGCCAAGATGCCATTGGCCTTCTTGACCACCTGGGCACACTGCTGGCTCATGTTCAGTCACTGTCAACCAACACCCCCAGGTCCTTCTCCTCCAGGCAGCTTTCTAGACAGACTTCTCCTAGTCTGTAGCTGCACAGGGTTGTTGTGCCCCAAGTGCAGGACCCGGCATTTGGCCTTGTTAAACCTCATGCCATTGGACTCAGCAAATTAACTTACTACTGAATGAACTACTTAATGAACTACATAAGCAGTTGAGCAAAACCATGTTGTTACAGTCTGGTCTTGAGCTCAAGCAAGTGAGCATCCAATGAATATGGAAAATGAGGGCCACACATTCATTAGAGGAGAAACCCCAAGCATGGACGTAAAGCTAACTGAGATTCAATCCTGGCCCTTTTGAAATTATGAGTACTTTTTTCCTTTGTGTTTTCCATAACATAATCTCCTACACAAGAAACAGCCTGGATTTCTCCTGTAGACTGGATAATAGACCTTGTGTTGTGCAGTGCAGAAATTGCTCAGAGGCAAGCAGGCAGTCAGGCAGGCAGCTGCCTGACTCAGCTCCAGTGCCAAGCCAGGCAGAGGAGGCTGAAGCACTTATGTAAGTCCAAGCACCTCTTCTAAAAGCCCCTTAAAATATATCTGTGCACATTAAATATTGCATTTTATTAAATAGAAATGGGCTCCTGAATACCCTATCACATTTAGAGTGAAACAGTTTCTTTTCACATTACATCTTGATTATGTATATTTATGTATTGTACGGCCTTATACTAAGGATCATACCAAAACCAAATTCCTTCAGGTTTCTTCCCCAACCTTTCCACAGACCAGTCACTTCTGAGTGACTTAATTTTTGACAATGTGATTGAACATATTGTTCATGTAATATACAGTGCAGTTAAAGGGGTTGGAGAGGCTGTGGGTGAACTGCAGGGGGCTGTTTGATGTGTTAGGGAGATTGGAGGGGTTGTGGTGGATTTCAGGAGGCTGTGGGGTGCATTAAGGTGGCTGTGGGGTATCTGACCCTCCCCATACCTTCATTGGAGTGTTGTGGGGTAAGTTAAGTGAATTTTGGGGAGATTGTGGGGTGCACTAGGGGGGCTGTGGAGGGTTTAGGGGTACATTAAGTGGATGGAGGGGTTGGAGGGGTACACTGGGGAGATTGGGTGGGTGTGGGGTACATTGAGGGGCTATGGGGCACATTAGAGATTTGGGGGGGCTGTGGGGTGCACTGGGATGCATTGTGGGACTGTGGGTGCACTGGGGAGATTGATGTGCTCATTAGAGTGTTTGCAGGGGCTGTGGGGATGGATTGTGAGTGCACTGTAACATGTCACTCCTACTCTTGTTGCAAAGCAAATGAGAGTAAAGTGGATGCATCTTGTCAATAGCATCAAGAGCCAGATTTTAGCAAGATTTCTTTAAATTGCAGCACTGGGAGAAAAAAAATGAAGTACATTCAGGCTATCAGTTACCCTAATATCTCTTTCTGTAACCAGACAGAGGTCTCATGAGAGCTCAGTGATAGATTTAGGCAGCTCCAACCTGCTGTGATGAGAAACACTCCAGAACATCCAAGCTGACAGCAGAACCATTCAGCAGAGGCACTGCTGTCTGGTGACCCACCATACCAGAGGCGAATGAAATCTGAAAATACTGTTGAGGGCTTTTCTGGTCCTCTGTGATAAGAAAGTCATTACTGAGTGACAAGAGAAGTCTACTACAACCCATCTGAAGCTGGATTGAAATTCATGGTATAAATCGATGCTCCTCATTTACAAACACTCACAAGTCTGGAGAAACAGCAAAACATTGTTATTTCACCAGTGTTACAGCTTTCAGATCACTGTCCCTGACTAAAACAAAGTTCATAAATATGAATAAAAATATTAAGGTCTATGTATTATACTTCCACTGGTCTTTGATTTTTCAAAACCACAATTTTGGGGGAATAATGATAACAATAATGATAAAAATTTCATAATTCTTAAGGACAACAGTTCCTTGCTGTTTACAGTATCATAGCAATGATTATGCCTAAAGCAGCTTACAATATAAGGAAGCATGAAGAGATAGATAAAGAGCTCAAAAAATAGAAATAAATATTTTTTCACCCACACAAGTTATACATATCTCCAGTTATACTCAGCACTGTTTATAGCATGTATGCAGAGGTGGTCAGATCAGTCTGTCTAAGGCATGTTGGACGGTCTCATTCAGAGAGAAGTGGCTCAATGTCTATATGGAGATTCATGATAAGTGGTGTCCCTCAGAGGTCCATCCTGGGAGTACTGAGATTGAGTGCATCCTCAGAAAGTTTGCAGGTGGCACCTAGCTGAGTGGTGAAATTGTCACCCAGAAGAACAAGATGTCATTTAGAGAGACCTGGACAAGATGGAGAAATGAGCCTGTGTGAACCTCATGAGGTTCAACAAGGCCAAGTGCAAGGTCCTACACCTGGCTCGGGGCAATCCACAGTTACAACACAGGATGGGGGACAATGTGATCAAGAGCATCCCTGAAGAGAAAGACTTGGTGGTGCTGATTGATGAGAAGCTTGACATGAGTCAGCAATGTGTACTCGCAGCCCAGGAGGCAAACTATATCCTGGGCTGCATCAGAAGCCAACAGATCGAGGGAGGTGATTCTGCCCCTCTACTCCACTCTCATGAGACCCCACCTGGAGTAATGTGTGCAGTTCTGAAATCCTCAACATAAGAAGGATATGGAACTGTTGGAATGGGCCCAGAGGAAGGCTATAAAGATGATCAGAGGAATGGGGTGCCTCTGCTATGAAGATGGGCTGGGACAGTTGGGTTTGTTCAGCCTGGAGAAGAGAAGGCTCTGGGGAGGTCTTATAGGATCAGTCCAGTATCTGAAGGAGGCCTACGAGAAAGCTGGGGAGGGACTTTTTACAAGGGCATGTAGTGATAGGACCATGGGTAATGGCTTTAAATTAGAAGGGGGAAGATTTAAACTAGACATTAGTAAGAAGCTTTTCAAGATGAAGGTGGTGAGGCATTGGAACATGTTGCCCAGGGAATTTGCAGACATGACCTCCCTGGAAGTGCTCAAGTCCAAGGTGGATGGGGCCTTAAGTAGTGTGACCCAGTGGAATGTGTCCCTTCCCATGGGGGCCAGAGGGGTAGAATTGGATGATCTTTAAGTTCTCTTCCAACCCAAACTATTCTATGATTCTATGACTTTATTTAATGTGGCTGCCTTGCACGGGGATAGTCTCACACAAATTATGCTCTAATAGAGCATAAACTACAGCTCTCTTGTTGAGGACACTTTTGCAATTAGGCCAAATTCCTGAATTTGATTAATTAACTTTGGGTGTCTGCTTTAAATTAAGCCCAAATCACAGTGCATCATCTAGGAAGCAAAGACTGTTCAGAGACAAAGAAAAAGCAATGCATAAACTGTAGATGATTTATTACCTTTGTTAACAACTGCTGAACCCAGGTCAGAATGACTACTCCCCGTGTTACCTGGGAGTGGGTGGAAAAACAACAGCAGAGGATAGGCATGAGGAATATGGGCTAGCCCCAGAAAAGCTGATCTGAGGGTAGATTATCATACTTCTATCATTATCAATGTGGCAGAGGAGAGAGACTCCATCTCCTGTCCCATTCATCTTGGGAACAAAATATTAAAGCAGTGGCAACTTTTTAATCAATTCCTCACAACACTTGTTTCCATCATTTGAAGTTACTGACATATATATTTGCCCCATAGTGATGAGACAAAGATTTGTGCAGCGCTTCCTCCAAACATAAGTGTGCAATTGCATGAGTCATTTGTTTTCCAAAGTCCCCATTGTTCATATTTTAGAAACTATTCAGTCTGAAGCATCATGTGTCCATGGTTAACAATATACTGGTGTTTATATCACACTTTTAAACCACCCACATTTCCCAAAGAGTATGCACTGTGGAGCTGTACAGAGTCATCCTTCCCATGAGGCAATTATTATACTGCTTATTCTCATACAAACAATATAGAATTGAGAAATTAATTCGATATGATTTAGCCTACATGATTTTCAGATTTAAGGTACAGCTACTCCTCCCTGCCCCCCAACAATAAAAGTAATTGTACAGCCTGAAAAGAAACTTAATAGAAATTCAAAAGGCAAGGTAGAAAGTGCAGTTCTCAACTGGATTGTTCTCAAATCCCCAGTTGCCAAATATTTTCTATCACTAAATAAGGCAATATCAAATCCCCAGCAATAGATAATACAGAGATAAGGCATTTTACAAAGGCGTGTGTGCATTTCCATAGACAGGGTTCTGAACTAACCACCTCTCAGGGTATTTCCAAGCAGAAGATCCAAGGCATGAGGAACTGAGATCTTACATGGTGGACAGAGAAACTGCATTCCACACAGTATCTGGAATACAGAGGGTATAAACTTCACTAGAGTCACAAAGTGGTTCCTGTTCCCTTGCAAGTGCTTCCCCTCTGTGCCGAAAAATGTTCTGGAGATTCTGCATGCTTACAGCCCAGTTCACATCTGTCATGAACTTAAAACAAAAGAAAAACAATCCTGAAGACACATCAGATCCAAACCAACAACTACCTTGAACCTTTTTTAACTTTTGGTTCATTCTTTTATGTTCCAGTGCAAATAGACCAATGCAATAGACACAAAAATAATGCACTCATCTAAGAAGAATTTTCTTCCTTTAAAGGAGGAAAACTCATGTAGACTTCCAGAACAGGGGATGTCTCATAGACCAAATTCCCCAAGGGATGTAGAGAAGCCACAGTATTACAGCCTTAATCCTTAGGGTCACAAAGTAACACATTGTGCTGTAAATCAATCACAGCTGATTGCTAAACACAGCATAAAATTGGGGAAGCACATTTCTGTATATAATTTAACATTATTAAATAATGTAAAAACCTACTGTTACTTTACCCATAAGGAATAATTCCATCAAAAATAAAAAGGACTCACCTCGAATATATTTAGGATTCAGTGGTCTCAGGGCTGAGGCCAATATAAATATCAGGTGAAGGGGTAACACAATGGCCAGTCCTAGAAAGAGAAAATAAATAAGAGGTCAAAACAACTTGGTGTCAATTTATGTTTTACTTCTTTCACCAAACCTACAGTACTCAGCATGGGGTCAGTTCCAATTTCTCTCCAGCTCGTGATCCAGAAAGATATGACATAGTGGGGGGGTCACACGCTTCCACTAGTCAATGCATCCTTTAAATTCTTCCTTTGATGCATTGAATCACAGGTTGAGACTTGAGGTGTGTCAGGCCATGGAGCATCTTCATTATAGATGCATTACAGAAGAAGGACCTCAGAACAGTCCTGGCCCTGATGCTTTCCAACTTTCTCCCCATGCCTTATGAATCTAATTTCTCTCTGTGCTATATCCTATAGTAACTTGCACAAATATGTTATATATAAACTGCAGAGAATATGCCAGTATAACTTGCTTTTTCTCAGACACTCAGGGAAAAATAGAAAGCAACCACAAATGCTCCCTCACATAGACAAAATGGCACAAACTACTCATAGACTATAAGTGGATCTAGCCCATTATGAATGTATAGATAATTCAGTAACAGCTTCCAGCTAGTTCCTAATCTACTTTCTACAAATTAAAGGCTCGGTGACCAGTGCCCCTTCCTCAAATTCCTAAAAGAGTGAAATCCCTCTTTTGAAAGGCTTCCAGCTCTGCTTTCAAGTTTTACAAGAGCTGAAAGTGCTCCAAAAAAATATTGTTCTCCAGCTCCAGGAAATGGAGAGAAGCACATCAGACAGTAGTAAATATTCTGTCTCCCATTTCAAAGTTTCCATTCTCAGATTTTATCATCTTAACTCACTCTAATTATTGTACCAGATTAATCTCCATTTGTAAGATGACTATGAAGTGCTCTCTTCCTCTAGTATGGACAGCAACAAATAACACTTACTAAGAATAGTTATATTTTATTTTCTCACCAGAGCTGAAAGAAACTATTATAGTGTAAAGATCAATGGCAGAGAAGCTCTGGAGAATTAGCACAGATGCAATATGAATTCTCTTTTTAATCTTCAATTTCATCTGTACATGCAAGCACATAATCTAGGTGTGCATCTCATATTTTATAGCTCAGTGCTATTAAAACTATGCCAGAGAGCAATGTAATGATAAAAAATTCCTTTCCAAAGGTGCAAAATGACACAGAAGAATCATAATGAGGTTTTACACTGCAGAGTCTTTCTTCAATTAGTCAGGAGATAAAGATGACTTGAGGACTTCGTCATTGAGTTGCAAATTAAAGCATCACTTCACATTCAGCAGGATCATGCACTGAAATCAGTTGTCAGGAGTTAGACACTTATAAGAGCTTCAGTGTCTGGAACTCATCCTATCTTTTCCTGCTGACTTGTCTGTCTGGATCAGGCTGCTCTGTGCACTCAGTCATTAGGGCCTAAACACAGCTGTTTGTCCAAAATATTTTCAAAGAAATGGAAGGAGAATAAAAAGGAAATGAGAGACCATAGCTGTACCCTTATATCCTACCTTGAGATCAATATTTTTCCACTCAACCAAAATGATTTAAAGAAATATGATTCATTATGGCTATCAGCTATGCTTATTAATGAAATATTTTATGTATGCACAGAGTATTTTCAACATCAAAGATGTTAGTTAAAGTGACATCACTCAAGATATACAAATTTATTTGATTGGTGTGGGTTGTTCTTTGGCACAGGGCCCTAAAGTAATTTCCACGGTACTGAGTTACTTTAAATCTTTCACTATTCTAGTAGGTTATTTCTCCAACATTCAAGCCCAGTCACATGGCTATAGACTATCCTGAATATCATGATACATTCCTCCATCTCACCAGTTGCCTGCACTACTTTTTTTTTAAAATAATTTAAAATTAACTGCAACATGAAACAGAAACTAAGCTCTTTCTCTATAATTGAATGAGCCTCCCACATAACCTTTCTACCAAAGTAACCATTCTATTGTGACTCTAAAATAAATATGCGATTTTTTTTTCATGTGACCTGTAATGACTTTAGCAGGAGGGATTGAAAGAATGCAAATTATAAAATACTTCGTTATTTGGAATTTAGGACATCGTAGTGAAAGACATGACCCAGTCTTCAAGTCCCCTCAAGCACTTGTGGTATCTTATATTTTGAATCCTGTATTCCAGGTCACTTCTCTAATCATGAGGTTCTTGGAAGAAATGAACCAAAGACATGCACTTCTTTGATGACTTCCCTTTGTTTGAGGCCAGACATATAACATAGGTGGGGAAATTCACAGCTATCTCATGACTCTTAGTAAAATTCCTGTGTCATTCTTAAGTGAGAGACAATGTTTTGTGGGGATTTTTCTGACCTTTTGCAATACATCCAAACACCAAGAGGACAGGCAGCCTTCAAAGTGTCTGGGTTTAGGTCTAATATTTAATTCACCACATGTATCTTTCACTTTAAATGGTTTCTGGAATCAAGGCCAAAATAAGTTTACAGAACCACATCTGAAAAACTGGAATTTTGCCATGCACTGGTTTTAGCCATGACTGACTTTAGTCATCTGTATCAGGACTACTAGTACACTAACATCTTTCCAATGTGAACATTAAAAGGAAGCCTTTAAGATTAGATCTGAAGGCCCTAGTAGAAAAATGTATTAGGCTAAATATAGTACAAACTGCTCAGCAGTTAGGGAAACAAAAACTAAAACTACACTAAAGGTGTGAAGGTATGTACTCCTAATTTCAGAAATCCTAGGGGCTGCCAACTGCAATCATGGAATGTATGAACACAAGAAAAACAGTATTTCAGTTTTAACAGCAAAAGTTGAGGAATTCCCTGCACATCTGCTCAGGTCCACTGACAGGTAGTTTGAAGCACTGTGCATCACTAAACCAGCAATACACTCCCACTGGAAGTGCAGCAAGAAGAAAACAAAGCACTTTTTCCACCCATTAAGCACTACTGATTACAAAGAAGTCCCACACAATAGAGAAAATCTTCTCTGCCTCCTAGACTTAAACACTCATGGCTGCAGCAATCCAGTCTTTCCAATCTAGTGGACCCTGGCTAGGCAATTGAGGAATTATAAACAGAGTTACGCAATGAGACATTGCCCTGACCCTCTTTCCAACATTCTATCAGCATCAACAGCCAGATTACTCCAGAGCACAGGGTGGGAGGGTAACTGCTATGAGATGAACACGTTTGGCTTTGACCACAGATATGCCCTCAGTACATGCCCTACCAAACATCTCAATGGCCACTAAAGTTTGGGTAGTTGTTATTGAGAAAGAATAAAACTGTTAAAAAAAAAAACCTGTTCAGTTTCTTAACATATTGATTGATTTCACCAAAATATTTTTGTCTGGCATTTTATGAGGTTTGACATTTACTGGAAGCTGAAATTTATCCATAAATGGCACAAGCTGATGGTCTTGTCCCTTGGCACAAGTCATCATTTCTTCCCCTACTTAGAAATCTCTGATCTGCAGTACCCCTCAGGCATGAAAGCAAATCTCACACAGGTCAGACCTTACTACAAGTGGAAACTTTTATCAACAAAGACTTTTAAAAGCACTGTGCCTGAAGTTTTGACAGTTGTCATAAATTATGAGTATTCTTGCTTCCAGACAAGACTTTTTTTTCCCAAAGCTACACTAAGCATTTAATTGTCCATTGAGTCTGTGTAACGGAGAAGAAAGGGAGGAGCTGCACATCATGGTGTGAGCAATGAGGGGAAAAAAAGAACTGAAGAAAATGTAAGGCAAGAAAAGCCTTAATGTCAACTAAGTGAGTAAATATTCATGAGATGAATTCTCATAGAAACATAGAATCCATAGGTTGGAAAAGACCTTTGAGATTATCAAGTCAAACCATACCTGTCCAATAATAAATCATACCCTTAAGCATTTCATCCACCCATCTTTTAAATACCTCCAGGGACAGGGACTCATCCACTTCCCTGGGCCGCCTGTTCCAGCACCTGATAACCCTTTTGGTGAAGAAATTTTTCCTGATGTCCAAACTGAACCTCCCCTGGTGCAACTTAAGGTCATCTTCTCTCATCCTAGCAGCTATTACCTGGGAGAAGAGACCAACATCTACCACACTACAACCTCCTTTCAGATAGTTGTAGCCAGTAATAAAGTCTCCTCTCAACGTCCTTTACTCCAGACTAAACAACCTCAATTCCCTCAGATGCTCCTTCTAAGACTTGTTCTCTGGGTCCTTCACCAGCTTTGTTGCTCTTCTCTCCAGGACCTCAGTGTCTTTCTTGTAATGAGGGGCCCAAAACTGAAGATGGTATTCAAGGTGCAGACTCTCTGATGCCAAGTACAGGGGCACAGTCACTTCCCTGGATCTTCTGGCCATGCTGTTCCTGATACAAGCCAAGATTCTATTAGTCCTCTTGTCCATCTGGGCACAGTGCTGGCTCATGTTTGGCTGGCTGTGCGCAAACACCCCCAAGTCTTTCTCTGCCAGGCAGCTTTCGAGACACTCTTCCCCAGGCTTGTAACACTGCACGGGGTTATGTCCCAAGAGCAGGGCTCTGCGCTTGGCCTTGTTATACCTCATGCTGTTGATCTCAGCCCAGCAGTCCAGCCTGTTCAGATCTCTTTGAAGAGCCTCCCTACCCTCCAGCAGATCCACACTTCCTCCCAGCTTAGCGTCATGTGCGAACTTACCAAGGGTACATGCAATCTCTTCATCCAGATCTTTGATAAAGATATTGAATCGAATCAGACACAGCACTGAACCCTGCAGAACACCACTTGTGACTGGCCTCCAGTTGGATTTAACTCCATTTCATAAACAGAACAACCAGGTTGGAAGAGACCCACCGGATCATCAAGTCCAACCATTCCTATCAAACACTAACCATGCCCCTCAGCACCTCGTCCACCTGTGCCTTAAACACCTCCAGGGAAGGTGACTCAACCCCCTCCCTGGGCAGCCTGTTCCAGTGCCCAATGACCCTTTCTGTGAAAAATTTTTTCCTAATGCCCAGCCTAAATCTCCCCTGGCGGAGCTTGAGGCCGTTCCCTCTTGCCCTGTCTCTTGTCACTTGGGAGAAGAGGCCAGCACCCTCCTCTCCACAACCTCCCCTCAGGTAATTATAGAGAGCAATGAGGTCTCCCCCCGCCTTCTCTTCTCCAGGCTGATCACCCCCAGCTCTCTCAGCTGCTCCTCATAAGGCCTGTTCTCCAGCCCCTTCACCAGCTTCGTTGCTCTTCTCTGGACTCGCTCCAGAGCCTCAACATCCTTCTTGTGGTGAGGGGCCCAGAACTGAACACAGGATTCGAGGTGCGGTCTCACCAGTGCCGAGTACAGAGGGAGAAGAACCTCCCTGGACCTGCTGGTCACGCCGTTCCTGATACAAGCCAAGATGCCATTGGCCTTCTTGGCCACCTGGGCACACTGCTGGCTCAAGTTCAGTCGCTGTCAACCAACACCCCTAGGTCCTTCTCTTCCAGGCAGCTTTCTAGACAGACCTCTCCTAGTCTGTAGCTGCACAGGGTTGTTGTGCCCCAAGTGCAGGACCCGGCATTTGGCCTTGTTAAACCTCATGCCATTGGACTCTGCCCAGCAGTCCAGCCTGTTCAGATCCCTTTGCAGAGACTCCCGACCCTCCGGCAGATCCACACTTCCACCCAGCTTAGTGTCGTCTGCAAACTTGCTAAGGGAGGACTCAATGCCTTCATCCAGGTCATTGATAAAGACATTGAACAGGGCTGGACCCAGCACTGAGCCCTGGGGAACCCCACTTGTCACTGGCCTCCAGCTGGATTTAAAACCATTTCCCACCACTCTCTGGGCCCGGCCATCCAACCAGTTTTCCCTCCAGGAGAGTGTGTGCCTGTCCAGGCCAGAGGCTGACAGTTTCTGAAGCAGAATGCTGTGAGAAACTGTGTCAAAGGCTTTACTGAAGTCCAGGAAGATACATCCACAGCCTTTCCCTCATCCAGCAGCTGACTCCCTTTGTCATAGAAGGTGATCAGGTTAGTTTGGCAAGACCTGCCTTTTGTGAACCCGTGTTGACTGGGCCTGATCACCCAGTTCTCTTTCATGTGCTTCATGATCGCACTCAAGATCATCTGTTCCATGACTTTCCCTGGCACTGAGGTCAGACTAACAGGCCTGTAGTTCCCTGGATCCTCCCTGCGACCCTTCTTGTAGATGGGCACAACATCAGCCAGCCTCCAGTCCAGTGGAACTTCCCCGGTTTTCCAGGACTGTTGGAAGATGATGGAAAGGGGTTTGGCCAGCACGTCCGCCAGCTCCTTCAATACCCTTGGGTGGATCCCATCTGGCCCCATAGACTTGTGGGTGTCTAGTCAGGCTAGCAAGGCTCTGATCACCTCCTCTTGGACCATGGGAGCCCCATGTTGCTCCTCTAGCTCTTGAGTTTGTACAGAAAGGGAACAACTTTCTTTACAATTAAAGACTGAATCAAAGAAGGCATTAAGTACCTCAGCCTTTTCCTCATCCTCTGTCACTGTTGATCCTTCTGCGTTCAACAGGGACTGTATGGTCTCCCTAGTCTTCCTTTTATTATTTCTATATTTATAGAAAGATGTTTTGTTATCTTATTTTTTATTATTTTGTTATTATTTGCTATGACTCTTTGGGCCTGGCCATCCAGCCATTTATTTACCCAGCAGAAGGTATGCCTGTCTGAATTTATTAGAAGGAAAGTAGGCCTCCTTTTCTCATTCTTCTTCTGATGTTTTTTCTTTCTGAACCTTTTCAGAGAAGTAGCCAGTGGTACTCCTAATGTTCTCTCACTTTTGGGAAAAACAACTACCTGCTTCAAGTTGTAGTCAATTGGTTGCTGAGACACCTAGCTCAAAACTTTGAAAAAAAGGCTACGACTACAATCCTACATGGTTTTCTTACTATTTAGTCCTCTTCTTCCTTCAGTCTGGCTGAACAAATCATATTTAGCAGAATTCTACTGAGAATGATATTCAGCAACTACAGTAAATGTACTCATTCATCCACAGGAAAAAATCTTACATCCATGTAATTTCTATAGGTCTACAGAGATGAAAGAAAACATTTAATTCTCTTTAAAGGTTCTCCTTGAAGCTATAAGAAGGAGGGAGGGAAAAAACAAGGAAATATGCTAGTCACTCAATGGAGAAATCAAAGCAATGAAAGAAAACAGTAACATGATTAAGAAAGCTAATGTCTATTCAGCTCGCTCCTAAGTCTCAGTGCCTGATTGAAGGTGCTGCCTGACAAAACTGCTTACCTTTTCCCAAACACTTTTCTGCCCTGTTGCTTTAAAGAGATATCTTGCCTCATCTGCAGAAAATCAGAGGACCAAATCAAGAAAAAATTCAATCAAAAGTAATTTTGAATTTCAAGAAGGAGTCAGAAACATGAAACAAATGCAGACATCAGATATTACCAACTTTCTTTCAGGAAAATTTCTAGATATTCTTCCAAAATGTAATTTCAGAACATCTTCTCACCTGTGGATGTTTAAGATGAGAAGCCGCAATCAGAAATCCAGTGTGTTTTCAAATAAAAGACACTATAAATTGCTAGTACGACACAGGAGAGAGTACTTATATCTGGTTCAGATTCACAATAGTTTGCATCTCAGACACAGCTATAATCATTTTGCTTCTCAGAAAATATAAAAATGCAATTTTGAGAGCTGTCTGGGATATAAAATCAATACTTTTATTATCAGTAGTGCAAAAACCATTTTATTGGTGTTTGTTTTTTATTTTACTTTCTTACTGTTAGCTAACACCTGTGAAATATTTGAAAGCATGAAAGTTGAATTTATGTATTTTTTTATGCTATATGTGAGTTTGCCTTTTTATATAGATTCATACATTATCTTGTCACAAATACTGTCTGGACTGCTCTATTTGTGTTGGAATTTAGGTCCCAGCAAAAAGACTAACTTACCAATATATAAAGTGGATTTTCTATTACATAATTAGAGGAGTCCACTGTTAAATGAGAAAGCTGTAGGTAGGTGAAATGCTAACTCAGCCCAAGAATTTCTGAGGAAAGCAGTTAACTGTGGTTAATTGTGGCTGCAGTTGCCTCTTTTGCCATGGCCCAGGGACAACTAATGTAGGTTTGTTTGCAAAGGCAGTTGAAGCAGAAGGTATGTTGCAAGGAGTAGATGAGGTACTAAAATATCTCATTCGACTTTGCCCTGTATGCGAATTAACACAAAATGTAACCAAAAGGCAACACATGACAAAACTTACTTTTAAAACTCTTTAGATATTCTATAAAAATATCTTGATTTAATAATTGATCATGTATATTTCAAGACAGATAGACTTGCATAATTCCACTTGGGTCTATTTTATTGAAAATAAACATGCTTCTAGGCTTCCATGACAATGCAGAGGTTAACATCAATTGGCAAACACCTTCCTAGTATCTAAACCCATAATCTGGTTTAGTGATATGTTTCTTTATCAGATGACTGGCTCAGTGTTTTTCCTTCTCTTTCTTTACCAGTAATGTCACCTCATTTTTTCACCCCTCTTTTTTCACAGAACATGAATAAATAACATGTGTCTGAATGTCCTGCTTGGATATGTACACAAAAGCACACAATATGACAGAAAGCCTTGTGGAGTCTGAACTATTTTTAATATCATTTTTGACAACTTTAGATTTCAGTTTGATGATACTATTTTAATAAAGAACATAATGTTAGCATTTTCCTAAAGACAAAACCCAAAAAACGTCCAAAAATATTAAACTGAGAAAATCACCCTTTCACACAGAAAGTAGTCATTGAAAAGAGAGAAATGGACCAGAAGTCTTCTTCAGACATAAACTGTATTTTCTATAACCAGTTATGTTTCCAGGAGAATTTAGGGAAAAGACCTGCAAGTGTAGATAATAGCATGAATCTTGTCATAATGGAAGCATATCTGTCCTCAATGCCTTGCAACAAGGTACAATAATATAACTACCTGCCTGTAAGTATTTAAAGCAAACATTTCAGTCTAGCCTTTAGTGAAGAAACAGTCTGACCTATTTCCTTCAGTTCTTCTCTCCCCATCTACCCCAGTCCTGGAGGCACTGGGATACAAAGCTAGTTGAGTTAACGTGTATGGTACTAAGTTTTTTAATACATCCTCAAAGGACTTCAGTGAAATGTAATGACATCCAGCTGTGTGTAATGAATTTATTTTCTTCCTAGTTTTTGTCTGATCAGATTTTCACTCTTTCCTGGCCACACTCAAACACAGAGACAATCACTCTGTTTCAGAGCAATTATACTGGCCTCAGCAATAAAGTAGGTGTTGCAGGTGACACGTACTCTGGTCTATCCACTTTTCTATTCTTTCAGCTTTGCATAATGGTAATGGTGAATAGGAACATTCACCCTTCCAGGCACTTGATAAATTCTCCTCAGTAAAGTCAAAAACTGTGAAGAAATATAGAAACTAGCTCAGCATTATAAATCTGGATTTAATTAACCTTTTCAGATTTTCCTAAGAGATTCCTTCGAGTTTACTTCTAGTTTGGTATTTTCTCCACTTTTATTGAGCTGATGGTTTTTCGTATACCTTTAAAAAATCTGGTTCATTCTGGCTGTCTTGGGTCTCTGCTACTTAGTCACATGAATTTAGATTTGCTCAAAAGGGAAACTTAACCACAGATACCACACAGATATTCATAGTTTAGAGTAATTACGTCAGTAATTCTTTACTCTCATAAACATGCACCTTTTTCTTACCTTTTCTTCCATGAAGACACAGTTAAAACATTCTCAAGAACTTATAAACATTTCTGATTGGTACCATATAATATATTATTTATACAAGCACAACCTTACCTTGAGATTATGAAACACTGATTATCCAAAGGGCATCAAATGACCATCCGGGAAATGATCACAAAATATAAAGCAAAGCAAAGCAGGAAAACTATAACAAATGAATAGTCAAAGTTGACCCTTCTCTGTATTTTGTTAGCTTGTCCACAGGCTTTTTATTTTTCTTTTCAAAAAAGGTTAGAAAATATTTCAGTTTTACATAGCTAAAAAACACACTTGATCTATATATGCCAGGTTTTATCATCCTAAATAAATTCTGCAATAGCCACCACTAAAGCTATTCAAGGTAGTACTTATTTCCCCAAGCTCTCTTGCAGCTCCTCCACAGGACCCCAATATGCAGCCAAGGGAAGTACACTTGATGTGAAAAGGCCTGAGTAAAGAGCTGCTCTTGCTTTTCCCTAGAGGTATATGTCAAAATCCTACAATGAAAAAAAAGGGGGAAGGGGGAGAAAAACCCAAGTAAAACATAAAACAAGAAAAAATAGAAAAATTAAAAAATAAAATTTAACTGACTAGAATTTTATTTGCAGATGTAGCTTCAGAAATACATTCAGAAGTATTACATTTAAAGACAGAAGCCACTGAACTTCTACTTCAACTAGAGGAGTCTGATTCTAACATGCAGTGAATGTTGGGTCAGCACAGGAAGCTGCTGTGATGCCTACCAAAGGTGATACAAACACCTTTTCCACAGAATGTGATCAACCTTAGTTCCTAGGTAATTATTGCAGCCAAAAGAAAGACTAGAACATGATGGTTACTTTAAAACAATGGCAAAGGCAACCTAGAAATTTAATAGGAAGAACATTAATAACAGAAGTACTGCACTTGCTTCACACTGACTCAGTGTACCAAGTTGGCTTTTGAAAACATGGACACTTGCATGAATAAGGTAGAATCATCATCTACATCTTGGAAATTAATATAACTTTGCAGTTATTAGTGATAAATAATTACTTTAACCTGAGGTGTCAGGAAACTGTGATTTTTAGTGGCGTTGCAAGCAAAGTCATTTGGAATTGTTTAATATTCCTGAGCAAGAGTAAAGATATATGGAGACCCTTAGGATTTGAAGCACTTCTATTTAAGGATGACCATCAGCAGATTTATAACTGAAATTTATTGGCATTATTAAACAAATAACCTGCTGTTAATCATCAATAAAACAGATCCCTTGAAAGATGGCATGCAGAATGTCTGATTTCATTTCAAACACCATTTGATGAGTAATTTACAGCTTCACATAATTAAAATAAAATACATCAGTGAAAGTAGGAAGACCTCAAAATAGATGCAACTATTTAGCAGTTTTGCACCGGACTGTGCCACAAGAGAGATGTGCTCTTTCATTATATGTGGTGTAACAGATTACACATTGTATTTTGACTTCTAGAGATAGACTTTCTCTTTAGCACTAGATAAAAAGGTAAATGTATCATATTCTGGTGTACAGAAAGATTTGCTTGAATATTTTCTTTACAGACTCAATACTAAAATATTAATTATTCAGTTAATATTCCATTAAATGTAGAACTAGTGCTCCTAATGTTTAAAAATTCACTTGCATCTTTCACTTGCAACTTCTCAAAACTAAAAAGAAAACTCTCTTTTATTTCTTCTCATTTTCCCCCCTCTTAACTATTTTTCTAATGAGGTGAAGATCACAGCTATTGTAGGCTTGGGTTTGGGTTGTTTTTTTAATGTTAGCAAAATGAAGTCTTTCTTTTTTGCTTAGGACATTTTTTTGTTTAATCAAAGTGAAAAATGTTGAGCAAACTGGGTACAATCTTTAACACCATTTTCTTGTTTAATAGACAAGTGCTACTGAAAAGGAAAAACGTGTACTCACTTTATTTTTTCGGATTTCATTAAACATGTATTATTTATACACATTATGATTGTGAAAACTTTGTAAAAACAAAATTTTTGCCTACCTGTGTATTTCATTGCAAAATAAATTTTCCAGTAACAAAATTATAATGACCGATATGTTCTTATTTACAAAAAAAACCCAAAACAAACAACAACTCCCCTTCCCCAAAATATTATTTATAGCAGTGAATACTGTGAAGGCCAGTGCAATGATCAGTCTCCTACTGTACTGATCAAAATCCAAGTAAGTGCGCTACTTTGGAAACTGAAATCATCCAGCTTTAATAACTCCAGAAGCAAGAAACAACTACTTGTTCTCTTCCCATGGTTGTTACATTACACTTCTCTACTCTGGTATATTTAAGGGAAAATAATTAATGTGTCCTTGGCACCAGATACTACATTTGCACATTTCAATAGGGAAACTAAAGTTGTGTCAAACAGATAGTGTATTCTTTGCTTTACACATGGTGGTGCCTGCAATATCCTGAGAAACACGGAGTTCTGGTAAGCAAGCTTAGGCACCCAGCTTCCTAAGCCCCTTTTAAAACACACAGTTTCAAATCTTCCATAGTATAATTCTCCGGCTTATTCCACTTAATTGGGCTTGCTTCCTTATTAGAATTGGGGAATGAGTAAACAGTGTGGATTTACAGCAATGTTTTAGTTTTGCCCTGGAGCAGAACTTGCCTCAAGGCAGAAGGTACCTTTAGCTCTCATTAAACAGCAGGAGGAGCTGGGACTGCCTGGCATCCTGCATATGGTGTGCGAACAACAGCCAGATTATCATTTATTTCTTTATTTTTTACAGTTCCACATTAAGACTGCTAATAAACACATTTAAATTTTTTCTTTCTTTTCAGACAAAACTGGAGAGCATCCAAACAAAGAAATTAAACTGAGTAAAGCCTATGCAGAGACAGAAGTAATTATGTCTCATTGTGAAGGGTTTTGATGTTTTTGAGTCTAGGAAGGACTGAACTATAAAAAAAGTATAGTCGATGGCAATACTTGCCAAAATAAGACAGTTTATTAATGAACTTAAGTAGCATTTAGTTTGCATGCTATGGTCCACATAAAAAAAATGTTGCAACAGAAAATATCCAGGGATTAATATTTATGAGCAATCAATCCTTTATAAAACATAAGTATGAATATTTCTATTAAAACATAGAACGCCTTGTCCATCAAGACTCAGCCTTTCAAAGCCCACTAAAGCCTCTCCACAAACCTCATAGTGGAACCAGTAACAGTGGCAAACAGGGAAACATCCATGGTAACCACTGAGCCCTGCTCACTCTTTCCAATGGAGAGAACACTGTGTTGGACCTTGGAGTAAAACAAGTGTCACACTGAAGACTGGCCAGAATTTTCTACCTCTTGTATTATTTAGTTAAATATTATGTTGCATGATAGAATTCCCCCGCTCCAACCAGTGTTACTGGGAGTTATGAGAAAAATATATGCAGAGAATGGTGAGTATATAGAAGCTTTCTATAATTGTAAAATCAATAGTTCGTGCAAATACATATGCAGTCTAGGTTTTCAGTTACCACAGGCTATTGTAGACATTTACTAATTAGCTCTCCTGAGTCAAATGTAGTTACTATGTTTAATACGTAACAGTATCAATTTATAGGGCATTTCAATGACTAACAGCATTTCCTTTGTTTTATTATATCAAGCACTGTGTATTATCAAAAGCAGAAAACTTGAATTAATTAACAGTTAATGAATTTTTGAGATACTGAACTGCAGAATGTGAAGCTTTCTAAATCAAGAAAAGTTAATGACATGCAACCACTTCCAAATGCTATGAAAATGTTTTGCGTTACTGTGTTGAACAGTTCAGATCCCAGAGTTAAACATTATACAGAAAGTGGTCAAGACCACAGTAAGGACTGGAGAACTGTGTACGGTGCACTTGACTTTTGTTGAAATCTTCACATTCAAGACTGTTGTTTTTTTACCTTCCTGTAGGATCTGGGTGACTAAAACATTGACTCAAACAGTAAAAGATAGTCTTTTGGAATAAGGTATCTTAAAGACATTAACATTAAACAGAGTGAAGTTCAGGTTTACAGTTAATTACCATCAATGCAATCTGAAAATGATAAACTAATATTCAGCTAATATCCAGCTTAAAAACTCCTAGTTTTAGCTGAGCAAGTAGAACACTCTCTCTCTCAATAGTGCTTGTGAACAAGCTATTGCAGTTGCATTTCAGAGCTGCAAATTAAATTAGATATTATCTTAAAATATATGATGAGTGCACATGTACACTGGTAGTTGCATATAAAACTGGAGATAACTCATGACTAGCAGTGGAAATTAATTTCTGAGTAGAAATATGTTATACAGTAATCATTACACATACAATCAGAAAAAGGCCAAAATCCTTATTGATTTCACAACTTTTCTAGGAAAAGTCTTTTTTACTCTAAAACTGGTTTTATTCTAAGTGATATTTATACGTGTCTAAGTCACGCATACTTCATTTTAAATGTATCTATCAATCTAAGAAGCGTACAAAACTGAATTTTCATGCCAATGTCACCCCCGAAATATATTACAAAGAGTATTTTTGCCTCTGCTAATCTTCTTACGCATCTTCAACAGGAAGATAAAGAATACTTATTTTCACCATGCCTTAATTCTCTTTAGGAGAATTTCCCATTAGACTGTGAGAAATTTGGTAACTATGTAATGGAAAGAGAAGTTTATGCCCTTTCCATCTGCACTTGAAAAGAAGGCAAATTGAGCTTCTCCCAAAGGACAATCTTCACAGGTGTTTCACTGGCACAAACACAGCTGAAGAACTTGTAGGAAGGGTAAGATGTGGCTGAAGGAGACAAAGATCACATTTTACTGACTATTTTTAGGGTCTTCCATTTGCACTTTGAGATCCCAAAAACCTCCTGTAGGTTTCTTAGCTTTCCTCATTGCTCTTTGCTTAACTTCTTAGTGACTGAGACTGACAACTCAAGAGTAAGCAAATATGACTTTGAGAAAGTGATTTTCAGATAAATCCTTAAGTATCACATTTTTCTGAGCTGAAGACTATTATTGGAAAATATTTCATGTTCTATAGTTTCCAAGTGTTGTATGCAAAAGCAGTTAATGAAATAGACAAAATTTGTAGTAAATTTTTTCTTTGCCTTTGAGTTCCACACTAGAATTCTGTAGAGTATTTTTGTACCCTTAGCAAACACATGCAATGCAGGAAGAACATAAGTAGCACCTACCTTTATAAGCAAGAGAGCATCAGCTGACAGATTTTCTTAGTCTGCACAATGTATTGAACCGACCATGCTGCTCCCATTCCTCAAAGTGATTCTTGGCTTACTGTAAACATCAATCTACTTAACCAGGGTAATGGTTGAGTTTGGTGAAAATTAATGGCATTAGGAGACAGATTCAAGCACCCTCAAGCATATTCCCTTTTTCTCATGTCCCTTTTCCTTCCCTTTGCTGCCTTCTGCCTCTTCAGCAACATCTTACCCCTTCTGTGTCCTGTTAAAAAGCCATAATAAAAATGAAAACCGCTCTTCACACCACTAGTATGTTGGCAGTTTCCTGCCTGCCTTCAGCTTGTTTTATTTAGGAGAGCAGCCATATCTTAGGAGAAATCTCTCCCCTTCCTACTCCCCAACGCTAAGGCACCCTAATAGAGGAAAAAAAACTCACAAAACCAAAAAAACCACCATCTTTGATAGATTTCTTTACTGGGAGAACCATTATCATATAATGTTGGAAACACAGGGCTAACAAAGCTGTTCTTATTCTCCATCAGTTATAGACTAGAAAAGGACAGATGTATGAAAACTCCCTTGTATCCACACTTGCATTTCATTCCTAGAATCCAGTGCCCTGAGGGCAAAACTATTACATGGGCTCTGACATTGGCTATATTTGATATAGTTTAGGGAAAAAACAATAGGGTTGTTGTGTAGAGGTCTTTTCTATCCATTTCTACCAGGAAGAGAGTAACGATAGCAGAACATGCAGTGTTAAGCCTCCTTTTCACTTGCCCACTCCTGCAAAGTAACTCAGCTATTCTGGCTGATAGCTAAAAAGAATTTTTTCGATAAGAAAAAAATCTGCTACAGTTATTAATTATTACTAAAGTTTGTTTGAACCTGACACAGCTTATGAGAAAGTGACAGAAGAAGTCACTGCTTTTCTTTTGACACCTGTCATAACATTTGGGTTACTTTCTGTAAAATAAGTTAAAAATAAGTTCTGTATAATACAGAAATAATGATCCTCTGGGAAATATTGATTTTTAAGCAATACTAAAACTCATTATTCAGAATACTGGTCTGCTATGTACTTTCCAGCATGTTTATTTCATTCCTTTCTCCTGCTCATCTGCTCATTTGCTCTTGGTACTTCACCATGACTGAGCACCGCAGGGGACAGCTATCAAGGAACTATGGAGTGGTGAAAGCTTTCAGCAAGAAGAAGGACAGAGATCTAATGACTTCTCACACAGCTGAACTCAGGTCAAGCAAGAGCACTGGCAGCCCCATCACAGGATTATATTTAGAACAGATGAAACCCAGAGAAAAAAAAGTTAAATTTTATTTCCCTTTTAGAAGCTATTTAAGACTATACTTGGTTAAACGTACCAGTTCACACCCAAAATAAAGATAAGATCATCACCCCCTTCGTCTCCTGAAAGAACAAAGCTTATTGCAAGGGAGTAGTAAAGAGATATGGCTCCAGCAACGACAATACCACCATCAGCATGGCAGTCAGTTCAACTATGATGTTTGAGTATCGCCTGAACACCTATCACGCAGATTATTTACACTCAAACAGAGGTAGCAGAGGTAGGATGAGACAGACCTTTCATCTGCAGTTCAAATCCTGTTCTTGGACCCATCTGACTATAACACAGGCAGAGACACAAACTAATCTTTTTGGGTTTTTATTATGTATTTAAATACAAAGGAATCATCGTTACTTTATGATAATTAATTAAGAAGAAAAATATCAAGCATTTTTGAGTAGTGGTAATTTCCAGTGCATGACTTGAGTAATTATTCCTTTTATTGATTAATTTCTTTTTACCATGCTGTTTCTCCAGTCAGAATTAACATTTTTACAGTCTGCAGTACTAAGGCTCATTATCCTAATCTCTAATGCAATAGTAAAGAATTCTCACCTTTATTTTCTACAGACAGAGGGGAGCCCACAGATAATTTGAAGCTTTTTCCCAGGATTTGGTACTCAGTTAAAAGCTGGTATTGATTTTAGATGCAATGCATTTTTAATACTTCAAGAACAAGCAAAAAATACAGTGCAAAAAGAAACATAATTCCTGACATATTTCTGTATCATAGAATCATAGAACGTTTTGGTTGTAGCTGCCATTTCCTGTCCAACAGCAGCTTGGACTACATGAAAACTACTTTACTATTCCAGTTTCCAAGAAAATAGAGGAGTTGACTTTCACACAGTTGTCTTAGATGATGAATACTCATGTTCCTCTGACTGCCTAAGGACACTAGGTCCCATCAAAGTACAGTGCCTATGACCTCCTAGCTAAAATTACTTATACATCTCAGTTTCAACCGAGTCAGGCCACAGGTGACTTAAGCTGACTCATCTTTCTGTGTACTGAAAAAGTGGAAGAGAGTTGCTTTCCCACAGTGCACAAGTTGTAACTGAGAAATATCAGCATCATGCTGTAGCTGCTCTTTTTTCTCTGTGGCGTCCTTTGCACACACTTGCTGGAGGGAGCTGATGGTCCCTAGGAGGTCTGATTCTTCTCTAATCTTTTATTCCAGAAATAGGCAGCAGTGAAGGCTAGCAATAAAAAACATAATTCTAAAATATGTGTGCACACATGCATACACATGTGTTGTGTCCTGGCTACCTTCCTGGTGAATTTCATACTAATGCTGATGCCACCTACTCTAGAGGGCAAAATACACCTTGAATGTTCATATATGAACTTTCAAATGATTCAGTACAGCTCTCAATGCACAAATCCTTCTGAACCTCAGCTAGGACATAACCAAACCAACCATAACTCCTCCAGAAATTTCAACCTCTTTTTTTTCCAGACAAGATATTAGTTTGGAGGGTTTACGCATGATGTATAACAATTGTATGTCCTTTTCTGAATGTAAAGACCAACTTCTTGTGTTGGTTATGTCTTATACATTGCCTGAGAGCAGGGCTGCTTGTGCCTGAGAGTTTTTAATGTGGCTGCTGGTTAATAAAGGGAGAAGGATGTGTAGGAGTCAGCACTTCTTTTTCCACCACCACCACCTGCAGATGGGCTAACTGTCCTAGGTGGGTGCCACAGAAAGTGGGAAGGAGGTGCAGCAGTAGGCACTCCCCCCCACCTATGCATACGCACCCAAAAGGTTCAGGTAGAAGTTCTTCTGGCAAGGAACTGTTGAACTGCAAGTGACCCTGGAGCCCCAAGTCTCAACTCAAAACTTCCCTGAAGGAGGTTCTGTGCATGCCCCAGTTTGAGAAATTTCACAGCGAGATCACCACTCACATGCTATTTACTTGCCCTGTAAACAGTGCCTGCCAAGAAGGCAGAGAGTGTGCACCCACCACCCCATGGAAATAATGCCTGGAGAAGTGCTGCTGAAGAGCCACAGCACCACATGTTGCTGAAGAATTGCTGCTGGAGGAGTTGCTGCTGGAGGGACCATGTTCTCCAGAGGAATTGTCATGCCCCAGTGCAGTGGTGACTATATCTCTTTTCTCCCACTACATCTTCTATCTCCTTCTCTGACTTATCTTACTGTACCTTCTTATTTCTTGGCACTACGGTGTATCAAATTGAATCCAAGCTGTGTTGTAGTTTGTTTAGTGACCTTGGCTGTGTTCAGGCTATCAGACTGTAATCTGACCAGACTGAAATCTGGGTTTGCGAGTCTGGGAAGTTGTGACTCCAGAGTGCACATGAGTATCTGGTTTGTTATTTTGGCTGTACCCAAAGTAATTACTGCATTCAAATTTACCCTGGGAGGTTTGTTCACCTCTAATTTGCTGCCCAGCTATCAAAAAACCCTTCCTCTTTGACTGTGCAGGTCAGGGCCCCCCAAACACTACTGGTGTCAAAAGCAGGCCATTATGGTCAATTACACCAGTATAAATCAGGAGGAAGACTACTGCAATAGCTTATATACCAAGATATAGTGTAAGGCAGAATAAATAATTAGATGTAAAAACAGCACACTGTAGTGGCTCTTCTTAGATATAAACATTTTCTAGTGGTACAAGACCAGTTTCAAACTAAAATAAGATAGCTGGAAGACAACCAGTCAGTCAGAAGCATAGCATGACAAATGATATGATTCAAGCGAACCAGTGAAAGGAGGAAAAAGAAGTTAAAAAAAAAAAAAAAGAGATATAGGCAACTTAAACAATGAAAAAGCAGCAGATATCCAAGACTAGCAAAAAACATTCCAACTGGCTAAATTCAGGCAGTCACTGCAGAAATGCTGTACCTTGCATTTCCAAAATGATGAATCCTTTCTGTTTGCACAAACATTTGGAGAATGATAATGCCTCAATGCATGTAACAAGGCTACTTATGCACAGGCAGGTGTACATATTATTTAGAATCCACTGTGAGCCAGGTAACACTTACCAGTTATTAGTCTTCTATTGGAGGGCTTTCTGCCACACTGACATGTAAATTAAGTAACCAACTACAGAAAACAATTAAAAAAGAGAAAATAACTTACATAAGTCAAATAAGCCAGAGGCAAACTGTACAATGAAATTTGGCCAAAATTCTTTCATTACTCATATTTACAAAAGTAAGAAACCAATGTAAAAAGAAACTGACTGACTTTCTTAGATATTTTGGTTTAGAAACACAGAGTTTCATTAGCCTTCACACTTCATAATTATGATCTGTGAAATGAGAAACTGTCTCTGCTTCAGTTCAGTTAGCATGATGACCCAGAAAATCATTTCATTCTTACCTGGGTTGCACCCAGCAGGGTAGTGATTGCTTAAGAGCTCTGGTCCAGTGCTGTTAGAATGAGCTTCACAGAACTGAATTCACATGCTTGAACCGAATTATTTGGCTTTACTGAAAAATATAGCTGGTACAGGAAGAGAAAATCCACATCAGCAAATGGTGCTTCAACGATACACACAAAGAACAATTCTGATGTCTAAATATGGATGCTTAATGGCATCAAAAACATCCTAATGTCTTCAAGACTTCCAGAAAGGCCTTGCAGTCATCATAGAGATAACTGTATAAATAACTGTGCCCTTTAGGAAAAACAGCAGTGGGACAGAATGGTAGGTCAGTCCATTTAAAATAGTGCTTGAAACCTGCATTTAGTCATTCAAAAATGCACTTTAATATGCTGTCTTAGAGATGGAAGAATCTCACATGCTAAGGTATGCCATGTATAGTTTGTGTGCCCTGCAAAAATAAGCCATAAACTGAGGTACAAGACAGAAACTACAGTTTCTGCTCCCTGCCATGCTGCAGCTTCTTTTGTGAACTTACAAGGAGTGCGTGCAAACACAGCATCTAGCAGGTGCATCATGCACTGTGCATGCATTTGTCTGCTTACGAAGGATAACTAACAAGTAAGACCTAGGAAACTCCAAGGTCTTAGAGTGTTTCCAAGTGCCAGCCATCAGCCATGCCTCTCACTGGTAGTACAGCTCCCTGAAGTGGGATGTCTGGTGATGGCACATGGCACAGTCCTTCATTCTCTGCCCCAGGTAACAAAAGAGCCAATTCCACAGTACAGGCAGTTGGTAAAGCCTGTTACTGTGGTCAATTAATGCAGGTAAAGAGAGTGAGTAGAAATCCAAGTATAGGGTCTTACCATGTGGTTTCTCAGTTTTCAAATGAAAAAAAAAGCAGTACAGAGACCTAGGACCCTTTATTTAATTTTATTTCTGCCCCTGACCTCCCTGTTGACCTCCTCTTCCCTGCGCTTCACTTTGGGAAAAGCAACCCTAATTTGTGTCATAAAACACTGTCAGATCTACTGGTGAAAGACTCCAGCCACAGCTTTGATTTTGCAGAACAACCTCAATTTATGACATTCTCACAGAAATCTATACAGCAGAAAATACTTCCTGACTCAAAATTTCAGACTTTCAGAGTACACACATCGAAAAAGAGGCAGAAAGAGATTCTGCCTGGACTTTCTTATTGAAAATGCAAAAATGGAGGCAGGTTTTCTAATGAAGGTAAAGCATTACTATCTCCCATATGTTTTGTAAGACTTTGGGGCTGTTTATTTGAAGACAGGAGTCTGCTTTAATAAGATTGTTATATTTTACAGCATTCACTATAATGCACTGCAATTTTGCTTTATGTTCTTAAGCCACTTACATGCAATTCAAATTAAAGATGTTGTTGCCCTGACACCCTCAGTATAATTGTTTCACAAGAGAAGTGAATGAATTTTCATCAAGCAAAATCAGAAATTCAGGTTATGTTGATTAGGTGAGCCATTAAGATAATGTATCTATTAACATCCACATGAAGAAAACAGATGAAGCTGAACTGAATAGTTTTGGCTTTGTTGATTCTTTGAATATACACATCACCATGAAGTAATCACGTGTTTTTTTCCAAAACACACTTTCCAATTTATTGCTGGGTATGGAGGAAGGGAAAGCCAACCGCCTTTAAGTAAATTTATAACCCAATTAGACTGCTCTTTTATAGTATTATTGTTTGTTTCTTTGTAATTCATATTTCTTTAATTGGATATGATGTCATAGAAATATCACCTAAGAAACAAAGACATATTTTTAAATAGGTTGTAAATAGGGGATTTTGTAAGAACTCAATAGAAAGTATTATGTCCTACTATTTCTTTCTATGAAAGTATAAAATATTCCATTTTTAACATTTGAAGGCTTAACAACACATTTTAAGGACTGCTTAACTAATTACTGTTCCATAAAAAGGTGGCATACACTAAGACTTCTGTAAAAATCATGGATTTGTAGTATGCATTAATCTTACAACTTCAGTTTGGAGAGAGAGAGAGGTTATCATGTCAATTTTAAGTAACTGTCTCAAAAATATTTATAAACTTGTTAATGAATTAATGAAAAAGTAGAAATCAATTTTTATAATTAGTATCAATTAATCAGATTGCTCATGAAATACTGCTTACATAGATGTTAAATGCATGCATCTTTCACATCTTAAATTCCTGCAGGTCTTCTTTCTCTTATATCTGTTTCTACCAGAAATTGCTTTACATAATACTTACAAGATAGCCTCAAAATTCTAACACATCAATTCTCTGCAATTTCTTTCTCCTTTTTTGGAGTCTTCCTTTTCTTCCTAGCCTTCAAGTGGTTTTCAGTGTAAACAGGAGAATTAGCTGTTTTAAGCTACTTTATATATAGCACTACAATACAAAGCTGCTGGTTTACCTTTAACCACAGAATAGCCAGGGAGTGTCGGAGATGCTAGAAAAAGTGAGTAAAAGGATTCTGTGACTAGAAGAAAGAAGCTACCTGATTTGGCCATATCTTGTGACTTAAAACAGCATGCAGTGATCCTTGGAGATGTACTACAACACTGCCCTGAGTTCCTGATTACTTCTTAAGGCTGCTTTTGAAGCATATTTGACATCTCTACATTATGATCTTTTTCTTTTCCAGAAACACTGACACACACTAAGTTATTCCTGGACAAAGACTACCATGAGCTAGTTTCTCACACATCACCAGAGAAAAACAGACCTATCATTTACTTTCAGATTTCTTCCAATTTACAAGGATCGCCAGCAGTGAAATAAGAAATCACAGCAAGAACCTTGTACCTACAAGACTAACAACAGTACCTTCTACACTATGAGCAAGATGCATGTGCTGCACAGTACATCCAGCCAGGACTATCAGATCTGGATTTGCAGATTTGCTGATGGATCCTTATAAAACCATGGGAGAAAAGTACTCTATAAAATCCATAGGCTTGCTTCTCTCTCTCATTGTGACAGCATTCTGACATTTAAAATTTTTCAAAGGGGACATTACTGACACAGTAAAAGCAGAAAACACGCAAGTTTATCATGAAGATCATCCCAATTAGCAAGCTGCAAGATGAATGTGCCCCTTTAGAGAAAAGAAAACCATGCATATGCCTCCTTACCCCTGAGATGAGAAAACATGACTCATTGCAGAGGTAGAGATGATTCATGCTAGAAATACCTCTTTAGTGAAACATTTGTTATTGATTTGACCATAGAGGTTGAATAAGTTCACTCCTGCTGCATCAGGAAGTCTTGGCAGGGAACAGGACAAAAAGAAGGAAATGGCAGGACATTATTACCTCTGTGCTTCTTGCAACATGAGCTAATACAGTGTAAAAAGTTTTTATTCTTCTCATAGACAGATACGACTGGGAAACATAAGGCGGATTAAGTGAAAAGATTTCAAACAAGAAAACTAGGAATAAAAAGTATGAAATTCCTTGGGAGATAAAACGAATATGAAAATTTAAAAAAAAAAAACAAAACAAAACAAAAATCAGTTCAAGGAGCCTTACTATAAAGCTAAAGCAAGGTCATGGGCATCCCTTCCCTTACTCTTACCACATTCACTCCACAATTCCCTGGACCCCTACTGCTTCCAATAAACTCTGTCACCACCAAGCCTGTCAGCCACTTTACCATATTACCCCTTTTTCAGAAGAAATAACAACACACTGTTCAGATATGTCCTATTAGTTAATTCTCATCATAGCTTCTCTTTCCTAACTTTTTAAGGTGATGGGATAGATGTTAAAACCTATGGAGAATAGACACAGTAGTAAATTGCAATGGAGGGACCCAGTGCCTCTGAAGGAAAGGTTCTCACAGATTACTTTCTCCTACGCCATGCCATGACATTGTCTGGTTGTTTGAGGGGAAACAGGGAATGGTGTTATGAAAGTCCTCCCTTATTCTTACTCTTTCACTTTTCACTTTTGGATAGGCATGCAGAGCCCTAAGAAGGTTCTTCTCCATTGCTTTGTGGATGGGAGTAATGTCTCCCAAACAGAGAATACAAGAAAGTAATTGCGACCTACATTAATACTAGAAAAAGTTACTGTTCTTTTCTGACACTTGGATTGTAACAACAGCAATTTTTTTTTCAGTTATCTCTAACTTATTTTAACAAATCAAACATTTTTCTTTCCAAATAGGAGAGATTCCAAATTTCAGTAAGCTTGCTGTACTCTTTCCTGCCTCTTGCATTCTCCTAACTCTGCACTTTTGGACTTTATTTTTAACTTAAGGTAAGCTGGTATTGCAAAGAAAACTTTTGCCAGTCTACTAATCAGATTTGTGAGGTATGCAAATCCAGTTAATGGGCATGTCAAGAAATTATATTGATTACTCACATTTTGTTTGCTTGCCAAATCTACTATTTGGCAGAATGGTCAAGTAACAGCTGGCATTGTTTAAAGATTTTTTAAGCATTAATATTCACAGTCTATATATTTAGAAGATTTCTACCTAGGAAAGGTACTAGATTTCTACACTGGAAAGGTGTATGACCCCATTTTCCCTAAGAATTTTTGCTTTTAGCAAAGTTACAGGATCCAGAATCTTACCTGAGTTGGTATTTCCCAGTGCTTGTTTCCGATGAATTCCTTTTATTTGTTCAAGAGGAGATGGCTCAAACAAATAACAGAATTGCATTCTTTTGCCAGGTGTAGGGCTACCAAACCTTGGAACTGTTTATTAGCTTCATTTTCCATGCATCCTCACTGCTGCCTCTCAACAGGAGAGAGGCAACTTGTTTCTATCCAACTTTGGGTCAGCAGAGAAATGCCTGACTTGGTTTACTCTTGAAGAATTTCTTTTCAGACAGATGCCTAATCTTGCATGTCACTCAATAGCCTTTCTGTTTGCTACTCACTACAGCTCAGGAAGCAGGAGCTTCAATAAATGTAGATTTTCTTCAGCAAGATTTTCTTTTTTCCTGAACTAGGTCCTCTTAGCCCCTTGAAATTCCTGTAGCCATTTCTTCTTTATTTACTTGCAGGTCAGTCATTCTTGATCATCTCCTCTAAGAAAGCCACATAACCTTCAGTTTACAAGGACGATTACTTAAGTGCCTCTATAAAGAAGGATAATATTTCATTAAAAGGAGCAATTAATATTTGACACTATAGAGTTATGCCACTGATAAACAATGACGGAAATCTTGTCCGAGTTTTGGTGACAGTAAGTCAAAATATTTAAGACTGTACATCAGGGCCAGGCAGGACCTTTATAAAAGGAGATTGTCATCAAGAAATTTTGCAATAACATTTCCTTAGAAAACATATAGAGAAGAAAGTAGATGAGAGTGGAGGTGAAGATGGCAGTAGTTCTGGTAAAGACTGAACATGCATCCAATTAAGATTAAATGTCAGCATTTGCAGAGTCACTGACCAAATATGTATTTCAGTTTGCAATCGTGCTCTGCATTAATAATCAATAATAGACTAATATTTAAACAAAACACTTAGGGCAACAGGTTGAATGACAAACAGGAACAGGGCAATTAAAAAAAATAATAGAAATTATACCAGGACTCTTTCTCCAATATTGCAAGTGAATTCTTTACTCCCTCTAGCATTTTGTGTGTTATTGGTGGAACTCTAATACAAGATAAAGTCATAAATAACTAGATAATACTTTTGTCCTGCCTGAGAAAGTCAAAATTTGATTATGGAATTAGATGCGGGTGATATTTTTTGATAAACTTTTTCTACCTTTATCCTATGGCAAACTCATGAACAGAGAATGTATACGGATGTGATACAGTAAGGTTTCACTAAACTCTACCACAATTTATTCTTTTAGCTTTTTTTTTCCCCCCAAAAAACGTTTCCCATTTACACATTATATGTGCAATTTTCAAATCTGACTGACAAGACTTCAGTTCAATTTTAGACTCTTCAAATGGAATTTAATTTTTAAGTATTCAAAACCTGTACAGTTTTGCCTGCAAGAAGTAATTGTAAAACATATAGCAGCAAACACTCTCCAAAATTTATATTTCCATATAAATCCTTTTTGAATATATAAAGACAGATATATTTGTAGGATTGAAAAAGACTTATTTTTCCTGAGGTCCCTGAGTTTAAGTTTCATTTCTCCATAGCTTGTTAGGTGACAAAATGCTGGAATATAAGAAATGACCATGAATCTAAATTCATGGTAAAATGACTCAGGGTAATCCAAATCTTTACTAGCTGTCATTCTTAAGTGTTTTGTTTCAATTTCTAGAGTTTTTTTACTGTATGTTCCAAAGTGAAAATAGGCCTTAAATAGCTTAGTGATTTGGAAACAACTAAAATTAGCAGAATAGTCATATTTTAAACTAAAATTACTTTTTACATCAAAATTTCCAAAACAAATGTTTGGTTTCAATGAACAGGTATTTCATTATGCAAACATTTTTCCCCAAAAGGAAAACAAACTCCTTCTGAATATATTTGTTCTTCAGACTTTTGAAAAGTTCTTCATTTAGCTATGTCTCAGTGTGTCACCTCCATGCATTTGTGAAAATGTAGATTTTTCTTTCTTTTGAAAAAGTAATGCTAGACACAGTTCTAGTTATGTTAATCTATATAGGAATGCTAGCTTCTTATATTAGAAGTTTCAGCATGCAAAAAAATATTTCCTAAAAAACATCATCCTTTGCAGATTTAAGAACTTTCTGAACTTCATTATGAACAGTACAAAGAGATAATTCCTAAGCTGTTACTTCTAAAAAGACTTAAACAAGAGACTTACACTGACTGGCTGCTACTCGGGAAGAAAAAGATGAAGCAATTTGAGGTCATGAGCAGCCCAAGTAACAAAACCAAACTTATAAATATTTTATAAAATTTGCTTGAAGATGTTTTCGTCTTATTTATTGCCTTGGTTTAGGGTTTTTTTACTTCTTTGCCTTTCATGGATGTTTGAGTTAAAATTAATCCACAACTGCAAGACAATCCACTAGTACAGTGATGAGAGTAAAATAGGTAAAACTATCCAGTTTTTCATTCTGACACTGTATGACATTTAAAGACAAGTTTAAGCAAAAATGATAAAACTGTCATGGATGGTGAAGAGAGCAGCATTTCCTTTAACTACATGTTAGCATTTCTGTAACTGCTGTACTATTAAGGTATAATTTTTTAAGTTCTTACACTTCCTTTTCAGAGAAATGTCTATTAAAACAAAGGTCCCCAACTTAAAGGACTCTTGCTTGTGTATGAAGAAGTACTCCAGCAAGATACTTGTACATCAAAAAATATTATTACAGCAAAAATTTCAAGACTGGAAAAGCACATAGGAAAATTATTCTTTTGAAAATATGTTCTTGTCCCACTGATATAACAACCTGACTCTACAAACAGCCTAAATCTCTTGCACTTATTTGTTCCAAGCCAGTAAAGTACCCTTACACATTTGTAAGAAAATCAACCAAAACAATCATACTGAAATAAATATCTCGGTGATATTTATATTGCCTGACTGTAATCCCATGTCTCCCTCTCAGTGGTTCAGAAAATTAAAACCACCTGTCATGACTTACATTATCAAATTAATTATATAGCTGGAAGCTAGAAACAGGGAGCACTAAAAGAAGCTATAATGTACCTGAATGGGTCCTCATGAGCACATTAGCTGCCACCTATCATCAGAAGAAATTATGCTGACTCTTCCTATGAAATACATTAAGATTATTAGATATTGTCCCAGATCACAATTGAATATTTACCTTATTGATGACTGGCATTAATTACTTTATGAAATTATTTTTATCAACGTTTTTAGAAGGAGTGCCAGATGAAAAAGACAATAGAGAAACATATTTTGTTTAAAGTTGGTCTTAGTGTTTAAACTCTCTGACATCAGTAAGAGTTATTCTCAGTCAAAATGACTGGCTTTTTTTTAAGCTCTGGGTGATTTTAATTTTTTTTAAATACCATCCAGAATGAGAAATACCTGCTGTTAGCAGAAAGAGAAATTGTTGATATGTTATCAGTTACGGTGCTGTAAATAATAGTCCAATGAGGCCATTATGACTAGTTAGTATGAGCTTCGGTATAAAAAGGAGAACGAATCCAATCAAAAGAATATACTTTTTTTAACATGTAGCCAAACAGATTATATGACAAACAGTACACAAAGAGATAAAAACAATGACGGAGCATAAAAATACAGGGGGACATTTATCTGAGACTTTAGTTGAACTCATTTAGTACAGTAATTTTAGATTAGGCTCATTAAGTGCTATAATTTTAAATGGTTTCCAAACAAGTACAATTTTATAGCAGAAAGATATTTTTGGAGACCACTTTCTGCTCATAAATGGTGGGAAGGGACTGCTTCGGAGCTCATAAGAAGGCCATTTACAAAGGGTAGCTACTGCTAGCTGTGAATGTTAATGTAAATAATGTTTAAAAAGTGAAAGCAAAATAAAAGATCAGTTTTGCAAGAGTTCATTTCCAAAATTATCAGAAAGCCCCACAGGCGCTATCCCATGAAGGTGCCACAAACCTGCCAGTAACCAAGTGAAGTTTCTGTAAATCTTACTGATAATCAGAAACATTGGCTCCTCTAACTTTGTGAAAATGGGAAGGAAACACTCTAAAACTGCCACTTCAGTGCCATTTCAGCCCTTTTAGTGCACCACAATGGGCAGGGTGGGGGGAAAAGAAGGTAAAAGAGAATTAAGTTTCTTTAAGAATCTTATTTCAGGGCTGGTTAATATTGAATGTAAAGATAAAGAATGGTTTATGTTTTATTTCTGTTACTTCACATTTTAAAATCCTGCACTTCCTTCTTTTAGAATAAGAAATATTTCTGTTTCTAACTCACATAAACTCCTACAAAATTAGTATCTTCATTATATATTTCCACATTTTATTGAACCGTATATTTTAAGGAGTATCAACATGCCTCTCAGGGGAAATTACATTAAAATGTGTAAGAACTGCAAGGAAACTGCATGGAAATAAAATCCTCTTCCAGTTTTAAAATGATGCAGCTACTTACTTATGTCCATCCAACATGATATTAGCCAATCCAGTGCCCAGTGGATATTATCTATTTGATTCAAATATCTCTTATTCTTTTGGGGTTTATTGGTCAAACTTATTTTAAATACAATCTCCTTCCAGTACAGATTCCCTTTCCTGATCACAACCAATACACTCTTCTCTTTCTGCACCCTTTTATAACTTGATTTAGTGAATCCTGATAATTTTCATGTATAGGATACTTCACAGCTGACTAAGCCTCCAAACCAAAGGTAACTTAGAACAAAGTGGTCAGAGTGGTGGTCAGAGCAGCAGACGGGGCCCCTTAGCAAGGACCAAAGAAATTATGTCCTTCTGCGTGACAATCATGTAAATTCCTTTCTTTAAGATCTAAAATCTCTCAAAATTTTGTAGCACACACCCATTCCTGAGAGCCGTTTTTAAAACTTCCACTTAAAATATCTACAGCATAGATATGACCTCATAAATAAAACCCCATCACTCTATCAATGACTCTTTTGGCATTGAATCAAGATCATGGGATAATTCTATGCATTGGTTCGCCAGTGAGATTTTTTTTCCCAACTTTCAACAACACTCTGCAAATGCAGATGTCTTCCTCTGGTACCTGAAACAAAACCAGTTGCATTTATTTTCTTCTTTTTCAAAAATCTTTTAATAGAAAATGGGGCGGTTCCTTTCAGCTCAAACTCAAAAGTAATTGTTTGTAAGCAAAGAAAAACTATTTCATAAACATAGATGTTACAGATGCCTTGCCCAATGAAATCATAAGAAAAAATCCAAAATGGCTTTTACAGAGGTTAGGTTGGGTCTATTTGCAGGTTAATGCTTAAACAAAATTTATAAAATTGCCTGCTATGACAAGGAGTAGTATTTTTACTAAACTAATTAATATTAGAATTATTTTCCTAATTACTTGTTATTTAAAGACTCCAAAGAAATGTTTGACACCAAAGAGATGATCTTACATTTTCCTGAAAGAAATTTAGCATCCTGACATACTAAATGCAACAGTAATTACTCTATATTGCAATCTGAAGTGGTAAAACTCCATCTTAAACATTAATATCTAGCACAAACCTTCCAACCAGTCCTGCTTGTCACCAATGGAGATTTAAGAGTCATCAGTTAGTACTATTGATCAGATGCTGACTTACAAAGCTGCTTAAAACTCCACTGAATTTGTCATAATTCACAACAAAACTGGATAAAGTTACTGAAAGATATTACATGAAATTGTGTAGGGGTATTTTCCAATCCTGGAATTTATCAATAACTGTCATGAATAAGGTGCAAAAAGAACATACAATATAGTTCAGCTCAGTTTCATTCCTTTCGTATTAGCTTTTTCCATTGATGTGCATAGCAAACAGAAGAAGCAGATGGACCTATAAAGCACTTAATTCCATCTGTTTGACCTCAGAAAGGCCTAAGGAGCACTGTTAGATGGAAGCAGAAGGGCTGGAAGAACAAGGCAAATGACTGGAAGAGTACAAAAGAAGGAGAATACAAAAGAAATGGGGTTACTTATCCTACAGAAGAAAAAAAACTGTGGAAAAATGACAATAGCTTTCAAATTAAAAATAAACATGCATCTGTACTGTATTAAGAGTGACATGTATGATGAATTATAATGCAATATTTGACACAAGCTAAAATAGCTTCTTTTTAGTGCATAATGTAGTCCAAAACGGTCAGTTAGCACAAACAGTAAAGCAATCAGGAAGGGTTTAGATTTGAAACTAGATAACAATTCCAAGTGCTAAAGGTTAAGACTGTACTTTAAAATACCAGAATATTGATGGAAAAATTTGCTGACTCTATCTTTGGGGTTCTTTTAAAACAGGCACACTTATCAGAAATAATGTGAGTATAAAAGAATATGTCTTAGGCAAGGAAATAGACCAAATGAATTTTCATTGTCCTTTTGCCTCCTTAATTTTAGGAGTAAAGACATTTCAAATTCATATCTTATTTTGCTATGCTTACATCTTTCCTCTTCCTAATTTAGGCACAATTTAAAGCCAGGATTTCTGACTTCAGCACTTAAAATTAAGGTCCTTAATTGATATTGCAACAACTAAATGATATGTTTGACTCATCATTTACCAGCAGTCCTGGCTGGCTGGGGAAATTCCACTTGACTGGAGGTTGGCACATTAAGCCCATTTACATGAAGGGATGGAAGGAGGATCCTGGAAACTACAGGCCTGTCAGTCTGACCTCAGTACCAGGGAAAGTCATGGAACAGGTGATCTTGAGTGCTATCTCACAGTACACACAAGACAACCAGATGATTAGGCCCATTCAACACGGGTTTATCAAAGGCAGGCCCTGCCAAACTAACCTGATCACCTTCCATGACAATGTTACCTGCTTAGTGGATTAGGGAAAGACTTTGGACGTAGCGTACCTGGACTTCAGTAAAGCCTTTGACATCACTTCTCACAGTATTCTGCTTGAGAAACTAGTTACCTTTGGCCTGGACGGGCATAACCTCTGCCAGGTAAAAAATTAGCTGGATGGCTGGACCCAAAAATGGGGGAATGAATGGAATTAAAACCAGCTGATTGTCGGTCAGAAGTGGTGTTCCCTAGGGCTCGGTGCTGGGTCCAGTTCTGTTCAATATCTGGATGAAGGAGTTGAGAGTACCCTCAGTAAGTCTGCAGATGATACTAAGGTGGGTGGAAGTGCTGCTCTCCTTGAGGAGAGGGGATCTGAGCAGGCTGGTAGATGGGCAGAGGCCAGCTGTAAGGGCTTCCACGAGTCTAACTGTCGGCTCTTGTACCTGGGACACAACAACCCCATGCGACACTGCAGATTCGAGGATGAATGGCTGGAAAGTTGCCTGGCAGAATAGGACCTGGGGTGGCTGGTTGATAGCCAGCTGAAAATGAGCCAGCGTTATATCCAAGCTGCCAAGAAAGCCAATGATGTCCTGGCCTGTATCAGAAACAGTGTGGCCAGCAGGACCAGGGAAGTGATTGTGCCCCTGTATGCAGCATTGGTGAGGCTGCATCTCGAATACCATGTTCAGTTTTCAGCCGCTGTTGTAGTTTGAGGTAATATAGAGTCAGTTTGGTTACTCATTCACTTGCTGTAAATAACTTAATTTCTCTGAAAACTAACTGCATGCTTTTGAGGCCCTGTTCGTTCATCTCTAAAGTGATAACACAGGGCATTGTTATGCAAAAAGATCAAAAAAGAGGAGGCTGAGGGGAGGCCTTATTGCTGTCTACAATGAGAGGTTGTAGAGAGGTGGATGTTGGTCTCTTCTCCAAGGTGACAGGTGATAGGACAAGAGGGAATGGCCTTAAGCTGTCTCAGGGGAAGTTTAGATTGGACACTAGGAAAAATTTCTTCACAGAAAGGGTTATCAGGCACTGGAACAGGCTGCCCAGGGAGATGGTGGAGTCATCATCTCTGGTGGTGTTTAAAAGATGGATAGATTAGGTGCTTGGTGATATGATTTAGTAGTGGACAAGTACAGTTGGAGTTGATGATCTTAAAGGTCTTTTCCAACCTAATGATTATATGGTTCTAAGAATCAAATCATATGTCAAACTATTGCTATAGCTTCCATGTTGCAGCATTTGTGAGAGATTACCGATCTGAGGTCATGATATTCACTGCCTTCTTCCCTGCACTAGAAGAGCAAAGCTAAATTCCTCTAGCCACTCAAAATTCCTATATTATGAAATAAGCAAGTGAAAGCCTTTTCCAAAATCAATATAGGCATCCACGCTCATTTGTTCACAGCAATATTAAGAATATTCTGCAATCCCTCCTGTTTATTGCACAGATTGCTTACAGGGAAATAAGAAATTGCATTGTTAAGAGTTGGACCATGAATCTTCTCCAAATCCTAGCAGTTCTCTTTACCTTACCACATTTTATTGTTATTCTTTTACACAGTGGTGAGGACTTTGTTACAATTAGTGATCATTTCTGATCCCCCCGGAGAGGACACACCTTCAAGAAGGACATGAATTAAGATATAGGAAATTCCTTATACAGGGAACAGAGAGATGTAAAAGAAAAAAAGGAAAAACTTTAGGTCAGAGTAGTAAAAAGTCCCTGAGACTGAGGAGTCAAGCTTAAGCAGAAGAAGAGAGAAGATAAAGGACAAGGAGAAAAAAAGGTCAAAGTTCATATGATACCACCATTAAAAATAACTCCAAAGGAACAACTCAAGCCACTTCACATGGTTGTATTTTTATGAAGATTTTATTGGAAGTGTATGCTAAGAAGTTTGGGAAAAAAAAACACAATGAGGAGGAAATGAAAATAGGAAAGGTTACTTTTTTTTGCTTGCTTAAGATAAGGCATACCTTGGAAACTTGAATTTCAATCCAATTAGACTTCTTAAACCTGTATATTTTTCTAAATAACAACAATATTTGTTCCTAGTCCAAGCTTTCCCTTATATTTATATGATATTTTTTTCAGCCACAGACAATGCTAATTGAGGGAGCAGAAGAGGAAGGAAGTGACACATGGATTAGCAGCACCTAAGAAAGGACTCCTGCTAGCTCAGTAACAAATGGATTTTGAAGCCAGTGATTTCAGAAAGACTGAATTTCAGCATTAAAGAGGCAAATACATTCACATTCAAAAAGTGGCTGAATTCCTAGCTTTAAAATGAAAACAGTAACACACTTGAAAATTTACAACAATTATAGTACCTTTTTGCAAGGGCTATAAAGGAAGTAGCTAACAATAATGCAGAAGCTCCAGCAAAAAGACACTCACCTCCTGCATGCAAAATAATCCTGGATCAGAAGTTATCATCTGAAGGGAATGATTCACCAAAATTGACCCACTTCCTTTATATAGCTCGTATTTGTGCTAAAACCTCTGCTTTGCTCTGCACATATTTTCAACTCTATTTGAAAGGGCACATGTGCATGTGTGTGCTAAATTTATTGCTTATAGAAGACTTGATATTTGTATCGTAAGACAAATATATTAATTCATGAGCCTAAAAGGTGACAGTTTGTTGTCCCCAGAAATGTCATTTAATAAATGAACAATGCTGAACTAGAAAAACCTTTTCTTTAAACTTTTCTTTACCTAATGTACTGTTTTGAATTTAGTGTCTCAATTCAGTTAATGATTTTCTCAAGAGTATCATAATCTTTGAATCTCCTTTATTTGTTTCCTTCTAGTAATAACATTAAATAATAGGATGTTTAAAAAAATAATAAAACCCCAAAACCGTAAGCAAAAGTAGGTTAAGGATGTCAGGGAAAAAATATTTCAGTTCAGCTCAGAATGAACTATGAGTCAATCAGCTACTAAGAGAAAGGAAGTAGGGTCTGGATATGAACCAACAGCCTTGAGTTGTCTGCAAAGTAGTATCACCCTGCCATTTGTTAAAAAAATCAATGAGTGTTGAAAAAAGCACTAAGTGAATGTCTGCAATAAAAGCACTTCTAACAAGAATGTTGCATTTCTGAATGAATAATACAGAAAAGTATCAGCTTTTGAGACAATGATAATATTTGGCTATATCTTTACATGCGAGCAGTACATTTACTTATAGGTACATAGAAATATGCAGGAGATAAGAACTAATTGTTTGCTTTGTAACACATCCTAGTTTCTCACATTTGTGAAATATACTAGGTAAGGTACCTCACAGAGGTTCAAATTGTTTTATGAAGATCAACTCAGTTACAAAAACGGCTCACAGAAGTAATGCAAACAAATCTTTATTTGCATGCCAATAGTATGGGCCTTTACAATTGATTTATGTATTTTTCAGTCAAGAAGCATGGGTTCCCTTACCACAGGCATGATAAAAATACATAAATAGAAAAGTCTCATATGTCATGTACTCAGTCCACAGTCTAAAATTCTAAAATTAAAAACTTGGATAGATCCCGAAAAAAAAAATTAAAAAAAAAAGAAAGAGCAAATGTTGAGATATTTAAGATTCAAGTAACAAACAGATACAACAGTATAACAGATCAGCAGTGCCTCCTGCACTTGTAGATACCCTGGCAAACCTCAGAGCTGAGGAGTGATTTCCAGTTGACTGGCCTACAATGCAATGTAGAATCAGGGAACAGCAGAGTGTGATATCTATCTCTATGAAACCAATAAAGTAGTCACTTGGCTACTGTCATGGTAACAATGGCAGGTGCTAAAGCTCACTTTGTAGTCATTTTGGACATAATGATGCACAGAGATCTTTGATATTGGCTCCTATGACTGTGAAAGCAACCATTTCTTGAAAGAGGAAGACAGCAATGAGTAATCAATACCCTGGTGCCAGAAGAAAATGCTCTGCATGAAGAAGGACATAGAAAACTATGTCTCAATAACCTCAGGAGCTCTGGAGGGTATGTTTTCTGTTGTCTTTTCTTTATGCAATTAAATCTTTGCAGAGTTTGTCCAGGCCTGGCTGTTTAGAGATCCTGATATACAAATAGTTTCACACAGACACTTTTCACACTCTTCAGGACCACTTTTGAAGGAAGGATGGTTAGTAGTAGTAAGCCACAGCTGAATTGAAATCAAAGGAAGAGGAGTCCTGTATTTACCTCACACTCAGAAAGGAAGGAACAGAGAAATCATTTACCACCTCATTATATAACATCTCATATAGAACATACCCCACCCTCTTTCCTTTTTTCCTACTCCTTTGAATTACATTAACAACCTACAAATACAGCTGTAGGAGTATTTTTGCCACTTCTTCTGAGTGTGAAGCTGCCTAGTATCCCAACTATCATTACAGTCTAATCTCTCAAGGAATAAAGTACAGGAGACAGATTTAGACCCATAATATAATTTTATTTTTCTATTCAGTTACCATCAGTATAGAAAATCTCACAGCTGTGGGCCTCCTGCCGAACACTTCAAAGCTCCTTATACATAGGAAGGAATTAAATCCTCATAACTACTTCACATTTCATCCTCGACTACGTAGGAGAGAGGATTAATTATACCTCTCCCTTAATTTGCTGCTCAAGGATAGTGTGTTTTTTACCTGAGGTAATTGAGTCAGAGTGAGAAGTACTGCTCTAAAATTGTTGTGCAGAGCACAGACAAGATTATTCAGAGCAGGCATATAGAGACGAAGAGCAGGCAGATCCTCTTAATGAAGAGACTTGTAAAATGCTATATTGGATAAAGAAATGTATTCTGCAAAGTTTCTTCAGCCTCTGTGAAACAGCATTGCCGCAGACTGCCAAGTTCTGAAAACGTCAAGAGTTCACAAATTCTTAGCAATGGATGTATCATCCCCCTTTCCCCACACTGAAATCCTTTTGACTCTGGGTGATAGGTATCAAATAGCTCCAACATTTCAAAGTTACAGATAAAAGGGATACTCAAGGACTAATTAACTGGTAATGCCAAGAACAGAGTTTTCATGTGAAGAGTCCTTGATCTTTCTGCTGTAGATAAATATGTACCAAACATGTGCCTAAGACTTTCTTTAAAGTATACTTAGAGTTTTCATCTTTTTTTGTCCATTCTATACTTTCTTTTCCACACTGGAGGCTTATCCAGTTTTCAAGTATTTCATAAGAAAACTTCCACAAAGTATAACTTCCTAAAGAAAATGAGTGAACATACCATTTGAAAGGGCAAGAGACTGACACTTTTGAATGGATGACAACTAGGTGATTAGATAAAGACATAAACTGTTTAAGAACTTGCTCCAGACTTCCCTTTGTCTTTGTACTTCCATCCCTCTACAAAATTTCTGAGAAGTCATTCTGATTACACAGCAGTGATTCTATTTAACAATCACTGCAAGAAGAATGGAAATTGTTGAAGCACATGCCAACAGCTAAGAATTTATTTTTCAGCAATTACTCTAAAATATCACTGATGCTACTTATACGGTAGACTATAAATGTATGTAGCAAGCCATGACATAAATCTTTAGATCACGATGATTTATGGAGGAAGATGAAGCTTATTCTGAGAAAACTTTGATTCTGTTACATCTGTGAAACACAGAGGTCTCTCACATTATAGACATAAGCAAACACAAGTGGGGTAAACATCAAGAATTTCCATTATTATTAAAATGTATGGCATTAATATTTTGGACATATAGCCCATATTTAATGAATGATCTTTAATTCTACTAAAAGGACTGCCGTGAAATTAGTGAAAAATTGTTCTCCATTAAGCTGTATACTTGCTGTTAAAACTCTCCATGTTCAACATTCAACTTGGTGCAAACAATTTGACAAGCTGTAAGTCTTTATTGACAGTCTCCATCACTTTTCCTAATAAAAAACTTCTCTCAAGCTACGCTTTCAAATCCTCAGACACAGATGTCTCAAAGTAGATTTCAAATGAAGATAAAGTTCCTTAGTCTGATAAAACAGATAAAGTCTCAGGATCACATCCTTCCGTACAGTGCAGCACACAGAAGCAGTAATATCCATGCCATAAGTGGGATTGAGAAATTTAAAAATCATTAGGAAATAATAATTAATTGAAGAGTCTTTTAAATGTGTTAGGGTAAGTGAATTTCATGAGATCTCATAGATTCTGGGGAAAACATACCTTGTATTTCTGGCAGACAGTGTAGATTGTAAAAGCACAGAAGTTTATGTTCAAAGCTTTAAGCTAGGTGAGACAAAGAATTCCACAGGGGTCGTTCAATAAATAAATTTCAGATCTATCTATATTAAGTCAAGACTGAGGGTTATTATTGAACACCACTGATCAATGTCAGTTTGTTTCTCATAAACATTCATTCATTTTCTCATAAATGTTTCCCTATATGAATGAAACTTAACTGCAGAGTAAAAAGTGATAAATAAAGTTGATATAAAAATCACCAATAGCCAATCTTAACCAACTTTTATAGCCATCCAGTTCTATCTTCTATAATTTCTCTGTGTATTTCCTCATGATGATATTTTTAGCAGAGGTCCAGCCCATAAACTCCCCAGTAATTCTAAAACTTATTATGAAAACAGAGTACTACTTCTTATCAAACATGACATAGCAAGATAAATCTGAAGACCCCAATTATGTATATGTTCTCAGCAAAGTTTTGCTGGCAATACGAACAAGTATTTTCCATTTTAAGCCCCAGGTTAAGAAAGCACTAAATCTCATGCTTGTTTTCATCTATAGTCAGGAAACCATTTATTACGAGTCTAGCTTTCAATATCTTAAAGGGCTTGGAGGATATAACTTATACTAGTGATATTTTTACATTTTCGCCTCACCAGTAATGTTCTCAATTGTAGTATTGCTGTTAAAAGTTAGATTCCTTGATACTAAAGACCTGACTTTATGAACTCCTTAGTAGCTTGCTCTGAATGATTTTCAGTTTTTTTAAAAACCCCTTTACAGACCTTTCCAGTAATACATCTTATGCTCACCATGACTTGCATCTTGCACGTGTCTTGTGGAACCCACTCCAGGTGGTGAGGGAGGAAAGACACTCATCTATGCAGGCATGCAGCACTCACGAGTCCTCTGGGTTATACCCTACAAACCTAGTTCATACAAAAATATTGACAAGCATTAAAAGACAGAAAAATCACTTTGACAGTGAAGGAAAACATGCTGCAACATTAATACAACTACATAGCAATGTTCAATGCAACAACTTCAGGGAGGAAGAAACAATTTTATTTTAACACAAAACCAGTTTTGCTACACAGCTGTGTTCTCATATGCACTGAGGTGCTTGCATCCAAGCAGACTGCTCAGCGTTCGGGCACAAGACATATGAACTCAATGATTCAGCCAGAATTTGTGATGACATAGAAAGGCTCTGGCTATCAAGTCCTCATTATATCTCTTTTTTTCTTAGGCACGAGACCATGTGTTGATTTTTGATCTAATAATAATTAATAAAGTCAGGCATCTGTCCTCTTCAACTTCAGTGAATGGACTTTAATCTCCTCATTTGAGTGCGTTAGGTTTCTAACTCTATTCTCTATCTTTTATGGTAATTTTTTAATGGGTTGAGTTTGTTTTAGTGTGGCTGTGAGCTGCCTCTTGTCTTAGGCTCTTCTGTGCTTTCCCCAGTTGGGCACACAGAGAAGTTGCGTGCTGATGTGCTGTGATCTTGACAATCCGGGTAACCCAATATCACTAGTACCTGCCACTATGTAAGCTGTTCTTCCCTTCCTTCTCTTGGTTCCACATCCAGGCATTTCCCTTCATTCTCTATTCACACCAGTTTTAGTGGTTCTACATTTAATATTGCTATAAATCTCTACTACAAGATTTGCCCCTGGAAAAAGATGGAAAAAAATACTTCAGAGCATCATCACTGTCAGAGAAAGTCTTGAGAGGGGCTAGTAGTTTCAGAAGAATCTGAAAGAGAAATTGTATTCACAGTACTTCCTAGAAGTGAAGAAATTCTGGGGGCAAAAAAGTATGTCTGTGCACATAGGCCCCCTGATCACAGGTGTGGATGGAGATTAGATAAAGCTCACTTAATAAATGTCACTTTTGCTACTCTTGTTTCTGACCAGTAACACTATTTTGCTTTTGTTTCTCACTGAGCAGAAATTAAGAGAAAGCTAACATTCATTACTGCTATAATCAAACAAGCACGCTTACAAAGTAAATGCTTGATAACAGTTTACTACCCCTTTCATACTTAAAGCCTGGCAGAATGAAAGCAATTAAGAGATATTCAACATATCATCTTGACTGCTCCTCCAGCATGGCCTTATATAACAGATAAAATCTCACAAAAATACTTACTAACAAATAAATATGGTGCTATTTGCTGCAAAATGTTGTGGTACCTTGTTTCATTCTTTAAACATGCACTTATTTTCATGAATCTTCCTAGTAGATGAACATTGCTTGGACCTCAGTGATCTCATAAACAGCACAAAATTTCAAATAGCATAAAATTTCAAACAGTTCAATATAACAAATGACTGATATTCATCTTCCAGCCTAACAAAATCTAAAAAACCCAGCCTCAGGAATTAGTGTGGCTGCATGCTTTACTGTTTTATTGCCCAGTGTTTTAAATTAATGTCTTATTCTACATTAAAGGAAAGCCATCACAGATATAATTCTACTCCATTTCCATTAGTTTAATTAACAAAGGTCTTGATAAGATAAGAACTGCACCTTTGAGAGGCCTCTCTAGCTGCTCTGCTATAGTTATAAGAAACCTTAAAATTACCAATAAGATTAAATTTGCTTAAACTCTTAATGAGAATTCTGTGACAATATCAACAATCAGTAGATAACCTATGTAAGTATATATTTATACTTAAATAGCTAGCACTAAGCAATTAATTTCTTTTTTTTTTTCAGAATGTTCAGGTCAAAAATATCCCTAAAATATTCTGTATTATAAAAAGAGCAACATATTTTTTCTGCTTTGAGTATCGTCAAGTACATGAGCTATACTTAATATAGTATCTGAAACCTCTGCCTGCAAAAAATACTCTGCTCAGAAGTTCTGTAAAAATCAGACAAAGTTTGTGGGATCCATGCTATACAAACGATTGTGGTAGTTAGATCAGGGTTTTTTTGCAAGCCTACAGAATGTTTAACATGTAGATCCTTGCTTGTTCCTGTGGAAGCACATATGTATTGCAGGAGAAACACAGATAATGTCATTCACATGGAATATGAATCATGTAAAGGGATTTTGAAGCTGGATCAGGCTAAACGTGACTTAAGATATAACATGCTACTAACAGATACCTACAGAGACTGTAATAGTACGATGCAGAGTGAGGTAGGCTTCCTGTAGGATTTCTCCATGGCATTTATCTTGTACATAATAAATCTCCCTCTATTGTCTCAACAGAGTCCTTGCTTGAGAATTGTGATTTATTACTAATCATTGTTTCTTCATTAGTAGCAGGCAATTGTTCCTTTCTTTTGTTGCCAGGCTTACAGTCAGGAGGTAGCTATAAACCTAAAATAGAGTGCTGCAGCAAAAATTAAATCAAATCAAATCCAATCAAAAATAAAAATATCTGTTACTTACTCTAACCACTAGGGATTTTATAAAGTAATCATTGATAATACAGATATTTTTATTTTACCACTGGAGTGTTTAATAAGATTTTAATCAGACATGAGAGCACATGCCTTTTGACAGGACACAAAAGGCAAAAGTGTTATTTAAAAGATCATTGACTTCATTAACTTCAATTAGTCTTTTTTAACAATTAGAAGTGCAAAACATACTGTCTTACAGGTCTGTGAGATATGTTTTTTATAAAACCTTTAAAATTCCCCAGTTAACTATTTAAAACATTACATCAACAACTAGTTTGTGAGTTATCATAAAATAATACAAGATTAAATCTATTCTGATTAGAGATATTTAAAGACAAATATGTAATTAATGTTACAACTAATAAATGACCCTCTGCAATGAACTCAGTGTTTAGTAGAGACAAGAAATTCCACTAAAAACTAGGACAAGCTTATCAGTTCCCATAAAAGCACAACTCCCTTGAAATCCTCACATCCCCATATGTTCTTGAGAATCCTTGCAAAAAGAGCTTCTACATGTCCCTTCCAATCAGAGTAGGCTACAGGGGTATTTTGTAGGACAACACAACTGGAAATGAAATAGCATACAAACTTTTTAAACCATGGTCCAACAAATTTTCTGAATGCTGCTAGATATCATTAATAACCCTAGATTTATTTTTCAAAGAGAGAAGAAAGGGTAAGCTTTCACCAGCTATTCATAGCAGCAAAGCCTCACTACAAGGTCAGGCTGAAAAAAACCTGAAAGAATAGGCAAGGCAGTAGAAAAGGTCTATGGGTTTGGAAGCAGCTGTACTACAACTGTACAGAAGCTATACATTTCTTCTATCTTAAGTGTCCTATCAGTAACAACACAAACCCCCATAACAACACCAGAAGACCTTTCTATAAAGCCCTCTCATATTAAGGTGACAGCAGATTTGTAACTTTCTCACCTATAAGATTCCTAAGAGCCAAAACTTAACTGCTTCCTACAAATCAGAACTTCTTCTTGGTTGCTCACAAAGGAATGATTTCTAAGTTATGTAAAATACCTCCTTTGTTTTGTACTGGAATCATGGTGTATGTTTCCAGTTTCATGTTGTATTCCAAGGCCATAATCCAGCTCTTCTGGTTGAAATTCAAACATAGACTGTGTCCATTTTTTTTATATATGATGCTGATGTTCAGTAATACAACCTCCTTGCAACAAACCACATAAAACCATTGAAGGAAGATGAAAGCTGAAAATTGTGATGGGTTTAGATATTTTTATCAAAATTAAGACTTTTTAAAATCTATGGGATTGCAGTCATAAGAGCTAACAGATGACAGTGTTAAAAAAAGGATTAAGAACCAGAATTATTAAAAAAATATTTCATTCTGTTCACTTTAACTATACAAGGGTGTACATCATTTGGTACTGAGCATTAAAAAAAAAGCCTTATGTGTGTTCTTTGTTCAAGGGCTTTGCTTTCAAATATTACAGCAATGCAATATTCAGGACAGCAAACACATACTGGTTAGTTTCTACCACTACTGTGGAACCGGGATTGCTGTACTGCCAATTACGCATTCAATTTCCTGTTAAGATTGCATGACCAACTTAATTCTCAGACTACACTTCTTAAGTTTTCTGTTATTTTCATATTGTGGACAAGATTCTTAGACAGATGAATGTTAACTAATATTTCACAGTATCTATCTTGACAAGAAATATTATGCAGATTTAAAACCATGCAACATCAAGAAACAGAACATTTTTAACTATAAAAGTGGATTTAAAAAAAAAAAAGAAACCAAAACAGAAAACCAACAAAAACACAAACAACACTTTAAAGCAAGGTGTATGTGTCCTGTAAAAAATCATTCAGAAATAAAAAGACAACAGTAAAAATGTATCATTCTTGTTACTATAAAAATCTCAAAGCAGGAGGTAGGGTCACGGTTTAAACATAATTTTTTTTTTTTTTTTTCAGGAGTAACTTAAACAAAGATTCCTTACAAATACTTCAATCTAGTTCAACGAGTTGTATGTGTGAAATAAATCAGTACCAAATCAGTAAAAAGCTACAGGTGGCAGTTTACAAGAAAAATAAAGCATATATCTCCTTCTATAGATAGACTACAGTGGCTTGCAATATACCCTTGAAGCCTGAAAGAACTACAATTCAAGGCTTTGGAAATGCCAGCCTTTTCTTCTTTGTGCACTTCTGCTATACCTGCCACTCCAGAGAAGGGAATACAGCCCGGGAGGAGGAATGCTCTCACACTCAGAAAATACACATCTGAGAAACTGAAAGAGTGCAGTTAGCAGCACAATCACAAATACACACAAAGGACTTGACCCAGAAAAATATGTTAGTACCTTCTCTCTTCCTAAATACATTCCTTTGGCTTCAGGAGGACCAGGAGCAATATACATCGAAACCTAGTATGAAGCAGTAGTGCAGGTCTGCCTTCCTTCAGGCAGACATTGATGCTTTCTTGCTTGTTTGGTCCCATGTTCTTTGTGCCATTCCCTGCTTCCACTTACAAAGTAATGGAAATTAATAAAACTTTGAATAAACTGCAAGGAAACATAGCTGAATGGACTCTTTTGTGCTCCTGCTTTTAAGCATGCAGAAATATATTCTGGCCTGTTGAAGCCTTGCTATCTAAAAGTTCTTTGCCAGAATGTATGTAAGAAACCTTTCACTAAAAAAATACAAAATAATTCTCATTTTTATAGTAGGAAAAACTTCTCTGTCTGAATCCAACTCCATTGTGAGCAATGACAGAGAGAAAAGACAATTTTGTTGGACATAAGCATGAATTAACACATTCCTCTGAAACAAAAGCATTCACATTCGTATTCTCAGGCACCTTCCCTGGGTGCTGAAAGCAGAAGGCTGAGCTTGCACATACAGGGCTGAAATCCAGCACAAACAGTTTATCTGACAGTTAAGGGGGTATGCAGTTTAGGATAAATATTAATGTCAGAGGTACTTATGCTGGTCAACGTCAGAGTTGTATAGGATATTGACTTCCTAGCAAATCTGCCAGGGAGATGTGAAGAGCTGGTTAATAGTGTTTAAACATATATTTTGGGTTGTTTCTTTTGATGTTTGAGACATTACGTATGAAGGCTGACTTAGAGGATTTACCACAAATACTGTGAAGTGCCTTAGTGGTACCTAAAGTCCTTTGGTAAACAATTAAGATATAAAAGAACATTGAAAATAGTAATAATTATCTCTTTCTAGAAAAAGTACTTTAAATCCTTATTAATCTCTATGAGAACATGAATCTAAGCTCCCTACTGTCAGTGCTATTATGTTGGCATTAACATGTCAAATTAAAAAAAACTCAGTTTCCCGTTTTGGAGGATTAGTGTTAGCTACAAAAGACTCAAACACATACAGATCAGTCAGAATAGCAACAATAAAAAACCCCTGATCTTTCTAGCTAAGAGATAACTGAGGTACAAAAAAATTATACATGAATCACAGGATTTAAAAAACCCGAGTAGGAAGGTGCCTTATTTCTTAGAAGACATAAAAGTTTAAATGAAATGCCCTAAATATTGTATTTACTATTCCAGTGTCAGTTTAACAGAGGCAGTTATACCTACTTAACTGACCTTCATTACAAACAACTGTCAAGAAGCAGAAGACAAGTGTAGTGGCAGACAAGGAAATTAGAGTGTGTCATCTTAGTTAAACGTGACATGACTTCTAACTAAATTTAAATAAATAAATAAATAAATAAATAATCCCGGATATTTTAATTATTCAGCTGTTCATGAAAAGATTATAAATTCTATTGGGTGTGTAATAAAATTAAATTCTGTCTTAGGAGCCTTACACAATTTCATTAGTGAAGAATTTCGAATTGGGACATAAGAATACAGAAGTAAATATTTTTATAAGGATTATTTTGTAAATTTGTTAGATATCACATTACTAAGAGTAACATCACTGTAATTAACACTTCCCAGTTACTAATAAACACATTAGTAATACCTTTTTCCTCCTTTAATCACTGTAATTATGCCATGTATTTCAGTTCCCTGCATTGCAACAAATACTTTTTTTAAACCCACTGTTGTCCTGTAGGTAAAGAAAGTGACAACGTGTGACGCATAATATGCACAGTATATGTGGTAGACCTAATCCTGCCCTTCTTGTATTTCTAGCGTAACCAATGCTCGATATCGATGCTATAGCCATAATGAGCTGGATGTAGCCCTCTCCTATGCAGTCTGACACCATCAAAAGATGTTTAACTCATGTGGCTATCCATTCAAGACAATGAGATAAGTACTCATTTAAGCACTGCAATATTTACTTTTTCATTCAGATGACTGTCAAAAGCCTCTTAGAGTTCCACTTGAATAGGAAACATAGCAGTAACAGATTTATGTAAGACATTAGAAGAGAGAGAAACAGTTTTTAAACCTATTCTGAAAATGACTGAATCAAATGCCCACTGTGGTCAAAGGGTGAATAGGCAATGTGCAGCTTCAAAACGAGAATATTGACTGCATAAACACATCTTGGAACACAGTACAAGTTATGTCGACAGAAGCAACAAAAACTGACCTTAGCATTTCAGCTATCTTATGTTCCCAGAGATAAAGTTGCTGGGGGAAATTTAATTTAGCATTTCAGTTGATACAGTACTTCTCAAAATTAATGTCATGTGCTTAATTAATGTGTGTAAATAGTCAAGAAGGATATAAAGTCAGACTTGTATCACTTCAATATTGTATATGTTGTTCTGTACTGGCCAAGCTATTCCATCCCTCAATGACGACAGAGTTAATGTATCACTGACAACGCAACAAAAAGAATATTTTTCTATTCAATCATTGTATTAAAATATCCAACCCATTTCTTTTTGAAATTAATGAATATTCCTTTGATATGAAAAGGTGTATTAACACTAGTATTACAATTATTAGCTTGGACCATCCTTGTTTATTACATTCTTTTCTTTAGAGTAAGAGTAAAAATACTGTTTTAGCCTGCAAGTAATACAGAGCATGGTGATGTAGTTCACTTTATGATGACATAGTCTGTTGGAACATTACTCTTTGAACACAACTATCCAACCAGTTTCTTATTCACCATACCGTTCACCCATCAAATCCCTATTTGTTCAATTTAGAGAGAAGTATATTGTAAGGGACCATGCAAAAGGCTTTACAGAAGGATCAGAAGATTCTGAGTATACCCACAAGAAACACAGAAGTTCTCTCAGTTCAGTCCTGTGGCACCAAAGCCATAAAGGACCCTTGACAGCTTCTGATGAGTTCCTCATTTTCCTTTAAATCATCTGTAACAAATCTATGCTATGTTCTGAGCATTTCCACTCAGTCAGAAACTCTAGATCATATATGACTAGAGCATAACAGGATTAAAAGATGTGTAACATCTTTAAGAGCATAACAGGATTAAAGGCTGGACTACTGGGCTGAGACTAACGGCATGAGGTTTAACAAGGCCAAATGCCGGGTCCTGCACTTGGGGCACAACAACCCTAAGCAGAGGTACAGACTAGGAGAAGCCTGGCTGGAAAGCTGCCAGGAGGAGAAGGACCTGGGGGTGTTGGTTGACAGCCGACTGAACATGAGCCAGCAGTGTGCCCAGGTGGCCAAGAAGGCCAATGATATCTTGGCTTGTATCAGGAATGGCGTGACCAGCAGGTCCAGGGAGGTTCTTCTCCCTCTGTACTCGGCACTGGTGAGACCGCACCTCGAGTACTGTGTTCAGTTCTGGTCCCCTCAGCACAAGAAGGATGTTGAGGCTCTGGAGCGAGTCCAGAGAAGAGCAACAAAGCTGGTGAGGGGGCTGGAGAACAGGCCTTATGAGGAGCAGCTGAGAGAGCTGGGGTTGTTTAGCCTGGAGAAGAGGAGGCTGAGGGGAGACCTTATTACTCTCTACAACTACCTGAAGGGAGGTTGTAGAGAGGAGGGTGCTGGCCTCTTCTCCCAAGTGACAGGGGACAGGACAAGAGGGAATGGCCTCAATCTCCGCCAGGGGAGATTCAGGCTTGAGATAAGGAAAAAATTCTTCATGGAGAGGGTGGTTAGGCATTGGAACAGTCTGCCCAGGGAGGTGGTTGAGTCACCTTCCCTGGAGGTGTTTAAGGTGAGCGTGGATGAGGTACTTAGGGGCCTGATTTAGGGACTGGTGGGAATGGTTGGAATCAATGATCCGGTGGGTCTCTTCCAACCTGGTTATTCTGTGATTCTGTATACCTTAAAGGCAGAAAGAGATAAAACCAGGTTTGTCAGAGGTAAGTGTGGGGCCAGCATGCCAGTGTTTTGAAGGACAGTTTGCTAGTGGGTTCCTTTGTTTTGCTGTCTCCGTGGAGGTGGCAGATGGAGATCCATTCAACAGCAAAGAGGCAAAGGTTAGAAATTGTGGAAGCACCTGAAAATGATTACGTAGGAATTAGGACTTCTTCCCCAAAATGGTGGAAGATCAGTATCCAGATTGGTGTGCATCTACATTAATGCATGCAGCACAAGCAACAAACTGGAGGAACCAGAAGCCATTGTGTAGCAGCAAAACTGTGATATAGCTGCCATCACGGAAACGTGATGAGATGTGCTGCAATGGATGGCTGGAAACTCTTCAGAAGGGCAGGGAAGGAGAGGCAGTGGGGTAGTCCTGTATGTCAGGGAGTGTTTTGACTGTCTGAAGTTTAATGACAGTGACAAGAGAGTTGAGTGTTTATGGGTAAGACCCAGAGGGAATGTCAACAAGGCATGCCCTGAAACACTGGATACAAACAATCAATGACCCATAGGTGACAGAGTACCAACAAAAAAACACAGTGTCCGATGCTACTGCAACAGTCCTCAGCTTAGAAACTGTATAACAATCTGCTTAGTGAGATTGAAAAACATAAAGAGAGCCTGATGTTGCTGAGGTCAAAAACTGAAACCAACAATGCCTATCAAAGAGAACAAGAAGAGAGCAAGAGAGAAAAGAGAGAGCTTATAAGAGAGATAGAAGAGATGAACGATAGTCGTTACGTTCAAGTCTCCACATGTTGTAGCATATGTTTCTTTGTCCTGTGGGTCCAAGAAGATTGCTGATGTCCACAAGATTGCAGGTGTACACATGGTTATTTAAACTCTCTGTCCCTGCCCCTCACCTGGGTCAGATGGCAGAGCACGTAACAAGTTGGAGACATGCCCTTCAGTACAGGGTGGGTGGGGGCTACAGGGTGAGAAACGGGGGCTCAGGGTCACCTGCTTTGAGACATTTTGACCCATGACATGCTGGGTCCATTCAGGATGTCAGTCTCTTTTTCCGGAATAAGACGTGATAGAATTAGAGGACAAGTCCTCAGATCACACTAGGGGAGGTTTAGAATGGATATTAGGAAAAATTTCTTCACTGACAAGGTTATTAAGCATTGGATCAGGTTGTCCAGAGAAGTTGTTGAGTCACCATCTCTGGAGGTATTTAGAAGATGTATAGATCCCATGCTTAAGTACATGGTTTACTGGAAGGTTGGCAGCGCTCAATTTAGAGTTGGACTTGATGATCTTAGAGGTCTCCTCCAGCCTAAGCAATTATATTGGTTTATGATTCTATTAATCATAAATATAATTGGAGAAAACACATGCCAGTACTATGACGCAAAACTAAAAAGTACTTTCCTACATGATGACGTAAAGATGTGCTTATTTAGAAGAATGCTACAACCTTCAGAATCATACTTTCTGTCACTATCCTTTAATGTTATGAAATGCAGAATGCTGTGTCTTGTGTAACAAGAAAACAAAGGAATCCTGTTTGTCAGCTTTCATTGTGGGGACCCCCATCATCTCCAAGCTGTCTATAAATTTGCTGAGATACATAGGGAATGATCTCTCAATCAAGGCTTCAGAACAAGCCTAAATGTATTCAGCTTCCCTCTGGAAGATCAATACTAACACCAAATTAAATCCAGACTATGCATTCTATATACACAATCTATCTTCACAAGTGCCTGAGTTTGTGATATTGCGTAATTACTCATTTCTCCCCAGCAACTTGCAAGAATCTTACTCAGTAAATATCATCAGATAGTTCAATGGAGGAAAAAAAATTAAAAAAACCAAAGTCAATCACTGTGTTCCTTTTATTTTTTAGTAACATTTTTGAGATAAAAGAAAATCATCATCATCAAATTTTCTGCTTTCCTACATCACATTATTATTGCTTTTTCCATAGGGGACCATTTCTTTAAAGAGACCATCATTACAAAGTACGATATCAAATATGAGGCAAGGCAGAGAAAAAAAACCATCAAAGTCCCATTTCTCTAGTAAAAAAATACAATTATTGTTCTCACCTGTTCTCCCTACAAACACAGACTTTATATGGAATAATGTTTAGCATCAATAAGCCAAAGGTCCCAAATTAACATGAAATTTGGGAAAACAAAAATTACAATTCACCAAATGAGGGTCATGACAGAAACAAGCATAGGGACTAAGTGTCATGTAAAACAGGATCCCTACTGACTCCTGAATTTCCTTAAGATTAAATATTGTCCTATGCTTCCTTATCCATACATGACGGTTTATGCCAGGATCTTTGAAAAGCTTCCTTTATGGAAAGTCTCTTCCTTGCATTACATTTTTTCATGTATTTTAATGTTTTGTTTCCTCAGTTCAACAAAGCCAGACGATACGAGGCTTCAGAGAAGGTTTAACGCTTGTCAGCATGCCTGCTACCCAGCTGAAATTGCCTTTTTAACACCATTCACAGCACTGCTCAGTAGGAAAGTTGCATCTTTTTCCCTATTTCGGTCCAAGTGCAGGTATAGGCAATAAGCTAATGTAGTTAAAGCATTCTCTGGATTTTTCCACAGGTTAAAAAAATAAAATTAAAAAGCAGTAAAATTATAATCTTCATGTAAGCATTCATTTGGGGGAGATCTGATTTTGTATTTTTTTTTGTTAGCAGACTATCAAAAAAGATTCCACTAAGGCAATGCATTCTTTATAAGACAAATGGAGGTATAATTCTTAGAGTCATTTTTTTTTAGGGAGAGAATTTGCTAAATGATAAAAAAATAAAAATTAAGGATAATGTATGAGAAATCCATAACTGAAACACAGACTTTCAGTGATGAAGCACCAGAACTTTGGACATAATTTTATAAATAAAAAGTACAACTTGCAGCTTAGCAAGTAAAATTAAAATCATGTACAAGTGAATAAAGGATTCTACAGACTTGAGTGGTTTTTAGCTTAACCATGTGTTAAAACTACAGGTTTCTAAAATCGATATTCCAGCTAAATTTAAAAATATCTGCATGACAGCAAGTCACAGCTTAGGAGTCAGAATATCATGCAAAATCCATTTCGAATATTTTAGCTCTAGAAAAAAAATCCCATATCAATATCATTGTATACTCATTTACATTTGAGACACTGTCAAAAAGTGAGGTCATTCTCCCTATACTATGTTTGCATTTTGTCAAAAGTTATATGAGGGGAATCCAGAAGTTTGTTGAATGTTTGGTTGGCTTTTTAGTTTTACCTCTAATGTCAATTTAATGAATAGATTTGTCATTTATACTGGAAGTTCTATACACCTCTGTGAATTCCTCACCCATCCACCAGAAGTCTCTTGAGATTTCAGGCTTTAAATCAAGATTTAAGGGGAACACAGATAGATGAAAGGTAGCACCTTAGAACCCCATCAGTCTCTGCGGAACTGCCACCCAAAATAAAATTTCTAGCACATGAAATAGGCTGAAAGGTTATAAAATTGACAGTGAAAATAATGGACATTGGAATACACATTGCTGTTTCAGTAACAACAGGTCAGGTAAGTTGTGCATCATCTTGGAAAAAAATACTTATTAACCAAAATGCTTTCTTTAATTAGCAATTGACTGCTGTATGTTTGGCACCTTAGCACTGCAGAACAGTTGTAAAGCTCAGTTAAGTAAAAGCAAGTACCACTTGCCTGTCATTTGTTCCCATTGGACGTTAATCAGCAACAAAGGATCCTACAGAGTGAAAAAATTTCAAACTATACCTTTCCTAAGAGGTAAGCAGGTGGGACAGAGTCTGAGGCATACCTGGTTTATACTGTGCTTAGATTACTATCAGGGTCTTAAATACATTGACTAATGCAATAAAAATACTGTCATCTTGGGTAAACTTAATGTTAATGGATCAGAAACATCTGGTTGCAAAACATTAACATCCTTAGAAAGCATTTAAAAGCTCCAAGGGCCTACTCCTTCTAATATCTGATCTTGATTTCATCGTGCATTATGCAGTAAGATCCACCTCTGTCACAGGCAAAAACACAGTCCTGTGTTTTCCCAGGAATGCCATACACACAAAAGCATCCTATATGTAACAGCAAACCCTTGGTAACTTTGTACCTGGGACTCTAAGTCACAGCTTTACTGCAAAAAGTGGTTTAGAAATGGCATATTTTTTGTTATATGTCAGTTATTAACTTCCACTTACGAGTGGGCTTTGAGCTAAACTCACAGCAGAGCACAACATCATCAATAAATGGAAAAGTAAATTACACCTTCAACCACACCTAAATAAAACAGGTGTTCTTCAAACTAAAATCTCAGTTATTCCTACATGTATGCCTATTTAGTTATGCCAATATACCTAAAATTGCAAGGGGTGGGATTAAGGACTGATGATTCAATCCTCAGCAGCCTTTTACAATTGACATTCTTCCACAAAAGCAGTGTTTTCAAAATCTTTAGGACACATGTCCAGGTGCCCTATATTTTTCATCAAGCATATTCTAGGCACCACTTTGAATAAAGTGTGAGGAGCTGAACTAGGACAGTTTTGCCTCAAAGTTTGCTAAGCCACTGCCAGGTTGAGTCACAGGAACCACTGAAACCACAAGTCAGCACGTCAGCACCCTAGAGAAGTTTGGTTGGTAGGGGCAGGGATGGGGGCATGGAACAGCACTGTGCAGAAGCAAGATTGAGACACAGGGTAGCAGCACACTGGCACAGGTGCGTGAAGATGTGCAGTATGTGTGGTACGTGACAACCCAAGCCAAGAAAAGGTACAAAAAGGCCTGCAAAAAGCACAGGCGTGTCTCTGCCCACCACTGACGCTTCATGGGACTCCTAAGATGCTAACTCTTAAAGGCACCATGGACCCATAGTGGTGACTATTCTTGTGACACTATCCAGAAACCTCATGTAACTATCTATTCTATTCCTCTCTTTCCTGTCACTGCAGTCTCCTCTCACTTTTCACTTACTACTTTTCACTATAAAGAAAGATCTTTGTTGTACAGCATCTGACCTCGGGTGTGTCTTAATCTCAGCCTGGGGGATCACTCAGTAAACCCTCCCAACTCTGGTTTGGGACATAAGGGTCTCAATAAATCTTCAGTAAGCACCTTTAATAAATAGTCAACCAATAGTATGTACTTGAATTTTCAAAGAGCTTTAAAGTTCCAGTCACTAATGTTTCCTTAAAGCGTCCGCTGTCTGGAGATAAAGGAAAGACCTCTTATCTTTTAATTTATTAAAAGAAAGGAACTGTAGGGTAGAAACATATGACAACTTCTCTCTGTGGAGGAAGAAAGGCAGTTACCAGAAGTATCATATATTAACCTGTTCACTTCAACGTTTTATAAATTATCTAGGGAAAGGGCCGATTTGTGAAGACACAAATTATTCAGGATCATCAAAATATAAGCTGAATGCAAAATGTTGAAAAGGTTCTTGCAATATTGATGTAGTTGAGGGATAATATAGTGGTAAAAGTAGGAGGAGATGAAATTCAACATAGAAAAGTGCATGGTAACACACATGGAATAATAACATTAACACTGCATCTGTGTGATGGCCTCTGCTGATACCAGTTCAGAAAGATATCTTGTCAACCTAAGTTCTTTTAAAATTCAAAGCTCCACCAAAGAAGGACAAATAAACCATTTGCAATTGCTTTCAAAGCAACAGCAATAATCAGTGTGATTTTACTGCTTAAGCAATGATATGCCTAATGCCCATACAAAAAAAATGTGCAAAAGAACTAGAAAAGGTATGATAATCAGCAGTAAGAGTGAGCCAATGTGTAGTTCAGTTTTGAAAAAATGCAACCAAAGAGGAATATGCTAGAAATCAATGAAGTGTTGAAAGATGTGGAGAAACAAAAGTGGGAATGATTCTCACAGTTTCTTATGCGACAAGCATCTGTGAAAGATCAATGAAATTATCACATACCAAGTTCAAAACAAATTGACAGAATTTCATTTCCACAGGAAAAAAGGCATCTACAATGCACACTGCTGTGGAACGCAGAGGGCAAACACACAAGTTAGTTTAAAAAGAAATTATATAAATCCCCAGAAAAGAAGGTAATCAGTTATTTTAAATAGGGTGCTCCAGGCACACTCCACAGCTCAAGGGAGTCTGCTGATTATGAGAAATGGAGAAGAATGCCCTAAAGAAACATTATTTTTCCTTTTTCATTGGCACAGATTTCCTAGTCTGCAACCACACAGGCCATTGAATAAAAGAAACTCTCTGCTTATCAGGAGCAAAGAAGATGGGCCCATACACTGCCAAGTATAGGTGCAGCTTCTCTAAAATATTAAATGACCCTGTCAAGAACAGAAATTATATTATGCAATCTTTTAAATAATTTCTGAGCCCTCCAGTTATGATCACTATGTTTGGAGTTAGAAGCTCCCAGAAATTATATAGAATAGTAGTATTTAGTTTTTATCCATTATTCCACATTTAAATCCACAGGTGATTTCTTCTTTTTGGTTTATTGCATGTGCAGATCAAAGACATAACACAGCCTTCAAGAACACTTATGAATTGGGTTGGCATGGCAAGGGTTTTGGCAGCAGAGAGGCTACAGGGGTGGCTTCTGTAAGAAGAAGAAAAGTTCCACAACCACTGCTCAGCACTGTACCAAAGGCTGCCAGAAGGCAATATAGATACATTACTCAGTTTCTGACTCACCTTTCATGTCTGCTCTGCAGTTATTGTCTGTTTCCAACATCAGCAGATAACAAAGATGTTTACTTGCTTCACCCTGGATCTCAGCAATACTCAGAAGTATATCCAAACCTCTCTTTCTTGATCAAATCATCTGACTTCATATCTGTACTTTGTAAACTTCAAAGCTAGCAAAGCCACAATGATAGTCAACGCTAGCTGGCCCCAAAACAGACCCACTGCTGGTCATAGCAGGGGGTGTGTACAAAGGAGGCTGTGACCAGATGGGAAGCCCATGCTGGAGCAGTCTCTTCCTAGGAGTATTGCACCCCGTGGAAAGTACCCACGCTGGAGCAGTTTGTAGCAGACTGTGTCCTGCGGGAGAGACACCCATGGCAGAGCAGAGGAAGAGTTTGAGGAGGAAAGACTGGTAGAGACAACATGTGATGAACTGCCTGCAACCCCCATTCACTGTCCACCTGTGCCACTCAAGGTGAGTAAGTAGGGAAAAATCAGGAGTAAATTGACCCTGGGAAGAAGGAAGAGGTGGGGGAAAGTGTTTTTAAGATTTGGGGTTTTTCCTCATTACCCTATTCTGATTTAATCAGCAATGAACTAAATTAATTTCCCTGAGTTGAGTCTATTTTGCCTGTGGCAGTAATTGCTCAGAGATCTTCTCTCCTTATCTTGACCCATGAGTATTTTGTTATATTTTTCTCTCCTGCCTCCAGCTGAGGAGGGAAGTAATAGAGCAGCTTTGATGGGCACCTGCTGTCCAGCCAGTATTAACCCACCACATTTTACAGCAACAGGATCACTGCCCTGTCCTCTCAGATTATTTAATCCAGTAGGTCCTCTCTAGGCAGTTGAATAAAAGCTAAAATATGCAATGACTAGGATCAGTTCTGCACACACACACACAAAAGCACATAACCTGCAAAACCACAAAACTTCTACAGGCATATGAAACTGGGACATAAATGCTAGGTTCCCCATAAAACACCCAAATGAAACACTAGTGAAATTAGTGCTGCTATCAGTAGGACCATCAACAACCCCATTACTCCTGTTTGTCTCTCTCAATTATCTCACAAATTCCCATAAGTGTGAAAAGTAACAGCATTTATTTATAGAAATGAAAGGAATGCCAGACTTTAAATTGGCAGTTTTAAAGGCCATCTTTTGCATATATGGATAAACTCAGGGAAGAGGCAGGGCCTGTATCGTGCACTAGATCAGGAATAGTCAATAAGCAGCAAAGTAATCACAAGCTGATTTACTGGTACACTTATATTTTTATGTAATTATAACAATACAATCAAAAAACTTGCCATTGCCATCATTTCTAGGTTCAAGATGGGAAGGTAAGACAGCTTGGTCAAAAAAGCATTAAACACTCCTTAAAACTCAGTGTTCAAAAGAAAAAAAAAATGAAAAGGATATGAGGAAGAAATAGATGAGTGAGAACAGAAATAAATATCAGATAGATTTGAAACAGCAGATGCATCAGTAGCACTGGAATAGGTAAGCTGGGCCACATGAATAGACAGCAGTGTATTAATTGAGAAGTGAACCCTAGGCTTTCCCCTTTGCCTCTACTCACCTATAGCAAGCAACTAATTCAATAGCTGGATCAGCAGTGGTGTGTCTGCAGTTTGTCAGTGCATCCATAGTTTGCAGCTCTTCCACTCATGTACATATTTGTAAAGTCCCTCAATCCTCAGTGATCCCTGTGTAGGCATGATAAAGGAGATGGAAGGGTGTATGTACGGAGAAGGGAAGAGGAGAACTGGGAAGAGGGTCAAAATTATTGATTATAATTGCCTGTGCTCGAGGAAAAAAAAGCATACAACAGTTTTTAAAGTTTTTTTCAATCTCTCTACTTCCCCTTTGAGATGCACTAAGGATGTGTTTTGGGCACCTGCTGGTATTCACTAAGTCATCTGGAAAACACAATGACTTGTGCCACTTCCCACTTTAAAAAGTGAGTTCTTTATCCCGGCATGGCGCCAGAGTGATGCTAATTACTCAGGAGGAGGGTGTAAACAATATTTTTGCCGTGAGAATTAATTGATGAGTTTTGCTACAGCTGGTTTGCGTGTTTAATTATATTGTCATATAAATCTGTCTTGTATCAAGAGATAATCTGCAGACAATTTCCAGACATGGATAAATAACCTGAAAGAATAAACGGTTTCTTAGAGTTGCAAGAATTTATTCATATGTCTAATTGTCTAAACAAGGTGCAGGCCCTGAGAATGCTGGATTGGAACGACCGAAAAAGGAACAGGACACAGAGCATTCACAAGAAAACTAGAAAAAAATGTCGCTTAGCAACGCCTGGCAATATTGTAATAATCTGCTTAACCAGGAAACAGCGCAGAGAGTCCTAACCAGAAACACCAGCTGCGGCTGCACGTGGTGCGAGGAGAAAAGGGGAAAAAAAGAGAGAAAAGGAGGAAAGAGAGGAATTATTCACAAGAGAGCTAGGAAAGCAGAGACACAGCCACCAGCCTAAGGACTCCTCGTGTAGCAACACCTGTTTCTTTGTCCAGTGGGTCCCGAAGGTGGTGGGTGTCCACAAGGCTGCAGGTTTTGCACATGGATTTTTAAGATCTCTGTCCTTGCCCCTCACCTGGGTCAGGGGGCAGGGCCAGGTACCAAGGTTCGGACTTTTCCCCTACTAGACAGGTCTGGACCAGCTCTTCAGCAGGTCCTGCACTTGCCACTAGGGAGGGGGGATGTCACCTGTTTGGGACATTAACCCAGGACATACCAGGTCCGTTCAACTTGACAGCTGCCCCTTTGACTTGAAACAGATGATGTTCACAACCACCTTGGAAACTCTTAGCAAGTTTTCTTATTTGTGTAACTATTTATGCATGGCTGGAGGTACAGCTGATGTTTGATCCCATACCTTAAGTTAAGAATTAATTTGTCTGGCCTAGACACACACAGTGATGTTTCAAGATCATGTGTCACATAAAATATATTTTCACTAGTGCAACTCTCACCCAGGGACCTATTGATTAGTGTATTCAAGCTGTGTGCACAGTATAACATTTTCTCTTTCACTGCCTAATGGATGAGAACTTTTGAAAGCTTTAGGTTAATCCCTAAACTTCCCAATTAGCTAACTTTGCTCCTCTTACTCTCATATCTTTCTCTGCGAGCTACTGCTAAATCTGTTTGTCTCCTTAAGTATATGTCAGGATTTAAGGTGGTGGGGATGTCAAATCAAAATGACATTCTCATAGTTATCAAAATTACTATGCAGCGGGATTAAAATTTCATTGCTCATAAACTGCACAGTTCATGATTTACACTACTCTAATAATTCCATCTCAAAGCAACCAGGTGGTAAAGTCAGTTAAAAATCTTTTGCTGGGGGAGTCTTATGTTGGAATGCTGACTCTATAGTATCTGAATGCTCTACAGCACAATGCCAGCTCCATAAAAAGCTCTGATATAAATAAGACAAATGATTTCCTGATGCCTTATATTTCCACAAACCTCTGACTGTGCAGGTAAGACGCTTTGTCATTGAGCTCTCCAATTAACAAGCTCCCATCTGGGCATATTCTAGGAAAGAATATGGAAATTTCCTCCCAGTTTCCTGTCAACAGACCAGAAATTCCAATGGCACAACTCTGGGGTGATAGTGACACCGAAAAAAATGGATAAAGATCTGAGAGATTAGTGATAGTAAGAGTTAACAACAATAAAAAATGCCTGGCAGACTGTAAGTCGACATTCAGAGAAGTGAAAGGAAGCAACGATGTTTTTACTAGTTACTGAAAATAGCTGGTTCCATAAAGGAGGGAAAGAATAGAAAATCTTGACTACTCTCACTCCAGACTTTTGCAATGATGAGGCTTGCTTTATTTCTTCCTCAGTCAAAAAACTTACAGGCATAGGTGACCATAGGCGTTAGTAGTTTGTCTGATTAGAAAGTAAATCTCCAGATACTCATAGGTGGAAGCTCTTTGCAGGATCTAATCCTTGATTAATAAATAACATAATACCAGGGAAGGTAGGAGGATTCAAGATAGTCCACTTCACACAACAGTTTTAACTATGACTGGTGACTGGTATCTACCTAGTGTAGCATCAGAGTACCCATTTTGCCAGGTTGTCTTTAACATCATGATTTTCTTTTAGACTTAATTCTTGTCAAGTTTCTTATCCTTCAAAATATAAACAAAACAGGAGAGTTATATCACTGCAGAAAATGTATCTAAACATCATTCTTTTCTAGGAAAACGGCTTGGCATTAGTGTTTCAGTTCCTGTTTGCCTTGAAGTGTGAATGTAGTTGGCTAGGGACAAGAGAAGATCTTTTGTTTTCACACTGTACAGGGATGAGTTGTGGCTCTGGAGCGAGTCCAGAGAATAGCAACGAAGCTGGTGAAGGGGCTGGAGAACAAATCTTATGAGGAGCGACTGGGAGAGCTGGGGTTGTTTAGCTTGGAGAAGAGGAGGCTGAGAGGAGACCTTATTACTCTCTACAACTACCTGAGGGGAGGTTGTGGAGAGGAGGGTTCTGGCCTCTTCTCCCAAGTGACAGGGGACAGGACAAGAGGGAATGGCCTCAAGCTCCGCCAGGGGAGATTTAGGCTTGAGATAAGGAAAACATTCTTCATGGAAAGGGTCGTTAGGCATTGGAACAGTCTGCCCAGGGAGGTGGTTGAGTCACCTTCCCTGGAGGTGTTTAAGGTGAGGGTGGATGAGGTACTTAGGGGCATGGTTTAGGGATTGGTGAGAATGGTTGGACTCGACGATCCGGTGGGTCTCTTCCAACCTGGTTATTCTGTGATTCTGTGATTCTGAGTTACAAGCCACACAACTTTGGCTCTAAGCATTCTAGCCAATGTAGAAGTCAATCTAGTCAATGATCTAGTCCATCTTCCCTACATGTACTCTATCCACTGCACTGTGGCAGTAAACGCAAGATGGACAAAAATGCTCACTCCAGTGCTAAAGAAAAGATTCTCATTCTCATTTAGTGAAGGCATCTCAAGCCAAAATATCTAATATATGCAGACCTGTTGTCAGCTAGTTCCTCAGGAACATGGTGCTGTCTGGCAATGAAAACATATGCAGGAAGCACATGAAGAAGAGATAACTGGAAGAAAGAGCAGTTAAAGAAATCGAACAAATAAAAGGTTAATATTCATATTATAAAACATAGCCAGCAGAATGCATGGACAAACTTTGGGTGAAAATGCTGAGGTTGCACACAGTCATCTTCATTTTGATCATGGGATAGCAGTAACCATTTGGTAAACCACTGTTAACAAAAGATTTCATATGTGAGTATTTCACAGACTATATTGACGAAATTCTTCTCTCTCCAGTAAGATTTGCAAAATCTTTCAAACTTACATTTCCAGTTCTGCACTGCTAGAAGGAAGAAGAGTTTATACCAGCCCTTTTAGGTTACCAAAAAGTCAGGAGGGAAAAAAAGACTTTGTGACGTGCAACATGCTCCTTGTTGAATTAAGCTGCTAGTGTAACATGAGCAGAAAGGAATGTGAAATACAACAGAAGCACATATACTGGCTGGCAGGACCTCCATATCAAATTCAGAAATATTATTTTTAATACTGCAAATACACAACAGCAACAAAAGGATGGCAGGGAAAATATTGGACCCAACTGCTGAATGAGGCAGGAGTGCTGCTGCAGAAAGACATGGTAAAGGTCAAGCTACTGGATGCCTGTTTTGCCTTGATCTTTACTGGTAAGATTTACTTTCAGGAATCTTGTGTCTCTAAGACCCATGAAAAAGTCTGCAGCAATAAATACTCCCCTTTGGTGCCCTTGACAAGAAAAGAGCCGCTGGGCATAAATGGAAAACAAAACAATACAAAACTAGATATTCTATTTAAACAGAAAAAAAAATGTGTTACTGTAGGTGTGATTGAAAAATGGAACAAGCTACCCAAAGAGATGATGGTCTCCATCGCTGGAGATATTCAAAACCCACTTGGACACAGTTCTGAGCAACCTGGTTTAGTTAGTTCTGCTTTGAGCGTATAAGGTGGATCAGGGTCCCTTCCAACCTGTGATTCTGTGGTCGCTCATTCTGGTAAGAATGCACATCTTTCTTGGAAGCAGCCTAATGAAAAAATATTTTCTGATCTACTCAGAAAGGCCCAAACTCCTTTAAAGCATAGACAGATATTGTAGGGAAAAAAATAGAGAACGCTTCTGATGCTCTGTTGGTAGCTTTGATCAGATTAAAATTTGAGAACTTTAATTCCTTTTAAACCTATTTTGAGCATTTAGCTCAGTACTGCAGTAGCGAGAGCTCCAGAAATAAATATGACATTTACCCCAACTTAAAATCTTTGCAGTACAGGATTAAATTAGTCCAAATCCCAGCCCTGGAGTTTGTATAAGAACTAAACCTATGAAGACTCACATTTGATTTACAGCTAAATTAATGCAAGAAAGTTTATTCAAACTGCGTTGTAAAAGGTGTCAGAATACTGCAAGTGTTCCAGTTGTAACCCGTATGGGTCTGTTAACTCTTTCTGCAAGTAAAACATGTTCATGTAAAGTCTAGCCTGAGATTTCTTCACCTAGATGCAGAATAATAAGACAATCTGCCTTCAAGAAGTCAGCTTACAGTCTCCCTGCTGCGATCTTCTATTAAAAAAAAAAGAAAGTATTTTCTATCCCCTGAATTTTTACACTTACTATTTTTTACTTCACGTTTTCATAAACTTCTTGCAATTCTAATGCTGTATACAGTGTGGGAATAAAGAGCTCCCTAAAGCACAGAAGTTGCTTTATTTTACATTATCTTGTTTTCAGCTTAACTTTTATGACATATTAGAAAAAAAGAAATCCAACTTTCCCAAGCAGCCACTTCTCTAAAGAAGAAATTGACAAGCTCAGAAAATCTTTTTTATGAACTTCCAAGCATGACAGAATTTTGAAAATAATCTGTAAATTTCATTTCCACATTATTTTTCCTTGACTTTATGGCCAAAAAGTACACTATACATAAGTCACTCATAATTAATAACGTGACATTGGCATTCAAAATATAAGCATAAGGATACATATTGCTGCTTATTAAATACCGATATGAGTGCACAGTTCAATGAGTGCACAGTTGAATGTAAACTCATGAGCCATCTACATTGATTTCATGTAAGTCCATAATCATGGATGAATGTAATGAAAGTATCAAGGGCTAGCTCAAAGCCATGGAAGGCAACCAGAAATGGGTGCCTATACAAACTTTCCACAGACCCAGGAATAAATCAGCAGCAATAAAATGGTCCAGCTACTTTCTCACCTGGTAGCCAGTGCCAAACAACAAAAAAAAAATCTGCTGATAACTTACTAGAGGGATCCCAGTGTCACTTGCTGCAAAGGCAGGTGGCATCTGAGGCAGCCTAAACTTCTGCTGCCATCACAGCTTGTGTCTGGTAGAATGCTGAATTTCATGGGGTCCAAGGTACCAAAGTGAATGTGGTGTTCCCTGTTACAGGCACCTCTATACCTGACAAACAAAGCCAGACAGAATAGCAGTGTTTAAGTATTATTTACTGAATAAGTAGTAACAAAATATTGTTTAGTATCACTGAAGAACAATGATGTGTCAGTTTATAAAATATTGGTCAATAATATTTTTTAATGCTTTTCTTTTGATTAATCTGCTCAATACCGCATAGCCACATATTCCAGAAGAAGCCCAGATCAGCATTTTAGAAAGATAAAAATTGGGATCCTAAACCCTTCACTTCTGAACAGTAAAAGAACATTAAAGCAAATAAGCCTGGATTTGAGATAGTTTTTCATTCCAGTGACTTCAAGCATGGCTCTTCAGCTGTAAAAATTAGGACTTTTTAATAGATATTTAGATGTATATTTAGAAGTTTAATTTTAGTCAGTTTTCAAGTTTTGCCTGTTTTCACTAATTCTCTGTTGCTTGCAATGATCCTGCTGAGGAAATGCAATGATTTACACAGGAGAGACTGAAATAACAGCAACACAACAATATTTTTTAGTTAACACAGTTGTTAAATGATAATAATTTATACACAAGATTATTTTTCAGTTCACATAGTATTTTACATAACAGATGGACTTAGCCTGTATTAATAAAAACAATATGTGGGTAGGAAGCAACGTGAAAATAATGTGAGAGATTAAGAGAAACACTGCAAAACAGAAACAATCTTTAGACCTTCATCATTACTAGAACATGAAGATAAACAAGGTCAGATAAATACATGGATATAATTAATGTAAGTCTAGGAAGGTCATGTGTGATACGGTAAAAGACACCTGACTAAGGAAAACAAATCAAAGAAGGCCAGAAGACAGTTCAGAAGATATGAGGAAGATTTTTTAATATGCCAAGGATCACCAAAAGCTGCTATATGGAGATTTTCTTTCCTTAGATGGGAATACGATCTGTATTCCTAAGAGGCATTTACAGGCTATCTCTTTGTCATCCATGCCATCAACGTTATGCCAGAAGCAGGAAAATGTGCTCTTCACCTTATGTCTAATTCAAATCACTTCGTACAGAAGAGGTACTCCGTTGGAATGTGGCCTAATAACGACTTATATGTAAACTTTACTATTCCAATACATAAAATTTGCTAAACTCAAAAAATAAAAAGTCTTAAGATGACCAATTTCTCCTGTCGTGGGAAGCAGCCTACAAAACTGCAGCTACCTGCTTCTGCTGAGAGAAGTGAACTATGGCAATCTCAGAAGCAGGGCACACTGGACACAGGCTAAATGCCCAAGCACAGGTCTCTCGCATTTGAAGTATTCTGGGTTATACTGGATGTCCACATGGGGCCAATCATTATGACACAAGACCTATGGGAGCTTTCTGAATTCTCAAGTGGACACCAATCAGAAAATAAATTTCAAAAAGGAAGGCAACAGAGGTTGCAGAAGCAGAACTGCAAAATTTAGGCATAAATGTATGCTGAATTAGACAGATGTGCTTCTCAGAAGGCAAGCCTATACAAGTAATAGAGTACAAAAGGGCTATAAATGTGCAGTTTACTTTTAGTAACAACATCTGTGCTTTTGCATCAGTATAAACTGGTGAAGTTACAATAGGCATGCCTCACTTCCACATATTTATCTTTCCAGTAAATGCATATCCAAAGAAGAGCTGTGTGTGGGTCACACAGAGAATTTATAAATACATGCCAAGCAGAATTCAATTCTCCCAGAGAAAAAAAGAAGTGAAGATGAGCATTGCATCAAATACGTATTTTCGCAGACATGCAAGTGTATTTTAGAAGCCTAAAAAACAAACCTAAATCTTCCTACCCTTGAAAAACATTTTATTGATGACATCAGAAAGCCTCACATCTGGGTAACACTTGGAACAGCTTTATAACACAGCTTTTTGAGTGGGCATTCTACTGTCATCTCTTCTGTAGATTACATCTACAGCCTTTCCCTCATCCAGCTGGTGGGTCACTTTTTCATAGAAGGCCATCAGTTTTGTTTGGCAAGACCTGCCTTTGTGAACTCGTATTGACTGGGCCCAATAACCTGGTTCTCTTGCATGTGCTTCATGTTAGCACTCAAGGTCACCTGTTCCATGACTTTCCCTGGCACTGAGGTCAGACTGACAGGCCTGTAGTTCCCTGGATCCTCCCTGCGACCCTTCTTGTAGATGGGCACATCAGCCAGCCTCCAGTCCAGTGGAACTTCCCCAGTCAGCCAGGACTGATGAAAGATGATGGAAAGGGGTTTGGTAAGCATGTCCAGCTCCCTCAATACTCTTGAGCTGAACCCATCTGGCCCCATAGACTTGTGGGTGTCTAATTGGGTAAGCAAGTCTCTAACCACCTCTGTTTGGATCATGGGAGCTTTGTTCTGCTCCTCTAACTCCTGGGTGTGTACACACAGGGAACAACTCTCCTTACTATTAAAGACTGAGGCAAAGGAGGCATTAAGTACCTCAGCCTTGTCCTCATTCTTTGTTACAGTTGTTCCATTTGCATCCAATAAGGACTGAATATTCTCCCTGGTCCTCCTTTTACTGTTTATGTAATCGTAGAAAGATTTTTTTTGTTATCTTTCACCAACTTGGCCAATCTGAGCTCTATCTGACATTTAGAATTCATTCCATATTAAGTCTGGTATTGAAGTAATTAGGTGTATGTGCTATTCAAATGAATTAACTACAGAAGGGATCAGGGGTATTAAATATAAAGTTGGATAGTTTGTATCTTTGCACTGTACTTGCTGACATCACATTAATGTGTGAGTTTTTTTTAAAAAATCCGTGGAAATTAAAACCTTTGTCTACAATATTTTTTCTCAGACATGAGCTGAACAACTGCAGTTCTCACTAAATATTCCAATTTTGGCCTATATTTCTCTTTCCTTTCACGTGGCATATCTCAGTTATGATATACTCTGCAAGCACACATGTTAGTTAGTCTCTAGTCACGCACAATATGGATGTCACTGCCCACTGTATGAGCAGAGAGGATTACCAGTGTCTTAAAAGCGACACTGAGAGTCAACTGTAAGATCAGTTGATCAAGACATAATGTTTTAAGCATAGTTATGGAAATTTGTTTGCCTAAATTCACCAGACATTCAGACCTACTACCATCATGCTTATAATGTCATTACATAGAAATGTAGAATCAAAATTGTTTTTAAAAAAGACATGAGTGCAGTGTAAATGTTGGTCAGCTCAGAGAGAAAAGCTGTTGCAAACTTCATATGCATTTTATTTTACTGTCAGTTTTTCGTTCTGTAAGAGATGTTATCATAGAATCATAGAATCACCAGGTTGGAAAAGACCCACAGGATCATCAAGTCCAACCTTTCCTATCAAACACTAAACCATGCCCCTCAGCACCTCACCCACCTGTCCCTTAAACCCCTCCAGGGAAGGTGATTCAAGCTCCTCCCTGGGCAGCCTGTTCCAGTGCCCAATGACCCTTTCTGTGAAATTTTTTTCCTAATGTCCAGCCTAAATCTCCCCTGGTGGAGCTTGAGGCTGTTCTCTCTTGTCCTGTCCCCTGTCACACAGAAGAGCTTTGAAGCTGATGCTTATAGAAATACCTCCTCCACTGACAGAACTGGCACTACTCCAAACAGCTGCATCTTGGAGCTAGGATAGAAATCCATAGCCACTAACAGCTTGGATGAACAGAAAAAAACGTGGACAGGAACCCCAAAACTTATCACATAAATAGGCACCAGTGAAGAACATGACAAACTTGGGCAAAACAAAAACTGCCTTCTGATCTGGTCTGAAAATAGCTTTAATGCTGCCAACTGTGAAAGTGCTCCGAGCTGAAGTAGGAAAAAAGTGAGAGAACTTTATTGCCAGTAATCTGGAAACTTCTCCTTCAAAGCCAGGCCACTTCGTCCCAGTACTTACTTTAAGATTATAGAGTTCTAGCTTTGAAACTGCATTGCTTAAAGTTCATAGAAGGTTAGAAATATGCAAAGGCTAGAGTTTATTTTTCCAATAACTACTTGATAAATGTCAGTGTTCAGTTTTTGAAGCATATTGATCCATTCCAGTCTTAATAAGCCTATCATCATCAACCACAGTTAAAGAAATTGCTAAAACATAGTATCTGTCAAGGCCGTACACTTCTCTCAGATTTTGTGGTGACATAAAATGACCAACACAGAAGAGTAACAGATAGTACTAAGCAAAGTTAACTACTTTGTTTTCCTTGATTTATCTGTTCTAGGTCCCGTTTCCTAGACCATGAACAGGAGAGGGCAAAAGTTAGGAAGTCAGTTGGCTTCGGTTGCCACTATCTATATGCTAATATGCCATGCCATCAAGAACTTTCACAAGCTTCTGAAATGGTGGCATAACCTTAAATATATGTATATATGCATATACACATGTCTATGTAGAATCATGGAATGAACCTTAAAGATCATCTGTTTCCAGACCCATTTTCATGGGCAGGGATGCTTTCGACTTGATCAGGTTGCCCAAAACCAAATACAACCTGCTCTTGATTATATGAGCCCATGATATGGGCCACCCATTACTTTCCCTTGGGATTGCCTCAATACCTGTGTGTTCCTTTCACTTACGTCTGGGTTTTACTGCTACATATCCAATTGCTAACTGTGGTGTTGTACACATTTGGGTGTTGGGTCGTATATAGGGTTGTGTAACGTAGTATAGAAACTAGTATCTTATCAAAGGTAATCATCAAACCCTTATTTAATCAGGAGCTGTTATCATTACCCGTTTTTAATAAAATTGGATTGTTTGTTCGTATATGAGTCTCAGGAAATTTACTAACTTCTAAGAAGGAATCACAAGGGGGATTCTGATTTAAACTCAGGGAGCCAGGATGTTTGCCCAGCATCTCCTGTGCTTCACTGAGTGACCACTGCTTCTTGCCCCATCACTCGGCACTGCTGGAAAGAACCTGGCTTCATCTTCTCTGCATCCTTCCTTCAGGGATTGACATGCATTGATGACATATGTCTCCCTGAGCCTTCTTTTCTCCATGCTGAACAGTCCCAGCTCTCCTAGCTATTCCTCATGGGAGAGGAAAGTTTGGTAAAAGGAGGCAGGTGGAACACTCCAGTCACAGCATGGATATCAAAAGTTCCCCAAAAGAGCCTCCTACTCAAAGGTAGAGGTTAGGAGGGGACACAGGATCGAAGACACTGTCAGCAAATTAACAGTAGGATTAATAGCGCTTCCATCCTCTCTTTGTTATTGTTTACTGTCCAGTTGCCAAGGTGGAACACTCCAGTCACAGCATGGCAATCAGAAGTTTATAGGAGGAAGCTCATGCTCACTAAGCGAGACTGAGTGAGGTTCCAGAGCTCATCTGGTCCAACTCCTCTTCTCAAGGCGGATCATGCATACACCCTTTTATTTTTGTATCTAGGGTTTTCTTCTTTCTTTTAATATTTTTTTATATATCATAGAATAAATCATAGAATTATTTGAGTTTTTAGAGACCTTAAATATCATCTAGTCTGACCCCCTCTGCCATGGGCAGTGACCTTTTCCATTAGATCAGGTTGAACAAATCCTCATCCAATTTGGCTTTGAAATCATCTGGGGATGGGGAGACATTAACAACTATTTTCTCCTACATAATGTAAATCTATCTTCATTCAATTTAAAACTATTACCTCTGTCTTGTCATTACTGTCCCTGATGAAAAGCCCCTCCTCATCTTTCATGTATCTACCCTTTAAGTTCTGGAGGACTTCTATAAGGCCTCCCCTGAGCTTTTTCTTCCTTTGTATAACCAAGCCCTACTGTCTCAGCCTGTCCTCACAGGGAAGATGCTCCAGATCCTGATCATCTTTATGGTCCTACTGTGTGCCTTCTTGAGCAGGTACGTGCCTCTCCAGTGCTGAGGAATCCAGAGTTGAATTTGAGGTGGGATCTCACAACAGTAGAAAAAGAAAATCCCCTCCCTTGACCTGCGGACGATGCTATTTTTATGCAGTCCAGGTTGTGTCTGGCTTTATGGCTGCAAGTGTTCATCATTGGCTCATGTCCAGCTTTTTATCCTCCAGCACCCCAAGTCCTTCTCTACAGGGATGCCCTCAATCCACTCATCACCCAGCCTGTATTGGTACTAAGGATTGACACAACCCATGCGCAGGAACTTACACTTGGTCTTGAATCTTGTGAGGTAAACACTGGTCCACTCCTCAAGCTTGTCCATGTTCCTCTTCATGGTATCCTCTCCCTCAGACATGTCAACCATACCACTCACTTTAATGTCATGTGCAAACTTGCTGAGAATGTACTTGATCCTGTTCTCTGTCATTGATGAAGATATTAAACAGTGCTGGTCCAAGTACACATCTGTGAGGGACATTACAGTTTGACACAGTTTCTCACAGCATTCTGCTTAGGAAATGGTTGCCTCTGGCCTGGACAGGCAGACACTCCCCTGGGAGGAAGTTGGACGGCCATTTGTTAACTCCAGTTGGAGGCCGGTCACAAGAGGTGTCCCCCCGGCCTCAAGTGTTGGTCAAGCCCTGTTCAATGTCTTTATCAAGGACCTGGATGAAGGCATCGAGTGCACCCTTAGCAAGTTTGCAGATGACACTAAGCTGCGTGCAAGTGTGGATCTGCTGGAGGGTCGGGAGGCTCTGCAGAGGGATCTGAACAGGCTGGACTGCTGGGCTGAGACCAACGGCATGAGGTTTAACACGGCCAAATGCCGGGTCCTGCACTTGGGGCACAACAACCCTGTGCAGCTACAGACTAGGGGAAGAGTAGCTAGAAAGCTGCCTGGAGGAGAAGGACCTGGGGGTGTTGGTTGACAGCAACTGAACATGAGCCAGCAGTGGCCCAGGTGGCCAAGAATGCCAATGATATCTTGGCTTGTATTATAAACAGCGTGGCCAGCAGGTGCAGAGAGGTTATTCTGCCCCTGTACTCGGCACTGGTGAGACCGCTCCTTGAATCCTGTGTTCAGTTCTAGGCCCTTCACCACAAGAAGGATGTTGAGGCTCTGGAGCGAGTCCAGAGAAGAGAACAAAGCTGGTGAAGGGGCTGGAGAACAGGCCTTACAAGGAGCAGCTGAGAGGGCTGGGGTTGTTCAGCCTTGAGAATAGGAGGCCGAGGGTAGACCTAATTGTTCTCTACAACTACCTAAAAGGACATTATAGATAGGAGGATGTTGGCCTCTTCTCCCAAGTGACAGGTGATAGGACAAGAGGAAATGGCCTCAAGCACACCAGGGGAGGTTTAAAGTGGATATCAGGAAAAAAATTTTCACCAAAATGGTCATTGGGCACTGGAACAGGCTGCCCAGGGTGGTGGTTGAGTCACCATCCTTGGAGGTGTTTAAACAACGGGTAGATGAGGTGCTCAGGGACATGTATTTCTTTTTTTCTCAGATTGTTTCTTTCTTGTAGTTTTCAATTTTCTTGTGTTTTCATACAATCATAAAACTCTGCTACTGAAAAAAAGCAGATAGAAACATCCCTTTTAGCTGGACAGATCAATACTACAATCACACTCCACCGCTCCACAATTAAAATGCAGGGTTTGTGATGAACATACAATTATTCTTTACTGAAAATATATCAATACATGTGCCATCTTTTGCTCTGAAAAAAAATTTATTTGCCTGTGTTGTTATACAGTTCACAGAATTAGAGGCATGATTCAGTACCTGCAGAAAGCTTCCCACTGATTTTGGTGGATTTTGAAAGGTTTTGGTTCATATCCAAACTGAGGCTGGCCAAATAGCCAGGTGTTCCTCCTCTCTAGAATATCTTGATAGAATAAAAGAAGTGTGAGAGTAAAGGGTAGAAAAAAAATTATAGATTTTAATAGTAGCTTGCACATCAGTTTCCTGCAAAACCAGTAGAATTCACATGTACCATAGCTACTTGGGCAACTTAAATAAATCTTAGGAAACTGGAATAATCAGGGAAATTACTAAAAAATTGGCACATAGGTTCTCTGAAAAGAAGAAGTAATAATGGATGTCACCATTGATAAGCCACTATTTATTTTACTCTGGAAGTTAATTTCTGAGCTTTCATGCAACATTTACCTTGTTTATTTTGTAAACTCACTGCTTTGCTGTTGCCTGGGTCATGTAAGTGGTCTGCCAAATGAAACAGCTGTGTTACTACTGAGTGCATGAGTGAGTTTTCTGGCAGGAGAATAGTGATTAAGTAAATAAGAGACAACTATTAATCACTGAAATATAAAAATTCATATGAAAATTTCTGAAACAGATTCTTGAAAGTTTTAATGAATACATACATTTGGTCTATAACTAAGAAGATGCTAAATGTATGGGGGTTTTTAACTGATCATTTATTTTGTTTCAATAAAAAAATAGTGGATGGCTTATTTTCTGCTCAGTCAGTTCCAACCAGTACCAAAATAAGTAGGAGTAGGATGTGAGTTTAGCAGGATTAGAGAAGTGATTGTCTCTTTGAACTTGGCATTGATGAGGCTGCACCTTGAATACTGTGTTCAGTTTTGGGCTGTTCTCAACAAGAAAGACATTTCTCTACTAGAGCATGTGAAAAGAAGGATGACAACCTGGTGAACAATCTAGAACACAAGTCTGGTGAGGAGTGGCTGAGAGAAATGGGATTGTTCAGCCTGGATGAAAGGAGGCATGGTATGAGGCTCAGGTTTGGCAAAGGACAATAAGAAGCCCACAAAGGTGGGCCCAACAATGTCCATCCAAGGCACCGGGCTCAGGCAGTACCTCAGCCATCCAGGCTTCTTTGCATGAGATGTGCCACTAACAGCAGTACACAAACACCCAGTCAGCTTCCTGCTGGCTGCTCACCCTCCACAACTTTGCAACTGAACAACAACAAAAGAATGAGAAAGCTTTCTTTTTCTCTTATTTGGCACTTTGGTGACTGCATCTGTACTCCTGTGCCCCCTCCTGGTCTCCATCTCTGAGTAGGAAGCTCCTTCTGGAAACATCACATTTCCATGCCTACCTCCATCCTTTGGGTGTGCCTGACTCTCTGGCTTTTTTTAGACTGTAACACCAATAATTTGATAATAGTTTTTTAAATCATCAGAACAGCAATCAAACCCTATAAATTTCTTGTTTCCAAATATATTAATCTGTTAAGACCTTCAGACCAAACACTGAATTGTCAGACTTTAAGTCTGAGTAATAATAAAGCTACTGTGATATTATACTGCATGAGATCTTCAGCTGAAAGAAATCTGCATTGTACACTGAGGTAGAATCATAGAATCCCTAGGCTGGAAAAGACCTTTGAGATCATAAAGTCCAACCGTACTTGTCCACTACTAAATCATATCCCTAAGCACTTAATCTATCCATCTTTTAAATACCTCCAGGGATAGGGACTCAACCAACTCCCTGGACAGGCTGTTCCAGTGCATGTTACATTCTTTAGTACTTTGGTTGACCAGGGTAAAGATAATGTACCAGGCCTCCTGTGAATGTCAGTAGAAAACTGCAACTAATTTTTTAGAATACCTGTTTACTTTCACAAACAGTACCACGCTATTAAGCAACAAACTTAGAGTGATAGTTGAAGGTTAAAGGACCTCAGTGGAAATCAGATCTGGAATTCCTTTTAAGTAAAAGTGGCAGAAGTCCTTAAACTTGAAAAGTAAGGAAAAGGAAGAAAACTTCCCCGATAGTTTAAACCCAGCCAGATGACTATCCAGCTTTATACGTAACTGTCTAGTATATATAATACGCAACACTCCAAAGGTAAAAGAATGGAAATGGAATAGAAAATGAGAAAGATCATCAGGGAAAGCTCTGAATAGAATGTGAGAAAAGGCAAGAATGAAATGAAAACTTCCAAAAGTCAAACTGAATTAGACAATAATAAGGAGATTAAAATGAACAGACAAGAAGCCAATAGTGTAGTACTAAAAGAATCATTCTTGGGGGAAGTTTCACCCCATACTTTCATTAATGACATCAGCCTAAAAAGTAGGCCTGTGATACTCACTGATGTGATGACATGTGGCATCGCCAGTGAGCAAGGAGAGGAACTGGAATATTGTATAAAATTTAGAAGAATGTCTACTACAAATTAGTTATTCATGGAAGTGGCTAGAAAAAATAAGTATGAATAACCTAAATTTATGAGTCCATCAGCTATCATGACTCTAGCACATCAGCGTGATCCTGCCATAAAACAGGCCAATAAGACCACAGCAGTGCATCCATCCAGATATTTCCCATAAAAATAGATAAGTACTGATATGAGTGAGATCTGATCTGAAGTACTGTTCTGGTCACATATTCCCAAAATCTAAGCCAGGCTTGTCTTTATAAGAATGATAATGTATTTCTAGTTAGGGTGCAGCATTTCAGTGTGCGTTAACAGAAATGCTGCATTACTAAGTAATTGATAGACTCTGTATGATTTCAAAATTGCTTTCTGAAAAGCAGGGGGAGAATACAAATGAAGCATTCAAAGCATTTTAAGCCTTCACAAGAACTTAAACAAATCCTCTTCCCAGCCAGCATGGCAAGAAGTTTTACTGAATTCACAGTTGGCTCTTTGGCCAGTGGTGGCTAATATATAATAATTAGGGCAAAACCAGCATGACTGCTGTTTAAGTGAGTCATGAAGGACAAGGAATTGATAGGTTTTATTATATTTTTGTTTTCTGTTTTTCTGCTTATGAAGTTGGAGGTCTTGGGGTGCCAAAAAGATATGTCTTGAAGTGAAATGTTTTCAAGAGAGTGGTATTTCTGAGAAGAAAAACAAAATCTTTTCAACCCTTAGCATTAACAACAAAGCCAGAAGACACTGGATGAAAGAAGGAAGGGCTCCTAAAGGAATACTATGAAAGCTATTAAAAAGCTATTTATAAACCTAGGTGAAGAATAGCAATACATCTTTCATGAAAAAAATTCAACGTCTAGTTTGAATTCTGATTTGGTGTACAAAAGAAAAACAAAAATCAGGAAGAAAAGCCAGTATAATTCTCCACAAAGGAAATATAGACAAGTTGTGGACAGAATGAAAATGATTAATTTTAGACATTTCAGAATGTTCCATTTGACCTGTTAACACTTAAAAGGAATTTGTAGTGTACATGAGGATGGACTCATCTATAAAGACATCCATGAACCAGCTGTGGGGTTTGCATTTGGTATTCCTTATCACTTTGTATTCCAGTGTTATACTTGCTCTCAGGCCAGCTTTCCCACTCCCCATCTGGATAGATTCTGTCCTGGTGCACTGAAAGGTAGTGTCTAATTGTGTCACAACAGGGGAAACAGAGGGATGAAGTATTGTTGAGGAGTAAGAAGAGATAAGGTCCCAGTGTGGGCTGCTTCATGGTCAGGGTATTGCACCTCAGAAAAGTACTAATGAATACTTTCAAAGTCAGTGGAAGAGCCATCATCCAGCTCAAAAGATAATTCAGTATTTGGAGATCAACCTTCTGGCCACAGAAGATGATAAATTTTAAAACCCGTTTGCTAATTTTACGCAGACAAAAAAAGCAGTACATTAATGTAGATATTAGGAGTCTGGAGTTCTCACTTTATCTTGAATTACTGGCATTTACCAACATGACATTTTTCCATGCTTAGCATTTGCTCTTCCTGTTCCCTCTCATCAAGGGAAGTGTTGTTCCAAACACTTGTTCCTTCCTTGAACTGACAAAGATGATCTACAGGCATTTTGTTATAAAGTAATTACTTGTCCTAAAGACAATTTCTTCCTTTGGAGTGCCTCTGGTGACCTCTGGCAATCCTCAGAGTGCATCCCAGGAAAACTAATACTGATCTGTTGCAATTCAATGCTTCTCCCACTCCCTGTCAGTAGGTGCTGTTGCAGGCTAGACTGCAGCTGTCTGCAGTGATTTAAACAGTGCACTGGTTCCAAATACGCACTGGTTGGTGGACAAAAAACATCCTCCTGAGGCAGTGCTGGGAGAAGAATCCCTACCAGTGCACATTAAGAAGCAAGGACTAACCAACAAAACCTCGACCCCTGCCCTGACATCATAGTGTTCTTAGTGTTCTTTTCCCTATCTTCTATACTGCAACAGCATTACAATGTCTCCCTCCAAAGGCAGGACAAGCACCTGCCTCCAGTGCTAAAGAGATCTTTTATTCTCTACTGCTGCAGCACCTGCAATGATATCAACACCTGATAATGGTGATGTCTTGACTGATTGTGAATGAAGACTAACACCTAAGCCTCTTCCTCTGCAGAAGTACTTCTGCCTCCTTGTTCCTTGCTGAACAAAGCACAGGTATTTATAGTTAAGGAGTTCACTGATATCAAGCAGCAGTCCTTCCACTGAGGACTCTTACATGAAACTCTCCAGAAAAGCACTCAGTGAGATTTCCAATAAGAATTTCTCTGTAGAAAGATAGTATTGGAAGAGGCTTACTATGTGTCAGCTTCTTCCCTAGCAGATCACAAAATAGGGTTACCTACGTTCATATTGACTTCCCTGACCACCTTTGAATCCTCGGTGTGTCATGGCACATCACTTAACCTGCTAAGACAAAGTGGCGTGAGAGAGCAGCAACTGAAAAGACACTCCTGTTAAAAGTATATTGATGCTTTAATATCCATAACTCTCTAAGACATGTATTCAGAACGTTTTTTAGCAAAAGATGCAGCATCTTGCTTATAACTATTTTAGAGCTGTGGCTTCCACATTTCCTGGCCCACCTTCAAACTATACCAGCGAGGCCACTGCTATTCTCAAAGCAGCACAGAGATTTGATACTCCTAAAATAGTAAGGTAAAGCAGCAAGCTGTCTGATGTAATTATTTTCATTGTGGTAGAAAATAAAATATCTCAAGAAAAGTGGGGACATACAAAGTCTCTAGTCTTGTGGACTTTGCAGACAATGTCATAGCCTTAGGCTATATGTGACCCCTTTTTTTCCCCTCCAGATATGCTCATTAGGGATATGAAACAAAATCACAGAGCATATGTGGAATTAATTTCTGATCTTTAGGAGTCTGTAATATTTCAAGAGGGTCCCATCTCTCTCCCTATCCAAGCTTTGTGCCTCTTACAGCTTCTATCACTGTTTTCAGTACAGCTCAGCATGCTCTCCCACTCTCTTCCTTCTTGCAATTATAACCAGCCTCTGACTTCTGGGCTGCGGCAGAGCTTGTTCATTTACATGTACTCCTGACTCTAGGGATAGTCCCTTTTATCAAAACAAAAATTACTCCATCTCCAGGAGGCTTTATATTCAGGTCCTTCACAGAAGGGAAATGGGAATGATAGACATGTCCAGCAGACATGAAAGAAGCAAACTTCACAAGGTGCACAGCTGCAGCCTAAGGGCAGTCAGTACCAAATCCTTTCCAGACTGACAGCAGTAGCAAACCAACTTGTTAAGAGAAACTACTCACCAGCACTCGCATTAGAGGTGTTCAAAAGAGGTACAACAACAACTATCACTAGGCTAAACAGTTCCTGCCTTTCCTCTCTGTGGTATAATAGATCTATTAGGCTCTGTGAATGGCAGAATAAACATAGTTTTCTTCCAAAAGTGAGCAGTTGGCAAAAGGAGCAGCTGGCAGTGGACAACTGCATCTGGTAAAACAGATAGACTGGGAGATGGTCTCACATTCATATCAACTAAGTGGCATATGGGGTGAGTTGGAGGCCTCACAGCCTGCTATTGCTTCAGATAAAAAACAAAGACACCAGCAAAGCACTTACCGAGCTCCCTCTCTCGAAGGCATGGTGAAAGCTGAGTCCCTGCTTTTGATGACACAAGTGGCCTTGTCACGGGGGATTCAACAGTTACTAACAGACTCAGTCCCCACCTCGCCAAGAGACACCACAAAGGTTTTCAAAAGGTATAAAATTAATACCTGAAAACCCTTTTATTTGGGGAAGAAAAAATAACTGCCTTGCCTCACAGACCGAAGGGCCTGGACCTCTTGTCCTCCACCAAGAAGAAATGTCTTGTTTAGAATCTCACGCCTCTGACTTCGTCAGATGTTTCCCCGGGAAAATGACTACTAACTCAAGTTTTTATTGTTATATGCTTTATATCTAATTGTTAACCGGTTATAAGTGTTTAAGCACTAACGCAGCAGTGCATTTATCAAGGCAATCCCAAAATTGTTTTAATCTGTCACTTGAACTAAACTACTCACTCCCTCCAGCATTGCAAAATCCTGTCTCTGATGGGTTTGCTGCAAGCACCTGCCCCATTTGGGCCATGAGCCACACTTATTAACACCGTGAGTAGCAAAGGAGACTCTCATAGGTAACCAGGTTCTGACGTGTGGCAGAAACACGTATAAGCACATATACATAATCCTTTAGTCATAAATCTTTGGCCAAGCCTGAGATTTTTATCTTGTGACTCAATGGGAGGGTCTCCTTAGCCACCTGTCAGAATCTCAACTGTTTAAAGTGAAACTCCCCACACTTCCCTCCCCTTTCTGCAGCTATGACCAGCCGTGCTACTGCAACTGCATTCCTCCTAACAGAACCACCATCAGCAAACACCTGCACACTTCAGCCTTCTCACTTACTTCACTTCTAGACCCTCAACCTGCAAAGTCTCCACTTCTCTCCCACGTGAACCAGAACTAACTTTCCTACCTTCTTCTATAAAGGTATTCACTGAGGGAACTTGCTTCACAATATCCTGTTTCCTCAGTCTGTGGCCACTGCTACAAGTAGGGCCCATTTGAGGTGGCTTATGTTAGAGTAATCGTTCAGATATTTGACATTCTACTTGAAAGATTCCTTCTTAATCTCATAGAAGGAAGGCAGAAGGCTTTCTGCTGTGAAATAAATCAATAAATAATTACTGCTTCATATAGCAGTGCACCATGAACCACTAGCACAGACACTGAGATGACACAGATAAAAACTAATGAAGTTAGAAGAATCCTTACTTGACATCCCTCAGCTTGGTAAATACCTGTCATCAAAGAGCAAGAAGCATGCCTGCTGTTTCAAGGCAAGTCTAATTTTCCATCATCTTCCAACAGTCCTAGAAGAATGAGGAAGTTCCACTGGACTGGAGGCTGGCTGATGTTGTGCCCATCTACAAGAAGGGTCGCAGGGAGGATCCAGGGAACTACAGGCCTGTCAGTCTGACCTCAGTGCCAGGGAAAGTCATGGAACACGTGATCTTGAGTGCTATCATGAAGCACATGCAGGAGAACCAGGTGATCAGGCCCAGTCAACATGGGTTCACAAAAGGCAGGTCTTGCCAAACTAACCTGTTCGCCTTCTATGACAAAGGGACTCGGCTGCTGGACGAGGGAAAGGCTGTGGATGTATCTTCCTGGACCTCAGTAAAGCCTTTGACACAGTTTCTCACAGCATTCTGCTTCGGAAACTGTCAGCCTCTGGCCTGGACAGGCGCACACTCTCCTGAGTGGAAAACTGGTTGGATGGCCGGGCCCAGAGAGTGGTGGGAGATGGAGTTAAATCCAGACGGAGGCCAGTGACAAGTGGGGTTCCCCAGGGCTCAATGCTGGGTCCAGCCCTGTTCAATGTCTTTATCAACGACCTGGATGAAGGCATCGAGTGCACCCTTAGCAAGTTTGCAGACGACACTAAGCTGGGTGCATGTGAGGATCTGCTGGAGGGTCAGGAGGCTCTGCAAAGGGATCTGAACAGGCTGGACCGCTGGGCAGAGTCCAATGGCATGAGGTTTAACAAGGCCAAATGCCGGGTCCTGCATTTGGGGCACAACAACCCTGTTGAGAGAAGGAGAAGTCTGTCTAGAAAGCTGCCTGGAAGAGAAGGACCTGAAGGTGTTGGTTGACAGCCGACTGAACATGAGCCAGCGGTGTGCCCAGGTGGCCAAGAAGGCCAATGGCATCTTGGCTTGTACCCAAACTGGCGTGACCAGCAGGTCCAGGGAGGTTCTTCTCCCTCTGTACTCGGCACTGGTGAGACCGCACCTCGAATCCTGTGTTCAGTTCTGGGCCCCTCACCACAAGAAGGATGTTGAGGCTCTGGAGCGAGTCCAGAGAAGAGCAACGAAGTTGGTGAAGGGGCTGGAGAACAGGCCTTATGAGGAGCAGCTGAGAGAGCTGGGGTTGTTTAACCTGGAGAAGAGGAGGCTGAGAGGAGACTTCATTGCTCTCTATAACTACCTGAGGGGAGGTTGTAGAGAGGAGGGTGCTGGCCTCTTCTCCCAAGTGACAGGGGACAGGATGGGAGGGAATGGCCACAAGCTCTGCCAGGGGAGATTTAGGCTGGACCTTAGGAAAAAATTTTTCACAGAAAGGGTCATTGGGCACTGGAACAGGCTGCCCAGGGAGGTGATTGATTCACCCTCCCTGGAGGTGTTTAAGGCACGGGTGGACGAGGCGTTAAGGGGCATGGTTTAGTGTTTGATAGGAGTAGTTGGACTTGATGATCCGGTGGGTCTCTTCCAACCTGGTTATTCTACGATTCAATGATTTTGCATAGCATTATATGTTCTTCCGATGAAAGAGATGCAGAGAAGAAAATAAAAAAAATAAAAGTATTATGTTAATCTCTATCTCCTTTATTTCCTTTACTTTGATCTGTCTCAGGTTGCCCAGGGAAGATGTGTATGCCCCATCCCTGGAGGTGTTCAAGGCCAGGCTGTATAGGGCCTTGGGCAGCCTGATCTAATGGGATGTCCCTGCCCATGGCAGTGGTCTTGGAACTAGATGATCTTTAGGGTCCCTTCCAACCCTAACTAATCCATGATTCTATGATTCTTTTTACATTTCATTTCATTACAATTCTCATAACCCTTATTGTCTTTCTCTGAGCTTTCACCAAACACACTTGTCATGAATTCCTAAATCTGGTAGGTCAATACAGGCAAGGCTGCTGCAGCTCCATATCCCCAGGCTCAGCCAGCAGGAAAGGTAGCACACATACTGTTTTATGAACAAAAAGCACACTACAAATTCACCTACCACCAGCATTATGCATTTCTTGCACACCAATGGCTAAAACTGAAACAATTCTGCAACTGACATCCTCTGGACAGCGAAAGCATACAATTGAGTTTATCTAACTCAGACTTAGTCTCACTCAATAAACTGCAAAGTCTGCCTTCCTTGTTTTGTTTCTTCACTAAAATGATTGATAAGAGCATCAACGTTTTACAATTAATGCAGAAAATGGTGTGCTTAGCATTTTGTTCATCACAGACTGAGTACTAAATGTGGATTACGCATTACTTTTGTGGCAAATGTATGTCTAAACAAAAGTCCATCCTTATACTAACAGCACCAACTATTCTGTATCTTACTTTTGAGAACACTGGTAACTTTGACTTTTACAGAATTAATTAACATCAACCTGTGTGGTTCGGTAGTATATTGAAGGACAACAGGAAAGGAAAACCCCACTTTCTGCAGTTGTTCAAATAGTACAACTGAAAAAAAACCAAACCAACCTCAATTAGTATTGTTTTGTGGCCAGAAAATTCAAACATCTAGAATGTAAATTAGGAGGATGCAATGAGACAAAAATGGATTCAAATATGATCTGACATTCTTGTTACCAAATTAGCTATAACAAAATAGAGGCAGTTATTTCAATTTACCTGACTGCATAAACAGAACTCTCCCTGCCACAGTACTGGCAGTGAAGCTTTGCTGAAGAACAGAAAGGCTCACACATTCCCATATTCCAGCTAAAATGAATACATTTATTTGTAAAACACACCAATATTAAAGTGCACAACACAACAACAACCAAAAGCAAACAAAACCCCAAGATCTCTAAGAATATTTCAAGGTTTGGGGACAAAGAGGTATTGTTCCGTACAAAATCTCTGAATAAACTAGAAATATAATTTCTTCTAATTTACAGTCTCTCAGCTTGTGCACAAGCCAAACCTTCCCTTTTTTATTTAAGAATACCAAAGGTATAAAATATTTAAAATGTTTCTTGAATGTGGAGAAAAGAGCAGAGGACAGTGAGAGGGGCTCACTATCTAAACCATTGTCTATATTCTGTTACTGTCATGTTTTGTTGTATTTTTCCTTTTACAAAGTCACCTACTCTTGCAAATAATAAAAAAAAAATAAAATGGGACAAAGGGGAGGGGGAATGATGTTCAGAAAGCTGGTGTTAAAAATAATAAAAAGGGAAGGTGTGGGAAATAGAAATCTCTCACCTCTCAGAAACAACTGAATTATGTTAGAACAAGAGTAGGGTGTGATGTGCTCGCTCAGCAGACTTTTATACATCTCTAGTTATGAAGTGATCATTGACCCATGAACATAGCTTGATAGTTTATGGCTTATTCCATCATCAACTTCACTTGAAAAATCAGTTTCCTCCAACTTCTGTGAATATTTTTTTTTCTATTCAATGAGGAAAAAAAAGACTAGAAAAGCATTCATATTATATAGAAAGTGGGTTTGTATGTTCACAATAGGAGACAGGAGAATATTGCATGATAATTTAATAAAAATACCAAGCTTTCCAAATTTGTTCTCTCTGAAAAAGAAGAAATTAACCACTACACATACTATCTGGTTAGATTTACTGGATGCACACTGGGATCTTTCAGCCAACTTATTAGTCTTCAGTAGAGATTTAACAGTCAGTTGCTAGCCAGCTGCTGCTGTTAAAGGAGATTAATTTTCCTTCCACATGCCTGAGTTTGATACAATACATATCTAGAGATCTAATGAAGGCAGCTGCTTGAAGAGTTTGACAAGGAAGATGACCAGTCTGATCTTTCTGGTCTAGATTATGGCTCAATGGATGACTGATTTTTTCAATTCAATGGCCAAAGTAGTGAAAATGTGTTTGAGGCAAAGCCAAAAGTAAGATTTGACATAGTACTTTTCACTTGAAATCATACATTTCAATAAGTTTAAAGAAAAATGATTTCATCACATTTTCGACTTTTTTGGTCAAAATGGAGGGCTAGATGAACAAAGAGATACACCTGCACACCTATGATCTGTATCTAAAACTTACATTGTTATATTGTTCTTTCTATTTTATGACATCTCATTCCTCTGGAGAGTGGGCTTCAAATACCCTCTGTGCACCTTCAGAGCATTTCCCCACACTTTAAAACGTAAGCTATTTGCATGCAGACTTGTCTCCATTTTGTTTTTAACATTTTTATTTCATGGCATCTATCTAAATGATCATTGGAAGAGGAACTGGAATCCAGATCTTCTTGACTGCACACAAGATCATTGTCACATTATGTCCTAGGTTACTGGAATATAATTATTAACACAGAAGATCTTCAGCAGGAAAGAACAAGGAAAAAACATTCAAAATTCTATTTGTTTATTGTTTATCTATCCATCTCTCTTAGACATGGGAGACTACTCAGTAAATCTTGTGACTGCAACAAGCTTCTGGAAAGGATTGACTACCTCCTCCAAACTGTTTCTACAAATGCTACCAGACGGAGAAATATTTTGAATACTTTTTTGCAAATGTTATTGTGGAAATGCTTTTTAAATTGAAGGTCCAAATGTATTCACCAAATTTTACAAAAGTAGCAAATGTTTAAGGTTGACTAAAATTCCAGTTTTCACAAAATGGAACTATTCCTTTGGAAAACAATACTCAACCTTGTTAAGGTTTCATGAATCAGCCAAACCCTGGAAATCCTACAAAAGAGGTGCTATCAGGAGATATGAGGCACAAAAGAGAAGCTATCAGGAAGCTCATAAAAGATAAAATAAAGAACAGAGTAGACTGATGTTCGAAGGAATAGAGATGATGCTTAGAAATACTAAATTGTATAGCCAGGACACCAAGCATAACACCAAAGGAAAAAAAAATGCACTAAAACCACCAGTCCAGTGTCAGTAGAAAAAAAAATCAAAGAGAAGCTGAAAGCCAAATGGAAGAGTCTAAGCTAACAGAAGAGAATGAAACACAAAAGGAAATCAATTGAATTTGAAATAAAATCATGTTCTCAATTGATCCAAGGTTTCAAGTCATCTAATCTGCAACCACTGTAAAGTAAATGGTTGCAATTGATAGACTGTACTAAAACTAAGTATTTAAAAGGAAAAGGGTAAGAGGTGAAGAATACTGTAGGCATAGGGAAAGATTTACTTTTAGCTTTTTTTACAGTTCTAGTTAAATGAAAGGACTCATGGCAGAAAATAATTAGGAATATGAACTATTCTTTACTACATAAACTCAATACCCCTGCTATGTAGTGCTATGACTAATGATATGACTGTAACACTCCAAATGCTCATTGTCACAGAACTACAGAATCACCAGATTGGAAAAGACCCACCGGATCATCAAGTCCAACCATTCCTATCAATCACTAAACCATGCCCCTCAGCACCTCATCTACCCATCGTTTAAACACCTCCAGTGAAGGTGAAAACTGACACCTGTGTATGCATGTGCCATTTTCCAATCTGACAGAAATATTTTGACTAAGAAATCATGTCTTTCTTTACAAATTCTCAACATCTTTGATAAATCTTTGATTTTGCTGATCGGTCACTTAGGAAATATTCACTTCTGCAGCAGTCAGTGAGCTTCACCACAGCCCATGCTTTTACCTGTTCCCAAATGAAAAAATATATAATAAATTTTAAATGACTGAAATACTACATTTACAATGAGCCCATTTTTAGTCTGTTCCACTCATCTCACCTAAGATACACTTCCTTTGCAGGAAGCCACATCAGTCATCAAATTAATCCAGGCTGTAAATTTGTTGCTTTGAGAAAAGCAGTTAACCAGTGCCCAAGCAATTCAGCAGATTTCCTTTAGAACTTTATTTGTGACTTCATAATCCAATTCTCTCACTCACCAGCAAATTTTTTTTGCTCTTCTGTTCATTCAGCTTAACATTCCTTTGATGACATTGCCCTTTTTATCATGCTATTTGGGTTTTTTTGCTAAATTTGTTTCTAGGTGTTACACATAAGTTATTACAAAACAAGATTAAGAGAAATGGTTGATTCAATACTGGAACTAAATATACCATTGGGATTCTGCCTATACTAATAATTGCAGGATTTCTAAGTATCCAGACAGCCTGGCGTCCTACTGTGCTATTTTCTGTACAACTTCAGGAGAGATACAAAGGAGCTGCTCAGCAAAGCTTATAACCAAAAACACTCAAAAAGGACACTAGAGCCCATTCCAATGAAATTGTAGAAACCATGTCATATATTTTATCTCCATTCACTTTTCCACAATCAATATTCTTGTTTCAGCAACATATTCCTTTCCTCATTAGAAAACTTCTCCTAATTTCCAGCTTAAAATCTCTTAATGTTTGCTTTATCTCCATATATTTCCTAAGTTTTTTTCATTTTGCTAAGGATGTTTTCTTCTTCAGTATTTGGTGCACTGATCGTTTCAGAGAATTCATCTTGTATAATTTCCATCTTTGTTCCACTAGGTGCAAGCCTGGCTTTTCTCATTTCCTTCCATAGCAGCACTGGCTTTCCCTTCTCCTGGTCAGTTTAGCACCTGTTCCAATTTAAAACCATCATTTTCAAACATGACTGGTCAGGTTTTTAGACAGTATTCTCACTCTCTACTGGAAATGCATGTGTCCTGTATGTAGAAACAAAGATGAAGTAGCTTTCTGGCAATTTAGTGGTCCAATCAGGAAAAGTATTCAAGCCATCACAGTTAGCTGACATCCAGAATAAGCCTCCCAAAATTTTTTTGAGTAATGAAATGTGTAATATGCCAGTGTGCTACAATTTGACCTATATAGAACCATTGTAGTAAAGACAGGAACACACTCAACTAAAAACTGTCAATTTTTTTCCTATAATAAATCTTCTATCACATGGTTTCAAGATATGAAAAAAGACATTAAACTAAAGAACATTGAAATAAATATGTTTAATATTGCCAACTACAATATCTTCCCATTTTTCAAACTCAGACTCTTCCATTTAAACATTCCCAATCTACAGCTGAAGAAAAAAGTTATACCAAAGAAACTGACACAGCTCATAACACAAAAGATATATATGCATGCAAACATACCCAATTTGTTAAAAAAAGATAGGGACACTTTAGAATCATTTTTTGGAACAGATACACACTTTAAATTTGGGCTGAAAGTACCAATATTTGCTAGAATATGACAAATGTCTACAATCGTAATCTCCTGTTCCAGACAGCTGAAGTGGGATAAACTTGCACACCATAATAATATTTTAACATTCTAAATAATTCATACTTTCATTGTATAGGAAATACCTAAATAAAATCTGTTCCAGCAAAAGTCTCTATTAGAATATTAATTAACTTCCAACCTGGTTATTCTATCTTCCAACCTGGTTATTCTATACAGTTGGACTCGACGATCCAGTGGGTCTCTTCTGACCTGGTTATTCTATGATTCTATGATTCTAAAGGAAAGGTAGCATAAAGAGTATATGAATGGTATGTTATACAATTAAGTAGTTCACCACAAATTATTTACTTCATTAACTAATTGCTAGACTCAATAATTTAAACGTTGCACCTAATTCTGGTGACCTAAGTGGTTTACTCTATTTAGCTATACATGTTCATGTATACTGCAGGTTCTGCTGGATGCTGGAAATATCCAAGACCAACATATTTGAATACTGATTTGGCACTTCCAACAAACAGTATTGAATAATCATCATAATCCTTTCTGGACAGCCAACAGAAATTGGATTAGATAAGAGACATACCATCTCCATCTGCAGATATGTGTCTCAAGTGATTTTACCTTTCCAAGAGGCTCCAATAAACAGAAGCCTCTAAAAGAAATCACAGAAGATTTAACACTGGAGTAAGTACAGGCAGACTTGGGTTTTTTTTTGTTTTGTTTATCTTTTGAGGTTCTTTTGATTTATGATCTCTTTAATTTAAAAGAAGAAAAAAACTAGAACAATCTGAAGTCTACAAACCAGGTAGGATGCTCTCAGTACTGTTACCTTAGATGTTAACAGCAGTAGTCTCACAGACTTTATTGGTAGATAAATTTTGCATGCTTTTCAAGTGAACCCTTGATTACCTGCAAGGAACAGAATATACTGAGGAATCTGTACAGAAGAAACATTTGATTTGGATCAGCCCATAGATAGTGAGATTTACCATGAGCTACTTCTGTTAAAAGCTACAAGATTAGATCTGGAGCTGACTAATAACAATAAGTGTACCACAATTTATTACAATTACAGTTTTAATGTGTTTCTACAGACTGTAAGTCTTTTAAATCACTCTTTGGAGTCCAGTGTCTTGTTTTATTCCACAATGCCTCAGCTGGACACTTAAGAGCCAAATCGTTCTCTAAATAGCTGGCAGATGTGTGATAAAGTAGAAAGATAGAGAAAGCAAAGAGAGAATTGCCTGCAGTTCCTTTTAAAGACTAAAAATACAGTTTGTGGCTTTTGGTGGATTAACTAATGTTTACTCCTATAACTGGCTTCATTAATTTGTATATTAATCCTCATCATAACAGCCATGTTTACATAAAAAATAATAAGTTTAGGACAATTATTCAAGTGCCTGTTTCATAAACAAGCCTATTTTCAATGCCAAACCATTCCCTATTGAGCCATCTAAGGAAAGGGAGGGGGAAGAAGTATGCACAGATCAGAGCTGATTGTGCAGTTGTGACTATTTGTACCATCAGGCAGGTGATTATTTCTCTAGTACAACCATTAGAGGACTATAAACTCTGATCATATGTTTGCTTTCTAACCTAGGGTCTAAGAAGACGAATCTTAGACAGACTTACTATCTGTATGTGCATACATCTATACTCTTGTCTACTCTCAATAACTTTCTGATAAGCAACCAAGCAAAACAGATATTCTGATTATACTAAGTTACTGCAGGGACTTCCAAGATAACTTCCTGAATCCACAATGCCACAGTAAGATAAGCTCACACAGTGAAGTGAACAATTGTAATGATAGCAGAAAATTCACCTGAATAAAATCTTCAACTTGCATGTGTAGTATATCACACATTACCAAATCTATTTGGTGGATTGAATGTCATAGGAAATTCTGTTTCAATTACCCTGCCACTAACAAAAATTTGGGATCTGCAGAGGTGGGAAGACGGAAGTGTCCTGTTTTTTCAGGAAGGACTTTTTCATTTAAGCTTAGCACTACAGAGAAACTGGTAGTTGGATTATTTGTTCACACCTACCAGTAGTTCCACCACACAGAGGATAATTTTGTACCTAAATAACACAAAATGTGTGTCCACCTCGGGGGACAGCTTTTTATACTATCTTAATTAGAAGGTATAAAGCTTAAAATGCTGGATTTGTTGTTTGTTTGGTTTTTTTCATTAGAGCACGCAGCTTCTCTATTCCTCATCTGTGCCTGATTGAAGCAGTTTTCTTATTCATTTTGTACTTTCTGCTTCATTTCAAAGTTGTATTAAAAAACAACCACATCCTTCACTAGTTTTTTCCCATCATGTTGTCCATGCACTGATAAAGGGGCCAATAGTCATAGTGACACTCAGCCACAAATGGCAAAATGCAGTTTGAAGTTGTGATAAATAACTAATCTCCGAACAAACTAGTTGCCTTATTCCCTTTAAAGCTCTCAGTGCCAAGACATGAATTAATTCAGCCCCTTTTGAACGTTCCATTGAACATTCACTTGCATTTCGAGGCCTCTGTGTACTTCTGTCAACCTCCAGCTTTGTACTTTTCTCTGAGGCTCAGTTCTGAGCTGGCAGTGCAATTGCATTTGTACACCTATAAGGAGTTGTCAGTGAAAAATCATTTGCATGCACTGGTACAATGCCTTTCCAAAATGAAGTTGAGTGTTCAGAAGCTCAGGGGCAAAAGTAAAGGGAAAGAGAAAAAGAAAAAGAGAAAGAAAGAGAGAAAGAAAGAGAGAAAGAGAAAGAAAAAGAGAAAGAAAAAGAGAAAGAAAAAGAGAAAGAGAAAGAAAAAGAGAAAGAGAAAGAGAAAGAAAAAGAAAAAGAAAAAGAAAAAGAAAAAGAAAAAGAAAAAGAAAAAGAAAAAGAAAAAGAAAAAGAAAAAGAAAAAGAAAAAGAAAAAGAAAAAGAAAAAGAAAAAGAAAAAGAAAAAGAAAAAAGGAAAAGAAAAAGAAAAAAGGAAAAGGAAAAGGAAAAGGAAAAGGAAAAGGAAAAGGAAAAGGAAAAGGAAAAGGAAAAGGAAAAGGAAAAGGAAAAGGAAAAGGAAAAGAAAAAGGAAAAGGAAAAGAAAATGAAAAAGAAAAAGAAAATGAAAAAGAAAAAGAAAATGAAAAAGAAAAAGAAAATGAAAAAGAAAAAGAAAAAGAAAAAGAGAAAGAGAAAGAGAAAGAGAAAGAGAAAGAGAAAGAGAAAGAGAAAGAGAAAGAGAAAGAGAACAGACTCACATATGCATTACATCTCCAGAACTGAAGGCATGATTAAAGAAAAATTAGTAGCAACAATAGCTGCGTAACTCTATAATTTAAGAGCTCACCACAAGAAATTATACCTTCATCACTCAGTAATTAGCTAAAATCTAATGACCAGCAAATACATCCATTGGAGAATTATTGGTCAAAATCTGCAGACATGAAAAAAAAATCTGAATGAAAATTCCCAAGGAACATTCATTTTGGAATATTAGGTGCTTGGTATCTCTCACAAGCTGGCTCCAGCAAGAGGACAACACAATACCATTTTCTGACAGTTTTAGTGATGTAGACAAGTCCTCTTTCTACATTTGTTTCAAATTTAGACAACTCTATAGAGAAATTTACTATATCTTTGTTTTAACTGTAATTCAGATCTCTGTGCTGTGCATTGACTTTGTCACAGACTGGCCAGCAAAACTGGAACAATTCAATGTAATGTGACAAAATTCCCTTATTTCTACAGTCTGAGTGCTTGACAAGCAGCTGTAGGACAAGCTTTGGAACCATTCTGATCCAAATCCAAATGTCAGAAGAAGAATGCTATGACTTAAATGGAACCTAAACATTTAATATGTGGGGAGCATCTTTATGAAAATGAGTTTTAGGTATCACCCTGCCAAAGGGAGTTTAATAAGCTTTGGTTACGCGTTTTCTAAGATAAAGAAAAAATGATGAAAATAGATTTCTCTCTGTTTTAGACAAAGGAGGTTATCTTAGCCTTAAATCATGCTTCCACCATCTACTGAATGTCAGTAGCTGGAACAGCATATATCAGCACTTTATGGCTTTTTCTTTTTTTTTTTAATACTCATAAGAGATCATATAAGGAAGTAGCAGAAAAAAAATTCAGATAAGAAATGAAACACTACATTTAGAACTTGTTTTCATTTTTACTTTCTCCCATTCCTGTAGCTTTCTGTCCCTGAGGGCCACCTGCACACTTCGTCTCCACAGTTCCATGAAACACTTCAATAGCCATATATTATTCTGTAAAGTGAGCTGAAAATTTGAAGTGCATTAATTACATTGTAGAGCTTGTGACCAGAGATATTAAAAAATCAGAACTACCTGCTTATCGTTCATTAGAAAGGCATGAAGCATGTTCCAATGAAAAGTTGCCTGTTTGAAGGACTTCTCTTTTGAGCCAGAAGAAGCCAGAAGTTGTGTGAACTGGGAAGGATGGAAGTAATGAAGACCATGATTAATTTTATATCTTTTGTGGTATTTACTGATAGTCAAATGCTAAGCAAGAGAGAGACTCTGACTAAAGCAGAGATGTGCATGAAGCACTACTGCAATACAAAAAACAAAGGGAATATGGATGTCCTTGCAGTAAGACAGATCTGTGAGAGATACTGCTCCCAAATTTATTTATTGTGCATTTTCAGACTGGACCCTTCAGATATTAATTCTAAGCACATACTTTAAAATTTGTGCTTTTTCTTCCAAACCTAAGTCACTGTTACTGAAGTTTGGTTTAGAGGTCACTTTTAAACATGAAGCTTTAGGCACATTTTTTCCTCCTTCATTTTTTATATTGCAATTTTCACACACATCAAATAGAACCAATAATGGTATTCTACTTGTTTAGAGCATTTTCTTCATTAAATTAGGTTGCATAGAACTGTAAGGTTTTAACACAAAAATTCTTGTACATGAATTACAGTAAGGGCCAAAGTTTTACTTCCCAGCCCGAAGGCTTCTTTGATCATCCTCCATTCATCAGTCACCTGCAACCTCAGCATCACTTTTCCTACTATGAGAAGTTACTGACTAAACCGATGTAGAAACTGCCACCCATTGAGTTTACCATATTTCAAGGTTAGAACTTCAAAGTTCTCTGAGTTTAATTTTGTGTGAGATAACACATTTTTATTTTTCTCTACAGTCAGATATACTCTTTCAAAAGTACTAAAAACTCAGAACTTTAAAGAGGCTTAATTTTTCATAGTTCTCTCACTCACCATACAAAATAAAAAAAAAAGGATGCCTTGGTAATTCCCTGCCACTTAAACATTGCTCTCAATTACACCTGTCATATATTTTCTCTGACAGAACCCCTAACCACTAGAAAATGCAACAAAATCAGTTTCATGGTAGCATAATATTTAAGCCACACTTTTAGAAAGGACTTACATCTTTTCTTCTTAAGGATTTTATTTATATATAATAGAATGCTGTGTAGTGTGACATGTCAAAATGAAGATCATATTTTAGATTTATCAAAAAATATTCCAGATCTTTACTCAATAAAAAACAAAACACATTTATGAACTCTTGAAAGTCTACACGTGGACAACAAAATGGGGACCAATGGACAACAAGATGGGGACCAGGAGGGTAAAGTCCCTCCCACTGTAGGGGAGAATCAGGTTTACGACTACCTGAGGAACATGAACATATATAAGTCTATGGGACCTGATGAGGTCCATCCCAGAGTCCTGAGGGAATTGGTTGATGTGGTTGCCAAGCCACTCTCCATGGTATTTCAGAAGTCATGGCAATCAGAAGTCCCTGGTGACTAGAAGAAGGGTGACATTGTGCAGATTTTTAAAAAGGGTAGAAAAGGTGACCCTGGGAACTACTGACCTGTCAGCCTCACCTCTGTGCCTGGGAATATCATGGAACAGATCCTCCTAGAAGCTATGCTAAAGCACGCAGAGGACAGGGAGGTAATTAGTGGCAGCCAACACAGCTTCAACAAAGGCAAGTCCTGTCTGACCAACCTAACAGCATTCTATGATTGGGTAACCACATCAGTGGACACTGGAAAACCAACAAATGTAATCTGTCTGGACTTCTGTAAAACCTCTGATATGATGTCCCAGAACATCATGCTCTCTAAATTGGAGAGGTAAGGATTTGATGGGTGGACTGTTCAGTGGATAAGAAATTATTTGGATGGTCACATTCAGAGAGTAGTGGTCAACGGCTCAATGTTCAGATGGAGATCCCTGACAAGTAGTGTCCCTTGGGGGATCAGTGCTGTTTAATATCTTCATCAATGATATAAAAAGATTGAGTGCACCCTCAGCAAGTTTGCAGATGACACCAAGCTGAGTGGTGCAGCTGTCACACCAGAAGGATGGGAAGTCATCCAGAGGGACCTGAACAAGCTGGATAAGTGGGCCTGTGTGAATCTCACAATTCAACAAGGTCAGGTGCAAGGTCCTACACCAGGATCAGGCCAGTCTGTGGTGATGAGAAGTTTGACATGAGCTGTCAATGCTCACCTGCAGCCCAGAAGGCCAACCGTGTCCTGGGCAGCATCAAAAGAAACGTGGCCAGCAGGGCAAAGGACGTGATTCTACCCTTCTATTCCTCTCTTGTGAGAACTCACCTGGTGTATTGTGTCCTTTTCTGGAATCCTCAATATAAGAAGGATATGGAGCTGTTGGAACGGGTCCATAGGAGGGCTACAAAGATAATCAGAGGGCTGAGCACCTCCCGTACAAGGACAGGCTGAGAGGTGGAGCGTTTCAGCCTGGAGAAGAGAAGGCTCAGAGGAGACCTTATAGTGACCTTCCAGTACCTGAAAGGGGCCTACAGGAAAGCTGGAGAGGGACTGTTTACCAAGGTTTGTAGTGATAGGACAAGGGGGAATGGCTATGAATTGGAGAGAGGAAGATATAGACTAGGCATTAGGAGGAATTTCTTCACCATGAGAGTGGTGAGGCACTGGCACAGGTTGTCCAGGGAAGCTGTGGATGCCCCATCCCTGGAGGTGTTCAAGGCCAGGTTGGATGGGACCTTGAGCAGCGTGATCAAGGGCGTAGGTGGGTGGAGTAGCAGGGGGCTTGGATTTAGATGATCTTTAAAACTCTTTCCAACTCAAATCATTCTGTGATTCTACAGAAAACAAAAACTTCAATTTTCAATGAGCTCTACCATCATCTTCAAACTGGGAATTCGACACTGAATGTGAAAAAGTGTCCCAGTTTGGCTTTTTAAACATAGAGCTTAAATTGATAATGGTCAAGATTCACTAGGCATGGAAATGTAAGGGAGACTTGCACAGAACTTCATGCTCTGAGAAGCATCAAAGAAATTCTATTAATTTTCTATAAAATGTACAAAACTAGAAACCCTTGCTCGTTATCTTCCAGGCTGTAAAACAGCTCTGGTCACACTGGTATGGAGAACTTTCATCAAGATCTTGGGACATGAAGGTGTTCTGAGAGTTTAGACAGGCAACAAAAATGCCCAAGTTCTAATACTTAAGCTAAGTGTAAAAGCATTTGAGTACTGCAAATAAACCGTATTTTACATCTTACACAGCTCTAAACATTGGGCATTACAATAATGCTTTTACTAATAGAAAGATACCAAATACTACTCTACTGCAAAGCTACTTTGATGAACTTCTTAACAGCTAATACAAGAAACCATAACAAAAGACTGCAGGACGTATATTCCTTGTGATTTATATAAGACTGAATGCTCAAAACACTTTTGTGTTTTTTGTGTTTTCTGTCTATGAGAAAAAGGTGGATTTAGAAAGACCTTAGGGACCCCCATCTTGCAGAATACAGTAGAACCTACTAGCTTTGAAAATGCACACGTACAGTCATTTTCATCTAAAACCATTTACAGACCTTTTAGTGTTAACCTAAAATAGAGAGCATATATTTCATCATTTTAACCCATTTAATTATTTTTTCAATTTAAAACAATTACTCAGAATTACAGAGTAATTGTAAAATAATTTTAAAGAAATTCTTCCTGAACTTTCTCTATAATCTTTTAAATAAAGGATATCACTGGGAAACCTACAGTCACATGACATTTTAATATACGACTTGTGGCATAACCATTCACACATTTGTGCTTTTAGTGGTACTTGACTTCTAGCCTTATACTTCATAAGAATAAACATTCTATTGTATCATAATTCATGCCCTGTCATACCCATAGCAGACTGAGAGAATTTGAATTTAAATACTCGAGAAGACTGAGTGAAGAATGACAGCTCAATTGCAACCTTATGAAACATGTAATGTAATTCACTCTATTTCTAAGGTATTCAAAGGACTGTCAATACAGGGTAAATAGAGAGAAAATACAAGTGGCTAGGAGGAACAAGGTAAAAGAGCAGAAGAAATTTACTTATGAGAAGTACGATAAGCATGGAAAAGCGAACGGAATCATATCCATTTGATAGCTAGGACAATAATACAAACAAAGCACAAGAAATACCATATTTTTAACTTCTGTCCTGCATCAGTGCTATATAAATGCAATATGTACCACACACCCAGACACTACAGTTCTAACTATTCTACCATTGTAACAGAACATAGGTACATCCTTCCTTTCCTATCCCACTCACTTTTGGGGGCAAAGAAAGAACATCTGTTTTCTTTAAACAAAATGCAGAGGAATATTCTGGCCAGTTTAACTGACATGTCCATAAACTAAGAAAGTATGAACCATTACAAAGCAAAGGAGCACAAAAGCACACTACCAAGTGGGAAGGTAAAAATGCCTATCTGCTAATAAGCTTTGAAGGTCTTCTATTGTTAGTCAGCAGAGTTGCTCATACACCTTGTTTATACATCCAGTAAAAAAATCTGCATCAGTTACAATTGTATATGATGGCTGGATACTGGTATTTGCATATTCAATAAGTTGTCTCCACCCATTTGGTAATGCACAAGAGTGCATGTGCCCATAACAATAAAATCATTTATGTTACTAGCACTAAAAAACAATCTCATCAGAATCTAGAGCAGAGGCCAAGCACTGAAGATCCTCTATCCACAACAGAGTTGACAATTCATAAACCAGTTACAGATAGATATCTAGTTCTGGAAAACTCCATATTGAGGAGACCAAATTTTGAAATTTTCTAGGATCACTGCTTTTTGAAATTAAAGATATTAACATATACTTTTGAAAAAAAAAAATTTGTCTACAACAGAATTGTTCAGAAAACACTGGGAAAATGTTACAACAAAAATGTTCCTTTTTTGTGATAAATCGAAGACCTCATGCTTTTCAGTTTGCAGCTGAAATTTCAGTATGCCAGTGAAAAAAATGACTTACTGAACCAGCTACCCCTCTTCCTTTGAATAAAGACACTCCATGCAAATTTAAGATAAAGCTCCATAGCAAATGCTTTAGGTATTTTTACAGCCCTCTAGTTTTGGAAATATCTAATAACCCTGAATGTCTGAATGGGCTCATACACATACTTACCTTATCACACATGAACTGGAAGTCCCAAGTCAAAAAAACAAACACCAGCATCTGAGAAGCTAGGAAAAATACCCTCAACATATCTTTATCTAGGAGAATACTTCGACACTGTGCAATTGTTTATTGCAGACAAGTAATTCTTCTCAAGTATTATATTAGACACTCTTCCTCACTCCTCTTATAATATATGGAACTGATGGATCTTTTCATAAATGCATAATTTTTTGCCTTAAATCATAAAGAGTGTGTAGCTTTTATTTAACAACCTGCTTTTTCAGAAGCCTTCCTCTTCCTTTCCTCTTGTCCTACCATCTAAATCTTTTTAATAAGGTCTTATCAAGCCAATTATTAATAGCATCAAGAGGTGGAATAAGCAGTGAGGTAGAGGCAGACAGGAGATAGCAGCAGACAGGAGGACAGCTGAGGACAGTATGCAGCAATTTATACTGAGCCCACCTTGACCCACTTGAAAGCTTCACTTGACGTACATGATGCATTTGCAATGTCCGCACTCAGCAGATGTGTCACCATGAAAAATAGTACTTGAAAAAAGTATTTCTATGTTCTCCTTAACCTACACAAGAAGTAATGTGCCAGCATTGCACGGAAAATTGCAGGCAGTATTTGGCCTAATGCATTTACCAAACGCAGAAATATCCCCGCAGAATGTGATTCTTTACTCCTGTCACCCTATCCCTTGTGCATTCTGTCAAATTGTAAGAAGGTTATGCTCCTGTATTAAAAAGCACAGATTAAGACAAATAATGCTGTAAATTTCTCTGTGTGGGACTGTGCAAATATGTCTGTTTACACGTCTGGAGCTGTACATGTCAGAGGCCTAGTCCAGTACCCACTTAAGAAGAAACATAAGAAGCAAAGTTCAATAGGTTTGGTATTGGGTCCTAATATTAGTCAATACTGTAGGAAATATGATGAGTGAGGTTTAGAATACCCTTCTACAAAATAGTTACTAAATAAAGACAGAAATCATACATTCTGGTTCTCTTTTTCTCAAAATAAAGAAAAATAGCCTTCTGTAAGAAAGAAATCATTTATGGAAATGCCAGTATATCCCTTTCCAACAGAAATAAAAATACATATTGTATAATTTAAAGCATTACTTCTCTTTTGAAACCCATTGGCCTATTTTTAAATTCTTATCTTCTCAAATGTGCCAGGAAATTTAAGGCAGTTGAATGAGACTTCTGGTCACAACACTGAATAAATGCAGAACCATGAAAGTACTTGTTAAAAGGCTTATAAGGCTTATACAGTCCAGGTTGGGCTTATTTAACTGTTATTAAAGCAGCCTGAAATATTCAGAACCAATAGGTTTTTAAAATAATACAAATATAATATTTGTGGATGGGTCAGTAGCAAAACATGAAAAAGAGAATATTATCTTTTGCCTCCTGAGGGAATCAAGCCAATGATTTATAAAAATAAAAAAAACCCAAAGTTAGACCATTACTTATTGTTTAGTAAGCACTGTAGTTTATCACCATTGAGTTGGTGCTTACTAGAACAGACTAAACACACTTGAATAATGTGACTTAACCATGGTTTCGTCAAATAGAAATGAAGTATTAGGATGTTCTTGACATTCAATGTACGCTATGCATTTGTAATGCAAATTTTATTCTCTGAAAGTTTGAAGCATATGAGGCACTTCAAGTGATTTTTAAAGACACAGAATTATCAATCATACAAGTTTTCATGTCAGTATTTCGAATAAATCTTCCAATTCCTTAAAAAGTAATTAGTTTATTAACTAAATAATTAGTTCAATTACTTTTTACTTAAATGGGACATGTACTAGGTTCATTTAGTTGCATTCCCTGTCACACTTCCTAAAGCAAAAACTAGTGGGTCTTAACAAAAAAAAGCTAGAACTTGATCTCTAAGAAATTCAGCAGGTATTTTTTAGATAACTTTTCTTGTAACTACTCTGAGTGCTTGATACAGTTGGACTTAATTATAAAGCGTTGAGCTTACTTTTGTGTTCACTTTCTTTGGAACTGCTAAGAAAAATATGCCTTCCTTATTTCTATGTGAAAGCATGAGTATGGAAGACACACTTTTTTGAGTTCCCTTTTCAAAACAGGACATGGCTGTACCTGATTAATGGCAGAGGGCAACTCATTGATTTTTTAAAACTTTTCAAATTATTAAAAGGCAGGTGCATGACACCAGAAGACAACCTGAAGAGAAATAATTATATAGAATAGTACATCCTCGTTAAGCCCTGGAACAATAGGTATTTAGTTTCTACTTAGACTGTGGAATTCCTCCTTGTGATTCCTCTACCCAGCACAGTGAGTTACAGATGAAGCTTAAATTGCTTTTTCTCCATTTCCCCCGTTCAAAAGACATCCTTATTATGGGATAGGTTACAAACCCAAATGATGTATTTCTTCCTATTTCTGGAGAGGAAGGGCAGAGTCCTCATACCAGAAAATATCATAGTCACTTACATTTATCAAACCTGTTGCATTCCAAGATCCTATTTTCACTTCAGTGCACATCCAGCAGCAGATGGTCAAAGAGGAGGTGGTTAGAGCCTTGCTTGCCCAACTAGACACCCACAAGTCTATGGGGCCAGATGGGATTCACCCAAGGGTATTGAAGGAGCTGGCAGATGTGCTGGCCAAACTCCTTTCCATCATCTTCCAACAGTCCTGGAAGACTGGGGAAGTTCCACTGGACTGGAGGCTGGCTGATGTTGTGCCCATCTAAAAGAAGGGTCACAGGGAGGATCCAGGGAACTACAGGCCTGTCAGTCTGACCTCAGTGCCAGGGAAAGTCATGGAACAGGTGATCTTGAGTGCGATCATGAAGCACATGCAGGAGAACCAGGTGATCAGGCCCAGTCAACACGGGTTCACAAAAGGCAGGTCTTGCCAGACTAACCTGATCGCTTTCTATGACAAAGGGACTCGGCTGCTGGATGAGGGAAAGGCTGTGGATGTATCTTTCTGGACCTCAGTAAAGCCTTTGACACAGTTTCTCACAGCATTCTGCTATGGAAACTGTCAGCCTCTGGCCTGGACAGGCGCACACTCTCCTGGGTGGAAAACTGGTTGGATGGCCGGGCCCAGAGAGTGGTGGGAAATGGAGTTAAATCCAGCTGGAGGCCAGTTACAAGTGGGGTTCCCCAGGGCTCAGTGCTGGGTCCAGCCCTGTTCAATGTCTTTATCAATGACCTGGATGAAGGCATCGAGTGCTCCCTTAGCAAGTTTGCGGATGACACTAAGCTGGGTGGAAGCGTGGATCTGCCGGAGGGTTGGGAGGCTCTGCAAAGGGATCTGAACAGGCTGGACCGCTGGGCAGAGTCCAATGGCATGAGGTTTAACAAGGCCAAATGCCGGGTCCTGCACTTGGGGCACAACAACCCTGTGCAGCTATAGACTAGGAGAAGTCTGTCTAGAAAGCTGCCTGGAGGAGAAGGACGTGAAGGTGTTGGTCGACTGCAACTGAACATGAGCCAGCAGTGTGCCCAGGTGGCCAAGAAGGCCAATGGCATCTTGGCTTGTACCCAAACTGGTGTGACCAGCAGGTCCAGGGAGGTTATTCTCCCTCTGTACTCGGCACTGGTGAGACCGCACCTTGAATCCTGTGTTCAGTTCTGGGCCCCTCACCACAAGAAGGATGTTGAGGCTCTGGAGCGAGTCCAGAGAAGGGCAACAAAGCTGGTGAAAGGGCTGGAGAACAGGCCTTATGAGGAGCAGCTGAGAGAGCTGGGGTTGTTTAGCCTGGAGAAGAGGAGGCTGAGAGGAGACCTCATTGCTCTCTATAACTACCTGAAAGGAGGTTGTAGAGAGGAGGGTGCTGGCCTCTTCTCCCAAGTGACAGGGGACAGGATGAGAGGCAATGGCCTAAAGCTCCACCAGGGGAGATTTAGGCTGGACCTTAGGAAAAAAATTTTCACAGGAAGGGTCTTTGGACACTGAAACAGGCTGCCCAGGGAGGTGGTTGTTTCACCTTCCCTGGAGGTCTTTCTGGCACGGGTGGACGAGGGGCGTAGTTTAGTGTTTGATAGGAGTGGTTGGACTTGATGATCCGATGGGTCTCTTCCAGCCTGGTTATTTTATGATTCTATGATTCTATGAAGATGAGTTCTAATTGAAACGACTTACATCCTGATATAGTCTGAACTACATTTGTTTCTAATAAAATATATGCATAGTCACAGAAAACATGTAATCAATAATACAAGTCTATTTCTTTTTATCTTATCTTTAAATCAGAGCCCACTGCAAAGAGAAAACCTCTTATGTCTTCTCCAGACAAAGGATTTCCTTCCCAGTTTTGCATGACAAACAAAATGAAAAATAAAATGCCTTTTTAGGTGACCAAACTGCTATTCTCTGTAGGGCCTTACCATGGCCACTTCCCCACCAGCAAACCTGAGCAGCAATGGGAAAGGAAACTGGAATTCAAGTAGTGTGGAAGATTGCTTGTTTGTTTTTTTTTTAATTCTTTCATTAAGAAAGGCTGGCACATTCTAGATCAACATATCAAAGAAAACAGGATCTATGGAGGAAAACTTGAAGTGAAGTGTAGGTATTTGAGAGCACTCACTGTGACTTGCAGACTGACTGATTGGTTTCTACTTTCCGTGCCTACAATGTAAATAAATTGAAAGAGAAATAAATTGACATGCTGATGACAGATTTCCATTTCTGTTGGTTTTTCTACAGATTCTATTCTGAAGCTTTTAACTGGCATAAATAGGTGATGATGGAAAATAAGGAAAATAAATAGAAACAATACTTCTTGAAGAGGTCCTGACACAAAATTGTAGAAGTCATATAGTATATACCTCCCCTCTCTGAATACACAGTACATTTTCATAATTTCTCAGAAAGTTGGTCCTATACTGCCTTATATTTTCTTCCAGTCTCCTCATTTATTGTTGTTGAAACTAAAGTTTACACACAGGCACAAAAAATTAGTGAAATCAGGGGCATCAGAAAGAACACAGGAAAGATTGACCCCACTTATAGATTCTCACTGGGTAAAACAGAAAGTATGGATCATTTGTTTCTAAGTAATGAAATGTGTTACACATTGAAATCTTAAAAAAAATATCCCAACCCTTTTATCCTCTCCACTTTTTGTTGCCAAAAAAATCCCCTTGAGTTTCTTAGTGCAAAAAACTCCTTAAGTCTGTATTACCTTATGAACTACAAACAGTTTTGGTTTATTACTCTGTAGTTCTCACTTTTCATGTCAGATTCCCAACATTATTCCATTTATATTTTCAAAATCCAAGAGGACTGCATCCATTGCTTTCCACTGAAATGTCTTCCAGTTGCTGCAATGTTAGCTTTAGCAAACCACAGACTTGAAGTCTTTTCCCTTCCACTCTGAAAGGATGCTGAAGCCTTGGCAGGGGAGGAAAACAGACAGGTGACACAAACCAGGCTCAACTTTTCCTTTGCTCTACACAAAAAACAGTAGCTAAATATCATCACAGGATTTCCAATAAAACAGATCATGCTTCTTATAAAAGTTAAGCTGTCATTTTGGAAGTGTACCTTCAAGCTTTTTTCCTGGATGAAAGTGTAAGCCTCCAATAGTCTTTTACTTTTCTTATTCATTGTAGCATAATAGATTGTGTTTGTTTGGTTTTCAGTTTACACTATATATTCCTCTATACCCTCAACATTATTCCTCCCCCTGTCTTATTTCTTTGCCGCTTTTCCTCTGGGTCTCTATGCAAAAGTAGCAGTTTTTCCCTCCTACAGTAAATATTGTTGTTCACAGACAGGCATGTGTATCTACCAGACAAGAAAAATAAATATTTTAGTGTATTAGTTCCATTATCTGCCAAATGGCCTTTGAAAGTTAATGATGAGTCTTCAGCCTGGTTCATTCTCCTTAAATGTAAAATCATCTACAGAATTTTTATACCTATTCAAAAATACATTTAATTTTATGACCTGCATTCTTTTCAGCCTCTTGAATTAAGCTTACAGAAAATTTCATTGCTACTTTTACACTGTAGTAAATTGCCATGTTAGCCTTACAAAAATCAGGTTTTTATCTTTATTGCAGTAAGCTACTGTAAGTTATTTCCTTTACATTCTGATGTACCACAGTAATGATAGAAAGCATGACTGTATGTGTATCTTCCTTTGGATCAGAAGAAATGTGAGCACTGTTCCAAATAATCACAACCAATCTTTTTATTTACTCCCTTAATTATCTCTGTGGCCCCTTACTGGACTATCCCCATTTGGTCCATATCTCTCTTGTGTAGGGGGAGCTCAGAAGTGGACTCAGCACTCCTGATGTGGCCTCACTAAAGCTGATCACAGGGGAAGGATCACCTCCCGCAACATGCTCGCAACACTCCTCCTCATGCAGCCCAGACTGCTATTTGCTTCCTTTGCTGGATCTTATTCTACTTGGTGTCCACTGCAAAGCTGCTTTCCAGCCAGTAAGTCTCAGTATATACTGGCAGCAAGGCTTATTCCTTCCCAAATGCAGCACTTACTAGAGAAGTAACCTAGTAGGATACTACAGAGTGATACAGTTTGGAAATAATTACCATCGTCTATAAATAAATGCAAATTTTTATTTACATGTGTGTATGTATATGTACATAACATGTATTACTAATTTTATTATTTATTAATAATAAAATTGTTTATAATAATTATTATTTATTAAAATATATGTAAAGTGTACATTTAAAGATTGTATGCATTAGTTATTTAGATTTCTTACAGATGCGAAAACCTATATCTGCATGTAAAGGTATTTGTAAAAGACAAGGGAAGAATAGACACAGCTCCTTCCAAGGACATATATTTTTAATTCCTCATCTTTAATATTAGTTGATCCATTCCATCAGCAAAGTGAAATGGACTCCAGAAATATTTTTCACAAATGCCAAGAAAAAAATGCATTTCATAAAGGTATGATTGACAGTACATGTAGAAATAGCTGAACTCCACTTGACGCAATAATACCTTGCTTTCTCTTTGGTGGGAGGCAGACCTTACAGTGGACTCCCAGAAGCTTTCCCACCAGCCCATCACAGTTTCATCTGGAGTTCAGCTGAGAATAAAGGACTCACATTAATAATTTTTAAGCAGCATGCAACATACATTTTGCACACCCACTGACATAAGCATCCCCTCAGTATCTTCGGTGAGGTTGGCCTGTATTTTTTATCCTATATTTATCATTCCTGTAGCAGCATGATATCATTTGCCTGAGGGTAAACCAGAGTTAAACTCAGACTCTAGCACTCCTATTCCTTTGGCCAGTTCCAAATCATATCCTCATGAAGCAAATCTAAAATCAAACTATAAGGATGCATTTTTGCTTATCATGCTGCTGCCTCTTGTTTGTCATTTTCAGGCTTCTGCCTCCTCTATTACTCTTGTAAAATGTAAGGGGAATTTAAGAATGCTTTTGCTAGGTCACTGCACAAAGTCATCTAGTCTCATGTCCTCTTCCAGCAACAGCTAGGACCAAAAACTGCAAGAAAAGCATAGAAAGGGAAGGATACAGCACATAGTGACACATATTCTTGCACATACTCTCTCTGCTTCCAGCAAAACAATTGTCATATGCCAGAGTCGACATTTCTGGGTTTATGTCTTCTTTTCTTTCTGTATTTGTATATCTTTACTACTCTGCCTTTGCATATTTTAAAGACTTCTTTTCTTTCTCCTTTCATTCTTTCCTTCTTTTTTCCACCCATTTTCATCTTACTCCTTTCCTAAATCACTAAGGGTGAAATCTGTAGCAGCTTTCCTGTCTCCTTCATCACATCTGTCTTCAGACAAAGCCCTTTCTTCTACTTCATGCAGACCATTGTGTCCCATGTTCTACAATCAAGGAGAGCAAGAGTATAGGAAATTTTTCCCCATTTGCTTAAAAGGAATTGTCATTTTACACCAGCTGTCATTTTACACCTCTTGACAGGCTATATTGTGATGGAATAGGTGATGTCCACTATTTGTTTGGAAATATGAATATGTGAAAGTCTTAATGGACTTTGGAGCTATTTCAGCATCTCTAGTTCAGTCATATGAACTCCTATATGTCTTAATTTCATATCTTTAGTAAAACAGATAGCTGTATATCCCACCCATTCGCTCTTTTGACAAAATAAAATCCAATCCACAGAGTGAGGCAAATGACATTTCTGATAACACTTAAAATGCATGTCTTCTCTTTTCCCAACAGCCCCATTCTAACAATAATTTCTCAAGTTTTCAGTGTTATCTAGCTCAAAATTCTCTTCACATTCAGACTAAATATCCCATTTTTAATGAAGACACACAAACTCTACTATCATAGAATATTTAAAATCCATTCTTTTATGAAAGGGCAGTTGCAGCTTTAAGAAGAACTACTGTCTTTCCATTTTGTTTTCCTTTCTTTTATAATTTACATGCTGATGGAAATGAATTTCCTTCCTAGTAGAACACTACCTACTCTGAAAGTTGTAGTTTGTCATGCTCAAACATCCACAAATACTTTCCCATAATATGCAGACGTACTAACAACAATGTGAATTTAGGTAACAAGGAAAAATTACCCATTTAAACAAAAGTATTTCATTCTGCTCCATTACACAAACACACCATGTTATTATGCATGAAATGTTCAGATCATTTCCATGCATTATAAAAGGAAGAAGCTACCATACGGTTACAATCCTTACAGAAGTGCAATGCAGTCCCTCAATATTTACATATGGGTTTGTCCAACACACTGTATGGGTGTTATCTTACCTCATTCAAAGAGCATTACTGCAAAAGATGACTCATTCATGCATCAAATAAGGTAATATGTTTGGAATTGGTTGTTCTTTAAAATCTAGAATTAGCTCAAACTTACGTATGCATGATTTGCTCCTTCACCTCTAAATTATGAGAGTATTTGTATGTAAAGTACAGCCATAATCATTAGAGTGTAATAGTCAAATGTGGAAAAGCTTTTAGGAACAAGGCATTATTTAGACTGAGCAAGTGATATGTGTCATTTTTGTGTTTAAATAATCCACAAAGTTATTGTAGGACTACATCTTGTATGTTGCTGTAAATTCTGTCAGTGTAGTTGAATGAATGATAGGAGGACTTACTACATGCAAATAAATATGTTTTGTACCCGCAGATCTCCTTCCATCATCTGACTGAAGGTCCTGCAACTGGATAACATTTTATTCTGCCTAAATAGGCATACCCTTTACTAGGTTAAAAACTGGCTGGATGGCTGGGCCCAGAGAGTGGTCATAAATGCAGTTAAATCCAGCTGGAGGCTGGTAACTAGTGGTGTTCCCCAGGGCTTGGGACTGAGTCTAGTCCTGTTCTATACTTTTACTAATGATTGAGATGAGGGGATAGAATGCACCCTTAGCAAGTTTGTATAAGACACTAAACTGGGTGGAAGTGTCAATCTGCTGGAGGGTAGGGAGGATCTACAGAGGGATCTGAACAGGCTGAATGAATGGGCTGAGACCAATGGGATGAGGTTTAACAAGGCCAAGTGCCAAGTCCTGAACTTGGGATACAAAAGCCCTGTGCAGCGCTATGTGTGTGGGGAAGAGTGGCTAGAAAGATGCCTGCCAGAGAAAAACTGGGGGTGTTGTTTGACAGCCAACTGAACATGATCCAGCAGTGTGCCCAGGTGGCCAAGAAGGCCAAAAGCATCTTGGTTTGTGTCAGAAACAGTGTGGCCAGCAGGACCAGGGAAGTGATTCTGCCCCTGTACTCAGCACTAGTGAGGCCACACCTTGAGTACTGTGTTGAGTTTTGGGACCCTCACTATAAGAAAGACATTTGGGGTCCTGGAGCATGTCCAGAGAAGAGCAACAAAATTGGTGAAGGGGCTGGAGAACAAGTCTCACAAGGTGCAGCCAAAAGAGCTGGGGTTTTTTATTCTGGAGAAGAGGAGGCTGAGGGGAGACCTTATTATTTTCTACAACTATCTAAAAGTAGATTGGAGAGAGGTTGGTGGGTATTGGTCTCTTCTCCCAGGTGATAGGTGATAGGACAAGAGTGAATGGCTCAAGCTGTGTCAGGAGAAGTTTAGATTGGACATTAGGAAAAATTTCTTCACCAAAAGGGCTATCAAGCACTGGAACAGGCTGCCCAGGGAGGTGGTTGAGTCAACATCCCTGGCTGTGTTTAAAAGGTGGGCAGATGAGGTGCCTGGGGACATGATTTAGTAGCAAACAGGTATGGTTGGAGTTGATGATCTCTAAGGTCTTTTCCAAATTAATGATTCTACGATTCTACAAAAGTGAATGTAAACCTGCTGTAAATCATGGATTAAGACCTACACACCTAGGTTTATTAAATCTAAGTTCAGATTTACATCTTTGACTAACCAATAACAAACACAGAAGCACAAACGCAGGATAGGGTGTGGTTTGCAGAGAAATTTCTAACCTCAAATTTACCAGACATTTCTTCAGCGGAAACTCTCTGCTCTCACTGACTTGATTGGCTGATGAAGGTTTTCATTCATTTTGGCAGTCAATGTTTTGTATGAAATGTCTTAACGTGTTTTGTGAGATTTGTCATCTCACATGTATAGCTCTCTGTTAAGTCTAGCACCCTATTATGAAAAAAAACCCTCTGAAAATGACTACTTAAAGGTGGAATTTACATTTTTTTGTACCTAAACAATCCAAGATGATATACAAAAGATAATGATATACTGCCAAAGATTTCAAGGAGTAATATGTCACACAGAAGAAGTCCCTAAATATCCCTCTCAGATCCCCCATGATTCTCTCAAAATTTAGAATGAAACACAATTTCATTATTTAAAGAAAAAAAACCCTCTTCTGAATATGGATTTTTTCATAGAATCATTAGATCATAGAATCAAGGAGGCGCCAAAAGGCAGGGGATGGGACAGGCTGAGTTACTGACATCTAATCACAAACATTACACTGTTTTTTCTAACTGAAATATTTACTTCTGGCTTGAATCCCATGGTATCTATTCTCTCATTGATGAAGGGCCAACAAATGTCATGACTTTATACTTTTTGATAGACAAAAATTATTAGCCATCTGCTTCAGCTATGTGACTTTGTATAGAAAGAACACAAAATACATTACTCCCAGACTATTCTCATTATATCCAGCTAATTATACAATGTGTTTTTCTCCAGTTTTCTAAAAAGCTCAGTATGTCTGCACCTGATTACTTCCATAATTAAATTTCCTCAGTACCTTACATCAAAATGGCAAAGATAGCTAGGAAAGACCAAAGAGCAGAGGTCACTAGTGAAATTTTTGCCCCACCTGTCCTTTCCACTACATAAGCATGACACCAACACTGGCAGCAAGATGAGATCCCACACACTATTTTCCTGTACTGAAGTCTCACTGCATGCAAAAAACCCACCAGGAGCCACTAGCAAAGGAAAACACAACTGACAAGGCTCTTCTCAAAGCAGCAACATTCACATTCTTTCTCTTAGTGCCACAACTGTCAGCCCAATTCCCAAGTCAGCCTGCTCTGTAATGCCAGAAGAAAATCCCAAATTCATCCTTCTGCACAGAAGCCAAAGGAAATTTGTTCTGGTCACTGTCTCCCCAGTGTTCATGGTCTCACACTTTTTTCCTGCACTCCAGCACCTTCACAAACACCCTGCCTCTGTCACTGCCTTACACTGCCTGCCTGGGGAAAGAGCAGCACTGTTCCATCTAAATGTAAACAAGCTTCAACAAATCTGTTCTGTGGCATCTGCACCACTGTTATCAGACTTCTGTCTCTGTTACGTGACAGAGATGTAATTCACAAATACAATCAGAAAATGTTCAACATCATCATGTTGTTGAATATGTTCTTGACTTTTCAGTCAGGGGTTTTGTCATACTGAAATCTCTTACGTTTTCAAGCAATAGGATGGACTTCATTGTGTTGATTGTAAGCCTGGTCTATAATAATAATATACCCAGCATAGTTAATTCTGTTATTTCTACACACAAGCTTGTTAAACATGTGCATTAATAATACTAAATAACTAAATACTGGACTTGTTAGACTAAGGCATCAGACCAGACCCAAATCCCAGAAAAGACTCACTCAGAAGTACTGGCCATTACCTACATCTCTGCCATACAAACAGAAAGAAAAATCACTCTCCAGGAAACACCAAGACAAAGCTGAACCAAGCTATATTACTATTTTGGTTCAGAATACCAGTGTGATTTTCAAACAAATCCATTGCTACCCCCATTAGTTCAACAGACTGGATGGATCGGGTAAGCACAAATTAGTTTCTCTCTACATGAAATCAAACCAGAAGCTCTGCTCCAAGACTACACAAACCACTACATATTCCCTAATATTTAATCAAATACAACATGACCGCATATGTGATGGGGACTTTCAGTACAGAAGTTAAAATTAAATCTAGTCCAAAGAAGAATCCTGAATAATGTATACTATAGATATAGAGGCCTTAGATTCAGTTTCTGGAACCTCTGCTACTGTGCAGAATTGCATGTTGACGTAGACAAAATCAAAATCTCCTAAACCTCTGGTCAATAGCCCAATGAATCTGAGCCTAGCAGACACAGTACAGCTGTCAAAGAGCACCCATACAAAACTGAGCCAAAGATCTGGCTAGCCCTGTACTTAGTCCCAGAAATGGTTGGTAGAAGATGCCTAGGAAAGAATTTGGGAACAAAGAAATCAGGCATTGCTATTTCCTATGAATACTTTCCAATCTGCAGCCCAGTGAAATCTTGAGCCAGAGGCATTGTGTTTATGAGCACAGAAAGAATTCTTGCAGATCCCTTCTTTAAGGAAATTATCTCTGTTTTTCATAAATCCTAAATCAGCAATGGGTTGTAGAGGTAACATACAAGCTATGTGTAAGTTACAGAATCAGTAGTGTTGGTTTTTTATGAATCTTACACCTGCGTTATATGACACTCCCTATCCTTTCTGTGGGAAGCTATTTTACCTCTTTGTGACCTTTAGGATTTTATTAACCTTTACTATATTGGTCCTTCAGTTTTCTTCAAGAATTAGCTGGAATTTTCCAAAGCACTGAGCAACACCACGATAAAGAAAATGGAAACATACAGAACTGTGAGATACCTGACCTGACATAGATGCTGCCAGCTCCCAGACACCTCCTGGGTGTGAGAATGAGTTTTCTGCCACTGGTAAAAGCTGTTACATTGCCCTCTTTTGTATCACCAATGCAGTTTTTGCTTCTTAGTTTCCCAGTCACAAGAGAGATTACAGCATTTCCCAGCTTCAAGTTGAATCAATTGTCATTCAGAGAGTGATGTTAACCTGCCACATTCAGGTAAAACTCACAGCACTCTCTGCAGATAGGTTTGGTTTTGATTTTTTCTGACCTGCTATGAGTCTCCTTATGTGCTGACTTTATTCAGGTTCTCTAAAGCTCTGCTTTAGAATGATTTTGAAGTGCATTGGGTTAGGCAAAAGAACAAGGAAAGTAGGTCAATGGAAGTGAACATAACATTTATTTGCAGTTTACACATAGATTCAATGAATACTTCTAAAATCTCTTTATTGATTTGCTTGGTTTTCCACATCCTAGAGATGACTGTACATTATCAAGAAATGTTGTTGCTTCCGTTATCTGATTTCCTCCTCGAACTATTAATAGAGATATTGAACAATATTCTCATACCTATCTCAAGGGAAACCTCATTGCACGTTGTTGCTTTTGCTTTCACTTTGGTGAGAAATGTAAGCAGACTACTCAGTTTAGAACCAATTTTACCTATCCAGCATCAAGAACTCTTGCTATTTTACCAGCCAGACTACAATTGTTATTAGTAGCTCCTCATCCATTTCTCAAATTTGGCAATGACCGTGAGGCCATGGAATGTTGTGTAGCCTGTGGTCAAATTTTAGGTAAGATACAGACAAGAATTCTTCTCTGCACTTCTCTGCTCCTTTCCTCTCAAAGTTGAAATTCAGTTATTAATTTCTTTGGCCTTGAGTTTGACAAACTTCAGGATACTGGGAAAAGGGGAAGACCATCCAACACATACCAAGCTTGGATCTACTATATTGTAAACATAGTGGCAACCAACTGTGATTAGATTTGTATAAACGTGAAAGTTCTCGAAAGTTCTCAAAATTTCTGAGAGGTTTGAGGGCTGTGGTGCTTTCTAAGCCTTGTTTATTATTTTCCAAGGAAGGAGGTATACTTCTCAAGAAATATGTCTCTACTGAAGATCAAATTGTTGAAGAAAAATTATACTGGAATTATATTTAAAATATAAAAAAAATGTTTCTGTAAATAAAGAGAACCAGCAACAATAGATGGAACTGCTCTTACATTTCCAAAGAAATAGAACTTCTTCCTGGATCTAAATAAGCCCTTGTCATGACTTAGTTCTGAAAACTTCCATATTAAGACTTTCGAATCCAGTGAAATTCTTCTGCTTCATCATTATCTCCTTAACCTCTTAGACATAACTGGTCTAAGAGATCAAAAAAGCTTCATCTCCTGGCAGTTTTCTGTTCCCTGCCCCCTCCCCAGCACTTCCACAGTTCAAATAAGCCACAAAATGACTTCATGAAGACATACTGTGATTTATGTAGCACTTACCTAGGTAGCTGTATGACCTGAACTCACTAATGCTTCTCACTCTTGCAGCCTCTGAGGGTTATAGCAAAATGCTTACTCCACATGAGAGAGGAACTGAGAAACCAGGTGCAAGGCAGGAGGCAGAAAAAATGCAGCCTTTCCCCTACGCCTCTAGTCAAACTAATAGTAAAGTAAAATAAAATAACATATTTTAAAAATATATTTAAAATAACAGTTAAACCAATGAAAAGGAACTGGAACAAATCAGTTCAATTTTTTAAATGATCTTCAGGGAGCAAAATTAATGGGTGCAAAGCCACTTATTGCTCTTTACAGTTGTGTGGTATGATCCCCTTCTTAATGACAGGCTAAAACAAACTTTCAGGTCACGAACATCTGTAAACTCATTGGGAGAGAGTCATGGAAGGGAAAGTTAATTTCTCGGTGCCAGATAGTAATGGAATAAATGCAATCAGACAACACTACATTGCAGAAAAACTGAATTTAAATTTTTACATATTCTGATAAAGAACTCTCTCAAGTACTTAATCCTGTGCCAAAGGTCAATGGTTCTACACGAGGGAAGAGCACGTTCTTCCAACATCCAACAATATACTGAGTCTGACAGAATAGGCAAAGCCTTGCCTCTTCCCTACCTGTGATGGGTAGTCTGTTCAGCATATTGAGCATTATGAGAGTGTAGTCCCTGCTATTTATGCTGGCATTTAGCAAAGCTAGCTAGGAAATGTCTTATGCTATACTCATGTGGGGTAGATTTCTATAAATACAGATTAGAGTCTGATTCTTATTGGCACTTATTTCACTAACTGTTATTACTAATTAATTAAATTGTTGGACATTATAGTTTAAATAAAACATAACTGAAAATGTTCCTTTTTATTCTACTTGTAGCTAGAGAAAGGCTGTACCTCTTGATCTGAGAGCATTCAAAGGCTATCTATCTGGCAATGCAGTTTCAATTACCTTTTGTTCATAGCTTTAGTTCAGACAGACAAAAACACTCTAGTATGCTCTTCCACGGGGAAGTAATAATGGATTCCCAAATGAAAACAGGGATTCAGAGACTTCAAATATTAACATCTAATATATTACTCATTATAAAACATATTGCTCCTGAAAATGTACTCTTTGAAGCTATCTCCTTCCTACCAATTAGTAGCACATAATCCTGCAAATAACTGTAAGGTTCTGTTGCTATACAGAAATACACTTGTGAAGACTACATGAACTAAAATTACCAAAATATTGTCTAAGTACAACCTCTGATTTTCCATAACCACCACTATGAAAGCTGGGCCAGGCCTGCAAGGTGATAGAATTAAAACAGACTTCCCTAGAAAATAAATTCTTTAGGGAGCATATTATCACCAGCCGTTTACGTGAAAAATAAACCCCCGCTAGCCACATCACCTAGCATCATCTTAATCATTCTACATCATTCTCAAACCTGTATAAATGCATAGGTGAATTTATCTAATCCACACACACCACATTTCACTCATAATATTTTCAATTCAGCACACAAAACACAAGCTAAGCTAAAAAGAATTAGGGAGAAAAAAGAATACATTAGGAGGATGGTATTTTTCTTGGGAGTGCAAACAGACCCAGTGGTCAATTTGGAAACCTTAGTCAAGCAAAAACTCCAGTGACTTTCAGTGGTGTTTTCCTGCATAGAAACAAAATAGTCTGATCCTAATTCATGCTGAGCACATCTGGTAAGGTGCTGAGCACAATTACAGTCAGCTTGCCTGCCAAAGTCACTCTTGATTCTAATATAGAAAAGGTTGGCTCAGGTCATGTGCATGCCTACTTCCAGCCCAGCTGGGGAATACCTGAACTCATTACTGTACCGTGGATAAAGCAAGTTGTTTCAACATAGCAGCTTTAACTACACAATGTACATCTCCACATGGCAGTTGTATTTGCCCAGAAGATTAGCATTAATTCTTTACACTTTAATTTTGTACTCAATTATCGCATCTTATTTGTAGGTTTTAGTCTCTGGATTTGTATGTTATCACACTGTAAGCTTTGAAATAACAATGATCTCATTACCACCTAAATAATATCATCATCAGAAATTCACTATACTCTTGTTGCCTCTACTGCAAGACATGATGTATGTTGCAACTGCACTACTTACTGGGGCCTGGGTTTGTTGGTTGGTTTGTGGGTTGGGTTTTTTCCTTCCCAAAGTCACTGTTACTTTGGAAAAGCACAACATAAAATGTAAACATGTTTGAATACATTTTCAATAGTGCATGGCATACAACCTACTCTAGTTAAACTGCTGCAGTATCCGTGTGTGTGTAAAGTCCCTTCAGACTGTGCTAGGACTCTGACAGATGGTAAGCCTGACACACATGGCCATGAGTGAAAACTGAGCTTTGCCAAGAAAAGGGAAGGAAGAAGTGAGAGGGGAATGAACTGAAATGCAATTTGTAGGAAAGTGATATTTTTTCCTATCTCAGATTAATTGTTTCATTATTACTAATCTCCGATGTGTGGATTTAGATCTCATACCCTAGGGTATCCATTCGTATTTACATGGTTTAAAGCACATTATTAAAGATACCTGCTAGAATTTAATAGCAGTGTTTTATTTTAACACAAGCCACGAAAACCAGCTATATAAGAAATATAAAATACTTTTAATAAATTGTATAGCAATATTATAGCCTAATTTTAATAAGGAAACAGGACTCATTTCTCTCTGTTTTCAGAGACCACGGCAATGCTCAGTGTACACATGTCAACCTGTAAGCAATGTTGGAAGACAACCATCTCTGCAGATAATTTCTTCCTCATTGTACCATCAGACAGACTACATATTCCACAGCTGCAAGTGTTCCCAGATGTCTGATATTAATTTACCATGTACCTCAGGGACACTTTAACAAAATCAGTACCTACCTCCTCAGTAGATGAACAACTTCAAAGCCCTGCCACTGGTATCACAGATAACAGTAAATGTAACTTACTCAAGAGGGAGACGTAGTCTTTTTTTTGTTTGTTTAATGACACTTGTCACATAGCAGAGAGCATGGATTAGTGCAAGCAGCAGGAGTGGTACTATTCTAAGGGTTTAAAGAACATTTTTTTACATTCACATGATTTAAAAGTCTGATCTAATAGAGTCCTCTGTGTGGAAGAAAGGAAGCTGCATTACAGATATAGAGAAAAAGTCAAGAATTGCAAAGTAAATAGATTAAATGACATTGTAAACACTAGACTAGGACTGTGACTCAGTACTACTGATCTACTGATTTCCAGTCCTATGCTCTACTACTAGTTTTCAGTTTGTGGTTTGAAGAGTCCAAGATGTGCTCCATAAACAAATTCTGACTAATCCATGGAAGAAGACAAAGCAAAGCTGGTTAATTTATATTATTCAGCAATGTGAGCAGGTGACAACTCTGAAAGAGGCCTCAATTTCCTTGGAAAATTTAAAACACCACAGAGGGAAACCAAAATGTGTGTTGTCGTGTTTTGAAAACAAGCAGTAGCCGTTTTCCATAACAAAAACCTTCAAGAAACATATGTTTATCTAACAATCAATTATCCTGGTCTTTAAAAAGAGATATCCTCTCAAATCTAGCAACCCACACTTTCTAATCACTGCTTACATGACATTACAATCTTTGGAGTGACATTCTAAATACACCATCACAGCAGTGCAAAACCCCATCCACAGAGTTTACAGTAAGTAATTACCATTTTTTAGTCAAATCTCAGATCAGTTGGATGAACTGGAGACTTACTGTTTGGGTTCATAGTTTCCTACTTACTTTTTCAAAGTTACAGAACCACACCAAATTTACTTTGAAATATTCTGGTTCATAAAACTAACTCTTTGGCTAGATTAATACAGAGTAGCTACTGGTATAAACCACATCAAAAAATGTAATTGAACAGTAATTGTCAAGTGTAATTTTGTAATTAGAGTCACCAAGAGATAAGGTACAATTATTACATTAAAACTTTAGATGCTTATGTGATGATACCACTACTTTCTGGAGAAGATGCTACGATATCTCTGACACTAAACTCCATTTTTCCAGAAACACCATTTTTTCAGAGGAAGACTTTCATCTATTTCCCATTCTGATTTCATTATGTTCCATAAAAACAGCCATAAAAACAGTAGTAAGAAGACTTATTAGAACTGACCTGTAGATTTTTTTAAGACTGTATAGCAATTTATACGTGATAGAAGATGAGGAGAGGGGTATTTGCAGTGTTGCTGGAAGAGGAGGTGGCCTAGAATGAGAATTTACAGGGAACAGGAGAATAACTGCCAATGTGACAGAAATAAGCATCCAAGATTTCAGGAAGACTCCAGTGATAGTTGAATTATACATTCAGCTGGTAAAAACCAGTCAATGTAGGAGGGAGCAAAACAGCCCCACGCCCTTCCTTGTTTGTAAGTAATCAAAGCACTATAATCTGGGGGGTTATCAGTACAACTTTTCAGGAAGTCTGCTTTCCCTTGAACGTTGTTCATTAACATCATACAGGCTCTGTCTAGTTCTGCATCCTGTTGTAATGCTCCAGTGGAACAAATGAAAAAAATAATAGTGTGCAAGTACTAGAATTTCTTCTCTTGGTGAGCTGCTCACAATCTATAGAACAAATGCAGAATGCCAATTAACATGAAGTTAATTCCATCAGATAATACATAGATTAGCTATCATTATTCATGATTCAGCCAAAGCGAGTCATGACTACCATAATTAGTTATCACTGTAAAGCAAATCTTCAGAACAACTCTAGTTTAATATAAAATCCCCTTCTCTCCTATAGCACATCACAAGTTTGTATTCCCTTTTTATGCCAGATAAAATGCTACTTTGTGAAATGTCTAATCCTTCTAAAAATAGCTTCAGCTACATGATTACTCAGTGCACATAAAATAGAAATAATCTCTTTATAATAGGGTACCCTCTAATCTAGATATAATGAGTTACTAGTTACAACTACATAAAATTAATATAGCCTGAAACAATATACATTACCAGCTACACAGTGTACAGTGTTCATTTAAATTCTTTTGACTGTTTTTATAAGGGTGGGTTTCTTGTCTATGCACGTGTGGCTCCAATTTAGGTTCTTTTCCAAACCACAGTTACTTTCATGGTTTTTCTTCATGCTTTTCTATTTATACAGCTAAAAGAAGACAGGTGTGTTTTGTGAGAATCAATGTCTTGGACTCTTGCCCAGAGCATCCTTGGTGTCAATGAGACTAATTAGGAGGCATTAGTAAAAAACTTCTGCAAACCACACCATTTAGCTCTGACTACTGGATCTCGGAAAGCTACTGATCTACTTTCTAATTACAGATGGAACATAGCTATAACAATGATCCTTTAAGAGCAATGAAATGACAGATATCTGCTGTTTACAAACATATTACTTCTCTACATATATGTTGAATCATCTCTCCTTGTATTTAGCTTATGCCATCTATCATTTGGGTATGCCTTGTATTTAGCTTATGTCATCTATCATTTGGGGAGGTAGGTTAATTGCATTACTAATATCATAGAATCATAGAATCACCATGTTGGAAAAGACACACTGGATCATCGAGTCCTACCACTCCTATCAAACACTAAACCATGCCCCTAGGCACATTGCCAACCCATCCTGTAAACACCTCCAGGGAAGGTGAATCAACCACCTCCCTGGGCAGCCTGTTCCGGTGCCCAATGACACATTCCCTGAAATATTTTTTTCCTAATTTTCAGCCTAAACCTCCCCTGACGGAGATTGAGGCCATTCCTTCTCATCCTGTCCCCTGTCAATTGGGAGAAGAGGCCAGCACCCTCCTCTCCACAACCTCCTTTCAGGAAGTTATAGAGAGCAATGAGGTCTCCCCTCAGCCTTCTCTTCTCCAGGCTAAACACCCCCAGCTCTCTCAGCTGCTCCTCATAAGGCCTGTTCTCCAGCCCCTTCACCAGCTTCGTTGCTCTTCTCTGGACTCGCTCCAGAGCCTCAACATCCTTCTTGTGGTGAGGGGCCCAGAACTGAACACAGGATTCAAGGAGCGGTCTCACCAGTGCCGAGTACAGAGGGAGAATAACCTCCCTGGACCTGCTGGTCACGCCGTTTCTGATACAAGCCAGGATGCCATTGGCCTTCTTGGCCACCTGGGCACACTGCTGGCTCATGTTCAGTTGCTGTCAACCAACACCCCCAGGTCCTTCTCTTCCAGGCAGCTTTCTAGACAGACTTCTCCTGGTCTGTAGCTGCACAGGGTTGTTGTGCCCCAAGTGCAGGACCCGGCATGTGGCCTTGTTAAACCTCGTGCCATTGGTGTCGTCTGCAAACTTGCTAAGGGTGCACTCGATGCCTTCATCCAGGTCATTCATAAAGACATTGAACAGGGCTGGACCCAGCATGAGCCCTGGGGAACCCCACTTGTCACTGGCCTCCAGCTGGATTTAACTCCATTTCCCACCACTCTCTGGGCCCGGCCATCCAACCAGTTTTCCACCCAGGAGAGTGTGCGCCTGTCCAGGCCAGAGGCTGACAGTTTCTGAAGCAGAATGCTGTGAGAAACTGTGTCAAAGGCTTTACTGAGGTCCAGGAAGATACATCCACAGCCTTTCCCTCGTCCAGCAGCCGAGTCACTTTGTCACAGAAGGCAATCAGCTTGGTTTGGCAAGACCTGCCTTTTGTAATCCCGTGTTGACTGGGCCTGATCACCCGGTTCTCTTGCAAGTGCTTCATGATCGCACTCAAGATCACCTGTTCCATGACTTTCCCTGGCACTGAGGTCAGACTGACAGGCCTGTAGGCCCCTGGGTCCTCCCTGTGACCCTTTTTGTAGATGGGCACAACATCAGCCAGCCTCCAGTCCAGTGGAACTTCCCCAGTCTTACAGGACTGTTAGAAGATGATGGAAAGGGGTTTGGCCAGTACATCTGCCAGCTCCTTCAATACCCTTGGGTGGATCCCATCTGACCCCATAGACTTGTGGATGTCTAGCTGGGCAAGCAAGGCTCTGACTCGGATCTCATGGATCATGGGAACTTCATTTTGCTCCTCTAACTCCTGGATTTGTACACAGAGGGAACAAATTTCTTCATAATTAAAGAGTGAGGCAAAGAAGGCATTGAGTACCTCAGCCTTTTCCTCATCCTCTGTCACTCTTGTTCCTTCTGAATCCAATAGGGACTGTATTATCTCCCTAGTCCTCCTTTATTGTTAATATATTTATAGAAAGTTTCTTCTCCCACCTCTGCATACCTTCTAGGCCATACGCCCCCCCTGCCCCATCCTGCCATATTTGACAACACACCTCAGCCACAGGCACAGTCACAATGACATTACAATGGCCTCCTGCTGTCACCAGCCACCTCACTGGCTGTTGCTCGGCACCTAGCACAGCTGTGGCCAGTGCAGCTGGCCTATAGTTCACTGAGCTTCGAGGTCATCGGACGCTCTCCATGCTTGGAAGGATGTGCAGCCAGAGCACTCAGGCAAGTGGCTGCTCTCCTTTGAACAGGGCAGCGTTTGCTTTAGGACCACTAGGGAATGCGCTGAATCCCAAGAGTGGTTGCCAGGCCAGGACCTCCTGGAGCAGCCAGGCAAGACGCTGCTCTCCTTTGAAGAGGGCACCGTTGGCTTTAGGACCACGTTGGACTAGAGTAAAGCCTAGATGTGTCCCCCTGTCAGGGGGCAGAGAGAGAAGCCAGGCAAGTGGCTGCTCACCTTTGAAGAGGGCAGCATTGCCTCAACGTGCAAAATGGAACACCGTGGATCCCAGGAGTGTTTGCCAGCCAGGGAGCTCCCGGAGCAGCCAGGCAAGTGGCTGCTCACCTCTGAAGAGGGCAGCGTTGGGTTTAGCCCCACCAGGTGACAGCACGGAGCCCAAGCCTGTTAGCCAGACACAAAGCAATCTGACCAGCCAGAAACGTGGCTGCTTTCCTTTGCCTTTGACACAACGGAGTCACTTCCTGAAAAAGGGGAGAAGGGAGGCACCTCTCAGGAGCCTCAAGAAGGTCAATCGACCAACAAGGAGGAACAACATCCCCCTGCCTCCTGCCATGAGAAGCGCTGCCCCTGCTCACGCCACCAGCGCTGTCCAGTGTGCAGCTGGGAGCACACAGCGGAACAGCACGGAGGCCGGGAGTGCCTTTCAGCTAAGGCAGGGGCTGAGTCCCAGCTGCAATCACCCTCCAAATGATGACGTGCAAACCATGCAGGTGGATCTAGCAGAGCCCAGTGAGGAGCCAACGGAGGTGGATCCAGCGGATGACAGCACGGAGCCAATGGAAGTGGATCCACCTCAATAAGAACCATCAACGGCAGTGGGTCCACCTGCCACAGCTGTCACCTGGCAGTAGTACCCCAGCATTCTGTCACAAAGGAAATTTGGAAATACCAAGGACTTCAGAGAAACACTTCACCAATCTGCTTAACCCTTTCCTGGACAGTGTCATGAGAACCAAAAGAAGCCGTCCAACTTGACAGAGAACGACAAACACTGAGCAGTCACGCAAGGGCAATTAATCTTGTCCAGCTTGCTCTCTGCGCTGTTTTCCTTGGACTTAAGACCCCTTCTTCTCTGAGATAATTTTGCAAGAATGAAAATAAACATTCAGCTTGCTGAGTTTAAATCAGAAAAACACCGTTTTAAATCCCTCTTACGAATTAGTTAAATTCCTTACAAATGTATATGAACAAACCAGAGGGGCTCGGTTTAGTAGTTGATAGGAATGGTTGGACTCAATGATCCTGGGGGTCTTTTCCAACCTAGTGATTCTGTGAAATCAGCCAATTTTATTCAAAACAAGTAATTACAACAGCTCCAGATTAAATATGGGTTTGATGATGACTTTGGATAAGATACTAGTTGCCAAAATCTGTAACACAACCCTATATATGACCCAACATTCAAACATGTACAACACCACAATTAGCAATGACACATGTGTAGCAGTAACACGAAGATGTAAGTGAAAGGAACACACAGGTAGAAAATAACGGAGTTAAGCTAAAAGGTCCAAAAGATAGAGATAGGTAGCCTGAGACTCAAAGTCCACACAGTCTACATATACATATGAGGGGGTGTGCCCAACTGGGAGGGAAAACAGAGATCAATTTGTCATTTGATCCCAGGAAAGTTTTCCACAGCGCCCTGCTGTTGCCTTGGCCTTCTTGGCCACCTGGGCACACTGCTGGCTCATGTTCAGCCAGCTGTCAACCAATACCCCCAGGTCCTCCTCCTCCAGGCAGCTTTCAATATGTTTTCATTGTGACTGTGCATGAGAAGCTAAAAACTTCTTTGTATCCCAGCTACCAACACAGTGAATGTAATTACTGTTTACATGCCTAAAAAGCCTCTATTGCTAAAAATCTTGCATCTCCTCCTAACACTATATTCTACTATATGGATTCTGGTTCTGTATGTAATACATTGCGTATATACTATGGGCCATATTAGAAAATACACTAGGCTGGTGCCTAAGAGTAACAGTTTTTCCTAGTTTTATCTGTTGCCCATGATAAAAAAAACAAAACTTTTTTCCAAAACGGGTGTAAACTGTAACAGAAATACAGAATTCATAAATCATAGAATCATAGAATCACAGAATAGTTTAGGTTGGGAGGAACCTTAATGATCATCTAGTTCCAAACCACCTGCCATGGGCAGGGACACCTCCCTCTAGACCAGGCTGCCCAAGTTCCCATCCAAGCTGGCCTTGAACACCTCCAGGGATGGGGCATCCACAGCTTCCCTGGACAACCTGTGCCAGTGCCTCACCACTCTCATGGTGAAGAAATTCCTCCTTTTGTCTACTCGAAATCTGCCCCTCTCCAGTTTATAGCCATTCCCCTTTGTCCTATCACTACAAGCCCTGGTGAACAGTACCTCCCCAGCTTTCCTGTAGCCCCTTTCAAGTACTGGAAGGTTGCTATAAGGTCTCCTCAGAGCCTTCTCCAGGCTGAAACGCTCCACCTCTCAGCCTGTCCTTGTACGGGCGGTGCCCAGCCCTCTGACTATCTTTGTAGCCCTCCTCTGGACCAGTTCCAACAGCTCCATATCCTTCTTATATTGAGGATTCCAGAAAAGGACACAATACACCAGGTGAGGTCTCACAAGAGAGGAACAGAAGGGTAGAATCACATCTTTTGCCCTACTGGTCACGCTTCTTTTGATGCTGCCCAGGACACGGTTGGCCTTCTGTGCTGCAAGTGAGTATTGATGGCTGTATGGTCTCCCTAGTCCTCCTTGTATTATTTATATATTTATAGAAAGATTTTTTGTTATCTTTCACCAACTTAGCCAATCTGATTTCTAGTTGAGCCTTGGCCCTTCTGATTTTTTCTCTACACAATCTCACTTCCCTCCTGTAGTCCACCCAAGAGGCCTGTCCCCTCTTCCACAGCCCATAAAGGTTCCTCTTCTTCTTGATATAACTCAAGATCTCTCTGTTCAACCAAGCTGGTTTTTAACCCTGCTGGCTTTTTTTCTGGAACATGGGGATGGCTTTCTCCTGAGCTGCTAGGAATTCCTTTTTGAAGACCTCCCAGCCCTCATGGGCTCCTTTGCCCTTAAGCACTGTCTCCCATGAGACTTTGCCAACCAGCCTTCTGAAGAGTTCAAAGTCTGCCCTCTGGAAATTTAATGCTACTGTCCTGCTAACCACTCTCTTCACTTCGCCTAGAACAGAAAACCCTGTCATCTCATGATCGCTTAGTCCTAGGCGTCCTCCTACTGCCACATCCCCCACGAGGCCTTCTCTGTTCACAAACAGCAGGTCCAGGAGGGCACCTTCCCTTGTTGGTTCATTCACCAGCTGTTCAAGGAATTTGTCTTCCACGCACTCCAAGAACCTCCTAGACTGCTTCCTTTCTGCTCTATTGTACTTCCAGCAGATATCAGGAAGATTGAAGTCTCCCACAAGAATGAGAGGCATTGATCTAGAGATTAATCCCAGCTGTTTATAGAAGAGCTCATCAGCTGCTTCTCCTTGGCTGGGTGGCCTGTAACAGACTCCCATCACAAAATCTGCCTTCTTATGGGCTCCTCTGATTTTAACCCACAGGCACTCAATCTCCTCATCGCCACAATCCATCTCAATAGTGTCCAAGTCCTCCTTACAAAGAGGGCTACCCCGCCTCCTCTCCTTCCCTTCCTATCCCTCCTGAAGAGTTTATACCCCACCATAGCTGCACTCCAGTTATATGAGTCATCCCACCACGTTTCCATGATGGCAACGACATCATAGGCTCCTTGCCCGACAACAGCTTCCAGCTCTTCCTTCTTATTACCCATTCTGTGTGCATTGGTGTAAATGCACTTCAGCTGAGCTGCCGAGCCTTCAGCCCTCTTAGAGGGAACAGAGTTTGTTCCCAATTGCCTGGTAACTGGAGTAGCTATCACCAGAGCGCCTGTATCTCCCTTACCACCCCCAGGTGTGTTCACCCCCACTTTCTATGTGGTGATGTACTGGTGATCCTCACCAGCACACCCTCTCCGAATCACTAGTGCCTCACGTCCAGGCTCGCTCCTGTCTAGTCTGTTCTCAATCCCCTTCCCCTTCACATCTAGTTTAAAGCTTGATTTATGAGCTTAACTAGGTTTTTAGCAAGGGCTTTAGCCCCTCTAGGAGACACACGTGTCTCATCCTTAGCTAAAAAGTCTGGGGGTGCGTAAGCCACCCCATGATCAAAGAAGTCAAAGCCCCTTTCCACACACCAGGCTCGGACCCAGGCATTAATCTAGTTCTTCTTCCTGACTTCCAGGTCCTCTCTATTTAGCCTTGGGATGGAGCAGAATACTCTTTGTGCCCTAGAGCCCTCCATCATTTTCCCAATGGCCCTGAAGTCTTTCTTGATGGCTTTGGTCTTTCTGTTTACTAAATCATCATTACCAGTTTGGACTACTATCCGAGGATAGCAGTCTGTTTCGTGGACCAGGGAAGGAAGTTTTCTAGCTACCTCCTTCACTGATGCCCCTGGTAAGCAGCAGACCTCTCTGTGGAGCGGGTCTGGTCTGCAAATGGGTCCCTCCGTTCCTTTTAGGAGGGAGTCCCCTACAACAATCACCCTCCTCTTCTTCTTCATGGAGGATGTTTTTATCTTTTTCTGAGGATGGTGTGGCCTAGGGAAAGCTTCTAGGCTGTGGGAGCCATCATCCTAAGGACTGGATTCCACCTGCAGCACATGGTACTTGTTCACCAGGGGGATCTGGGGTTTTGCTGTCTGGTTGAGGGGAGCAGGTTTCCTTCATCTGGCAGGAACTTGCTGCCATTTCCCATCTCTTGTTCCCCCAACCTTGCAGTTAGCAGGTGGGTGGTGTTTGGACGTACCAGCTCCAGCAGCCGGCTGAGTTAGTGAGAGGGCACTGCTCCACTGCTCTATCTCCTTCTCACACTCCCTGATGGTCCTCAGCCTCTTCACCCCCTCCCTTAACTCCTCCACCATACAAAGGAGTTCCCCCACTCGAGTGCAGCTTTCACAAGTGGAGCCAGTAAAGAGGCACGAGCTGGTGTGGGAGGGGGGCACTGTCTGCAGCTCAGGGTCTGGGGAGCTGCATGTGCCCACTGGGGCTCTGTCTGGGTGGCAGCATCCATCCTGCTTGCTGCAGCACACGGAGCAGCTTTAATCTTCCGCCGGGTGACCACCATGGTCTTTGGTATCTTCTGTCTAGTCTCTGGGTCCTCTCTGCACCCTGCCTTCTCACTCTGCCTGCACAAACTGCCCTGTTCCTCTTTGCCCCGCTCTTCTTTGCTCTGCTTCTCTTCGCCACATTCCTCTTTGCCACTCTCCTCTTCGCCATGCTCCCAGGGGGCTGTTCATGTAGAAGCTCATGTAGAGCTTCTCATCAACCAGCACCCCCAAGTCCTTCTCTGCAGGGCTGCTCTCAATCACATCACCCCCCATCCTGTATTGAAACTGCAGATTGCCCCCACCCAGGTGTAGGACCTTGTGCTTAGCCTTGTTGAACCTCATGAGGTTCTCACAGGCCCACTTCTCCAGCCTGTTCAGATTCCTCTGGATGACATCCCATCATTCCACTGTGGCACCTGCACCAGTCAGGTTGGTGTTATTTGCAAACTTACTGAGGATGCACTTGGTCTCACTGTCTATATAATTGATGAAGATATTAAACAGCACTGGTCCCAGTACAGTCCCCTGGACAGACATCGAGCATCATTTTGATCATCCAGAGCATCACACTGGCCACCTTCATCCAGGATAAACTGCTCTTACAAATGTTATCAGTTCTAATTTAAAATACAGAAGGTATTTTTGTGCCACTGCTTCCTGTAATTAATTCCTCAGCCCAGAAGAGAGGCTTGTTTCTTAGACTGGACTGTCTTTTAAAACTTGAATTATTTTTACCAGCAAGACATCTTATCTTATACATGATTAACTATCAACTGTGCTTGGGACTTAATCCAACATAGGTGTGGACCTATAAATATGCCAATGCATATTTAATTCACCTAATCTTCCTTGTAAACTCATCCTCCAAATCTTCCTAATCTAAGTATAATTAGATTAAATAAATAATTAGACCAAATTAATACATCATTAAGAAATATACATCAATAATTATGTTCTAAGAAAATATGCGATAACATTCACTGTAATTGGGTGGATATCCTGATTTCATATGTGTGGGTTTAGTTCCTTTTTAAAGTAAATATGATGCATATGTAAGCTATCATTTTGAGTTCTGGAGTCTGACAGCTTCTAAAATTTTAGATATAGATCAATTTCAGACATAAAATATTCTTGCAAAAACACTTTATGAATTCACTTCTGAACTGAATCTACAAATTCACATCTACTGTCAGTTACACTGCTGTTATCTGCATGTCAGCAATCGTTTCTAGACACAGGACAGAGACAGTGACCCAGCCTAACACTAAATCCCTTCCTTCACACGTCAAAACTGATCTAGGAGTGAAAGGTTTTCTCATTTCTCTAAGACATCAAGTTTACACTTGTGCATTTTTAATTCATGAATATTGGAGCTTTATTTTGCTCTATACATTCATTAAAACATTAAAATAATGTGTTTCAAATATGTAGTTTTCAAAACTGTGTTAGATGGAATAAACTCCAAGACTATTTTTGTTACTGGATTGTGTGATTGATTTTTGTTTTTTTCCCTAAGATCTTTAATTCAGAAAGAATATTTTACATTCTCACAGGCTTGCAGACATAACTTAAGTAATATTTGGACATTATATCACACAAGCTGATAAAACTTCTACTGTTCTCTGGCATCCTAGCTTATTAAACTTTTATTGCTTCCTATTTGTCATTTCAATACTGTGACATTAGTCAACTTAATACTATGGCAGGATAGTTTTAGAGATAAGTAATTAAAATCACAGTCTACGTTCAAGCTGAGGAAGAAACAACTTGTCTTCAAAATAGGAAGAAAGCAGATTCTCTACATTTTTGAAAAAGCAATTTGCCTAAAGAGGACCTATATAATTTTTCCTATTAATTACTGCCCTAGTAGTTTTAATATAATCTGCTTATAAGCAATAATATGTATCTCATTTTTCTACATAATTTTCTAGGAAATAATAGGCATTTGGAAGTTAGATTTCCTAAGAAAAAAACTGTGCAACTTTTCTTACTAAAACTTGAATCTAAGATACACAGACACAGAGACTTAGAGATAACTCGTTGGCCTAGGCAAACTCTTATGATAACATGCACATTTCTTCTTAGGTTACTGCAGGGCTTCTTTCCTCTTTGTTCCCTTTAATTTTACTACTAAGGATAAAGAAAAATTTTGATCAAGAAAATGCATTACCGCACATGTTTTGCACAGTCATGAAATTACAACCTTGCCTCACATAACTTTCCATGTGTTATCTTGAGTAGCAAAATGCCATTTGGCAATAGTTACAGATGCTCAGAATATGGAATAAAAGGTTGTGTACAGTATGGGAATCAAGACCACTGCAAATACCAAAGCTTCTCTCTTTATAAAACTTTTAACACATTCCCCAAATTCATTGCTTAGAAGAGCAGAGCATAATACTTCAATACAAAAGCCCTTTCAGACCTTTAAACTAAAGAAATGCATCCACCTTCACTTACATTATTTTTCTGTTTATATAGTGGCTGTCACAGAGCTCTGTCTTGCAACAGCTAAAATTCAAGCAGAAGATTTTGTTCTGTTTTGTATCTAAAACCAATACCATTCTATATTAAACTATAACCACTTCCAAGTAAAATGGAATCATGCAAATTCGTTAAAGAACCAGTTCTGTGAAATTCACATCTGGACCCTTTGCTTCTCCTTTCTGTTCTGTCTTACCTTTCTGAGGTCAAATATTAGTTGAGGCTCATTTTCACCTCTATTTTAATGTCCCTTGTGGTGTGTTTCTCTTTTCATTTTTGTAATCAGAAGATTACAAGATTGGTCTCTTCTTCACCAGGAGGCAGGTGTTTGGAAAAGTGGTGGAATAAAAAGGAAGTCTCCATCATTCATCATTTTCTCTTCCTTCTTTCTAGTCCTATTCCTTTTCTATGGAAGACATGCCACTTCAGGTGTCAACATCATAAATGCAACTGCAACAAGAAGATAAATGATTGCAGACAATAAGTTCTTTAATGCACAAAAATATTGAGATACCTCATATGGAGAGCTCATCAGTCATGGTAAATACATTAAGCTAAATGATCATATAACATTACACCCTCACACATAATGGTATTTATCCCATTTTTATAAATTTCCCAAGATTGACACTCCAGTGTACTTTTAAATTCCAGTGATAACGCTGCAAAAGTAAGGGAAGTCTATTTAAACAAAAGTATCCAAGTCTTTCTTTACAAAGGGCGGTTTTTATTTGAGAGATGAGTTGAAAAATGTTCATGCAAAGATCTAGCAAAGTCAAAATGATTTACCTCTTTCAGTCACAAGTCTAGGAACCACCTAAAAAGACTCAAAGAGGCAGGATTTTATTCTTTAATGTATGATTGGAGAGTTTATTCTAGCTGCAAATATGCAGCAGACACACAGCAGTATTTACTCATAATAATCTCTCCAGAGCTTTTAATTTGGAAAAAAAAATATATGGTATAAGTGACAGTTGAAATGCAGGATCATTTCTAGTCCAAAGATTGTAATGTATGCTTTAGGTCTTTGTGGAGACACAATACAATCCTCCGCAGCTTAATGACAGGTGACTCTCTCACCTAGAAATAATTTATGAATTCACAATCAATCACATAGAATATCTATTTTCTATAACAATTATCTTTCTAAGGAGACATGTTGCATTCCTCATATTACAATGTAATCTCAGAATCTACATTGACACCTTGACAATGGTTTGGCTTATCTATCAATAAAATTACCACCACCACTAACATCATCAATCACACTTGATCTAAGATTAATCCCAATTTAGCTAATTTAATTCTGGGTGTAAAGATTGGGGGTTCAGACTACAATATTCTTTGAACGTCCAATAAGCAAGTTAATGAGTTCAATGCATAGAAAGCAGTTTAATAAGTAGAACAAGAGCAGAAACAGTCTTTTCACTATTTTGTTCTTTGACTCTAGCTTAAGGAAGGATGTCCTGCAACACAGAGAGAGACAAATCTCTAGGGAATGGTCTCTGTTATCCTAAAACAAGTAGTTGTACTGGTGAGATCAAATGAAGCTGCCCAGGCCGTACGAAGACCATAATGGCAGCCTAGATGTACAGTTTTAAAAAGAGCTAAAAGAAAGGTGATGTAAATTTCAGTAACCTATGTATAGACAATGAAGAGCCAAAAAATCCATGGAACATAATTATCAAATGAGAGCTAGCTCAATAAATTCATGCTGGTCATTCTTCTGCTTGAAAAACTATTTGCAGCCAAAGAGAAACAGGAGCTCAAGATCACAATAATTTCATGATACCTGTACAAAATCAAAATAAGTTGCAGCTGGTAGTTCAGACATCATATATAAAAGGCATTAGCAAGCATATTAAAAGTACATGAACATAACTGTGAAATTCTGAACAGCAGCACAACAATAAAGTTCAAGTTTTATCGTGCTTTACAAAAATTTTCCCAGTAAATTAATTCTGGTGCTTAGCCTTGGTAACTTTGTCATGTGAGCTGTGCACTTTTAACTAGGAGATGACAATAACAAACTGAGGCTTCAAATCACTGCAATGCAAAATTCCAGAAAATGTCAATAAGTGCTTTGCAAGACATTCTGTAGACAGTTTGCTAAATAAATATTTTTTCAACTGGGCAATAAAAAGAGTAAGAATCTTTATCTGAGGTCAGAAAGGAATACATGTGAAATTTTCACCACTGTAGGAAACTGAATTTAGTGTTAATACAGTATACATTCAATTATGATGTGAAGGAAGGGCTAAAGACCTTGAAAGTTAAGTATTAAAGGATAAAGTCAGCTCATGAAAAAGCTGAAACTGCATTTAAGGTCATACCACAAATACACTTCTCACTCTCACAAATACATGAAATAGCATTTTATGAAAGAGCATTTTGTAAACCAATAAAAATTGCAAGTTAAAAACAAATAGAATCTAGTTCACAATCAAGGATTTGATACTTGATGCTCACTGCATGATGAACAGCACTCTCAAACCAACAAACAGCAATTCAAGCATCATCTAAGACCAGTTTGCATGTCTTGAAGTTCTGTGAAGCCTGAAGCATTTTCTTCAACAGGAGAAGAATATCTGAACTCTAGACAAACTGAGCAAACATATGCAGATAAACCTGGTGGAATAATGAAGTGGATGAACTACAGCCACATGGAGACCAGTAAGAAAAATACATTCTATTAAGCACTTAGTATGTTGAGCCACTAAGAATACTAATTACTCCCTAGTGTAACGTAGATTGAAGTGAATTGTTTGCCTAAAATTGTGCAGCATCTGTTATGTGCCAATGACAACTTTTATAAACCTTCTTAATAGAGAACAGCGTCATTGCATGCACCAGACTACATGAAGCAACACAGACTGATTTTAGCCTTCCTTCTACACATTACAATATTTTCAGAGTTATGACATATTAAAAAAGCATTGTTTGTGAACCAATTGATACTTCAGATTTGGACCACATAGCTTGTCTTATTAAAAATACACTTCATCATATTAAACAGAAATAAGAAAAAGTAGATAAGTGAAATTGCCTCCTCATTGCCTCCAAAAGAATATGATTGTTTTAAGCTGACCTTTTTATTATTAGTTTTCAGGAAATATCAACTTTTTCTTTTATAGACAGTAGCTGAGCAACTATTATACAGAATTATTTACATATTTCTTCCATGTTATGTCTCTTTGTTTAAACATACTAGGTTTCATACATTCCTTAATGCTTAATTTTTTAGCCCCGTATCCAAAGAAGCTAATGAGAGAAGAGCCTTGCAACTATACATTAAAATGAAAGCAGCAAACTCCTTTTGGAAAAGGCTTCTAATTAGAATAAAGTACAGTAAAAAGTAAAGAACTTGGCCAGAGACAAAAAGAACTGTGTAAAACATTTGAGACTATATAAGAATACAATACAAGTTTGTTGTACTACCTTTTCCATTTATCAAAGCAGCAGAAAGCAATAAACCTGATTAGAATGAAAAAGTGGCATATTTAGTTCCAGTGAAAGAAACATAATAAAACAGAGGCTCCCCTGTAAGCCAGAAGATAAATTCTTTCATTTTGATCACAAGCATGTGAGGATTTGCTTCAGGTAACTTCTCTGATAAGGGTTAATTACCTCTCTATATTTACATTACTGCATTTCTAGGGAGATTTATTAGTGCATACACAGCACCACCAGCTGAATCTGCTTGCTCAGAGACATGAAGAAATTGTGACTAATCAAACCCCTGATGTGCATCAGACATTGCACCTACTGTTTGTTTCCTGAGTTGATTTAGAATGAAATCTTAGGAATCATTACTGATGCATAAAATCACTGACGCTTTGTCTTCACAGTCAACTATCATCTGCTTAAGTATGCACCAATATTGTCTCTGAATTTTGTCATTTGATGCAGGTCAGAGAGTCTCGAAATGCTGTTTTCTCTATAAGAGGTTAACACACACCACCACTCTAACAGCTAAGAGTGAGCTGCAGCTTAGATGGCTGTGTATAACATACTTAATGATACCTAAGCTTTGAATGTGAGAATTTTCATGTTTTGTATTTACTGAAATACCTGTTAAAGTTTTACATGATAACCCTGCAAAAAATGGCCTCTTACTATGAGAAAGACATTGAGGTTCTGGAGTGTGTCCAGAGGAGGGCAACTAAGCTGTTGAAGGATCTAGAGAGTAAATCATAAGGATTGGCTGATGGAATTGGGGCGGTTCAGTCTAGAGGAAAGGAGGCTGAGGGGAGACCTTATTGCCTTCTACAACTACCTGAAAGAATATTGTAGCAAGGTGAGTGTTGGTCTCTTCTCCCAGGTAGCAAGCGATAGGATGAAATGAAATGGCCTCAAATTGCACCAGGGGAGGTTTAGATTGGAGATTAGGAAAAACTTCTAAGAAAGGGTTGTAAAGTAGTTGAACAAGGTGTCCAGGGAAGTGGTTGCGTTATCGTTCCTGGAGGTATTTAAAAGATGTGTAGATGTAGCACTGAGGGACATGGTTTAGTGGAGGACTCAGCAGTGCTACATTTGTGATTGGACTCAATGATACTGAAGGTCCTTTCCAACCTAAATGATTCCATGATTCCATTAATACAATTAAAAATTAAATTGAGACCTCAGCACACAAAAGATACCTAAGTATTTTTCTTCTAGCATTTCCTGTCAGATGGACAGATTCTGGAGCAGAACATCTCCTTTTCTCAAAGGCAACACAAATCACGAAAAACATACACTATGAGGAAAGTCTTCCTGTGGAGAACTCGTCCTGAGAACGCTTAAGGTGGTGTCAAAAGACAGACTAGTTTACTAGTTCACTCCTATCAGTTTTAGAAACAGTATCTCAGGATAAGAGAGAAATATTACTCTTCAAGGGAAGAAAACGAGAATAGGAAAGGCAGTGTTAAGCACAAACCACCCTCTAAGGGCACTGCTGGAATCCAATGAAGGCAAAGGGGAGGCAACCATTAGGGGAAGTCTGGACATGCTTTGATGGAGCCGTACAGAGTCAAATCTATTTGACCAGACCAAATGGAGAGAGGAGCACTGGCATATGGTCTGGTTTATCATTACAGTCAAAGATCACAACTTTTGAAAGCAAAAGCCTTCTTAAACCTTTCCTTGTCAAATGAAGAAGCAAGCAAGGGAGAGATGACGTTACATTACTGATTAATGAAATAATTATGAGAAATGTACAAAGCTGGGGCTGTTGACAGAGGAATTTTTGAACTTCCATAGTGTGCTTTAAGTCTTTCTTGGTTATTTCTTTTCCATGCTTCGCTAATTAAACATACATAATGTTTAATTTCTGTTAGGACTACTTAGCAGTATCTAGCAAAGTATTATGCTAATTGTATAAAAATGCTCTTAAAGTTGTTCTATTTTCAATATTTAAATGAGCCACAGACATCTTAATCAGACTTGTAGCTGTTAAGGAAAGTATACAAAATGTAACCTGAACATCTGGATTCTAAATATATACCCAGATATAATCATGATTAGGACTACATAGTTACATAAATAGCAAGCATGATTGCACATAAATGATTATTCTCTTCTGAAAATAAATTTTGAGAGATCATTTATTGTTAAGATGTGGAGCAGGAGACACCACCAAAATTTTACTACCTAAAACTAATTCTCAGATCACTCCACTGAAGATTATAACTAGTGTAGCAGTCATTCAAGTTCCAGACCTTAATTTCTTCTACATATTTTTTTATCCAAAGTTCAAACAATTTCACAACAGAGTGTCCTCTTACTTTCAGGAATCCTACTGATACAGGATGAACTCTTGATTTGTTATTAGTGTTCTTCATCTGCATATTTACTTAATATCATAAATTGTTTCATCCAAGTGTTTTAACAAAAGTTGATTACCACACCAGTTATGGAATTCAAGAAACCACCTGCAGCTACACTATGAAATTGCTTCTGAACACAGACAAATTAATCTCTTCTGTCTTCCTCAATTCTTCAGTTCTCTCTTCAAACAGACTAGAATTGTCTTCAAAACTTCTAGTCACATTCTTGCACAATTATACCATAAATATATATATCTTCCAGCTTACAACTTTCCTGTTTTTCCTCTTCATTTATCCAGTTGTCTCATCTTTTTGTTTTCTTCTCTATAATATTCCTTCATAGTGTTATTCTAGTCAGTCTTTCAACATTTCAACATCATCTTTTTGTTTCAGGTTATAAAGGGCTTAACATTTCTTATTTTTTATGTTTCTTCTGCAACTTCATTTTACTTTCTTTTTTTCTGGGTAATTTCTGGTGCTTTTCTAAAAGTGTCCCATACAACATTCCAGTTTGCAAGGAAGTAAAGTTTAAAAGTTTTCTCATTTTTTATTTTTTCCAAATTACTTTCTGCTAAAGAGAAACAGTTTGTTGTTCTTGCAGCTTGGGCAACAAACAGGAGAAGTTGGAAGCTACGATGCTGCTAGAAAGCTATGACCTGATTGCTGTTACTGAAACTTGGTGGAAGAATCTTATGACTGGAATGTGGCTATCGATGGCTACAGGCTGTTCAGAAGGGACAAACCAGGAGGAAGGGTCAGAGGTATTGCCCTCTATATCAGGAAATGGATAAAGTGTGAAGAGCTGTCCCAGAAGAACAGCTACAAACAGGTTGAAAGCTTATAGGTAAGAATAGAAAAAGGAGGTAACAAAAAGGAACCTTTTTGTTCATGTCTACTACAGGCCACCAGATCAAAGGGAGCCCACTGATGAAGCCTTCTTCCTCCAGCTGCAAGAGGCTTCATGTTCTCAAGCTCTCATCCTACTGGGGGATTTCAACCACCCTGACATATGCTGGAAAAGCAGCATAGTAAGATGCAGGCAATCCAGGAGACTCCTGGAGTTCATCAAAGATAATTTCTTGACACATGTAATGCACACCCCTACCTGAGGGAATGTACTGGACCTGATGGTCACCAATGCAAGTGCATCAGTAGCATCAAGACTGGAGGCAGCCTGGGCTGCAGTGATCATGCACTGGTAGAATTGAAGGTCCTGAGGGATATGGGACAGGCGAGGAGTATAATCAGGACACTAAATTTTATGAAAGTAAAATTCCAGCTCCTCAAGGAGTTAGTCTGTAGCCCCCCTGGGATATGGTCCTCAGGGACAAGGGAACCTGGGAAGACAATAAGGGGATGGGGTCAGGAAAGCCAAGGCATAGCTGGAGCTGAACTTGGCAAGGGAAGCAAAGACTAACAGGAAAGGCTTCTATAGGTATATCAGTCACAAAAGGAAGGAGTCCCTGCCAATGGCCAGGGATTAGAACTAAATAATTTTAAACATCCCTTCTAATTCCAATCATTCTGTGAATCTATGATTCTATGATTCTTTCCTGTGGCTTAATATCCAATTTTGCCAAAACAGATTAACATCATTCCAAATCTGTACCGGTATAAAACAGGGTATCGAGAAGTATAAGTAATGGAAAAGAGGAGAATAAATGTGATTTAAAATAATCCCAACAAATTCATCTGCATGCAGGGATCATTTAACCACCATTCAAATCCCATTCAATTTTCTTTTGTGACAGGCTGTGCGGAGACAATACTCATTAACATCTCACTTTACAGGCAAACAATCCGCTTCTGATTACAAGTAAGACCAGACTACTAACCAGACCATACAGCCTATTCAGCTGAGGCCAAACTAAAGCTTATTCTGTTCTCCACATTTCTTCTCCTACCTGCAGAATAAGAAAGAGAAGATTTGTCTCTATCTCCTAATTCCTTTACACTTTATGCCAGCAGTCAAATATGCTAAACATTCTCCTTTTACTACACATTGTTATAATTTAGGGGGTTTACAGAATTTTACATATACAAATCTACTTGAAAGCCTACTATACAGAGATACCTTGCTTACATACATGTAATTCCACACTCAGTAATTTTCTCTTCCACGTGAAACTCAAGCAAAAATAATTTCTTCATCTTTTGTGATCCTTTTCCATTTCCACTTCACTCTCACCATTCCTACCAAACACTATAATGTCTTACCGTGTGGGCATTTCCATTATCTTTTCTTAGACTGTGAATTACTTCCTATCTCCTTACTCTTTATAAACAGTCATTTTGAACTTCTGCCACTTAACAACTTTAGTCAGTACCAGTTTTGCCAAATCAAGGCAGAATCCTTCACTAGGTCAAGGATGTAAATGTGAGGAATAAAATTTGACATTACTTCCCTTTGGCTCTCAGAAATTAATTGTTTCCTTCTTGTACAGGCTCTCCACCAGCCTCAGTTCTTAATTCCTGGAAAATGTCTTTCCATTTGCCCTTGGATTACACTAGTCAGGACTGCAATCACTGTACTTCCTCTAGGACCTGAGCAGGTAAGGTTCTTCCCCTTTCCAACCTAGTGAGGTATTTTTTTGTTAAAAAAAAGGAAAAAGAAATCAGAGTAAACACAATTTTTTTTTTAAAATTTTAATATTTTTGCTATATATGTTTTTATATCACAGGAGCAGTCTTCTATTCACAGCTGCTTGTACTTTTACTCAACAGTATGTGATACTAGGTCTTAGGTCTTTATGTAAAATCTTCATTAATCACACAGATAGCCTGCAAAGGCTCCTATCTAAACTTTTAATGCACAATGATGCCAGTGGTATAAGGATTTAAATACCTTTAGGAATCTGGATCTTAGTCTCTCTGTACCCTTGCTATTTTCCAGTTACATATTAAGGTTGCTGCCCACACTGGCATAAGAGATACCAGAATTACTACTCATCCACACAATGCTTTCTTTAATACAAGCCTTTTTTTCTCCCTGATTGTCACATGAAAGTACAATAAGTCCATGGGAAACCTGTCTCTGTACAACAGCCTCTGAGGAAAATAATATCTCTGCTGACAGATGACATTTGTACTTTTCTCTAGAAGTGTAATTAGGCATGACTCTAATTAAATCTTTGTCAGTAAACTTGCAGTTGTGGACAAACATACTGGCTACACATTCACTGTCTTAGTAAATACACTGGAAACTGAGCCAAACATTTCTAGAACAAAAGAAAAATATGACTAAGGTGGCACGAGTTCCCAAGTCCATGAACAATGCACATGCACTACAAAATGGTACCAGTGAAGGCATGTGTGCTGTATACTGACTTTCAGTGAACACCTCATATGAAGTAAAGTTATTTTGAAATGCACAATACTATTGTCTTATACCATCAAGACAAAGAAGCTAAAGGGAAGTGCCAATTTGTCAGAAATGTTGCAGCAGTTTCATCAGAGCCTTCCAGGAACCAAGCTCTATGAAACCCCCAGATCCATTATAATTTGAACTCCACCATTGTTTCCTTAGAGAAAAGAAATTATCAGCTACAGGCTGAAATTTTCAAGTACCTAGAGGTTTCAATTATATCCCTCAAAAACAAACAAGGAAAGACCAAGGAAAATGCTAGGGAAAATTTTGCTTAAAGCTTTGTTTACCACCAGAAGGTTTCAACAGGAGCAAACACCTTTACACTCATCATTTCCACTCAGTCTGATCCTGGATTTACATTTCTTTTCTGTTTCCCTGTTCTGTGGCAAAGACAATGAGGACCTTGCACAAAGCATTAGTCCATGTCAAAGTGACTAGCAGACCAATTTTATTTTCTGGCATCAGAAGTCACTGTAGGAAGAGCCGAGGCTCAAATGGACTGGAGGAGAAAGAGTCTAAATACAGTGTCCTTAGAAAAAAAAAAAAGCAAAACAACAAAAAAGAAAAACCAAACAAGTAGCAGATAGCTCTTTTTCCTTCTGAAGCTAGGAGCCAGATTCTGAGTCTAGTGAGAAAACACTATAACCACCTAATTCAAAGGCGTAATACATTTTCTGGATTTAAGTCTACTGTGACAACTTTTATTGTTACTGCCTAGATTTCAGTTTATTTAGGTGTAAAACTAATTTACTTATTTATCTATATGATTGTCATAATAAAAATAACAGAAAATGTAATTTTACTTGTTAATGTGCTGGCATTTGGGGTAAAACATTAACCAAGAAACTAGGCTGCTTCTTGACTTGGTACTATCTTTACTGAGAGCTCATAAACTGGAAGAAAAAAATCTGTCTGGAAGGGCTAAAAATATTAAGAAGAGCAGAAAAATTACAAGAGCCCTACTCTTATAGGGCCACAGTATAAGTGGTCTGTGGTTGAATCCTAGCTCTATGTCTGAAACAATCCTTCAGGATCCCTCATAAATCCATTGTAAGCTTAAGTGAAGTTAGATTCAGGCTGTCTTGATACAAAACGAACTTTCATCTTTTCAATATATTCACAGCATTGATCCACAATTTTAGAAGAACACTTGAATGTTCGTATATGAGAGCCTAACTATGACATCACATCATGTCAAAGACAGATCTGTTGAAAGATACAATTACAAAGCCAGCTGCCAGCCACTTACTTTTCAGGATTACAGCTTGGTTAACTTGGGTTTGGTATGCACGGCACCAAAAGATTTAATTTCCATATGACAATGTATTTGAAAACATGATTTTGGCGAATTTTAAGAATAAACTACTGCTGTGCCTCACTTAACAATGCTCATAGTTCCAACCAGCGTATCTTTAGTCTATTTCATTGTTAAGCAAGCTGATGTATACACTTGACCTAACACAACATATCCTAAGCCAACTTAACCTCAATTAGCCTAATGTAACATTATCATGATATATACATCACATATTAATTATTAAAATATAGTGATAATACCTTAAGAAAAATATTAATAATGCAATGCACTGTACTTACCAAATGCACCATGGAGATGAAATTTTCTGTCTTCTCTTGTTTTGTGAAATGAGGTAGAGGGGTTGTTTAAGACAAAGCAATGCCATCACAGTAGAGGATACCTTCAAAATAATTTGTATAAATTTAGTCCAGTACAATACTACACTGTATAATTTCTTTTCTTGTAAATTGCACCAAAACTACATCACGGTAAATTTTAATAACATTTTTTTCCTTTCTTATTTTTCTTTAACATTTTTACCTTGGTTTTGAAATCTATTACCTTCCTTTGCTTAAGAGAACTCATAGAAGCTGTGTCGTTTGGAGCCCATATGAAAGAAAACAGGGTGTATAAAGATCACTTTCAAGGGAATGTTCTCATGATTACATTTCTTTACATACTGCATGTTGTTTACATCTCTATGAAAGCTCAATCATTTAAGCACTAAGTGGTTAGCTGGAACATCATCAAGGTTAGTTGGGGCATCATTAAGTGGAACAGAACAGTAAATACATGATGGAAGCTTCTTTGGCCTTGATGGATATAGAATAAATTAGTAGGTAAATACAAAATTAAAATGGATATATACATAATAACCGCAGTTGAGATAAGGACATTATTTTAACCATATGATACGATTTGCTGAAATATAGATACTAGTGTAGTAACTTACTATGTGGTTTTATATTCTATAGCTTCTTGTAGTTCAGAGTATAAACCCTTTTTTATTATTTAATTATATCTATCAACAATTTAATTAAAATTAAGTATCACTTTCTTACAATGTCAAATGTGTAGGTAACACATCAGCAAAGTGTAGATCTGGAAGATAAATACATGACAAGCAAAGATGGAGGAAGTTGAGATCAGTATAAAAACAGAATACATACAGTCAGCCTAATTAGCAGGAAACAAACGACCAACTAACTTTACTCATTAATACATTTGGGTTTTTTTCAAATGAATAATTAACATACATGCACTGTACATACCAAAAAAAGAATCTCATTCTACAATACATCTTCCCTTCCCTCACTCTTTTTCATGTGTGTTCAGTTTACCTATATGCAGGAGAAGAGCTTCACACCTTGAACAAAACCACTCTTAAGTGGTCAGTGCTGGGACTGAATATTGTCTGAGTGCTAAGTTCTTTGCTTTGGATAGGGCTTACCTTTCTTTTCCCTGTGTGAAGGAAATAAGTAGAAAATATTACTTGTTCCTACATCCATTTCACTGAAAATGTATTTCTGACAGACAGAAATTAGTTAGATTAAAGAAGATGCTTGTGGATATCTAGGAACAAAAGGGCATATACATTTGTAGGGAGTGGGACATGCACACCTTCCTTCCTCCCCTGTTTTCTTGTCATCCAATGAGCTCATCGAAAACAGAAGAGCTTGAGTCACCAAACTATCGGATATTAGCATACATGCCTAGTATCAGTTGGTCTATCAGGTGTTCTGTGATGCACTCATGGTCTGTCTTTCCATCAGAGGTTGTTAGTGTTTTCTTTTTAAATAAACAGCATTTGTAGTTTGTATTTTGTTACCTCCAAAACCATTATGGCTCTCAGCAGTCAATTACTATCGCAACGGATACACAAGCAAAAGACAGTGATAAATTAAAAGTTATGATTACGTAAAATATTTTACTCCTCACATGCCAAAATTAAACACCAGGTTCAGTAGGTTGAGACATTAAGTAAATATGCTGAATATATGCACACACTGTGTTGCTATAAAGTTTTATTTTGCCTCAAGTGAAGGCAAATCTTCAATTAGGGATTACAACAGATCTGATAAAACAGCCCTAGTATTTCTAATAAAGAAGAGCGGTTCAGGGAAAATCAACAAGGCTGAGAAGTTCAGAAGCAAGAAAGCTTTAAGGAATTAAAAAACAGAGGTAAACAGAACTCCTGGAAACTCCAAGGAAAACTAGCTGTAAAAACTACACACTTCACCAAGAATTTGTTCTGCCTTATCAATGTGATTTAATTAGCAAACTGTTGAAATGCAGTGGTTCCCTGACACCTGCAGCAACACAACTGAACACAGAGTGAAGGGAAGAACTCATATAGGTTTGAACTTGATAAAGTAGATTAATATTCTTTCAATTATTTATCTGTATATTGCATAACCAATGTGATAAGTTAGATTAAATCTTATCAGTAATTATCTTAAACTGGTATTTTCTCTTAAATTGGCTTAACATAAGAATGGCCTGCCCATGGTGACCCTTATTACTTTCTACATGCTCCCCAGCAAACTGGTGTAGAGCATGCGGATGGTAGCAAAGTAGGTCCTTGCTCAAAACTGCATTGGAAAGGTTTGAGAGATTAAATAATAGGGGTTATAAGAAAAAACACCGGTTTTCAACAACAACTACAGAAATTCTTGTCATGAGTGAAATGTAGCAAAGACACTAAAAGGCCTGGAAACATATCTTTCTGAAAATACAGAGTTAGTTCTGTTGAAGTGATACAGGGACCATGGATGCATTGTTCAGTTAGTTTGGTATCAGACTGGATGGAACAGGAAGAAACAGGGCAGATCAGCAATTTCAAGGGTATGTTTTTCAATACAACAGTATATTGGTAAATAGCACTGAATTAATATACTCCAATCTGCTTCAAATAATCACCTTTCCTCGTTCTTCTGCTTCTTTATTATGCTTTTCTCATTGAAATTTCTGTTACAATCTTACTTTGAGTGAAATCAACAGAACATTTGATTCATGGTTTCAGAACTCATATTTGCATTATAAGACCTTTTCCTGATTTCAGTTCAAACTAATTCACCCCATATGCCTCTACATAATGTTAGATCACCAACACATAAAAAGCTGATTTTGTTAGCTTATAAATATAGTATGGATCAGGGGGAAAAAAATGCTTTCACATTCAAAGTGTAGGATAGACTAACTTATGAAGTGTCATCACCACTGATTTTTTTTCCCGTCAAGCCTCATTTATGCCTGCTTCTTGGATTTTATTCAGGTATACAATTTACATTTAGATTGCTCTTCTGGAGGAAAAAAACAACCAAACCAAACCAAATCCATTCCAGAATCCTGTGACTTCTTTTAACCTTAATGCAGCAAAAATTACAATGATTGCATGTGGCTGAAAACATTTTAGCATATCAAGCTGCATTTCAGTATTTCCCATTTAACTAATCCAAAGTTGTTATCATCAAATATTATTTTATCCCTTCCTTATTCAAACTGCAAACAAGATAAGAATGGTCCAGATCACACTGTGTTATGAAAGGTTAGATATTTCCTTTTATGCTAAATATATAGCTAGTAAACCAAACAAACTTACAAAGATGAAAAGAAACGTGTGGCACTTAGCAAGAGAACATTACTGAATATCTCAAAAATACAGGCTAACAAAAATATCTTAAAAACACTGAAATTAACACAGTTGCCAGAGGATGCAGCCATAGATCTGTAGTTGTGGTATATTGGTGATAAGAAGCAGACTTGTTTTATTTTAACTCTTCAGCTACAGAAATTGTAAAAGCAAGAGTAATAATGTGACCATATGATATTTCAAATATAGTAAATAATTTCTTCTAGTCTCTGTAATTTCCCTCTAAAAAGTCTTTATCCTATTTTTAGCAATGGAGGAAATCTGATGACCAATTTTTTAGTGGTTCATTAACTCAGCATGAAGTTTCCATCAATTAATTCTTTCCATTACTTTTTGAAAACATGCACTTCCCTTTAGAATACTCTTAAGAGACAATAAAAACAGCTAGCATATTGTAATACTCTTCTTTACCATTTGTAAGTATTCAGAACATAAGAGACAGCTGTACAAAAGAAAGCATACAACACTGAAAAAAAAGCACAGAACTGCATCACGGATCAAATTTCTAGTATTGCAAGCAATATTGTTGGTATCAATCTCTCCTTTAAAAAGAGATTAGATAAAATAGATTGATAATCTATTAACAGCCTGAGCTAGGACTTTATACAAAGTATATAAACACAAGTATATAAACACAATTAAAATTCTATGAAGCAATGAAATGCATTTTAAACACAAAGAAAAGTTTAAAAGTGGCAATGCACACATCTGTTTTCCTACACCTCCTCCTCATACAGGAACATTGGTTGTTGAAGCTAACAAAAAAATAAGCAGGGAGAGGGATCTTGTGTTCTTTAAAAGGGCTAAGTCAGCAAGTGCAGTCATGTTTACTGCCTTACAACATGCCTCACAGTCCACTGAAGTCAACAGAAAACCTTTGCACTGAATTCTGTGTGACACGGATCGCTGAGGCCCATGTGTACCAGAGGGCTCCAGCTGTCTGTAGCCAATCCACCTCTGCAACCCCATTCTCCAGTACCATCCTCAACAGCCAGGCAATTACTGCTGAACAACCAATGTGCCTTAGGTAGACTAGAAGGTTACTATCTGCTTGGGACAACTGGAGCCTGCTGGTCAACCCAAGGCCCTGATGGCCAAAACCTGTCAACAGTAATAATGACATGACTAAGTTATCACCTGGTGGTACGTACCACTCTTTTATGCCCTGTGATTTAAAACTATGTGCTAAAAAAATATACGTTTTATTATCTTATCTACAGTTAGCTTGTTAACGAAATCCAAGTTCTGAACACATCAACAGAAAATGTTATTTTTTAAGGTTGTTTTGTTGTAGAACAAAAGGCCAACAAAACCAAAGAAACTAATAGCCATTACATTCTTGACTCCCACTTGAAAATGAAGCATTTGTTCAGTGCTCTTCACCGTTCATTACTTCTTTTTCTCACTGTCATCAGAACATACTTATACAAGCCATCACTGCATGTTGGATAACAAAATGAAAAGGAAAGGTCTGTTCTACCTAATCAGCCCATGCTTTGTGTATGTAATTACCAAAGTAATATAACAACGGTGGCTGAGTTAAATCTGATGGTAAGTATAATAGAAGAGATGTTTTCAGAGTGGGATAAAACTAGTTTGAACACATGCCATGTGCTGCATTTGGCACAGAAATCCACAACACAGCTTGCTAAAAGTACTTCTCACTCTCTCAAGAGGAGAGCATTTATCAGAAGTAGCAGTCACAGATTCTGAAAATTATAAACCTGTCAAGAAAATGCTAATTTAATCAAGTGCAGGCTTCCATAGAGTAGAAATTCACCCTGGTCTCCATGTGAGTACTTCAACAGTATTTAGAACTAGATGTATATTATGCTGCACATGACATGATGCTTCACCATAGATTCATCTTTCAAAAGTAGCACTTGAGCACAGAATAAATGGAGCCAGGGATATCAATGTAGTGTACATATTACCTGGACAAGGCTGCCCAGTATTCTGAAACCTGATCTGCTTTATACAGATTTAAAAACTGAACCTTGCAAGCTACCAAGGGCTTGTCTTCCACAGAGATATTCGTATTTTCACTCCATTCAACTTCAGTCAGTAGTTTTTAAGTTCTACAGCTGTAGTTTAGCTGTGGTGGGTACTTATTTACCTTAATCTCAAATACAGCAAGGATAATTCAATCTGGCCCATATGAATAAGGGCTAGTACCAACTAGGTCCTCTTGGTTGCTCGGATAACCCTGCCCAATGAGCTATCTTTGTAGACAAGATGTCCTTCAAGGTCCTACATGCACATGTTTACCAGAAAATTTTCTTTCGAGACACGCAACCAGTTGATGAGAATTTATGCCATTGGTGATCTGGAACCTGTTTCTACCTGTCTAGGGACAAGCCACATTAAATTGTTCATCTATAGATATGTCTGTTATGTCTGCATGCATATCTGTGTGGAGCCCTCTCTCCAAAACTCTAGAGAGTTCAGTACAGCTAACACATTATTATAAAAAAAAAAAAAAAATCAAAATTAAATGTATCTTTAGAAACACAGAAATTAAATACATAATCAGATCATAAGTCCCTGAAAATAAACAACTTGCCTTTCACACAGTCACCACAATACCTGAAAGAAGGACCACAAAAGAGGGAAGTGAAGTGTATGGCATGTGCAGATGGGGGAATGGCAGTAAGCTTCCATTTCCAACATTATTCCCACTGATCTCTAGGAATTAGGTAGAGCAAGAACTTAAGGTTTATCATGTAATAACATGATTGTTACAACCATTGATCATTTATACATATACCTTTTGGGACCTTACTAAGTTTTTTCCCATTCATGATTAAAACATACATTCCTCCAGTCTAAATCACCCAAATCTATATGCTAATCATATTTTACTAAATTGTGTTCAACAGATATATGATATATTATGTGTTTAAGCCCCAACTCACACTAATACCATTAAATCTTCAAGCTTCCTAAGATAAACTGGAAGGATATTTACAGTATCAAGTACATTCATGGATATATTTGATATGATAAAAATAATTTCCTTGTTCCAAACTTGAAACCTAACTAAAATTTCTAAATTCATTTATATGTTGGAAATAACATGTCAATGAGAAACTCTAACATTTAACAAATTGTGGTTGTAAATGTAGAATCTGCTCTTTGCCCCTTTTGCTCGGCATGGGGAGGGGCATGTCTGTGTGTGTCTGTAGAAATGTGATTTGAAATTACAAGGCTCTAATTAAAGACTGGAAGTTTCCTGGGAAATATCTTGATTGAGACTGTATTTCTCAATGAACCAGTAACAGCACTAGGAATTAGTTCAGTAAATATGAGCTGACTTAGACTACATTTTCAGTGTTTCTTAATGCAAAGAACAACCCAAGTGTTTACTGAAGTTAACAGCAATCCTTTCATTATATCAGCAAATTTCCAATGAGATTCAAAGCTCATTCATTTTTATTTGCATTATTTAACAACGTAAATATATGTACATTTAAACTCCATTCTAATACTAAAAAGGAAGTGACGATGACATAAAGAGGGGGTTTTTGCCACATCTGATCTGGTGTTTGTAATCTGCAGTGTTTCACCATATGATGGCAGGTTCTACAGCAACAGTGTTTTTCTGCTGTAAAAGTAAATGTCTGATTTTCTCAGTATTTCACTGATCATACAGCCACACACTCTATGCAACATCTTACACAGCCAAAGCTCTTAAAAGAACTCGAGTTAATAGTTTTGTGAAAGAGCTTTTGACAGCCATTTACACTTCTACATGCCTTAGATTATTTCATACACCTGTCACACAGATTTGTGTCTGTGTACATGAATATACTTATGCAATATTGGTACCTAGTAAACACTGGTATTCATAATTCATTAGTCTAATTTTTTCTTCATTACTTGCTTGTTAATTTTCTACTACTACTTCATTTCAGGTATTACTAAAAACGGAAAAGTACCCACACACTGCAGCAAAAATCTGCATTCCATGACCTGAAATTTCTTTTTGAGAGCTTCTAACTATCTCCTGTTCATTCCATTCCTTAATCAAATCAGCAACTGCCACCTTCAATTTCTGATTAAATATTCCAATTAGATGAACTTTAAGAAGTGCCTCAAAGAGCAAGTAATTCCTCCAGCTACTGTTTTATTAGTTTTTCTCACTTGAGTCTCACTCTTAGCTATTAATAAAATAGTTCATCATTTAATTAACTGGACTGATTGGCTGAAGGCTTTCTTGTTTAATAAGCAGCCGGTGTTCCAGGTAAGTTGACAAAAGATCTCTTTCCTAGCCTAAGTTCTTCAGCCAGCTCCTCTGAACACATATACTAACACACTTTGTCTCAACACAGAATCTGAACACTTCAGCCCAAGTACCAAAGAATGTGAGCTGTTCCTACCTGTGGAAACAAGACAGCTTCAAACAGATTGTGCTCTGGAATTGTAACCCGGAAATTTTTGTCTAACACAGAACTGCTCACTAGCCTGGCTGAAAAAATGGACTGGGATACTGCCTCTACAGTAGTAGGGTTATAATTTTTAAAGTACATAATGCTATTGACACTGGTTTTTCTTTGGTTTTATTCGGATGTCCAGGTACATTTCCAGTGAGGTGGAATGCTGTCCTTAAAGAGTTAAGTTCAAAAACACAAACTCACAAATGTACCCAAGTCTTAAGACCTAGCAAGAACATGTGAAGTTCAGCTCTTTCTTAATACATCAAGAAAAAAAAATCAAAATTTACCTTACAAGATAATAGCAAAATTCAGAACCAAAGGTACAGTTAATACAAGAAACTGTTGACCACATACTCATCTGGACATAGGAAACAAGGAAAGATCCGTGGATGCACTTTCTAATTCTTCTGATAGCAAAATGGATCCAGCTTTTCCTAAAGCAAAACCTTTTGTATTTATTGTTTAAAACAGTCAATGTACTGCACAATTATTTCCTTTAGAGTCTGAGTCTGCTTTTCTTCTTCCTACTATTGTGAAGAAAATATTTACTTTTAATAGAACTTTGATTCAAATATACAGAAGGACTGATTTACATCTTATTATTTTTTCTGAAGTTAAAATAATTGTTTTGGAATGATTTGAAACTCCCCGTCCTTCAAAGGTTAGCTTCCTGATGCACTTAGGAGGACAATACTAAAACCATAGGTATAAACAAAAACCTGTATTCATTTAGAAAAATACCAGGATGAACATACTCATAATGGCTTGCTACAAAGATTTTGTAAAAAATGGCACAAAGAACATCAACTCATATTTGGATTAGAAACAATTTTAAATCAATCTTTTAGAAGAATTTTATGACTTGCATCATGCCTCAGTGTAGAATCTTCTAGATTCTTGAAAATGAATGTGTCTCTTCAAAAATATATTTTTATATTTATTGGATAGTGCAATCCTAAATATTCATAATGCAATTTTTAAATTCTTACACATGCTGACTGTTTTGCAATAAAAGGCAAGTATTATAAAAGCCTGTGAACAACCATTTTTCATACCATACCATTTATTCTGATAAAGTATAGCAGAAGAGCTGACAAACATTTGCTATAAAACCAGAACAAGCTCTCAAGTATGTTTATGAATGTTTGCTTTTGATTTCTAGTCCTTGTTCCCAATATAAAATCGCCTACCCCTTTAGCATCTGCAAAGGCATGTGCATAAGAATTCCTACTGACTTCAAATAGGCTTAAGCAAATTGTCATTTACTTACTCGTGTGATAAAATATTTGCATGCAGAAAACACTCACGGGATAAACCTTTCCAAGAATACAAAAGATAATGAATTTAGAGGGAATGTCCTAGAGGATCTAAAAACTGGAGGTCAAGATTCCTAATGTCCAGAACAGATAATGAATTTCCAAACACCTCCTTTATGTTTGCACAGGGAAGCATGGCATCCTTGATGGAAAACAATAGTCCTGTGACAGATTGGGAACTGATTAAAAGGGAAAGTACTGGGACAATACATTTTGTTATAGTGCATGAGTGTGTTGTTATACTACAGAGTGCTAAGCACAGAGTACAGTCAACATAAAACTTTGAACTCTCAAATCTCTAAGTTTACTTAACTTATTAAAACAAGAAAGGTGACAAATGATTAGTAGTAATTAACAACAAGTTAACAACAGCTTTAAAGGCAATGTGTCTAATCACTACTACAAAAGAATAAGCATAGTAATTAAGAAAGGTACACCACCCATTGCCCTGTTATCATCATTCAGATCTGCAGTCACTGGGGTGCCCCTTTTGCAGGGAAGATTTGGAGAGCCTGTCTTGGACAACTAGGGGATCCTTTGCAATTCATCCACTCGTAGATGCAGTCTCCAAAGATCACTGCAAGAGGGTCTAGGTTTTATATTTTTAAATAAATAACTTACATCATCCTAAAAACGTGGAATCTCTGGTCTTATCCTTCCATTGCCCCCCCCTTCTTCAAGCATGGCCAAAGCCCCAGAAGAGAAATAGAGAGACAGCTGGAGAACCTATAGTTAAGGTGTTACAGCCCTATTCTACTGATAATACAACTATGATGCATTTTCTAATACTCTACGTATTAAGAACAGTGCAGCAGAATTCTACTGAGAAGTAACAGATTAAAGAGTCCACATAGCAATGCAATAAGAATTATTAGTGCATTACCTATATTGTTTTAGGCCTATTGATCAGACACTGTCATTTCATACATTAACGTCCAGTTGTCTCAGAAGAGAACTTGAAATGGAGGCTTAGACAAGCCATATTCCTTCCTCCAATCTCTTTCTTCCCAAATCTCCAGAATAAAATGATCAGAATAAATAGATCAATTCTTGTTTCTGCATGCAAAGATAGCTGGATATTTAAGAAGTGTGACAGTAGGAATTTTTTCCCAGAAAATAAGAAAAATTCACCTCCTTCCAACTCCAACATTTTTTGAGAAGTGTTTTAAAAACATCAATACAACTATGTACACTGAATACAAATTTGCTGCAGCATAGTCTAATCTTCTCTTATTCAACATCATAGTGACATCAAAAAAAACCCTAAAATTATAAAAGAACAATTGCCATTTGAAGGGAGAAAAGGCTATGATGAATGCGATGTTTTAAGCTACAGGACAGAAAATTCTAGAAATCCGAAAAGGCTCAAGGGATTAAATCCTTCCTAAAAGACAAGCATTTTAAATAACAGTAGAGAAAATGCAATATGTGAAAGCTTATTTAATTAAACACATGGTATGTTTCTATAAGTTTCATTATTCATAAAAATAAGCCCACTGGACTGCACAAAAAATCTGTGTATTGCTTTCTATTTCTATGGCCTCTAGAGATTTTCTTTGAAAGAGAATCTTAAGAGTCAGGAGATTTGCAAGAAATCAATAAATTGTTCTTTCTTTCCATTGGAAAAGCTTTCAGGAAAAGCAGTAAGATCTTAGCTACTTAAAAATGCATAAAGACTAGTTCTTCCTCTTCAGGCTAACAGAAGTGAAGGTGCTCAATCCTTCCAGATGGCAGGGAAGCCTCCTGAGAAAGCAGCATGCTCCAGGTTATATTACAATTGGCTCTGTCTTTGGAGTTAAAGTTTAAATTTGATCTTTCTGTGACCAGAAGGACAGATACTGGCATGTGCAGACACACAAGGGTTGAGGACAACTGAACTCAGGTTTCTGGCAAAGACAGACATCTCACCAACACCATTTTGTCCCTGTGCTCTTTTAACATTCCTGCAGTTCTTAACCCTTCTTTAGGATGAGAAGCTCTTAGCTTCATTGCCAAGATGCTAAGAAGTTCATTTGAGGACACCACTTAAGACACCCTCCTTCTTGAAGAAAGAGAAACAAGCACCTCCAAAATAAAATCGCTTCTGTTTTAAGAGAGATGTTTAAGAAACATAGGAAAAATTATTCCATGAAATTGCATTGCACACTGAAGGATAAATGCAAACCATACTCAGCTACATGTGCAACTTCTTGATGGAAAGCAGTTCAAGGCTAATAACCCCATCCTTAGTAAATTATTCATTCCTTGCATGCTACCTGTGTGCTTTAATCTTTTTTCCTTATTCATTCAAAACACTAATACTAAAGGCCATCTTCCAGTTGCACCCTCTCCTGGCTCACTCATGAGCTCCTACAATAGCTTTTTTTGAAACTTGCACTCCAAACTACCTTCTCATCCTCATTTACCATATATACACTGCTTAATATTTAGTTGTCTCTTCTCCAAACTTGCTCTACCTTTATGCATCCATTCCTTTTCATTGTTACTGGTTATGTGTCTTTCCATGACAGTCACCAAGCTATTCCATTTTCTATGCATAAGTGAAATACACGTAATAATTATCTAAGATCAAATCTTTAAATAAAAACTGATGGGGTGGGTGACAAGCTGTTACCTATTCTCTAACTCTGTCTAGAGAAAGTATATCTATGCTAGAGGACCAAGTTTTCAACTACAGTCCAATGTATGGAACTATTGAATATGCTTTTAGTCAAACTTTGTTTCCATTAAATTACTGGTGCAGTTGTCAGTTTGATAAAACAAAATTCAGTTATTGCTAGCCATGTTGAAAAATCGTGTGCTTTAAATCCAAGTTATGTTGCCTACAGTTTTTTAACCAGTAGCTTCTGTAGAAAGGACTGCCTTTCCTCAAAACCCTGTACTAAGTAGGCTCACACAACTCAGTTAATTATCATTCATGGTTTCAGAACAAAGTTCTGAGGAAAAATTAAATTAAGTCCCAAAACCACCTTCAGCCCTTTTGAGCCTAGAAACATATCTAAATTATTCTGTGCACTTCTGCATAGAGGTGGTGGGAGGATTAAGCAGGATTAAAATTGAAAGCAAGAATCTCTCTCCTTTGGCAATGGAAAAATTAATCTCCTCCTATGCTAAAAGAATGGACTTACTGTCTTATCAAATTTAGCTGTATAGAAGAAGCTTGGATTTATAGACAATGCAAGATTTAATTTTGTTTAAAAAAAAAAAGGTGGGCACGTTGGAGCTAGTGGGGAGGAGCTTTTCCAACCAACTTCAAAAAGTGTCTTGGAAATTGTGGAATTTATAGTACCTTGAAATGGAAATATTCTCCTTCTGCTTTGTCCTTTACCAATTTTTTTTTGTCTTTGTTTTTTAATTTACAGCTTATTTTTTTAAAAGTGAAAAACATACATAAAGTGAATGGTGATAAAACACTGAAGAAAACACCTCAGGAAAAAGAAACAAGTTGCTGCTTCACATATACCATCTCTTAATACACTTTCTTTTCACTGTATTTTTCTTTTTCGGTCGGTTGGTTGGTTGGTTTTCTGGCTTGTTTTACATTGTTGTGTTTTGCTTTTTGATCACAAGACTGGATACTTAAGAAAGAAAAAAAAAAAGAAAAAAGATCAACAGCAAAAGAACACATTGAGCAAGTGATGAATCTAATTTCTACATTATGGCTTCTTTAAAGGATATGAAACATGTTCCAATTTAAAAGAATATGTATAAAAGAAAAAAAAACCCAGAATGTTGCTTACACATGTTTATACAAGGAACAATCACTAACCAGTAACCATTAACACAGTGGATGTAGCCTATATTTATCCCTTATATTCCATAAAGATTTTTAGGAAATGCAAGAGTTACATTCACTGATTTGTCACCCGTTTGAAAGCTGAAGATGGTAGAAAATGCTACTAGTGTGATAAAACATTGTTTCATTAAAGTTTCATTAAGCTTTGTACAGTTTTATCTTATTGACATTCATAAGGGAAATAACTTCGTACATCATATCAAAAGCAAGTATTGAAAGACTTGAAGTCAATTATACAGTGAATTATTTTAATGCTATACTGAATTGATTATACTGCTTTCAAAAAGACAGTACAAAAAGCTTGAATTATAACAATAGAAAAAAGAGAAACAAAAACTAAGCCAAAGAAATCAGAATAAGATACATACAGTAAAATAATAGATCAAAGAAGCCAAAAAAGTGACACCAAAAGCAAGATAGAGTTTGAAATTTTTGTAGGCAGCCTGACTTATGTCCACAATGAACTACAGAGTATTATTCAGATGAGGGGTGACTTTAACGAACTGCATGTTGTACAAACATAAATGTCACTCAAAACATTTGGAAAACAAACCCATGACTTATGTATCACTCAAGAATAAGCACTTCAGTTGGGGAAGGTTGAGAGGAACATTAAGGTTTTTTTCTTTGCTTGAAATCAAGTTGTGCAATTTCAAAGAATACACAAACCACTACTTCCTGAAAGTTACCCTGGAATTCCCCTACTGAAAGAACATCTATTTCAATCATGAAGCCCCAGAGAGTTTACATGACCCAGGCTAACAGTGCAGGAGAAGTGTATATAGTGATCACTGTTTCCATTTACTTTATATTGATATCTGATCATCTGTTTCACTGCACTGTCACTTTTTGAGTGTGTGGGAATTATCAACTATTTTATGGCTACTCAAAAGACAAAACAGCTAGAGAAATGCACCATACTTCTAAAATGCTGCATTAGATGACCATGGCTAAGTCACTAGCTTATTCTTACGTGAAAATCATGACTGCATTTTTTATTGTTGTATATGAAATACAAGCCTTATGCAACTTTTCTTTATACTTGTTTTACACGTTTTTCACTACACATTTTACTTTACAGAAAGAAAATAACCAGTTTCAGACAGTGTGTTCAACAATAAAAACACTGTGGGTATTTCAAGTTAAAACAAGCAGTTTTAAGGAACTGCTTGCACCCAGTTACATCCCTCTGTAAAATCTGACCATTTCCTTTCATGATGACAGCAGTGAGTCTGTGTAATGTTTCATTTATCTAGTTCCGAGCTCCTTCTGCCCAATATTGCTAACAAATACACACTAAGGATTATCACAGAAAATTAAAATATAAGTCAAAATCCAATCTATTCTTCTTGACCTGACAGAACATTACTGCAAACTTGCATGTATGAAAAATTAGTTTGCTGTATGGCAGACTTTCCCCCAGTTGTCTCTGTTTTTCAACTTTTACTAACAGAAAAAGTTAATTGTGTTCCATTTCAGAGATCAGCTGTTGTTCTTCCTTTACTTCAACTTTTGCTTTCAGTGCCTGTTTTGTGAGGCTACCAAGCCCTTGTAGAATGTGGCACCACTAATTACCTCTCATTTCCCAGAGGTCTTGCACCACATTTTTGGCTTAGAAGGGCACACTTCACCCTTGCTTTGTAAGGTGTTCTCTCATTCAGATTACCGTTATGGTAAGGCACTGCACTTCCCTCTAACTTTTGAGTATATTAGCCGCTTTCAGTCGAGTTTGACAGATGGGAGCTGCCTTAAATACAATAATTAAATTCTTACAAGTTTCATTAAAAAAATAGGTGGCTGAGTAGATCATTAAATAATAATGCATAACTCAGGTCCTTAGGTAATGAAGTGACAGTGCACAGTCCGTAAGTCAGCACATTGTGGTTAGCTTGTAACTACACATACATGCTGCTGTTTCTCTCAGCCAAGCATATCAGGTATAGGGGTACAGTGGAGACAAGAAAGAAAAACTAGGGAATGGGGAACAAATGCATAGAAAATCTAGGGATGTTAATTCTGCTGCTTATAGAACAGCTTTGTCTGACCTCTACCAGTCAGCTCTAGAAAAAATCCAAACCACCAAAATTTATCTTTAGGAGTCAAGATGAGATTTGTCATACTAGTTTGAGGTTGGACCCTTCCCTCCTTACTGATGTGTCTAATGCATGTGCGGTGCAGCACAAGTCTTTAGACAGTCACTGGAATCCCTACTGGTGGCTGCTGTCCCTTTCAGGGTTTACATCTGCCTGTATATTTGTAACTGCTGCTCTCAGGGAATAGCTTCCTTGTTCTGTAACATATTGTTATTGTAGTTATTGCAATGATTCCTTGTCCATAACTAGGTCTTCTAGACATAGCAAGAAAAATAATTCTCTTGATGTTACTTATGGCAGCGAGACAAATGAGTTTATGATGACCTAATACATTTGGATCTTCTTGCTTATCTTTTTCCTTACCCAAATTTTCCAGTTTTGATTCCTGCTGTCTGCCTTAGCTGTGCTGATCGATTGTTTGTTTGTCTGTTTTTATTAGCAGGAATGCTTAGCCTCTCCATTTTGGGTAAGATGCAGAAGTCAAGTACTGGCTTCCTGCATCTTTGTTTCATTTGAAGAAGATACAGTGCTGCTTTTTTACCTCCAAAGACAATGACTACAGGGATTCTGCAGAGCTCACTGGGTGACTACAGAATCCTGTGTTTAGTGAGACACACTGACTGCTGGTTGAAGCACAAACCCATATGGATGATTACATTGTTGTTTGAAGGACTTGTGACTGATCAAGACTGACAAAACCAAACAAAGGATTATAATCACCAACATACTAACTGCAAACAAAGCTGCATGTTAAAAAAGGGAAATCCATTATGCACATCCTAAAAGCAATGGAGATGAAACGTTGCAGAAGTATCACCTAGTTTGTTCCTCCCAGTTGAAAGCTTGTGAATCAAACTTGTGCTGTGCTACTGCAAAAATGACAGTTGTTAGTGTTAGTGACTGTTGCAGCAATAAATCTCAGGTTTATTAAAGTGTTTAAGCTCTACTATTCAGTGTGATTTGTTCTCTGCTGCTTCCTTCAGAGACATCTGTACACATATGTGTATACCTCACAGACTGGTGAATCCCCATCCCTGGAGCTTTTCAAGATTTGCCATGGTTAATACAAAGTCACAACTGACCTGACCTAATGCTGGAAATAGTCTTGCATTTATTTGTCAAAAGGAACAACATGTATATCATCAGCCTGAATCACTTCTGCATTAGTAGGAAAGTTAAAAAAAATAAAAATGCAAAAAACATTATTCTGACAGCTAGGTCAACCAGCACTTTTTCCTCCCTAAACAGGTTTTTCCAGACCATTGTAAATAAGTCTGACATATTTCATGTGTATAAGGCTTAAGGTTTCTTTTTTTTTTTGGCATGTTCTTCAAAGCATAACATTTACACTTTCTCAAAACATTAAATTTATCTCAACACATAACTAATGACAATGAATAATTGTATTTAATCACATGATAAAACACTGAACTGAGCGGAGAACAAGGCAAGAGCAGGCCAAATGAAAGTGAATTTACTACTAGTACTCTGAGAGATGGGCTGCTGGTCCACTGTAGTGGCAGGGAAGAGGTCTTATGAGGCAAAGAGCAATAAGGCGCTCTGGATGTCAAAGTGCCTCACTGCAGTTCTGAAGCTAATGGCCACAGAAACCAGCTGTGGCTAGAAAAAAGCCTTTAAGAGGAACACAAGCCTGTTGTGAAAGGAAGATAGAGTCAGCTGAAGGACAAAAGTCCCCTTCAACCAGATAATAGGGCAAACTAAAGCGATCCTAATGAAACAAGAAAGAGTTCCCTTTCTAACCACAAGCGTTATATTTTCATCAAGGACATGAGGAATGAGAGAATAACAGCAGAAGGCCACAAAAAGGACAAACAGGAGAGGACAGGTCTATATGCAGTGGTAGACAAACATTTAGAGTGAAGTGCAGACTTCAGAAAGGAACGTTCCAAGGAAAAAGGTATGTTTTCAGAGCAAAATTAATTTCTGCAATACTTACACACATGCCTGCAATGTACAGTCTCTGTCTCTTGATTTGTTTTAACATTAAGAATGTCACAGAATCACAGAATCACAGAATCACAGAATCACAGAATAACCAGGTTGGAAGAGACCCACTGGATCGTCGAGTCCAACCATTCCCACCAATCCCTAAATCATGCCCCTAAGTACCTCATCCACCCTCACCTTAAACACCTCCAGGGACAGTGACTCAACCACCTCCCTGGGCAGGCCGTTCCAATGCCTGACCACCCTCTCTGTGAAGAATTTCTTCCTAATCTTTCCCTGTCAAGACAGAGAAGTATGGAATACCTATGGATTATTACATGTGATCCTTTTGGCTGGAAGGTTCAAGCATATAGATAATGAAGATGATGATAAATAAATACTGCATATAAGTCTGTTCAAGTCTTTAAAAAAAATCACCAAAATGCTGCAGCAATTAGTGTCTTTAATGTTTTGGGCTTGTTAAAACCATCTGTTTAATACAAGGGATTTAATTTAACCCAAATTTTAAATCCAGTGAATGCAGGGAAGCTTTAGATAGAAAGCCAAGCCAGGTGCAGCAAGCTATGCATAGCACTTAATATAAAGGAAGAAAATGTATTTTTTCCTCTCAGATACTTCCATGCTTATTTGTGTAGAAAGGTGAGCTCTAAGGCAAACAGTAGCAAAGAAGACCAGACCTGGACCTCATAGAATCATAGAATCATAGAATCACTAGGTCGGAAGAGACCCACTGAATCATCAAGTCCAACCATTCCCACCAATCTCTAAACCATGCCCCTAAGCACCTCATCCACCCTCACCTTAAACACCTCCAAGGAAGGCGAGTCAACCACCTCGCTGGGCAGACTGTTCCAATGCCTAATGACCCTTTCCATGAAGAATTTTTTGCTTATCTCAAGCCTAAATCTCCCCTGGCAGAGCATGAGGCCATTCCCTCTTGTCCTGTACCCTGTCACTTGGGAGAAGAGGCCAGCTCCCTCCTCTCCACAACCTCCCTTCAGGCAGTTGTAGAGAGCAATGAGGTCTCCCCTCAGCCTCCTCTTCTCCAGGCTGAACAACCCCAGCTCTCTCAGCTGCTCCTCATAAGGCCTGTTCTCCAGCCCCTTCACCAGCTTCGTTGCTCTTCTCTGGACTCGCTCCAGAGCCTCAACATCCTTCTTGTGGTGAGGGGCCCAGAACTGAACACAGGACTCGAGGTGCGGTCTCACCAGTGCCGAGTACAGAGGGAGAATAACCTCCCTGGACCTGCTGGTCACGCCATTCCTGCTGATACAAGCCAGGATGCCATTGGCCTTCTTGGTCACCTGGGCACACTGCTGGCTCATTTTCAGTCTGCTGTCGACCAACATCCCCTGGTCTTTTTCCTCCAGGCAGCTTTCCAGCCAGGTTTCTCCTAGTCTGTAGCTGCATAGTGTTGTTGTGCCCCAAGTGCAGGACCCGGCATTTGGCCGTGTTAAACCTCATGCCGCTGGTCTCAGCCCAGCAGTCCAGCCTGTTCAGATCCCTCTGCAGAGCCTCCCGACCCTCCAGCAGATCCACACTTCCACCCAGCTTGGTGTCATCTGCAAACTTGCTAAGGGAGCACTCGATGCCTTCATCCAGGTCGTTGATAAAGACATTGAACAGGGCTGGGCCCAGCACTGAGCCCTGGGGAACCCCACTTGTCACTGGCCTCCAGCTGGATTTAACTCCATCTCCCACCACTCTCTGGGCCCAGTGGGCCCGGTCATTCAACCAGTTTTCCACCCAGGAGAGTGTGCGCCTGTCCAGGCCAGAGGCTGACAGTTTCAGAACATTTGAGAACAGCTTCACCCTTGCAAAACATCTCTCTCACAAATTATTAGGGACACCATGAAAGAATCAAAAATAGATCTGATTTTGGTTATCTAAAGCTCTTGAGGTTTGGCCTCCATGATTTTATTATACCAGTGTGCATACACAGACTTTCTCAATATCCTTTCAAACATGACTTTGCAGCACTGGTTCCAGCATAATCAGTTTTGTGGTTTTCCTTTCATTTCATTCTCCATCTCCACAGGCATCTATTTTGTGCATTTGCAAAACACAGTAACAAAATATATCTGCCACTTCTTGAATATTTTATTGGAGTATGTCCTTTATTCTTCTACACAGACAGCAGATTTTTTTCCAGCAGCCTACAAATCGTTGCAAGTTACAGCTATTGTCTGAAGCACTGCATAAATGTTTCACTGCTAAAACAGACCTACCTCATAAGAAAATAACTTCAAACATCCAAAATAAAGAGAAAGGACTCCCTCAGTCAGTTGAGTGATTATTTGTTTTGTTATTTACTGACATTTCTCTGGTGCTCAGTTTGTATTGTCTGTGAACATAAAACACTGTCTAGTATAAAATATAACAGCAGCTTTGAAAGGGTAGGGGGAAGGATATTCTCTTCTGGTCTTCCTCAGCAAGAGATTTATTTATTTTTAGGTTTGTGTGCAAGTTTGTCCTTATTTCATGAAGAACACATTGAAAAATTAAAATAAAACTCCCCTCTGATGTGCTGTTGATACCAATTCCCCATTCCTGATTATCTACCCACAGGCCAAGCCCCGTGTTTTTTCTATAATAGAGAATAGTCAACAGAGATAAATCCTAGTACAAGACAGACATCTCCATTTCCTACACACACCACAGGACTACTGAAGCTAGCTGGTCCATTTTTGGTTCAATGCTTACAATAAGAGCTCAGCATCTGCCCTCTCATACTGAGATTTCAGTAGTTTTGAAGGCAACTGGGAAAGCTCATCCCTATTCATGCAAAAAGCCTCTCCTCTTGCAGCAGAAATTTGCTCTCATGTCTGACTGCTGTTCTAGCAGGTTTATCGCCTAGAGGGGAAGAATGCCCCTTGCTCTCTAACCTGGGAATGTGGCAGACTCTTATCCAGCCCTAAAGTGACAGAATAGTGTAGGCTCAGCACAATGGTGATAAACCACCTCTTAGGTAGGATCCGGAATACTTCCCTTTCACTGTAAAAGCTGGAACCTCAAAATATCCTCCAGGTAAGCCGCAAAGCAGTATTTTGTATCCTTTCTAAATTAAGCCCTACAGAGCTTTTTCTTACACAGAGGAATAGCTGGGGAAAACAAACAGCAAACAAAGTTCCATGCAGGACACTGATTATTTTCCATGCACCTCTTCATTAAACAGCTAAATGGAAATTGGTTGAAAGAAGATGGCTCAGATACTTACTGGAGCACCTGTAGACACTTGCCAAGAAAGGACTCCCCTTGAAGATAAAATGGCAAAGCTTTTCAATTTAATTTGAATCTCAGTGATTTGATTTAAAGCATTGTAAACAGCTTGAAATCCATATTATTGACTGGAAACCTTTCTGCTTACATAGCTGCAGACAGATCCTGACATGAGAACATGAGCAAAATCCTTTTATGAAGTAATATAGCCAACTCAACCTTCCATGTCCATCGCCATCTCTTTCCTTCCTTTTCTTACGCTCAGTGTTTGCAATAAAATCAAGCACTGTTCTAAAAGAACACTCCCTTGCCTGGCCACATACTCAGGATTTACTTCTAACACAGCCCAATCTATATATATAGCTCTTTTCAGATGATCTGCTTGTGTACAAATACAAGAGCTGGTACTCCACAATAAAGAGGTAAAAGTCTATTGGCAACACATTAGCAGATAGCACAGCTTTAGATGGAGTGAAGAACAAGCCAATGTGTTTGTTGTTTGTTTCTTAAACTAGAGTACTTTCTAAGTCTTACATATTATCTTTAGCTAACAGACTGCAGGTTAACAAAAGCCCTCAGCATCTAGTGCCACTGTTTACAGAAGTTAGTAAAATCTCTTTTGTGTGAACACAAATTTATTGGTAATTCTACACAGTTTCTCCTCTGTGTTCATAGAAATCATAGAATCATTAGGTTGGAAAAGACCTTAGAGATCATCAACTCCAACCATACCTGTCTACTAAATAAATAATGTCCCCAAGCACCTCATCTACCCACCTTTTAAACACCGTCAGGGATGGTGACTCAACTAGCTCCCTGGGCAGCCTGTTCAAGTGCTTGATAATCCCTTTGTTGAAGATTTTTTTCCTAGTATCCAATCTAAACTTCCCCTGATGCAGCTTGAGCCATTCCCTCTTGTGCTATCACCTATCACTTGGGAGAAGAAAACAATATCCACCTCTCTGGAGCCTCCTTTTAGGTAGTTGTTGAAAGCAATAAGGTCTCCCTTCGGCCTCCTCTTGTCTAGGCAACACAATCTCCATTTCCTCAATCGCTCCTTGTAAAATTTGTTCTCCAGCCACTTCATAAATTTTGTCACTCTTCTCTGGACACACTACAGGACCCCAATATCTTTCTTGTAGTGAGGGGTCCAAAACTGAAAATGATATTTGAGGTGCGGCCTCACCAGTGCTGAATACAAGGGGAGAATCACTTCCCTTGTCCTGCTGGCCACACTGTTTCTGATACAAGCCAAGTTGCCTTTTGCCTCCTTGGCCACCTGGGCACACTGCTGGCTCATGTTCAGTCAGCTATTGACCAGCACCCCGAGATCTTTCTCCTCCTGGCAGCTTCCGAAGCCTGTAGCACTGCACAGGGTTTTCATGAGGTGCTGAGGGGCATGGTTGAGTGTTTGATAGGAATGGTTGGACTAAATGATCCAGTGGGTCTCTTCCAACCTGGTTATTCTATGATTCTATGATTCTAAGTTCAGGACTTGGCACTTGGCCTTGTTAAACCTCATCCCATTGGCCTCAACTCACTTATCCAGCCTGTTCAGCTAAGGCGATTATTACACAGTGATTGGGTTTTATCCCCACATTACCATTAATGGATTTGACCTTACCAAGACTGGTTGTGCATGAACAAAATGGTGAGGGCAGCGTAAGGAGATAGGGGCGTGGGGAGAGTAAGAGGAGGGTAAAAAAGGTGTCTCCACTGCTGGGAACAGAGCATTTCTAGCCTTGCTAAAGCAATTTTGGCTGCTCTTTCTGACCTCATTACCACAAGGCTAAGCTGAGAAGCCTCTGCTCCACCCTGAGTGCTGGTCAATTACTATAATCAGTAAGTTCTTGTCCAAGTGATTGACCACAATGTCCTGTGTTTCAGCAAGATAAGCGCCTTGCTTGGTTCTTACTGAAGCCGAGCCTCTGCCCGTTTAGGTTTGTAGGACATTTTGAGCCTTTTTGTAGCTATAAAGGGACTTTCAACACGGTAAGCCCGGTATTGGCAATTTTCTGCTAATTCATATCTAGGCTGTACTGATTATTTCCCACGGCCCCACATCACACATTAATACAAGTAAAGGTATAAGAATAGGGTTCATTCTACCACAAATGTAATTCCCCATCTACACATACACAAACACACAGACACTCTGTGTTAAGGGAAATGTAAACATCACAAATATCAGTCCTTTTCATGCCTGATGTAAGTTTGTATACTTAAAAGCAGAGTCTAGACTATTTGGACAGAAGAACATAAGCATTATCACCAAACAGAGCAGCATATAGAGCCCTTAACTTCAACCAAAAAATCTTTTCCAGAGAGAGATGGCAAAAACAATTGTGACCAAGCAAAGCAACAAGATTCCTAGTGTTGTTTGCTTTTTTTTTTTCCCATGTGCTCAGAAATAGCTTGCCAGGTGCTGTTCGCACAGGTTTATGTCCAAGATAGCCAGCTTTATTCAGGCTACTAGATACAGCCCAATAATTAAAGCTGTAGACCTAGATAAACAGCCTTGCCCTTTATTTGGCTTCAAGCATTTTTAGAGCCTTTTCTAGCTATGGAGATGCTCAGTTTAAATGTGTGCCTAGAAAACATCTTTAATGAAACTTTCACTTCTCTGTTTGAAAACAAAAGAAAATGCTTCATTCACCAAAAGCTGTTTTGTATCAGCAGTCTTTTTGCCGACAAGACCTTCTACTCTTCCTTAAAACCAGCTGCTGTTAGAAGGCAAGGCAGGCATTATCAAGCACATGTGCTGCCCTTCCAGTTATCATCATCTCCTTCCCATTCAGGTAAGCATTGAGAACAAGCCTTTTGGCACAATGGGCTGATTTTGTATGGAAAATGACAGTTGAACTGAAAGCAATAGGATAACATCCTCAGCTTCCCATAATACAGAAAATACACTTTGTCAAACAAATTAAGTCTTTTTTAAAAATCTCTTTTATCTTACCTTTTTTTGGCTTGTCCAAATAATACTTTTAGAGGTGTAGAGGACAGAAAGTATAGATTTTGTACAAAAATAAACAAAGTGATCTCTATCACTAAAATAATGTTGACATTGGTGAGAAAATTGACAATAAAACTTCTCATCAGGATCTGGAATACTTTAAAATAACCTACCTCACTTCTGTTCTACCTTCTGATTTAGACATTCCAGATGCAAATATCAGTAAATACAGCTGGTGGATGTAAGAGGAAAATCAGCTTCTAAAACGGACCTTTTATAATAGCAGTGTTTCCCAGAGGAATCTTTTTTTTCCCTTACGCACAACTATGTAAACCACAGAATATATTAAAAAACATTCAGCATAGTATTCTCTTCAATAAAAAAAAAAAGTCCTGTCCTAGGAAATATGTATTTTGTGACGTGGTTCTTGGAATAACATACAGAAAATTTAAGTCCAGGACCAATTTCAAGTAATGCAACCACTACCAAAATAGTATTTTTCAGGTTGAACTGTGTAAATAAAAATACAAGCTTCTTTTCTTTTTCTACTGTGAATTATAAATAAAATTGTCGGTACTTGTTTAGGCCATTGTCAAATTATCACTGGAGAAAACCACATCACGCTATCGTAGTTGTAGACTACTCTTCCCTAGTTCTGTTGTTGGTTTAGTGTAGGAGATGATTTACATTCTCCAGGCTGCATTTGGAAAAAACTGTCTTCATTGACTGCAATGGGCCCAAACCCTGTGCCTGCAGTATAAGTTTAAAATCAAGGCAATGTGAATATCCTGTGTTTATGCACACAGTAAAAAACAAGGTTACTCCACAGTACATTTCATTTCAGCTAACCACAGTAAAAACACAGAACAAGCAAGTTCAAAGACAGGTCTCCTACTGACTTTAGCAACAAAACAACTGTCTTGCCTACAAAATATTAGTTTTGGAGTCAACTAGTCATAGCAATGTCACAAGTCTTCCTCCCTTTCCCTCTCTCTCTCTTTCCACACTGTAAATGTCTGGATAGGTGACACCTGCATCATTTCAACCCTTGTCTTGTGCACAAGGATGGTAGCATCATTTTTTTTTACAGAGAACAGAGAACAAAACCAGAAACATCCTACAGAGACTGTCTCACAGACAAAGAAACAAAAGATAAGTATTTATTGCAATGTCAGTAGAAAAATTCAAACATGTTTTACCCATTGTAAAAACCTAACTTAACATACCTATGAGTAACATGGCTGAAAATTTTGTATTAAGTTGCTTAATAGACATTTTATAATAAACAGTATTTATACTCCAAAGTCTGCTTACCTACTGTCAGAGACTGATTTTTTCCTACTCAAATGGCTTGCCTTAACTCACTTCTTTTCAAATGTTGGGACTGCAGCAGCAGCATCCTATCTCACTCTCACAAGCAGCCTGACTGTCTTTTGCTGCCCAGAGAGTCGTGCTGCAATCTTGCCAGCAGGGAGAGACTCCTGGAAGGATCATTATCCTCCCCCAGCCCCTTACTCAGCTCTACAACTTTCCTAGAAGAAGCACTGTGCAGGCCCACCAAAAAACTATAAATAACACTCTAAAAGATAGGCCCTTTGTGTGCTCCTGCCTTCCTGGGAAGAGGAGAAAAGGACCAACGCTAGGGTGGTGTCCTTGCACTTTCCTTTCTCTCTTAGTTTCGTCCCTTTTCTCTCTTTCTTTCTTTTCCTTTAACACAGATTTAGCAAGCCAATGCCAATCTTATCCTTAAGATTGTCTGTACAAATAAATCCCCGTTTGGAGCAATTGTTTGGCATCATTTTGCCTTCATTTAGGCCAGTGGGTACTGAACCTGTGAATTTTACAGAGACCTCCAGGGTCTGACTACAACAAGCTGTGTATTGTCCTGGTTTGGGTCATGACTAAAAAGTGTATTTCAAAGGAAACAGAGCTGAAAACAACTATGTAAAAATACCCTGGCTGCGTAACATTTTATCACATTCATTCAGCTGGCATATAAGTTGCTCTGTGGATGTTGTTTCCCAAGCAGCTCAAGTTACCTTCACATGTGAAATCCCAACCAGTCACATTCTTACTCTGTCAGTAATTTTACAGCTAGTTTAGAGTTCTCAACACTGTTTTCCTCTGGAAGGATTAGGCTTAGCTATCCTGTGCCTTCCTCATTTCCCAGTCCAGCTTCAAAGGAACATTTCTCATCACAGTTCAGCTGTTTGGTTTGTTCATGAGTCCTATTTGAGACTGTTAATGAAAGCCAGTACCTTTTTATAAATTATCATTGAGCATTGATGTGGTCCTATGAGAGCTGTGGTCCACTGATATGGCCAATGAAGTCTATGTTGCTAGTCTAATGTCCTGACCCTTGCTTTCTGGGAAAGGCCCTATTTAGGATCGAGGCATTATGGATAGTAGCTACACAAAATTAATAGGATGACTCACAGCAATAAAGTTGTGATGCAAATGTAGTGTTCCCAATTCTGCTCTGCTGCACGTACAGCCTGGCCCTCAGGCCTGTGCTATGTTTCACAAATACTTTGGCTGCAGGATCACCTCAGCTGGCTCCTTGTAATAGAGGAGGCTGCAGGCAACTCCTGCTCTGTACCTGTGATTACACCACCTGCATGGTCTTGCCTTCGTCTAACAGTGCAGCAAGAAATCCTCATGAGAAAATTGTTTCTGTTTGAGGAGAGACATGATAATGGAGGTGTTCACTTGTAAGAATATTTTATAAGACCTTGAATAACCAAAAAGAGAAAATCTGCTGTGGATGAGGTATGCATGGCATGCTGTATGTAGCTTAGAGTCCTGTTCAATGATATATGCTGCTTGGGACTCCCAGCATCTAATGGGGCATAAAATTATCTATGCTATTTTCTTCTTAGAGTGTGAACTCAAACAAATAGCTTTTGAAATGACACCTTATCTAAGCACCTTTGTTATCAGGGTCACAGTGGACAAGCACATCCTGGTGCAAAACAACAAAAAGTTCAGATACTTTAAAAGATCCAAGGCCAAGTACAAGATCTCAGGGAATATCAATGGACCCTCAAAGAATTTGAGAAAGAGAGTATGGAAGTCTAACACTAAGCAAAACTCACTACAGTAAAAGACTAGAAACAAAATTAATTTCCATAAGTGATGGACTTAAAGATTTACTCAGATTCCACACTTTTAATTGTTGCCTTTCATTGTGATATGCTCTTCTAAAACCCTCCTCTTCTCTGGCGTGTTTCATCAGTTTTACGTTTCTCCATCCCTGTGTTCTCCCAAAAATTTACCTCTTCATTTACAAGATATGGGAGTTGTTTAAGTAAATCCACAGTGTGTTTTACCATGACAACATTGTTACACAACAAACCAGTGACATTGATAAAACAGTGTGCCAGCTACACATCCCTGAAGATTAACAGTGCCTACTAGTTTATCTTGGCTATAACGATTTCCTGTATTAGACTAAATTCCAGTGTCAGGAGACTTTCTGTTCCTTCTTTCCCTGCTCACTTTCCCTTGACCTAATTTGAATCATTTTAGAAATGTGAAAACAGTGAACCAACAGTTGCTGTTGACTCTAAATCACTTAATTTAACTGTCTGATGCTTAAGCATGCTCAGTAAATATTAACTATATTAAATAACCAGAACAGTTTTCACTGCAGTGCCAAATAAGCTATCATTATAAAACCAGAGCCAGAGGCAAACTGAAAGGTGATTCTTTATTCTCAGTTTTCTCAATTTTTTTTAAATTTCATCAGTCAATAGATTTTTCACCAACATATCTTTGTCATAATTTAGCAATGAGAACTTGATAAGGAAGTGGCTTTGAAATATCACCTTTACCACTAAGTCGTCTTGAAATTTCACTTTCTCATTGACAGCTTTATGATTTGAGAAATAAATTGTAGTATGTCATCATCATGTTCCTTTACATAGCACTTCTCCCCTCCTCTTGCTAGTACAAATAGGAAAAAGTTTGTTTTACAGATTTCCAAGATAGGGGAAGGAGAGGATTAAAATTCTTTTCATTTAAAAAAAAAAAACCCAAACAACCATACCCAAACACATTCCTGTCTCATACATAAAATTTCTTTCAATTATTCACTTTAGTGATTGTCTCCAATAAAAGGCCATTTCTAGTTCATGCAGAGCACAATGAAGAAACCATCAGAACAAAGCAACAGAGAGAAGCCAAAGCAACCAACTGATTGATTAATAGTAGGGTTTTTTTTAAAAAAATATATAAATACTGGAAAGCATTTCCTCTTCTACTCCAAGTCATTATCAACTTTATGAAGAAATTCTGAACTTGAAATCCAACAAAGATGTTTTTACTTGAGCATCCTGCCACATGACTCAGAGAGAGGGTGGCCAAGACCTTCATCTGGTGCCAGACTCCTAACAGGGCTTTGTGGCCTAGGATGCTTAATATGTGCGAAGGCAATTCCAGGGGAAAATAACAAAAATCTGAGAACAAGAAAAACTAAAGAGCTTGAAACTTGGATGTCACTTCATAAATCCTCAAGGCACATATCTGTATTGTCTTCATATAATCCCTTTTTTTTCTATTTTTCTTGATGTTTGGGTTTTGTTCATTCTACAAGACTGAGCCATTTTTAAGCTTTATATCGGACAGTTCTGTTCTTTTATTGTCCTTGTTATATGCAGTTTGAAGGAGTGAGAGCAATGTCCTGTAAAGGCATATGTCCAAACAACAAAACCTGCAGATAATTGAATTACACACATAAAGGCATTACCTAGCAGTGAGAGAAAGAAAGCAATGTGCAAGGAATATGCCTTCTTGTGCCTAGACTGTCAGAGCCTTTAAAATGCATAGCTTCAGAAAACAGCTGTGAAGTCTTCGGCATGATGCTAGAAAAAGCTTAGAAACAAACATATGAAATAAAGCTGCAGAGAAAAAAAACTACATACAAAAAGCTTTATTATTGTCAATCATGTGTATAGACTTATTAATCATCATAACATTTTTCTAATTCCACCTTGTTCTTTTTGCCATAGAGATAAAAGATGGAACACTGTCAATTTCTTCAGTTTTTGAAGCTGCAGTGATGAATTTTGTTTTCTTACAAATAAAAGCTTACACTTAATTAGCAGTTCTCCAGTAGAAGTGCTGGAAATTCCAGTCAAACTTTGGGAAAAATAGGTACAGGGGGATGCCTTATCAAGCCTCAAGTACACAACAGAAAAAAAATTTTGGAAGAAAAGAATGGTCAGATTCTAGTACTCTGCATAGTTCTGTTTCATAAAACCATGCACAGTTTGGGGGATTTTTTTCATTGCTGACTGAAAAGTCATAAAATCTTCAAACATGTCACAAAACTGCCATTTTTTCCAGCCACTTCCTATGTCTGACTTCACCAAACTGTACTGAGACAATGCTCAGCTGACGGCAACATTCCTGCTATTACTCCTGATAAATCTGAGATAATACGTGTATCAGCAAAGAGGAAGTAAATAATTTACTATGACAATGAAAGGAATCTAACTTGGCAAAAAAAAACCCATAATCAGAGTGTTAATTCTGATATTTGTGATCCATACAAGTCCACAGAAACAGAACTTTCCCAATATATTTAATGAGTTACCAGTATCTTTGAAATCACTAAGAATAAAAAGTTTATGAAAAATCAGACATTATGGAAAAGAGCCTGCAATGAATTTCCTATGCACAAAATTTCCATAACATTTACTATCATAGGTATATATATAAAAAAAACCCAAAACCAAACCAATAGGGATTTGGTATGTCCAGCTTCAACTATCATGCAATATTTAAAAGTCAGACTTCTGTGCACTTGGGCAAACAAATACGTAAGAGAAGAAAGAAGAACGCATACAAAAAGCTGTTCAATTTTGACTTAAACATAACTGTGTCAAATCAAAATAAATCCAGCAAGACTTTTTTTCTCACACATTATGTTTTGGGAAATCAGAAAATAAACTGTATGGGTATGTTCAATTATTCATGATCATTAAAAATAGAATGACATAGCAAGGTCACAACATAAATACAATTGTCAAAGTGAAATTGGAAATAAAAAACATATTGGCCAAGTGTAAGACTGACATATGTATCTGTAAGAAAGAAGAGAATTATAAAAAGAAGGCTGAAAGACTCAGCCAAATAGAGAATAAACTGCTAAGTCAGTCAGATATTGTGGGTTTAGTAACCTTAAAGAAGGCTAAGCCATTAAAAAGATCACTGAAAACGTATCAACATTTCATTAAAATGTGAGTGGGGTGGTGGAAGAAGTAATGGCAACCTACTTCCTAAATAAAATTAATATTTAACAACATATTCTTATCTGAACTATAATACTATTTTAAAATACGTGCCTGTATGAGATCTTAATAGCACGTCATTTGGGACATTTTGAAGATCAGGAGTATGTATCACAGAGTACACAACCAACAAACCAAGTATGCAAACACTAAATTTGCACGCTTTCCCATCTTGTCAATTATGGAGATGCTATGAACTGTTAAAAGTACTTCGAACAGTGAAAATGTATATGCTTCCTTTACTGAGATGCTTTTCAACTAACTGGTCCTGTCTCAAACCCCCAAAACTGGTTAAGAATTTAGTTAGGCTTCAACTGATATTCATATGAATAGGTTCCTACAAAATATCCTTCACATAATCCCAAAGCTTTCACAGAATTACATAATACAAAAATCACACTGATTTTATAGTATTCATGTGTGCAGTAAAACAGAGTATCGAGATACACTAAATGATCTCATTTATGTGAAGGAGCTCTTCATTAATGCTTTTCTGTCATTGCATCCCCACCACAGAAAATGCTCCACTCCAGGGAAAAAAAAAAAAAACAGGCAAATTCAACACAGTATTCAGTACATCACGTTACTACTGAGCTTAACTGTGGCAGGGCTATCATGTAAGAACAGTAAAAATGAAAACAGTCATGAAGCAGGAAAGGCAATGAGTATTAAAAAAACAAATAGGGATAAGCTGTTTTGGAGGAAGGATGATACATCGCTAAAGTTGTTTTACATAAATGACACACCAAACCACAGGAAGGCAAGGAAATTGTGATTTCAGACACTAATTCTTCTTCTTACAGAGTATAAATATGGGATTGGTAATGTTTATAGCAGATCCTGTTCTGATGATATGTTTTGGTCAAACTGCTGGACTCAAAACAGAGATAACTGAAGTTTAACAACCTGTGATCTACAAGAGATCACACTAAATGATCCTTCTGCCTTCAAAATGTATTGAACTCTTTTATTGTCTGTGTTGCACATACACTTCATTGAATTTCCCTTCTGTCAAGGTGCAGATTTTGATTTGGTTTTGATTACAGATTGCAATATCTTCCTAAATTAAAGAAGTCAGTAACAGACTCTACAGGACTTCCTATATGCTCTCCTGTAAGTGCAGGAAAGCTTCCTGCAAGTGCAAAACAGGAGCTTTTATACATTTCTAGGAACATTTAAATATTAATGGCAACAGCAAGAGTCATCCAACAAACGATTTTCCTGTTTCAGAATCAGCATGAGTAAATGCAATTGATTCTATCATCACAGAAAATAAATTTGGGAACAGAGAACTACATCTCTGAGTCATAATGTCTGCAGTTATCTGATCAAAGAATAATCCCTGAGCTGTTTCCATCAGAGATTTTTTTTACGTATCATCAAGGTTCACCACAGTAGACACGGCAAAATGCATAACTATGGCTTTTCAAGTTCACCACTCAGGAAGGACCCAAGAAAAATGTAATATCCCCTTTTCTCTAGGATTCTAGACCCTCCTCTCCACACAACTCCAACACAGCCCTAATTAAAAGCATTGTTTTGAAAACCAGTAACTGACCTCCAATAAAGGACTGAACTGTAAACATTGCAAAAGACTTCAAAGAGTAAGTGGTCTTGAATAGACTCTATTTACTTCTGCTCTACTTATCCTTATACCTTTGGAGAAACCTGTGCATTAGCATGAGTAGCTGCAGTAACAGAATCTGCCAGAGTGCCAGCCTGTGTTCCACACTGGTAGGTGTTACGGAAAGAGAACATCCAGCCTCTCAGGAGAATTTGCATGATTCTGGTTGTTACACAAAATAAAGGGCAAAGGTGTACGCGAGGGAATAGGAGCCTCTTCGTGAACAGGATCTGCACAGCTTGCTGTGGGAAAGTCCATCCAGGATGCATTGATGCTGCATTAAGACACTGTTCCCAGCATCTGAAGGAGGCATAGGATTTACTTGCCATCTGTGTTTCTTTTTTGCATTCTATCTCATTAAAATAGCTATTCTATTACTCCATTTGTTGTTAGTTCTTTCTTACTGAGTTGCAGAAAGAATCCTGCAACCACTTATCTCTCCTCTCATCTCCTACCTCCTCCCAGTGCAGAATAGGGATGTTGGCATTCATATACAGAAGTTCTATGAAAACAAACATCCTATCACTACTCATCCTCTCAGGTTTCAGTACAACAACAAAGAACAACACAGCAAACCTGGTTAAACTGAACTCCACACAGACTCTCATATATTTAATTGCAAGATTTTAAGAAAATATCCCTTCTGACCATCCATTATATGCCTCTGCCAGAAATTATTGCTTTGTAATGGGATTGATGGTTGTGCTGACTACCCTGGCAATCATAACTTCTAGGAGAAGACTAGAGTAACATTGATAGCTGCAGTAACATCTCAAACTGCTGTAATATTTCTATTTTAGGGGACTTAAGTCACAACTCTGAGAGATGGAGCTACTATGATATCTTTTATTTATTTTAAACAATAATGGAAAATTAACGGGGATGTGACAACCACAGATGAGTTTGTCATAGAATCATAGAATCATAGAATAACTTCATAAAGATCTCTAAATAGTGTTACTGCTTTAGCTGTCCAGGATGGTGGGAAACCAAACTGGCAGAAGTAACTACTAGAATGAAACATGATCATATTTTTCAAACAGGATGGGAGGGAAGATCCAGTCCACCTCTGTATGAGAGTGAGCAACAGCTACTTGTTTTAATATGGCTAGCAAAATACTACCTGTCTGTCCTCCTAAAAAAACTGCTCATGAGTCACTATAATTTCCAGTGCTGTGCTTTAAGACTGTAAAACTGCAGGTCAGGAGTGAGGGATGAGCAGCTCAGACATCCATACAGTGAGGGCAGAATAGAAAGTTGGGGCTGGATCACCTACCAACCATGCCAGCCAAGCTTTTCCCATAAATCAGCCAGAGCTACTGTGTCAGTTATTGTAATTTTTTTCTTATTTTTTTAAATTAATATCCTGAAATTTGTTTGAAGAGAAGGCTTTCAGCAAGAGAAAACATGGGTCTAGATTTCTAAAATGTTACTTTTCACAGAATTCTATTGAATATTTCTATGGAACTTTTCAGGAAACTGTCAGTTTCCAATTTCCCTACTGACACACAGGCTTCATGTGATTTGTCACAAGGGTTCTCTCTGTCATATTATGTGACATAATACAAAGAAGCTCAGAAAATATGATGTGACAAGCCAACTAATGCACTGAGTCAGCAGGGAAATTTAAAAGCAGTACATATTTTAAAACTGAGTTGACATCTTTCTGCCCTCCTCTTCCTCAAACCCAAACAGTTTCCCCTGCAAAATGGTGAGGGTCAGCTCTTCATTACCTATATTTAAGCAGCAAATTCTCCTTCTAGCATTGCCTGTGACAAATATTTTCTCACAAATGAGAGTACAGGCAAGTTATTTGTATTTAGAGCAGTCTGGAGTCCACATATACAAAGGCTGTTCTTGAAGTGGGTAAAAAAGTAAGCTACCAAGAAAAACAAATATTCAGATAAGGTCTATGAATGAAATTGCAATGTGTACACAGTCATCAAACCACAAAGTGAGCTAGAGAAATCTGCAGCATCTGTGGGCAACATAATGACAGAAAACCAAAGATGCATCCTAAGGAACAGTTATTTCTTCCTGAAACAACCCTTCTTTTCTGCTCCATGAACAGTTTCATATCGCAGATGTATGCACCATTCCATGTGTCCATGGAACAAACTTAAAATGGGCTTGTCACCAGAAATTTAAGTGCATACTTGAAAGGCAGGATGCCCCATGGAGGCTTCTGAACAATATATAGAAGAACGTATCTCAGTACAGCTATGTACTGTGATATTACTACTAAGCCTTTTGGACAAAACAGGTATCCACTTTGCATAGGTAGTGGCTTTCAGTAGCAGCAAATAATTTTATTATCAGGTGTATTTAGAAATGTGTTTAGTACTTCAGGGGTAACTTTTGTGTCCTTCCCTTATTACCCCATTCCTGTTGGCTCTGGCATGAAAAGACAAAAAATCTCCCGAAAAAACAGTATATTCCCCATCATCAATTGTGAACATTCCTGGAGTTAGAGAGAAACCTACTCTCCCAAAATCTGAACTCAGTGTTTCATTTGTTTTAAGAGTGTATTCAGAGATTTTGTCCATTTTTTCACATAACTTCTTTTATACTATCATGACACGGGATAATAAGACTAATTCCAGGACACATAGCCTAGATTCAGAATTATTATTCTGGAGTTAAAACTTTCTTAATTTCAATTAAATTTGAGGATTATATTTAACTGTGGGCAAAACCTGAATTTTAGGCAACCCTTTAATTAAGGTTCAAGAAGAAATTCTCAAAATATTTGGATGATCAGCTGGAAATTTAAGAGTTATTGTAAAACCACAATATGGGTAATTGTCTATTCATAATGGAAACAATATGGATCTCTAAGAAAACCGAAAAATACCTCAAAAATAGGAATCTATGTGTTCTTGACTATTAACTTCCATTTGCTTGGTATCACTTTATATTAAATAGGTATCTCATAATACTGTCCTCACTTTCCTATTTTAACAAGCAGTATTTACTCCATATACTTGTGGGACATATGCAGAACGTAACATTTTAATCACTTTAACTCTGCAGATTTAATGGGTATAATCAAAAGATGACAGTTTTAAAAAAAGAAACTCAAATCCCAAAGCAATGTCTTGATTGAAGCCATTTTTAAACCATAAAGTAATAAAATCAGATTAAATAGTTTATGTAAAAAGAATTAGGCAGTGCAAAATATCACTTCACGTACAGTTTTTTTAGGACTTTCCACTTAAAAATATATTATGCTTCTCTATCTTTCTTTATGTAACCCCTCCTAAGGCTCCTTTAAAGTACAACTCATTAATATTTGCGTAAACGTTTCCAGATTTTCTTATTGAAACTTGTACAGAGGTGGAAAATAACATTATTGTTTTGCTGATTTGAGAGATGGCAAACTTTAGTAACACCATAGAAGTCATAGGTGAAACTCATTACCAGCAGCTCTGTTGCATCAAGACTGACCAACACTGCAGGGGTGGACTCCACCTGTACCTGCGTTCACCATCAGAGCACAGGTGGGTGAGCAGGACATACACACAGAGCTTGGAGACTTCAAAAAAACCCCAACCACTAGAACCACTGAGACTGGATAGGAGAAACCTGAGGAAGGGTAGAATTGCAGTTTACAAACTTTCAAAAGCAATAGATACAATTGTCATTCAGCAAATCCCGCAATATTAGAATGAGGTGGCTACTTGATGAAACCAATGGGAAAGAGTCCAAAACATGTGCTACTTTAGACAATAAGCATTGAACTGGTAGACTTCGCTGTCACAGCAGGCTGTGGGGACAGACAATATTAACAGGTTAGACAAATTCAGGCATCATGCATGGGCAATACTAAAAGGAGACCTGGCAAGGATAACATATCTAACATATCTAATATCATATCTCTAACATATCTAATAACATCTCTAATGAATATATAATCTACTAGGTTAGATATGTTATCTAATTAGATATAGACAGATATAGATATAGACAGATATAGATATAGATATAGATATAGATATAGATATAGATATAGATATAGATATAGATATAGATATAGATATAGATATAGATATAGATATAGATATAGATATAGATATAGATATAGATATAGATATAGATATAGATATAGATATAGATATAGATATAGATATAGATATAGATATTTTATGCAATAACATATCTAATAAATATCTAATATAACAAACATATCTAATAACATATCTCTAACATATCTAATGGATAACATATCCTTGGAGGTGTTTAAGGGACAGGTGGATGAGGTGCTGAGAGGCATGGTTTAGTATTTGACAGGAATGGTTGGACTTGATGAGCCGGTGGGTCTTTTCCAACCCGGTGATTCTATGATTCTAATACAGTTGTAGATCCTGGAAAAGGACAGGGACAAAGGACCAGCGAATACATAGAAGGATGCAAGCCCTGCTGAACCCATATCTCCTCTCACAGTCACCACTGGAGATGAGTACAAGGACTGACAGACCACCACTCTGAGCTAGAAGGGTATTTCATGTGCTTTCCTGACATCAGCTGGGACCTCTGTCAAAACCTCCTTTTCAATAGCATGCCTTTCTGCGCATTATGGTACTTGATATAGAAATGCCATTGACCTTCCTATCATAGAGAAAAAGAAACTATCAGCAGTATCCATGATGATTTCATTTAAAAGCCTTAAAATTTACTAGATGTCTACTTGGCTTGCATACCCTACCCTAGAGGTCAGAATTATTTTTAACCAGAAAAGATATCTACATCAGCAGAGAGGCCTGAGATTAGAAATAAGTAATGCCATTGTGTAAAAAAAAAAAATCCATATTAAAATCCTGTAAGGAAACAACTATTTCCTCACAAGGAAAGTGGCCTGCAGGATGATGGTCTTTTCACCTCATAGCAATTAATTTTGCACATACTGACCACTGCAGAACTGTACAAGCAATGCTAAAACATCTTGCTTTATGCTCTATGCCAAGTCGGTGTTCTGAAGACAATTCAAGGACACTGAAATCCAAATCTCTTCCACTGGCTTTGCATTAGGTAGATAATTCTGCAATCAGTTATACCATGCAACCCTGTTAAAGTGCAAGGAGAGAGGAACTAAGGTTACATCTTAAATGAAGAGCAACCACAAAAATGATACTTAAGGCATATCAAACCTATATTTGCAAGTCAAATTACCTTTGCCACTGCACAACAACAATCTTTCTTTCAAGGTAATCAATGAAAGATGCATGTCATGTCAAATTCCCATCAGTTTTATATCCGCATTTCCCTCAAAGACAAATGTTTGGCATGAACAGACAACCATGACTTCACTAATTATAATAAAAAATTTACTAGTGACTACTTTGTGCTTGCACCATAAATAAAACATGAATATAGGAGATGTGAGGCAAGCTTACAAAATGCTTAGAATCTGTGGCATTTACAAATAAGATTAAATCGTGGGAGTTTTCTTGCTTCAAGTACATAAAGCATATATTCTACTACAGCATTAGTTGCTATAAACACAGTATACACAACACAACATTTGGCCACAGATCTCCTTATACCAGCTTTGACAGTGTGTCTTGCATTGCCATTTACAGTGTGTTAAAAAGGCTTTAAAACTTAATTTAGAAGATTTTTTTCTACAGTCAGGGTACTACAATGTTCCATGCTCCTAAAATACAGCAAGCAGTACTAAATAAAATGTTTCACAATTAAAAAAGAGCTACTGAATGATAAACTTCACAAATTATCAATTTCAATGTGAAGAAAAAAAAAAGACAACAAAACTTCTCATACTTTTCTAATAATATATAAATATTTACAATCACTTCATTATTTCCTGATTACAACATAAAATTTTTTTGAAGTTATGGTTTTGTCAGCTTATCCACATATATATATAGCTTACTAAGAAGCCAAAGCAATCAAACATGTTGTTTTTAAAGTGTTCAGATTTTATAAAATATTGCTGAAATTTGACAAAATGAACTAATTCTGCTGTACAATAATGTTCAGCGAAGATAAGCATCATGAGTGTCCTCTGATAATCTTTCTGCTTTCCTACAGATGAATAAACTCTATGGAATACTTCACACTGCAGAAGAACAAGAATTCTTCAATAGTGGAGAAGCAGTTAGCAAAAAGACAGACAGATGCAAAGTAATAGAGTTTGTGCTGGAACCACAGCACTGACGCACCCACCATCCTCGTTTGGGAGCACACACTTTGCACCTCTTAAAATGTAAGAGTAACTTCTCAAACTAGGACTGAGCCAGAGAACTGTGCATTCATTCAAGAAGGCCTGAGTCATAAGCTGAAAGACATAAGCAGGGCTGACAGAGCTCAAAATGTAACAAGTAAACATTTCAGGGAAGCTTTTTAGGAAAGCTTCTTCAGTCCAGCAGAAAAGGACCAAATAATGACCAGTGACCTTGCAGGTAATCTAGGTGAAAGGAGAGCAGCAGAATTCAAGTGAAAAACAATTGATCAGATTCAAAATAATTACTTCTGTATTTTGCCTTACTTACTAACTGCTAACATCAATAGGAAAAAAAAAAGAAAGAAAAAATCTATCTTCCCCTAAATGATGCACAAATTCTATAATTCAAGGACCCATATGTGATCTTCTGTTACTCAGAGGGGTACTTGTAGTAGCTTTAAATTATAATTTCACTATGCTTAGACCTCTCAAAGACCAACAGCACTTCAGTGTATTATTAATCTCTGATTTCTGAAATATCTCTACAATCAGAATTATCACTGCTAGACAATGCAGCATCACGAGGAATAAATTTCTACTGTCCCTTCATTTAACACTTAACATATCTCTGTCACTGGGACACCGAGTGAGTCTATCTCAACAAGCACACAGTAGGTTTTGCTTGCATCTACGTTACTCAAATGCCCCCCTCTTCACACTGCACCGGTTTTTTACACAGGGATACCTTCTCCAACTAGAGATATATAGCTTTTCTAATAGAAAATTTTCTCTCTTCCCTATATTTCATTAGTCTTTAGACATCACTTCTGTCCTTCCCATAATAAAAAAGAACATATATTACCATATTCATAGTATTTTGTTCTATTTAACACATTAAATTTTCAGTGTTGAAAGAGAAGATACAGATAGAATAAAACAGAATATTGGTAAAGCAAGTCTGCTTGTTTTTTAAAGAAGGAAAAACCCATTATGTTGAATTATTTGGGGGGAAACATTTTAAATATCTAATTGATTAGTTCAAAGCAAATTGAGAAGAGCAGAGTACATCCACACGCGTATAATAGGAATACTTAGGAGAGAGAGTAAACTTGATTATAGCATCAGTTACGAAGACCTTGGATTTCTCATCATTTTACCTCAACACCAGTAGCACCATCAATACACTGACTACTTTATAAACTCCCCCAAAATAGCTTCACTGCAAAATGCTGTCTCCTCCCATTTATTATTGACATCAAAATGGAAATTTAGCAAACAGTTGCTTCTGGTAAAAGTTTGATTTCAAACCAACAAACAAAATCATGAGAGCTGTGAAATGGTTGCACGAAGATTTTAGAAACAGAAATTATTTCAAGAGTTCAAACAACCTATCCCCTTTAGGCTTTGTCTAGCCTGATAGCTTTTAATATTATTTGTTAATGGCTTAATTTAATTAGTAAAGCCTAAAATTAAATATGGGTAAATATGGGCTACAATTGCCAGTATTTCTTAATTGTGAAAAAATAAAAGTAGAAAATAAATGAAATAAGTGCTATATAGTTAGGGAAAAAAAGTAGAAAAAATCTGACAGACTTTCTTTAAAGATCAAAGAACACATTAGGGAATAGTAAATTAATCAGATGCGCTGTCTCAAAGGAAAACTAATCATAGATGCAAGTGTAATCTGGTAAAGTAGCTTAGCCTTAATGAAAGAGGGATTTTTAAAATATTGACACATTTTACAGCAACATTTTCAAAATAGAGCATTTCACTCTGAAAAGTCCAAATGTTTCATTTTTGACGTTTTCGATATGAAACATTTCAACTTTTCAAAAGATATGTCAGCAGGTTGAATTTCTCCCACAAGGTTTTTAGAAGTCAGAGTCATACAGGAAGGAAAAAATATTACTCAGTCCCTAATCCTATATTCAAGTGAATTTCAATGAACACTTATAGAGAGAACAGAACATGAGGAGAATGTAACCCTCAGGACATAGTTCTTACATCATTACCAAAAATATCAATTCAGAGCCCTGTGGCCTTTTATGGAAGTCAGTTCCCACCCTTAACTTCTACTGAAGCTATTACTTTTGTGTTGAAAATCTTCTGGTCTTGGTAAATAAATACAGAAATCTTAAAGTATAGGTTGTAGAGAGGAAGGGAATAAAAGGAGTATCTTTTTCTTACTCCTTTGACAGCATATATGACCGAGAGAAAAAAAATAAATTTGGATTTTGGTTGACCTCCTGGACCAAAACATAGATCCTGAAATTTGTTTCTTAAAGAAGTTTGCATCCATTTTGATTCAGACAAAACTAAGCCCAAAACACAAGACATACTTTGGAAAACGAAAAAACACAGTACACTGTAACAAAGCTGAAAACTTTCCTTTTTTGGGAACTTGCACTAAAAGTCAAAGGGAACCTACAGTTTGGATTAACAAAACTGCCAGAAGCAACAACAGTAGTGGTAACAGCTCCCTCTCACCCATAAAACCTGCTGTTTCACTCCACATGGACAGGCTAAATGCCACCAGTGGTAGAACACTGCCAATAGATACTAAGAGCAACTCATCCTACAGCACCTGTGATGATCATATCCAAAAAAACCCACACAGCATCTACTGCATGATTAATACTATCCAGTATTACTCTGAAGGCATAAAACATCTGCTTAAAATTAAGCTCTACCGAGGAAACAAAATATAGGAGAAAACTACTGATGCATCACATGCCTTATCAACAGGAATATAATAATTTTCAGGAACAAACACTCCCTTAGTGGAAAAAATAAACAACAAAATAGAAGTTACTGCTAATCACCTACTAAACTGCACCTTATAACTGCTGTGTGAGAAAAGGGATGTGGAGATGTATGCAAGTCTCATGGAAAACACAGCTTAAAATATTTTCCTCCAGTATGTTCTGTTTGGGACCAGACGATGTTATTAAAAACTCACTAAAAAGATGTCATTTTTGATTTAAGTGACAGGAAGAAATCTGATGGAAATGAGATAGATCAGATCTCTCTGAAGCAAAATATTCTTTAGGAAGAATAAAACAAATGGGAAAGAGATCATGTTTAGGTTTATCCATTCACATCGCAACATAACAAGCAGCAAAGTGCACAAAATGCAGAATGAGTGGATAAAATATTCAAGTACATGGCCTATTAAGCATTCTTACTTATCTTCAGAAAAGCAGAGCAGTTCAAACATAACAGATATATTCATGTTCCAGTTAAACTTTGACTCCTCTAATTTATAAATACATACAGAACATAAGTGTCACATTTAGGATGTAGAAAGCCTGAATTTACTCCTTAAAAACACAGAGTTCATATGATCTTTCTGTCATCAAAAGCATTCAAGTCAAAGCCTCCTTAAGTTAAAGGACTACTACTACTTGGGTGACATACTGTAAGAGACATGCTCCAGTTTGCATGTTCATGCAGTAATGGCTTTTTCATGGGCAGAGATTTCTTAAGACAAACAGCAATACAGCTACTTTTAATCCTGAGAACACATGCTAAAACAACATTACTTTGCATACACACAGCAGACAACCCAAGACAGACATTAATTATTCTCACAAACAATTGCATAAGAGGAGAAACAAAACACTGAGAAGAGTCAGAGGGTGTCCTCTGAAAGATTATTTCATCAACTAAAATCCTACCACTCCAAACTCTGAACCCCACTGACAAATGGGGAAAAAAAGGGGAAAGTAAAACACTTATCTCAGATGATGAACAGATTGTAGGAGATTTGGGGAACAAAGAACAGAATTATTTAATTATAAGACAGAGTTACTTATGATAGAATCATCAATATGGTAGTGGTTGCATTGATACATGGAGCAAAACATCAGCTTTGCAAGTACAATGATTCTATGACTGTGACACATTAAAAAAAATGTGGGGGAGTTGAATCATTACCTCAGCCTGCATAAAATGTTAGAGCTCACAAAGTAAAAATAACAAATGCCTCAAAATTATTAACTTGATTAAGACCAATACCTTCCACTAATCAGATGAAAAGATAGCATGGAAAAGGAGACTTCTGTTGATACACACCAGTCACAAGAAGTCATGCTATCCTTGGAAAAACCCAAAGAAATTTAACTCCAAAGCTGAATGACTCCATGTGTTCTGGCATTGCTGGAATGGTGCACCAGATGGCAATAATACAGGTGTTCCATTGTACAGCCTTGAGGAGCTTTTCTTTAGCAGCTTCAATCATAGAAACAACCAGTTGCTTATCCTTCTTGACACCTAAAAGAAACAGAGCACCAATACATGACAAAGCAAAGGAAGGCAAAAAGAGCACACAGCTTAATTAACAGTTTTAGCAGCAAACCAATTTTGCGTTGCCACCTTTATTAAAAACACTAAAGAATACATTATAGCCAGGCAACAAGAGCATGAAAAATAAAGTGAGCTTACTAATACACGAAAAGTAGAATACATATTGAATACTGAAGCCTTTACTTAAAAAAAAAAAATCAACAATTATTATTTGTGGAAATAAAACTCTGAAACAAAAAACATAGGCAAACAAATCATGCTAGAATTAAATACAAGAAAAATAACAGGTTTTGATTGTTTACAGAGTCTTTACTGCTTTTCTAGGGTTTTCTATCTTAAGACGTTATTAGCTTTTCTCAAAATAAAAGAAAAATTTAAAAAAAAATTCTAAACACTTCTATAAACACCAGCAGAACTCAGAAAATGTTAATACACTCACCAACTCTTTAGTATACTACATTTCCTTATAACCTTTATTTCTTCCTTTTCTGGTGAAAAGAATCTTATTCTATGTCGATATCAGTAACACCACAATCAAAACAACTATTAATAGAATCAGTTCAAAAAGTACTATACCCATACATGCTTGCTCATATGGGTCTATCTATACTCATACAAATACACACACTTTTGAACACCACTGTTGTGTAATGTGAACTATATATGACTTTGTAATATGAGAATATGTAGAAGTGGGTAGATAAAAGGCTGCAGCAGGACCATACTGACAAGTGTAAGACTGCAATGACTTTGAAAGTATTAGAATATGACAATATGAGAATCTCTAGCTAATGAAAATGCCTGTAACTGATAGCACTGGTAGAGCTTCCTTTAAAGAGTATGTAAATGTACAGCAGAAACAGCCCATTGCAGCTGCATCACCTTTTGGAATCAAGTAAGCAGAACAGGATGCTCCAATAATCTATACTGTACTGCTATATACGTAGTAATTTCTGTATTAAGGGAACTGTGGTTTGCTGTTAGCTTTAAAGTTCTGCTGATTGTATTTCTTTGGTCTAGGTATCCCCCACTTGCTTTTAAGGACTTGCTTTTAAATCTCAGTGCAACAATTTCTCCGCATGAAGACATCATAACCAAAAAAAATATTCTCAAGTCCACACATTAGGATTCAAGCTATTTAAACTCATAGTCCTCAGGCAGGAAGACTCATAAGTAAAAAAAGAGTAAGTCATAAAGAAATTTAGAAATAAGAAATACAAGGACATTTTAGAAAACAAATTCTCAGGGACAATGGAAATAGGCTCTTCATCAAAGAGCTGTCTAAATATCTCACTCAACAAAGGCAGTGGTGAGTAGTCCTATTAGAAAATCCAGCAGATTTCTCTCAAACTATTACCATAAAACTTGTTCTGTCTTATTTCAATATACCAGAAAAGCTGGTTGCTAGGAAAAGAAGACAGACGTTTCAGTAACTACCTTTTAAAAAAGGAGGAAGGGGAAGTCATAGTAAGAGAAACTGAGAGAATTAATATGACTACATTAAATAAATCTTCAGAATTTTATAACCCCTATGTCACTGGTTTTAAAGGATTGAACAGAAAAAAAGTATTAGAACAAACTGGAAAGTGCAAGGAATATCTAACTTACACAAAACCTCCTTAAATTCATTGGACAAGAAGAGTCAAGTTTAAATGAAAGTATGCAGATTTTATCTCATCATTTTAGAAAAATAAAGACTTAGCAAGCTACAGAGGAAAAGGGAGAATTTTCCTTCAATGCTTTCATGAGTTTGTAGTATAACAGGCCTGATGTTGGATATTGTAAACTGCCATTCAACCTATTCTGTGCTTTATCATGTGATAGAGTAATTGATATTCATTTGACAAATCTGGAACAAGGCTATGACCTTAAAAAGCCCCTGAAGATCAAGAATAACATAGAAAGCAAGTGGTTTTTATAAGTACATGTTAGTCCATATTTGTAACTTCATGTTGAAGCTGCTAACCAGAAATAGTATATAAGAATTTACAGAAATCACTTGATGAAATTTCTTGTGTACATGCCTCCTGAGGCCAAATACACTTTTTTACAAGTTCCAACAAAAAAAATCCAGGATACACAATTAAGTAAGAGAATGCAACATAGGAAGAGTTTCATGTCAGCACAAAAAACTGTAAAACTTAAACACTGGTACCCACTTTAGCTGCTTAAAATTTAAAAAAAAATACATGCACAATAAGAACAAGTCAAGAACATGAATTTTATATGCATATATTACATATTTAAAAAACAAAAGCATTTAAAATAGTATCTATGTCTTGATGTGTTCCTTGGAATTCATTAATGACAGTGTCTTCAATCTCTTTTTTGTTGACCAAGTCTCCTAGATCTCTTAGAAGATGTACCAAAATAACACAACAGTAAGTTTTAAGGGATAATTTACCTCTTTGCTTTCTTAGAAGTTTTAATATATCTGAACATAAAAGAATAAAGAAAGAATGGGACATGATACTGCAGGTAAAATGAAGATTGCCATCATAAGGTTGCTTAGACAGGGAACAGCTTCCCAGAGAGGCTGTAGTCCCTATGTTTGAGTGTATCCAAATGTGACTGAACAAGGTCTTAAGTAACTAGATCCAACTGGGGCTGCTCTGAGCAGGGGACTGGATCAGAGACCTCAAGGGGTCTATCCCAGCCTCTATGTTTCTGTGATCTTTTTGGTTTTGTCATGGTAGACATGCCTTGTGACAGGTAGCCTCTGCCCTATCACCATGCAGACCCTTACTTCAGATGATCACCAGTTTGCTTATCTCATAAGAAATTTTGTGAAAAGCAATTATGACCCATAATCTGTACTCTCATAGCAGCAGATGGGAGTAGTGGCATCTATTTAAATTTAAAATAACACACAAGCCAAGGTGTTCAGAATGCATACACAATTAAGGTCTTTCCCAGGATATCTGTCTCCCTTTTCTTACTAAAAAAAGAAAAAATCAGTGGTCAATTTGCTCTGGGCAGCAGATGCTGACTTAGCTTGTTTGATACTGCAATGCTAGCTGTTATTTATATTCTAAAAACAATGCTGAACCTGCCACTATGAGACTTATTACTGTGGTTTTTTATAAAGTGGTCAGTTGTTCCACAGAGACACTTACTCCCACTTTAGTTTTCACCCATGTTTATATACCTGTCTTTGTGTCAGAGACTACTGCTGTTATCATTAACTGTAGAAACTGGATATTTGCCATAATTCTTCCATATTGTTTATTTTATAAAGCAGAACTACTGGAAAAAAGCGAGTAATACACTAAGTAAAAAAAGGAAGAAAATATTTCTGTAACTGTAGCTACATTTTCACCTGTGTTATTCCTGTGCAGGGAGCAGAGGTGGTGTCAAACCCACCACTTTTACAGAAAAGCAGTTTTGCTTGACAGAAGTTCAGGTCATGTACAGAAATGCTCTCCCACCACAGTAATACGACAGAACTTGCAGCCTTCCCAGAAAATCATTAGTCCTCTTCCCTTCTCTCCATCTATATCTTCAGGAAAAAACAGCTTGGAGAAGTCCTTCACACAAACAAGTAACTGACCTCGTCTCATTTCCAACTTTTCTCCCCTGATCTCAGGCACAACACAACTGCTTCCATGGTGAGTTTCATTACCTAACAGTTAAACCTCTCTCCATGGAGTAGGCTACGGTTGAACACGAGGTGGTGAGGGGACACCAGGTGAGGAGTCAGCCAGGACAGCTGACTCAAACTGACCAGAGAGATGTGCCTTACCATATAACATCATGCTCTGCTATAAATCACAGAATCAAACCATAACCAGGTTGGAAGAGACCCACCAGATCATCGAGTCCAACCATTCCTATCAAACACTAAACCATGCCCCTCAGCACCTCGTCCAACCGTCCACCACTCCACGGAAACTGAATCAACCACTTCCCTGGGTAGCCTGTTCCAGTGCCCAATGACCCTTTCTGTGAATCTTTTTTTCCTCGTGTCCAGCCTATATCTTCCTACCCTCCAGCAGATCCACACTTCCACCTAGCTTAGTGTCGTCTGCAAACTTGCTAAGGCTGCACTCGATGCCTTCATCCAGGTCGTTGATAAAGACATTGAACAGGGCTGGACCCAGCATGAGCCCTGGGGAACCCCACTTGTCACTGGCCTCCAGCTGGATTTAATTCCATTTCCCACCACTCTCTGGGCCTGGCCATCCAACCAGTTTTCCACCCAGGAGAGTGTGCGCCTGTCCAGGCCAGAGGCCGACAGTTTCCGTAGCAGAATGCTGTGAGAAACTGTGTCAAAGGCTTTACTGAAGTCCAAGAAGATACATCCACAGCCTTTCCCTCGTCCAGTAGCCGAGTCCCTTGGTCATAGAAGGAGGTCAGGTTAGTTTGGCAAGACCTGCCTTTCGTGAACCCATGTTGACTGGGCCTGATCACCCAGTTCTCTGGCATGTGCTTCATGACAGCACTCAAGATCACCTGTTCCATGACTTTTCCTGGCACTGAGGTCAGACTGACAGGCCTGTAGTTCCCTGGGTCCTCCCTGTGACCCTTCTTGTAGATGGGGACAACATCAGCCTCCAGTCCAGTGGAACTTCCCCAGTCTTCCAGGACTGTTGGAAGATGATGGAAAGGGGTTTGGCCAGTACATCCACCAGCTCCTTCAATCCCCTTGGGTGGATCCCATCTGATCCCATAGACTTGTGGATGTCTAGTTGGGCAAGCAAGGCATTGAGTACCTCAGCCTTTTCCTCATCCTCTGTCACTCTTGTTCCTTCTGAATCCAATGATCTCCCCAGTCTTCCTTTATTGTTAATATATTTATAGAAAGTTTCTTCTCCCACCTCTGCATACCTTCTAGGCCATACGCCCCCCCCTGCCCCATCCTGCCATATTTGACAACACACCTCGGCCACAGGCACAGTCACAATGACATTACAATGGCCTCCTGCTGTCACCAGCCACCTCACTGGCTGTTGCTCGGCACCTAGCAGAGCTGTGGCCAGTGCAGCTGGCCTATAGTTCACTGAGCTTCGAGGTCATCAGACTCTATCCATGCTTGGAAGGATGAGCAGCCGGAGCACTCAGGCAAGACGCTGCTCTTCTTTGAAGAGGGCACCGTTGGCTTTAGGACCACGACGGACTAGAGTAAAGCCTAGATGTGTCCCCCTGTCAGGGGGCAGAGAGAGAAGCCAGGCAAGTGGCTGCTCACCTTTGAAGAGGGCAGTGTTGGCTGTACGACCACAAGGGACCAGTGTGGAGCCTAGACTTGTCCCCCTGCCAAGGGGCAGCCAGAGCAGCCAGGCAAGTGGCTGCTTACCTCTGAAGAGGGCAGCGTTGGGTTTAGCCCCACCAGGTGACAGCACGGAGCCCAAGCGTGTTTGCCAGACACAAAGCAATCTGACCAGCCAGAAACGTGGCTGCTTTCCTTTGCCTTTGACACAACGGAGTCACTTCCTGAAAAAGGGGAGAAGGGAGGCACCTCTCAGGAGCCTCAAGAAGGTCAATTGGCCAACGAGAAGGAACAACATCCCCCTGCCTCCTGCCATGAGAAGCGCTGCCCCTGCTCACGCCACCAGCGCTGTCCAGTGTGCAGCTGGGAGCACACAGCGGAACAGCACGGAGGCCGGGAGTGCCTTTTGCCTAAGGCATTGGCTGAGTCCCAGCTGCAATCACCCTCCAAATGATGATGTGCAACCCATGCAGGTGGATCTAGCAGAGCCCAGTGAGGAGCCAACGGAGGTGGATCCAGCGGATGACAGCACGGAGCCAATGGAGGTGGAACCACCTCAATAAGAACCATCCACAGCAGTGGGTCCACCTGCCACAGCTGTCACCTGGCAGTAGTACCCCAGCATTCTGTCACAAAGGAAATTTGGAAATACCAAGGACTTCAGAGAAACACTTCACCAATCTGCTTAACCCTTTCTTGGACAGTGTCATGAGAACCAAAAGAAGCCGTCCAACTTGACAGAGAAGGACAAACACTGAGCAGTCACGCAAGGGCAATTAATCTTGTCCAGCTTGCTCTCTGCGCTGCTTTCCTTGGACTTAAGACCCCTTCTTCTCTGAGAGAATTTTGCAAGAATGAAAATAAACATTCAGCTTGCTGAGTTTAAATCAGAAAAACACCATTTTAAATCCCTCTTACGAATTAGTTAAATTCCTTACAAATGTATATGAACAAACCAGAGAGGCTCGGTTTAGTAGTTGATAGGAATGGTTGGACTCAATGATCCTGGGGGTCTTTTCCAACCTAGTGATTCTGTGAAATCAGCCAATTTTATTCAAAACAAGTAATTACAACAGCTCCAGATTAAATATGGGTTTGATGATGACTTTGGATAAGATACTAGTTGCCAAAATCCGTAACACAACCCTATATATGACCCAACATTCAAACGTGTACAACACCACAATTAGCAATGACACACGTGTAGCAGTAACACGAAGATGTAAGTGAAAGGAACACACAGGTAGAAAATACGGAGTTAAGATAAAAGGTCCAAAAGATAGAGATAGGTAGCCTGAGATTCGAAGTCCACACAGCCCACATATACATATGAGGGGGTGTGCCCAACTGGGAGGGAAAACAGAGATCAGTTTGTCACTTGATCCCAGGAAAGTTTTCCACAGCGCCCTGCTGTTGCCTTGGCCTTCTTGGCCACCTGGGCACACTGCTGGCTCATGTTCAGCCAGCTGTCAACCAATACCCCCAGGTCCTCCTCCTCCAGGCAGCTTTCGATATGTTTTCATTGTGACTGTGCATGAGAAGCTAAAAACTTCTTTGTATCCCAGCTACCAACACAGTGCATGTAATTACTGTTTACATGCCTAAAAAGCCTCTATTGCTAAAAATCTGACTGTAGAATAGGCTTCCTTACATCTCCTCCTAACATTATATTCTACTATATGGATTCTGGTTCTGTATGTAATACATTGCGTATATACTATGGGCCATGTTAGAAAATACACTAGGCTGGTGCCTAAGATTAACAGTTTTTCCTAGTTTTATCTGTTGCCCATGCCAAAAAAAACTAGAATCTTTTTCCAAAACGGGTGTAAACTGTAACAGAAATACAGAATTCATAAATCATAGAATCATAGAATCAGAGAATAGTTTAGGTTGGGAGGAACCTTAACCATCATCTAGTTCCAAACCACCTGCCATATCTTCCATATATTCTGCAGTATGCCTCCTCACTTCAAATATATGAACATCTGAGAAACATTTGCTGCATCATTTTTAAAATATCAAAAACTTACACAGAATTAAAGTGACTATATCAATATTAATACTGTTTTCAAGTTAGCATACATAATTCATACAGACGTTACTTCGATAAAAGGATGACTACCACATGCAGTGCTTACTGTATTTATAATGCTTCCAAGAAATGGGATCAAAAAAGTGTATCAGCATGTGTTCTAAAAAAAAGAGTGGCAAATCCTAAAATTGTCAGGTAAGTCACCATAACTTCTTTTTTACTTCACCATCTTTGCATTTTTAATGTAAAACTCATTAGATTTTCGTTAAAAAACACATTTCTTTAGGCAGTGAAGAGTTCTGAAGTATTTTGGATTCACTGGCATACGAAAAAACAACCCTTTGGAGGCTTGCAGGGGTTTTTCTGAGTTTTTGTGGGGGTTTTGTTTGTTTTTTTTAGCAACACTGCACAAATAAAAACACATTGCAGGCAGCGTTTTACTTATATTAATTTTGCAAGTCGGTTATTGATGAGGGGAAAGATGGTTAAGAATAAGCTCAGTTTTCTTCATCAAACACCATACTTTTAGTCTACTGCAAAATAGGAATGCTTGACAGAAATATATAGTTTACTGAATGACACATCTAAGGAATGAGGAAAGGAATTATTTGGCAGTTATAGGTATATTGGCCCTGGAAAGCCAAATACATCTTGCTAGATCATCCATCACTGTTTCTGCTCCTGTCCGCAGTGGAGAGATTGGTCTTCCTATTGCTCATACTCTAAACACCATAAATTATATTACCCCCTTATCATCTTTTGCAAAGTATGTACTCCCATTCTCTAATAAAAGTGTTAATAATACTGAGCTATGTAAAAATTAATTTTGTTTTTTAAAGTGTTTGGTTGAAACAAATATACAGAATGAAACTCATTCCATCCTTTAACAGCCGATATGGAACTATTTCTGGCATTGGCAATAAACAAGCTAAGCTGTGCCTGGTGTAATTAACTGTGATTGCATTTGGTGAACATACTTCGTGCCTTATTTACAAAAAATCCACACATCAAATTAATTCTATTTCATGATACGCTACACAAGTTAAATATGTAGAATATGTAGACATATACACAGGTTGTTGTTTTGATGTTCCTCTACACATATATTTAACTACTCAGACATGAATTAAGTATAAAAATGCAATATAGCTTTAAACTAGCAAATAATTCTGCTTTAATTAGCTTTCTGGTAACTTCTAGTGGTTTAATATCACATAAATATTTTTCCACAGGATTGTTTTTGAAAACTGGCAAAGCCTGGATGAGTGGATTTCCCATAAAACCTCCCAGTATCAAGTAAAATATGTTCAAGTCATTTAAAGTGACAAAGGGCTAGGCTAAGTGTGCTGTATCATCAGATCCCCATTGATTTTAAAAACACTTTATTATTCTTCAACCATGACATATGGTTGCTTTATGCACATCAATCATTTCCCATAGCTATGCAGCTTTAAAACATACAAATTTCAGAAAGAAAAAAAAAAATTACAAAGGAAGGTTAAAAAGAGTAACTGTTCCATAGCACCTTTCAATGGGTTACTGATCGGGGAATGTGTAAAAAGGCAGCAAGTCTTGCGAGAATAAACAGCTAATGGATTCTACATTAATTTTTAAAAACACAGAATGGTTGAATCTGTAAGGGTCCTCCAGAGGTCATCTGCTCATTTGTTTCCTGATGTTCAGTGGGAACGTTCTATATTTCAGCTGATGCCGTTGCCCCTGACCCTGGGCACCACTGAAAAGAGCTTGGTTCCATCCTCTTTGCAGCCTTCCTGCAGATGTTTATATCCACTGACAAAACTACCCCCAGCCTGCTCTTCTCCAGGATGAAGAGTCCCAGCTCTCAGCCTCTCCTCCTGTGTGGATCTCAACTGTATAGTATTGAACATGTTGTAGAAACAGAAACTGAAGGGTTTTTCTTCCCTCTCAATCTCCAACTGAGTATTGTAGTTTATCAGTACTGCTTCTTGAGAATTCTGCTACTGACTTGACATGTTTTGAACTCAACACTTAACTGTGGTAATTGTTTGTGTCCATCTGTGTTGTGGTATAGTTTCATGTATACATCCTTAATGTGCTTGGCCCGTAGTAATGCCATGTTGAATAAAAAGCAAATATTGTTTAATTCTTGTGTAATTCAGGGATGTAAAATTCTAAGTGATTTACTGACCCGTGCTCCTATATCCTTCTCAAATCTAAAATAGTACCTGTTTCCAGCAGTTCACATTTCCGCCTTGATTACACATCATTTATAAAGGTCCTCCTTCACAAATTTTAAATGTATATGAATATAGTTATGAGTCTATATACTAGATCTATCATAGCCAGATCTTTCATTATTGTTCTGAGGCGCATTTCACCTCAGTCCATAACAGCTGTTGTTTCCATGGGACACTTAAGACTATGTTCTTTTGCAAGCAACTAAGCCCATAGTGCTCAGTCGAGTAGATAAGCACAACTTAAAATTTCAGCGTTACCGATTAAATTTAGATCAGGTACTAAAATAATCAACCATCCTGGAGAAGGAAATCAAATCCTGATTCTCTTAAATAATTAACAGCATGACAGCCATTTCTCCCATAGGATATTTATCTTAAGCCCTTGTTTTTTCCAGAAAATTCTTTAATTCTACTATAGGAAATCAGATGAGGCATCAAACTCTGAGATGTTGATTAAAGAGAAAACAAATAAAAAACTGCAATATAATGTCAGTTATTTAAGCTTAGTACATTTGTTGAGCAAAGCCTAGCTACCAAGCTACTTGTCAACAAACAGCAGCAACAAAGCAAACTACTCAGTAAACTGCATCGCTTTCAAGCCTATTTTGCAACCACAAGTATTTTCATCCTTTTTAGAGCATTGCATTATATAGACCATGCCACACTAAAATTCAGAGCAGTAATACATTGGCTGAGAAGTCTGGGCATAGAGGGAAGATGATTTTAACTGGGAAACCTTTGCTTTCAACTCTACTAATGGTTTTCTCAGGTGTTTACTATTGTTTCTACATCCAGCAAATTTATAGATTACAAATTAAAGTGACAGCCCAATTTTACCACTCTTCCTCTTGGCACAAAGCAGTGGTATTTCTAGTCTATACAGAAAATGTTGGTCTAAATTTACAACATTTTTGCAACTCACTTGCAAAACAGACCATTTCTGAACTCTTCTAAAAAGCAGTATCTCATCCTTGAGTGGGTTAAAGACTTTAGTTTTCATCTCCTCTGTTAATTAAGCACTAATGAAAGTAAGTAGTACAAAGGCAGATTTTGAGAGCTATTCAGAGTAATCACACTCTGAACAGTTGATTAATGAAGCATTAATAATCTCTTTTAGGATAAAGCAGTAAGGGGGGGGAAGGAAATTAACAAAACAAACCACCACAAACCAGATACTGTTTTCTAAAATGTCAGCAGAACCAGTAAATACAACTATATAGTTGCACATTCATACTGAAATCAAAAGTTTCAAGTATTTGGAAACCAGGAAAAGGCTTGAAAGACATCTAAAAATATTCAAATGTCAATCTGCAAATAAAGATAAGTCTCAGTGACTCCCTATATGATTGGCTAACAAAGGTACTGGAGTGTTATGTGATACAATTGTGAGGCATAAAATGCAGAACTTGGTAAACGCAGATGTTGTACACAGAGAAAGTCATCGCATAGTCTTCCTATCATGTTGTCCAGTAAAGGATTAGCTGCAAGAATTTATCTGCTTCTACAACAATATCTCATCTCAAGATTGTCATGCTTCTCCTGTTGATTTCATGCCCTTTAAATCTGATTAATGCTACTGACTTGCTTTTTCTATACATTATCAATCTGCCTTGAAGGTTCATTCAGACACTTATTCATCTTAATCACAGGAATCAAGTATGAGTCCCTGCCATCTCCTGGCAGAGATAATGGCTCAGTCATAAGGACTAAGCAGTGATATGTCCCCTGTTGCAGGGATACACAGAGCCACTGCAGCAGTAGCAGTGGCAAGTGCATTGGACACTCAGGGGGACGTATGTGACCTGTGCAGCGTCATAGTGCCTGCAAGCATGTTTTTAAGGAAAGGTTTTTTGTTTTTTTCTGTCAGCATCTCTCTCAATTCATATCTCTTAAATTAGAAGTAGAGGAGGGTTCACTGGGCTGACCAAAGGACAGATTGATAATCTACACATGCACAGAACACACACCCACTTGGATTATCATCCCTCTTGTTTTCTATTTCAGTCGACTAGAAAAGTTTACATGGAGAGTTTCAGGTCATGTTTAAAGCATTAAGCATACCATTTATAGTACTTTCCTACAGGATAATTTTTAGTAGCACTGCCTGGCTTAAAGGGAAATAAAACTGAAACAGTGCTACTATTGCGAGTTTGTTAAAAGGTACAGCCTGCTGATCACACTACAGAGAGACAAGTGCATTGATACCACCTCTCTTTCCTTGCATAGAAAAAAAAGACACGTGTCACAATACAAGCAACAAACACACTAAGACCACAAAAAGGCAGTAGTGGTGTACATAAGTCAGGCTTAAAGATAAGGGCATTTGTAACAAGGTATTTGTCTAGTTCACATTCTTTTTATTGTTTGCATTAAATCAGCCCTTTACTGTCTAAGTAGATACTAGAGGTTTTTGTGGAGAGATCTTGCTACACAAACTCATAACAGCCTCGGCTCCTGAGAGCCTTTCAATTTGAAGAAAGCAGGCAGACAAAGAAAGAGAAAAGAAACATGAACATCAAATGTGAATGAAATATCTCAATATGAGAAAATAAATGCAAGCTGCCCAAAGAAACTAGGCAGCCCTCACTCACAAGCCTGCCAGCTACATTGCCTTGATCGGGAATGGAACCAATGTCTCTACAGAAATAAGACTTGATAGTTAGCACACTCAAGCCTATCACAAGCCAAAAAAGGGGCAAGCTTATAATACCTAGTCAAAACATTAGTCAGGAACCAGCAATAGCTTAGTTTGTAAAATAAAGTTTCAAGGGTCCTTATACACATAACAGGTGTTCTCCATAGGTCAATGGGATTATTTCCACCAATATTAAAATCTTGTGGACTATACCCGTTATGAAAAAGCAAGCTTTCCACTAGAGGAGTTGAAAGTCAATTCTGTTTATTCTGTTAGCTAACAAATTGCCATCAACAATTACAATGTGAGAACTTTCCCAAAGCAATCTACAACTTTTAGTTTAACAATAGACATTCAAATAAACACGATACTGCCAACAGAATAACATAGTAATTTTGCTTGCACTACACAACATGGCAGAAAATAATTTAGCAGTAGATTGCTTAACTTATTTGTCATTGATGGTCTTACATTAAGTACATTTTAGTCTAGTATCAGTGATCAGTGACAAAAAAAATATTTCCTGAACATCTTAGTGTTACTTTACGTGATAAAAACCTCATCTCTACATACCTGTACATGCATAGAGACACAATGGTAGACGGGGGAGCCTGGATAATACCTTGCCTCAGCTCCTTCCAAGCCCATCACAGGAGCCATCAGCTCACCACCGGTCCAACTCCACAAGCTCAGATACACACAGAATCTAGAACAGCCAGGGATCCAAATTAAATAGAAAACCAGTCCCGAGTGTCCACCCTGCCCCAGGTTTGTCCCAGGAGAGCCACCAGCCCCAGCATGCAGTTGTGAAACCCAAGATAAACCAAGAAGGATGCAGTTCTCTAGATTGCCTTTTGGACTGAGAGTGTCATTGCCCAGGGATGTGGAACACATTATGAGATATAGGGTAAGAGCATTAAATATATTTACATAATGTATACCAGTGGTTTTGTGTGTGCAATACATTCTCAGCCTTGCTATTGGTTGGACCTAGAGACATGGAGCTGCCTTATCTCTAGATTAGTCTCCAGTTATCAATTAGTAATTTCCATGTAACAATTTAAGCTCCTATCCTCTTCTGCTCCCCTCCCCACAACTTCTTTTATTTCTACATCTGTTGGCAAACTTTTACGAAGAGTAGTACTTACTCAATACTCTTTATACACAAAACTAGCTGTTTCCTAGGTAGATTTGTGCTTTTAGAAATAAGCAACAGCAGCTCCATAAAGACCTCTAGATTTAGCTCTTGCAAAAAGCACAGCTATTCAGAAAGGTGCTTACAAGGGAAGTGCTATATGAACCTCTACCAGAGACCTAGAACAAAGGAAATTTAAGATGATAAAAACATTGACATCATCTCAACTACCAAGTGTGCCAAGATGCCCACGTATCTTGTTATTTTGTGAACTGATCACAGAGGATGAAGCCTGAACCCTACTAAACAGCCTGGATCCATTTGGCCTGGACATCTCTGTAAGCATTGATGGATATATTTCTGCTTCTTCACAAAGTGAGACAAGATTTAGAGTTTAGTTAAAAATTTAGTGTTCACTTGAAAACAAAACTCATCACCTTGTACTCTCTTCAGAGTTATGATTTTAATGGCTGTTCTCTGATGCTGGTTTCCTTCCATTCAGAAACTTTAGGTCATCTAATCCCAGACCACAAACATGACCACATTAGCTCCTATCACCAACTATACAGCTGAAAGGGCAAAAAAAATAAAATAAATAAACTTAAATTTCATGAAACTCATCTCTAGGTTTAGATTTTCTATATACTAAGAAAATATTGGCAGCAATAGGAGCAGGACTTCACTCTTTTTGGTTTCTCTTCACCAAACAAGATTTGTCAAAAACATCGTATGAAGATGTGCCAATTGCCAGAACAAAAATGGCAATTGAAGAAAATGTTCACAAGAAATTTTGCAAAAATATCCTTCCATAGGCACAAAGAGTAAAAGCAAAAAAAATATGTACATTGAGAATTTTCCTAATAATACTTTCAGCCAATAATACTGTGGCAAAATAAATTTGTCTGTCTTCAGAGAACTGCAGCTGCTTAAGTCCATGTGAAACAGCACAGCAAAGCACATCCCAAATGCCTGTGAACGATTAAGAAAAATATAAATTACAAGCTTTCAGAAACAAAGACAGCTTTTCAAGAAACACTTAGTCAATCTTTGCCATATGGAAGAACTTTAAAAAAACCAAACACACAGAGCAAAACACATGAGGGTATTGTATGCAATGCTTTGTTTCTCTCTAAAGGTAAAAAGCTTTCAATGGACAAAAATGGCAGAATTGTTCTTTGTTTGCCAGTCAAACATAATACATGCAAAAAAAAAAGTGTAACAAAACTATAAGGAAATCAGGAACTGATGTCAAATCATTCAAAGTAATTACACTTTTAAGATATTGAGTTATTCTCTCAATTTTCACAAAATCTTTTTTCTCATTCATTCTATGTTTTCATTAATGATTACAATTTTCCAGTACAGGGAGAACAATTTGTGTGCTGAATACAATGCAGATTGTCTCTGTTGTTTTAAACCACAGTAATTTTACATTACAAATACCTTCTCCAACAGATTGATAAAGATAGAACAGCATGATTTTTCCCACTGATTCCAATGAACAAAAATATGGTTCATAAATGATCTAATGATCCTGGAAACTGCATTTTAAAGAGTCTCTCTCAAATGTGAATTAGTCAACAAGCCATAAAGAATTCTGTTTTATAAGTGTAGAACATCATGAAACTGATGAAAGAATCCTCAGCAGGCTATGTACAAATATCTTCAGCAAGTTTCACATGACATTAAACCACAGCCCCCAGCTTCAGTTACTTCAAGTGGCTACACAATTTTAACTTTAGAAGAGTGAGCAAACTAGAAACAACCTCTTTTCATATAAAACTTTCAATTGATTGAAATATATTTTTAAGGAAGTTCACAAAGTGCAGGGGGTGCTTCATGACATTTACCTAAATGAAAATCTAGCATAATTCCTCTTCCAGATTACATTTCTTCTTTACTTTCTTTCATCTTTATGGCTGTTTTCGCTCCCTCCACAACACATTAACGGACATGAGTTATAATCTATCTTAACCACTTTCACCACAATACACTATTAGTTATTCCCTTCCTCATAATACTTACTAGCCGTGAAGAGAATTCTAAAACTGGATTTTCTATGTTCCAGTGTGACTGACATTATATTTTGCCTTAAAATGGAATGCCTCAGTGGGTCACACTATCTCCACAAAGGTCTAGGTATTATTAGTTTTTAAAGGAAGGGGTATTCACAAATCAGGAAAAAAATTCTCCTAATCCAGTCTAACATTGCTGTAGTCATCAGCCCTCATTGCCTTCCCAGTGAATTTTTTAAGCTATGAAAAATCTCTGTTTCCATGTATTTATTTTGTTAAGTGCAAGCAACACTCCAAAGTATAAAGAACTGAAAAGACCCCAAGGCTATCTCTGGAAATATCACCTATATGAGGTATAGGAAAATACATATGATTCCATTCCCTTATAACCATCAGACACCGAATAGATGAGATATAAGGGGCCCTTTTTTTTATTTCATTAGAGAAATATTGAAATGGTGACGTTGCTATGAAAGAAAAGCAATAGAAGTTTACCCCATATTTCCAGAACCATACATAAATCAATGTTTCTGAACAGGGAACTAGCACATTCTCAGGAGTTAGCAATATTTTTTACAAATCAATAAATATTTTTATACGTATCCACAGATGAATAGTCTTAGAACACCCTGGGTTTTTTAAAGCAGCAGTAGGTTTCAATTAAAGGTAACAGTAGTTTTTAAAGCGATGGATTCTTCACTTGACAATATGAGAGAAAAACAACAGTCTAGAATCCACAGGAGTAAGTGGTGACATTCTATTCCATGAACAAAACTAGATCACTGCTTTTCCATACAACTACGAGGAAACTAACCAAGACAGATGCTACCACTGGAAAAAAAAAAAAAAAACCAAAAAACAAAACCAAAACCCCAAAACACCAATAAAGTTTCACACCTAAGTCTGATTCCTGGCAAACTGCTTCAGCTTTTTGGTCTTGGATGCTAGCCTTTCAGGTTGAGTTTTCTTCAGAACTTGGGGAAAAAGAATTTAGGTATAGAAGGTGAAAGGATGTAACACTTCAATATCTAACCAATTTCTCACTTCACCCAGATTGACAAAAAAAACCTCAAATCAATCCCAAAACAAACAACTTTTGCTTTCACCATAAGCCACTCTTTTAGACTATCACCCCTCCCATGGAACACTCAAAAAGTATAAATTTAAATTTAAATAGCAAGCTGTGACTATTTAGAAGTCTCTACAGCTAGAGAAGAGTTATACAAATGCCTTCATGTAGCTCCAGCTTAATAAATACCTACTATGTAGGCAACTCCAAACAAAAATTCTCCTTATCTTATTGTTTAAAGTAACAACTAGAGTTTCCAGGAGAATGGCCAAGAGCTGGAAGTCAAAGAGGAAAAGGAGTAAAAGCATAGAAGGGCTCTAAACCAAAAAAAGTGGATTTAAACAAAGAATAGCAAAATGAGTTACATGAGGATTGCCTTGGTTTGTTTCTCTCTGTCAGCTATAGAATTAGTAGCATACAATTTACAGTCTTTGTATTACAATTTACAAGACATTCTTGCTTTCCTAGGTAGTATCTTCAGCAATTTTTTTTTTTTTTAATTTTAGGCAAAAACACACCTACATCCTTACACATTCTATATCTTTTAAGGGTGGTAATATCAATTTGTTAACAGCAACTGGTACATTAACAACATTGCTCTTTTCTCTGAATCCCTCAAAGTTGTCATCCAAGTTTTCATGATAATTCTGGGAAATTACATTCTATTTAAATATATATTTATGCATGCATTTGTTCCAAGCCATTCGGAATCCATAACCGAATTTCCTTCTTCCTCCTTATTTTTAGGGCACAGGATATAACAGTTTGGGTAAGTCCACAGACAATGTGCTGACACAAAATACAATTCAGAATCCAAACAAAAATTTCTTCCAGCATGTTAGTCTCCATAATCATTAGATTATCAAATAAATCCTCACTGATCAGCTATATAGCATCTGAGTTCTAAAAATGCATGTACATACAAAAATTAAACAGATATGAGTGAGAATTTCTGGTGTAAATTCATGGGAATTCAGACTTGGCCTTAAAGACCTGTGGTGTAGCCTCACCATCAAAACGACAGGATTGAGTTTTATGCAGTTAATGAAATTGGACAGTTGGTACATGAAAACATTCCCTCCTCCCTAAGCATTCCTTCCACCCTCAGCTACTGCCAAAGTTATTTCAGCAATTAGAGGTATGCATTAATGAAGACATCATTACCTGATAAGACAGCCATTAACATGTCTTAGTGCTAATTACTTTTGTCATTAGAAAACAATGGTCTATGGATACAGGTTTTAACAGGAAGATATCAGCAAAAATTACTGTACTGTGTATTAAGCATACAACAAATGGAAAAATTTCACAGAATTTCATAGGGTTTAGACACAGCAAAAGAATTCCAGTAGTGACTATTTTACAGGTTGTAGAGATGGATAGCAAATAACCCATCTCTTTGCTATGGAATTTTATAGACTAGTTCATAAACTTACCTAAAGGGATTGCAAATATTCTAAGTTTTCTAGGATTTTGTTCACAAACATAACTTCATATCATAGAATAAGACATTCTAAAGGGAAATTATTTTAAACAAGTATTTATTTTGGTGATGCACAGTGCAGTGACAGCTGTGCTAAATGGGAGTCTTTTGGGGGACTTCTATGGACTTTGGAATAGAACTTTAGTTGTTTTGCTGATGTTGTTGTGACTTTTATTCAAGATAGCATTGATATGGGCCAAGCACATTAAGGAAGAATACATGGAACTATACCACAACACAACTGTGGTAATTGCTTGTGTCCATTTAAGTGGTCAATTCAAAACATGTCAAGTCAGTAACAGAATTCATAAGCAGCAGCACTGACAAAGTGCAATACTCAATAATCAGAGATTAAGAGAAAAAAAACCCTTCAGCTTCTGTTTCTACAACATGATCAATACTATACAGTCAAAATCACACTCTTCAAGCTTACACTCACAGCAAGTCTGTGAAATATCACAGCATGTAAATTAGTTGAATTTGGTAAAAAAAAAAAAATTGAGGAAGACAAACTGGCTATACTATGTAACCTTGGTGTTCATAAATACTTCTGGAGAAAAACATTCAGATGAAAATTCTCCTAACCACTCCATCACATACTCTGAAACTAAGGAAACATTTATTTGAAAGCAAGAAAATCTCCAATAGTTTTAATAAATCTCTTTGGTTTTGGGGTTTTTTTTCTCCATCTAATTTGTACATTTAGTTTCCAGTATTTTACCCACTATTTTTTTTTCCCCTCCTGCTTTTGATTTTATAGCGGCTCTGGAGTTCCTGTTCTTTTCCAGCAAGTCATCCATAATCAATAAATTCATTTCCCAAAGTGCTTCAGAAACATCCATTCTGCAGGGGAAGAGTAAAACTGGTATTTTAACAGTCTAGCATCAGTCCCATAAGACAGATTTTACATGGCTTTACACCCAGAGCATTCATTTGCTTCCAGGCATTATCAGCATGAAACACACTTACATGATCTATTTGCCTGTCCCGGCCCTTTTGAAAAGCTACAAACGAACATGGACAGATTAGAACAGAGCTAATCACTCTCTAGGATTTTAACACAGGTCACAGATCTGTAATTTCTACAACTTTAATGTAAGATGAAGAACAAAATTAAGAATGTTGGACTAGAAAACTAGGTGAATCTTGTGTCTAGAGGACAGCACATTTTTGACAGCAATCATGAGGCTTGGAAGCCTGAATTTTGGACCAGAGGAAATTGAAGACAGAATCAGCTAATCTGTGCTCTAGGGATGGTGGAAGAGAAGGTACTGATCTTCTGCCTAGAAGCAGAAGGAAATAAAAAAGAAGACTGCTTGTAAAGCGGAGCATGGTACAACAGAACTCCTCAAAGACAAAAGCAAGGTAAGCCAGAAAGAGAAAAGAAAATAAACCAGAGCTGAAGTGGAAAGTGTTCCTCCTAGTCTCCATACTAGTACCAGAAGTGTTTTGGACAAAACCTTCCCTAGAATTACAACCTTGGGCAGACACACATCAGGGAGAGTTTTTTCCTATGTCAGTTCAAAAAAAACCCGCAAACCAAAAAAATCTATTAGTGGCACTAAGGTGCTGAGTATTTTCTTTAATGTCAAAACCATGTCAGTAACAAGTCTGTATACCTGTGAAAACAAATATCACGCTGCATTTCAGCTACATGATCAAACTGTCACTTGTCAGCTGGGAAAAGCCATTCCCTCCTCTTCTTACTATCTTAACTTTTCCCTCCTTTCCTCAAAACCAGGTTAGTCACTGTTTTCACAAGAAGATATTTTTGTTTTGTTTTGCTCTGTTTTTTAATCACAGCCTAACTTTTGTTTACTACACTGTCAATTTACAGCATATTGATATTTAGGGAATCTTAGTGCCCTTCAAAACTTCAAGTAGCAAAAGCTCTTTGTCATATTTCAAGTGGGGTTATAAGCTCAATTTCAGATGTTCATGTCTTGAACAACCTCTTAAAACAAAACTGTAATGCTAGTGATGTTAGTGGGTTTTTTTTCTTATATTATCTGACTACATCTTACCCAGTTTTCCTCTGTTTGAAAAGTCAAGTCCTCAGTTGTCTTTCCAGTCTCTCAACATTTCAAGCTCTTAACCTTCCCTTATAGGTTTTGTTATTTATCTCTGCAAACTCCAGGCAACTCTACAATTTCTTCAAGCAATTTGAAGCTGTTTCCTGACTTCAGTACAGTTGCAGGGACTTTGGAATTGTTAAAGAGCTCTAATCCACAAGGTAGGAGTTCAACCTTACCACAGGAATTTTATTTAAAGTTTAAACCTTTAGCTCATATATAAAGGCAAGACATGTGACAGAACAAGAATAGTTGTGTTTGGTTTTTTTGTTTTTTGGTTTTTTTATTCCAGCCATTTTACTGTTTGTTAATCAATGAAAACTGTTTCACTAATGTTTAACAATCTAATTGTCTCAATAAATAAAAATAGGTCATAGACAGCAGTTAACAGTTATAATCTAAATACTTAGTATTTTAAACAGAAAAAAGATCTACTAAGTTTATCAGTACCAATAGTTCTCTTACAGTTCTTATTGTCCAAATAACTAGTGATCATATTACCTACATATCATAAAACAAAACCTACTTTATTTGCTAAAATCTACCTAATTCATAACTGCAAAATATGACAAACTTTCCCTCCTAGATCTCATACAGCTTTAAGCATTTTTCCATTTCTCCCTTCATTTGCAGCTCTTCTCGCCTTTATTCTATCTCTCTCAGTTACCACTTTGACTACCCTTTTTCTGGTTTTAGCTCACTAGTTTCAAGGTAGCCCTTCCTCGCCACAGAGCTAAACCCAGTGGATAGGCTCCTTTTCTTCCAACAAATCTTTATCCTAGAAACACAAGTAGTTCTTCAGCCCAGTTAAAGTACACTGCCAGGACTTTTCTGCAAGGAATTAAGCAAAATGGAGGCTGAGAAGAATGCATTATTTTGACAGCGTAATTCAGTGAATGGACAATATCAACTACTATCAACTATTTTATAAAAGGTACTGCAAAATGAAACCTGATTGCTTCGGAATACATACAGTGTCTGATCTTGAGAATCCATTTGTCCCAGAAGAAACCATTTTGTTTTATAGTATAAAATCAAAATGGACTGACAGTACATTAAAGGAGGCAATAATGCATCTTATTGCACAGTACCTAGCCTGTTGAGTCTATACCCAGGGGTATTCTGTTGGTCTGTCTTCATGAATATCAGTGATTCACTCACTTCCATTCTTCCAACCATCTAACAACTACTGCTCACCATTACTTTTCTAGAGAAGATTGTATAAAGTCAGTATGGAGAGGGGATTGTTTTCAACTGCAGCATTTGCACCTTTATATTTGAAAAGAAAAAAGTATGTCAATGGAAACCATGCAAAGCAAAATTACAGTTCTTCCAGTAATGCTCATTAGGAAGAGAAATTTCTTTTTGTTTCCTTCAATAACTGAAAAAAAGGCCTCGGAAGCATTCAGGGAACACCTGCAACACATACAGGTAAAGAAAGACCCCCAAAACTCCCATGTCATGACCCAAATCCAGTTTTCTCATCATTATCTCCCAGCCCCCACAAAAAGAAATAATTAAGCTAATAATGAAAGTTACTAATAACAGCCATCCTTTATCATGGCTTCGTTAGTTCTTCTCATGACAGAATTCCAGTCCCTCCATTCAACCTGAACTAGTTCACACTGCTCACTGGGACAGTGGCGATTCTGAAATTACTTCCTGGTGAATGATGAGCAATAATGCAAAAGGCCAAGCCAAGCTTTAATGTCTGCTACATCTGTAATATTTTACAGCAGAAAATCAAATCAGTTTCATAGGCAAAACCAGACCCCATATGCATTCTTTTATCAGGAAGCAACTCACAGCTTCATGTTTAATACCCTAAACATTCATAATAGAGCAGCCTACAAAAAAGTAGGAAAAATATCCTTTTATTACCTTTTCCTCAGTAATATTTAAATTTTTATAAGGCTAAATAAGGTGCCTGAACGCGAAGAAATTGCTTCCACTGAGAAGATTCAGCAACTAAAGGAAACTAACAACATGATTTTTTAACTATAAAATTGCTATCAGTTCTCATTATTTCGAACAGTGAAAGCATTCTGTCATAAAATTTTAAGCATCTTCTTGTGTAAAATTTTACAATTTGTATATTGTATTAGATATATTTTTTAAAGGTTTGCCTTTTCAGTTTTCTTGCTCATATTTTTTAAAGGTTTGCCTTTTCAGTTTTCTTGCTCTTTTAACGCTAGTTCATACTTCCTACTAGAAGATGAGTTTGGAGCTCCACCTACAGATATAAATTTAAAGCTCTCCTTGAGGAATGTGACTGAGGTCAACGCAGCGAAGTTTCCTTTTAACCAAAAAAGAACAGGAGTATGTCTACTGATTGCAGTGAAGACAGAAAAAAAGGGAGAGAAAAAACACAGTAAGTCCAGAAGCAGCAGCAGTATAGCTCTGCCTCTAGCACACTGTACTTAAGCTAATTACACCCCTAGGGTTGTTATCTTGGATTTGGTGCTACACTAACACGGCTACAGAGATGTAGCTGGATGGCATGGCCTTCAGTACTATATAAGAGCACAGGATGGGATGGACTTACCCTGAGTATCTCTCTATGGAGTTCCACTGCAGCTCAGCAACAGACTCAGATGTTTGTGAAAAGCAGAAGCATAAATGAGACATTTTTAACTCTAAACCGCAGTTGTCTTTTCAGCTAAGTCCAAAGAATCACAATTAAATGGCGTAATTTTACCTTATACACAAATCCAAAATCTTTTTAGTGGAGGGTGGAACACGCTAATGCTTCTGTTCAGCTCACAAGCTGCAAACCTCAACAACATAATTTTGCCATTTGATCAAGTACTTGCTTCGTAACTCCTCAAGTTAAATCTATCTGCATTCATTTAATTTACATTCTTCTTACCGATGCAATAAACCTGCTTCAGTTATTTTGCTAATAAAGATGACTGAACAAAACGCTAAGAAATAAATTGATACATAACACTAACTATTGGAAAGAAACAATAAAACCAAACTGGATGTTTATACTATTGGCCATTATTGGTGTATGTTTCACAACTGTGCTGCCTAAAAGCAGACCTAACATGTTCTGTCATCCACTGTTTGAACTGTCTGATGCTGTGCACGTGGCAGGATAACCTTCCAGGTGCAAGACACTGTTCACTCACATAGCAAACTACTGCATGGACTTGAGTAGCTGTTGCAGCTTCAGAGTTCTGAGACTCAGTATTCGTCATGAGCGAGATCACTATTAGCAGAACTATTAGCCTGCTCATGGGTTTGCTAATGAAGTGCAATCAGTGAAAAAGATGTTGCAGTAGAAGTTGCCTTGTTTTATAGCCTTTAACAAGAATGGCATGACATTTTATTATTTTATCCTTTTATTATGCCACCTGTAGAGCAAACAAGCAAACATGGGCCTTGGCCAAGTCTGGCTAGACCTAAGGACCATTTGTAAGGTGCTGGAATCTGCAGGCAGAGCCTTTTCACCCTCCAACATCTGCTCCACTCTGGCACCATTTCAGAAAGGAAATCCACATGCACATGTAAAATACCCAGGTGAGAAGTAAAGAATCTTGCTACTTTCTCTCTCCCTGAACCCATTTGATATACAATTCACAGATGTTAAATTCAAAAGGGTCATCTAGTTCTTGATGTTATGCTCTTTGTTCTGTTAACATCTGATAGCTTAGAATAGGGAGTACTTACAGACTTTGAAAAGGACAGAAAATTGAACAGATGCAGAGAAGACAAAAGTAAGGATGTGGTGAAACCTCCAACAAAACATTAACCAGCCAATGGATGGAGGCTTCAACTAGTACCACAGACTGAGGATGGACAAACAAAATTTTATAAGGTGTAATTTCGAATTGCAGTGCCAGGTGATGAGAACAGAGCAAAAACTGCTCTTCACAACAATGAAAATGATCAATCATTTCATAAAAAGACAGAATCAATGCTGGCTTTTCCAATTCTAGACACTGCTACTCAAGCAGCAAAGGAAGGAGAAAATTTAGGTAATCCTCACCATTCCCAAAGGTAACATACTTGTTAAGTGAAAAATATGAGAGAGAAATGGTGAGTCTTCTCAGCTAATGCATCTTACCTCTGCAAGGCTGCTTTAATTTACTTAAGTCAGTTAATTAATAAGCTGTTCAAAGATATGTCATTGAGCTGTAGTATGCCAGGGATACACCTGTGGACTTTCATCATCAAAAAAAACTAACACCTGACAAAATATTACAAAAGGAATGAACAATGGAGATGGAAGACAAGAACCATGAGACAAAGCTGCTCTGATCCATGTCAGAAGAGTAAAGTTAGAGTTAGAGGAGTGCTCCAAACACCAAGTCAGAAAAGTGACCAACATATTCAACAGATAGTAGCCTAAAGTGAGGGAAGACCACATTTCAAATTATCATTTAAATACCCTTACAAGTCAACAAATCGGCCATAACAATTTTAGAGTCAAATTGGGATATTGATGCACAGATTTCTCTTTTGTTTCACTTCATCTTACACATTTCTTTAAACATTAGTATTTAGTCCTTGGGGGGAATTACACATGTATGCCTTCTTGCAATGTATGGTCATCCACAAATATACTTCTAATTGACATGTATATCTTGTTCAACCTCTTTCAGAGTTGAATGACTGCAAAAATAGGCATTTAGCAGTTTTATTTATGAAGGTAATCACATTATACAAAGCATCATTGCTTAAAAATATGCTTTATTGTACAGTTAAATACTTTCTCTTGCAACCTGTACAGAGTCCTCCCACCGGCTGTGCTTCATTACAGATCCAAGATTATCACGGAACCAAAAAACAAGTTGCCTTTTCAACTGTGCAGAAGCTTTCATGAAAAACTGCAAAGACTCATCAGAAATATTGTTCACTCCTTTTTCTTCCCCCCCCCCACCCCTTTGCAAATTTCTGTTCAGTTTACATCTTGAATCACCAAAGTTACACTGAAGGAGTGCGTAATGTCTATAAGATATGAAAAAATATAACAATATCATATGACTAAAATGAATCATTACAGGCCTTACAGAATAAACACAGCAGTCCGTGCCAAAATATCAAATACTCCATCTGGGCATGCAACATAGCAGTCCAGCTGGGTCTACCAGATGCTCTCTGCTGGATTCCCTGGAAGAATCATAGAATCATAGAATCACAAGGTTAGAAAAGACCCACCGGATCACCGAGTCCAATCACCCCCATCAATCACCAAACCACGTCCCCCAGCGCCCCATCCACCAGGCCCCCAAACCCCTCCAGGGAAGGCGACCCAACCCCCCCCCGGGCAACCTCTGCCAGTGCCCAATGACCCTTCCTGTGAAATATTTTTCCTAATGTTCAGCCTGAACCTCCCTTGGAATGCGGTTGGTGGGAAGTTATTACCCAGAGGCGGCTACCACTTTTCTCTTCCTGGGAAAAGCCAGTGTCTTCTTCCTACCTTACACCTCTTCATCCTAGTACAAATAATGAAATCACCTCAGATCCTTCTATGCAAAGCAGCTATTCTATACAGGTAAAAGGTTCTCCTACACTTAATGCCAAAACTCTATTTTACAGGACCTTTGTTCACAGGCTCATCAATTATTCAGACATCTCTCAGTTCAACAGAGTTTTATGCCTTACTATGCTTATGCATATGCAATTACTGAAGGCATTACACTAAGACATCAGCCTCTTTCCCTCAGAAAGAGAAAATTATGTCCCTGCCAGTCACGTCTGAGAGCTGGTTACAAATGCCTTCCAGCTAGCCCAGTGCAATGGGATGTTCTGGTTTAGATTTTTGAAGAAATAGCAGACATGCCTTTAAAGTAACTGTCAGTGACAATACATATTGGAAGTTTACAGTTTTGATTCATTTATGCTTCAACAAGTCCATGTTTGAGAAGTACACCTCAATCATATAGTCTAATTGAATACAAAATCCTTTGTGGAAACCAACCTTCCACAACTTGTTTATACGCATCCCTTCACTAAGCAAGCAGCACAAATCCTATAGTCCTGTATGGCTAATAGCAGTGCCAACTCCTATCAAGAGACTAACTCCAAACCAGAAACATTGTGTAGACTAAAGGGAGACTTGAGGAAGATCCAGCTCAATGTTAGCTCGTTTGAGCAAGCTCTGTTAGCTATTTTGGGCCTTAAGCCTAAGGCTTGAGATACCTGTGTGTTAGCATGAGTGACTGCTGTATAACCCCCAAGCTATTCAAAAACATAAAGGAATGTGCTGGAAGGTTCTAACTATGTACTGGTTCTGTGTACAGATCCTAGATACATGTGGCTAAGTATGTTTTGGTGGGCATCAAGAAAGAGAGAGCATTCCTACATGTCAAACAAGGTGTATAGCTTTGGAGGTTTTTTTTAACTAGATACAAGGAGTCACAGCACTGGAGCAAGAGTGAACCTCTCCACGCATGGGATCTGAGCAGCACGCCTTGGCTGCTCATCACAGGTCCACTCAATGCTATGCAAAAGCAGGGTTCCTAGCATCTGAAAATTCATAAGATTTACCAGCTACCTACATTGCTCCTATTTATATCTTGTTGTTTAAGCAATTTCATATTTATACTGTTTTCTATCATGCTTTTCTTTTTGAGATCCAGAAAGATCCCTGCACCTCTCCCATGCAAAACAGCAAGCAGCTAAGAAACATCACAACTGTTCACAGAATGACAACATCCCCAAAAATCTCTTCCCACAAGTTACTGATCAGAGACTTCACGTTCCAGGATGTTAATGTCTTCCAAAACTTCCAAGGTGGGAAAATCAAGTAAAGTTATCATACCACCCTCCTGAAGATAGGTAATTTGCCCTCAACCGCCATGGGGCAGGCCTTTCCCCTCAGGCAAGAAAGACACCATTATGGGTTTAGCACTTTTCTAGCACTTGACCAGAGGAGTAAGCATTATTCCCCAGGACAGCTGGCTCTAGCAGGGTAAATTTAATCAGGTTGTACTGCTTAGAATACAACCATTAGCTGACAAACATCTGTACTAAATCTAAAAGTGTTCTTGAACTGTGCTTTCAAATACTACTTTGTTTTGCATCCTGCCTTTTGACATTCAAGTTCCCCCTCCATATATTTTTGCCTGCTAGCTGAACAAATTTCTTTCAAGATCTCATTTGAATCTTCCTAGCTTCTTGACTTTAGTAACAGCCCATGATGATGCAATTGATTGTATCAAGTTACCTAAAGACTTACAGCATGAGCACTATTTCTTTTTGACATTTTAAGCATTGGTTTTTTTTGATGTTTCGCTATATAAGCATTTTAAAAAAGCATCTTTCTCTTGTTTATTACTGGATTCAGTCTCTCACTTTCTGTTCTCAAGGGGTCCAAAGGAACTTTAAGAGTGATGAATTTCGTTCTCTTGCCTATGCAGCATTTTGTTTATCTTTTTTAGTTGATAACATGGGCCCTATTTCAAGGGGTGGAAGCTAAGCCATATTTGAATCTGTAAGTTGTTTCTTACCAGAGTTCCTCTGAAAAGTCTGAGACCCTCCCAATTTCTCTTAACTTTCACATTGTTCTCTTCTAGCTACAGCTGGACAACTAGTTCTTCTAATCAACAGCTCAGAAAGTTATTCCAGCATAGAATTATAGAATGGTTTGGATTTGAAGGAATTTTAAAGACCAGCTCATTCCAACGTCCCTGCCACAGACGGGGACACTTTCTACTAGATCAGGTTGCATGAGGTTTACCTTTTTGCCCTGTAAAATCCTTAATACATCCTCTTTCATTAATTTGCCTTCTAAAATAGATGAGCCTATTCTGATTCATAGCTTTTAACAAGAATAATTACATCTTAAATAATTTTCATCACTTTCTCCAAAACTCAGTCAAATAGCATCAGGAGAGGCAGCTGCCAGTACAAACAATATTCCAGCTGAAACTGCTCTTATTCTTTTAGAAATTAGTATTACCTTTTTCGGCTTATACAATGTGCTTATTGCCTGTGGTGTATTCTTTCTGCTTCCTCAGACAAGTCAAGAGACTGTTATATTTTTTTTTTACCACATATACACACCCAGCAGATGTCCTTTGCAAAATGCCTACATTGATGTTCAGATCTATCAGATGACAATGTTCGTTTACTACAGCTCAGGAAGACATATGGATCATTCCTGCTTTTTTTTTTTCTTCCTTCCACATATTATTTGCCTTTATCAGCATTTTGAGCTAGCACTTCAGTAGCCCCTTCACTTCACCTCCTTCCACATACACATAATGGCAAAGTAGATAAGTCACTATGTGACCACAGGGAAAGGAAACACCATTGTAAGTAACTTTGTTTTGTAACTATAAAGCCAACTATAAGGAGATGCTGGTGTATTTCACATTCTAATTCTACTAATTTATCATATGATTACACAGATAAATTGACATCTGTAAAGTTGTCTGAATGCCAGACAAGCCTAGCAGAAACATATTGTATAAACTCACATTTTAACAGCATGAAGCTTACTTCCACAGGTCTGCTATTCAGTTATTGCCCCCAGTCAAGCTCGCAGTGTTATTTGGTGTGATTCAAACATTTATATGTATCATCATTGCTATACTATCTCATTCTGAAAACCGAAAATATTAGCATACACCTAAACATGTAAATAGGATTATAAATTCAAGTAATTATACTCTAGTTCTACATCACCAGTAAACTATTCGACTCAAATTCCCATCCTTATGTTCACATCCTTATTCACTTTGACTTGTCCCTTCTATATCCATTACTTATCACTTTCTCTTTGTAAATTAAAGCTATATCATATTACATATAGCTTAAGTCATAAAAATGATGCACAGCAGCTTTTATCCATGAGCTGTTAAACAACAATATTTTGTACTCATCATACTATCATTTGTTCCCAAGTCTTAGAGAATTTTTGAGACATTAACAATTATTTCTGACTGCCTTCTCTTCATTAAACTGGAAAAATGCTAGCAACAAATGAAATTAAAATTATACTATCAGGCATCAATCCTGCCCAAGGATCCCTCAGTTGGGATTTTGTTTAGATGTCCATGGAATTAAAAGCAACAATGTGGGGACAAGGCGTAATTCCAGAAGATACTGAAAAACTAGACAATCTTCCAAGCAGACTAAGGTAAACAATTACACTTCCCATTCAACCACCCTCCCAGAAGGCCTTAAACTCTTCATGCTCAGTACTCAAGCAACTCTTTACACCTTTCACTTTATACACAGTGAAGAGTGTCCTTGCAAGCTGAAGGTCACAGGTCACTAAGGGGAGGAGATACATGTACTAGTGAAAAGGACCAGTCATATGCCTAATGTTAAGAGCTCAATTTAAACATGAGATAGGCAAAACCAGGGATTACAAAATTAGTTTACATGCTGGTTCCACAGCTTGTTAACAAATTGCCTTGTTAGTGATTTGTTGGGCTTAGAGATTTATTTTAATTTAAAATAATGCAGAAAACATTGAAACTTCAGAATCCACTTACCAGCCCCCTTATTTAATGCTCTGATTTTTGCATAGTGAGTAATAAATAAATAGTTAATTCTCTTCAGTAGGAGGACGAGCATGCAAAAACCCACTCTAATTAGCTTTATTCACAATCTATGCAATGTTGTGTTTAGTCTTCACCAAAGAAGTGCTACAACTTGCAAGAGAAGCAAAGCGGCAACATTTTTGATTAAACAGATTCAATTTAAAAATCTCTTGGTAAACACACATTCACTTTTGTCCTCTACCATCCCAAATTCCCAGCATGGCCATACTGATATTGGCAACATACAAGTTTTATCTCAGCTCCATCCCTTAAATCTTCCACTTGCTCTTGAGCTTTCTTACATAAGTTTTCCCAGAGGTCCTACTCAGGGCTCTGGGTGCAGCTGCATCCTGCAGAGATGGCTCCAGCATGGAGCAGACTCTTATATCTTTCCCATCAGAGCCACCTCTGCAGCCTCCGACACCATCACTACCAAACTCTTACCACCTACACCCAATACATCACAATATATTTCACTCTGAAACCAGTAATTTCAATTTTGCTGTAATTCCTGCCAAGTACTTCTATTAAAACTCATTTACAAACATACACACACAAACGAAGCACAATCTATACAGGGAAAATGGAATGAGGAGTTTTCCTGTTTTTGCCAAGAGGAAATGTAAGCATTAAACAGCTTAAAATTGGGCCAAACACCACAGTTACCACAGGATGCATAGTTTGTTTTTCAAAGCCAGATCTAACTGTTGCTGTAATTTTGCAGTAACTTTGCTGCAGGATGGAATCTCCCCACCTGCCTATCAATGAGAAAGGTAGAAAGTTAAATCTTCTCTAGTCACTGAACTACACCACCACTGAGCCAAACTGCACTCATGGGGGGGGGATGTCTCTGCTCATACTGTCGGCATAATACCCTTGCTGCCACATGAGAAAGTTTAAGTGATGCTATTCTGCCTTCCAGCATAATAAACTTTAATCATCAACAATGTAGTCCACAGTGCTTCCTAATTCACTGTAAAGCTGTGATTGTTCTTATCTTGGTTTATGATAACTGGTAGTGTGTTATATTCTTGGTTTATGATAACTGGTAGTGTGTTATATTCTTAGGTTCAGATGAAAGAGTAAAGTTACAGCATATGCTAACTCTTTGGAAGCAGGCATTATTAAGAACATTTTCAAGTTAGGTATCCATCATGAATCAGTATAGTACTGGAATATCTAAAACACCAATGTTTTTTTCACTCCCTGGCTGTGTAAGCAACAAACTCTAAATAACACCTGACTGGACTAAACAACCTCAGGAGTTCTCCATCTATAGTTTCCTATTCTGTGAGCAGATGCTACAAATCAAAACAACTGAGAGAAGAAATAACAGTATTTATTTTCTGGTGGTAATCTTAAGAGAATCACCTATGTCCATGGTAGACAAGTAAGTTTCATTTGCAAACTCTTGAATAAGCATTTGTTGAGACTGTTCCATAAACAGTTTAAAAGATCTCAGACAACCATTTTTGTGTGGTTTTCTGTACCTCTTTGTTGGCCAGTACTTGCAAAAAATAAAGCAATATATGCTATGGCATTCCTAGGTTTTTTGGGGTTTTTTTATCTCATACTTGATATGGCTCTACAGTAATTTTTGGGTTTTTTCACCTTCGGCAGCACTGAGACATATTAATATGCAGTTACTTTAATTGACAGTTTCCACTTAACTATTTTTTAGTACAACATAGTATTTTAACAGACCAGTCTGCCACCAAAGTCAAAAATATCATTCTCCTTAGTATTATATTATTGTGAATTTATTCAACTGAGAGTTAAGCCTGAGCTTCTACATATTAAGGAGGATTATTCTGTTACTTCTTCCCATAAACAGAGCTTATTAATATCATCTACCTGTGCAGATGTGTATAGAGAACTATTATAGATAACGTCTGACACAGTACTGCTGTACTATGCCAGCAGAATTCAACAGCAGCATAGAGACCGAATATGACTTCTTATGTGGTAAGCTTTAAAATATAGGTCTTTATCTCCCTGAAAACATATATTTTACTTATGAGACATGGCTGAGATAAAATTTCACTCATTCCAAACTAATGACTCAATTACATTCACAGGAAAGTTGTCATCTTAAAAAGTAAATAAATTCCATTGGGGCAACTGTAGAATGACAACCCAAAGTGTTGCAAAATTATTTAGGATAATGGAAGATATATGACTTATCTTTTGAAGGAAAAACTGAAAAACATTCTTGGTATATTAAAAAATGATACTGAGCATCAATTGTTAAACATTCAAAATACCCTCATTAATACCACTCCCCACCCTTGTTCAAATTCTAGTAGAGGATATTTCTTAGCATCATAGGGGTGCCCATAGAGCAGGGAGCCATGCACAACAGCTTCTTTTCCATTTTCTTCTTCCCCAGCACTTCGTTTTCCACCTTTTTTAAAAAAATAAAAAGCATCAACAACTTATTTCCATTTGCAGACCTCAGTGTCAGTGAACAGGGGCACCTACAAGCTGTTTCATGACTTTGGAAAAAATTGTCCAGAGAGGTTTCTGGGACACTGCTGATGTACTATCTGAGTGGACAGCAGCAAAACAGCCAAAGGAAGCCGGTATCATGATTATTTCTGAATTTCTCCAGGCCCTCTTGTATCCTTACTTTTGCAGGAATCCAGAAAAATTACCCACAAAGAGTTCTCCTTTCTTCTCCATGTAACACACATCCACTCACAGTGGCCTTACCAGGAGACTGAAAAGTAGTCTTTTGTGCAGTGCTCTCTGAACGCAACATCTCTTTTAGATAAAATGCAGCATGGGGAGGAAAACGGTTTGTAAACATTAAGACACCAGGATAGAGAATAGTCCAGAGCCTTATCCCCTAGACCAACAAACTATAAACTTATTGCTTTTTACTTCCTATACCTAAGCTCACTGTTTAAAACAAATTGCATTTTAGCATTCAAGTCTTTTAAAATAGGTTGTTCCAGTCTGTCTTAACCATTAAATGTTTATTGCACATGTGTTTTGTTTCACTCCTGTGTCTCTCTAAATACCAGTTGACTCTGTGTGTGTGTTAGACATGGGCAATGTATTGAGGAAACATGCAACAAGGACAGAGATAGATGGCATCTGATGTTCCCATTAGAAATATTTGCAATTCGAAACCAAATAAATCTGCTTCACTTAGAAAAGGGAACACACATCCTTGGCTTTGAAAGAACAAAGGGATGAGCATTGAATGGCACTGTAATAAGAAGTGCTGATTAGAGCCTTCTGCAGCAGTCGCACTAAGACACAAGCTAAATGCTATCTTTACCCTCAGCAGCTGGAAGAAGTCCTATGCCTCCAAACTGCCACAGCGTACCAGATGTGAACCCCTGAAGAAAGAGGCAGGCATTAACCTGTTGTGCACAAGTTCTCCCTGAGAAACCCAGACCACAAAATTCAAATTTAACTTTGTGAACAACCTGCAAAGAGGGAGGAAGAGAAGGAGAAAGGGAAATAAGGGCCAAAGAGAAGAGAGGGAAAAAGTGAATGAATCCACATTAGCATGATACGAGGAAGTGTTCAAGTCTAGGCTGGTTGGTATCTTGAGCAGCTTGGTCTAGTGGGAGGGGGGTAGGGGAGTTGGAACTGGATGATGTTTAAGGTCCCTTCCAACAAAACTATTCTATCTTTCACTCTTGCTGTGATTCTCATACTAACTCTGAAACACTTTACCTGCTTGGAAGAAAATTACTTCTATCCCAGCTGAAACCAGGACAACAATTTAAAAAAGAACAAACCTTATCTTTCATTTGCAGTGAGTAAGAAGATTTCTACATCAGAACAACATGACTTGTCATCAGTAGAAACACACATCTGTTCAGGAGAGCATCCCCTTGGTGAGGATAACACACAAGAACATTCTTAATTTTATGTTTAAACTTATCAGTAGTCATGTACGTGGTACTGCCTCAACCAAAGGCAGATATAAATTTCTAAGTGGTTTCCCATGTCAATGCCTAATGCTAGGTATACCTTCCTGATTAAGCACAGGAGATGAATATGAAAATCTAGAGTTACTGATACCGTGCAAACTGGTGAAATGTACTGGCAAATTCAAAACATTATTCTGTATGCTTTCTCTTTCCAATGGCTGCCAAAATGTGGGCTATTTTATGATGTCCAGACCCAGGATGAGAAGGTGAGAAATTTTTGAAGGGATGCTGTATTCCAGGAAGTCCAAACATTCACCACCAAAAAAAAAAAAAAACCAACAAACCAAAGAACAGAGAAGCCATGCTGGTACACATAGCTCTGCTCTAGCACTTGGAGCCATAGGAGCAGGCTACAAGTAAGATTGCTTCTCTCATGTTACCTCTGGTCCATAAACTCTGATTTCATGGTTGAAAACCAATGCAGTTCTAACAGGAGAGAGATATTCTCACCATACTAGCTTATAGTTATGTTTTCAGGCATTTAATTCACACCAATGTTAAAGGGCTAGAGAACACAGGCTAACGACTCATTTTGTACACAAATGCAGGAAAAAACAATAGTATCCTGAACTAGTGCTCCATGCACTAGAGAGAGAGCAGGAGAGCCAGGGCCAACACACCCCTACAATCTTCAAATAGGGTACACAAACCAGGGATAAAATAGCTACCTATCCCCACAGGCATAACTGAAGTACTCGCAAGAACTAGTTTGGGGCTGTAAATGCATAGGAAAATTCAGTGCCCACCCGCACTGAGTTCTCCTCTTAGAGAAAAACTGTCCAAACATCTTTCTGCAGCATTTCCCTCTGGCTAAGTTAGTACCTTATCTCTGCCTGCCTCTCTCTCCATTCCATTTTAATAACTATCTGTCATGAATCCTAAGTCTTCTCTGTTCCTTGAAAAGAGATTTAATTCTTGGACTCAGGTACATAAATTCCATTCTTTCTTTCTGTTTTATTTAGGCTGTTTTGCTTTCGCATTACAGCAAATTAAAATAAACAATGATGCAACACAAATAAATTATTTATTTCTCCTAATCTTAGTTATATTACTCACGTGTCAGACTTTTAAACATGTTAGACTTACTTACATTGCTACCGAGGGAGAGTGATATGGAAGACAGCTACATTCCCATGGAATACTGAAATGGCTAGATGGCTACCATGATGTTATCTTGTTAATTCAAGGCTGTGTGCCTGTTCAGTCACTGCTAAAATACTCAGTGATCCCAAAATATCTTTGCATTTCACTCTTGCACAACTCAGTGTTAATCATTGATTACACTACACACTTTCATATTCTACATCCAAATACAGTTATTAAATCACTGCTCTATGCATGAGTATTTTGGTGCTTTCCTACAAAGCTACATCAAGCCTACAAGACAGTTTCACACCAGGATACTCCATCCTGTTTCTGTTTCAGATTTTCCGAAAACAACTAGAAAAATCCCCAAAGATGACATTTCCAGATTTAACACTGAGGTTTGCTCCTAGCAACTCTTTTGAATCTTGTTGCAATTTTAAACTTTGAGATTCTGTTCTTTATCTTTAGTCTAGCACTCTCTTCACACAGATTAAGTCATGCATCTCACCTTGCCCCCACTGTATACCACATTATCTGCCTTCCTGCCAAATCGTCTATCACTTTTCAAGACAAGACACAAACACCTTGCTTTGAAGCTATCATGCCAAATCTGACCTTTAACTGTCCTAATCATTACAATAAATTCCATGCTGTTGAAATGTGGTAATGAGAAGTAGTTAACACAGTTATGAATGTCTGGATAAGCGCTCTCTGCCAGCAATAAAATAAACCAGCAGATTTTCTATCCCTCCACCAGCTCGCAATTTAAATATTGTGCAAATTCAGGATCATCAATAAAATAGACACTTAGGCTTTTTGTCAAAGTACTGCTGGCTGAAATGCTTTTCAGACACTGAATAGGACAAGGAAATAAATATCAAGCATTTCAATGAGCCAAACAACATGCTTTGGCAGTAACAGATTTTGCCAATTCAGAGACCGAGACCTGCAAATAGATTTATTACAGAGGGGAAACTGATACTCTCGTGGTCTTATTTCCTGATCTCCCAGGGGCAAACAATATAACTTACTATATGTCACATGGCACAAACAGCATTCTCCATGCTCTTTGGACTGCTTTATAACACCCCTGCTGTCTCACTATTTCACTTCCTTGCTCGCCCTTGGAGACCACCAGACAAATTTGAGGGTGTTTGAATCCAATGAATTTAACACTTCACTACATTCTCAATCAACAAATCATCTCAACAACTAACACTAATTTCTCATGGCTAACTGACAAGTTTCTAAAGCTACTCTACAGAGACTCAATATGCATAAAACCTATTTTAATTAAGTGAATATAATCTCCTTGGGTGCATTTGCATATTGCTGACCCTCTTGGGGGGGATTAAAGAAATGCAACTCTGTTATGGCTTAAACTAAAACAATGGACTATCTATGCTGCCCAGATAGCACATAACGCTTACTTACCACTACTAAAATAAGTAAAAACTGCAGAGTAAATTCAGCAGCAACATTAATTCAACCCATATAAACAGTAGTGGAGAAGCAGAAGGCAAACTGAACTTCTACATTTCATGCTCTAGCTTGCAAGTTTTACGCTGTATTCATTACAAACCCTGTTAGCCCACTGACTTCACATTTCTCTGTTATGTCAGAACTTTCTGCTTGACAAGTTAAAAAAAAATTTTAAATGAACTTTTGGCTCTGAAAAGTCTTTTCTTTTAACTTCTCCTCCACAATTATATCTCAACTTTATCACAACACATAGCACATTAGGTGAGAAACAAAATAAACAATGTGCTCACAATTCATTCAAGTCTTCTGATTTAAAAAATTCTAGTTTAAAAACAACAAAAAAGGAACCTTTACTCCAAATATTAAGATGCACAAGCAATGCAAGACCTAGCATGACTCTGTGGAGAAACATTTTCACACTGCTTCTCAGCTATCCTACATAGAGTGATGAGGTTTGTATCTGATGATCACAATGTCTCCAAATCAAGGCTGTGTATCAAAATGACCTTCCTCTTCCATTTCCTCCAATGTTGTAGCATCAGAATAAAATGCAAACCTAAGTACTAGTATCCCTAGTTTATTTTAGGCTGCACTGAGTTAGACAAATGGGTTTCAACTCAGTTATTCCTGATCATACATATCTTTAAGAACAGATGAGGACTTCAAAAATTACAGTAAATCAGGCTAAAGGACAAATCATTGTTTTCTTTAAGCTAGTAAGCCAGAAAAGACAACATCATGTCAGAGTAGAAAGCAGGAGTATTTTAGTTACTGGAGCAAGTATCATGGCTTCACAGATCCTACAGCTTTTTTTGAGAAAGGATTTAGAAATAGTTGCTGTTCAGAATACAGGTATACATTATATCAGGAAATCAAGGAATTTTTATGAGCATGACTTGGGCTGTTAAAAAATAAAAGCCCAAAATTGTGGAGATCTAATGATGGATACTATGCTTACTATATGAACAGGGATTTTTGTACACATACATACACATGCGCACACCTCCAGATGAATCTGGATGGCCCAGACATTTTGCAAAAAACCAAAGCACAAATGTAAACATCAAAGCTTTTTACAACTATGCAAACACTATTCTGAAAGATTAAACACATGGAGAATAATCATACCAAATTAGTTTCAAGTTCATTTACTAGACAAGACCTATATTATCATACATTCACTCATCAAGAGTAAGGCAGTCATTGCATACTTTAATAAAAAAAACAATCCACAACTATTAACACTAATGGATTTTAATATTCGAATATACTGTATCTATGCAGTAAAATAAGAAAAAAAAATACCTTTCTAATAACATGATGCTAAATGCATTTTACCTTGGAAATTTATGAAAAATCTGGGCAGATTATCTGTTAGTGATTTATTATTTCCCTAAGGCTTTGCTTTTCTCTCTACTTCTGTTTTCTGTTTGTTTTCATTGTTTTTTATTTTACCTATGAAAAGGCATGAGCTCTACGCACAATTTATTTCCATCATTTTGCTTAAACCATGCAAATACCAAGAAATTTATTTCCATTTAGAGAGACAAGTCAAACACAACAGTATAATAATTCATTTCATATGGCTGAAGAAAAGGGTCCTAACACTAGACTCTACTCAGTGACTGTCCTTCTGATCAACTTACATCATTTAAAGTCGTCTACATTGAAGCCTTCAGCTAAAATAACTTTCAAGAACTCTTTATTCATTATAACTACAAGTTAAATTAGATCCTGGAATAAGTGCTACACACTTTAGCTATTAATATAACCAATTAAGATATCAGTATTAACTGCAATGCCAGTAATGAGGTATCACATTGTTCATGTGTTTCTCACAGTGTACTTATTTTTTCAGAAAGGTCTCCTATCCCCTCAGATATTCTGCTTCTCTCACTAGCTACTTGACCAATTAATTGGTAATTGAGTCAAAGCAATTCTATTTGACTCCCTTACCTAGAATATAGTGAACTAATATTAAAACACAACTGGCAAAGCTTTAATTGCATTATGTCCTTTTTAATTAAGCTAAATCTTAGAAAATAAAGTTGAAATCTTCTTGACCAACAGATTTCTTACAGAATATTCCACTTTGCTCTTGTACTTTTAAAACAATAGTCTTTCTATGATATATGTTTCTCCAAAACACTTGCTCTCAATTCTGCACCAAAATATCTGCCACCTTGCAAACTAGAACCTGGTTCTTTGAATAATCCACCCTGAAAGGTATATATTGCTGCTTCACAGAACAGTTACCTGCACAGAATTAAGAAGGACTGATAGAAATAAAGATATAAACATGTAAGAGATGTTGTATTAAAGAAGGAAAAGTTAAATTTCCATCTCTGCGTAAGTGGCAGATCCAATGGCTGTGAAATGCTGTTCCTAAAGTTTAACCTATATTTCCAGTACTTTGTCAGTTCCTCACAGACATATTCCAGAGACCATATCTAAAAATTTTGAATGTCACAAGAAGCAGGGGTTGGCACATCATAGAGAGCCAAGTGGGTTTTGATGACTTTTTGACTTCAAGGGGCTGGGGCTGGTATCTTACTTGCATTATTTCATCTCTACTGTAAGAACAAAGGAAGAGAAAATTAGCAGACTACTCTGAAAGATCACCGACTCTAACAATTGAAGTGTTATCTAAGCTTTATATTAGCTGTTGAAGGGAAGAAAGTTTCATCCATAATCCATGCCCTTGACCATAAACAGGGGTTCCCATAATTATATTACAATCCTTTTAATAAGACTAGCCTGTCATACAAAAAAACAAGTAGTTTCTACAGATTCCTTTGAAAAAAATTCATTATTTTTTATACAAAATCATTAGTTGAAGATATGTCAGATTTTTTTCTCATTAAATCCTACCTAAGGGCTATTTAACATTCACATTTATTTCACAAGTCCAGAAACTCTGAACATTTTACATTTGTGATTGTTTTTTCAACATTTTTACAGTTATGAGTAGGTCAGTCCATCCTAAATAAAAGATAGGAATTCATTCATTGGTTTTGGTGTTCATCTTACCTCTCAACAAACATATATATTATTTAGCACCTCATAAAATATACCTTTTTCTTCAGAGGTGGTTAGAGGTGAATGTTTGCAGCAACCTGCTTGTGTAAACTCAGCAGTCAAGCGTTGAATTGGTTTCATTTTATGTAGAAGACATTACATCCAGTCACCTCAGCAAACTCATACTCTGACTTTCTAAGATAAAAAAGTAAGGTTTTAGATACATAACTAATTGTTAAAAGATTTCCTCACACAGTATCATGGTGCATAGAATTACTACACCATTATTATCTATCATTCTTTGGCTGTGTCCTGTGATTAGTGAACACACTTCAAATATTGTTCATATCTAACACTGATTCCACAATTCTTCAATTTGCTTTCAGTCCAGAAATATGACATCATCTACATATAGTCACTAAAAGAAAAGTCCTTTTTGGCTCTATAGTAATTTAACACACTTATCTGGTTATAATGAACATGGAGAGTAAGACAGCAAAGTCTACTACAGCCTTCCTAGCTGTACTCATACAGTAATCTGGAACATGTCACTGCTGTCCCAAGAACAAACTAGTTCTCCCTATTTCAGATTCAGAAAAATGTGAGGCCACAAAGTGACAACACAGGAAAGGGATCACAAATTCAGCCTTTGATTCATCTTGCTAATCTGCAATATTGGAAAAACATTTATTAAAAGTTAGGATCACCAAGTAATGAAGGGCTCTAGATGTCTCACAGAAAAGGCTAGAACTGACATCTAATCCACTCTCAACTATATGACTTTCCCAGGAAACTCTGACAGTTGTTTTACAAATATGCAAAGAAGTGTTTGTATCTCACCAATGAGCCTGCCATAAACTGGTTTTGCCATTACCTTTCTCAATATTTTACTTAACATTTCAGGAGTGCAGCAGAGTGGATAGTTCCTGTAGATGCATTTTAATTTTTGATTGCCTTCATTCTGGCAAGAAAAAAAAAATAGTGGCATAAACAGTGTGAAGAGCAGGAATATGCAGAGCACTGAGGTCAATGCCTTTACAGTATATGAGCTGCCAGAAAGGAATCATCTTTTTGGCACAAGCCAAATAATGAATATGTGGGAGCCTTCAGGCTCTCTGAAATGCTAAAAAGATTAACAAACTACTATTAAGTAAACTTCCTAGCTTTTGGCTCAAACACACTTTTCTTGTTCTAGCTCTAGATCAGGGATCTCTGAATCATTGAGGTTGGAAAGGAACTTCTCAAGATAATATATTTCCAGCCCCCTGCTCAGGCACAATCACCTAGGGTTGATCGCTCATGACTCTGTCCTGCTGAGTTTTGAGTATCTCCAACAAAGAGGATAATCCAGAACCTCTCTGCACAACCTGTTCCTGTGTTTGCCCCCTCACAGTAAAACTGTGTTTTCTTATATTCAGATGGAATTTCACATGTAAGAATTTGTGCCTATTGCCTCATGCCCTGTTGTGACTGCCATCACCAAAAAGAGCCTGACTTAGTTTTCTTTATTCCCTCCTATCAGACATTTGTATATGTTAATCCTCCTTGAGCCCACTTAGGCTGAATAGAGGGAAAGAATTACTTCTTTTGACTTGTTCTCAGTGCTCTTTCTAATGTACCCCAGGATGCTGGTGTCCTCTGTCTTTCTCTGAAGAGCTGCTTTCTAGCCAGCTGGCCCCCAATCCATGAGTCATCTTTGAATATCCATGCAAGAATATCTGTTTGTTTTATCCTAGCCATGCAAAAGGTATCTGTTATGACAGATTTCTCTCTTAGGTGACATCTTCAATACAACATATCATGGATCTTCTATTAATCCAGGAAATCATTGCAAAAAGAAAGCAGAAAGTATGAAAGCCGAGAACACCGATAACCAGCATTACATCAGGTTAATGAGAGGCAAGGGTGCTTCAGTTCCTGTAACGAGTAGCAAGATCAGATAATTAAAGGAGGAGGAGGAAAGCCTGAAACTGCACCTTCTCTACAAATAGGCTGTCCACAGCAAGAAAATACCAATTTTGCATAAGAACCTATATGATAACCACATAAACTCATGAGAAGTGGAACAAAAGGAGAAACAAATTATGGAAATACAAACCTAGAGCATTAAAGTGCAGAGGAGAATAAGGGACCCCAGTCTGATGCATCAGTTGGAAAAGGAACTGGTCCACTAAAATGTACCAAGATGCACTGTACCAAACCTATCAGAAAATTATCCCTTAGAGTGCTAAAGGACAAGAAGAAGTCTTGACATCCAGATGCTGGTACCGAATAAAATTATCTTCTATGTCTTCCTCCTCAAGGAAGAAGGAAATCTAACAGGTATCATATGAATAAAACCCAGCAGAAAGTATCTCACACCTGAAGATACATCTTACAGTTCTGTTGCTTATAAAACTTCCCAGAATTACACATAACCTACTAGAAAGTGCAAATGGAAATTTTAGTTTATTAGAGTCCGCACCTCCACAAATACACTTACCTTCATTGCAAATGCATTTTTAATGGGTAGCTTTCTCAAAAAGATATGTCCTTAAAAACTCATGAAGAATATATCTGTCTTTAACCATACAGTGATGTAACTCAGACTTCCCTATAAAGCAATGAACATTCTTTTCCTAAATAATGAATATTCCCATGTATTATACATTCCTGATCACTGAGAAATAGAGTGCTCCCTCTGGGATCAGAAAGATTGAAATGCTCTTACTGAATAAAGTAGCAGGTTCGTATTGTAGTGTTTCCTCCATGCCTCACAGGGCCTTAGCAATTGTTAGTGTTCAGTTTACATTGACTTGATGGAGAGTGGAGGTTCTGTATTGGAATCTTACATCTAAATATTCTTAGAACCATTTAAATTAATATTTACCTCTCTTATAGCAGAAATCTTTTCAAGCCTATCAAAATTTGTTCATGTTATGAAAAGTGACATATTTCTCTAAAACATATGTTCTGTTCTTCTGGATCTTCACTGTAGCATTGGAAATAGGCATGATGTTGATGTAAAAAAAAAAAAAAACCCACAAACTAAAAAACTCCAAAAAACAACCCATGCAAAAATACTCCCACAGTTTAGAGCTGCTAGGTAATCTGTTTCACCAATGTAGTAACTAACCTGTACTTGTTAAAAAAAATAAATATTTTTGCATCTGTAGTGTCAGATTGTATTTTACTGCTTAGAAGTAGTAGACAGTGAAAGCTACATTACATGAGTGCTGAATTTTAATATTTATATTGAAGATTTAAAGATTTATCATTATTACATTCTGTAGGCAACATTCCCAAGTTGACTAAAGTCCAAAAAGGTCACAAACTGAAAAGTAAAGCTATAAAGCCTTAAGGTAACTGACACATTTGAACTGATGTAATTAAACAATTGAAAACTAAAGTGTTAGAAACGTTAAATTAGTGAATGAAAAAGTGTGTCTATTTAATTGTCTATTTATTTTTTGTTAGCTCATTAAGATTTAAAAAAATATTGATTGCTAATTTTCTGTAAGTGAATAATTTGAAGGGAAACACCCTATGAAGCAGTTTTTGCTAGAATCTAAGTCTAATCTAAACTCACCAGCAGTAGTTGTGAACTTGTCCTACCACCACTCCCAGCCAAAGCAAGCTTAAGCTAGTTAAGTAACTCTAGATTAAATCAAAATTAGGGAAGATATTGCCTCATCCCATTTTGCTACTGCAAAGCTGTTTTTAAACAGTATTTACATCTTTTGTCCTTTTGGAACTTTCAGAGATTTGAATGTAAGCAAATGAACGAGACAGGGAGAGGAATTACTTGCTCCTGAGTAGATATATATGGAAATGCATTGCCATATTGATAAATTAATGCTCTTTCCAAGTCTATAGAAATGGTGGATGCTCCACTAAACTCGGCATTTCTGCATCATGATTTTTTATGAAATCTACACATACCCAGTAACATAAGTGGGAATTTTCAAAGTGGTGGGAGGAGTGTGAGTATGTGGAGGGCAAAACTGAACTTCCAGAAACCATCTCTGTCATCTGGTACATATATCTTATAGGAAGAAAAATATGGTTATAAAAAAGATCACAGGAATATGGGAAGTTTTACAAATAAACTACAAATTTTCTCTAAACAAATATAGAATTACAAATCTCAATAATAATTACAGGAAGATATAGAATGCCAAGCAATGTCATAAAATGCTATACAATTTTGATGAAGAGCATCCTCACATCTGTTGAAAGAAATCTGCTTACTTACCAAATGTGATGTAGATTTTTCATGTTTTTAGAATAAATACATAATTATATACTATTTTTAAACAAAATAATGGATTCTGACTATTTACTCTGATTGTTTTCTCTTCATCCTCCCTCCTAAGCCTTCCCTTCACAACCAAAAAAAAAAAATTATAAAAAAATCCCTTTATTTGCTCAGATACTCATTTTCTTAATTTGTGTTCTGCCCAGTCTAACTTTCTGATACAGGAAACAGAAGAGTTTCAATGCCTACATAGTATTTGGTAGAGAAAACACCTAGATTTCTCAATGTATTAAATAACTTTAATGGTCAGCTTACAAGTTACAGCTATTTACAAGGATGTCTTAAGTACTCTTTACAGGGGTTGCAGATGCAGCTGTGGCAATGGGAAGAGTACTTTTTAAACAAATTAAATTTTATACAAGTAGTTAGAGAGCTGTCATTGATTTTATAATCACAGGGCTTATAAATTCAAAAAACTATAAATTAATTTTACCCAAGGAGCAGTCCAGCCTAGTTCAGAATCATTTCCCATCATCAAAACATTTTTAGTTATCTCAGAAGGGGGAAAAAAATAAAACCAAACCCCAAATCAAACTGCCATACCCAAAGAGCAAAGTGGATACAGTGTTGTCTCTGAATTTCAGGAAATAAACATAGACTAATGTAAACTGCATAAAATTTGAAGGAAAATCTTCAGAGGTGCTTGCAGCGCCTGTGTTTGCTAAGCATCTATTGCACCTACTTTAAACTTTGTTATCTAAAATTCACTCTTGAAAAGCACTCTACTTCAACAGCTAAATTTAAAATGTTTTCAATATAGGAAACACAGAGAAGAGAGGCGAACAAGCCCTATGTTCAGAATGTGTAGAAAGAAAAAATCTCCTAGATTACTTGCTGCAGGAGAGGCTGCACCTTTCCTAAACTAAACAGCCTAGTATAAGTGTGTCTTTGTGGACTGAGCTTGCTGTTGCACTTGCTCGCGTAGCAACAATGCAAAATGCAGCGGGCTGCACTGCAGTCCAATTGCAAGTCTTGTACAGAGCGCAAAGGCAGCCAGCGAGCCTGTCAGGCTGGAACAGCAAATTAAACCTTCTATTTTTGCTCTGACTTGAATTGTCACCTTGGTTCTCCATTCAACCCCAACCTGGGCCCTATTCTGCTGTGCGGCTGACAGAAATGCATATAAATATTTGGAACAATTATGTCATGTAGGCAAAAAGGAAAAATGTTTCTTTTACCACGTTCTCTCATGATGACAGCAGTTCACTAACTACCACCTACATGGCACATCTTGTTTGCTATGTCTGGGGCAGGACTGATGATAGAAGTACCATACTTGGCAGGTGATTATTACCTTGAGGAAAGCTTTTTTCCCAGAGCTATGCTAATATCAATATTGCAGGGTGACAGAGAACTGTGTTTCCTGCAGACAACCCTAACAATAAGCTCTCCCCAAAGAAAGTACGTTCCTTCTGTTTCTCCACCATAATGAACAGTCTAAGTATTGCTTGCATGAACTCACTTGCTCCCTATGTGCCCCAGCTCTCAGATACAAGCAAAAGTACTTAGGAGGAACTGCTCTACTCTCCCTATCTAGGAGGAGAGTTACCGTTCAGAGTGATTTTTTATGTTTTTGGAAGAATGCTCAAGATTGCTAACTGTATAATGTTAAAACAGAATTCGGAATCATTTGTATGAGCTAAAATATGCAAGATAATTGAAGAGACTTTGCAAGGAGGAAAGAAGCAGCTGACTGAAAGCCTACAAGTTTCAACGCACTCATAGATTGCATATTTAACAGTTATTCACTGATGGAAGATAAAAAGATGTTCAAGTTTAGGTTAAAATATGCTACAGAACTTCTGAATAAACTTTCTGGAAATTTCTTTGTTGCACAGGAGTATTTAACTGAGGCTGTTGGCAGCACTGGTACAATACAAGTAGCTTCTGTTACAAAAAAAAAAAAAAAATCCATGGACACAAAGGAATAGAAAAGCCCAGGAGAAGGGGAAAAAAAATGTCTGGATGCATTGATAGAAATTTTTGGGGGAAGTAAACAGCCACTTTCCATCAAAATGTTTCAATATCTTGTCCTTGCAGGAGACTACTACATCACAACTGTTCAAGAGCTAGAATGAGCCATCCAACAGAGCAATGAACCTCAGAACATATTTCCAAACCACAGAATATTACCTGGTGCTTTTATTGTGTGATTCACAGTGCTGTTTGTTTGTTGTTATTTAGGAGCATTGTAGTAACAAGTTGTGTACAAACAACGCTTGCAAATCCCAAAAGAATTATGAATTTTTAGAATGAATGTTTATTCACGCTCATTAGTGGGATAGGGTAGAATTCCTTTTTTCTGCAGGAGATAAAACAACAACAACACAAAAAAATAGCAGAATCAGAAACAAACCAACACAAACTAAACCACAGGCTGTGTGGTTTTTGCAGTGACTCACATGGACTATTTTGGACATGTCTACCAATTACTGCATCCATTGAAATCAAGCCTGAGTTGTTAGAAAACCTATATGAATCATGATACAGGTTTAATCACTCTGTGAAATGAATGAATTCATCCTGATTTGTCTTCGCAAGGCACAGAAATAAGCGTAAGGTCTATAATCAGTTACAAACGTAACACAAGCTAGTTCTTCAAAGTGCTTTCTCAGCTAAACTATATAGAAGATAAAAAGCACACCCTAATGACAACTTGAAAGTACACACAAAAGATAGTATTTAACTGACTTACGGGGTACAGCCTAGGCAGTAAAAAAGCCACAAAACCATAAAAGCCCAATTAATCTTAAGTTCAAATGTTACATATTTAATGTGGACTAAAGTACAGCTCAAAGGACCAGTGACTCAGGTCAATACCTCTAATTAACCAGTGAGTTTTGTAAACCCTAAGATAAAACTACTACTGGTTAAAGTCCTAAGACATAAATTCTTCATTCTAGCAAGAAACCAAGACAAGATTTGTTCTTTGGAGATCGCAGAGCAGACTATTAAGATACTGAAGTGCTATTCAGCTGTTTCATACTGCATTCAGAAGGCAAGAAACATGTCCAAGATCTTCACCTTACTTATAGCATGCATTTTTCTCCTGCAAAAGCCAAAGAAATAACAGTGCATAAAGTCAGTGGGGAAGCAGGGGAAAATGGGACAATTTTGGTTTCAATCATTTTGCTAATTCACTGAAACTTCCCCAGCATTTATACTTATGAATACTACTTAGTTTGAGAAAAGTTAAAATTCACAAATACCATCTACAATTTATTTGCATTTTGTCTTCCATTTAGCCCCTAACCCTTACTGATAAGTCTCACTCATTCTCAAAAGAGTAGTAAGATCACTACTAGAACAACAAATAAACCACTATTGCCTCTTCTTACCTCAAATTCAGAACACACTTTGATTTAATTCACTTCATAAGATTCTGATTTTTGTTTTGCATGTTGATTTGCTTTTTTATTAAAAGCTGTTCAGCTGTACATAACTCTTCCATTTTCACATGACAATTGGGCACATATTTAAAGAGAACTATACATTGCAACTATGAGAACTTTGCTAATAGCTTTTACAACACTCCTTCCTTACCCGCTTCCAAGTGTTCAGTCATTCTGGGTGAATATAAAGCAATACATACACATAGGCAAACCACTGCTTTCAGACTCATCAACTTGGAAGCTGATCACCCTCATAAAAAAGGAAAAACACATAAGGATCCACAAATAAAGACAATCCAAAAACCACAACTCCAGATACTACAAAACCTTAGTTACAGAGAAAGCAGTTAAAAATAAATTGTCTTAGAACGGGTTATAATTCCACTTCTTCCTGTATCAAGCTGTTCTTTCAATAAAGTTTTTTGTAAGTTCAGTTTGTTCAGTGTTCACATACCATCTTGCCAACAAATTAGCATAAATGGAAGACATAACCAATATATTGTAGCAGTAAGGAAAGCTGAGATACTGGTTCTTTAAATCCTGAAGAGAAAGCTAAGCTTTTTCTTCCTTTCTCCCCCAACAATGAATATAAAACATGATACACTTCAAAACAAAAAGAATAAGACACCAGTGGATCTCTTGTGCTTGACCATATTACGGCAGATAATAGCATGTACATTCTATTAGTATCGTTCAGAAATGGCTCTGCCCAAGCACCTTGTCACATCTGGAAGTGATTTTTTTTCCTTATCAAAATCTTCCCCACCAACCTGACACATTTCACTCACCAATCATCATTTCCACTTGGATTTCATATTAGAAAAATTGATCTCTCAGCAAGATGTAGGTGCACTAAAACCAGATGAATAATGGGTTATTGATTCCAGCCAACAGCACCAATGATTTGAGCATTAACTCTGAATTTAGGGAGTGAAGAGAACAACTTAGAAACAGTGTGCACTGAAAAGTTGAGGAAAATGTAATGTCCAGTTATATATTACATTTTTACTGCCTATCATTTTATTTAAAAAACAAAACAACACAGTTGATCAAGCACCCATTTCCTTACATTTAGACACAAAATAGGACAAAGTAGTAAAGGATTTTTCCCTTCAGTTAACAAAAATGTTGTCATAATTTTAAATCTCCCAGTGAAAAGCTGCTTCTTCCCTCACTTGCAATTTTAAGTGGGAACTAGATTAGAGGACTAGTTAAACTTCACCATTAGTACAGCTATTGTGAACCAATATGTAGTCTCCTCCAAGATTATGGAAGAATAACTGCTGTTATTGATTCCAGTTATGGTATTAAGAACTCCTGAGAATTACTAAGTGACATTGCTGTTGTAATGGCATTGTACACAAAGTATATGTAATCACTAAAGAAATGACAATGCTGTATGCAAAAATGCAGTTAAAACTGGATAAAAGATTAAATCAAACATGATTCATAACCTTCCCAGGGATTTCCCCTCTAGGAGGGCTCGCCAAGAGCACGAGTGACCTTTTAAGTTAACCAGTAAGACCAAAGGAAATAATAACATCACAAATATGTGGCAAAGACGGTGTAAGTATTCATGAAGCAGAAGGCAAATGAACAACAAATAGTTCGTTCACTCTTAAAATTCTACAAAATGTTACCTGTTATTTTCTTCTTCCCTTTAAAAAGAATAGCTAACACTACCACATGTAATCTTTCTAAAAGTTTGCTTACTTATAGATCAGTTCAATTCCTTTGAATTGATATTCATCGTGCCTGAAACATATATACACACACACACATATATATATACACATACACACACGAACTTATATATGTGTGTGTATATATATATATAAAAGAAATAGTGTTTATAGCTAGGATTTAATACTGGCAGTGGCATCCATGACATTCAGTTCCAATATAGAGACATCTGCAGCAATTCAGGCTGCTGGGTCAGAAAATCTTTTTTTTATATTACATCTAATACATAAACATTCCTTACTTCATTGACTTGCACTAATTCTTTTCTTTAACTGGAAAAAACTCTGAATTTTCCATGCCTCAGTAATTAACTTTGCCACCAAGCATAAATCCTTCTGCTACATCCTAGAGTTCAATATTCTAAAAACTCAGTTTCTCAAGCAGAAAAGTGACATTTCCAGGCTAAGCCTTCCAAAGTTTTATTACAAAAATCAGAAAGTTACAGAAGTAAGATTTCAGCCTTCACAGTGTCTAGAGGAGAACTTATTGCACAGGTGAAAGACAGTCAGAGTAGGTAAGGATTAGGCAAGGCAATATTAAAATCACGCCCCTGGGATCTGCTCGTCTCTACAGCCAACTAGACTCCCAAGATGCTGCCAAATGGCTTTAAATTGTACAGAGAGCAGCAATGTCATCATCTCATTCAGTCATACTTACCCATTTGGGTATATGGAGTAAATTATGTGCAGTCTTCCTAAGTAGACCTCAGTTCTGTCACTTGTGCCAGAAGGTTTGTCTCTTTGTACAGACCTGAGATTCAACTCTCAAGCAAATGTCATGACCAGATTTATAATTTTCCAGGTGGCAGCGATGAATTTGAAAAACATGCACATATGCATATCCCAAATTCATATACCTTATTTGTTCATACTCACAATGAGCAAGATGTGTAACCTTCCTCCCCTGCCCAAGTCCTACCAAACATATCAAAACTTACTTCTGTGGCTTGGCATGAACCTAAACAGCAGGTGTTTGCACACTTACTTAAAACTCTTGATTACAGCATGGGGTTTCTCACACAGGAGAAATACTCTCAGGCTCCTAAAGTCTGAAAGCAAGGGCTAGTACAGAGAGGGACAGATGCAAGGAAAACAATCTTCAGCTAGCCTTGATACTTAAAATCTGTTGTATGCTTTTAGGGCAGTTATTCTGACGACACAAAGATTAGCAAATCAAAGATTAGGTGATTTTTAATAATATATTCCAGACTGAATAAAGAATGTCATCCAGCCCTAGTAACAGCAGTAGCTGCAACACTTTATGTTTAACCGGCTATTTATGACTGTTTACTTATAAAGTCAAATAACATTCAGGTAGATCAGGCAGTACCTTTTACCTGCAGATTCGCATGCCTCCTTTTCCAAATTATTAAAAATTCATAATTTTTCACATAAGACCTCAAGAAAGTAAGGTTAGGTACTCAGTTCCTTTGGCATAAACACAATTTAGTGTTTCAGGCCTTTCAATGAACCACTACTTTCCTGATGGCATACATACAAGATTTTGTGAAATAAAAAAAATTATTTTTAAATCATTAGCTCTCTAGCCACTAAGGAATGTGCCCAGAGTACAAAGTAAGCTACCCTGACATAAGTTATAGTACCACTTTCAGAAAGTAATTCTATGCCATAACATAGTTCCCACAGTCATCCAATATAACTTCCTATACAAATGTCAGCAGACAATATAAAACAAACTATGAAATTGATACACAGTGCAGTAAAAAACAGTATGTATGCTCTAGTATAGACATTCTTAAGTTCATGTCCAAGTCTTGCTCCATTTCCGTGCATTGCTTGAGTAGAAATACTGCATCTACTTTATGAGAAGAAAGGTCAAATTTAACTAATAATATTTGTGCTAGACCCTGTCACCTGTTCACTTGAAAGAAACTTAAATGAGATGAAGGTGAAACCCTCAGTTACGCACTGGCTTATGTGGGGGTCCTGGTCTGCACAACTAGACAGACATTCATAGAAAATATTACTTAAAGCACTGTCAGTGCAAGTCAGACCCATTTAAGAATTCGCCACTTCCATGGTTTAACCCTGGTGGGCAGCTAAGCAGCACTCAGCCACTTAATTTTATCCTGACCATGGGATGGGGCAAAGAATCAGAAAGACAAAAGTGCAAGAATTCATGGGTGGAGGTAAAGACAGCTTAACAAGTAAAGCAAAAGCTGCACATCCAAGCAAAACAAAACATGGAATTCATTCAGTACTTCCCATCAGCAAAGCAGATGTCCAGTCATTTCCAAGAAAGCAGGGCTCCATCATACGCAATTGTTACTTAGGAAAACAAATGCCATTATTCCCAATGTCACTCCCTTCTCCTAATGTTCCCATCCTTCTTCCCCTGCTTTTATTGCTGAACATGAAGTCATTTTTCTTTGGTCAGTTTGGATCATCTGTCCCAGCTGTGTCCTCTCCCAGCTTCGTGTGCACCCTGAGCCTACTTGCTAGTGGGGTGAGAAACAGAAAAGGCCTCAGCTTCCTATAAGCAGTGCTCAATAATCACCAGAACATCCAAAACAGCACCATACAAGCTACTATGAAGAAAATTAACTCCATCCCAGCCAAAACCAGTAGAGCCACATTGCTTAAATACTCTGAAACAACTATCAAAAATGTAGATAAGGAAAGCAGATTTTTATACGAGTGAAAAATCAGCAAAGCACAAGTAGGACACTGGCATGCAGGCATTAAAACAAGTGTCCTATCCAAATGATTACTGCTTTCCAACCACAGTCTTGGTCCCTCTAGTCTACAGGCTTCTGTTGTCCCACCAGTCTCTTACCCACATTGCAATACTACAACTGAAAGAGCTGCTATAAAAACATCTTTGATTTTAAAATTCATTGTAGAAGCTGACATAATTTCCCAGGGCACCAGATTAAACTGATACACTTGAACTTTGAAGCCTTTGTGGGTAAGAAGGGATGATGGGCAAGTGGAAGACTAAGACTTTTAACAATATGGTAATAGTTGCTTGCAGGAAGGCCAATGGATAGCTTCTGGCTAACAGCAGCTGGAATTTCCACAGCAACAGAGGCGACTGCCTACAACACACTGAGAGGGTTGGTTTGGGGGTTTGTGTTTAAGGATCTCAGACACTGGGACTGCTCCTGTAAAGCAAAAAGAAGAAATAAAAGATTAAAAGATGACACCACTTCCCAGCATCTCTCTCCATTGAATGCTGCAGATTCAGTAAAGCACAGAGCAGTCTATGTCACTGTGAAAAATCAATGAGGAAGAATTGTTCATTTAATTTAATAAACAAACCCACAAGCACAAAAGAAATCTTCAAAGCAGTGTGCAAAGACTGAATGCCCTACTGCAGGAAGAGGTGAGAAGAAAAGGCTCATTGGAATACAGGTCAATTTAAGCAACAGCTTGTGCAGTGAACTGAAGAAGTGATAATTCCTTCCAGCATGTCTCAAATTCCTAACAGAAGTAAGTAGACATTACTGCTGTCTTCAAAAGAATCAAATAGCAAGAAGGAAACTAACCAAACATCAGCCAAATAATACTGAACATCCTCCTGCTTAAAATAAGCCAAATTTGCTGACTGTTACGTAGTGAAACTGGGGGAAAAATGAAGGAACAGTGTCAGAGAAAGCTAAAGGAAGGGGAAGGAGGTAAGCCTAACATCTTGGTCTTCAAAAGGGATAGGACTGGGCTTATCCCAGTTAACTAAAATATCAAGTCAGACTCATTACTTGTAGTAAAGCTCATAAAGCAGTTCAGTTGTTTCAACCTTACTTAGACTCTTCCCAGCATTAGGGAAAATTGAGCAATATGCTCAATATGATAATTTTCTCCCAATACCAGAAAGCCACTGAGGAAACAGAACAACCTCCCACCCCAGAGAATCTCATGGGAATGTGTTGCTCCCAAAACCCAGCTCCATCCTTAATTCAGTTGGTAATGCTTTTGGTCACCAGAGGAATTCTGCTGAGCAGCTAGAGTAGTTTATGTTGTTTACAGCCCTGGTTCTCTGGTTCTGCTGAATTCTGAGATATTTCCAATAAATTTCCACTGACCTTGCATGTTAATTGTTCAAAACTGTAGCATTTTGCAAGGTTATAACTGAAAGCACAATAACCACTTATTTTACTAGCTACTGCCCCGGAGCCCAAGAGACTTTTGCTTCCACAGTCCTGTGAATTATCTTGAAAACAAAGAGAGGCTTTCATATTAGGAAAAAATAGTAGCAACACACTTAATAGAAAACAGCATTGACTTTCTGAGTCAACACTCACAACACAATAAATGCTTTTAACAGTTTAAGGATATAACAAACTGAGTGCTCACAAGAGCAGCTTCAGCTGTCTAGTGTGCTCGTAACAATGAGCTCTGAGACCCGCAGATGCAGTTTATACTTACTATCCCAACATGAAACAATGCTGTTCACTTTTTATAATCCAGGGCAATCTATCTAATCAGTTCATTGAGTAGTATCAGGTTATGGTGTTTAATGGTGATGGCACTTTCTGTCTTAAACATTTTGATTAAGCATCTTTGATGACCAGAGCTAAAATTAGAAGAGTTAATATTTTCCAGTTGTTCCTATTATTTTCTATTTCCTGTATTATTACTTATTATTTTAGGAGAAACTTGCGCTTTGACAGAAAACGGGGGAAAAAGAGATCGACAGACAGAAAGACAACAGGCAGAAAGACGACAGACTCCATCTCTAGCATCACAGTGCTAGGAAGTGGAGCTCTTCAGATGACTGCAGATCACAAATTCATCAGTCATCTCCTCACCTAGTTCTTCATGATCCATTACAGCAGTAAGAACAAATCTCTGGAAGAAAAGAGAAATAAAAAAGCCTTATAGAAACCAATTCAAACTAAAAAAAGGCAATTTGAAGACAACACCTTGTTTCACTTTTTACTGTACCCAGCATATCAAATATTGTAAGATAGACATAGTAAGTAAACACAACTTTTTGTCCTGGAAAAAGGTCAGAAAAATCTTTCAACAAATCATCTGAGAATGAGACAGAAAATAGAAAATAAAAACAAACTAGAACAAAATAAAACAAAACAAAAAAAAAAAACAGGTCACCATGCAAGAAACAATGTCCAAAGACCCTCCATAAAGCAGAAGTTTTTATCAGCCATACACAGATTCCAACAGGAATGTAATCATCTAAATAGTGGATATAACAGCACAACCTAGGAATATAGAGGATTGTTCAGTTAAAAAAATATGTTTCAGCTTTTATTCCAAATGATTTCTCAATAAAACATTTGTTGAGACATCAACTAAAAACTATTAGCCAGAGGAAAAGTGGCTTGCAATAAAGGAATAGAGCAGAATCAGAAGAGATTTTCCTCCTCATCACACACATTCCAAGAAAGAAAACTGACAGAAGTTCATTGTGTATACTTTCCCTAATATTTCCTTGAAATAACATATCATTTCTTCCCAAATACAAATAAAGAGCAAATATATATTAATATGTCAAAAAAAGAACTTCTATAATACAGAAGGGAAAAGATCTGTAAAACAGAAAAGCAGCTAAATAGTCAGAAATGCTACCAAAGGACACTTAAAAAACAAGAAATGTAAAACTGAAGTGACTTCCAAAGTTTATGAAGCTTCCAGTCATACAGTTGTAAGCAAGTAGTATTGTTCATACTACAATAGAATCATTGAGTTGTTCAGTTAGTCTGAAGTTAATCAAATAACAAATTTCGGAGAAAATCACCTTTTTTAACTCCTGTTAGAGGCAAGAGCAAAATTCTCTTTGGTCCATGATATTATCCACTGCATTACTTGCAGAGATAGGTACAGCTTAAGTCTAGAAGATGGCAAATGAAAGCCAAGAGTAAGTAAACCTTGCAGCCTACAAACTGTAGTTCTTATGCATCTTGGACATGAATTCTGTCATAGCAAGAAGCCTCAAGACTCCTTCCCAGAAGGAATTTTAGCCTGCACTCTTGCTGAAATGGTTGCAATTTTAGAGGTATGGACAGCCTACCTAATCCAATCACCGAGTTTTTCCACAAGAAGAAAGGAGAGCTTTGCATAAAAATAAACTAAATAACTGTCTGTGGATAACTCACAGAGTGAAAGAATCTAAATTCAGAAGCTCCTGGTGGGAAAAAAGCTCAAGGAATTAACTAAAGTTTAATTACAGTTAGGTATCCATAAGCCTTTAATACTGACAGCACTCTCTTGTAACCCTGCCCTGCTATTTTATACATAAACATATTGTATGACCCTTACTTTTGCTATATTGTACGTAAATTGTGTATCTGCAATAACCTACTTTGAGCTTCAACTGCTTTTCCAGAAATCAGCATCACTAAGCCTGAGCCAAAGAACTTCATGAACTACTGCACAAGCCTCTTTTATGACTGAAACCTGTGCAAACTGAGAAGCAAGTTTCCTTGTGCATCTTAGGACTGAGGCAGCCCCCAGCAGCAGACAACTGAGGCAATATCTGCCCCAAGCAGGCCTGTGCACACCCACACCCACACTTTTTCTGCTATTATTTCTAGAATGCTGAGGAAACATACAGGAATTTGTGTAAATCAAACTGTTAGAAGCAAGGTTCTCAAAACACACATTTCAGAATGAATTTGAGTAATCCAAGCCCACCCCCATTATGCTTCATACTACAGAAGAACTAAACAAAAGGCTTAATGTCAGTTCAGTTATGAAACACTGAACAGTTACGCCCTCTCATCAGAAAGAAGAGGCCATCAGAACAGGCTTTTATTCAGAAGAACAAATTTAACATTGGGGTTAAATAAGCAAGCCAGGACACCCATTCAGGAACATAACAGTGACAGTTTCCTCCCACAAACATATCGCAGGTCCTGTGCTGAAGTTTGAGATACCCAAAGAAGAGACATGTTTAAGTACCAAGGGGGCTTATATTAATTTTTTATTATTTGCTACATTAGTATGGGCACAAAAACAGCTTAGAGGTTTCTGAGGGTCCACATTACATCATCCTGCATTACATTGTTAGGCTCAACTGCAGGCATGCACATTAGCATGATTGCATTTCCTTGATTCTTCATGAAAATGAAGAAGCCTCGTGAAAAATCAGAATTTCTAATGAATTAAAAAAGACACTGCACACATGAATCCACAGCAGATTCAGTGGAAGAGTAAGGCCTTCATAAAGTTTCTTCCAGTCTAAAGAAAAATGCGTCACAGAGCTGAATGCAAATTCTTACAGATATCTTAAGTACACAGTTCCATTGCATATTTCAGCATGTTTTAAAATATTTTTTTCCTAAAATAACATCCTCATGCAAGTGTTCTTGTTGAATGACATAGAATATTTAAAAAGGATTTTTTATTATTATAGATGTAGTACTTAGCAGTTCATCCTCATTTGAAATAACAGTCTGCTTTTGTCAGAAACAAAAGTTTCAGATACATTGGTATCTTTATATATTTTTGAATATAACTGTGACCCATTACTTACAAGAAAAACAAATCATCATCCCAGGACATTTTAAAGTTGGATTTAAATTCTGATTTTATAGCTCCAGTAAAATAACATCTGTTTCATCAAACTAGATAAACTACTGAAAAAAAAAATCAAGTTGAGCACTCCCAATGTAACAGGACAATAGAAAAAGCATTCCTAATTAGTTTAGATTTGTGCTCTGTCACTCAAACATTTACTACTGCCTGCACCATCCATAACTGAGAATAGCATCAGCTATTGTTTCAGTGGTACAATATGCTGCCATGTCTGCAGCAAGCAAAAAATCCAAAGCAGAGAAAATCCTCATCATTAATTACTTGACTTGACAGTGGCTGGATTTTTTTTCTTATATTAAAACAAGGGGTGATGGCAAGAAAAAAAGCAAAAACAAAAAAAAAAACACCACCAAACCCTAAGAAAGTGAGTTACTTGAATATACTTATACACAATACAAAATAGGAATTCTCGTTTGTCTTTCACATGCCTGCTGAAACTGAAGTACAAGAAGAAATGTAGATGCTACAAGAAAACCTTTTAAGATCCCTCTTCTGACCCACTATTCATTCTCCATAATCACTGCAGATCTGCCCTCAGGCAGTGACATGGCTCACCTTCATTAAGGAGCAGAGTGGACAACAAAACAGGGCATTTCTGCAAAGCATGGAGCAGCACCCACAGCTGAACTATCAGGAAAAGTGCATCTTGATGATCATAGCAATTATGGGCTGACATGCCCCAAATTTCAGCAGTATTACTTGACGTATCCCATGTATTGCATTGTGATTACCATCTTCCTTCCTCTTCCACCTTAACCAAGTCAGAGCTGTCAATGAAGATGCTTAAGTGTGTTATGTAGGCATAATACTGGACACAAAATGTACAGAAACATCATTTGTGTGTAGCCAAAGCATTCCTTTGTTTGCAGTATAATCCTGAAGTGTCAGTGTCTGTGTGTCAGCAGCTACTGTACGTAGTTCAGCTTTTAAGGGATTCAACTATTCAGAATATTGCAAAAAATGAATTCAAATGGCATACAATTTCCAAGTATAAAACTCCTGTGTTCTTCCTGCAGTAGGACTGCAGGAATAGTGAGACTGCTGAAAGAAGAGAATATATTGCCATTTTTTCCCATAAACTATCTAGCATACAGAAAAAAAACAAAGGTAACTTTTAGGGTGTGGGTCATCAGACTTTGGTTTTTGGGAGTTGGAGGATTCTTTTCTACAGAGCTTATAGATTTCTAATTTCATGCATAGAACTATAACCAGTCCATTTTTTTCTATTATCTCATGTAAACCATCGTATCTACTACTTTTAAACACTAGGAGATCAAAGTTAAGAACTGTGCAAAGCAAGTTTACCATGATGGATTTCATGCTTAACTTCTGCACTAGACAACAAATAGCAAGGATGACTCCCAGTTAGACATAAAAAGGAGCAAGTCTTGGGGAACAAGTCTTATTTCTGGAATCCTGACAAACTCTGATTTCTCTTTTATTTTCAATTAACAACATTGTTTTGTGGCTCTTTCAGACTCTCTACTTCATCTGCATTTATCTCTTTTTGACCTTTCAGCAACCCTGAGAGTATAACTTCTGGTTTTGATATGCACAAGCATTACAGAATCACAGAATGATTGAGGTTGGAAGGAACCTCTAGAAGCAATCTGGCCCAATGCCCTGTTTAAGCAGGGCCCACCTAGAGCCAGCTGTCCAGGACCACATCCAGACAGATTCTCAATATCTCCAAGGGTGCACAGCCTTGGGGGCCTCATCGTTCAGAGTTTTCAACCCACCTTACTGTCTGCTTATCCAGACCATTTATCAGCAGCTTGACTATGAGGACTTATAGGGAAAGCACCAACACCCCTACTTGAAGCCCAGGTAAACAATATCCACTGCTCTTCCTTCATCTACTAGGCCACTCAAGTCATTGTACAGAATGGTCACAGTTGGAAGGGACCTCTAGAGATCTAGTTCAACCTCCCCTGCTAAAGCAGGTTCACCTAGACCAGCTTGCACAGGGATATGTCCAGTGAGGTTTTGAATATTACCAGAGAAGGAGACTCTAAAACCTCCCTGGGCAACCCATTCCAGCACTCCATCACCTTGACAGTAAAGATGTTTTTCCTCATGTTCAGTTGGAACTTGCAGTGTTACAGTTTGTATCTGTTGCTCCCCGTTCTGTCACTGGGCACCACTGAGAAGAGTCTGGACATGCACTCTTGACACCTGCCTTTTAGATATTTATAAGCATTAGTAAGGACCTCTTCTGGCACTTCTGTTAGTGGAAATGATGGATCAAAGATTGAGAGTAGCCTTCCAGCTCCCTCAGCAATCATGAGTGCACCATATCTGGGTCCATGGGCTAATGTATGTCCAGTCTGCTATACATTCAAAGTTTTGAAATCCATTTAACTGTACAGTAAGTGTAACGTGAGTTGTCCAGTATTTTTTAAGGGCTTGGACTAATTTGCTAAAACAAGCAGTCCTGAAGTGATACTGCTACAGAAGAAACACACTAAGCAGTCCCCTGGGATTCTGTGTATGTGAAAGGGGATTGGATGAGGTGGACATGACCAAACAAACTGGCTTTTAACAATATTTTTAGATTTTCTAATAAAACAACAGTTTCAAATGCAGTGCTGCAGCCTAGAAGAAGTCTGTCTAGAAAGCTGCCTGGAGGAGAAAGACCTGGGGGTGTTTGGTTGACACCTGACTGAACATGAGCCAGCAGTGTGCCCAGGTGGCCAAGAAGGCCAATGGCATCTTGGCTTGTATCAGAAACGGTGTGACCAGCAGGACCAGGGAGGTTATTCTCCCTCTGTACTTGGCACTGGTGAGACCGCACCTTGAATCCTGTGTTCAGTTCTGGGCCCCTCACCACAAGAAGGATGTTGAGGCTCTGGAGCGAGTCCAGAGAAGAGCAACAAAGCTGGTGAGGGGGCTGGAGAACAGGCCTTATGAGGAGCAGCTGAGAGAGCTGGGGGTGTTTAGCCTGGAGAAGAGGAGGCTGAGAGGAGACCTTATTGCTCTCTATAACTGCCTGAGGGGAGGTTGGAGAGAGAAGGGAGCTGGCCTCTTCTCTCAAGTGACAGGGGACAGGACGAGAGGGAACGGCCACAAGCTCTGCCAGGGGAGGTTTAGGCTGGACATGAGGAAAAAATTCTTCACAGAAAGAGTCATTGGACACTGGAACAGGCTGCCCAGGGAGGTGGTTGATTCACCTTCCCTGGAGGTGTTTAAGGGATGGGTGGATGAGGTGCTGAGGGACATGGTTTAGTGTTTGACAGGAATGGTTGTATTCGATGATCCGGTGGGTTTCTTCCAACCTGGTTATTCTATGAGTTCATAGGCAATGCTGCCATAACTTTTCCTTTGGAAGTTTCCAGTGCTTTCAGAAACATGACATCTAACTGCAAAGAAGGCATTTGACCAGATTTTCCTCCCCTCTAGCATCACACTAACAATGTAGCAACCACAGAAAAAAAGGGAGGCAAGGGCAGTAAATAGATTTTATATAGAGACAGAAAACTGAAATGAAAAAGTACTTTCAGAGATGTACGTAAGATTAAATCTTACAGAGGGCTAAGTTACTGCCCTTGGCAAAAGAAAAAAAATAAATAATGTATTTCCTCCCAAGCTTATACAAAGGTTTGAGGCTCCTGGCCTTTCCAACCCTCTACCTAGAGACTGATGTCTGCATTTACAGAGGCTATTTTTCTCAAACTTAATTTTATTTTTGAAAATACATGCCTAGACATGGTAGCTTCGCTAGCAGTAGAACAGAAAAGCCTCTTTCATTTTCTTAACACTTTCAGCAGCACTCTACATTTTTCTCCTTAATGGCAAAGCATCAGTACATGCTTTTAACTTTTATTTCTGCCCATAGGTTTCCCTAGGGTTTCTGCAAGAAGACAGTCATTTTACTTCTGCAGTAACCTTTCAAGATATAATCATATAGAAGCCAAAATGAAACATCTGAACAAAGTAATCAGAGAACAAAGAGAGGACTTTTTTCCATAGTGAGGAAAAACCACCATTGCATGACCATTATCATTTTAGTCTTAAAAAAATAACTTAATGAAATATTATCTGTAACCTTTTGTAATACATTAGCCTTGCCTCTTTTCCATGCAAAATACAAAAAAAGGAGCTTCCTATGATAGCTAGTTAAGGAAGAGAAGAATGTTACCCTCTGCCTATTACATATCATAAAAAATGGGATTTATTTAAAATTTGGTGACAGATGGTAAAAACACCTTAATGGCATTATGACTGTAAAATGCACACTAAATGCTAGAGAGAGGGAAAGAGAGAAAAAAGCTTCAGAAGACAGTTATTAGTTACTAAAGAATACTGGCATAAAGTTATAACAGTCTGCACATTTAGGAAGACAGCACTTCAGCTCATTGCCCAAGTCCACAGTTTATAAACAGTCTCTATAAGAAGCTCTACCTTTATGCATGTGTGTTTAAGTGTAGTTATTGCATGCACATATGTATTTGTTCTGGCCTTGCTTAGGCATTTCTTAAACAAGACTTTATATACCAGAGATGTTTCTCTGTGTTCCTACTTCTTTCGCGATGGAGATCTGGAATGACACATAATCCATGTCCAATTAAATTGATTTACATCAAGTGTCATGCTATTTAGAAGCATAACTTTATTTTCAGAAGCATCCAAATCCCTTGGAAAGCTTATTTTTCATTAAAAAAAGATAAAGGTTTAGGATTCATTCACCAACCAATGTACTTTAGATAATGTTTGCTTTTAATGACAAAAGCTTCTTTTGTGAGTTTTTCTAAACAGATTAAAGTCTCCCAGTCTCATACTTTCAATCATCCCCATTTACCCATATTCTTTGGTAAAGTTCTACTTTAAATGTCTTTCAAGCTGAGTAGAAACAAGATATAAAATTGAGAAAAAGAGCTCCATTAACCAGCCATCATTCAGCTTTTAATGTAGTCACTATTGCTGCTTGCACTCCGTATTTCTTGGCAGCGTTTTTAAATATAAACAGGTAGAAACTTCAAATGAACCTGTTGTGGTATTGACATGGGGAAATGTATACAATTTTATTGGTCAGAAGTGTGATGTTAGTAAAGCTATAGTATCACACGATTCAATTTCGGATAAGAACCTTTTGAAGACATGAAAGACAAGGATACTTCCAAGTCACAGCACATAGTCTCACTTGCTATTAGAAGCTAATTTACACTGTAGGAGAGGTGCTTCTTATAAGGACATTCATACATTAAAACCTGCCTTTCAAGTTTCCTCAATTGAATTGAAATCAAGTAGTGTTTTATTTCTTCTGTTTTTTCCTCTGTGATAGAGCAAACAACATCTCCCAGATGCTTGAATAAGACAAACTTAGGGGAAAAGTCTGCTTTTTTTTCCTTTATGGCAAGAAGTATTTTGGTCCTTGGCCTACAAAACACAGAAGTGAGAAGTGTCAATAAATTATTTGTCCCTCTGTTCCTCAGAGTGCTCAGGAAGTTTCTCTATCCGCAGCAGGAAATACAGTGTATTAGGAGGTTACGTATTGTAGAATTCATCAGCCTTAAAACAAATTATGAACTGTGACAGACCAGAAAACCACTCTCACAATTCTGCAAGACCATTTTCACAGGAGTTGGTCTAGACAATCTATGCTTTATACTTAGATATGTTAGACCACTAAACCCTCTAAAAATGCAAAAACATAACAGCATTTTCTTCTTCATTGAGTTACGGTTCACATGGTGCTTTTCCATACACCAAAGATAAAGCACTATGACAAAGATACTGCTTACAGCCACTCAGTTAAATCAATGCTCAAACTGTGTCATCAGAGCAGGAGGAAGGTACTATAGGTAGAAATTTGGCCTCTGCTTTGAAGGAGAATTTTTCCTTCACAGCTAATGAGGGTCTACTGAAAAGGCTGGTACGTGATGCTGTCCACAGCTACACACAAAATCAGACTTTTAGTTTAATTCAGGAATTTTTCAGTTATATGTAACAATTAACGTCCTCTCTGAGGAAAGCCTAATGAAAAAGCTTCTCAAGAAGCAGCCTGGAATCTTGACTGCTGAGGAGAGTTCCAGGGAATGGAAATCAACTCAAACTTTGGAACATTAATTCTTGAGGCAGAAACTTCTCCTTTGACCAGGCACAACAGAAAGACAATGGAAGGTGGGATTTACTAAAACCAGATCCCCAAAATCTTTGTCAAGATTGTTTCCTGCCTGTTTTTTAAGCTGTTCTACCATTATTGGGAAAACATTTTTGCTAAACCAAAAGAAACAGAAGAGCCGATTATATTTTCTGCACAAGATACCACCTCTGCTCTGATTTAATTTTTCAAATAATTTCAGTCCAAGAACCACACCAGCAGACTATAGCTTAAGAATAGACAAAATCTGCACTTATGATGCTGTTTCAGTTCAACCAACTTAGAAAGACTCACCCAGTTACTATAGAACAGAAAAAGGAATGGGAGAATATAAGGCTAAGAGAAACAGCAAGAATGAAGGACTCAGAATTATAGTTCAGTGGCATTTTAATCTGAATAAAAACTAGGGCTCAAAAAGTTAGTATGAAATACAGGGCAGATTTGCCTCGCTTTTAAACTC